>OY728123.1:1464896905-1467375727 GCA_963277665.1 Viscum album
TTTTGATCCAGGTGTTTTTTTGAGCTCTACCACATATAAAATTGAATATTTCAAAACTATATACAACATGGTGACCTGTGGTAACCCCAATAATTTCTTTTTGAGGTTAAAAAAGGTCCAAAAGTCATCTAAAATCGTGTTTTTTGTCAGGGTACCCCCATTTTTTAACATTTGATGGAATTTAACCTTGCTTAAGGGAGTATTCTTATCTTTTTTTAGCAGAGACCCAATTTATTCTCAAGACTTACAAACATATTGATATTATGACATTAAAGTTTTATCATTTTTCAGATTTTACTGTTATTTATAATTAAAAAAAACACATATATACATATTTGTTTATATTTACACATGAAAATTTAATTTTATAAATAAATATGTAAACATATTCACATATAAAATATATTTCTAAATATATAAACCATATCTAAATAAAAAATAATATCCATTTTGTTTAAAACAAAAAAAATGTATGAATTTTTATATACCTATACATTGTATATATAATGTTTATGTATATAAATATGTTTGTGTGTGTGTGTGTATTAACAAACAAATATAAATTTATCTATATATTCTAATACATGTATATAAATATTTATATATAGTATATGTAAATAAATATAAATATGTATAATTATATTTATATACACAAATATATATATATATATATATATATATATATGTATGTATGTATGTATGTATGTATGTATGTGTGTATGTATTTATAAACACACAAAAAAACATATTTTATAAATTTATTTAAAAATAATTATATATATATGGATAATGTAATGAAATATATATAAATAAATAGATAAAAAACAATATATAAGAGTGGTAAAGGTGAAAATCCTTGAGGGGGGGATCTTAGGTTTGAAACCAGGTGAAGGCAAGGCACGCGGGGCTGGGAAACATGTGTTCTAGCACCAATAAAAGGGTAGGGTCCTCCTCTAGCACTGATAAAACCCTCATCTAACATTGATAAATGGGTAGGTTCCTCCTCTAGAACTGATAAAACTGTAGGGGGTCTAATAAAGTGTTGATAAAAGGGGGGGTGGTTCCCCCTCTGAATTTATATTTTTTTTTGACTTTTATGAGTGTTTTTTAGCATCATTAAAAGTCCCCTTTTAATAATTCTTTTTTTAGCACCGATAAAAGGAGTATTTATTAGTTCTTTTGTTATCACTAATAAAAGGGATC
Source organism: Viscum album (assembly GCA_963277665.1). NCBI lineage: Eukaryota > Viridiplantae > Streptophyta > Magnoliopsida > Santalales > Viscaceae > Viscum > Viscum album. Next base: position 1,464,898,109 of record OY728123.1, read on the forward strand.
CCCTTTTAATAGCACTTAGATTAACAATGTTTTTTAGCTCTAATAAAAGTGATTTATAACTCTTTTAAAAGAATTATCTATATTAGTGTGATCAAAAAATGGATTTTATCATTAAAATAATGTATTTTAAAGTAATAAAATTAATTTTCCAGAAACTATAATGAATCTTCCAAATACTACTAGATAAAATCATGGGAAAACTAAGGTATTTCTATTTTTCATAACCTAGTGTTAAGAGTCCTATTTTTAGAAATTAATAAGCAATTCATCCTCTTTTTCTATAAATACCCACTAATTATCCCATTCCTATCCACTTAAAATCCATTGAGCACAAATTCCCTCTCATTCTATCTCTCAATAGCCTCTACAAGGATTTTATAAGGTTATAATGAGCTCTTCTCAAGATTTGAGAATCTTCCTTTCTAGGTATGATTTCTCTTCCTCTTTAATCCTCTCCATTCAAGTACTTCATTTGTAATAATCCTTTTTATTTTCAATTGATTATGTTTCCATGTTCTTATAAGCAGTATTTTACCGTCTAAATGATGCCCTATTAATGAGATACTACCATTCTCTCTCATAAATTCCATCCTATAATATGTTATGTATACATGTTATGCTACCGAAGTTATTATTTTATTTTCCATTCCATACTTTTGAGTTGTGAATACCCAACCCCAATTTCATTCAAAGATATTCATATAGATATAACTATACTTCATTGACTAGGGACTTCCATATATGATACCCACATTCCATACTCATGGGTTAAAATAATGAAATAATTTATTATGATATATGATCTATGTGGCATACATAAATTTAGGCATATGAAGGGTGCACCCTAGTAGTGATCCAATGAATTGGGTAAAAAATTAACCCCTAAAGACAACATGTTAATGATACTTCAACAACATACCTTGGAAAAATTTAATGATATCTTAGTGAATAACCATGATAATATGTTTTACGATACCTTGGTGATGAACCTTAGTGATATTTTTATGAATATATCATTTTTATATTGTAACCACATTTCCATGTTATGCCCCATATACTTATGATTATTCTCTTATGTTATTGTAACATCCCGAGTTTGAGTACACACACACACACATATATATATACTGTGTTAGTATCTTATTTCACAAATTGATTAAATTGCACTATATTTTATTGAGAATATATTACAAACTAGATAGGAAATAAATCATCTTGAAATTACAAGTCTATAAATACTACAAATATGAAAATAAAACCATAAATATTACAATTACAAGTACAGCAAGACAATACATGGAAGTAAACAAAAAAATATTAAGATTATAGAATGGATCATCATGATTGTCAATGAGGATAATCCATCCAAAGATGACTATATAAAGAAGAAGGATGAGAAGAATTATAGGATTCATCTTTGCAAGTAAAATAAGAGGTGAGGAAGTATTGGTATTTAAATAAGAAAATGTGACCATTGTATAGCCATTGGGGGGAATGATGATAGGAAATTTTCAAACAAGGGATCAAATATGGAGTAAATTAATTCCAAAAAATTCATCAATATTTATTTTAGAGATAGAATATAAATCGATGTTTATTAAAAATAATGTTATTTTTAACACATTCACATATCAAAAAATATAATTTAAACCATATTCATATTTATTTAATAATATGTTATATAGTTAATTATTTTTGAAATTATAGATAATAAAGTAATTATAATTAATTTGGAATTACTTGATGATAAGTGATAATAATTGATATATATAGATTTTAATAGTAATATAAAATTTAAAAATATAGACATTATAGTAAATGAATTAGTAATTTAAATATTATATTAATTTAAAGTAAAAATATAATTGATAGTAATATAGTACTTATCATAGTACAATAATTTAAAATATACTCTAATGGTAATATATATAGTATTATGAAATATAAAATATTAATGGTTGTAATGGAACGTGATTATAATTAGATTTTAGTATAAATTGGATTGAAATATTAAATTGATATTTAAACAATAAATTGTTAGTAAGACTAATTTTAGTATTAACACTTAATAAAAAAAATAGGTCAGCTAGAATGTAACCTAAGGGGAGATCAAACTAGTAGGCCAATGGTCAACCCAAAGGCACATGGACAACAACATAGGAAGGGAAAGCACGAGGATAGACATAATGTGTGGCACAATGCATAGGATAGTTGTGGGTGGTTAGCCTCATCCATTTAGGGTGGCCTGAATGATCAAGGGATACCATTGAATCCCCACAGATTTAATCAGTGTTGTGATGTGGCATCTGAGACCATGATTTCGATGTGTGGAGCATAAAATTGGATACTATTCATAGAATAAATAACACATACATTTTAGATTCTAAAACATTGTACCTTTATGTAACATGTTTCTATGTAAGGGTAACTTCAAATTACCTTTACATAGAATAAATGGGTAAAGGTCAGCTTAAAACTAAAGTTCTCACATAAATATCATCATTGCTTCCCTCTTCACATGCCATCAAAAATTAAAACCCACCAATACCCTACTAAATTCAACCTCCGGTACACTACTGGATATTGACAAAGTATATATATACACATATATATAACTTCACATCAAGGAACCACCCAACAGACTCACATGACATGGGGATGGTCAAGCGAACTCACAAGGATATGAAAATAGTTTAAGTCATCATCGTCTTCCTCCTTGCATGAACTACAATGAGATTGTTTGAAGTATGTATATATATATATATATATAAATTCATGAAAATAAGATCCTTATGACATGGTGGGAAACCTAAAATCAAATTCCAATTGTAATAAATTCCATTAGATGCCTACTTTCTCATTTCTTTTGAAAGAAAAAAATGGTGTGATTTGTGAGATAATTCTCTAATGCAATAACATAAGGCATAAAGGGAAGAAATAAAATGTTAACCAATGATATAAAGTTTCATCATCTTCCTCCTTTAATACAATTGTTGCATGGTAGGTGTAGTTATTTTTTGGAGATTTTTTCCACATATTTTTGATGAATTAATTGAGTTTTTGATGTGAAAATGTTCTTTAATTTAATAAATATTGAATATTGATTTATCTATGATGAAATTGTAAATATTTAATTTTTATGAAAATGATGATTTTAGGTGCTAAATTGATAAATGTTATTTTCTTTAATTTATTTATATTTTTTAAGGATAAATAATATGTTGTTTGTGTGAGTTTTAATGGATTTATTTCTAAGAAATTTTGAATAAATTGGAGTTTGGAATTAATTCTATCAAAGTTCCATGTTCTATTTTTCAATAATTTTGGAATTATTTTTATTTTATATTTTCAAATTTATTAAAATATATTTTTGAAATTATGTAGATGATGAAATTTAAATTTTTAAAGTTTTGTTATAAAGTATAAGTTATGGAATAAATATCCTGGATTTATCTTGTAAAGTTTAGAAATTCCTTAAATTTTGGTAAAGTCTCATTTTGTTGTATAAATTTTGTTACTATCCTTAATAATTTTTTCCAATCCTTATGATATGACTATTATTTTCCCAATTTTCAAGTGATTTTCATAAGATAATTGGAAACCAACCCCATACATATAACATTTTCCAGAAAGCCTGTATGATATTTTTAAAAGTGATCCCACGTGATATTTTAGAAGCAGTCCCCATTTAATATTTTTGAGACTCCCCATGTAAGAAGTTTTCTCCACCCAACCATTGTAAGATAATTTATACTTCCTATACTCGTATAAAAAAATTTCATTAGAATGCATAGGATAATTTCCTGTATGACTGTAAGATAATTTGACCATCTTCATAAGATGATTTATCATTGGAGACCGAGCTAGGAATTCATCAAATTGAGAAAGTGAAACCTCAATGATCCACTATTTAAACTGAGATTTAAGGGGAGTGGAAATGCTAATCTGGGAACTTATGAAGCTGAAGATAATGGAGACTATGACAATCTTATCCAAGGGAGATCAGTTAAAGACCAAAGAAGGCATGCTCAATAACTCTCAATGAATCCATAAAACAAGTATATTGGTGGAATAAATATATACTCATGTGGAGATATCTACACTCATGGGGGATATTTGATCGAGTCACCTAAAGAAGAAATAAATCCATAGTAACCCGTAACATGTGGTGATTGGGGATTCAATGAAAGATATTGATGGTGATTTATAGATTTGGAGTCAGAGAATGATTTCGTTCAAAAGGGGAAATAACTATGTATATGAGGAGATAAATGCATCATCGACCATCAATAGGAGAAAGAGAAGGACTCCAACACATGGACAGAAGCAGTAGGCACAAACAAGGCATTTCAATTAGTAGAGTTGGAGACTCGATCTCTTTGATAGATAATCCCCTTCTTCTCATAATTATCATTACTATTTATGGATATGAATTTTCTGAATATTGTTGAATCTTCAAGCATGATTTTCAGCTAAAAACCTACCTGGGGGAAATAATTTTTTTTGTCTTGCTTATTTTACTTTGTCACTCCATTTTCAATTATTGGATGTTATTCCTTAACCATATCTTACAAATTTTACTTTATAAAAATTTAAGAATAAATAACCGTTGATCTTTAATGTATTTGATTAAACTATTAAGAAATATTTTATAGAAATCTTGTGATAATATGTTTTGAATCAATGAATAACACACTAAGATAAAATACAAATTGATCTTTGTTGAGCTAGCTTCATCATTTTTCTCCCTTTTTTGTATTCAGTGGTAGAAAAACTGTTGAACATATCAGTTTAGATCCAACCTTCTCAATGGTTTGGTTGGAATTTTCATAGAAGTGGTTCCCCAATCATATTTTAATTCTGAATGAAGGAATATAAATTTCAAATTTATACAATTGAATTTCCCCCAAATCATTCATTACTCTTTTATTTTATTAGTTGCTTTCCTCTTATTTCATTCTCAACTGTTTATGATTCATCACTACACCACTCACTCATTTCATATTTCATCACACCACCCACCATTTCAAATCATTGTTTCTTATTTTTTGCATTCTCTTTAAGTGATTTTGATTGTTTTCATGGATTTTGAACAAACTTCCTTGTGGGTTTGAACCCTTATTACTATTATACTAGTGTTAAGTAGGGAAAACTAAATAATAATTTGACTTTTCTCAACTACCTGGTCAAATTTTTCCATTATTGTTAGGGAAGGCTTTCTGTGACCAAGAAATTTTGAAAATCTCAAAGAAAAAAAAAATCTATTTTTAAAGAATCTATAAAAACTAAAACAAAAAAATGAAACCGGTGTGTTTTTTCTTTATCAATCTTGAATTATTTTTTACATACATACTAGGTAAAATATTCGGAACTTAGAGCCCATAATTACTAAAATAAATAAACATATAAGTACCCTAAAGATGAAAAATAAACCCTAAATGGAAGGTATGAGAGAGAGTCCCTACAGGGAATGAACTGGATCTAAATATTGAAATCATTAAAGAAACATAAAAAGAACTATAGTGAGGGAGCATCAACTCCATCAAGTGTTAGGGAACTATCATTGTGTTAGGATATCCCCAAGATCCTAGAACTATGAATTAAAACACTCATTCCTATCATTATTTCCCACATTAAATGGAATGCCTAATGATGACTCTCTTACCTTCATTAGGGATATTTATAACATAGTGAAATAGTTTCCACTTTAGGGGTTAAGTGAATATGAGATAAAAAATGAGAGTTTTTCCCTTCTATTTAAAGAGAAATGATAGGACTAAGTTTATTTCATTATATGAAAATATCTTTGAAACCTGGGAACAACTCTATGAATCCTTCGTCACAAAATTTTAACCTAGAAGGCTTAAAGGAGAGTTTTGAAACAAAATCACTATATTTTAACAATAGGATGGAGTTTCCTTATATGAGGCTTTAGATATATTTAACAAATTTCTTAGTCAATTTATCCATTATTAGATTCCTTCCCATCTTCTTATAGATACCCTCTATGAGGTTTTGTATCCTTCAGGTTAGAACTTAGTAGAACAATCTATTGGAGGAAAATAAATAGATAAAATATATGAGGAACTTAGAAAAATATATGATACCCTTTCCCTTAAATCACTAACAAAAGGTTTTAGGATGAGAAGATTCGATATGAGAGATTTCATTAATGGATCAGTGTTAGGAATGAAAGCTCAACTTGTAGAAATAAAGGACAAAATCTAGGTCTTAATGAATCAAAAATCCAATAAAAGTGTAAATAAAATTAGAAGTCAAATTCAAAACCAAAGCCTTTCATAGAAATACCAACAATGTGGCATCATAATTTTAAATTTATTTATTTATGATAGGATCACATAAAAAATAGTTAATAATTTTGAGATCCTGTCATTACTACCCCATGGAGATAAATGGAATCATAAAGTTTTTTTGATGATAAGATATTATTCCACTGCAAATGGTTTTATGATATATATAATATAATTTCTTATTTGAGATGGAATTAAATATACATCACAATAGGTTATTTGTAACAGAATACAATATCCATCACAAATAACCTATTAGAATAAATATTTAATTCTGTGGAAAATAAGCTGAAAAAATAAAAATAAAATTCAAAAAATAAAAATTAAAAGAAAAATAAAAATTTTTTTTTTTAAGAAAACCAGATATATAAAATTATATACATCTAAATTAATAAGAATATTACACATGATATTTTCATTAAAAACTCATCATAATATGTTTGTAAAAAAATATCAATCACTATGGAGGTGGTGGGTCATCTGGAGAACCGGGTGGAGAGAACAACATTCCTATACCCTGTGCTAGTCATCGAATATACTCTATCATCTTCTCATGTTACTACTCTTTCCATCAACGTTGATGCTCCTCCTTCTACTACTGGTGTCGATGAAGATCCTCTTGCTCCCTACGTAGGGTATCTATAACTATATTCCAAGCTCATAGATTCTCCTCATACTCTGTAGATGATGATGACAACTCTATATGAGATCCTATCAAATTGGACAATGACTATACAACAATACCATAATAACTAGTTGGAATCAATCGAGAACTAATACCAACCACTCAACCTTTTTTGATATCATATTGAGTCGCCTGCATCCATACTGCCTCATCAAATCCTTACAAACTAGTCTCCTGACCCTCAGTCTCATCTTGACGCTAATCATGTGTGTGAAAAGTCGCAACCTCATATGTCTCATTTAAATTAAATTTTAAATTAAAACATTTAAAATATTATTTTCTGTTAATTTTAAAAATAAAAAAAATTATAGTGATGAAAATATATCATTTTCAGCCACTACTAATCTCTCTAGTGGAAAAATCAGTGTGCATCCTCTTAAAAACATCAAACTACATAACACTGGGATACTCAACTGCCTATATGAATATAAAATAAACATTTTACATTTAAAGTATATATAAATTATTGAATAAAATTACTTACCATATGTCATCAATGAGTACTAAATGTACGACTACCAGATATATACGTGACCTCCTTCCTCCCCCAGTTCTACCGAGCTGATGATGATCTCCTCTAAAAACTATCTCACATCTGGTAGAATCAAAATCCATCACAAACATGAGATGATATGTAATCAGATCGATGGGTGCAATAGGACTAATCAACAACCATGGTTCAAACATTCTACATGGATCTCTTCCTCAAATTATGCAAAAACTGATGACAATTATCACACATATAGATATAATAGGACTCCTAGATAAGGGATACCATGTTATATTTAATGGGATACTATAAAACATACAAATAATTAATAATATCAAGTTAATAATTAAATAAATTTAAAAATAAATAATATATATTTATGTATCATCCAATGATCAAACATCTGATGATGAACATAAATTTGAATCTAATCTCACATCACCCATGGCACAAACAAATAATTCCATAGAATCACACCCCCTATCCAATAGCTATAAGTGAAAAATTTTGGGAGAAAAGATCAAATAATCAAATAATTAGTACATAAATAAATTAATGAAAATTAATAATAATTAATGAATATTAACTAAAATATAAAACTGAACATACATCTTCATGCATGAATCAAAATCAATATGTGGACGTCTCTCAGAAATATGGTCGGGAATCATCAATCTCTCTAGACCATGACCCCTCATAGTTGATGATGAACTGGTAGCAACCTACAGGTTAGATGATGAAGCATCAAGCTGATCATTAGGAGGGAAAATATCTTTGAGGCTACAGATCATCTCATCATAATTGTCACCATCCATCTGAAACATAAAAATAATGTTGTTTGAAAATAATTAAAAATGGGTATTATATATTAATTATGACTTTAAATATCGTGCAATTATGTCATTATTTATCATTATCCTCATATTCCTATTTTATGGTGTCAATATCTTCATCTTCCTCCTTACTATCATCAATTTCTATAAGAGCTTCAACTTCATCATCTCTTTCTATTTTAAATTCATTTGTTACATCATAAACATAATCATCACCATCAGTTCGAAACTTTTGGGGTTTCATCATCGATATTAAATTATCTTTATGGAAAATATGTATTTGGAGTTTTCTCTTGAAAATTTAAATTCCTTTCACTTTAGAAAAACCAATTTCACTTTTTATAAACTAATTTTCATGAGATTTTATTTTTATAATGCTTCACCAGTCAATTAACACTATTGAAGTAGTATAATAATTTGAATAATAAATTTAATGTGTTTGATGAGCCAGTATAAATGGTTCATTTACTTCAAGAAGGATTTTATATTTAATTTCAATGATTCCATGACATAAATGAACACACAAGCCTATATCAGTATCAAATCAATGATAATTAAACATTGTTACATAATTCTGCCTCAGATAACACACCATAATTATTTCATCCAACATTCAATAAAATTCAGCTTCACTTTATCAATGATGATATCCTATCAAGAAAATACCACTATTCATTATTATTTTTGATTCCCCATATTCAGATGTATGAAATCAAAAACTATTCACCATAAATGCATTATAAGATTTAACCATTTTGGATGGTGGGTTACTCAATACATATAATCGATTATCCATTTTATCAGCATGTTGTGATACCTGAAAAATTGATAAAAAATAACAATATAAAAAATATTAAATTTATTTCATATATTAAACCATAAAAAATTTACTTTACTAGTCTTTGAAACCAATAGGAAAAATTATGTTACCAACATTCTTCAAGAGCAGATGGTATAATTTGTGGAAAAATTTATTGACATAATCATTATGTAATATAAAAATAAAATAATATTAATTTTATTTTAAAAAAATATAATGAATATATAAAAGTAGCACTCACTATAAAAATCATGTCAGTTATTCACAATTAAGAAGAACATATGTATGATCCTTGTGACATTTATCATATGAAATTCATCATTCATGAACTCCACAAAATCTAAGTTCTAGATAATTAAAAAGTGATAATTGATGGTTTATTTCATCATCAAAATTTACTTCATTATGACCAATTTAGTTATGTTTTGAAGGATATTTAGGTTTAAAATAATTATAGCATAAAAAATAAATTTCCCCTTGTAAATACTCTTATGCAATTGACCCTTCAACTGAAGATTTATTACGTAAATTTTTCTTTAATTTCTACATGCATATCTAATATGGGTACATCCATAAAGACTATACCATTCCTCCAATTTTTTCTTTATACAAAACACATATTATTTAATGTTCTATTGAATCAAAGAAAGTCGATAATTTTTTTCCAGTTTACATAAAATTAAAATAACATCTTCTTGCAGCATACTCAAGGCATCATTGTTTTCTATCAGCACAAAATATCTCATAAAAAATATGACATTTCTATTAGTGCATCCAAAATAAAAGAATTAAAAAAACCTCTAAATCCAATAAGTATAATTATTTCCATTATAACATGATAATCATGACTTTTTAATCTAATAATATGACTATTTCTGACACATCTAGCCAAATTAGGAACAAAACCATCCGGTAATCTCAAATCTGTAATCCATTGATAGATTAATAAACAATTTTATTTAAAAAATATATAATCCACATTTGGATTCATTACCTTATGTGATATTTAATTTTAAAATAAATTAAGTTATGGATTCTTATAAATTTGGGAAATATATAATTATGCCTTTACATTATCATTAGTCTTACCAGGTGTGTCCAAAACTGTATAAAATATATTATCAAAATATTTCTTCTCAATATTCATGAAATCTTACATGTGAAGGACTAATAAATTAGAAAATATAGTATATCAAAAAAATAATCTATTTTATCCAATCACGATCTTTCCCAAATCCATTTATTTTATGTTGGTTTATAGTTGGTCAAAAGGTAATGGGATGTAATGAAGAGAGATTAGATTTTAAATCAATACATGAGATCATTGCTATATTTCCATATCTTTCAATTGTACCTTTTCTAAAATTACGTATGTTCCTTCATAAAGGATGATAAGTAGGAATAAATATACAATGACAGTCAAAAAAAAAGTTTTTCTTTTATTGATGAGAATAAACACTTTTTTGTCACTCATATAGTATGGAAATGATTTTGGACCATGTGCACTCTATCTATATAACATTCCATATGGTGAGAAGTTACTAATTTTCCACATTAATGCATATTTCATTAGGAAATTAAATTTTCAACAACATCACATATACTGACACTATTACTCCACAATAAAATTAACTCATTAATCAATGAATTCAAATAAACATCAATATTCTTTTTTAGATGTCCTAGAATTAATAATGTCAATAATATATATGGTTCATTCATCAACATATAAGGAGGTAAGTTGTATGGAGTTATAAAGACGACCCACCAAGAATACTAACTACCATAAGAACCAAATGGAAAAAAACCATCATTAGAAAGATCCAATCACATGTTATGGGCTTCTGAAGCAAAAGAAAAATGCACTTGATCAAAATGTTTCCATGAATCACCATTACAAGGATGATTTATGTTTTTACCAGTTGAAATATTGGATTTATTCCATTAAATCAATAATTCTATATTCTAATACATAATTAAACACTTCAATTTAGGTGTAAGTAGGAAATACATCAATTGTTTAATAAGAACCAATCCGGACTTTCATTATTGTTCTACCTTGTACCTTGCTTTTCCACTTATAATAAAACTAACTAATGATTCATTTTCACCATAATATAGGATGAAATCATTTGAACATGGATGAATCTTTTGATAACCAAGGCCAAAATTATAGACCAACCACTTTATCACATAGAAATTTATAGATAACACATTTTCTTCAGGTAATAGCGATTTAACCAAAGAGGATATTTGATCAAAATAGCTATTGACATTCCATTATCTGATTTAATAGTTATAAATTTATCAGTAGTTTCAAATTTTCTTATCTTTCAAACATGATATAAGGAATCCTTAGTGGACTTTAGTGACTCAAAAAATTGAGATGGTTTTAACTTGGGATTTGAATCATCATTCTGAGTTTCTATTTTTTGAAAAATAAACCAACAACTTTACATACTAAAGTTTGAAACCATGATGGATCTAAAACCAAACTATTAGTATTTTCTCCATAACTGTGTTCACTATGTTGATATAAAAAACATAATCATTCTAAAAACCATAATGCAATAGATGAACTCTAATGCTATCAAATGTTTCAAATCTCCATAGATCACATTTTTTATATAGACACTTAATTGTCCCATTTGAAATGAATCATGGTTTTGATGATACAAATGATAAAAAAGCTTCAACACCATAAAATATACATGATTTATACAAGAAACATTTGGATTTATGTGACGATTTATCCAATCATGATCTTGCGATAAAATTTTTTTTCTACTTCCTTATTCTATATTTAACTAAAAACTAGAAAATAAAAATATTTCTCATGATTAATCTGATAGAATGGATAATCCAAAAAATTAGAAAATCAAAAAATTAAAAAGTACTTATAAATATTATCAAATATCGATAATTAGCACTAATTAAAAAATATCAATAATTAGTGTTAATTATGACCAATTATCGGTAACTATTGATAATTATTAATAATTATTACTAATTGTTCGTAATTATTAGAAATTATTACTACTTGTTTGTAATGATTAAAAAATATTAGTAATTAATGGTTATTACAGGTAATCACTATTAATTATTGGTAATTAATACTAATTATTAGTAATTAGTACTAATTATTGGTAGTTACTACAAATTATTGGCAATTACTACTAATTAAAACTAATTGCTGGTAATTACTACTAATTACAGCTGATTACTACTAATTACAGCTGATTACTACTAATTATTACTAATTGGTACTACATATTGGTAATTATTAGTATTTATTACTAATTAATGGTAATTATTAGTAATTTTTACTAATTGTTACTAATTATTGGAAATTATTACTAATTGTTACTAATTATTAGTAATTAGTAGTATTTATTACTAATTATTGGTAATTAGTTTCAATTATTAATAATTATTACTAATTACTAGTAATTAATAGTAATTACTACTAATTACTGATAATTATTACTAATTACTGGTAATTATTACTAATCAATGGTAATTACTACTAATTACTGGTAATTACTACTAATTACTGTCAGTTACTACTAATTACTGGTAATTACTACTAATTACTGGTAATTACTACTAATTATTACTAATTATCACTAATTGCTGGTAACTATTAATAAATATTGGTAATTATTAGTAATTATTTGTAAATATTACTAATTATTGGTAATTATTATTAGTTATTTGAAATTATTGGTAATTATTACTAATTATTGTCAATTATTACTAATTATTGTTAATTATTACTAATTATTGGTTATTATTTTTAATTATAACTAATTGTTACTAATTAGTACTAATTATAATGAATTATTACTAATTATTGGTAATTATTGGTAATTATTAATAATTATTGGAAATTATTGGCAATTATTACTAATTATAACTAATTATTACTCATTAGTACTAATTATAACTAGATATTAGTAATTATTTCTAATTATTACTAATTATTGGTAATAATTACTAATTATTATTAATTATTACTAATTATTGGCCTTTATTACTAATTATTAAAAATTATTACTAATTAATACTAATTATTATAAATTATTGCTAATTAGTGGTAATTATTGGAAATTATTACTAATTATTATTATTTATTGTTAATTATTATTAAAAATTTAATAATTAATTAAATATTACAAACTATTTTCTAATTATTGAAAATTACTACCAACTGATACTAATTATCTATAATTAATATCAATTACTACTAATTAATGCAAATTACAACTAATTAATACTAATTGAACTAATTAATACAATTTATTACTATTAATTAATGTTAATTGCAACTAATTATTACTAATTATGGATAATTAATGTTAATTATTACTAATTATCGTTAGTTATTACTAATTATCATTAATTATTAGAAATTATCAGTGATTTTTACTAATTATCAGTAATTATCAGTCATTTTTACTAATTATCACAATTATCATTCATTTTTTATAATTATCAGTAATTATCGATATTTTTTACTAATTATCGGTAATTATTACATTTTTTTACAAATTTTCAGTATTTTTTTCTATTTTTAACTAACGTTTGCTAATTTTTTATAATTACCGAGGTTTTTTGTTAATAATCGATAAATTTGGCTAATTGTTAATAATTATCGGTAATTTTTAGTAATTATTGAAAATTATTTCCAATTATTACCTATTATTAATAATTATCTTTGTTAATTAATGTTAATTATTGTGAATTATTGTTAATTATTGCGAATTATTGATATTTATCATTAAATAATGTTAATTATCATTAATTATTGATAATTATCATTAATTATTACTAATTATCATTAATTATTACCAATTATCATTAATTACTTACTAATTATCGTAAATTACTACTAATTATTGTTAATTATCGATGATTTTTACTAATCATCAGTGATTTTTTCTAATTGTCAATAATTATTACAAATTTTTACAAATTATCAGTATTTTCTTTCTATTTTTAACTAATGTTTCAATTTTTTACTAATTTTGGATAATTATTACTAATTATCAATGGTTTTTGCTAATTATCCCTAACTTTGGTTAATTATCGATAATTTTGGCTAATTTTTATTAATTATTGGTAAATATTGGTAATGATGCTTTATTGGAATTAAAACAATAATGTGATGTTGAGAGCATTAGATCCCAAGAAAAATCAAAATTTATATAGAGAGAAACCAAAGTGACCAAGGAAAGGAGTGGAAGATTTGTGCTAAAACAATTCTGGAGCGACCATATATATAGGTTAGATTAGTTGCGATGAATTCCATCGCTAATAGTTCCCACCATAAATAAGTATGACAGCGATATAAAACCATTTGTGGTGGAACCCTTTACAAATGCTTCGATACCAACATATTATTTGCGACGGGTTCTGTCGCAATTAGTGGCGGCAGAATAAAAATCATTTGCAACAGAACCCGTCACAATTAGTGGTGGCATTATAAAAATCATTTGTGATCGGTTTTGTCACAAATGCTACTCTGGTGGTATATTATTTGTGACAGGAATATGTTTCCCACTGCAAATAATCCTTCCTGTCGTATGGCGTGCATTCACACTAAATGTATGTTTGATGAGAAATCCATTCCCATCGCAAATAACCAAAAATAAAGAATTATTTACGATGTGAAATGAATCTCATTGGAAATAATTTGATCAAATGAACTATTTGCAATGGGAGCTTAGACCATCGTAAATAACCCATCACAAATAACCCCTTTTCTCGTAGTGCATGTTCAATCACTCTTCAACTATTGTCCCAATTTTGACATGCCATCCCAACCATTAGAAGATACAAGTTTTACAGGGTATGGTCCTAGAATGCAGGATAAAGATGACCCATTTTCAAACAATTACAATCAAGGGTATATGAACCACCCTAATTTTTCTTAGAGAGAGTAGGTAATGTTAAAACAACCCCCCTGGATTTTCATAGCCTCCCAGAAAACAATTCCAAAATCAACCTTGGGCTAAAACCTCTAATCTACAAGGGATTATAGAATGACCCATACATCAAATGTTTAGAAGGATGGTTGCTAAGGAGGCTAAAAAAATATCCCAATATGAATCTAACAAAGCCCAATCGTATTCTAAGATGCATAATCTATAACTATAAATGGAACAAATAGCCACAAGAATGAATACAAGAGATAAGGGGAAGCTTCCTAGCACAACTGAAATAAACCCTAGGGAAAATTTCATGGTTTTCACCACCAGGAGTGGTTTAAAAACCCAACATGAAGAAAAAAATGAACCTAGAATAACCCAAGATGAAACTTTAAATGAACCTAGAAACCAATGTCTATAATTCTTAGAATTTGAAAATTTGGAAAACCCTAAAAAAATTGAGATAAACCCTATTATCCCACCTAAAAAATAAGAGGAAAATGGTTAAAAAATTAAGAATAATAAAGGAAAATAAAGCAGTAAGAAAGAACCTAGGTGAATGCCTACAATTACAAAGAATCTTACCCCAAACATCCTTTTCCTTAGAGAATTAAGAAAAATTACCAACAACCGGAACTTCTCAGATTTCTTGAGCTATTTAAAAAGCTTCACATTAATATCTCATTCCTTCAATCCTTAGTTCAGGTATTAACATATCTAAAAATGTTTATAAAATTTTTTCAAACAAGAAAATATTAGAAGAGTTTTCCACTTACATCATGATAGAGGAGTGCAATGTTGTTGTTCAAAATAGAATACACTCCGAGCTCAAATATCCAGAAAGTTTTGTGATCCCATGCACCATTGAAAATAATTGAAAGGTCAATTTCCTTGGTGACATTGGAGCCAACATAAATCATATCCTTTATTCACTGTTTTTACAACTAATATTGGGATACCTACCACCCACCGCAATGGTCTTACAGTTGGATGACCGCTCCATCACACACCCCATAAGAAGAGTGGATGACTTGTTGTTGGGGTAGGGAAACTGTTTTTTCTGGTCAACTTCTTCATACTAGACATGGAATGTGTTAAATACATCCATATCATTTTAGGATGAACTTTTATAGCCATGGTAGGTGCTATCAGAAATGTTGTTAAATGGAAACTAATATTCAATTTGGATGAACAAAGTGAGGAGTTTAATGTCTTTGAGAGATACAAGGTATATTCACAAATTTAATAATGCTCAAGATATGAGCTACTAGACTTATAAAAACCTCTTGACGAGTAGAATAATATTTTTTAAATAATGGTTGATGATGTTAATAAAAGACCCACACCTTATGAGACTTTCATGGGAGTCAGTTAATGTAAGAAGAAAGTGCCATGTTATGCTTATGAGGGTGAGTTTTTGTATAATCTTGATCATTTATTTAAGGAAAATATCATTAAACCAAATTTGTAATCTAATTGTGAGGTGTTGTTTAATTTGGATAGCAATGAAGATGAGTATTATTTTATCTAATATTCATTATTTAAGGAATAGATTGAAAACCCTAGGCCATTGATATACAAGATTCTACATTCTAGATAAGTAACACCACAATTAGATATAAAATTATTTCCCTCTTACATGGAATATTATTTTTTAGGTGAGATATCTTCACTTACAATTATCATATCTACTGATTTAGGGAAATTTATAGAAGGAAAATTGTTGGATGTTTTGAAAAGATACAAATAAACCATGGGTTGGACTATAATTAACATCAAAGGGATTATACCTTCATTATATATGAATAGGATCCCTATGGAACTTGACTATAAAACAAGTGGTGAGGGAAAAAGAATGCTCAACCCAAACGTGAAATAAGTTGTGATAGAAGAAGTGATAAAGCTCATTGATGTTTGGATCATCTATCCCAATTTCTGATAGCCCATGGGTTAGCCCTGTCTAAGTATTTCCAAATAAGGGATGTTTCATTGTTAAAACTAATGAAAAAATGAAAAAGTATAGTTTAGAAAATAAAAAAAGTGGAGATTTTGTAATGATTTTTGGAATCTTAATTATGCCAATAAAAAAGACCATTTTACTATGCCATTATTAGACTGAATTCTTGAGTGGCTAGCTGATAATATTTTTTTTGTTTTATGGATGGTTATTTTGGTTACAACCAGATTCCAGTAACCCTAGAGGATCAAGATAAAACTACATTCACATGCCCCTTTAGGACATTTTCTTACCAGATAATTCCCTTTGGATTGTACATTTCTCCAACTACCTTTTAAAGATGTATGATGGATATTTTTTCATATATGATTGAAAGAATTATATAGGTGTTTATGGACGACTTTTCTATAGTTGGAAACACATTTTAAAGTTGTTTGAAAAATATATAATGAGTTTTCATTAGGTTTCAAGAGAAAAAACTTTTCTAAAATGAAAAAATGCCAATTTATGTTCACCGAGGGAATAGTTCTTGGTCATAAGGTCTTGAAGAGGGGGATAGAAGTTGATAATTATAATATTAAAATAATTTAAAAGTTGCCCCCTCCTAAAAATGTTAAGTTTCTTAGGTTTATAGGGTATTTTGATTTCTATTGAAGGTTTATCAAGGATTTTTATAGGATCATAAGACCCATTTTTTCTCTTTTAGTGAAGGAAACACCCTTTGTTTTTTATTATAGGTGATTAAAGTCATTCAAAATTCTTAAGGAAAACTAACTTCCACGCTAATAATCACTACTCCAAACTGTAAAGTTCCCTTTGAAATAATATTTGATGCGAGTAATCTTGTTGTAGGGGTTTTTTGGGGAAGAGGAAAGAAAAGTTGTTACATATGGTATATTATGACAGTAGGTTACTAGATGATGCCTAAATTAATTACACAAATACTGATAAGGAAATTTTGGTAGTTGTTTTTCCCTTGAAAAATTCAGATAACACTTAATTAGGTCTAGAGTTATAGTGTTCACTGACCATGCTGACCAAAAGTAATTACTATCCAAGAAAGATGCAAACACAAGATCGAAGATATGGATAATTTTATTTCAAGAATTTGATTTTTATATTAAAGATAAACAAGGAGTTGAAAATGTAGTGGCTAACCACCTGTCTAGGATGCCAAATACCCCAAATGATGACCTGAGAGAGATAAATTCTTATTTCCCAAATGAAAAAATGATTACTTTTTCACTGAAAAAAATTACTTGGTATGTAGATTTTACTAACTTTTTAACTGTTAGAGTCATTACCAAGGATATTACACAAAATCAAAGAAATAAATTCCTTTAAAACCTTAATTAATAATTTTTGGATGTCTCTTTTTTGTTTAAAAGGTGTGCTGATAGAATCCTTAGGATATGTGTGCCTAAGGAAGATATGTTGTCCATTTTAGAAGGATTCCACTCTTCAATCTGGGGAGGACACCATGGTAAAGAAAGAACAACCTAAAAATTTCTTCAAGATGGATTTTATTTTCCTACACTTTTTAAGGATGCAAGAAGTTTAGTTGTGGTATGTGATAAATGTCAAAGAATATGCAATGTTGGTAAAAAAAGAAGCCACCTCAAAAGGTAATTCTTAATGTTAAAATATTTGATTTGTGGGGGATAGATATTATGGGAACTTTACCATATTCTCATGTGAATGAGTAAATCTTGGTGGATATAGATTATGTGTACAAATGGGTTGAGGTTGCGACTCTTCCAAATTTTTAAACTAATAGTGTAGTGAAATTCATTACAAAGAACAATTTCTTAATATTTGGTGTTCCCAAAGAATTTATCACAGATAATAGTACCCACTTTAATAACTTTTAATTCAAAGACTTAATATAACATTATGTATGTGTGCATAAAATTGGAACAACTTACCATCCTCAATCTAGTGGGAAAGCTAAGATCTCTAATATGGAATTAAAATAGATCTTGGAGAAAATAGTTTTTTGTTCAAGGAAGGGGTGATATTTAAAGTTAGATAAGGCTTTATGGTCCTATAGGTATTCCTTTAAAACCCCCATAATAATTTCTCCTTACAGGCTTCTATTTTGAAAATCATTCCATCTACCTTTGGAGTTTCAGCATAAGTCTTTTTGGGCTGTTAAGGCTTTAAACATAGATTTTAAATCCACCAGTGAGAGAAGATTACTGGAGCTGAGTGAGTTAGAGAAGATTAGAAGGTAAATCCTATAAAAATGATAATATATACATGAAATAGACTAAGTATTTTCTTGAATTTATTATTCAAAATAGACACTTTATGGTTGGTCATAAGGTTTTTATGTTCAATTCTAGGTTAAAACTTTTTCTTGTGAAACTAAAAAATAAGTGGTTTGGGCCTTTCACTGTCTTGAGAGTTCTAGCCAATGGGGATGAAAATATGACAAGTGAAGAGAACGTGACTTTATTATTTAATGGGTAGAGAGTTAGAGTTATTTTGAAGGGAAGTCAAAGGGATTGACTTCTATCTCTATGCTTAAAAACTGAACCTTCACTGAGTCTAACCGAGGACTTAAAATGTAATGCTTCACGGGAGTCAACCCATGTCCATTCTTGCTTATTTTAATTTTGTCTATTGAATAAAATTTTGTTGTATTCTATCAATTATTATATGATTTAATTATTGTATTTAATTATTATTTCCACTCTCCATTATAAGATAATTATTCCGATGTTCTGTCAAATAGGATAAGAATTCAATTGTTTTTTATTCAAAAAGTATCTTCTTGTTGAAACCACCTAAATCACACATCCTTTAAATATAACCTATGGTTTTTATTTAATATAAGCTTAATTATTAGGACTCTGATGTTAATATATTTCAAATTATAGGAACTAAAAACCGACCAGCCAAGGGGATCTTATTTAATGCACAAAGAAATGTGTTCTTGGTTTGGATTTAAAAGTTTTATAAATTTATTTATATGGAGAGTTTTGTTTAAATTATACATTCTTATTTCTATTCATTCATTACCATTCAATATGCTACATTAAATTAAGTGTGGGTGGAAAGGGAATTTGATTTTGAAATGCATGAATTATTTTTCTACTTTGTATGAGATTAACCTTGTGGGCGTTTAACTTGTTTTAAATCATTTTAAATAGAACTGAAATCCAATTTTACCATCCTAAAAAAATATTTAGACTGAATTGAAAAATCTAAAACTTTTATTAAAATTTTTATGGAGTCAATACTAAAACATGTTGTTGTATTGACTTGATTTAAAAAATCTATTTGTCTATTTTCAAAGTTAAATCATGTATAGTTATAATTAGGTTTTATAAGATGCTTTGATAGTGTGGAAAACATACTGTTTTGAGGTATATTTTGACCTTAAAACATGATTTTAAACTTATATTTTTTTTTAAAAATGGTTGAGAAAAATTTTATTTAATGTTTCTCCCAAATTGAGATCCAACATTGGGTACAATGTTTAGTTTTAAGTCTTTTTTGAAAAGCTATATATAATTGAATACACATTAAAAAACCATTTTTTTTAAATTGACTGTTTTTCAGGCTTTAACTTTCATTTTTATTGGATGTCAATTTTTCTTGAAGTGTGAGATATATTTTTCCACTTTGTGGAGGTTATTATTTTCTAGTTTCCAATTGATTTTAATTGGGTACATTAATTTCTTTTTTCTCTTAATTTTTTTTTTGTTTTTAGTCAAACTTTTGGAGAAGGATTTGAAATAATCATTAGTTTTAAACTTTTTGATTGAGTTTGAAACTTGTAAGCTATAAATTTAAATGAGATATAAAATGAAAATCCTAATACATGTTTAATTTTTCATTATTTATTCTTTTATTTATGGATGAGTTAATTATTCATTCTTTTTAATTATTATTCTCACTCATCTATCCTATTATTTTTATTTATTCTATGTTAAATTATTTATGTTTTTTCACCTATAGGTAAAATGAATTTTAAAAGTTTCAATTAAACCAACCCACTTTTTTTGAGAAGATAAATCACTTTTTTCTACTTGAGAAAGTCTATGGGGGAAAATCCTTTTGAAAATTGAAACTATGTGGTATTAAACTTTTTTAGTCTTGATATTCATTTTATTTCACTAAAATTGATAAATTTATTACTTTAGGATAATAAATTTTTTAGCCATTGGGGAATTTGATGCAGGCCTTTTTGGGACACATTTATTCATATTTTTTTGATGAATTAATTGAGTTTTTAATGTGAAAATGTTGTTTAATTGAATAACTATTGAATATCGATTTATCTATGATGAAATTTTAAATCTTTGATTTTTTTTATGAAAATGATGATTTTTGGTGTTTAATTGATAAATGTTATTTTATTCAATTTCCCTATATTTTTAAGGATAAATAATATATTATTTGTGTGAGTTTTAATGTATTTGTTTTTAATGTATTTAAAAAATAGACTTTGGAATTAATTCTATTAAATTTCCATGCTACAATTTTCAGTATTTTTCGAACAAATTTTAATTGTTCTTTTAAATTTTATTAAAATATATTTTTGAAATGATTTAGATTATGCAATAAATGTTTTTGAAGTTATTTTATAAAATATAATTTTTTGGATAAATATATTGGATTTATCTTATGAAGTTTGGAAATTCCTTGAATTTTAGTAAAGTCTCATTTTTTCATATGACTTTTGGTTTTTCCCATAAGAATTATTTTTTGAATAGTTCTCTATTGAATATTACTTTTATAATTTTCAGGTGATTTTTGTAATATAATTGGAATCCAACCTCACCCATTTGATATTTTACATAAATCCTATATGATATTTTCAAAAGTGGACCTGTAGGATATTTTAGAAGCAGTCCTCATATGATATTTTCTTGAATTCCCACATACGAAGTTTTCTCAACCCAACCACTATAAGGTAATTTCCACTATCCATTCCTATATAAGATAATTTTAGCGAAACACATAAGATAATTTTCTATTTCACTGTAAGATAATTCAACCATTTTTTTAAGATGATTTATTACTGGAAACCGGGATTAAACTTTATCAAATTGAGAAACCAAAAGCTAAACTATGACACCTGATATTTCAATATGAATTTTACCTTTAAATGAATATTATTTTTGATAGATTATGATACACACAATATAGAAATAAAATTAACAATGATGCTTTTATTGAGATAAAATATTACAATTGTAGAAAAATATTAATACATTATGAGGTTTCCATAATAATCAATAGTAAGAAAAATACAATTAAAATAAATAAAAAAATATATAATAATACAATGGGAATATAATCTTTATCCCCATAGTATTCCAAGAAGATCATAATCCTGATCCCAACTATAGATAAAAGGCTAATAAGTATAAATATTATTGGCATGATGTGAGAGAAATAAGTATTTTTCGGATTTATGAGAGATTATATAGAAAGGTAATATAATCATTGGGATTATATAGTTGTTAGACTCATATGTTTGTTGGGATTATATATCCATTATACCTATATTAACATTGGGATTATATACTTATTGGGTATAATACTAGTAAATTTATTATGAAAAGAAATGATTTGATATGATTAAAATAATATTTTCAAAGAAATATTTTTAAGGTGTTTTGTATTTTATCATACTAAATTAATCAATATCAAAATATTATTATAAAAATATGTGCAATTTAAAAATATAAAAAAACATATTAACATTCATATAATGGTGGTTACTAGATAATGAATGAGTATAAATTAATTTTATACTTCAAAAATACATTTTCTTCAAAAATGATTTTATTGCATTTTATGCATGGATATTATGATTAATTTCTACCAAATTTAGAAAATATACTTGATAAAATTTATATATTTTCTGAAAAAAACATGTAAAAAATATCTTGGAATTAATTTTTGGTATTTTTATGAAAATATTGATTTTGATTGAATAGTGGGAAATTACTGCTTTTTTCAAATTTGTTATTTATTTTCTTTAAATAATGTAATTTAAAAGTACCATTATGTTTTGGATTTGGTATTAAAGTAACATAATTTTCATTTAATTATAAATAATATAATTAATTACAAAATAATTATAATCATATTTGATTTTTGTATAAACTCATTTTTAGGCTTAAAATTTATTTTTTCTAAGAACTGTTTTTCATTGCGTGTTATGAATTTATATTAAAATTAATTTATTCCAATTATAGAAATTTAATCTTGAAAAATAAATTCCATATTTGGAGTCGTTCAGTTCAAATTTGGTAAATAGACCCATTTTATTTTTGGCCATTATGAATAGTAATTTGGTAAAAATGTTATCACCACGGTAAGTGTAAAATGGGTAAAATAGGGGTATAACTATGAGATAAGGCCTAAAAATATCCCTAAAACTTGTATTTATTTTATTGGATGAGTTTTTTAAACCAAAAAAATCTAAGATTAAAAAATTATTCAATTTCTTTCAATTTAAATTTGATTACAACCTTTATATTATTTTAAGTAAAGGATAATTATAAAAATGTCACTCTCTCACTTTTAATTTGTCATATATATTGTAATTGGGATAACATGAATTCATGTTAGAATATAAAAAATTATTTTGAATATAAATATGTTATTTTTATGATATTAATTTATTTTTAATTTTTAGTGGTGGTATAATTTCCTTAAACGCTTACACAATTCTAACATAGTGCATGTGCAAGCAGTAGAAAAATCAAAGTGAATGACTTTAAAAACATTAAAAGTAATATTTTTGGATATTTTATTTATTTAATTAATTTTTTTGGTTAATAATAATGTATAATTTATGGTGAAATAGTTTTTATTCAAAACCCATTACTATCTTGATATCTTGAAAGTCAAATTTTATGAATAGTTCAAAAAACATTAATGATATTTTACGTTAAATAATAGAGATGGGGAACATATCTCTCCTAGAATCCATGGAATTTTCCCTAGAAATCACATTATAGTGTTGTGTATCCCAAATAGTGAAATCATTGGACACTTTGAGATGTTCACTACATACAGTGCAAAGCATCCTCAGGTGGAATCTGATAGAGTGGCTCCTTGTAAAGAAATTGATGGCCTATTCCCCGACGACAAAGTTTGGGGGGTTTATTCAATTAAGGAGGATATGTGAGAGGTTTCTTCGGTTAATCTGGATCTAATTTCATATCTACCTCATGACCTCAAATAGAGAACCTCAAGATTTTTCAATGCTGGATGTGAGGGATCATGTAGTAGAGTGACATCAGTGCATCATTGGCCTGAAGGGTGCAAGGAAAATTATTTTTTGGTGATGGATTTAAGTATATCTATTTATAGAACCCTTATAGTGGAGAGATTAAGGCTAGTGATGGATCTCAAGTGACAAAGCGACATGGAGAGTTTGAGACCCGATGATGGTGTTTGGGGTTGGCAATGATAGGATATACAGTGAGGCCGATATCCTATGGTGGTTCAAGGCCACTTCATTTCACAACAGTGATGATATGAATGACAACGATGACCTTAGGTCTTGGGGTGATGGTGTTGATGGGATTAGGGATGTAAACAGTTGTTCTTGGGAGTTGATGGTATGTCTACAAAAGGGGTCTCATAGATGATGTTTGTATAATCAGTGACTTTGTGCAATGACCCTAAATCAGGTGACCTTGTGAATGAGGGGATGGAGACCGGGTGAAAGCAGGTGACAACCTCAATGTGGTTGGATAGATGCTGGCTCCAAGAATTGGGGTGGCATGTGTGTGAATCAGTCGATTGTGTTCACATGATGACCTCAGGATGGGGGTGACATATGGATGCATTTTTAGGGTTAGGTTGGTGTTAGGGTGTCATGCATGACACGTGATGACATGTATGGATTGAACTTAGGCCGAAAATTCTAGCCTCAAGGCGCGAGTTGGCCTTAGGTGCTGACCACAGGTAGGATGCGTGAACCAAGGCTTCCCACTAAATAAATTTTAGTAGGATATATCCTACATGATATTGGGTATTTGATGGCATCATATGACCGGGTAGGTAGCAACAATGTAGCATCATGACCGTATCAGTGATTTTTCTGGGATTTTAGTCCTTTTTGATGTGGTCTTAGAGCCTATTAAATGGGTCTAGGGATTTTGCCTTTATCTGGTTGTTGTTTTTGGTGTGTTTTACCACTTTGATGTCTTGGTTTACTTTTATGTTCCACATGATTTTGTTTTTACTATTTTAATTAATAAATTTTTAGGACCAAACACGCTCAGTACCTGAACTCCCATGAAATGTTATATAATATTGTATTAAATGATTTAAAAAAAATATTTAAAGAGGAAAAATGGGCTGAGAAATGGTTTAAAATGTCATACATATACAATTTTTGAGTTACTTTCAACCATAGAAGTAAATTTCTAACCCTTAATGATTGAAGTAGTTGTTACCATGACTAAAGATAAAAAATGTTACTGAGGGGGTTAAAAGAAATGATAAGGATTAAAATGGTACCTAAAATATTATAAATTATATTGGTTAATCATATTTTGTCCCTATATTACTTATCTTAAAATATATTAATTTTTTGAGTCATTTGACATGAGTTAGACATATATTATATATTAATATTTCAAGTATTTACATGATTTCCACCCACCTCACTTATAAAAGGGAACCACCTATCCTCTATTACTCACACCTCATGAGCCATTTATTTTGGACAATATCTACCCAAATATCTTATTATGTTCATTAACCACTTCCTAGACCTTTTTATTCCCTAAATACCATCCTAATAAGGCTTACAATGTAATCTAAAGGAGGATTTTCATAGAATAGGTATAACTCTTAACCAATTTATTTCATTTTATTTCTTCATGTACCACCTCTAATTATGTACTAAAAATTATCAAATAATAAAATAAGTATATTCAAGATACTTTAATGTTATTATGATGATGTTAAAACCCTTATTCATGTCATTTTTTATCCTATGGGAAATGAAAACATCACTTGTGCATACGTGTGAACTACCACATCCACAAAGCGATGTGTTTTGTTTTTCATCATTCCCTCACAAGGATGGTTATTATGATGAATTTAATGAATATATATGATATTCATGACATAATTATAATTTTTTAAAGATAATATATCACTTACCTTCTTATCCTTCTACCCGTTAAAAAATTATAATGTTGCTCATGCGTTCATGTGGACCGCCACTTCCACATAGCGACGTGATTCATTTTTCATGTATGAATTTCATGGATGATTATAAAATTATATTTAATATAAAAATTATAATTATTTCATGAATAATATTATAGATATAATGGAACCATAATCACTTTGAACATGGTCAACCTATTGAAGTTGTTTTGGTATTATGAACCAAACATCCTCAAAATGTCTGATGTAAACTTAACTAATTTAGTAAATAAATAATTCATGGTAATAAATGAAATAAAATGAATAATGATAATGAAATAAAAATTAAAAAGTCTATTAAACAAGTATAAAACTAATATAATGTTATTATTTAGGATTTATAGAACATACAAAACAATTTGGGACACGAGGTAAGGGAATTTCCTTTAAAACCTTATTTTAAAGTTTTCCATAAAAAATCTTTATCATATATGAAAATGTTCATCAAATGTTTCAATAATTTTCTTATTTTTGTTTAAAATATTGTGAAATTTTATTTTCAACTACTTTTTTCTTTATTTACAAAATATTAAAAGGGATATTTTTAAATGTTTTCTATACAACTCACTTTTGACTTTTTACAAAAGTGTGAAACAAATGTTCTCTTTTAACGTATATGACATGAAAATATTTTCCTTTACTCATTATTTTTATTTGATTTTAATATTAATTTATAAGTTTCCATGGTTATTTTCATTGAAATACATTTTCTCAATATTCTAGAAATTTTTATTTAGAATGTTATCAAAAGGAAGGGATATTTTTCTCATGTTTTCAAAGAAAGGTTTGAATGTTATTTTAAAGGTACTTTAATTTATGTAATCATAATTTAATAATTATATTTAATTACTAAGGATATATTCTAATGAAACCATCCAACTTATTTCTATGTATGTATTATGATCATGTTGTTCTATTTATTGACTGGGGAAAATATTAACATTTCATATGCTAGTTTTTCAATATGAATGTTTATGTTGATTATGTATCAAATTTTTATTCATTTATTTCATATAAAGGATGTATTTGACTTAGTAAGTAATGTAATGAGACCATTATGTCCCCTTAATGCATCATTAGGTCTCATAAAAAAACTAGCCCGAGTATTTGGTGTATTGTTGCTTAATTGTTTATGTTGTCTTGGCATGGGTAATTAAAGATATGTTTATAATGTATTGGCACAAGGAATTTATGGTATTCTTATGATGTATGACATTATAAATTTTATCATTATCAAATTATTTTTTATCCATATTATTATTTAATCATTGGATATATTTCATGTTCTAGTTATTAGTGATTTTTATGTAAATCGTTTGATTTCATAAGATACAAAAATGAGTTTTGATTTAAAAACAATGTTTATAATATTCTATAGGTATGGGTTTATTTTCAAGAAAAAGATATCATGTTTTTATATAAATACTAATGAATTATTAATTTTCATTTATTCTTACTTATAGATTGTTTTATGAGAAAATTTGGGTAAAAAGTTGATTTTAAGAGTAAGTAAGTGATTATTTTAAACTCAAAGTTTAGTATGAGAAAAGGAAAATATCCTTTTGGGTTTTCATGTATTTCAAATGGACTAATGGGTTTAATTTTTTTTATATAATTTACTAATATTTTTATTCCTCATTCCACATTTTTAAATGTTTTTAAAAGGGATTAAGGATGAGTAGTAACTATAAAAACAACTATCATTCCATTATGGGGATTTTTATTAAAATAAGAAAATGTGTTCTTAATGAAACATGAGTTTAAATTTAAGAATCCAATTTTTGTAGAATAAAATAGAAATTGAGTGGAAGTGTGCACTTTTTATTGTAAGGGTTTTATATGTAAGAGTTTTTCTTAATTCTATAAAACTATAAACTGAAAAGATACTTGAAATGTAAAAAAGTAAAACCCTTGTTCTAAATCATATAATTATAGGGTTTTTAAGTTATAAGGTGATATAATTGGTATTATAGGAAAGGTTTAGATAACTTTAGATTTTAGTATGATTCATATGAGGATAATTTAAGAATATTAAATACCATCATGGGTTAATAAGTCTAAGTTTGATCATAAGTTTAATGGTATAGACACCCATTTTTAAGTTTTATGTAATGAGATTTTAAGATGTTTAAGGATAATTTGGGAGATATTTATGGGAATACAACCCTTGTTTTTAGATGTGTTTTTTTGAAAATTTTATTTGATGAATAACACTTTCATATTTTGTGGACATAAATTTAAAAGTATTGATAAACTTTAGGGTTAATAAGATCTTTTATGTTAAGGTAATTATGGTTAATTGGATAAAATGGTTAGTAAATTTTGGGAACATATGTTTTATTATATAGATAACCATGCGATTAAAAAGTGAATTGGTGACTAAGTGATTAATTTTATTTTTAAATAATTTAAATATATTGGGAACATTATATAATTAAGGTAAATGGAAATATTTATGGATAAGATGAGATTTTATTTGAATAATAAAGGTTGAGTTATATTTTGGAAGCATATATTATTTTATTGTGGCTCTATGGAGATTTATGATATTTATGGGAAGTATTATCATATTTTAGAGATTATATGATTAGTGCATATAAATTTTTGGTATGTAAATTTATGAGTGATTAATGTTTTTTGGAGATAAATATTAAAGTGATATAGAAGAATATGTGGTAAAATATTTATTTTTTTGGGTTTTAAACTTGGTTAGAAATATTTTTTAGAGTTTTAAGGTAAGTTACCTATGTAATTATTTAAGTTTAACTTTGGGTGTTATTTTCGAGGATTTAAAAATTAATTTAGTATTTCCTCAAATGTAGGTTTATTCACATTGGATATTATCTTAACTTATGTTAACCATTTTTGGTTTCTTATTATATAGGAATGTGAAAAAAACTTTTCATCCTTTTGTGGAACTTGAGATTTGTTAAAAGTTGAATTTAGTGCTTCAAGCATGAAAAATTCATCTTGAATATTCATTGTTTAGAATAAGAGATAATATAGAATTGAAAACTGATTGAAGCACAAACTAATAATGAGATTATAATTATGAAGTGAAAATAAATAAAGTATATATATTTTTATAAAATCTTTATCTTGATTGTAAATAATTTCTTAAATCCATCAATTCTTATGTTGTAAGTAATAATCAACTATCAAGATATGATTTTATAAACTCATTTGTAAGTACGAGTCTTATAGAGGAATTATTTTATGAAATAATAAGTTTCTTGGTCTTAACCTAAAAATTAAAGTTCACAACAAAATCTATATTTGATTTTATCACTATGGTAGATTCATTTCAGAGATAACAAATTCAAATTGTGAGGATTCAATTTTTATAAGAGGGGGAGAATGTAACTAATTGATATTCATTATTTATTTCTATTTTAAATGAATATAATGTTTTATATATTGTGTTACATGAAATATCAAATTAAAATGAACATTTATACTTTTATTGAGATAGAATATTGCAATTATAGATAAAAATTAATACATTATTAGGCTACTATAATAATAAATAAAACAAAAAATACAAATGGAATAAATGAAAATATATATAAAAATACCATGAGAATATAATCTTTATCCCTATGTTTTATAATTAATATCTTAACCCCGATCACAAATATTGATAAAATTATAATAAGAAGAACTATTATTGGAAAGATGAGAGAGAAGTAAGGATTTTAGGGATTTATGTGAGATTATATAGGAAGGTAATATAGTGTTGGAATCATATAGTCATTGGGATTATATAGTCACTGGACCTATATGGAAGTTGGGATTATAGTTATTGGTTATAATACCACTAAATTTGTTATAAAAAGAAATGAGTTGATATGATTAAAATCATATTTTTTCAAAGAAATATTTTTAAGTTGTTGTGTATTTTATTGTAATAAATTAATAAATTTTAAAATATTGTTATGATAATATGATGTATTTAAACATATTAACTAACATATTAATATTCATTCAATGGTCCTTATTATATGAGGAATGTGTATAAATTCATTTTATCATTCAAAAATACATTTTCTTCAAAAATAGTTTTTATTTTATTTTGTGTGTGGATATTATGATTAATTTATACCACATATAGAAACTATATTTGATAAAATTTATTTTTTTAAATCATAATATCAAAAATAGATTTGTGATAATTTTTTGAATTTTTATGAAAATATTTATTTTGAGTGAATAGTAGAAAAAATACGGGTTTTTTCTAAACGGTTATTTATTTTCTTTAAATAAAGTAATTTAAAAGTCCCATTATGTTTTAGATTTGGACTTAAAGTAAAATAAGTATCCTTTAATTATAAATAATATAATTAATTATAAAACAATTATCATCATTTTTTATTTTTTTATAAGCTCATTTTTAGGTTTAAAACGTATTTTTTTAAAAATGGTTTTTCATTATGTTTTACGAATTTATATTAAAATTGATTTTTTTAATTATATAAATTTAATCTTTAAAAATGTATTATAAAATTTTAATCATGATATTAAAATTTGGAAAATATGACCCTTTTAATTTTGGTCATTATGAATAGTAACTTTGGTAAAAATGATGTCACCACGGTAAGTGTAAAACAGGTAAAAGAGGGTTAAAACTATGAGATAAGGCCTAAAAATTTCCCAAACACTTGTATTTATTTTATCAGATGATATTTTTTTATACAATAAAAATCCAAGATTCTAAAATTTTACAATTTCTTTCCACTAGACTTTGAGTATAACATTTATATTATTTTAAATAAAGGATAGTTAAAAAAAGGACACTCTCTTGATTTTAATTTCCTGTATATATTTTCATTGGGATAGAAATATGTTATGAATAAATATAAAATATTATTTTGAACATAAATATCTTATTTTTATTATGTTAATTTTATTTTATTTTTTATTTATGGTATTATTCCCTTAAATAATTACACAATGCTGACATATTGCATGTGCATGCAGTAGAAAAATCAAAGTAGATAACTTTAAAAAATATTAAAAGTAATATTTTTGAATAAATTATGGTTTGAATTATTTTTTTGGGTTAATAATAATTTAAAATTTATGGTTAAATAGTTTAAAGTATAAATCCATTATCATCTTGACGTCTTTAAAGTCAAACTTGGTGAATTGTCCTCAAAATGACTTTAATGATATTTTATGTTAAATATTATATTATCAAATGATTTAAAAATAAAAAAATTAAATAGGAAAAATAGAATGGGAAATGGTATAAAATGTCATCTGCATACAATTTGTGGGTTAATTTATAGTTTATAAGTAAATTCATAACCCTTAAATATTAAAGAAGTTGTTACCATGACTAAAGTTAAAAAGGTTAACAAGGGGGTTAAACTAAAATATAAGGATTAAAATACAACCTAAACTTATCTAAATTCTATTGGTTGATAATATTTAGAGAATATATGTTAGATTTTGTGTCTTAGAACCAACTGTTTTTACTTTTATTACATGAATATTTGATGTATTAAATATTAAATTAAATATCTTATTACATATTGTTCATTGTTTTGCATGAATTTAATGTAATAATGTCTTAGAGTATTTGTTGCATTGATAAAGTCATAGTAGTTCCACACTATGATTAGAACCTTGAAGTGATATGAAAATATTATTAATATAGTTTTTTAGTTGGAGAACATACTATGATGGGACATATAGTATATAGACCGTCAGGTATGAGTACTCACAAATAGATTAGACTTCTTCTTATGAAGTTTGCACTTGGTAATCTCCAAGATGGGAGATTATGAGAACAGACACACTAGTAAGAATTACACAAGTTTTTGTTTCATCAAATATTCCTATCTGTGAGCATGTGTAATGGTCTTTAGACTTTAAGATTATCATTAATGCATGTCATGTCTCCCTCACTTAGATTTGCTGACAAAAACTATCATTCCATATGTTGGAAGGAAGTAGGGTACATTGGGTGTGTCACGGATGAAATGTTATTTATGGATAATTCAAGGAAGTATTTTTACCTTCCATATTTATTGAATTTGATATCTCATCCCTTTGATTGAAATAGAACCATCACCCTAAATTCTATGGCCATGGTGCAACGATGAGTTTATTTCAGATAGTCAAATAATGAGGTATCGAGCATATAGGTTGATGACATTGTCATGAAACCTTCTTGATGAGATATTATGACAAAGAGATTATATTACATAGTGAACATTCATATGTAGTTATAGTTATTGTGAAATTATGTTTTTTCACTTGGGTGACTTGACCCATTTCTAGATAGTAATCCTAGACTTTAGGCAAGCCCACCTAATGACAATGAGAAAGAATCCTAGAGTATAGCAACCCAACTTTTCTTACACTATTATTAAATCATTTTAAAGGTGAACAAAATAAAAGAGTTAGGAAACAAGTATCCAAAGTTTTAGAATCTTGTTCAAATTAGTACCATACATAACATTTACAAAATAAAACATAAACATTTATTTAATTCATTCTTCTCTAGCTTCTTAGAGGTCTTTTCATTCTCCTTAGTACAAGTAATCACCTGAGGATATGCATCAAAAAGGGGTGAGATAAAATCCTAGTAATAGGATAGATAAGAACATGGAATAATATAACATGGGGTAATCATAATCATTATCATCATGAAATTGGCACAATATCATAATCATGAGAGGAAACATTAAAAAAAGGCTTGGAATGTGGCAATGCATAAAAATGAAATATCATGTATTAGTGGTCAACTACCACACATAGTTATGAACAAATATAGCATCATGTTCATGAATATAAAACTTTTCTCATGAGATACATCACATTACCCAATACATTGGAGCGCTATATAATTCTGGGTGCACCCATCACATCATAACATTTACATTATGCTATATAATTCTGGGAGCACCCGTCACATCATAACATCTACATTATCATGCATACCACATAAAAAGTACATCAATCTTGGACATAAATTAAACCATGGAAAGGAATGAGTTTAATTTCATAAATCATAAATTAATAAACTTTGGGTTCTCAAATTAAAGAGGTAATAACATACTTGATATAAGAATAATCAACCTTGAGTAAAGAAGAACAATCTTGAGAAGTAAAAGGTGTGTTTTTTTTCTGAAAGAAGAGTTCTTTTGGAAAACATTGTGTTAGTAATAAAATAAAATAGAAAACATTTATATACCAAAAAATGTAATATAATTATGAATAAATTATATTTAAATAATATCCATACTGAAATTGGGGTGAAAGAGGGAAAACCTAAAGAAAGAGTTGGGTTGGAGAATTCCCCTTACCTTGTGTCCAAATGATTTCTTCAATTTAAAATCATGTATAATCACATTAGATTCATTAATTAACAATTAAAGAACCCTTCATACATGAATTAGATTCATTAATTAACAATTAAATAACCCTTCATACATGAATTAGATTCATTAGGGTTTTATTATGTTCATTTGTTTCCTTTAAGATGAGTTATAGAGTTATAGAGTTTAATTTCATCGTTCAGGAGCAATTGTTTTCATGGTTTTTAGGATCAATTCACTTGTATACATGAATGGAAGTTTTTGTAAAATGAAGATAAATATCCAAAATTGTTATTATATGTTATTAATTATATTACATAATTTTAAATTATCTTATAAAGAAATTGGTTATATGGTATGAGGATGAATCATTAGATAAAATTTAATAATGATCGTTTTAGGTTAATTTTGGCCGGTTTTTTATCACAACGAATTCATTTGGTTTTATGATTTAGTATTATGTATAATTGTTAGTTCCAGAACATAAAGAGGGTTTTAAAATATAATTTATAATCTATTTCAAAAATTATAATGGTTTTATTAACATCCTTTAAGTAATTAAAGGAAAATGAAAGTGCATCACCCACGATGTCGCTAAATTGACACATCACGGACGACGATTTCATTTTTAGAATAATAGAGATAGAGAAAGAAATTTGATTATGGATATTTCATTAACATGATATAATTATAGTATATCAGAAATACTGGAGTTATCATGCCTTTTGGATAATATAAGGCGATGATAATAAAAGAAAATAAATGGAATTGAAAAGAAATTAAAAGAAAAAGGAACATGATTTTACCTCATGGATTTATCCTCATTGAGAACCTCCTTAGGGAAAAGGTTTTAGTCTTTTGGTGGGACCAAGAGATATTTTATGTGGGGAAGGGGATAGGTAAGAGTATTTTTAAAGTCTCAACTCTTGAGAGGTGTGAGGAGAAGGGGGTGTGAGGGGTGGTATTTATAGTAGACGAGAGGGGTGTTTTCTCATTATTATATTCATTAGTTCATTATTTTGGCTCAAAGCTATGAATAGTTTGATAATTATCTCTAAATATATTAAAATAATGAAGGATGGTTCGATATTAAGGTGCTTAAATCATACTTACATCAATAATGGCTAAAAAATTCATGTATTTAGCATTTATAAAAAATTATCATATTTTACTATTCATAAAAAAAATCAAGTATTTCAAAAGAATCAAAAAAAATTACCCTAACCATTTTTCAATGTTTAGAATTCAAAAATGAAATCTATTATATGAAATAATTTTCTAAATATGATTAATTTAATTTTTAATTAAAATCACCATTTACTTGGAAAATACAAATTTTAAAATTATAACTGATTTTATAACACTTTTGAAAAATTAATTAAGGTATCAAAAAATTATCTTAAAATCATAAGACATCAAAATATTAATTTAGGAATACATTTTATGAAAATAAATTTTCTTTTAAATAATTAAATTAATTATAAAAATGTAATTAAATAGTTATGACTTATAAAAATTCCAACACTTAATTAATAATTTTTAAAACATTTATTTAGTTAAACTATGATATAATTATACCGTACTTTCATTTATAAGATTCCTAAATTTTAATTATACTTTCATGGGTGAGGTTACTATTCATTTGGCCAGTGTACTATTCATAAGGGTCATATTACTATTCCTAAGGTCAAGTTACTATTTCATCGATATAGGTTCCTTAATATCTAGAAATACTTATTATTTAATTAATTATTCATTTATAAAGGTTTTATTATGGTCTATAAGTGATTTTATGTGATTTATATTATATGAAATCACTATAAGAAGGAAGAAATTCCTTTGATAAAAAGTTTAGGTCATTACATTCTCCCCCCTTTTAAAATTTCACCCTTGAAATTTCATTTTACATAAATAAGTGAGGTTACTTATCCTTCATCGCTTCCTCCCATTCCCAAGTTGCTTCTTCATACTTATGGTTCTTCCACAACACTTTGACATGGTGGGTTGTCCTGTTGTATAGAACCGTATCTCTCTAGTCCAAAATCTTTACTGGATACTCTTCATATGAGAGATCATCTTCCAACTATACCACCTATGAGTTCAGTACATGTGAGGGATCTGGTATATACTTCCTCAGGAGTGATACATGAAACACATCATGAACTTAAGCCATATTCAGTGAAATTTCAAGCTGATAAGAAACAAATCCTATGCGATAAAGGATCTCAAATGGGCCAATGTACCCTTGGATTAGCTTACCTTTCCTTCCAAACCACATGACTCTATTCTATGGTGATATTCAAAGGAAGAATTTATCTCCAATTTCAAACTCCAAGTCCCTTTGATGGTTGTCAGCAAAGCTATTTTTCCAACTCGGAGAAGATTTGTTATGTTTTTGGATGACTTGAACCTTCTCTGTCATCTCTTGCAGAATATTAGTGTAACAACTAGATCCTGATGACAGCACAACCACCCCGCCTTAACATGGCCATCGGGTCCTGGCCCGCCAGGTACCACCAGTTGCATCACAGACACGTGGTCCCCACCCTGGGTGAGGTTACTATTCATTTGGCCAGTTTACTATTCATAAGGGGCATATTACTATTCCTAAGTTCAAGTTACTATTTTATTGATATAGGTTCCTTAATATCTAGAAATACTTATTATTTCATTAATTATTCATTTATGAAGGTTTTATTATGGTCTATAAGTGATTTTATGTGATTTATATTATATGAAATTACTATAAGAAGGAATAAATTCATTTGATAAAAAGTTTAGGTCATTACATTCTTCCCCCCTTTTAAAATTTCACCCTTGAAATTTCATTTTACATAAATAATTGAGGGTACTTCTCCTTCATCACTTCCTCCAATTCCCAAGTTGATTCTTCATACTTATGGTTATTCCACAACACTTTGACATGGGGGGTTGTCCTGTTGTATAGAACCTTATCTCTCTAGTCCAAAATCTTTACTGGCTACTCTTCATATGAGATATCATCTTCCAACTATACAACCTATGAGTTCAGTACATGTGAGGGATCTGGTATATACTTCCTTAGGAGTGATACATGAAACACATCATGAAATTAAGCAATATTCAGTTGAATTTCAAGCCGATAGGAAAAAAATCCTACGCGATCAAGGATCTCAAAGGGGCCAATGTACCCTTGGATTAGTTTCCCTTTCCTTCCAAACCACATGACTCTTTTATATGGTGATATTCAAAGGAAGAATTTATCTTCAATATCAAACTCCAAGTCCCTTCGATGGTTGTCAGTAAACCTATTTTCCAACTCTGAGAAGCTTTGTTATGTTTTTTGATGATTTGAACCTTCTCTATCATCTCTTGCACAATATCAGTGTAACAACTGGGTCCCGATGACAGCACATCCACCCCGCCTTAACATGGCCGTTGGGTCCTGGCCCACCAGGTACCACCAGTTGCCCCGCAGACACGTGGTCCCTACCCTAGGGACCACCCACGTGCCCGAATGGGTTATCTGACCAATGACAACCCCCATAGGCCAACACATGTCCTTTCCATATTCAGTGGAATTTCAAGTCGATAGAAAAAAAATCCTATGAGATCAATGATCTCGAATGGGACAATGAACCCTTGGATTAACTTCTCTTTCCTTCCAAAATGCATGACTCTCTTCTATAGTGATATTCAAAGGAAGAATTTATCTCCAATGTCAAACTCCAAGTCCCTTCGATGGTTGTCAGCATATATATTTTTTCAACTCTGAGAAGCTTTGTTATGTTTTTGGATGACTTGAACCTTCTATGTCATCTCTTTCACAATATCAGGGTAACAACTGGGTCTCTATGACAACACAACCACATCGCCTTAACATGGTCTTCGGGTCCTGGCCTACCAGGTGCCACCAGTTGCCCCACAAACATGTGGTCCCCACCCTGAGGCCCACCCACACACCCGAACAGGTTATCTAACTAATAATAGTCCCCACAGGCCAACACATGACCTTTCCATATTCAGTGTAATTTCAAGACGATAGGAAACAAATCCTATGCAATCAAGGATCTCAAAGGGGCCAATGCACCCTTAGATTAGCTTCCCTTTCCTTCCAAACTGCATGAATCTCTTCTATGGTGATATTCAAAGGAAGAATTTATCTCCAATGTCAAAATCTAAGTCCCTTCAATGGTTGTCAGCAAATCTATTTTTCTAAATCTGAGAAGATTTGTTATGTTTTTGGATGAATTGAACATTCTATGTCATCTATTGCACAATATCAGTGTAAAACCTGGGTCCCAATGACAGCACAACCACCCCGCCTTAAAATGGTCATCGGGTCCTGGCCCTCTCGGTACCACCAGTTGCCCCGCAGACATGTGGTCCCCACCCTGGGGCCCACCCACGTGCCCGAACATGTTATCTGACTAATGATAGTCCCCACAGGCCAACACATTTCCTTTATAGTGTGCTTTTTCCTCACTCAGACACATCCTGTGAAACTTCCTAGAAGGTCACCCATCCTGATCACCACTCCAGGCTAAGCATGCTTAACTATAGAGTTCTAATTAGACAGGCTCCCCGAAAAGGAAGGTGCGCCTTGTTGAGACGAGTCATATCATTTTTTCATTTAACCCTTTATCAGTTGAAGGTGTTACATTCACCCCCCATTAGAGAAAAATATCAGTGTAACAACTGGGTCTCGATGATAGCACAACCACCCCGCCTTAACATGGTCATCGGGTCCTGGCCCGCCAGGTACCACCAATTGCCCCGCAGACACGTGGTCCCCACCCTGGGGCCCACCCATGCACCCGAACGGGTTATCTTACTAATGACAGTCCCCACAGGCCAACACATGTCCTTTCCATATTCAGTGGAATTTCAAGCCGATAGGAAACAAATCCTATATGATCAAGGATCTCAAAGGGGCCAATGCACCCTTGGATTAGCTTCTCTTTCCTTCCAAACCGCATGACTCTCTTCTATGGTGATATTCAAAGGAAGAATCTATATCCAATTTGAAACTCCAATTCCCTTCGATGGTTTTCAGCATAGCTATTTTTCAACTCTGAGAAGCTTTTTTATGTTTTTGGATGACTTGAACCTTCTCTGTTATCTCTTGCACAATATCAGTGTAACAACTGGGTCCCGATGACAGCACAACCACCCCACCTTAACATGGTCGCCAGGTCCTAGCCCGCTAGGTACCATCAGTTTCCCCACAGACATGTGGTCTCCACCCTGGGGCCCACCCACGTGACCGAACATGTTATCTGACTAATGACAGTCCCCACAGGCCAACACATGTCCTTTTCAGTGTGCTTTGTCCTCACTCATACACACCCTGTGAAACTTTCTAGAAGGTCACCCATTCTGATCACCACTCCAGGCCAAGCACGCTTAACTGTGGAGTTCTAATCAGATAGGCTCCTGAAAAGGAAGGTTCCCCTTGTTGACACGAGTCATATCATTTTGTCATTTGACCCTTTATCAGTTGAAGGTGTTACATTCACCCCCCTTTAGATCACAATATCAATGTGACAACTGGGTCTCAATGATATCACAACCACCCCTCCTTAACATGGTCATCAGGTCTTGGCCCTCCAGGTACCACCAGTTGCCCCGCAGACACGTGGTCCCCACCCTGGGGCCCACCCACGCGCCCGAGTGGGTTATCTGATTAATGACAGTCCCCACAGGCCAACACATGTCCTTTCCATATTCAGTGGAATTTCAAGCCGATAAGAAACAAATCCTATGCGATCAAGGATCTCAAAGGGGCCAATGCACCCTTGGATTAGCTTCCCTTTCCTTCCAAACCACATGACTCTCTTCTATGGTGATATTAAAAGGAAGAATTTATCTCCAATGTGAAACTTAAAGTCCCTTCGATGGTTGTCAGCATAGCTATTTTTCAACTCTGAGAAGCTTTGTTATGTTTTTGGATGACTTGAACCTTCTCTGTCATCTCTTGCACAATATCAGTGTAACAACTGGGTCCCAATGACAGCACAACCACCCCGCCTTAACACGGTTGTTGGGTCCTGGCCCTCCAGGTACCACCAGTTTCCCTGCAGACATGTGGTCCCCACCCTGGGGCCCACCCATGCGCCCGAACATGTTATCTGACTAATGACAATACCCACAGGCCAACACATGTCCTTTTTAGTGTGATTTGTCCTCACTCACACACACCCTGTGAAACTTCCTAGAAGGTCACCCATCCTGATCACCACTCCAGGATAAGAACGCTTAACTATGAAGTTCTAATCAGACAGGATCCTGAAAAGGAAGGTGCACCTTGTTGACATGAGTCATATCATTTTGTCATTTAACCCTTTATCAGTTAAAGGTGTTACATTCACCCCCCCCCCCTTAGAGCACAACGTCCTTGTTATGGGCCATACATATCAACCCAGGCAGTGCACCGCACTTAAGGATGGGTTCCTCCTCTGATACCAAATATGACAATTGGGTCCCGATGACAGCACAACCACCCTGCCTTAACATGGTCGTCGGGTCCTGGCCCACCAGGTACCACTAGTTTCCCCACAGATACGTGTTCCCCACCCTGGGGCCCACACACACACCTGAATGGGTTATCTAACTAATGACAGTCCCCACATGCCAACACATGTCCTTTCCAGTGTGTTTTTTTATCTTACTAAGGTGCACCTTGTTGACATGAGTCATATCATTTTGTCACTTAACCCTTTATCAGTTGAAGGTGTTACGTCCCCCCCCCCCCCCCTTAGAGCACAATATTAGTGTAACAACTGGGTCTCGATGACAGCAAAACCACCCTGCCTTAACCTGGCCATCGGGTCCTGGCCCACCAGGTACCACCAGTTGCCCCGCAGACACGTGGTCCCCACCCTGGGGCCCACCCACGTACTTGAACGGGTTATCTGACTAATGACAGTCCCCATAAGCCAACACATTTCCTTTCCATATTCAGTGGAATTTCAAGCCGATAGGAAACAAATCCTATGCAATCAAGGATATCAAAGGGTCCAATGCACCCTTGGATTAGCTTCCCTTTCCATCCAAACTGCACGAATCTCTTCTATGGTGATATTCAAAGAAATAAATTATCTCCAATGTCAAACTCCAAGTCCCTTCGATGGTTGTCAGCATAGATATTTTTCCAACTCTGAGAAGCTTTGTTTTGTTTTTGGATGACTTGAACCTTCTCTGCCATATGTTGCACAATATCAGTGTAACAACTGGGTCCCGATGATAGCACATCCACCCCGCCTTAACATGGCCATCAGGTCCTGGCCCACCAGGTACCACCAGTTGCCCCGCAAAAATGTGGTCACCACCCTGGGGCCCACCCACGCGCCCGAACAGGTTATCCGACTAATGACAATCCCCACAAGCCAACACATGTCCTTTCCATATTCAGTGAAATTTCAAGCCGATAGAAAACAAATCCTATGCGATCAAGGATCTCAAAGGGTCCAATGCACCCTTGGATTAGCTTCCCTTTCCTTCCAAACTGCACGACTCTCTTCTATGGTGATATTCAAAGAAAGAATTTATCTCCAATGTCAAACTCCAAGTCCCTTCGATGGTTGTCAGCATAACTATTTTTCTAACTCTGAGAAGCTTTGTTTTGTTTCTGGATGACTTGAACCTT
The DNA here is from genome assembly GCA_963277665.1 of Viscum album. Lineage (NCBI taxonomy): Eukaryota > Viridiplantae > Streptophyta > Magnoliopsida > Santalales > Viscaceae > Viscum > Viscum album. Next base: position 1,464,939,285 of record OY728123.1, read on the forward strand.
ATCTGCTATCTGTTTCACAATATCAGTGTAACAATTGGGTCCCGATGATAGCACATCCACCCCGCCTTAACATGGCCATCAGGTCCTGGACCACCAGGTACCACCAGTTGCCCCGCAGAAATGTGGTCACCACCCTGGGGCCCACCCACGTGCCCGAACAGGTTATCTGACTAATGAAAGTCCCCACAGGACAACACATGTCCTTTCTAGTGTGTTTTTTCCTCACTCTCACACACCCTGGGAAACTTCCCAGAAGTTCACCCATCCTGATCACTACTCCAGGACAAGAACACTTAAATGTGGAGTTCTAATCAGACAGGCTCCCGAAAAGGATGGTGCACCTTGTTGACATGAGTCGTATCATTTTTTCATTTAACCCTTTATAAGTTGAAGGTGTTACATTCATCCCCCTAGAGCACAACATCCTCGTTGTGGGCCCTACATCTTAACCAAGGCAGTGCACCACACTTAAGGATGGGTTCCTCCTCTGATACCAAATATGACAACTGGGTCCTGATGACAGCACAACGAGGACGCTTAAATGTGGAGTTCTAATCAGACAGACTCTCAAAAAGGATGGTGCACCTTGTTGACATGAGTCATATCATTTTTTCATTTAACCCTTTATCAGTTGAAGGTGTTACATTCACCCCCTAGAGCACAACGTCCTTGTTGTGGGCCCTACATCTTAACCCAGGTAGTGCACCACACTTAAGGCTGGGTTCCTCCTCTGATACCAAATATGACAACCGGGTCCCGATGACAGCACAACCACCCTGCCTTGACATGGTCATCTGGTCCTGGGCCACCAGGTATCACCAGTTGCCCCACAGAAACGTGGTCCCCACCCTAGGGCCCACCCGTGCACCCGAACTGGTTATCTGACTAATGATAGTCCCCACAGACCAACACATGTCCTTTACAGTGTGTTTTTTCCTCACTCGCACACACCCTGGGAAACTTCCCTGAAGTTCACCCATCCTGATCACTACTCCAGGCCAAGCACACTTAACTGGGGAGTTATAATCAAACATGCTCTTGAAAGGGAAGGTTCACCTTGTTAACATGAGTCATATCATTTTTTAATTTAACCCTTTATCATTTGGGGGTGTTACAATCATGTCCAAGTAGATTTCATTCACCAACCTCATCCCAACAGGCTGGAGTTCTACATTGTTTTCCCTATAGAGTTTCATATGGAGCCATCTGAATACTCGAGTGGAAGGTATTATTGTATGAAAACTCATCCAATAGGAGATGCTTATCCCATAAACATTTTAATTCTAAAGATCAGGATCTTAGTATATCTTCGAGTGTCTGAATAGTCCTTTTAGTTTGGCCATCATTTTGGGGGAGATAGGCCATGCTAAAATTTAATTCAGTATGCAAATCATGTTGAAGAATCCTCAAAAATTTAGATATGAATCTGAGATCACAATCAGAGACAATAGAGAGTGAAACTCCATGAAGTATCACAACTTCCTTCACATATATATTTTCAAGTTGTTCAAGCGAGAGATCTTCTTGAATGTCGATAAAGTGGTAAGTCTTGGCGAGTCGGTCCACCACAACCCATATCACATTATTTCCTTTGGATGTCTTTAGGAGACCCATGATAAAGTCCATTATGAAATTCTCACATTTCCACATGGGTATAGGTAATGGTTGCATCATACCTTTGGAATTATACCACTCGACTTTAACTTTCTGACATATCAAGCACCTTGAGATATACTCAACAATCTTCTTCTTCATGTTGTCTCACTATAAGTGTTCTCGGAGATCACGGTACATCTTGGTACTCCTGGGATAGATAGAGAAAGTTGAGATATGTGCATTTTCCAATAGTTCATTCATTATCCCAGGTGATGAAGGTGCACATAGCCTCATTCCAAACCAAATCACACTATCGCCATCGATATGGAACTTTTACATCTTCCCTTCCTTTACTACATTCACCTTATTTTGTAACTCTAGATCATCCCTTTGTGCCTTGATTAGACACTAAATGAGGCTAATATTCATTGTTAATATATATAATATTCATGTTCTTTATTATTCATAAACACCATTTTAGTGCATTTTATACTTGGAACATCATTTCACATTATGATTGTAATACCTTCTTAAAATGCACTATTATGTGGTACATTTTTGAACATCATTTGAAGTACCCAATTATTCATCTGATTATACATATTTTAATTTGATATTTTTGGAAATTTATCTACACTTCAATATGAACATTTTTTATTCAGGGATTAATGGAGAATTCATGGAAGAAGATGATGATATTTTGTGATGAAAGGAAACAATTCTGGAGAAGTCAGATTGGACACCAGCTCACTGATGAGACTGTGGGGCACAACATACAGGCCCAATTAATCCCAAATTTCGTGGGATGCTATAATAGATGTATATAAACAAATAACTATTCAGGATCAAATGCTAATTTCGGCCTCCATGGTGTCCATTTAGGCGGACCAAGTTAGAGATAAAATTCTGGGCCAGATTCTGCGGCCCAGAAAAACAGACCACCAATTAAACCATATCTCAAAACCCATAACTCCTTTTGGGATGATATTTTGCAGGATGTGAGGTTACATCCGAATCTTAATTTAAGTCTTCTATGGACAACCCAAATTCGGCTATCTAGAAGGTGTTTCATGCGCCTCTGTTTGGTGGATGCAAGATGGATGCCTTTTCGGGTCAAGGGTGGAAAGTCTTATTTCCACAAACTTTACACCACCCTAGACCTATCATACTCAAGTGGGATGACTTGTACTGTTTGAGGCTCAACCCAAGGCTCCCAAAATGCCTATTTAAGGCAGTTTTGGTGAAGGAGTTTTTAATCTTGGATGCTTTGTTCAATTGTAATGTTATGCTGTAATTTTTTTGTCTCAAATTTGTCTTTCACATGTAAGTTGTTCAATTCAATTTAGTTTATTAATAAAAGTTCTTCTTCTACTATTATTCTATTGATCTTAATATCACTTTGATACCGTTGGATCAAGGTGTGAATTTATTCACACCAAACCTTGTGAAATTATTCACACAACGGTGGAGTGATCATTTTATTTTTGTTGTTTTCTTTACTTCTCCATTTCCTCCCTCATGAGTCTACTTTCCGCTTCCATTGAAACCATGGGATCAATGGAGGGATAAACCACTTATGGGTTGATCCAAGGGAGTATAAAGGGGCTGTATTGGATGTTATTTATCACCTCATTAATGTATAATCACTTCTTTAATTGATATTTTTATTTGATGATTTTTAAACTCCATCGTCCTTGTTGAATTTAAGGCCACACACTTCAAGTGCTAATACGAACATTTACCTTGAAGTGCTCAAAACTTTGATCCTTAAAGTGTATATGTGATTAATATTAAATGGTGTAGGCATTAAACCAGTAAGTGATGATGTTGTGTTATCTCCTTAAATGAACCCATCTCAAATATAAGAAATTGAAATCATTAAAAAGGAAATACGTCCAATCCACCCCGAGCGATAACCTAGGATCAACTCATTCTTTTAAATTGAACTCACTTAAGTCTCTTATAGTTCCTTTAAACACATCTAAAATCAACCCAAGTTGGCCACTTCATAGCCAAAAACAGTCCATATAATGTACGTGTCTATAGGTTACTTCTTAGGTCTCTGAGGATTCGACAACCCAAGCTAAACTACAAGGACCGTCTTACCTTCTTCTCTTGGGTAAATTTGAGCGAGAATCAAATTTTGGCACCATTGACTGGGACCCAAGTAAGTCACCTAAACACCCATTCTATTCTCCCCCATTTCTTCTTTTCTCATCCAAATTCTCTTATCTTGTTCCTTTCTCATTTTTTTTCTTCTTTTGGAGCATGTCTGCCTACACCCGCGATCAATCAAACCGTCTAGTTAGGGTGGATAGTCTTGGGGTTGGAGAGTCAAGTACACCAAGGGAACTCATTCCATTATATCCTAATATTCCTAATACTCTAGAGTCTAAAATTGAGCCCATTTCAATGGAATTTATTCAAAGAAACCAACTCATAAACCCGGGTGGAAACCAAAATAGAAACCCAAATGAGGCAGCCCCAAACTTGGGGAATGAAATTGATCAAACCATGAATGACTACCTCACACCTTCCTGGACCAATTCCCCCTCATGAATTAGACACAACTCCCTAGGATATTCCAACTACATCTTTAAACCCCATATTCTAAACCATCTTCCCACATTCCATAGAATGGAGTCCGAGATGCCCTACCTTCACATTAAGGAGTTCGATGACATTGTAGAAACCATGTGTCCCCCACATCAACTGGAATCAGCTAAGATGAGGCTATTTCCTTTTTATTTAAAGGATCGAGCTAAAAATTGGATAAACAATTTAATACCATCATCCATAAAATCTTGGGACCAACTATAGAGAGAATTCTACAAAAAATACTTTCCCCACCACAAAACAATTTCACTTAAAAAGAGTATCCAAAAATTTTTTGAAAAAGAGGGAGAGTCATTATATGAAACATGGGAGAGGTTCAAAGACACTATAAACATGGTTCCACACCATGGTTTTTCTATACCTGAACAAGTGAGAATTTTCTATGAAGGGTTGGGTCCAGGGAATAAACAATTCATTGACATGATGTGTAATGGAACCTTTAAAAACAAAGCCCCAAATGATGCTTATGAGTATCTAGAAAACCTTTCTAAACAAAACCAAACATGGGAAACTTCACCTTATTCTGAAAATCCACAAAGAACTATTGGAATTCATACACTTAGAGAATAAGAAATCCTTAGGGCTAAACTCGCAGCACTCTCTAGGAAGGTTGAAGAGATAGACCTTAGGAAAGTCCATGAAATCCAAACCGTTGACCCTGTTTGCACAATTTGTGACAAACATGACCATAATATAGACAACTGACCAACCATTCTATCCATCAAGGATGTTCTTTTAGGAGGACCCCCAGCGAAAGTAAATACCTTGAACTTTAAAAAGCCTCAATACCAAAACAACTACAATCCTAGGTATAATGACCACCCAGGCTTCCCCTGGAAAGATAACCAACAACCTAGCCAACCACAGGGACAAAATCCTTACCCCCATCAGAACTACCAAACCCATAACCAGTTCCAAACCCAACCTATCCAATACCAACAACCACCGGTCCATTTTCAACAAACTATCCCACCTCCAAAATATCCCCCCTGGGATAAACCAACCTACTCAAGCACCCACCCAAACTGTTCCACAAAGCCTACTAGAACAATTGTGAAAACAAATGGAGAGGATGAAATAAGAAGTATCTTCCCTAAAACAAGAACTTAAAACCATCAAAACTAGAAAGGCACTCATTCCTACTCAGGCGATGCCATCCTCAACTTCAAGGGGGGAGTCAAGTTGTGCTCAAACAACTCATGAACAACTAAAGGCTATGACTATTTTAAGAAGTTGGAAATCAATTGAGAAACCTGAAAAACTAATTCAGAACCCACCTGAAGATTAAAACTTGGATGAAAATTCAAATGAACCACAAGATCAAACTGAGGAAACTGATAACATTGTCAAGGAAAAAACTCTTCAACAAACAACCCCACAACCTGCACCATTTCCTCAACGCATGAGGGGGAAAACCAAGCCTGAACTGAGTGAAACATTGAGAGAAATATTTTCACAAGTCAAGTTGAACATACCCCTTCTCGATGAAATCCAAACCATACATTCCTACTCAAAGTACCTTAAGGACTTGTGTACTTTTAAAAGAAAATTTTCACATAAAAACCAAGTCCTTTTGGCTGCTAATGTGAGTACCACCATTCAAGGGACCATTCCTCCTAAGTTGAAAGACCCAAGTTTCCCTTACATCAATGTTGAACTATGAGAGAGCAAAGTTGTCAAGGCCTTGTGTGACCTAGGTTCTAGTGTCAATCTCATCCCATATGCTGTGTACTGCCAGTTAGGCCTAGAAGAACTCCAACCCACATCTGTCACACTTCAGCTTGCTGATCATAGCATTAGGGTTCCAAAGGGGATTTTGAAGGATGTTCTGGTAAAGGTTGAAAACTTCATCTACCCTGCTGATTTCATTGTCCTTGACAACCATCCAAACTTAGGAAATAAGGAACAAACCCCAATCATCCTTGGTCGTCCTTTCCTTGCAACAATCAACTCTATTATCCGAGTTCGAAATGGGAACATGACCATTACCTTTGGGAACATGAGCCTTGACTTGAACATCTATAATGCAAGCTCACAAATAGGGGATGACGAGGACATTCATGAAGTAAACATGATAGGAAGCATTGATAATGAATCCATGGAACATCAAGGAATATTTGATGAAGGTTTAAGTCAGGATGAGATTGATTTCATTTGTTCATATGAAGGAAGTTTATCTCCTTGGATTGAATCATTTTCAAATTGCTCTTATGATGAAGTCTTAGGTCCAACAATTAGTTAAACCTTTCAAGAAACCACTTTCATGGAGACCACTCCAATTTCATTCCCTAAATCTGATCAATCCAATATAGTAGATGAAACTTCTACATGTGGGGAATCAATCCTATCTGAAACTCTAAAAAAAGAAATTGAACTTGATCCAATGTCCCAATCTTCTGTTGAAATTCTGAACCAACCTGATCTTGAATTGAAGGAACTTCCTGCTGCACTAAAGTATGCCTTCCTAGGGGACAATCAAACACATCCTATTGTCATTTATTCTTCTCTTGAATCCAATCATGAGAGGATGCTTCTAGATGTCCTTAGGAAGCATAAGAAAGCCATTGGTTGGACCCTTTCTGATATTCCTGGGATTAGCCCACTTATCGGGACTCATAGGATTGTTCTGGAATCTGATTCAAAGCCATGTCGTCAACCTCAAAGACGACTCAATCCTAATCTCATGGAGGTAGTAAGGAAAGAACTTCTAAAATTGTTAAAATATGGTATCATATATCCCATAGCTGATAGTGAATGGGTGAGCCCAATCCAAGTGGTTCCAAAAAAGGCTGGAATCACAGTGATAACCAATGAGGATGGAGAGATTCTTCCAACAAGGGTGAGTAGTGGATGGAGGGCCTGCATTGACTATAGGAAGCTAAACTCATTCACCAAGAAGGACCATTTCCCCTTACCATTCATTGACCAAGTCCTTGAGAGAGTGGCAGGTCATGCCTTCTACTGTTTCTTAGATGGGTACTTGGGGTACAATCAAATTGAGGTCTCCCTAGAGGATCAAGGGAAGACTACATTCACATGTCCTTTCGGTACCTTTGCCTTCAAACGCATGCCCTTCGGGTTATGCAATGCCCCTGGAACATTCCAGCGGTGCATGATGGGAATCTTCTCAGACATGGTAGGGGATTTTCTAGAGGACTTCATGGATGACTTCTCTGTGTTTGGGGATACATTTGAGAGATGTATGAGGAATTTAGAGAGAGTCTTGTCAAGATGTGAATAAAAGAATCTAGTCCTAAACTGGGAAAAAATCCATTTCATGGTTAAAGAGGGACTAGTTCTAGGACATATGGTCTCAGGTAGGGGGATTGAAGTTGATAAAGCCAAGGTTGACATCATTCGTCACCTTCCATCACCCAAAACTGTCAAGGAAGTAAGGTCTTTCTTAGGAAATGATGGTTTATATAGAAGATTCATCAAGGAATTTAGTTCAATCTCCTATACCCTTTGTGCTCTCCTAGTAAAGGATGCTCCATTTGTTTGGATAGAAAGCTGTGAGGGTTCATTCTCAACCCTCAAATCCTCTCTCACCTCTCCCCCCATCATGAAATGTCCAAATTGGAACCTTCCTTTCGAACTTATGTGTGATGCCAGTGACTTTGTTGTAGGAGTTGTGTTAGGACAACATTGTGATAAAACTCCTTATGTCATTGCTTATGCAAGCAAATCCTTAAATGATGCCCAAATCAACTACACCACCACTGAAAAGGACTTACTTGCTATTGTGTTTGCCTTAGAGAAGTTTAAGTCCTACCTCTTAGGATCCCCCATCATTGTGTTCACTGACCATTCTATACTAAAATACCTCTTCCAAAAACAAGATGCTAAGGCTACACTGATTAGGTGGGTCCTTCTCTTACAATAATTTGACCTCACAATCAAGGATAAAAAGGGAGTTGAAAATGTTGTAGTTGATCACCTCTCTAGGATGGAATTCAAAGACAACTCAAATCACCTTTCTGTGTCTGATTCGTTTCCTGATGAACACCTATACTCTGTGAGTGACTGCCCTTGGTATGCCGACATAGCCAATTTATTAGTTACAGGAGTCATTCTAAAATTCTTAGGGACTCAAGATCAAAGGAAATTCCTTTATGATGTTAGAAACTGTGTGTTTGATGATCCATACCTCTATAAGTTTTTCCCTGACCAAGTCATTAGGAGGTGTGTCCCAGAATCTGAACAAGAGTCCATCCTTAAATTCTGTCATAGTGAGGCATGTGGAGGTCACTTTTCCTCTAAGAAAACATCTGCTAAGATTTTTCAATGTGGTCACTTCTGGCCCACCCTCTCAAGTGGCTCCTACGCCTTTTGTCAAAGCTGTCTTAGGTGTCAACAAGTAGGGTCCATCATAAAAAGAAATCAAATGCTATTCACTCCCATCTTAGTGGTTGAAATATTTGACTGTTGGGGAATTTATTTCATGGGTCCCTTACCAAACTCTCAGGGATACCTTTACATACTCTTAGCTGTTGATTATGTCTCAAAATGGGTTGATTCCATTCCCACTAAGTCCAATGATCATCAAGTTGTGATTCAATTTCTGAAAGAGAACATATTTTATCGATTTGGAATTCCTAGGGCTATAATCAGTGATTGAGGAACCCATTTCTACAACCGCCCATTCTCTTCACTCATGTCTAAGTATGGTATTTCTCATAAAGTGTCCACTACATACCATCCTCAAACCAATGGTCAAGCTGAGTTAGAGAATAGGTAGATTAAGAAAATTCTTGAAAAAACTGTCAACCCCTCTAGGAAAGATTGGTCTAAGAAACTCTTAGATACTCTCTGGGCCTATAGAACCACATATAAAACCATTTTAGGAATATCCCCATATAGGTTGGTTTATGGTAAAGCATTCCATTTGACAGTGGAGATTGAACATAAGGCCTTTTGGGCAATTAAGAAAATGGATTATGATCTCTCATTGGCCAGAACAAAAAGGAAATTAGATATCAATGAACTGGAGGAACTAAGGATGGAGGCTTATGAAAATTCAAGGATCAATAAAGCTAGAGTTTAAGCCTACCAATCTAGGAATATCAAGGTCAAACATTTTGAACCAGGAAAACTTGTGCTCTTGTATAGTTCAAAACTTCATTTACATCCGGGAAAGTTAAGGTCTAGATGGTCAGGACCTTTCATAGTGCATCATGTATTCCCCCATGGGGCAGTAGAGATTCAAGATCCCACAAGTGGTTACATTTTCAAGGTCAATGGTCAAAGGTTTAAACCATTCATTGAATCATTCAATAAACAGGAAATAGAGGTTGAGTTAACTGAGCCAACCTATGAACCAGGAAAAAATTAATAGATTTAGTGTTCAAGTCGAGCTAATGATGTTAAACAAAGCGTTGCATGGGAGGCAACCCATGGTTTTCAAGTTTCCAATAATTTTATTGTTTTAATAAACTTTATGTTTTATATAGGATTAATTAATCATTTTGATATTTAATAAAAATATAGACTGTTGACCTGTTCTTCTATTCTGAGTATGGATGGGTACGAAAGGGGAGCACCATATTCATCTGTGTCACGTGGTCTGATCCTCGAGTAATACCTTACCCAGAAATTTAAAAAGAAGACAATGTATCATCAGTTCTTTTTATTTTTATGTGTTTGTAGGTAAAAATAATAATACAAAAAAAGAAATAAAAATATAATAATAATAATAATAAGTGGAAACGCCGTAGGTTGTGGGGAAAACCCCATCACAACCGGCGAAGCCGCGAGGATTCGAACCCAGGACCGAAGGGAGATAGGGGCGCGCGCTTACCACTGACCTACGACTTTTTGTGATTCCTTATTCTATAATTTTTATATATATGCTTATATTTTACTTTCTTTATTATATAAATAAATATATATATATATATATATTGTTTTTTTGTTTTGTTTGTTTTGATTTTTTCTACTAGGGAACTCTGCAAGTGACATGGATATCAAAGGATTGAAAGGAAGCAACAAGAATTTCCACTTCAACCACCAGGTGACTTCATTCCATGACCCTCATTTTCAATTTTCTTTTTGAACTTTCATTCTCTACCTCTACCCCTTATAAATTTTCTTTTCTTTAAACGCGGGGGGACAGTGTTATTTTAAGTTGGGGGGGGGATAAAATAAAAAATTATTTTGTGTCAAAAAAAATGATAAATAATTTGAATTTTTTTTTGTGAAAATGGAAGGAAAAATTCCTATAACTTTGAACATGGTAATACACATTGCACAATTTGAAACTGTATATCAAATAATTTAGCATACCCTAATTCTGATTTTAATCCTTGTATAATTTCATGAGCATAGATTTTGGAAAGTGTGGTTGTCCAATGTGATATTTCATCGTTTATATTTTCATCCAAATAAAAAAAAGATCACAATGCACGTCCTTTGGATAGTGGGGTATTAGTTTGAGTTCATGGGGTCCCCTAAATAAATAGCATAGGTTTGGTGATCATTTTAGTTTAATATGAGTATTCAAAAAAAATTGTGCGTAGAGCAGTGAAATGACCTAATGCATGGCTTTCGGCACTTGGGGATCGTGACTCCATAGTTGTCTGGCCCAGAGTTAGTAATTTTATCTCTATTTTTGGTAATTTGAATTTGTTTTTTACTGAGTTAACTCGAGATGATGCCCAAGTATGTGGGCTTCACTTGGTGCCCTAAGGTCTTTGAGCCTGGGAGTCATCGGCAAAGTCTCACTACAGGGGTTGACTCTTTTGAGTGCAACTTCAATTACCATGGAAAAATTGCAAAAACAAAAAAAAAACAACAAAAAAAACAAAAAAAATTATACAAAAAAAATTAATACTCATATTAATATTGAAATGTGATTCCACATAGCGCTTCTGTAATTTCCCCCTTGAATAAAGATGAACCCCCACGTCTATTGTGATGCACAACACATCCTCATACTTAATTGATATTGGATGAAATATGGCAACGACTTTGAAAAAAGGAATGAGCTTGGGATTGAGATATACTTATGAAACTATCTTGTATTAAAATATTTTTATGGGTTTCATGATTGTTTGGTATAAGGGTTTCTGGTGATCATTGTGTATTAAAATGTTTTTGGAAAAGGGAATTCGAATTTCATATTGTTGAGATATATTTTGCTCGGGACTAGCAAAACTCAAGTTGGGGGGTGTGATTAGCCACTAAATGAGTCTAATATTCATTGTTAATATATATAATATTCATGTTCTTTATTATTCATAAACACCATTTTAGTGCATTTTACACTTTGAACATCATTTCACATTATGATTGTAATACCTTCTTAAAATGCACTATTATGTGGTATATTTTGGAACATCATTTAAAGTGCCCAATGATTCATCTGATTATAAATATTTTAATTTGATATTTTTGTAAATTTATATAAACTTCAATATGAACATTTTTGATTCAGGGATCAATGGATAATTCATGGAAGAAGATGAGGATATTTTGTGATGAAAGGAAACAATTCTGGAGAAGTCAGATTGGACACCAGCTCACTGATTAGACTGTGGGGCCCAACATACATGCCCAATTAATCCCAAATTTCGTGGGATTATAGAATACATGTATAGAAACAAATAACTATTCATGATACAATGCTAATTCAGCCTCCATGGTGTCCATTTAGGCGTCCCAAGTTAGAGATAAAATTCTGGGCCAGATTCTACGGCCCAGAAAAACAGCCCACCAATTAAACCATATATCGAAAAACATAACTCCTTTTGGGATGATATTTTACAGGATGTTAGGGTACATCCTTATCTTAATTTAAGTCTTCTATGTCCCACCAAAATTCTGCTATATAGAATGTGTTTCATGCGCCTCTGTTTGGTGGATGCAAGCTAGATGCCTTTTCGGGTCAAGGGTGGAAAGTCTTCTTTCCACAAACTTTCCACCACCCTAGACCTACCATACTCAAGTGGGATGACTTGTACTGTTTTAGGCTCGACCCAATACTCCAAAAATTTCTATTTAAGGCAGTGGTGGTGAAGGATTTTTTAATCTTTTATGCTTTGTTCAATTGTAATGTTATGCTGCAATTTTGTTGTCTCAAATTTTTCTTTCACATGTAAGTTGTTCAATTCACTTTAGTTTCTTAATAAAAGTTATTATTCTACTCTTATTCTATTGATCTTCATATCACTTTGATACCGTTGGATCAAGGTGTGAATTTATTCACACCAAACCTTGTGAAATTATTCACACAACGGTGGAGTGATCATTTTATTTTTGCTGTTTTCTTTACTTCTCCATTTCCTCCCTCATGAGTCTACTTTCCGCTTCCATTGAAACCATGAGATCAATGGAGGGCTAACCCGCTTATGGGTTGATACAAGGGAGTATCAATAGGATGGATTGGATGTTATTTATCACCCCATTAATGTATAATCACTTCTTTAATTGAGATTTTTATTTGATGATTTTTAAACTCCATCGTCCTTGTTGAATTTAAGGCCACACACTTCAAGTGCTAATACAAACCTTTACCTTGAAGTGCTCAAAACTTTGATCCTTCAAGTGTATAGGTGATTAGTATTAAAGGGTGTAGGAATTAAACCAGTAAGTGATGATGTTGTTTTATCTCCTTAAATGAACCCTTCTCAAATATAAGAAATTGAAATCATTAAAAAGGAAATACGTCCAATCCGCCCCGAGTGATAACCTAGGATCAACTCATTATTTTAAATTGAATTCACTTAAGTCTCTTAGAGTTCCTTTAAACCCATATAAAATCAACCCAAGTTGTCCACTTCATAGCCAAAAATATTCCATAGAATGTACGTGTCTATAGGTTACTTCTTAGGTCTCTGAGGATTCGACAACCCAAGATAAACTACAAGGACCGTCTTACCTTCTTCTCTTGGGTAAATTTAAGCAAGAATCATGCCTCCTTAATCTTCTATTGAATATATAGTTGGGAAATAATTTGGTAAAGGTAGGATGCATTCCCTACCATTATGATTTCCAAATCCATCCTTTGTATATCCATGAATATAGGTTCTTTCCCAATCCACAACATGGATAGAGTAGCAGGTTCTTTTCTGCTAAGAGCATCAGCTACCTTGTTCGCCTTTCAAGGATGATAGTAAATAGATTAATCATAGTATTTTATTATCTCTAACCATATCCTTTTATGTATGTTGAGATAATTTTGTGTGAATATATACTTTAGTCTCTTATGATCGGTATATATGTCACACTTCTCACTATAGAGGTAGTGCCTCTAGATTTTTAAGGAAAAAACACAGTTGCTTAGTCCAAATCATGCATTAGGTAGTTCTGCTCATGGATCTTCAACTATCATGAGGTCTAGGATATCACATTATCATTTTTCATGAGTACACAACCCAAGACGTTCTTTGATTCATCACTATATATCACAAAACTTTCTCCACTTTTTGGTAATGTGAGTGCAAGTACAGTGATCATCCTATTCTTTATCTCCTTTATGCTTTCCTCACATTCTTCCCTCCAAACATACCTTACCCGTTTCCTTGTTAACTTAGTTAGTAGGCTTGAAAATCATGATATATTTCTCATAAAACGTCTATAGTACCCTGTTAAGCCAAGAAAATTGTAAATTTCCATGACACTAGAGGGTCTAGGCCATTCCTCAATCACCTTTGTTTTTTAAGGGTCTATAGAAATTATCTCATTTGTGATCACATGTCCCAATAATGTGACTTGCTGCATCCAAAATTCACACTTTCTAAACTTGGTGTACAACTTCTCCTTCATTAATGTCACTAACACAAGCCTTATATATTCTTCATGTTCCTCCTTTATCTTGGAATATATGAGAATATCATTGATAAAAACTACCAAAAATGTGTTGAGGTAATGTATAAAGACTCTATTCATCAAATCCTTGAAGATTTCATGGGTATTATTAAGTCTGAAGTGCATTAATAGAAACTCATAGTGCCCATACCTTGTACAGAAGGAATTCTTCTAAATATCTTCCTTCTTCACCTTTAGCTGATGATATCCAAAATAAAGACCCGCCTTTGATATGTACTGATCCTCCCACAACAGATCGAACAATTCATCAATCCTTGGAAGAGGATACTTGTTATTTATGGAGATCTTGTTGAGTTCCTGATAAGCAAAAAACAACCACATTGATCCATCCTTCTTCTTGAAAAAGAGAACTGGTTCACCCCAAGGTGATGCACTAGGTCATATGAACCCTTTGTCCAAGTGCTCTTGCAACTGCTTCTTTAACTTCACCAATTCAATAGGGTCCATCCTATAGGGACACTTTGAGATAGGAGTAGCTCTAGGTAAGAGTTATATTGAGAAATCTACCTCATGGTCCAAGGGAATTATGGGTAACTCTTTAGAAAATACATCATTGTATTCCCTCATGATGGGAATTTATACTAGGTTGATACCTTCCTTTGACTCAACCATTTGAGCGAGGTATGCTTCTTCACAGGGAATAAACACCCACAACATTGAAGGATTTTCCAAAGGAGATTCATGATCTTCCTTTCATTTGTAGAGGATCATGGGATTGTTTGGAATATGAAAATATATTTCCTTTTCCTGAAATTTTATGTGTGATCTATATAATGAGACCATTATAGCATCAAATTACACCAAGAGAAGCATCACAAGATTCATTGGAATAATATTCCCACATATGTCAACAAGAGAAGAGTCCAACACTTGGGTTATAATTATTGCACCACTAGGTGTTTTTATGGATATCTCTACTTCAAGGTTTTTGGGCTTCAATTCAATAGTTCTAGAAAACTTTCAAGATATAAAGGAATGCATAGAACCAAAATCAGATAATAATTTTTCCATTCTCAAGTGAATATGAAGTGTACCTTATATGACTTCATTTTATTACTCTACTTCAGTAGTAGTGATGGAATAATCTTTTCCTTGATCCTTTGTATTTTGTGGCTGCTAATGCTGATTACCCTCGAGGACTTAGGGTTTAGTGCACTGGATTTCATAGTGACCTTGCTCCCTACAACTGTAGCATTGGACCATGGGTGGTGGTCTCCTTTCCTCCACTATATTATCATACTTTCTCATGTATTTTCTATATTCATGTGCTTGGTGGCCTTCTATCCAATACTTGAAGCATTTACCCATCCCTTTTAGGTAGTTTCCATGATGCTTCTTCCCATATTTTTGACATGTGGGTGATTGAGTTTTCCTTCCACCCTTCTCATTAGATCCTCCGGCTTGAAACTCCATCTTTTGTTTCTTATCACCATAGCCATGGGACCATTCTCCAAACTCCATATCCACTTTTATAACACATCGAACAACTTCTTCATAACTCCCAAAGTCTCAAATTTCAAGATCCTTTTTAAGGTGTGGTCTTAAACCACTAAAGAATATATTAATTTTTCTATCATTGTTGATAAAAAAACTGAAGTGTACCTTTCAAGCCTTGAGAAATTTTCTTCGTAATTCATGACATATTCACCTTCCTTTTTCATTATCTCTATTAATTCTATCTCAATATTTGTATTAAGAGTTCGAGGGAAATACTTGTTAAGAAACATTATCTTAAAGTCTTCTCAATCCATCTCTTTGATTTCATCATTCGGCTTGGTGTTCTTAATCAACACCCACCATTGATCGGCCTCTCCATCTAATTGGTAAACAACCAGAGTCACCTTCTCCATCTCATAATAGTAAAGCATAGAAAAGATCATTTCAATTGAGTTGAACCACTATTCCAAAACTAGTGGATTAGAAGATCCACTAAACATCGATGGTTGTTACCTCATAAAACACTTGATAGCCAGTTTATCCCTCTTTGGTGAAGGATGATGTTCCACATTATTCAGATTATTGTTCATAACCTTAGACTACTGGGTAAGAATTGCCATGAAAGTTTGAACTCCACCTACCAAAGCATTGGGGGTGTCATTTACCAACTATAGTGACCCTGATTTTCTTACATTATTATTACATCATTTTAAAGATGAACAAAATAAAAGAGTTCCCAAACATGATCCAAAGTTTTAGTTTTTGGGGAAACTTAGGACCATACATAATGTTTACAAAAAAACATAAAAATTTATTTAATTCCTTCTTCTCTATATTCTTAGAGGTCTACGCGTTCTCCTTAGTACAAGTAATCACCCGAGGATATACATCAAAAAGGGGTGAGCTAAAATCCAAGTAAGTGGATAGATAAGAACTTGGAAAAATATAACATTGGGTGAGAATAGTCATTATCATCATGAAATAGGCATAAGATCATAATCATTAGAGGAATCATTAAGAAAAGGTTTGGAATGTGGTAATGCATAAAAATGAAACATCAAGTCTTATTGGTCAACTTCCACATATAGTTGTGAAAAAAGATAACATCATGTTCACAAATATTTCACTTTTATCACGAGATACATCAAATTAACCAATGAATTGGAGTGATATATAATTCCAGGCACACCCATCACATCATAACATTTACATTACGCTATATAATTATGGGTGCACACGTCACATCATAACATTTACATTATCATGCATACCACATAGAACATACATCAATATTAGACATAAATTAACCCATGTAAAGGAATGAGTTTAATTTAATAAATCATACATTAATAAAATTTAGGTTCCCAAATAAAATAGGTAATAACATACTTGATATAAGAATCATAAACCTTGAGTGAAGAAGAACAATCTCGATAAGTAAAAGGTGTGTTTTTTTGAAAGAAGAGTTATTTTGGAAAAAATTGTGTTTGTCATAAAATCAAGTAGAAAACACTTATATCTCATAAAAGATAATATAATTTCTAAGAAATTATATTTAAGTAATATTCATACTAAAAATGTGGTGAAAGAGGTAAAAACCCAAAGAAAGAGAGTTGGGTTTGAGAATTCACCTTACCTTGTGTCTGAATGCTTTCTTCACTTTAAAATCCTGTATAATCACATTAGATTAATTAATTAACAATTAAAGAACCTTTTATACATGAATTAAATTCATTATGATTTTATTATTTTAATTTATTTTATTTTAGGTGAGTTATAGAGTTTAATTTCATCATTCAGGAGCATTCGTTTTCATGGTTTTCATGATCGGTTCACTTGTAAACATGAATGGAAGTTCATGTAAAATGTAGATAAATATCCAAAATTGTTATTACATGTTATTAATAATATTACATAATTTTAAATTATATTATAAATAAATTGGTTATATGGTATGAGTATGAATAATTATATAAAATTTAATGATTATAGTTTTAGGTTAATTTTGGTGGTTTTTTGATCACAATGAAATCGTTTTGTTTTATGATTTAGTATTATGTATAACTGTCAGTTCCAGAACATAAAGAGGGTTGTAACATAAACATTACAATATTTTTAAACCATTATAATGGTTTTATTAATATACTTTAAGTAATTAAAGGAAAATGAAAGTGCATCGCCCACGATGTTAGTAAATTGACACATCACGGGCAATGATTTCATTTTTAGAATAAAAGAGTGAGAGAAAGGAGTTTGATTATGAATCATCCATTAAAATGATAGAATTATATTATATCAAACATATTATAGTTATCATGACTTTTGGATAAGATAAGGTTAGGAGAAGAGAAGAAATGAAATGAAATTGAAAAGAAATTAAAATAAAAAAGAAGAGGATTTTACCTCTTGGATTTATCCTCTATGAGAACCTCCTTAGGGAAAAGGTTTTGGTATTTTGGTGAGACCAAGAGCTCATGGACGTGGGTAAGGGTATGTGAAAGAGTATTGGGTAGAATATTTTCAATTATCAATGCTTGAGAGGTGTGAAGAGAAGAGGGTGTGAGGGGTGATATTTATAGTGGAGGAGAGAGGTGTTTTCTCATTATTATATTCATTAGTTGATTATTTTGGCTCAAGACTATGAATAGTTTGATAATTATCTATAAATATATTAAAATAATGAAGGATGGTTTGATATTAAGGTTCTTACATCATCCTTCCATCAACAATGACTAAAATATTCTTGTATTTAGCATTTATCGAAAATTATCGTATTTTACTATTCATAAAAAATTCAAGTATTTTAGAAAAAACCAAAAAATTCACCCTAAACATTTTTTGATGTTTAGAATTAAAAAATTAACTATATTTTATGTAAATAATTTTCTAAATATTAATAATTTAATTTTTAATTAAAATAATCACTTAGAAAATACAGATTTTAAAATTATAACTGATTTTATAACACTTTGAAAAATTACTTAAGGTCTCATAAAATTATATTAAAATAATAAGGCATGAAAATATTAATTTAAGAATACATTTTCTGAAAATAAATTTTATTTTAAATTATTAAATTAATCATAAAAATGTAATTAAATATTTATGACTTACAAAAATTCTAATAGACTAAAGAGAGAAATGATTTTTTATGGATTCTCTTCGCCTACCTCCGGATGCTCCCACTGAGATTTTTTTTATACATTTAAAAAAAATTACAGAAAACAATTTGGGCGAATTTTTTTTTTCAAAATGCGGTGCAAAGGCGGCATCCGCGATGCCTCCTTTGCACTGCCGGCGCGGATCGCTGACGTAGCGAAGGTGGAACCCGCGGTGCCGCCTTCCGCCTAACGACATTGAGAAAGGTGGCACCGCGGGTGCCACCTTTGCCTCCGCACCCTATAAAAGGGCAGCCCCCCTCCCATTCTCCTCACTTTGAAACACCCATTTACCTCTCATTTTCTCTCTTTTGTGACGAAGTTTGCGGTTTAAAATTTTTGGAAAGCTTTTAGAGGCATGGTTTTTAATTTAATGTTTTTTATTTCGCTGAATTGTTTTTAGTTAAATATTTTTTTAAATTTAATGTTTTTTATTTAGTTGAATTTTTTATAGTTAAATATTTTAATTCTTTAGTTGTTTGGTTAGTTTTAAATTTTTTTTTGTTTATTAGATTGTTTAATTAGTTATATATATTTAGGAATTATAATTATCATTAGTATAAATAAATTTAGGGTTCTTTTAATGAAATTTTGGTAGCATAAAGACTATGTTATCTAAGCAATAAAATCTTTGTCTGGATACAAACAAGTGAATGTGGCTCTGGCACATATTTACCTAGGGGTAAAACCCAAAAACACTGATTTGAGCTAGACTTGAATGAGAACTGGTGCACAACAACGGGTCTTGCTGCATTCTGGTTTAACACTCCCGGGGGATATGCTTAAGATATGCATATTTCTTTATAAACTACTAAAATATCTAAGAAAAGAAATGATAAATTGATAATTTAGTAATGATGTTGATAGTTATTATTAGGAATGATTAATTAGAAATTAATTAATAAATAACATATAGTTAAAAATAAAACTACAGTTCAAATGATATTCAATAACATGGAGTTAAAAAATAACATGGAGTTAAAAAATAACATGGAGTTAAAAAACAACATTGAGTGAAAGTGAAAAAATAAATAACATGGAGTTAAAATATAAATAACATAGAGTTAAAAAATAAATACCATCATGTTTCGAGATTCTGGACTTTATTGCAGTGAAATGGATATCAAAATTTCAGAAAACCCGTGTAACAACGGGTTTTCTGAAATTTTGATATCCAATTCACTGCAATAAAGGCGAGAAGCTCGGAACATGATGCTATTTATTTTTTAACTCTATGTTATTTATATTTTAACTCTATTATGTTATTGAATAACTAATTAATAATTTAGTAAGGAATAACTAATGATTGAAGAATGATTAACTAATTAAAAAGTGTACTAAGAAATATCCTAGTTTAGGATATAAGATCTTTTAAAATTTAAGTATCATAAAGATTGTATAGTTTAGAAGTAATAGTTATTATTTGAACGTGAGGTAAAATCCAACTTATTTTTAATAAGTAGTTTAATTTCATCTTCAAAGTATAAAATCCAACTTATATTGGTAACCATCATTCTGAATGTCACTTACATTATCAAAATCTTGATCGGAAAACTTTTTTTATGTAGAGCGTAATGTTTGTCTATGTGTACGACTATGAGGAGGTTATTCAAACTGACCAAGAAGCTTCTTATAGTACACAACCAATAACAGTGGTTAATACAACTGATTGTGTAACCCTAAGTGACCTTCAAGACAGAATTCATGCGTCATTAAATCTAGGACCCGATCAAAAGATCAAGTCAATGAGTTATAAACATTTGCAGTTCTCGTCAACATTGTGACATCTAGATTGTCCATTGGTTGATGATGCGCAATGGATCCAAACAATTAATTTGTTTTCTCAACGGTCGGATGGTACCATGATGGAGTTATATGTTGAAGTTTCTACTGTATAACAACAACATCCAATTGTACAAAGATGTAGACTTACAAGAGTCATTGAAGATAGTCTGCCCCATGAAGTTGAGACTATTCCAAATGATGCAGAAGAGGACAACCTACTTGATCTCCCTGATATACATGTTAACCTGACATCTGATGAGAAGTTTCGTAATAACGAAATAGATGGTGATAATAGTGCTGATGAGGAAGGAACAACGGAAGTTTCGAGAAATGCATTAGTTGTACAACAGGCTCGACATACAATAAATCATTCACCGCTCTTTGCATCTTGGTCAGAAGCAATGACACGTGTGCCTGAATTTGAAGATAATGTTCTCACATCGGCAACTGAGTTTCCCGGAGTTATATGAGATAGGTTTAGAGAGATGGACAAAACTTTATATGTTGGAAGGAATTTTCCAAGTAAAGATGCATTAAAAAGTACGCTAAAGAGATTTCATATTGAGAGTCACTGTAACTATGTAGTTTACAAATCAGACCATAGAAAATATGTCATACGGTGTGAGAAGTATGAGGATGATTGTAGATTTCGATTGAGGGTGATTCTGGACATTGCATTTGGAGGTTGGAGAATCTCAAGGATTGAGGCAGCTCATACTTGCGTTCAGCCAAGCCTGACAGAAGATCATATTTCATTGGATGCAGAATTTGTGTCATCCATTGTTGTTGAGATGATTAGGACATGTCAAGATGTTTTGATAGCTCTTGTGAAAGAGAGGATACAACAGACATTTGGTTATAAGATTTCATATAATAAGGCATGGATGGCGAAACAGAAGGCAATTGTGAAGGTCTATGGTGATTGGGATGACTCATACCGAGTATTGCCGCAATTGCTAGCTATACTGAGTCATCATAACCAAGTTGTATTCCATCTTGATACAAATAAATATGTGTCTCATGATAACAGATTTGATCCATCTCATGTTCAATTTCATTGATTGTTTTGGGCATTCCTCCCTTGTATCTCCGCATTTCATTTTAGCAAACACTTCATTCAGATTGATGGAACGTTTCTATAGGCGGTTTTGAAAACTTATAAATTATTTTTCATGAACATTTTTTATGAAATTATTTTTGTTTTCAACAATTTCTTATATGTTTAATGAATGTTTAAAGTTTCGTTTATATTGGTCTTATGGTTTATATTTTATAGTCTTTCAAAGTCACGTACTTGAAACATTTTTAAGCTTCAACAAGTAGGCGGTTTTGAAAACTTATAAATTATTTTTCATGAACATTTTTTATGAAATGTTTTTTGTTTTCAATAATTTCTTATATGTTTAATGAATGTTTAAAGTTTCGTTTATATTAGTCTTATGATTTATATTTTATAGTCTTTCAAAGTCACGTACTTGAAACATTTTTAAGTTTCAAGTAGGCGATTTTGAAAGCTTATAAATTATTTTTCATGAACATTTTTTATGAAATGTTTTTTGTTTTCAATAATTTCTTATATGTTTAATGAATGTTTAAAGTTTCGTTTATATTGGTCTTATGGTTTATATTTTACAGTCTTTCAAAGTCACGTACTTGAAACATTTTTAACTTTCAAGTATGCGGTTTTGAAAGCTTATAAATTATTTTTCCTGAACAATTTTATGAATTATATATATAAATAAATATATAAACAAAACAAAACAAAAAATAAAAACAAAATTTTCAAAAATGATAATTTTTACAATTTTTATGAATTATATATATAAATAAAAATATAAACAAAACAAAACAAAAAATCAAAACAAAATTTAAAATAATAATAATTTTTTTGTTAGGTGAAAGGCGGTATCCTCCTGAATATGAATTATATATATAAATAAATATATAAACAAAAAAAACATAAAAAAAATTAATTTTTTTTTGTTAGGGGAAAGGTGGCATCGCGGGTGCTGCCTTTCAGCTGCAGTGCAAAGGCGGCAGCCGCGATGCCGCCTTTCACCCGAAATGAAAAGTCGGAATCGTGGATGCCGACTTTAAGGTGCATTTAAAAATTTTTTTTTGCGTTAATTGTTTTCCGTAAAAATTTATTTTTAAAAAATGTATAAAAAAAACTCCTCCCACCGAATTTTTTTTTTACGTTTTAAAAAAAAATATTTTCCAGAAAACGCTCACAGCAAAAAAAAATTTAAAAATGCACCTCAAAGGCGGCATCCCGGATGCCGCCTTTGCATTTCGGGGGCAAGGCGGCATCCGCGATGTCGCCTTTGCGCTGCGGGTGAAAGGCGGAATCTGCGATGCCGCCTTTCTTCTAAAAAAATCTTTTTTTTTTGAAAATTTTTATTTTTATTTTTATTTTTTTTTTGTTTTGTTTATATATATATATATATATAAACAAAACAAAAAATTTTAGCAAAATTTCTCTGCTATTAAAGATCCAGCGCTACAGCCATTACAGCAGTCTGGATTCTGACAGAAACTCTTACCCAGACCTCCCTTTTATAAGAGGGCTTGCCCTGAAAATCATTCTGCATTTTTGATGTGGGATTAAGGTTCTACCTTTACTGCACAGTACATTCTGCATTTCCGATGTGGGATTCTGCTACAAGTACGTGACTTTGAAATACAAAAAAATATAAACTATAAGGCCAATATAAATGAAATTTTAAACATTGATTAAACATATAATAAATAGTTGAAAACAAAAAGAATTTCCTCAAAAATGTTGATGAAAAATAATCTATAACCTTTCAAAACCGCCTACTTGAAACTTAAATATGTTTCAAATACGTGAATTTGAAAGACTGTAAAATATAAACTATAAAACGAATATAATTGAAACTTTAAACATTGATTAAACATATAATAAATAGTTGAAAACAAAATAAATTTCCAAAAAAATGTTGATGAAAAGTTATTTATAAGCTTTCAAAACCGCATACTTGAAACTTAAAATTTTTCAAGTACGTGACTTTGAAAAACCATAAAATATAAACTATAAGGACAATATAAATTAAACTTAAAACATGGATTAAACATATAAAAAATAGTTGAAAATAAAAAAAAATCATAAAAAATGATGATAAAAAATAATTTATAAGCTTTCAAAACCACTTACTAATTATTAGTAATTAGTAATTAGTAATTAGTAATTATTAATTAGTTAATTAGTAATATAAATATTAATTATAATTAGTCATTATAATTATTAATTATTAATTATTAATAATTAATTATATAATAGTTAGTTAGTTCATTAGTTATATAATTATTAATTATATAACAATTAATTAGTAAATTAGTAATATAATTTTTAATTACATTTATTCATTATAATTTTTAATTATTAATAATTAAATATGTCATAATTAATTAGTTAATTAGTAATATTATCATTAATTATATAATAATTAATTAGTAATATAATTATTACATATATAATAAATATTTAGTTAATTAGAAATACAATTAATAATTATAACTAATTAATTAGTAATTATTAATTATTAATTAGTTAATTAGTAATATAAATATTTATTATAATTATTCATTATAATTAGTAATTATTAATTAATAATTATTAATAAGTAATTAGTAATTATTAATTAGTTAATTAGTAATATAAATATTAATTATAACTATTCATTAAATTATTAATTATTAATTATTACTCATTAATTATTACTTATATAATAAATAATTAGTTAATTATTAATATAAATATCAATTATATAATAATTAATTAGTTAATTAGTAATATAATTATAATCTTTCAAAGTCACGTACTTGAAACATTTTTAAGTTTCAAGTAGGCGGTTTTGAAAGCTTATAAATTATTTTTCATTAACTTTTTTTTGTAAATTGATTTTGTTTTCAACTATTTCTTATATTTTTAATCAATGTTTAACGTTTCATTTATATTGGTCTTCTATTTTATGTTTTATGGTTTTTCAAAGTCACGTACTTGAAAAATTTTAAGTTTCAAGTATGCGGTTTTGAAAGCTTATAAATTACTTTTCATCAACATTTTTTTGGAAATTTCTTTTGTTTTCAACTATTTATTATATGTTTAATCAATGTTTAAAGTTTCAATTATATTCGTTTTATAGTTTATATTTTACAGTCTTTCAAATTCACTTATTTGAAACATATTTAAGTTTCAAGTAGGCGGTTTTGAAAGGTTATAGATTATTTTTCATCAACATTTTTGAGGAAATTCTTTTTGTTTTCAACTATTTATTATATGTTTAATCAACGTTTAAAATTTCATTTATATTGGCCTTATAGTTTATATTTTATTGTATTTCAAAGTCACGTACTTGTAACAGAATCCCACATCGGAAATGCAGAATGTACTGCGCAGTAAAGGTAGAACCTTAATCACACATCGAAAATGCAGAATGATTTTCAGGGCAAGCCCTCTTATAATGAATAATTATAATAAATATTTATATTACTGATTAACTAATTAATAATTACCAATTACTAATTAATTAGTTATAATTATTAATTATATTTCTAATTAACTAAATATTTATTATATATGTAATAATTAAGTATTATATAATTGATAATTTTATTACTAATTAACTAATTAGTTATTATATAATTAATGATTAATAAACACTAATTACCAAATTACAAATTATATACTAATTAATTAGTTATTTCGTAATATAAATATTAATTATATACTAATTAAATAGTTAATTAGTAATAGAATTATTAATTATATAATTTGTAATTAGGTAATTAGTAATTATTAATGTTTTATTATTATGTTCGTATGGTTATATAAATATATATAAATAAAACCTAATTTACCCCCTCCTGAGATTCCACTCTGACCAACAAGTAAAAATAGTATTTTGATTTCAGTACACATAAAACATGTAAACAATAATGTACAATCAATACATATGTCTGTGGCGAGGAGATTTCGTCCCACATGGTGGTCTGCGAATAGGACGTCCGCGTCGATTGCGCAATGGAGTCTGATGACCTGGAGAAGGCTGATCCTCGGGCACTGAAACGTCGACCGTCGCATCCTCCATCTGTGTGTCAGTGGGAGGAGCTGTCAACTGCATCTCGTACTGCCATTCGGATCCTTCTCCCACTAGGGTGGTAGAAGGACCTACCTCCATCGCAGAGGGGAACGAAGCCTGTGATGGAGCTATACCCTAAGACGACGACGACTCTAGAATCCAAGGTTGTGAAGGATCTGGAACCCAAGATGGAGAGAACTGCGGATATCCTGTCAGGAAAGACGGATCCCATGCCACCTGAGGCACATCCTGAATAGGCTGATCCTGGACTACTAGAGGCCCGACCTCTGCCTGTGGAAAAGGCAAGGCCTCACGTGCAGCACGACGCTGTCTACGTCGCCGTGGTCGTGGCTCCTCAGCACCAGCAGCAGCTGCAAGATGTTCCTCTGGGGCAGGAACCTCCTGTCTCCGAGCCAGACGTGTGAAGATGCTCCCGGAAAGTGCATGAAAAGATGCCCTCGCCTCCAGCGCTGTAGCATGGACGGCTGTCTGGCTAAAGACCCCCTCCTCCTCTTCATCACTCATGCAAACAAGCTGCTCTGTGTGACTTCCCTGTAAGTATATTCAAATGGAATTAGAAAATAATTCAATAAACAAACTAATATGAATTTATTAACTTACCATCCTCTGCATCTCTATGCCAGCTTGGGTAAGATACAGTATAGACTTCAGTCTATACCATGGCGCATAGTCAACCTGCTCTGAAAGAGAGAATCGATTTGTAGGAACACCCTGAATACGTAACTCTGCACGTCTGTGCCAGCAGTCGATAAAACTCGCATGTACTTGGGACCAGTCATCATTCTGCCTCCCTGTCAGCTTCATCCCATGAAGCTTGTCTGTCTGTCTAGATGGTAATGGAATCGGCTGAGTATGAAAAAATTGGCGCATGACACTGTCAGGCTGCTGCCACTCAATAATATGAAAGTGAATGAGGGGCACTACAGCCATAGCATCCTCAAGCCCAACAGTGCAGTATGCTGGCAACTGGTCCATAATACTCCAGTATGGAAGCCATGAAATCTGAAATGACAAGTGATTTTGTCAAAAAAACACCCAACTAAAAACCAAAATTGATGTTATTATTAAAAAATTTAGACAGTGATAGATTGTATATACATACCTGATCAGGTAAGAGACAGTCCAACTGTAGCCGATATACGCCCAAATGCTGTCTCGGAACCACGTCAAAATTGTGTCGCTGACACCACCTGTAAAATACAACGATAATGACAAATAATGAGAAATTATAGTCAATAACTCATAGTAGAATCAAAAACCAATAGAAATGACTTATCATACCAGCGTCCACGCGGAGCGTCATGCAGCACCTCCATCTCGACCGGTGGACCAGCAAGGTCAGGGCGGAATGCTGGGATGCGCTCCCATGCCCACATCTGAATAAGGATGACGCATCCTCCAAGACCTGTACGGTCCCTATGGGATAGTCTGCATAATGATCTGTACATGTATGCCAAGCAGGTTGATCCCCAACTGTACGTCACAGCCCGATCAAAGTCTTCTAGTAGGGGTAGATACATCATATGCATGTGCATCCCCGAGTGATCAGTACACATGGTCCCACCAATAAGTCGTAAGATATATGCACGGGCGTAACGCATGACGGTCTGCTCATCATCATCATCCTGTAAATGTGGAATCTGCAACTCCAACCAACGCATAGATATGGACGATCCATCTGTAGCCCTACGGTCGGACAAAATATCAACGCCTAACAAGCGTTGAGCAAGGTCTGGCCAAGCTGCACAAGTGGGTCCAATAACGGGTCTCCCCTGGATAGGCTGACCGAGAAGCACTGCGACATCCTCGAGGGTGATGGTCATCTCTCCCTCAGGCAAGTGGAATGTGTGTGTCTCTGGTCTCCATCTCTCAACGAGGGCAGCAAGTAGGTAATGATCTACAAATGTGAAATCTGATACGGCAAGGCCATAGAAGCCAGCACGGCGCAAGTAAGGTCTAATGGCATGTGGAGGCTCCATGTGATGAAAATGGTGCGCTCGACACACCTTCACAAATCGATCTGGGTGACCCTCTAACACGGCCTGCGAAATATGGGTAGGCTGTTGAGTGAGTAGTATGGTATCATCCATCTGCATATAAACAAAGAAAATGAGTCGTAAGTGTAAAATGTAAATATAACATTATGATGTTTTTAGAATTTATCTAATTGTATGTATTCAATATCTTATGCTAATTATTATGATACTATAAATTTTTTATAGAATAGTTTGCTAAAATATCCTGCATATTTGCATTGGGGTTTAGGTTGGAGGGTTTAGGGTTAAAATTTTTAATATTAATGTCCAGGAAACATGTAAATGGGTTAACTGACATTTACTTTTCAATATGGGTTAAGTGTTCCTCTTTTGGAGTTTTGAAATAAATTATATTATCTCATATTTAAAGTTATTTCTTGAAAGCATGAATATTAATATGAAATAAGTTATGTTATCTAAAATATTGAGTCTTGAATTTGGTTACACATATTTTGGGGGAGCTTTGTGATTAACTACTTATGGATTGGATTAAGATAAACCATGTCAATTAGTAATGATGTTTTTAGAATTTATCTAATTGTATGTATTCAATATCTTATGCTAATTATTATGATACTATAAATTTGTTATAGAACAGTTTGCTAAAATATCCTGTATGTTTAGATTGGGGTTTAGGTTGGAGGGTTTAGGGTTAAAATTTTTAATATTAACATCCAGGAAACATGTAAATGGGTTAACTGACATTTACTTTTCAATATGGGTTAAGTGTTCCGCTTTCGGAGTTTTTAAATAAATTATATTATCTCATATTTAAAGTTATTTCTTGAAATCATGAATATTAATATGAAATAAGTTATGTTATCTAAAATATTGAGTCTTGAATTTGGTTACACATATTTTGGGGGAGCTTTGTGATTAACTACTTATGGATTGGATTAAGATAAACCATGTCAATTAGTAATGATGTTTTTAGAATTTATCTAATTGTATGTATTCAATATCTTATGCTAATTATTATAATACTATAAATTTGTTATAGAACAGTTTGCTAAAATATCCTGCATGTTTAGATTGGGGTTTAGGTTGGAGGGTTTAGGGTTAAAATTTTTAATATTAACGTCCAAGAAACATGTAAATGAGTTAACTGACATTTACTTTTCAATATGGGTTAAGTGTTCCGCTTTCGGAGTTTTTAAATAAATTATATTATCTCATATTTAAAGTTATTTCTTGAAAGCATGAATATTAATATGAAATAAGTTATGTTATCTAAAATATTGAGTCTTGAATTTGGTTACACATATTTTGGGGGAGCTTTGTGATTAACTACTTATGGATTGGATTAAGATAAACCATGTCAATTAGTAATGATGTTTTTAGAATTTATCTAATTGTATGTATTCAATATCTTATGCTAATTATTATGATACTATAAATTTGTTATAGAACAGTTTGCTAAAATATCCTGCATGTTTAGATTGGGGTTTAGGTTGGAGGGTTTAGGGTTAAAATTTTTAATATTAACGTCCAGGAAACATGTAAATGAGTTAACTGACATTTACTTTTCAATATGGGTTAAGTGTTCCGCTTTCGGAGTTTTGAAATAAATTATATTATCTCATATTTAAATTTATTTCTTGAAATCATGAATATTAATATGAAATAAGTTATGTTATCTAAAATATTGAGTCTTGAATTTGGTTACACATATTTTGGGGGAGCTTTGTGATTAACTACTTATGGATTGGATTAAGATAAACCATGTCAATTAGTAATGATGTTTTTAGAATTTATCTAATTGTATGTATTCAATATCTTATGCTAATTATTATGATACTATAAATTTGTTACAGAACAGTTTGCTAAAATATCCTGCTTGTTTAGATTTGGGGTTTAGAAAACCAAGGAATAAAGAAGAGATAACAACATTTAGTTTACAATATGGGAATGTCACAATGAAGACAATACATCATTATGAATGAGACTGTGAAGTCGACCCAACAACGTTAGGGCATCGCTTCCGGTTATGACCTTCTTTATGACATATTGTGCATCGCAAACTCTGTCCTTGTTCTTGAGGCCAGTCCATCTCATTACGCATCCTACTCGCCTTTGGTCTCCCACGAGGACGTAACCGATTCATGTCAGGTATCACTATCGGCTGGCCTTCAGGCATTGGGAAATAACGATACTCCCCAATAGGTGTCCATGGTGCAGTATAACAGTTGGCAATGATATCCATCCGGTACACTGGATCAACATATGCTTCCCATGTGATGTTCACAGAGGCACATGTTGCGATGGCGTGTGTACATGGAAACCGTAAGGCCTGAAATTTTCCACATTGGCATTTCCTTGTTTCCAGTAATACCACCATTTTTTCACCGACGTGATTTGTGATGGGGTCTGAACGCTTTTGAACTTCAAATCGGGAGTCTTCTCTTCGAAAGAGACAGACGTGATAACCAGAAGCTTCTTCAATATTTTTTTCAATCTCTCATTGAAAGTGTCTTCCATATCTTAGCCCTTGATGTATTCCGTCTGATGTTAGTTTTTGTCTATCCACAAAGTACTTCATGCATCGATATAATGTCTCCTGAACTAAGGCGGTTATAGGTAGCTTGCGAAGTCCTTTGAAGATACCATTGATGCACTCCACAATGTTTGTCGTCATGTGTCCGTACCTCTTTCCCCCGTCGTATGCCAATGTCCATTTCTCTTTTGGAATCTGCATCATATAATCATAAACTTCTTGATTAGCCTGACGAATTTGTTCAAAACGTTCTTCAAATCGTCGTTGGTCCGACTCATATGCTACAAAACGTAGATGATATTTCACATAAATTGATTTTATATTTATATTGAAACAGTAAAACAGAACGAATAAAATACGTATCAAGCCTCGTGATTGCCTTCTTCATCGTTTCGTTGTGGAATTTTTTATGCACATTGCTAGCAATGTGTCTAATGCAGAACTGATGATGTGCATTTGGGTATCTCCATGTATTAGGATCTGCATTGATTGCCTCATTAATTGCTCGATGGCGATCAGATATCAAACAAACTCCCTGAATGTTGGTGAAATGGTTGCTAATACATGCCAGAAACCAACTCCATGATTCATAGTTTTCTTTCTCTACAATGGCAAAGGCAAGCGGAAGAGGTGAACGGTTTCCATCTTGGGTTGCCGCAATCAACAATACGCCCTTGTATTTTCCATACAGAAATGTTCCATCAATCTGAATAAATTGTTTGCAAAAATGAAATGCGGAGATACAAGGAAGGAATGCCCAGAACAACCGATGAAATTGAACACGAGATGGATCAAGTCGATTATCAGGAGACACATGTTCGTTTGTATCCAGATGGAAGACAACTTGGTTATGATGCCTCAGTATGGCTAGCAATTGCGGCAATACTCGATATGAGTCATCCCAATCACCATATACCTTCACAATTGCCTTCTGTTTCGCCATCCATGCCTTATTATAGGAAATCTTATAACCGAATGTCTGTAGAATCCTCTCTTGCACAAGGGATATTGGAACATCTTGGCATGTCCTAATCATCTCAACAACAATAGATGACACAAATTCTGCATCCAATGAAGTATGATCTTGTGTGAGACTTGGCTGAACGCAAGTATGAGCCGCCTCAATCCTTGAGATTCTCCAACCTCCAAATGTAATGTCTGGAATAGCCCTTAAGCGAAATCTACAATCATCCCCATACTTCACGCACCGTATAACATATTTACTACGGCATGATTCGTGAACTACATAGTTAAAGTTTCTCTCAATATGAAATCTCTTTAACGTGTTTTTTATGGCATCTTTACTGGGAAAATTCCTTCCAATATATAAGTTTTTGTCCACCTCACTAAACCTATCTGGTACAACTCCAAGGAACTCAGTTGTTGGTGTGAGAACAGTATTATCGAATTCAGGCACGCGTGTCATTGCTTCTGACCAAGATGAAAATAGTGGTGGATGATTTATTGACCGAGGTTGATGTACAGCAATTGCATTTCTCAAAACCTCCTCTCTATCTTCTGTTGGTCCCTCCTCATCAGCACTGTTGTCGCCATCTGATCCATCATTACGAAACTCCTCATCAGTAGTCGGATTGACATGTATATCCGGGAGATCATCTAGGTTGTCCTCTTCTGCTGCATCATTTGGAATAGGCTCAATGTCATGGGGTAGACTGTCTTCAACCACTCTTGTATTTCTACGTCTTTGTACAAGTGGACGTTGTTGTTGTACAGTAGCAACAACAACGTATAACTCCATCATGGTACCATCTAACCGTTGAGAAAATAAATTAATTGCTTGGACCTACTACGCATCAGCAACCAATGGACAAGCTATATGTCACAGTGTTGTTGGAAATTGAAAATGTCTATAGCTCATAGACATTATCTCTTGATCGGGTCCCAGATTTAAGGAAACACAAATTCTCTCTTGAAGGTCACTTATGGTAACACAATCAACTGTACTAACCACCGTAATTGGTTGTGTACTGTAAGAAGCTCCTTGCTCAGTTTGAATAATCTCCCCATAATAGTATACACAGGCAAACATGGCTCTCTACGTCAAAAATGTTTCTTTCATCGAAATTATGATAGTGTAACAAAATATTAACAATTATGTTTGACGATATGATGTTTATTATAATGTAATTTTATTGCGTCTTTCTATACTATAAACTAAGCTACTGATGTTTGACCATATGATATTTATTAGAATGTAATTTTAGAGCGTTTTTTTATTTAGTTTGTTTGTTCTTCTTCATTTCACTTTATATGTTCATTAGTATCGTTAGCTAATCATTATATGAATTCGTGTTTTAATCCTATGTTATTTATTAATTATTCTAAAATTAACTAATAATAACTAATCGTTGATTATTCTATTATTCTATAATTAACTAATAATAACTTTAATTTGTTAATTCTTATGTCCTTATTTGATTCTATAACATTATATTTATCATTTATCATTGATAAATATACTGATCATTAGTATCGTTAGCTAATCATTATATGAATCCATGTTTTAATCCTATGTTATTTATTAATTATTCTAAAATTAACTAATAATAACTAATCGTTAATTATTCTATTATTTTATAATTAACTAATAATAACTTTAATTCGTTAATTCTTATGTCCTTATTTGATTCTATAACATTATATTTATCATTTATCATTGATAAATATACTGATTTGCTTCTTCTTCTCTTAGAAATTTTAGTAGTTTATAAAGAAAATATGGATCATCTTAAGCATATTCCCCGGGAGTGTCAAACCAGGATGCAGCAAGCCCCGTTATCGTGCACCAGTTCCCGTTCGAGTCTAGCTCGAAGCGGTGTTTTCGGGTTTTACCCCTATGTACATCTGTGCCAGAGCCACATCCACTTGTTTGTATCCAGACAATAATTTAATTGCGTAGATAACCACATAATCTTTAAGCTACCAAAATTTCTAAATACTTAATCTTAAGTTAATCTATACTTAATCTATACTACCTAACAGTAATTATTTAAAACTATATATAACTAATTACAGAAACTAAATAACCAAATATTAAGAACTACCTAAACTACTTAACAAATGAAAGATTTAAAACTAAACAAAATTAAATTAATTAAATAAAAACATTAAATTAAATAAAGAAACATACCTCTAAATGAAGCTTCGTAAAAACTCGCACAGCAAAAGAATTTTTTAGAGAGAGAGAAATTCGGAGAGATGAAGTGAGGAGGAAGTGAGGAATGCAATGAGCAAGTGAGGAGAGGGAAGTGGGGGGGGGGGGCGCCCTTTTATAAGGAGTTTAGGCGAAGGCGGCATCGCGGAAGTTGCCTTTCGCCTCTGCGTATGGCCAAAGGCGGCTTCCGCGATGCCGCCTTTCGCTTTACCTTGAGGCGAAAGACGGCCTCCCCCCAGCCGCCTTTGCCATGTCATCGATCCGAGCCAAAGGCGGCGCGGGGGAGCAAAGGCGGCATCGCAGATGCCGCCTTTGTGCGCTAAAACAAATGCGTATTCTGCAATGCCGATTTTGTAAAAAAATCACCTCCCACCGGTTCTCCTCTGTTGTCTTCGGATCCTCCACCGCCTGCTCCGGGTGAAGCTTCTTCTGCCTCAAAGGGATGGATGCGACCTCCCTCCTCATCGTTGGACTTCCTGCTCTATCCCCCCTGCTTTCCATAGGTTTAGTTGGCCTCCATTGCGTGGATCTGATAGACGGGTTTCCGGCGGTGGACCTATCGTCCAAGGAGATTGGTGATGCTTCTGCCTTTCAGTTGTCTTTGATAGTGAGGTTCGGGTGCCAGAAACCCACTCTGGCCTTCTTTAGATCCTTTGTAGCTTCTTAGGGTTTGGAGACTCCGGCTGTGATCTCGGTGTTTTCTTGGTCTTCCTTCTGCATTCATTTGTTCTCAAGAGCAGATTTCATCAAGGTGTGGTCGAGGGAAGAGCGTCGGTGCGGTAACAGGAGGTTCTCGCTCACAAGGTGGTCTTGGGAGGCGCACTTTGGTAAGGAAGCTAGTTCTGCAGTCATTTGGTTAAGGCTGTCGAGCCTCCTGTTGCCCTTCCACAACCCCTCAATTCTCCAGGTGATTGCTAATGTGCTAGACCATTTCCTTGCTTGGATGAAGATACCGGTCGCATGAAAGAAGCATCGTGTCCCCGAATCTGCGTGGAAGTGGATTTGGCTAAACCTCTTCCGTAGAGGTTCCTTCTTAGATATAATGACAACCTCACATGGTGGCAACACATCTTTTTCCAAGATCTTCCAAGGTTCTGTGTGGGTTTCTCTCTTTATCGCCATTCACTGGAGTTTTTCAAGCGCAACAAAGCTTCGGTGGCATCTGGTGCTGTGGTTGAGCGGTGTCCGACAGAGTCCTTTCCCTCAGGGCCTTCAATGAAGCTTTTGTAATCAATCTCGGTGCCATCTTCCCCACAGACCCCTCCCCATATCTTCCTAGTTCTAACATGCCGCCTTTGGGAGGGGAGGGTTTTTCAAATTCACCGCATAGCCCCCATGCCCCTGCTGCTACGGGGCTCCTTCCAATAGTGTGGATGGCTTAAACCCTATTCCCTCCATCCTGGGCCATGCGCCACAGATCCCTTCTAACAAAAAGGCATCCAGCACTGCTCCTTTACCACCCATCAGATGAGTCGCCTATCCCACCATCTTCTACGCCGCCCCCCTAGTGGTTGTCCCTATTTCATCGCCTTCTCGTTCCTGTGGTGTCTCTCCGCCCCCAGCGGTCCCTTCAGCCCCTGAGGTTGGCAGCTTTGCTTCGGATCTTGCCCCCATCTCCATGTCCCCATTGGAGGGGGTGGGTGATGAGTCTGGAGTTCGGAGTCTCATAGAGAATGAGGTGCGACAATTTATTCCGGTGAAGTCTCCATGCAACCCCTTGGCGCATCCCTCTTTCAAGGCAGTGCCGATAGGTGCCTTGTCCCAGCCTAATGCTTCTGTGGTCAAAGATCTTCCTTCGACGGGTTCAAATGTTGTCCCTAAAGGCCAGTGCTCCCCAGAGGTGAAGCTCCCAGCCTACATTCCCCCGGTTGACAGGTCAACGATCTCTTCCCTAGCTTGTACCTCTAATCAGTTTGCAGCCCTTGGGGGGATGTCAGAAATGTAGGAAGCCTTGAATTCTTCGGAAGTCAGAGTAGGGAGAGGCACAGAGGCCGCATCTTCCCCTTTAGAGAAGGGGCGCATTACCTAAGAATTTCTGCATCCAAGCTGACTACCAATCTGGGTTTCTCTTCTGGCCGCAAGGCCTTCTCTTCTTAAATTTATGTTAACTGTTATCATATGGAATGTTTGTGGCTTGGGTGACTGGGAAAATAATGGCTATATTCATAGCGAAGCTTCCTATTTGAACGCATCTGTTTTTGTTGCGCTGGAACACAAACAACCTAAGGAGCGATTGTCGTATTTCACTAAGGGCTTGGGATTTCATGACTGCATGCATGCATTTCCATGAAACAAACACATTGGTATTTTTTTTGGAAAATAGGCATCTCGGTGGAAATGGTGGATGCCTCTCGGCAGCATGTATCCACAAAAATAAGTGCCGGTGGATCAGAGGTTCTATTTTCTTTCATCTATGCAAGCTGTATAGAGGATGAGATGTCGGTGCTATGCTACCAGCTTGATCTTTTTCAACCTGAATGCTTGCCTTGGTTTTTTGGGGGAGACTTCAATACCATTGCAGAGGAATCCAAAAAGAGAGGAGGTGAGGCTTTCTCAGCGGTTTCCATACAGGAATTTCAGTGTTTTATTGCCATGAAGGGCCTCCTAGATTTGGGTTTTTTAGGGAATCAATATACCTGGTGCAACAATAGAAAAGGAAGTAAGATAATTTTGAGTAGGTTGGATAGGTGTTTTTCCAACCTTCAATGCATTGAAACCTATGCACAGGAATCTGTCACTCATCTCACGAGGGTTCTGTCGGATCACTCTCCGGTTGTCGTTTAGCTAAAGAAGGATGAAAGAAGAAGTATAGATTTCGTTTAATCGAGAAACTGGATGAACATGGAGGGTTTTCTTCAAATGGTGCAAGAGTCATGGGATAAACGAGAGTCAGGAGTGTCATGGGTGGGTTTAACATGCCGGTTGCAACGGTTAAAGAAAGACATTATCAGGTGGATGACAGGCAGATCAGGTAGGGATATCAACTTGGAGGGCATCGCCACTGATATTGAAAGGATGGTGGAGAGGCTCCCGGATGGCTGGGATAATGACCTTTTTGCTGCTTTGGTGAAAAAACAAAACTCTTTGTCTGAAAGAACGCTTGAGCTGGAAAGGTTTTGGAGGGATAAATCCAGGAACCTCTGGCTCAAGGAGGGAGACATGAATATGGATTTTTTTCTAGGCCTGTGTTAAAGAGAGATGGGTTGTTAAGAAAATAATTATTAAACTAGGGAATGGTTCTTTTACTTTGGATGTGGAGGTGGCGGGGAATTTGGTGTTGGATTACTTCAGAGAGCTATTGGCTGGAAATCCCAAACTTAACGATGGAGGGATGATTGGGGAGGGCATGGAATAGTTCTTGGACTGTATTCCGAGTCTGGTGGGATCCTCAGATAATGACATACTGACCTCGCTTCCTGTCGAGGAGGAGATTAATGAGGCTATGTGTAGCTTGAATCCAGAGAGTTCCCCTGGTCCAGACGGATTTCCAAGGTCATTTTATGTGGATGCATGAGATCTCATCAGGTCTAATGTGGGAGTAGTAAGGGATTTGTTCAGGGGTAAGCCTCAATAGGGCAGTCTGCGCCTCCAAGGTGGTTCTAATTCCCAAGACCAAGGACCCGTCTTTCATTAATCAATACAAACCCATTTGTCACTGTGATTTTTCATACAAAATTCTTTCCTGCTTTATCAATAGGAGACTCAACTGTGTCATCCCGAGGCTGGTCTCAGAAGAACAATATGGATTTTTGAAAGGAAGAGGCATTCAAGGGGTGATAAAGATTTACCAGGAGATGGTCGATGACATCAACCAGAGGTCGGCCGGCTCGAACATTATGATCAAAGTGGACATGGACAAGGTGTATGATCGGCTTGAATGGGGTTTCATTATCATCAGGGTCATGAGGAGGTTTGGCTTCAGATAATGGGCTTGTGATCTTTATTTCTGATGCTTTGCATCCCCTTGGATATATATATCTCTGTTGGGAAAGGTCTTTGGATTCTTCAAGAGTATAAGAGGGGTCAGACAAGGAGATCCTTTGTCACATAGCTTCTTCATTCTTGCACAAGATGAAATCTCAAGAAATGTTCATCATGGTATGGAGGAGGGGAAGATTGCCACATAGAAACATGCCAGTGATTAGTCTCATATCCCATCTTATGTTTGCGGATGATATGATTTTCTTTATTAATGGTAGACAAAAATCTATTGCTAGATTCATTAGTCTAATGGAGATTTATGGAAAATGGAGTGGCCAAAGAATCAATGCCAGGAAGAGCAGTGTCATTATTTCCAACAAGTGTTTTATCACCCGTAGCAGGAGAATTCAAGGGAAACTAGGAATGCAGAGGACTTATCTTCCTATGGTGTACTTACGTGCTCCAATCTCCAATGGGATAATTAATAAGGCATTGTTTGAGGACATCATAGTCCGGATCTTGGGGAGGATACATAATTGAAAAAATTTCTTTCTCTCATTTGGAGGGAGGATTACTCTCGCCAACGGTGTATTAGCCTCAATTCCAATGCATGTCCTGTTCATCATTAAATATCCTATGGGAACCATTGACAGGATTGAAAAAATTCTAACAGCTTTCATCTGGGATGTCAACCAATCCAGGAGATACTATTGGGCATCATGGAAAATGATAACATGACCTATTGAAGGAGGAGCCAATTTTCACAGTATCTCAGAGACCATGAATTCAATACAGGCAAGGTTGGAATGGGACTTCATCGAAGGGAAATCACCATGGGAAAAGTTCATGAAAAGCAGGTATGGAAAAAATTGGGATCTATGGGGTAATGGTAGAAGAAAAATGCCAAATATGGCCTAAATCATGCTTCAGCATCTGGAGGTGATGAAGGAGAAGATCCGATGAGTCGTGGGTAGAGGAGACATCAACTACTGGAATGCGAACTGGGTGGGGGAGACTCTCGGCTTTCCTGGATGTCCAGTGCCAGGAATCTAGTTCAGGGAGGCAAGCCAGTTTCCTGGTTTTATTAACTCAATTTTGAATTCCCAGCCGAAGACCCTATTCAATACCATCAGTCTAACCGAGGAAAAATGCGTTTTTCTAGACCATCCTCTGGATTGTTCAGCTCTCAGGAATATATTAATATACTGCATGCAGGTAGTGAACAAGATGCATGGGCCGACAAAATTTGGTGCAAGGAGTTTCCAGTCCAGATGAATTTTTGATCTGGTGTACGAGGAATCAGGATATTCCCACTGATGAAAATGTTCAAAGGAGGGGTGTTTCCATCATCTCCCATTGTTGGCGATGTGCCTCGCCAAGAATGGAGACCATAGGGAATCTTTTCTTCCATAGCGATTAGGAGCGTGAAATATGAAACATTTTAAGGCAGGAACCGGGCTTGTGTGGGATCGATGACAATATTAATGATTTCCTAGCCAGTTGGTTTCAGGGGTCGGACCATCAGGGGTAGAATGTAAAGCCCGCAACCTCCTGTTCATTGTGGCTTGTTGGGTTCTATGGGAGGCAAGAAACAAGGCACAAGAAGGTAGAGGCTTATCGGCTCCATACTTCCAGGTTTGTATGAAGATCTGGGTGGCGGAACTTGGTCCCCTTATACGTGGGGGATCTTCAACTACTCTTAGAAGACTTCTTCCCTCGATCTTCCATGATGCAAATGTCAGGAGCGAAATGGGTCTAGGGAGATGGGTTAAATGGACTCCACCTGGAATGGAGTTTAAGATGAATGTGGATTGATCATATGAATTTGGTGTCATGAGAGGCAAGGGTCTTGTTTGTGATTTCATAGGATCAGTGATTCTGGGATTTAATGTATTCTTCGGCCCCGACAGTTCCCTAGAAGCCGAGGTCAGGGCCCTGTCTACTAGGATTTCGATTTGCAGGCTGTACAACATCAAAGTCGATGCGGTGGAGTCAGATTCTCAAGTCCTGGCGAGGATGATTCAAGGCAAGGAAGGTGGTCCCTAGAACCTTAGCTACTTGGTGAGAAAATGCAGGGACTTCTTTACCTTTGGCATCAGCGTCGAGCACATCTGGAGGGAAGTGAACCATGCGGCTGATACTTTGGCCAGTAAGGGATGCCCAAGAGAAGGCCTCACCATTTACTCATGCATGGTATCCTTACTGAATGATTGCTCTCTCATTGTAAGAAATGAAGCTCTAGGTTTTCAATAGTTTTGCCCACTATGGGTGTGGCTCATGTACTTTCCTTCTAATAAAAAACGTGAATTGAGCGTGAGGGACTTAAAAAAATTCTAACACTTAATTAATAATTTTTAAAACATTTATTTACTTAGATTATGATATAATTATACCATAATTTAATTTATAAGATGCCTACATTTTATTTATACTTTTATGGATGAGGTTACTATTCATTTTCTAGTTTACTATTCATAACGGTCATATAACTATTTCAAAGGTCAAGTTACTATTTTGTTGGTATAAGTTCTTTAATATGTAGAAATACTAATTATTTAATCAATTCTTTGTTTATAAAGTTTTTATTATGGTATATAAGTGATTTTATGTGATTTATACTATATAAAATTACTATAAGAAGGAAGAAATTCCTCTGATAAAAGTTTAGGTGATACACTAAGTGTATGACACACTAAGTGTTTCCGTTGGTCTCAATTAAATTCTATTTTAATTCAATTAATGGAATAAATATTATTCTCAAGACTGAGAAATAATTTTATTCATGTTATATTGATCGAAAAAATTAGATATATATTTATTCACCGGACTGTTAATAAAATATATTTATTTATTTTATTGAAAATTTAGTAAATATTTATTTACTACTTTATGAATAAAATATTTATTTAAGAGAATAAAATATTTATTCTAGTGTTTAATAAATACAAGAAGAGTTCGAACAGACCAAGACAGTTTTTGGTGATAAAATAATTATTTACGAGCCGATAAATATTATGTATCCATTTTGCACAAGTTGGTGCACCATATTATTATTATTATTTGGCATGGTATTTCATTAATGGTTATAATTATATTTAATGACCGTTATGAAATTAAATTTTGTAACCGAAATCCCATCTCTATAAATAGACGACTATGTTTAATGTGTAGAGCATTCAAAACCAATTCCAAGTTTGGGAATAGAGAATTGTTGTGCACAATAAATTCTATCTCGACTCCTCTTCTCTCCCTCTCAAGAACAAGAAACCCAAGAGATAATTTCTTCAAGACTGAAGACGAGTAATAAAGAACGAACAACACAAGACATTCAATTCACTGCGCTAGTGCCCAGAGAAAGAGTGACATTGCTCAGAGACCATTAGAGCATGTGTGGATCACCACTAGAGGAATTATACCATTGGATCCTCACAAGAACAATGAAGGCAATCCAGAAGGGCCTTTTTGGACAATCAACAATCATCAACGAAGAAAGTTCATAGTCCCAGGTATTTATTTATTCAGATATTAAATAAATTAATTATAAATTTGATGTGCAAGATCATTGCTATTGGTTTCGGGCAACAATTACTAAAATAAATTTTAATATATCTCTCTCCACTGTAATGCTTCTGCTGTGATTGTTGATATATGCGCAATAATGGTTAGATTTTCATTTCATGTTATTCGTTCTTTAATTTGGTTTGAATTAACATGTTATTGAAATATTAATCATGTTTGTTCAGTGTTTAATTTTCTTAGAGATTTAAGAACAAATGAATAATGACCGAAGATGCCATCGGGAAGTGCCAAATCTTTGGCCAGTAAAGCTGGGTTACAAGGTGTGTGGCCGGAGCACACACCGTTTACCAATGTGCATTGTATCTAGATGCATCGAGCAATTAAAAACACGTGGTGCTTTTATTGCACACTGCGTGTTGACCAGGCCAACCTGGCATGCGACAAGTGGATATAGGGCTTGTAGCTGGCATGTACACACTGTGTAGTCTGGTCAAGTTAACACGCTAAAGCCCGAGGTGTGTGACTTTGATATACGAAAACCAAGGTACATGACGTGTAGCTAGATGTACACTCCATGTAGTCTCCCATTAATGGAAAAAAAATTAAAAATACATTAAATTTGAAAAATTATAGCATTAAAACCATATTTTATTAATTGGAGCACCGTTGTGTGTTTGAAAATTTAATAATGGTTTTAAATAATTTTAAATTCTTAATTAATTTATTGTAATAAATATTTCATTAATGGTTCTGCCGTTTATTTTCCATGAATGCTAAATTGATGGGTATCTCCAATTAAGTTTGGATGATCGTTAAGATGAAAGTGAATTAATTAATTTATTAATTAATTAACACAAGTGCGTTCATCTTAATAATAAAGGATTAATAAATAAATGAATGTTTGCTAGTTAATTTTTGTGTATTCGTTGCATGTACAACTGATCATGAGCTTGACCAAGACCTATGTATGTGTTGAAATTTATTTAATTGATTTTATTGCCTGGTTTTTCAATTATTTAATATTAAATTAAAATATGGCTTACAAGTCATCCCTCCCTCCATTATTATGTAAGACCTGCGTGTCCAAGGATATTTATGTAATTCCCTTTAACCAATCCTTTGGTTCCCCTCACCTGCGTGTGAGTAATAAATATTTGTAATTAATGGAGCATCCCAAGACACATGGAGACAATTCAAGACAGAACCATAATGTGTCAACTCGGTGATACATAGGTGGACTTGTGGAATGCTGTACCTCATGCCAAGTCTAGCATAATGAGTTATTTCCCCCAGGTCATAGGTTGATTTAATGTATGCTCATTAAATCAACCATTAGATGATCTCATGATCAGGTCATTTAATTAATTAATTATTTTCTATCTAATGCATCAAAATTATATTTATTGATGCAAGACATTGATCAAATAAATGAATTAATCTGCAAAGATGAAATTTAAATAAAATTGATTATGTGTAAATGTTTTTTCCAAACATGGTTAATTAATTAAGTAAACATCCACTTAAATATTAATAAGACATGTAAAGGATAAAACAAGATAAAAATTTATGCATAATGAAATAAAATCCTTCAATCTAATATTAAGTCAGACTAAGACTTCTGTTACTTGATTAAGAAAAAAAATCTATAGAACTATGCGTTTGACCAACCCTTGTTGGGACACTTTTATAAGGGGAGTTCTTATGAAGGGTTATGGTTGACTTAACCATTTTACATTAAGATGAATAACCCTTGCTAGACTTGGTGTAATTTGGAGGTAAGTGTTGAGAAAATACAAGTTAGGATTTTTGGATTGGGGAGTCCACTCAACAAATCAAGGAGCTGTAAGTCTGCAGTTAGCAAAGACTTGCCTACCTAAATACCTACAAAATAACTTTAACAACCCTTGTTGGGGTTATGAAAATGGGAATATGAATCCTTGACACTAAAATGTCCTAGAAACTAGACATTCTGAGTTTAATGGTGAGGGCTATTGGGACTTGGTAAAATAGTGGGATATTTAATAAAATCAATTAATTTATTATTGCTCACAAAATTTGTAATCAAGAAAGGCACTAATAATATGATCTTTTAATTGAAGAATAAGATGAAAAGTTCTTCATCCACACTATCCCTATGATCAATATTGGATACAGACAATATCCTCACTGGAAATAACTTTCAGGAGTGGTT
This sequence comes from Viscum album, assembly GCA_963277665.1. NCBI lineage: Eukaryota > Viridiplantae > Streptophyta > Magnoliopsida > Santalales > Viscaceae > Viscum > Viscum album. Next base: position 1,464,982,161 of record OY728123.1, read on the forward strand.
TAGACGCCTTTGGGTTGTTCTATGCCATGAATGAAAATCTTATATGCTAGAATCCTTAATGCTTGATCTGCCTACCGATGAGGCAAGCGATGAAGAGTTCTTAGTCTATGAAAAACATATGAACGACTCGGTCAAAGTTCAATTTTTGATGATTTCATCTATTTCTAGTGAACTCATGAAGTCTCATGAAAATATGAATGTGTATAGCTTGCTTGAGCACCTCTGTGGTCTTTTCCAAGAGAGAGCTAGATAGGGACATTTTGAGATTTACAAGACACTCTTTCAGAGTAAGATTGGAGAGGGTTCCACAGCTGGGAATCATGTTGTCAAGATCATTGGAAACATTGAGTGCCCAGAGGTTCTAGGGATTAAACTCCCTGAATAATTGGGCACCGATCTCATTATGGAATCACTCTCTCAGAGCTTCTCTAGTTTTGTTGTGAATTTTAATATTAAAAACATTGAGAAGTCTCTGCCAGATCTTCTTATCCTCCTTCACCAAGTTGATAAATATATGAAGCATGAAAATCCTTCTGTCCTTATGGTGAACAAATGGAAAGGTAAAACAAGGAGCCTTACGACCAAATCTTCTTCATTCCCTTCCAAGAAGAAGAAGATCAAAGGGGAGGCATGAGAATGAGATTCTATCCATTTCACATGTGGAAACAAGGTCCACTGGAAGAAAAAATACACACATATAAAGAAGCAAGGGTAAGATTCAGGTGTGTTTGTTATTGAGTGCGATTTATCTATTTTTAAAAATTGGGTATTGGATACAGTTGTGGTTCTCACATATGTATTCAAATACAAGAACCAAGTAGATTCAGAAAAATTTACCCAGGGGAGGTAGATATACGAGCATCCAACGAAGATAAACTTGCTTCTATAGCTATTGGGGACTACCAAATCACATTGCCGACCAGAATGATCTTGGTTTTAAAGATTTGTTATTACATGTCTTTAGTTACCAAAAACACTATTTCTCTATCCAAACTAGATACAGATGGATTCATTTTCAAATTTGCAATTTTTTTTTCTTCTTTTATAAATATATAATTTTTTTATAGTAAGGCGCATTTACATAATGGTCTTTACATGTGGGATTATATGAACCAAGTAATGGAAATTGATAACGAAGTTACTTCACATGACTCATACCACACCCAACTTTTGCATCACTAACTAGGTCATGTAAATGAAAAATGTTTGAAAAAATTACATCCAGATGGATATTTATATTATTTCAAACTAAAACCACTTAGTGTATATCACACATGTTTACAAGGAAAAATGACCAAAGCCCCATTTAGTGGGAAAAGTGAAGGGGCTAAAGAGATTCATAAATTAGTTCATACCGATGTGTGTGGACCATTTCTTGTTGAAACAAGGGGTGGGTACTCATAATTCATAACTTTTACTGATGATTTTAGTAGATATGGATATATTTACTTAATGAGGTATAAGTTAGATTTTTTTGATAAATTCAAGGAATACAAGAATGAAGTTGAGAACTAGCTTGGTAAGAATATTAAGAAAATGCACCCAGACTATGGTGTAAAATATCTTAATCAAGACATCATTGATAACTTACAAGAGTTTGTGATCCTATCCCAACTCACTCCTCTTTACAAACCTCCGTGGAATGGTGTAAGTGAAAGGAGGAACCACACCTTTTTGGACTTGGTGAGATCAATGATGAGTCATGCAAGTCTTCCATTATCCTTTTGGAGATATATGTTATAAAAAGTGGCACACATACTAAACCAAGTACCAATTAAATTGATAAATGGTATTCCATATGAATTTTGGAGTGGAAGAAAAACCATGTTACTGAATTTACATGTGTGGGGAAGCAAAGAATTTGTTATGGCCTCTTTAGGTAACAAAATTACACCCTGAGGTACAAAGTACACTTTTATAGGATACCCCAAGGAAACAATGGAATATTACCTATACTAACCCTCAGATAAAAAGGTTATAGATAAAGACATGCCATATTACTTGAGAGGGAGAACATCTAAAAAATAGATAGTGGGAGAGAGATAAACTTAGGTGAAGTAGAGGCTCAAGGCACACAAGAGTTGGTATAGGACCAAATTCTAGAAAGCCCCATGGAAGAATAAATTATTCCAGAGACACAAGAACCGCGTAGGAGTACAAGAGGGGTTATAGAACTAGAACAATATGGTTTTCTCGTTACTGAGTATAATGAATCATTATTAGTTGATAATAATGATCCTCTAACCTACAAGGAAGCTGTGAGTGGCACAAATGTTGTCAAGTAGAAAGAATCCATGAATTCTGAAATAGATTCCATATACCAAAACCAAGTCTGGGTTTTGGTAGATTCTCTAGTGGATGTAAATCCTGTTGGTTGCAAATGGGAATTCAATAAAAAATTGGAAATGCAAGGACAAGTCAATACTTATAAGGCACAATTAATTGTAAAAAGGTTTAAACAACATCAAGGAATTGACTACAAAAAAACCTTTTCATCGATTGTAATGATGAAATCCATCATAATTATACTTTCCATTGTGTCTTACCATGAATATTAGATTTTGAAAATGGATGTCAAAATATCCTTCCTTAATGGGAACCTTCAAGAAGATGTCCACATGATACAAACTGAAGGGATTGTGTCTCCAAAGGATTCCTATAAGATATGTAAGCTGAAAAAATACATTTAAAAAAGCATCCAGGTCATGGAACATTCATTTTGATGAATCTATAATGGAATTTGGTTTTATAAAGAATGTGTTGTATCTACAAATGATATAGTGTGAGTGCAGTCATTTTCTTAATAGTATATGGTGATAACATATTACTTATTGGAAATGAAATACCAGTATTACAATATGTTAAGGTGTGTTTGAATAAATATTTTTCCATGAAATAATTGGGCATGAAAACATATATTATTTGGATCAAGATCCATCGTGATAGATCTAAGAGGTTGCTTGGCCTAAGTCAAAGTACATATATTGAAAAAAATACTGAAGAGATTTAGTAAGGAACAATTCAAGAGGGGATTGTTGCCAACGTCACATGACATTCATCTTTCCAAGAAAATGTGTCCTCAAACTCCTGAGGAAAGAAATATAATGGAAAGGATTCCATATGCATCAACGATTGTGTCAGTCATGTATACTATGCTATGTACTAGGTTAGATGTCGGCTACGCATTAAGCGTGGTGGGAATATATCAAGATGATCCAGGTGATATCCATTGGATGACAGTAAAGACTATCCTTAAGTATCTGAGGCATACTAAGGATATGTTCCTGGTTTATAGAGGAGATGAGGAACTAGTCATTAGAGGATATGAAGATGATAGTTTCTGAACTAATCATGATGAGATGAAGTCACAAATGGGATACATCTTCACTTTGAATGGAGGTGCTGGGAGCTAGAAGAGATCAAAGAAGGATGTGGTCACAGAAACTACAATAGATTTTGAGTATATTAAGACTTCTGAGGCAGCTAAAGAAACATTTTTGATGTGCAATTTTTTTTAATAGCTTGATGTGGTACCTGTCAGTAAATATCCCATTACACTCTATTGTGATAATACTGCAGCAATGTCTCTCGCAAAAGTGCTAAGGTCACATCAGTGGAAGAAGCACATACTTAAGAAGTATCATTGCTTGAGGGATTTTTCTCAGAGAGGTGAGGCTACAATGAGTAGTATTTCCACAGAAGACAACACGACAGGCCCCTTGACTAAAGCCTTGACTCAGTAGAAACATGATTATCCTGTGAAGTCTAAAGGGCTGAAAGTTGTAAAAAGTTGGCTCTAGTCCAAGTGGGAGTTTGTTAGAGTTGGTATCCTAGAACCAACTGTTTTTACTTTGATTACATGAATATTTGATTTATTAAATATTAAATTAAACATCGTATTACATATTATTCATTATTCTTCATGACTTTAATGTAATAATGTCTTAGAGTATTTGTCGCATTGATAAGGTCTTAGTAGTTCCCCGATATGAAGAGAACCTTGAAGTGCTATGAAAATATTCTTAATATAGTTCTACGTTTGGATAACATACTATGATTGGACACATAGTATATAGACCTTCAGGTGTAATTACTCGTAAGTAGATGATACTTCTTCTCATGAAGTTCACACATGGTAATATCCAAGATGTGAGATTATGAGAACAAACCCCCTAGTAGGAATTCCGCATGTTTTGGTGTCATCAGATATTCTTATCTGCGAGCATGTGTAATGGTCCTTAGAATTTAAGATTATCATTAATGCATGTCACGACTCGTATACTTAGATTTGCTGACGAAAACCGTCCTTCCATATGTTGGTGGGAAGTAGAGTATGTTGGGTGCGCCAGGAATGACATGTTATTGATGGATAAGTCAAAGAAGGATTTTCCTTCAATATTTATGGAAGTTGATATCTCAGCCCTTTGATTTAAGTAGAACCATCTCCCTAAATTACATGGCCATGGTGTAATGATGAGTTCTATTCATATAGTCAAAGAATGATGTACCGAGCATATGGGTTGATGCCACCATCATGAAACCTACTTGATGAGATATTGTGATAAAGAGACTATATTATACAATGAGCATTCATATGTGGTTTTTGTCGTTGTGACTTTAATTTATTTCTCTTGGGTGCCTTGACCCGTTGCTAGGCAGTAATCCTAAACTTTAGGAAAGCCCGCCTAATTCCAATGAGAAAGAATCCTAGAGGGTAAAACACTATGTGTTTCTATTGGTCTCGATTAAATTCTTTTTTAATTTAATTAATAGAATAAATATTATTCTCAAGATTTACTAATAATTTTATTCAAGTTATATTGATCGCATAAATTAAATAAATATTTATTCACCGGACCATGAATAAAATATATTTATTTATTTTATTGAATATTTAATAAATATTTATTTACTAGTTTGTGAATAAAATATTTATTTAAGAGAATAAAATATTTATTTGGGTGTTCAATAAATGCAAGAGGAGTTCTAATGGACCGAGACCATGTTCGATGATAAAATGATTATTTACAAGCTGATAAATATTATTTATCCATTTTGCACAACTTGGTGCTCTATAAAATAATAATAATAATATTATTATGTGGCATGGGATTTAATTAATGGTTATAATTATATTTAATGGCTGTTATGAAGTTAAATTTTATAACCAAAATCCCAGCTCTATAAATAGACGGTAATGTTTATTGTGTAAAGCATTCGAAACCAATTCCAAGTTTAGGAATAGAGAATTGTTGCGCACAATGAATTCTCTCTCGACTCATCCTCTTCTCTCCATATTAAGAACAAGAAACCCAAGAGAGAGTTTATTCAAGACCAAAGAATGAGAAATCATGAACGAAAAACATGATACATTCGATTATCTGTGCTAGCACCCAGAGAACGAGTGACGTTTCTCGAAAACCATTGGAGCACATGTGGATCACCGCTAGAGGGATTCTACCCTTGGATATTCACAAGTGAAATGAAGGAAATCTGGAAGAGCCTTTTTAGATGATCAAAAATCATCAATGAAGAAAGTTCCTAATCCCAGATATTTATTTCTTCAGTTATTAAATAAATTAATCATAAATTTGACATGAAAGATCCTCGCTCTTGGTTTCTAGAAAAGATTATTAAAAGAAATTTTAATATAACTCCCTCCACTGTAACACTTCTACTATGCCCAGAACCAATAATATATTACTGATATTATAATATATGGAACTTTATATCCATTTTACATGAGTTATACATATATTAAATATTAACATTTCAAGTATTTACAAGATTTCCACCCACCTCACTTATAAAAGGGAACCACCTCTCCTCTCTTCATCCCACATTATGATCCATTTATTTCATCCAAGATATCAAAAAAAATTATTTCTTAGATTCCTTATATACTTCCTAGATCTTCGTTTCTTCCTATAAGACCATCCTAAGAAGCCTTAAGGTGTAATCCAATGGAGGATTTTCAAATAATATGTATAACACTTAACCGAGTTCTTTCATTTTATTTCTTAATATACCTCCAAAAATTTCATCATATCTATGAGCATATAATAACATTATTTTCTTAAATATACTAAAATGTTATTATGATGATGGAACAATCCTTATTCATCTCCTTTTTTCATCCTATGGGAAATGAAAACATCATTCATGCATATGTGTGGACTACCACCTTCATAAGGAGATGTGATTTTTTTCATCACTGCCTCCCAAAGATGGTTATTATATCATATTTACGGAATATTTATGATATTAATGTTATAATTATGATTCTATTAATACAATATATCACTTACCTTCTTACCCTCCCACCCATTAAAAAATGACGTCACTAGTGTGTATGTGTAAACTACCACCTCCACGAAGTGATGAGATTTGTTTTCCATGTACACATTTAATGGATGATTATAAAATTGTATTTAATATATAAACATGATAATAATGTCATGATTAATATTCTAGTGATTATGGAACCATATAACCTTTGACCATGTTCAACCTATTGAATTTTTTTTGGGATTATGAACTGAACATCCTCAAAACATCTAACATTAACTGATCTAATAACTAAATAAGTCATAGTAATAAATAAAACAAAAGGAATAATGATAATGGAATAAAAATGAAATTTTTTATCAATCAACTATAAAACTAAAATATTTTTATTATTCAGGAGTTAGAGAATATACAAAATTATTTAAGACACATGGAAAGAGAATTTCCTTTAAAACCTTATTTTAATGTTTTTTCAAAATATTTCTCCTCCATGACCATGTTTATAATATATTTAAATAATGTTCTTATTTATGTTTCAAATATTTTTATTGTTCATTTTCAACTAATTTTTACTTTCTTTGAAAATTTTTAAAAACAATCTTTTCAATTTTTTTCTACACGACTCACTTTTAAATTTTTACAAAAGTGTGCAAAGAATGTTCTCTTTTAACATATATGCACAAAAATATTTTCCCATCATCATGACTATAATTTTATTTAAATATTACTTTAAATTTTTCCATGTTTATTTTTAAATAAATTAATTTTCTCAATATTTTGGAAATTTTTATTTAAAATTTTATCAAAAGAAAAGGGTATTTTTTTTTCAAGTTTTCAAAGATATTTCAAATGATATTTTAATGATATTTTAATCTATGATAATATCCATTGAAAGATATTATAATTTATTGGAGATATAATCTAATGATTCCATCCACCTTATTTCTCTAGATGGATTATGATCATGTAGTTCTATTTACTAACTGGTGAAAATATTAACATTTCACATAGTAGTTGTTCAATACGAATGTTTATGTTGATTATGTATGGAATTGTTATTAATTAATTTAAAATAATGAATGCATTTGAATTATTTAGTGATGAGCATGGATTTTTATATCCCCTCAATATATCATTAGGTCTCACGAGACAAACTATCTTGGGTATTTTGTGTATGCTTACCAAATTATTTATTTTGTCTTGGAATGAGGCCTTGAAGGTATGTTTATAATGTCTTAGGACAAGTCCATGATGGTATGATTATGATGTTTGACATAATTACTTTCATCATTATGATATAAATTATTTTTATCCCTGTGATTATTTATATTTTTATCCTTCGATATATTGAAATTTTTTATTTATTGATAGTTTTTATGAAAATAATTTGATTTAATACGATAATAAAATGAGATTTTATTTAAAAATAATTTTTATAATCTCTTATGGGTAAAGGTTTATTTTCAAGGAAAACATTTCATGTTTTTTAAGAAATGATCTTGAATTATGATTTTTTCCTTTATGATTACTTTTGAAATGTTTTATGAAAAACTTTGGGTAAAAGTTTCTTTCAGGAGTAATTGATTATTTTAAGCTCAAGCTTTAATATGAGAAAAGGAAAAGATACTTTTTGGGTTCTCATGAATTTAAAATTTATTTGTGGGTTTCCTTTAATTTTATATCCATGTATGAGCTTTGTATTTATCATCCCATATTTTCAAATGTTTTTCATAGGGATTAAGGTTGAGTAGGAACTATATCAATGACTATCATTCCATTATGGGGACCTGTCTTAAAAGAAGAAAATGTGTTTTGAATGAAACATGTGTTTAAAATTTAATAATACATTTTTGTGGAATAAAATGGATATTAAGTAAAAGTATGTAATTTTTACTATATGGGTTTGATATGTAAGATTTTTTCCAAATTCCATAAAACTCTAAACGAAAAAGATCCACAAAATGTAATAAAGTGAAATCCTTATTTTAAATCAGGTAATTAGGGGTTATTTAAGTTATGAGGTGTTATACCAATGAGCCTAAATTTAAACTAAAATTGAAGGGGAGTGAAAATGATGATCTAAGAATTGATGAAGATTGAGATAATAGAGACTTTGCTAATATTAGACATGGGAACATGACTAAATAGAAAAGTAGGCAAGATTGTACACTTACAATAGATACAAAAAAGTAAGTTGGCGGAATCAGTATTTGTGCAAATCAGGTTGATACACTCTCTGGGGGGATTTTATCGAGTCACCAAAGGAAAAATATGATCCATAGTAACCAACAACACATGGAGATTAGGAATTTAATATGAGAAACTAATGGTGATATGTAGAGTCAGATCCGATGAATGATTTCAATCAAAGGGGAAAAAAACTATGAAAAAAAGGATACAAATTAATCATTAACCATTAAGAGGATATAGATAAGGAATCTAGAACACATATGGGAAAAACATGTATAAACCAAGCATTTATTGGAGTTGGAGACTAGATCACTTCAATAGATAAGAATATTATTTCCTTTATCATCATTTTATATGTGGATATAAATTTTATAAATATTGTTTAATCTTCGAATATAATTGTCACCTAAAAACCTAGAAGGGGGAAATAATTTTTTTGTCTTGTTTATTTTTTTATTCTTCCATTTTCAATTATTGGATGTTATTACTTTACCTTATCTTACATGTTTAACTTTCTAAAACATAAATAATCAAAACCTATTGATATTGTATGCATTTTTCTAACTATTAAGAACTCTTTTCTTGAAATCTTGTGACCAAAGAATTTGAATCAATGAATAACATACCAATATCAAATAAAAATTGATCTTAGTGGATCAAAATTAAATATATTTTTCCTTATGTATATTCAGTAAAAGAAAAACTACTAAACATACCTATTAATATCCAACCCTCTGGATAGATGGGTTGAAACTTTCTTAGAAGTAGTTCCCAAATCATCTTTTAAGCCTTAAAAAACTAATACCAATTTCAAATATAGACAATTTCAATTTACCCCAACTCATTTATTACTAGTTTCTTCTATTGGTTGTTTTTCCCTACTTTCATTCTCATTTATTTCTTCTTCATCACTGCACTGATCACTCATCTTATACTTCACCTCACCAATCAATATTTCAAATCATTTTTTCTTTTTTTATGTTCTTTTATTAATATTTTGATTATTTTTTTTAGATTTCATACAACCTTCCTTGTGTGTTTGACCCTTTCTTACAATTGTACTGATGTTAATTAGGGAAACATAAATAACAAATTGACATGTCTCAATGAACCAGTCAATGGTCTTCAATGATACATATATATACACAATTTTTTCATCATGAAAACCACTTACAACAAGTCTATACAAAAATAAAATAAAATATTATTACATAAATCAATGAGTAGGGGTAAATAAATTTATTAGGTTATTTTAAAAGGGTCCATAAGTTATGTAGTGGATAAATATTTCTAATTAGAAGGACTTTACACATCACCAAATATATTATCATATACACACACACACACACATTGGATATACATTGGAGGTGGGATTATATAAAGGAGACTCTTTTTATTTTTTAGTGTTCACACTGCCCCTTCACTAAAAGAAAAATATGTACATTTTCCCTAATTAAAGATAGATAGAGACAATGAGGAAGGAAATTGATTTTTATGAGATAACTTCAGGAGTGAGAACAACCGAGGAGGAGAGTTTGGAAGTTTCTATGAGGTTTTGTTGTATAATTAAGGTAGGGGATTTTTTTTAAAATCACTTATTTAAATTTCCAAACAAAACCCTCTTTCTAAGAAAAAATGTTTTCAAATAAAATTATATTTTAAAGTTTCAAAAAACCTCTTTTTAAGATATTTGTTTTAAGAATTTCCATTTTTTAAAGTTTAAAAGTGTTCTCATATTTTGTCACACTTTTTAGAAAAATAAAACACTTTTTATTTTTTTTGATTTTCAAAATAGGGTATTTTAAAGATTCAAAACAATAATTTGATGTTTAAGATGTTTTATTTCACAAAATTCCACTCTCTTACATTTTAAATTAAAGTTTATTTTCCTTATGAAAATATTTTTTTTCATGGAGTATCTTTACTATCATTTATGTTTTAAAATATTCCATGGAAAAACACTATTTCCTCTACAAACTCATTAATTAACCATGCATTTATATATAGTTCACTTTTTTTGAAAATATTTTTACACTAATGTTGAGTATTTTAAAAGAAATGTTTCAATTGAATTTAAGATAAGGTAAATCTACTAAAAATGTTTTATAATAATTTGGAACTTGGGTATTGTAAAAGATTACGTGGGATGGAGAGTGAACCCAAACCTCAAGGTATTTAGTCCACTAATGTGACAAGAAGACCCTATATAGCCCTTCAATATCCCAAGTGGCCTCATGGATTTATTTTAATCTTGATGAATATAATTGGATTTAATTTTAAAATAAAATATTATTATATTTTTCAAAATTAAAAGTTGGTATTTTCAGAAGGGAACTCTATATTTTATAAGGTTTTGAATTTTAAAGAAACAAGACTTCAATATTGTATGTTTTCTCAAATAAAATTTTGAAAGTATTTCTTTATATGAATTTTTTTTCTAAAAAACCATATTTAATTTTAAAGGGTATTTTTTTTAAAATGTTTTAATTAAGATCAAATCATTTTTCTTTAAATAAAATACTTTTAAGTTGCTTTCAAGTATTTTAAATGGTGGTTTTCTCATTTGTTTAAAAAACCCTTATGGGTTTTTTGTGCTCATCCCAAGTTTTAAAATGTTTTCATAGGGATCATTGATGAGTATAAGCTATTATAAAGTTATTTCTCTATTATGGATATTATCTTGAGTGAATTTGAAGTTTCATTCAAGGAGTTTATAATAGTGAAGAAAATAAAATACATACTCAAAAGAATTAAAATAATTTTTATTTATAATAGAATTCCCAATTCTCTAAAGCTCTATTCTTAAAAATATCTTTGGGAATATAGTGAATCATTATTTTGATTTAATTTATAATTCTAAAATATTTATTTTGATTTTCTTATTTTAGTATTAGAGTCATTATATAAAAGAAGAAAAAAAGTAAAGTGTTTTCCGTACCAGACCCAAGAGTGAGAGTATGGGGCTTCACATTTAGTATCAAATTAAAAATTTATATAAATTTGGGGATTATTATGTTATTTATTGAGGATAATTTTGGAGTTAGAAATTTATTTTGAGGATTTTAAGATTATATTTTAAGTAATTGAATTTATTTTGGATAAAGGATATTTTAGAAAGACCCTGTGATTTAAGGAGGGAACCTTATACATTTTCTAGGGTTTTATTATTTCACATTTAGGAATAAGTAGAGTTCCCTTTTAAAAGGAAATTTTTCCATGGATAAATTTATTTTAAATTTTTATAGGAAAATTATCTTTACCAAGATCTATGTAATTATAATTAAGAAAAATATTATTTATTCTTTGTTAAATTAGGAAGTAAAAATTTATCATGTATTAGATAATTATAATTGTGAGAATGAAATTTATTTAAGGATGTTGAATGTAAAATACTGATTTTGAGTACATATATATATATATATATACTATTTTACTATCTTGTTTCACAACTAGATCAAACTAAAATATATTTTATTAAGATAATATTACAAACTAAATAGGAAATAACTCATCCTAAATGTAATGACCAGACTTTTGACCATGGTACAGATTGTTTCCTTCTCATTTTGAATATTTCCTTTAATCATGGTAAGGGTATACTATGTCTTAGGGAAGGTCAGAGGATCATCCAGGGATGGTTTTGAGCCCAGAGGTCCAAAAAAGTGGGATGCAGGTTGGGCTACACGGTTAGTGGAAACTGTACGACCCAGACCACATAGTTTGTAAAAACCGTGTGACTGTAGACTTGGGAACATGCAAGTCTACACGGTTTGTCTGCAACCACGTAGACCCAGGAGCACGACTGTGTGACCTACTACTATTTTGAATAGATTATATCCACACGTTTTATTAATGGTTTGTAAAATTTTCACATAAACTATATAAGCCCAAGCTTTGGGAAAAAATTACCATTTTCTCATATTTAAACTTAAAATATAATTTCCTATTTTCCCCACCTCTAGTAGAAAGAACTGAGGCTTCTCCTCCCATAAGGTTCCAAAATACCTCTTTCTTCAATATCTTTCTACTCCTCTATCTGGTGATTGATATATGAAGGAAGAATCAAAAAGCCTAAGGTGAGGCTAACCTCTTGCACTCCTCCTTCCTCAATTAATCTCGCCATCTATTATGCTATTTAGATGCAGACTCATTCACCCTATTTTCAGGGCATTGGAATGAAACCCATATCTCTTCCAACCTACTTCGAATATGAGTTAAATATGAGGCGAGGATTCATATACGACCCTAAGGTAGGTGGTCACATATTTGTCCATTTGATTTTTAGACTTTTCATATTTATTCCGTCCCTCCATGAGTTGGTCTTTGCCAAGATTCCTTGTTGTATTAATTACTTCATGTATAAATGACCCTTATGAATTGATATTGGTTATTTTGATATTATTTTGTTTTAGACATCACTTATACTCCATAAGGACACCCATAGGTGTGCCTCCTTATAATTGTTCATTTTGGTCCAAATGGTTGAAATGATTGAAACCCAATTGGACATCTGGGTTGGATTTTAAATGAAATATCCTTTGACTCATGTGTAATTAGTATATTCTAGGTTCCTAAATGGTTCTTGGTCCCTCTTTACTTAGAATTTCCCAAACATCTATTTGGGTTGTTACGTGGCCTAACTCTTGACCCCTATACATTAAAATGTAATTTTCCATGTTAGTAAAATTAGATGTTTGGATTTTATAGGTTGGATATGGTAAGATGGATATAAAATTTGTAATGAATTGGTTTAATGGAATGTCCCCAAGGGATTCCATATCCTTTACCATGTTCATGTTCTCCTTAAAGGGAATCACATGAAATGGATTGTTTTATTACAATGGACTTTATATATATATATATATATGGATGGTGAACCCATGCCTTGTAAATTACTTGTGTAAAATGTAAAATGCTAAATGGAATTCCTTGAATGATTTTATTATGGTTGAAGTAACACTTGAGAGGTTTTGCCTCATGTGTCATGTGGTATATTCATTCATGCCTTGGTTCTTATGAAAGTCTTGAGGATATGACACAAGAGTTAATGCCTTGTGATCATCTTGTTTAATGTGAACATGCTTATGAATAATAATGACATTCATGAGAGGGAGAAATGCCTCATGTATTATATGTATGATAAATCATTATGCCTTATAGGTTGGATCCAAGGAACTGTGAGAGTCCTTAGGGGTAAGACTGTGAGATCTTCCCAGTGACGGATGAGAGATGGTACGTCTTGGTCCTTCCAGTATGTGCATGCCAAGAGACTATGAGAGCTCTTGGATTTAGGTTAGGGACTAGAACATGAGAGATTACCCTAGGGTTTGATGGTGTTGGGTACGTCCCGATCTACCCCAACATATATCTATCTCCATATATAGATATATATACTATTACTATATATATATATATAAAGTGGCATAATCAAACATCCCAGCCTTAGGCTGAAGTAGGTAGACCCACCAGGCATCCTTTAGGAACCTAAGAAGAAGGTTATTTATTTATTCTGCATTACGTTACTTACCTATTTATTATTTCACACCATTTAATTATGAGAGCCTACTCAGATTACACATAGACACCGTTGGTGGTGGCCTACTGAGATTTTATCTCACACCCTACTCAGGCCACCCTTGGAACCTGAGAAGATTATGTTGTTGCAAGTACTGAAAAATCTAAAGGACCTTCTACTAGTTGTTGAATTGTACTTATTAGCTACATCTTAGGAGCATAAGATCGATCTTAGCCTTGAGATGCTTATGGAGCTGTTTTTGTCCTTTTGTTTCCTTTTGAACTGTTGTATAGAATGATTGTATCTTATGATTATTTCCTATATTATCAACATTCTATGAATCTATATATGTATCAAACACTATACTCTTAGGCTTTTGGTTATTGTAATCAATTACCTGTTTCTTCCATTTCTTGGTTATTTAGTTATTTGTTATGCTTCTACAGTTTAAGGTTTCTGTATGTTGTATACACTTCTGCTACTATTTAATATTTGTTTTATCCATTATGTTACTTTTACATGGGGGTATAGTCTCCTCGCTTTACTACCTATACACCCCCACTGCTAGTCGGTAGCCCATGGCTTATGGGGAGACATGCCAGGGGTCATGTGGCCAACCGGGCTTAGGGTACGGGTTAGGTGGCATCCAGGTCCAGGACGTCAAAAAGTGGCATCAGAGCGGTTAATTTCTTGATTTACTATTTGGATACAATAGATTGGATATGGGAAACACTTAGGGACTTAGTCGTAAGCCATTCTTGTGGGTCATGAACCCATGTATGGGGTAAATACCTAGTTTCTCTACTTATGATTGTTACTATTTCTGCTATTTATCATTGATACGATTTCACCATTGGGTGATACACATGACATGTGATGTTATTGATACTGATGTTACTAGAATTATGATTTTCTTACTATTTCCCAATGAGATGAGGGCTCTACATTAGATCATGCATCGTGAAAAGCATAGTATGAATAAGCCATGCATCTTTTCCATGTCACGTTTAAATTTTAGGGACCATTACCTATTGCATATTCATTGTGCCTTATCTTATATATAAAATTGTGATGACATTTCTTGTAGGACTTTGGATCATACTATGGTGTGAGTTTAGTGGGTTCCACTCTTTGATTCATAAGGTTTGTGGGCCCTTATGGATTATAAAATTTCATTTTAGCTAGATCAACCATTTAATAAGCGCTATAATTATATGAATAAGCACAATTTAAATGGATGTGACATCTAAGTTAATGCCATCTTTTGGTTCATAAGGTGTATGAGACCTTATGGATTGAAAAATTTCATATCATTGGATTCAACCTTTTCAAATTATTTAAATGTTTAAAGGATCACACTTTAAATTGGGAAATGACTTATAACCTGAGTATAACCATCTTTCACATGCCTAACATAGAAACTTGACCCGAACCTATCCTTAATAGTGGGTAGTGGGTGTTTATTCATTCTTATGGCCTGTTATAGTCCATTCCAATGTCTGGTCATGGATTTTTAAGCAGGAAGAGAGGCATTTCTATTATTATAGGAAGGATTTAGTACATTTCCTAGTTTCTTAAATGCAATATTCTAAATTTCTTGAATCCCTTATGAGATGTTCATTTGGCATTATAGCATTATGTTGCCATAGTTTCTTCAATCTGTGCACCCTGAAATCGGCGACAATCATTTTCTTGGGGTGGAAATCCATAGGATTCTAGTTATCCCTCCTATCGATCCACCTATGGCTCCTCCTCCTATTCTAGATGTGGGTATGATGCCCAATTTCAAGAGGGTTTATTGTGTATGATGAAGTTGATGCAAGGAGAAGTATGAACTACCCCGAGTATGATAGAGTTGAATTGTGAGTCCCAATAAAAAAATCCTCCTACCTTCTCAGGGGATGGAAGACCACTTGCTATAGAATCTTGGCTCGAAGTGATCTGGTCTATATTTGAGCATTTGGAGATGCCTCTAGTATGGAGAGTCAAGCTAGATACTTACATGCTACGCGATTCATCCAAGAGGTGGTGGCATTTCATCACCTAGGTAGGAAAACATAGGGATATTGGTTGGGATGAATTTCATACCATCTTATATGACTACTTCTTTCACCATAATCTAAGGGATGACCAATCTAGAGAGTTTATGAATCTGTAGTAGGGGACCATGTTTGTTATGAATTAATCATCCTATTTTACTGAGCTGCAATGCTTTCCTCCCTTTATTGCTGATGATTATATTATAATTTTTAGAAGATTGGAGGATAGGATGTGTTACACCATCCAGTCATACGTCAACATGTTCAGGATGACAACCATCTCAAAAATCATCAACCAGGCCTTAATTATAGAGCAGAATTTGAGGCATACTGATAGTGTAATCTAGGGAAGTTCAACTCATAGGGATTCCAATGGTTCTTTATCTGGGAGAAAGGGGATTTTTGAGGTTTCTCGTGGAGGTGGTAGTAGTCAGGATCCTACCTCTATAGTTATCTTTTATATAACCATTGTGGAAAAGTAGGGAACTTCAAATTTTAGTGTTTATAGGATCTAGTGGAGTGCAGAGGCTGCAGCAGGATGGTCCATATTCAATGTTTCTATAGGACTTTCTTGATAGCTCCTAGCGAATGGGGATCTTCACCTACTCCTAAGTCAGGAGTGGGGTCAATAGGATTGTAATAGTTAGGTAGCTAGAATGACACTGGTCATTCAGGCTGAGGCAGTGGTCGAGGAATAGGCAACCAAACATTTGATTCTCAATACCAGTGGAGCGGGCCTGCTCAGGTAGTCAGGCAGTGAATTAGGGCCACAGTAGATGCCAATTACATGTAGTCTATCCTATTCTATAGGAGAAGAGTGCTAGACCATCTACTTTATGAGGTAATATTCAAGTTTCCTCCACTTTAGTGTCTTATTTTTTAATACAGACATGTCTTACTCATTTATATCTGAGTAAATCATTGAGATTCTAGGCCTCGACATTGAGTACTATCATAGAGTTATGATTCTAGATACAACTTTGGGTATCTATTGAGAGGGAATTATCCATTTTCAGAATTTTCCCCATGAGGTTGGAGGTTACCTTTTTATATGAAACCTATACTTCCTTGACATGAAAGACTTTGATGTAATCGTCAAGATGGACCGGTAGTTCCCTATAGAGTTCGTATTTTCTATTATCATCGTAGGGTGATGTTTAAATCACCATAGGGTATTATGCACATGAATAAAGGAGAATGGGATGTTAGTGAGACACGATCAGGACCCCAGAAACTGAGGTTGGGTAGTGTTACAACACATGTATCCAGTCTTTATCTTGATGATTAGTGGTTACAACCCACTATTTTTTCTCATGAAGTGAAAAATTTTAGAGATGTTTTTCCTGATGACTTTTCTTCTCTACCTTCGGAGTGAGAGGTAGAATTCACCATTGATATTATACTAAGAGAAACACCTGTGAACATTCCTCCTTATAGGATGGAACCTAAGGAGATTTTAGAGACCAAGAATCAGTTGGAGGATGTGGAAGTGAAATTATTTATACACCCTAACACTTCTCCTTGGGGTTAAATGGTCCTATTTTCCAAAAAGGGAGACAATAACCTTAGGCTTTGTGTTGATTATCATCGGTTGAATCAACTGACTATCAAGAAACAATATCCATTGCCTAGAATAGATGACCTGTTTGATTATCTTTGAGCAGGAAAAGTGTTTTCAAAGATATATCTGAGGTCGGACTATCATCAGGTACATGTCAGGACTTCAGACATACCTCGCACAAATTTTAGGAGTAGGTATGGTCTCTATGCGTACTTGGTTATGTTGTTCGGACTCACGAATTCACCCTCTGTCTTCATGGATCTTATGAACTGGGTCTTCCACCTATTTTTTGGTTCATTTGTGGTTGTCTTTTTGGATTATATCTTGGTGTATTAACGCTCAAGACACGACCATGAAACCCATCTTGAGATCATTTTGAATACAATGAGAGAGCATAAACTATATTTTAATATTAGTAAATTCCACTTATGAATCGACAAAGTCCACTTCCTGGGTCATATCATCTCAAAGTCAGGAGTTTTAGTTGACCTACAGAAAGTGAGGGCCATAGTTTCTTGGGAGAATCCCAAAAATTTATTTGACATCAAGAGTTTATTGTGGCTTGTAGAATAATAAAAACCCTTCATTTAGGATTTATCATGCCTTTCACCCCACTTATAGGCTTGATGAAGAAGGGTGTAAAATTATAATTTCCTGAATCTTGTGAAGCATCCTTTCAAGAAATGAAGGGAAGACTGAATTTAGCACCAATACTGATTCTACCTAAGCCAATAAGGGATTATACAGTCTATTGTGACACATCAGGTATTAGGATGGAAGCTGTTTTAGTACAAGATGACTGAGTCATTGCATATAGTTCTCATCAGCTGAGGCCTAATGAGCGAAATTACCTGACACATGACCTAGAGCTCGTTGTAGTTGTTCATGACTTATTCTATTAGAGATACTATTTACTAGGAGAGAGATTTGTGTTATACACATACCAAAAAAGCCTCAAGTACATCTTCACTCAGTGGGATCTGAATCTTAGGCAGCATAGGTGGGTCGAGTACCTATAGTCATTTGCTTTCAAGCTAAACTACACTATAGGGAAATGGAATTCAGTAGTGGATTCACTGAGCCGAAAGACTCCGAATCAAGCCGTTGAGGAATCCAGTGATGAATAGAAGCTTATAGAATTATTCTTGGAGTTGAATGTTGAGGTTTATGAGGACTGTGGTTAAACTATTCTCTCAGCCTTAGCGGTGACATATACTCTTCTGGAATGAGGTTGAGAAAGCTATCTGATCCTAAAGGCATGTCCTATAGGAAAGTGTTTTAGATGAAGATAAATATTCTATTTAGATAGTCGATGGGGATGATACTCTATTTTTCCATGAGTGTGTATGGGTCCCAACAGACATTAGAGAGGAGTTGATGAGGGATTTCCATACCTCATCATGGGAGGTTCACCTTGGTGTCACCAAAATGTATCGAGATTTATGAAACCAATATTGGTGACCCAACATGAAATATGAAATATCTGGTTTCATCATGTTCTACCTATCAGTAGGTAAAAGCGGAACATTAGTGTATGATAGGGATTCTTCAGCCATTGTACAATCCTAAGTGGAAATGGGATGATGTTTTAATGGACTTCATGATTAGTCTACCCAAATCACCCCATGGAAACAACACAGTGTGGGTTGTCATTGATTATATTACGAAGGTTTCAAACTTATTACCTGTGTGAGATACCTTCTCTGTAGATGATCTAGGAAGACTATATATCAATGAGGTATTATGTCTCCATGGAGTTCCTCATTCTATAATTTCTGACATAGATTTTCATTTCACACCATGGTTATGGTAGGGGTTATATAAGGCCTTGGGCACGTAGGTAATTTTGAGAATGGCCTATCACCCACAGACCGATGGACAAATAAAATACAATTCAGGTACCATAGGATATGCTCTGTGCATGTGTTCTCAACTTTGGGGGTTCTTGAGAGAAACACATTACCCTCATCAAGTTTTTGTATAAAAACAGATTTTAGGATACCATTGAGATGGATCCTTATAAATCCTTGTATGGTAGGCCTTGTTTCTAACCTCTGTGATAACTAGAGGCAGAGGAGGTAGCTGTTCTTGGACCACGTCTCGTGTAGGAGACTATAGAGTAGGTCCATCAAACCAGGAAATGCATGTTGACAATTCTGTCTAGACAAAATACACTACAAAAAAAAACAATACATTAGAGGGGGTTGTTTAGAGGGGGTTCTGCACAACCCCCTCTAAATTCATTTTCTGTAACATTAGAGGGGGTTCTGCACAACCCCCTCTAATCATATAAATTAGAGGGGGTTATGAACCCCCTCTAAATTCATTTTCTATAAAAATTAGAGAGGTATTATGCACAAACCCCTCAAATTTTTTTAGCATTATTTTTTTAATATTTGGTTTAATTTTAGATCATGTTATATAAAAACCGCTGCTAATTTAATAATCGATGGCATTATATATTATGTTGGATTTTAGAGGAGCTATATATATAAATATATAACATTTTTTTGGACATATATATAATTGATTTTTTTAAAGGAACTAGTGAGGGTTCACAACCCCCTCTAATTTAAGATATTAGAGGGGGTTTATGAAATGCTGCTAATCCCTTAGATTAGAGGGGGTTTTGAACCCCTTATAATTTAATAAATTAGATGGTGTTTTAAACCCCTCTAATTGATGACATTAGAGGGGGTTTTGAACCCCCTCTAATGGATGACATTAGAGGTGGTTTTGAACACCCTCTAATTGATGATATTAGAGGTGGTTTTGAACCCCTTATAATTTAAGAAATTTGATGGGGTTTTGAACCCCCTCTAATTGATGGAATTAGAGGGGGTTCAAAACCCCCTCTAATTAAACAACTTTGATGGGGGTTATGAACCGCTGCAAATCCCTTTGATTAGAGGGGGTTTTAAACTACCTCTAAATTTTTATTTATTTTCTAAATAGATCTCATATAAATTCAAAAAAATTTAATATATATGTGGGTGTGTGCATGTGCGTGTGTGTATATATTACATAAATACATTATATAAATGTATTTAAATACATTATAACACACATATATAAGGACATTATATAAATATTTTAAATAAATACTTATACATATAAAAAAATGTATACATATATATAAATATTGATATATATAATATAAATGTAATTACAAATATATTTATTCAAATTTATAAAATTTATATATGGTTTTATAAATACTATACATTTATATTATGATTTATATTATACATATATTATATTAAATACATTTTTATTGTATATTTTTGTATAAATACATTTATATTATATTATGTATACAAATATATATAATATAGACAGCATTAAATATAAATTTACATATACACATATATTTTATATAATTATATTATAATTATATTATAAATATTTAATTATATATATATATTATATAATTATTTTACATATATTGTATTATACCATTTTAATTATAAATTAATTTAGTGCGTACACACACACACACATAATATAATGATTAATAATATTACCGTTACATGCACACGTACATAAATACATTTGTATTGTATACTTATGTATAAATACATTTATATTAGATTATGTATACTAATTTACATAATTTAGAAAAAATAAAATTAAATACAATATAAATATAAATATAAATATATTATTTATTTATATTACATATTATATTATAAATAATTTTATTGTAAATAAATTTATATATTTTATATAATTATTTTATGTATATTGTAGTATATCATATTAATTATAAATTAATTTAGTATATATATATATATATATATATCATATAATAATTAATTATATTATTGTTACACACACACATACATAAATACATTTCTATTGTATACTTATGTATAAATACATTTATATTAGATTACGTATACTAATTTACATAATTTAGACAAAATTAAATATAAAATATAAAATTAAATATAAATATAAATATAAATATAAATATATTATTTATTTATATTATATATTATATGATAAATATTTTATTGTGAATAAATTTATATGTATTATATAATTAATTTATGTATATTGTAGTATAACATATTAATTATAAATTAATTTAGTAGATATATATATATATATATATCATTTAATTACATTATTTATTTCCAATTATATGAATTCATTTAATTTAGTGTGTATATATATGTTTGTTGATGATATAATATATGTATAATATATATTATAATTATATTATATCTATAAACACAAAAATACACACACACATAAATATAAATATATTTATTAATATATGTATAAATATGTATTTATATATATTAAATAGACACAAATATGTATATATATATTATAAAAAAATATATTATAATTATACATAAATATATATTATATATAAATATTATACAAAAATATATATTATATTATAGAGAAATATATTATATTTATACAAATATATTATATTATTTATATTTCTAAACACACACACGAATTCACACACACACACACACACATATATAATATCATATAATATAATAATTTGAAATAAAAATAAATAAAACGTAGTATACGTTTTATTTGAAAATGCGTCTAGACTAGTGGTTCAGCGGTTGAATTTATAGAACCAGTCGTGGGTTCAAATCTTGCAATGTCATTTTACGCCGCGGGCATGGAGAACAGGCGCGGGCGCGTGCGTGAGGGCTTGGGCAGACAAGGGTGGGTGGATAGGCGCGAGTGGGCACGCGGGGGGCTCTATCCGACAGGTGTGGGGCTATAGGTGTGCGGGGGGCTCTATAGGTCTATGGGCGCATGGGGGGTGTCTGGGTGTGTCAAGTGGGTGGTGCAGGTGTTAGGGTGGTGGCGGTGGTGGTGTCTAGGTGTGTCAAGAGGGGGTGTCCGGGGTGTCTGCAGGGGGGGATCTGGGTGTCATGGGGGTGTCAACAAAGGGTTTGGCACCCCTAGTGGTGTCCGGGTGTTTGTCAGTGGTGTCTGGTGTGTCAAGAGGGGGTGTCAGCGAGGGGCTCTGGCTGACAGGCGTAGGGCTATGGGAGCGCGGGGGGCTTTGCGGGGCTATGGGCGCGAAGGCATGTCTAGGTGTGTCAAGAGGGTGGCACGAGTGTCAAGGGGGGGGGGGTGTCCGGGTGTGTCAAGAGGGGGTGTCCAGGGTGTCTGCGGGGGGGGGGGGGGGGGTGCTCTAGGTGTCATGGGTGTGTCAACAAAGGGTTTGGTGCCCCTAGTGGTGTCCGGGTGTTTTTCGGTGGTGTCCGGGTGTGTCAAGAGGGGGTGTCAGTGGGGGGGGGGGTGGGCTCTGGGTGTCATGGGGGTGTCAACAGAGGGTGGTGTCTCAGTGTTTGTCAGTGGTGTCTAGGTGTGTCAAGAGGGGGTGTCTGGGGTGTTAGCGGGGGATCTGGGTGTCATGGGGGTGTCAAAAAAGGGTATATCATGGCACCCCTAGTGGTGTCAAAGGGTTTGGGGCGGTTTAAACCGCCCCTAAATCTCTAAGATTAGAGGTAGTTTATGTTATAACCGCCTCTAATGTGGTAAATTTTGGGCAACATTAGAGGGGGTTTAAACCCCCTCTAATGTAACCGCTGCTCAATTCACTATGAATTCACCAGCACTTCCTCACACCCACCTCTACTAACAGTAGGTGGTCACATTAGTGGCGGTTCCTCACAATCGCCACTAATGTCTTTAGAAGGGGTTATAACCCCTTCTAATGTAAAAAATAACCCCTTCTAAAGCTTTCATTTTTTTGAAGTGCATTCTTATTCCAAAAGATGCTGGTGACCTCTCGAGTTTGAGGTTGGAGACTAGGTTTTATTGAAATTATCACCAAGGTTGGGGCATAGACGTATTCATAAGTAGGTTAAGCTATCACCAAGATTCGTTGGACCCTTTGTGATTGTGAAATGGGTCGTACTAGTGGATTACGAGCATGCACTTCCTCAGAGATATTGGTCTATGCATGATATATTTCTTGTATCTTAGTTTCTCCAATACTATCTAGATCTAACCCATGTCTTTCATCTAGATGAAGTTGAATTGGATATGGATGCATCCTTCAAGGAGTATCCAGTGTGTGTTGTTTATCGGAGTGTGAAGACACTACGAGGAAGATTCGTTCCTCTTATACAGGTTCTATGGTAGCATGACTAAGTTCGGTATGACCCATGGGTACAGGAAGCTGATATGAAAACACAATAGCCAAAACTCTTTATCGACAATACCTATTTACCCTCACAAGGACAACTCGAAGATGGGTTTCTACAAGGAGGGGAGTTTTTAACAACCCGATTTTTGAACAAGGTATAGATCATTGGTTTTTCATTTTGAATCTTTTATTTAATCATGGTAAAGGTATACTATGGATTAGGGAAGGTCTGAGGAGTGTTTGGGGATGGTTTAGAGTTTGGAGGTCCAGAAAAGCGGGCTACAGGTTTGGCCACATGGTTAGTGGAAGCCATGCGACCCAAGTGGCATGATTTGTGTAAACTTTATAACTGCAAACAGGGGCACCTGTAAGTCTACATGGTTTGTCTACAACTGTGTTGAACTAGACACATGGCCATGTGACCTAATACCATTTCAAAAGAGAGTGGATCTACACAATTTGTGCACAATTTGTAAACTGTGCACATAAACTGTGTGAGCCCATGTTTTGGGAAAAAGTTACCATTTTCACTCTCTTTCAACTTAAAATATAATTTCTTATTTACCCTACCTACAATGGATAGAACCAAGTCTTCTCCTTCTGTAGGGTTCCCAAATACCTCTTTCTTTAATCTCTATCTACTACTCCAACCGACAATTGATCTTTGATAAAAAAAGCATTAGATAGCCTAAGGTAAGGATAACCTCTTTCACTCCTTCTTTCTCAGTTAATATTTACATCTATTGTGCTATTTAGATGCATAATAATTCACCCTATTTTCAGGGCATTGGACTGAAACTCATATATCTTCAAACCTACTTTGAATATGAGGTTGATTTCAAGAGAGTATTCATCTACGACCCTAAGTTAGGTGGTCATGTAGTTTTCCATTTGAATTTTGGACATTTCATATTTATTCTTTCATTCCATGATCCAACCTTTGTTGAGGTTATTTATTGTGTTAATTCCTTCATGTATAAATGACCCATGTTCCTTGATATTTGTGAATTTGATCTTTTTAGAGGTTTATACATCACTTATAATCTATAAGGGAATCCATAGATGTGTCTCCTTATAATTGGTCATGTTGGTATAAATGGTTAAAATTCTTGGAACCTAATTGGACTTTTGGATTGGATTTTAAATGAAATAGACCTCAAATCATGAGTAATTAGTTCATTCTAGGTTCCTCAATGGTGATTTCCCCCTCTTTACTAGGAATTGACCAAATGGGTAGTTGGGTTGTTACATGACCTTACTCTTGACCCCTATACCTTAAAATGGAATTTCCCAAATTAGGAAAATTATATGTTTAGATTTTATAGGTTGGATTGGGTAATATGGCTATAACCTTTGTAATGAATTGGTTTGATGGAATGTTCCCAAGGGATGGCATGAACTTTCCCTTGTTCGTGTTCTACTTAAAGGGAATCACATGAAATGGATTATTTTATTAAAATTGAATTGATATATATATATATATATATATATATATATATATATATGGATGGTGAACCCATGCCTTGTCCACGCCTTGTGTAAAATGTCTAATGTTAAATGGAATTCCATGAATGGTTTGATTATGGTTGAATGAACACTTGAGAGGTTTTTCCTCATGTTTCATATGGTATATTCATTCATACCTTGGTTTCTTGTGAAATTCTTGAGGACATGACACAAGAGGTAATTCCTTGAGATTGTATTGTTTATTGTGAACATGCATATGAACAATAATGAGATGCATGAGAGGGGGAAATTCCTCATGTATTATATGTATGATAAACCATTATTCCATATAAGTTGGATCCAAGGAACTCTGAGAGACCTTGGGGGGGTAAGACTATGAGAGATTCTCGATGATGGATGATAGAGGGCACGCCCCGATCATACCTATACATGCATTCCAAGAGACTATGAAAGGTCTTGGATTTGGGTTAGGGGCTAGACCGTGAGAGCTTCCCCTAGGGTTGGATGGTGGTAGTTACATCCACATCCACCCCTAGATATATTTATCTCTATATATAGATATATTTACTATTACTATACATATATATAAAGTGGCATGATCAGACATCCCAACCATGAGATGAAGCAGGTAGACCCACCAGGTATCCTTTAGAAACTTGGTCGGGCAGTTATTTATTTATTCTACACTAATTTACTTACCTGTTTATTATTTCACACTATTTACTTATGAGTGCCTACTTGGATTACATGTAGACACTCTTGGTGGTGACCTACTAAGATTCTATCTCACACCCTACTTGGGATGCCCTTGCCACCTGAGAATATTATGTTGTTGTAGGTAATGGAAAGGGTAAAGGCCCTTCTACTAGTTTTTGACTTGTACTTTTTAGCTGGATCCCATGAGAATAGGATCAAACTTAGCTTTGAGATGCTTGTGGAGTTATTTTTGTCCTTTTGTTTCCTTTTTAACCAATTTATATCATTCTTGTATCTTCTGGTTCTTTCCTACATTAGCAGCATTCCATGCATCCATATATGTATCAAAAACAAGACTCTGAGGCTTTTGGTTATTGTATTCAGTTACCTATTTCTTATAATACTTGGTTATTTAGTTATTTATTATGATTACACTATTTAATATTTATATCTATTGTATACACTTCCCCTACTATTCAATTAAGGGATAATATATGGAGTAAATTAATTAAAAAATGTTCATTTATATTTATTTTAAAGATAAAATACAGGTATATGTTTATTAAATATGATGTTTTTTTTAACATGTTCACATTTAAAAAAATATACTTTAAACCATATTAGTATTTATTTAATGGGATGTTATATAGTTATTTTTTTAAATTATAGCTAATAAATTAATTATACATAATTTGGAATTAGTTGATGATAAGTGATAGAAATTTATAAATATAAATTTTAATATAAATAAAATATTTAGAAATATAAACATTATAGTAAATGAAATATTAATTTAAATATTATATTAATTTAATGTAAAATTATTACTGATAGTAATATAATATTTATCATAGTAAATTAATTTTAAATATAATGTGATGGTAATATATATAGTATTATGAAATATAAAATACTAATGAATGTAATGGAATTTATTTATAATTGGATTTTAGTATAAATTGGATTGAAATATTAAGTTGATGTTTAAAAAATAAATTGATAATAAGTATAATTTATTATCTTAATAAAAAATTATACAACTTACATGTAGCCTAATGGGAGATCAAGTGATCTGTTTAAGGCAGCCAGATAATCATCAACCCAAAGGCACAAGGCTAGTGGCATATGAAGTGCACACATGAGGTTAGCTATTGTGCATAGGGAAGCAAATAGGATAGTTTTGGGTGGTCAAACTCATCCCTATAGGGTGGAATGAATGAAAGAGGGAGACCACTAGCTCCCTATGGATTTAATAAATGTGGTGATGTGGCATTCGAGTGTATGAAGAAGTACAAGATCGATTGCGAATTCGATGTGGGACATTTAAAATAATGTAATGTTCACAAAATATATAACACATATGTCTTAAATTATAAGATATTTTACATTTAAAAACATGTTTATGTGTAAGGGTTACTCCAAATTACCTTTACAAAGAATATATGCATAAAGGTCATCCTAAAACTAATGTTCTCACATAAATGTCATCATATCCTCCCTCTTCACATGCCATTGAAAATTAAAACCTGGCAACAACACGTCATCTTATACCTCCAAAACACTACTGGATATTGATAAAGTATATATATACACACATACACACACATATATAGCTTCACACTGAGGAAACACCCAACAGACTCATGTGACATGGGGATGGCCAAATGAATCTCTTAGTGTATGAAAATTTTTTAAGTCATCATTTTATTCCTCCTCACATGAACTATAATACGATTGTTTGCAGGTTATATATATATATAAAATGTCATGAGAACACGATCTTTATGACATGGTGGGGCACATGAAATTAAAATCCATTTATAAGAAATTCCATTAGATGTATTTTTTATCATTTATTTTAAAAGTAAGAAAAGATGGTGTGATCTGTGTGATGATTCATTGACACAAAGAAAAATAGTCAAAAAGGGAAGAAATAAAATTTTAACCGATTCTATAAGGTTTCACTATATTCCAAATTTCATACAACTATTTCATGGTATTCAATGATACCTATATACATACATACATACATACTCAAAGAAATTATGTACAAAAAATACTTAGATTCCTAGATAGATCAATGAGTACGGGTAAATAAATTTATTAGGCTATGTTAAAGGGGTCTGCAAGCTATATAGAAGACAAATAATTCATGTTAGAAGGTCTCTACACATCACCAAAAATATTCTCAAATAATTTTTGGTTATATATATATTGGATATACAGTGGAGGTGGGCCTATATAAAAAGTCGCTCTTCCTTTCTGGGTGTTCACATTACCCCCTTCACCAAAAGAAAAATACATGTATTTCCCCTAATTATTGATAGAGAGAGAGAGAGATTCAGGGAGAAGAGTGAGTTTTAGGAGATACCTTGGGTATTAAGATCTACTAATGAGGAGAGTTTGGATGGTTCAGCGGGGATTTGTTACAAAATTAAGGTAAGGGTAAAATGTTTTAAAAATTTCTTTTTTAAATTTCTAAACAAAACCCTCTTTACAAGGGATTTTTTTTTAAAAATAAATTATGTTTTCAAGTTTTCAAAACTCCTTTTAAGGTTGTTTTTTTAAGAATTTCTATTTTTTTAAAGTTTTAAAGTGTTCTTATATTTTATTAAAATTTTAAGAAAAAAATACCCTTTTTTATTTTCAAAGCTAGTATTTTATGAGTTTTAAAATTATAATTTCATGTTTACGATTTTTTATTTTAAAAAATCCCACTCTTAAATTTTTTATTAAAGATGGTTTTCATTATGAAAATAATTTATTTTCATGCCTGAATGGCCCGAAGACTTTCTTTTTTATTTTATTATGGATAATACCCATTTTAAGGGTTGAAGGGGAACCCTTACATGACCCGTAGGCCCAAGGTACAAAGCCTGACAAACCCGCAATACATGACCCCAAGGCCCAGAGGCATACCATGCCCAATACATAACCCGTAGGCCCAACCCACTTGAACTTCCCCTCCCCAGATTTCTGCTTCATTGATCTCATAGCACCCCACCTTGCATTGCTGATCAGCTAGCATTGCCCCGTACAAAGCTGCACGGTGCCTGGTCCCGATGGCGGTTTCCATACCCTCTCATTCTTCCAATCCGGTTAGCTCTACATCTGGTGGATGCTACTCCTGTTGCTCTGATCCTCTTCTGGGGCATGTTCTGTCTGAACTGGGCTACTCTATGATCTACGTGACCCGAAGGCACTGTGGCCTGAAGGACTTTGATGACCTGAAGGCCCTGGAGACCCGTAGGACAAACCGGTGGCCCGAAGGCCCAAATCGGGTGAATAGTTCTGGATGCTACAGTACCAAACAGTAACTGCTACAGTACTGCTACAATACTGCTACAACGACCCGAAAATTCACCTCCGCACGGTTTTAAAATATTCCATGAAAAAATAGTCTTTCTCTATGTACTCATCGACTAACTATGTATTTATATATTATCCTCCATTTTATTTTTTTACACTGATTTTGAGTATTTAGAAAGAAATTATTCAATGGAATTTATGTGAAATAAAAGTTACTAAAATGTTTTATTAAAATTTGGCACTTGGGTATTGTAAATGATGACGAGGGATTAGGAGTGAACCCAAACCTCAAAATAATTTATCCACTAATGAGATGGGTGGGGCCTATATAAGCATTCAATGTCCTAGGTAGACTCATGGTTTTATTTTAAGTTTACTAAATATCATTTAATTTCATTTTAAAAGGAAATATTGCTATATTTTTTAAAATTAAAATTTATTATTTAAAAAAGTGGAATCATGATTTATAATGTTTTAAAGGTTTTAAATTTTAAAGAAATAAGTATTAATTATTTTATATATTTTAAAATAAAGTTTTGAAATAATTCAATTTTATTAAAATTGTTTTCTAAAACCTTATTTCATTTTGAAGGGTAATTTTTTTTTATTTTTTTAATTATGCTGAAAGTATTTAAAAAAACCACATTTTATGAGTTTTTAAGCATTTTGAAATTAAATTTTATCATTTGTTTTAAAAACACTTACTGAGATTTTATACTCATGCTAATTTTTTAATTTGTTTCACAAGGTTTATCAATGAGTAGGAGTTATTATGGATTTAGTTCTTGATTATGAGGAATACTTTTAGTGATTCTGGATTTTCATTCCAGGAGTTTGTAATAGTGAAAAAATAAAATACGTACTTGAAATAATTAGTATGTATTTTTATTTATAACCAAAATCATAATTATCTAAATCTAAAACCTAAAAGGATCCTTGAGAATAAAGTGACTCATTATTTTGATTTTAGTTGTAATTATAAACTATTCAATTTGGGTCACTTATTTTAGTACTAGAGACATTATATAAAAGAAGAAAAAAATTAATATGTTTTTATCACCAGACCGAAGAGTAAATTTTTTTTCCTTCATAATTTGTATCAAATAAAAATTTTAGATAACTTTGAGGATTAGTATGATATCATTTGAAGATAATCTAGGAGTTAAAAAATTATTTTTATGATTTTGAAAATATATTTTAAGAAATTGAATGTATTTTGGACAAAAGGATATTTCAAAAAGACCTGTGATTTAAAGAGGGAATCCTATTGATTTTATAGGGTTTAATTGTTTCAGATTTATGAATAAGTTGAGTACCTTTTGAAAGGAAATTTTTTCATGGGGTATTTTTTAATAATTTTTTTTCTCCAAAAATTATCTTTACTAAACTTTAAGTAATTATAATTAATAAAAATATTATTTTTTCTATTCTTAATTAGGAAGTAAAAATTGACCATGTCTTAGATAAATAAAATTATGAGGATAGAATTTATTTAAGGGTGATATAATATTAATTCTCAAGTATTCACACACACACACACACACACACATTATTAGTATCTTGTTTCACAATTAGATTAAATTGCACTATATTTAATTGAGAAAATTTTAAAAACTAGATAGGAAATAGCTCATATTGAAATTAAAAGTTTATAATTACTATGGATATGAAAATACAACTAGAAATATCATACTAACAAGTACTACATTACAATACATGAAAGTAAATACAAAAACAACAAGATTATAGAATGGATCATTGTGACTAGTCATAAAGATAAGCCCTCAAAAGATGACTATAAAGAGAAGAAGGATAAGTAGAATTATAGGAATCATATTTGCTAGTAAAATAATAAGAGAGGAAGTGTTGACCTTTAGAGATGAAAAAGTGACTGTTTTATAACTATTGGGTGGGGGATGATGATAGAGAATTTTCAAACAAGAGATAAAATATGGAGTAAATTAAATAAAAAATATTCATTTTTATTTATTTCTAAGACAAAATGTAAATAAATGTTTTTTAAACATGAATTTATTTTTAACATGTTGTTATTTAAATAAATGCACTTCAAAACATATTAGTATTTATTTAATGATATGTTATGTAGTTAATTGTTTTTGTACTTATGCATAATAAATTAACTATAAGTCATTTGGAATTATTTGGTGATAAGTGATAGTAATTGATACATATCAATTTTAATAACAATACAACATTTATAAATATATTCATTATGGTAAATGATATATTAATTTAAATATTATATTAATTTAAGGAAAAAATTATTAAAAGTAATATAGTATTTACTATAGTACATTAATTTGAAATATACTTTGATGGAAATATATATTGAATTATGAAATATAAAATATTAATGGATGTAATGTAATGTGTTTATAATTGGATTTAATTATAAATTGGATTGAAATATTAAGTTGATATTTAAAAAATAAATTGTTAGTAAGACTACATTTAATATTAAAACTTAATAAAAAAATGGGTCATCCAGTTTGTAGCCTATGGAGAGATCAATACAGCTATTTAAGGTAGTAGGACTATCATCATACTAAAGGATAGGGCCAAGGACATAGGAAGGGAACACATGTGGTTAGGGGTAGTGTGTAGGGAAGCACATAGGATAATAGTGGGTGGTAAACCTCATCCCTATGGTTTGGAACAAAAAACCGAGGGAGACCACCGACTCCTCATAGATTATATTAGCGTTGTTATTATATGTATGAGTATATGAAGAATCATAAGATCAACTATGAGTTTGATGTGGGATATGTAAATTTGGGTAATATTCATAGATAAACAACATGTGTTCTTTAAATTCTAAACTATTTTACCTTTATGAAACATGTTTCTACATAATGGTAACTCCAAATTACCTTTACCTTGAATACATGTGTAAAGGTTATTCTAAAACTAAATTTCTCATGAAAACATTACCATATACTCCCTCTTAAAGAACCATCAAAAATTAAAACCTACAAAAACACCATCGTCTTTAACCTTATCATGATACTAGATATTCATAGATTATATATAGACACATATATAACTTTGCATAGAGGAACCACCTAGTGAATTCATATGATGTGGGGATGTCTGAATGAAGCTCACAAGGCTATGAAAATAGTTTAGGGTTTCTTATTCTTCCTCAATTGAATTATAGTGAGATTGTTTGTAGGTTATATATATACATGAATATATATATATGACATGTCATGATAGTATGATCTTTATGACATGGAGGGACACATGAAATGTAATTCCAATTGAAATAAATTTCATTACATTTCATATTTCTCGTTGCTTTTGGAAGTAATAAAAAAATGGCATGATATTTGTGAAAATTATTTGATGCGAGAATAGTAGGTGTAATTGAAAAAATAAAATGTTAACCAATTCTATAATTTGTGTCAATATTCCTCCTTTCATGCAAACATTACATGGTCTTTAGTGATACCAATATATCTATACACATTTTGCATCATGGAAACCATTCACAATAAGTATATATAAAAAATGATAATATTATTGGATATATCAACAAGTAGGGGTAAATAAATTTATTAGGATATTTTAAAGGGGTGTGCAAGCTATGTAGTTGATAAATTTTTCATGTTTGAAGGTCTTTACAAATCACAAAATAGATTCTAAAGTATTTTTTTAGTTATATATATATATCATATATGAAGTGAAGGTGGGATTATATAAAGGCACTGATCTTTCTATCTAGGTGTTCAAACCACCCCCATCATCATAAAAAAATGTGTATTTTCCCTAATTACATATAAATAGAGACGGTAAGGAAAGGGAGTGAGTTTTAGGAGATACATTTAAGAGGGATAGATTATAAGGAGGATAGTTTGAAAGGTTCAACAAGGTTTTGTCTTAGAATTAAGTTAAGGGAAAAATGTTTTACAAAATATTTTTTTAAATTTCCAAACAAAATAATTTTTACAAGGATTTTTTTTAAAATAAAATTCTATTTTTATGTTTCCAAACCCTTATTTTTAGGGGATTTATTTTAAGAATTTTTATTTTTTAATGTTTCAAAGTCTTCTCCTATTTTATAACACTTTCAAGAAAATAAATACCTTCTTTATTTTTTTTTAAATTTGGAATTTTAATAGTTTTAAAATTATAATTTCATGTTTAATATTTTTTATTTCAAAAACTCCCACTCTTAAATTTTTTATTAAAGTTGGATTTCCATAAAAAAATAATTTTTTTCATACAAAAACTTTTTTCTCCACCATCATTCACATTTTAAAATATTCCATGGGAAATCAGTCTTTTATTTTCATACTCATCAACTAACCATGAATTTATATATTATACTCATTTTGTAAAATATTTTTACATTGAAAATGAGTATTTAAAAAGAAATTTTTCAATGGAATTTATGATAAAGTCAAGACACTAAAAATATTTAATTAAAAATTTTCACATGTGTATTATAAATGATAATAAGGTAAGTCTAGTGAACCCAAACATTAATGGAATTTTTCAACTAATATGATGGGTGGGCCCTATATAGCCCTTCAATATCCCAGGTGGCTTGGCCAGTGACAAGGAATCATTATTTTCGATAGGGATAATAAAATTTATTAATTTATAATGTAATCAAACTATTGTTGCTAACTAATTAAATATAGTATGTGGAAAGTTCAAGGTTGAACACATGAGATATTGAAAATATATTTTAGTAAATTTAAAGTGAATGAGTGATATTTAATGATACCAAGATAAATAAATTGAGTGAAATATAAATATGAGAGAATATACCAGGTTTTGTAATTTTCGAGTTTGTGTGCTATTAGAGAAAGATTTAATTTATTTTCCATGTTTATTGTAAACATTGAGACAAAGAAGATCCTTGGTAATGATATCCCCTATTTAACATAGAAATCCACCTTTTCATATGGTCAAATACTTATTTTTATTAATGAATTAAGTGTCTCGATACTTTATTTAAACATAACCATCCTAAATTACATAGTGTTCATGTGTAACTCTGGATGATCAGTTGATGAATTAAATTTTACTTTATTATTCATGTGAAAATGGTCATGTAGTGATATATATAAATATCATAAGAATAAAAAATTAATATAGTTACAAAAATATGAGTATAAAGTTTAAAAACAATCCACTAGCACACTCCCCCTTTGTTACATCACCAAAAAATGAAGAGTTACCCCCTCATGTTAGTTTTGAGAGGGTGAAAAAAGTTTGGAGATAAAAGAGATATTAAATAATAGTTGGAGAAGCCTATAAAAATACTCTATAATGGTATTACTTCATACCCAGGGTTATCTTCTATTCTCCCATTACAGTGAAAACTTACTCTCTTATTTATAGGCATAGATTCAACCCAAGGTGGATTTAATTCTTGAAATTATACTATTAAATGTGTCTAGATCAAAACTAGGAGTTAATTATTTATTCATATTGAAGCTCAATAATTAGTATTAAAAAATCAAAACATTAAATTTTTCATCACCTAGGTTCACAGTGTGGCTGTAGCTTTCATGTCGTAAAATTTCAGGCTCTAATATAGAACTTTCTTTTCATAGTTTCTTCTCACGTCAAAAAAATTTCAACATGCATGTCATGAATGTTTCTACCCAGATTCTTATTTCTTCATTTCCACTTTCAAAATCTACTTAGATTAGTGAAATCATGCAACAAAATTCTCATGCTGTGAATCTCCCTTTCAAGATACGAATCATGATCATATTTTCTTTTTCCCTTGAATTCAATTAATATGTCACCTACCAAAATATGAATAAAATAATACAATATTAGAAGGAAAAAATAATTTAGTTGATAAAATCAATGAATCTCATATATAATAATGTATGAATGAGATATTAATATCAAATTCTACCACACTTGAAATCGGTCTTGTACTAAAAAGAATCAAGTGACTAAATATGTAATTAAATGTTCAAGTGTTACATGGAAATATTTCACCAACTCCTCACTTTTCAAAGAAACAAGTCAAATATGTATTTTACTCTTTCTATTTTTAAGTGATTATACCTCTCCTTTATTCCATTTATATTTTTTCAATTAATTATCAATGAACATGCCAATTTTAATTTACCTCTCTTTGAATTATTTTCAATCATTTCTCAAGGTAAAAGTGTAAATAAAGATTTTATCATACCTTGAATCATATTCCTTACCATAGGCTTGTAGTGCATCTACTTTCTATATCCTATAGAGAAAAAAAACACAACTAATCATGAGGGACTAACCATTAGGATCAACTAAATCCATGGATTCAGAGTTTATGGATGATGATTTGAAAATAAGTAAAGCTCAAAACAAGGATAATTTCTAATCTATTTTTCATGATAATAAAAATCAGCTCAATGAAGACACTCCCTTTAGAAATTATATCTTCCATTTACCCAAAACTCAAAGAAAGGTCTAAAATCAATAAATAAACATGAATGATCCACTCTCTTATTTTTTTTTCAAAATTTATGCTTGGGAAAAATCTCACATCCACCAAACAACTCCAAATTATCTCCTAATGATAGTATTTATAATAGTTATAATAAGAACATTGGTCAATAAATGGTGATTTTTCAATTACCCAAGACACAAACCATTTTTTATAGGGTGAGAAAAAAAGTATAATGAATGAATAATTGTGAACCTTCCTAATATACCATACAGAATCCCCACACTTATATATTTCAATATTCACATCCATTCCACTAGAATATCATCTCCACCACACTCAAATTTTTGATAATCATGAAAAATATTTAGAGTATGGTAGGAAAGTATAAGATAGGATTGTACTATGGTTTCTCCCCAACAAGTCTGTTAATAGATTATATGGGATAAACTGTAATGCCAGGTCTCAGGACAAAGGTATTAATCAATAAAATTACCTCAATCATATTAAAAGTGAATTTTAACAATCATAGATTCAACAAGACTCAAATAAAGTTTTTGAATAAATAATTCTTGAGTCTCTCAAGAAATATGCTCAAGAAAAGAATATAATTATTTAGACTAGAAAATATCTCAAGAATGAGGAAATGTAATTGGTAAAATCACTCCTGAAAATGTATACTAAAAATAAATCAATTAATTTTTTTTCAGAAATTCAAATCATGAAAATTACTAGAAAAATTCTATTTACATAAGTTAACTGATATTCCTAAATCATGAATTGTCAAATAAAAAATCCATATATTTATCTTTAAAAATTAATTTCCTGATTTTACTCATGAAAATTTATTGAAAATGAATTATAAATCATGGCATGATGGTTATCCTAAGAATATTTTTGTCTCTTAGATCAATGATTAAAGAAAAAAATTCAAGTACATGATAAATATTTTACAATTGAAAATTTCTAAATAGAAATATAGGGGGTAATAGAAAATACTAAAATTAAAAATCATACTCCCCTATTGAATTGATGTTCTTTAAATTGTGGATTCCAATTATTATGAATTTATTATGTAGGTTATGTTCTGTAATGGTTCAAAACATGAACATGAATCTCATGATGTGAATCCCCTATATAAAACCTCTTCATTTTCTTTTCTGTTGCTTGCAAGTGCCTTCATTTGGACCTAAAAATTAGATTACATAAGTGAAAGTGCAGGTCTCATTGAAATATAGCTCAAAAATACTTGGGGGGGGGGGGAGAGTGACTACACCTAAAAATATAAAATTAAAAAACCTAAAAACTTAAGTTTCCTTCTGTAAGTGATTTTTTAACATCATTAGCACGACCTTACCTCTTTAGCTCAGGTGATGGGAGATTGGAAATATTATACCTAGTATAGATCTAAAAACAACCTTAGTTGTGATCTTTCCATGTATGTTTCCCCTTTTACTTCCTATGAGATCAACTTCACTCTTATTATGGGAAACACTCACTCTACTTCCATTGGGCCAATCCACCAGTGATTTTTCAGACATTACAAATTAGAATCAAGATTTTGGATTATCCAAACCTGTAGGACCACTTCAAACTTTCCTTTTTCGATCCTACCTCCATTATTGATAATATTTTCCTACAAATTTATTTCTTTCTTCTCAATTTTTTCTTCTTCTTTCTTAGTAGTAGTGATATAAAATTATTATGGATCGGGCTTGATGTCCTCTTACATGTCATCATATTTCACATCATAATTTTCTATTTCCCAATGTATATTAAAACTCACTTGATCAATTTCAATTCTCAAATACATCTCACTATTTTTGGACATCAATAAATGCTCTTCTAATTTACAAGATTGGTATTCTAAGAATAATTACTTTATTTTCTTTATCCATGTATAGTATGATAAAATCCACTAAGAATTAAAACTTTTCCACCATGATCAGAATGTATCCAATGAGTCCTCATGGGTACTTCACTATTGAATCCACCAGTTGTAGTGTGACCCTTATGGTCTTCATATCTTCATGTCCTAGTCTATTGAATGTGTTGTATGAAATTATATTTATATTAGAACCTAAGCCACACAAAGCCTTCCAAAACCCATTAAACCTGATATTTATTGGAATTTAAAATCTACCAGGATCTTGTTGTTTCTACAAGAGATCCATTGATATCACAACTGAACAATCCTATATGAGTGGGATTGTTCCTATTTCTTCTATACCCCTTTTGTTAGACACCATATCCTTTATGAACTTCACATATATTGGATATTTGTGAGGTATTGTTCAAAAGGAATGTTAATGTGCTATTTTTTAACATTTTCAATAAACTTACTATATTGAGCATTGAATTTTCCTTATTTCATCCTCTCTAGAAATGGAAGTTTTTGCTTGTATATTGGGGGTTCTTTTATTGACTCTTCTTTAAAAACTTTTTATTATTCCTTCCTCTCTTGATTTTTTGGTTAAACCATAATAATTAAATTATGTATTTTTATTTTTCTCCAACTACTTAGGGTTATGGCCTTTAAATATCTTCATTGGTAACCTTATGGGTTTCTTGATTGTATCCATTGAATTCTCCCTCTAAGTTTATTTGTAATTTTTCTCTCTTGTAACTCCAGATTTTATAGTGCAGCCTTTTGGTATCTTGAGTCATCCTTAAGCTCCTTGATTACCCCCTTGGTATTTTGAACAATCCTTCATTTCTTTAATAACATCCTTGGTAGTAGTCATGAATGTATCTAAGGTCTCCCTTAGTGTATGGATTTAGATCTGGAGAGATGGTCCTTGTGGTGCATATTGAAATCCTGGTCCACTTTTTTGATAATCTTGTACTTGTTTTTGTTGTGGTCTCCAAACCTAAAAATTATTTTTATATTTATAGTTATAATAGTTTACCACTTCTGTGTACATACCATGGGGTTATTGTTGGCCTATCATAGTGTCCATATTTTTGGTCATTTCTTCCATATGAGATACCATACAACTGTTATTATCGACTAGACACCCATTCTTTGTATTTCTTCACCTTGAAACTAGAAACAATTGATTTCCATTTTTTCTAATAAATTATAACTTTCCTCAAGAAATTTATTCATTGATGATCCACTAGATGCAACATCCACTATAGACCTATTTCCCTATGATAAACCCTTGTAAAATGTTTGAATTAGAAACCAAATAACAATACCATGGTGAAATAATTTTTTAATTAAATCTTTACAATAATCCCATGAATTATAGATCAATTCATCTCCACATTTATTAAGATTTTAAATACTAACATGATTGTCCATGTATTTTGATGGATGAAAGAAACAAGTCAAAAAGTGTCCCACCAACTCATCCCACACGATGATGGAATGAGATAGAAATATTTTTATCCACTCCCACACATGATATCTTAATAAAAATATAAACAAGAAAAGTCTTACCAAATCACTAGAAATGTTTTGGAATTTAAAGTTATTACAACGTTCAAGACAACTCTCTAAGTGTGCATTCATATCATTATGTAGTAGCCAGCAGAATTTCATAGTGTTGGAGATCATAAGGATGATAACCAGTTTGATATTAAAGTGGTTGGCTATGATGGGTGATACCAAAATACTTGGATAAAAACCTATGTTGAATGGTATTTCATAATATACAAGGGTTCGTATCCCTGTATCTCTTTCTTGGAAAGCTCTCACCACATTCTCCCTTTTCTCTATTTTGGAAAGTGTTGTAGCTTTTTTACTTTTCCCTCAGACTTCTTTCAAGACTGAGATTACATTCAAGTATTCCTTTACCTTTTTCTAGAGTAGAATATTCATGCATCAAAGTTAGATATGAAATTCGCACCATGAGTACACCAAGTGTAAAAAGAAAAAAATAATAAATATTTTGTAAATCTACTTTTCATTCATCCCTAAAAATAATTCCAAAAAACTGGATAGTCTTAGGGTGTCATTATTTCCTATGGGGAGAATAAAATTTAATAATTTATAAAACACTTAAACTATTGTTGCTAACTAATTAAATTTAGTAAGTGGAGAGTTCAAGGTCAAACCCATGAGATTATGAATATTGATTTTAGGAAATTGAAAGTGACTCAATGAGATTGAATGATAATGAGTTAACAAAATTGAGGGAAATGTAAATATGAGAGAATGTGTCAGGTTTTGTAATTTCTAGGTTTGTGTGATAATAGAGAGAAATTAAATTTATTTTACAAGTTTTTTTCAAAAGTCAAGATGAAGAATATCCATGGTCTTGGTATGTCATGACCCGTCCCCTGGGGCCCGTTCCGTGACTACCCTAAGCCCACCTTCCATAGGCCAGGGGATGTCGACTAGCACCAGAATGCATATCCCTAAAACCAGGAAGGCATTGCCCTTAAACCTATAAACTCACACAAACCAAGCAAACAGCTAGACACAAGCACAAAGTAAACTATATAGTAAACAAGGTGCGTATAGTAAGTAAAGGGGGCTAGAATATAATCCCAACTAGAAAGTACAAGTAAAACTGAAAACAACTCCAGTGAACACCCACCAAGGACCCTACCTGAAGGGTAGGTATAACTCTCGAACAATCTTCTCTATAGTATGCCTCGACTAAGGTCTACCCCCGAGCAACCTCTAGACCCGATACCCTCGTCCTTGATCAACACTGTCCATCATCTTCATAAGACACAATAAGGTGCAGGCGTAGCCCATGCAAGGGTGAGTATAACGATACTTAGTAGGGACCCCAAGACCCCCGAAGGTCTCCTAGAATCCACAAAGGATAAACCACAAAGAAATACCTCAATCTCATAGCATGAAGCAATAGTCATCAACACTACTTAGGTATATGCCCATACATATACCTAAGTTATCAATATATACTCATCTCACACATGAGGAAAGAATACCACCAATGTAACACCACATAGGTAGAAGTACCACACAGGTAACACCCTGAAGATAGAATAACCACACAAGTAACACCATGAAGGTAAGTACCACAAAGGTAATGCTACACAGAAGAATACCACGAAGGTAAAGACTCAATTCACACCATGTATAACTTATGTACGGAAGTATATATGATTAAATATATTGCTAAATCATCTTACTTCGTCGAGAAGCTCTACTGTTGACCCACACTGGATCGAAGATGACCCACACAGGACCTCGAAATGACCCACACTTGATCTGGAGATGACCCACATAGGATCGGTATGATTTGACCCATACAGGATTGCTGAGCACTGACCCACACTGGATCCAAAGATGACCCACACGGGATCTGGAGATTCTTCAAGTACAACCAGCCATAGGGTTCCCATATTAAGCATACTTGATTCCAAGAGGTTCTGCTCCTCAAGCCATCCGAAGATACTTCAACTATCATGAATTCCCACGAACAAGTTTCACGAAGTTCTGTCATGTCATAAGTAACCCAACGCGATAGACGGTGCGTCGATCGGACGCCCGGTCTGTAAGTTATTAGCATTTCCGTTCTGAGGGCCCGGTTGGATTCAAGTTCAATCCAACCCGTCTGTACGCCAACATTATTCAAAACTCAAGTAGAGTATACCTAAAGGACCATCTCGATCCAAGAAATCCAGTGATGTAGATGGTTCGTCAAACAGACACCCGGTTCTCAAGATATGGATGAAAGGGTGTATCTAGGTCCAGATGGGTCCGGGTCCAGTCTGACCTGGTCGGACCGACTCAGCCCGACCTGGCCTGGGCCAAACCGACCTGGTCCGGGTTCAGCCTAGATGGGATGGATCGTGGTGGGCCTGATCCGCTGGGCGTGGCCTGCTCAGCGTGGCCCACTCGGCGTGGCCTGAGGGGCGTGTACCGATCGGTGCGGCCCACTGGGTCGTGGCCCGCCCGGCTGGTGTGGTCCGCTGGGGCGGGGCCCACTATAGCTGCTACCCAAGGGGGGAGGCGCTTCCTGATATTTCGAATGTTCCATTGGACCATTCGGCTTCTGCCAACCCGTCGGCGCTAAGTGGCGCGACCTACTGGCTTGTGGGACCCGCCAGAGGGGTCCCGCTTGATGTGACTTGGCCAGCCAGAAGACCAGTCGGCTCTCCTTCCAGTGGTGTGACGGTGCAGTTGTCCTCCCATGGCCTTCCGGTTGCCGACCTCCCTC
This sequence comes from Viscum album, assembly GCA_963277665.1. NCBI lineage: Eukaryota > Viridiplantae > Streptophyta > Magnoliopsida > Santalales > Viscaceae > Viscum > Viscum album. The sequence continues at coordinate 1,465,023,935 of OY728123.1, forward strand.
TGGGTGCACCGCCACGGCTAAGCAGCTGTGAACCTCTCATCTATTGGCGGCGCGGACACGCGCCACCCTACCTCCACGCGGCCGGCTGGCGTGCCAGCCACTGTCCCCTTCTCCACCATGGCTGAAGGGCCGCGACCTCCTCCGCTACCGGAGGCATGGACGCGCGCCGCCCGGGTTCCACACGAATGGCCGGCGGGCCGGCCGCCGGCCGCCGTTATCCTCCTCCTCCTGCTCAAACCTTGTCCGGCCGGTTGCCAGCCGACCTCCTCTTCCACGGGTCACCACAGCTTCGTTCTAAGCTCAATAAATATGGAGACTGCATATTTTAAATCCTTGGGTCTAGGTCTCTATTTCCATATGTCATTATCAACAAAATATTTTGTTTTTAGCATTCTTAATTATTTGGTGTTGAAGAATGCATGAAGAACACACAAAGAACAAATAGAAAGGTTCACAGTATTTTGGCGGTTCGATGGATGTGTTTGTTTGTCCATCGTCATTGAGAATCGAGTATATGATGAATCAAAAAAAATATAATTATCATATTTATAATTAAACCTCCTACCTAATTTTCTCATTGGAGGTGGCGTGAGGAAGGAGATGAAGACGATGAATATGCCGACGTCCGTTGCTCCCTCAACATGCTCCAAAGACGGTTCCTCATTCTTGATCCTGAGGATGTTCTTCGTTGGAGGATGATCTGCCAAAGGATCTCCCCAAGTTCTCACGTTTCCAATGATTCCCCACAATGAGGTGAGGAGCCAATATTAATTAAGTTAAGTTAATTAATTCAATTAATGTTGGCACATTAGTTGGGGGAATTCCAAAGGTTTCCCCACATGAAATGGGATTTTGGGTGGTCCCCACCACCATGATTCAAAATGGTGGTTTCAAGAAAAATAAAATAAAACTTATTTATTTTATTTTTCAATTCTCCCACGAAAATCTGAAAAACTAACTTCCACCCTCGACCTACTGCGGTCGCGGTGAAGGTCTCCTTAAGCGAATATCGGCGCTGTGAGTTCAACAGTGTCATCAGATTTCAATTCTGAGCACCGGTTCAAACGTTACAAAACTCCGCTCACATGTTTACTGAACGTACCCAAAAAAAAGTTTAGAAATTCATTTTGTTCACACCAGGCATCGGAAACACGAGCCTTCAATTTTTTGCAAACTCGTAATAATTCCATATAATTAAAAAAAATTAGATGGAAAATTCTGGGTCTTTACATTCTCCCCACCTCATGGCTTTTCATCCCCAAAAGCCACATCTCAAACTAGGAAAAAAAGTGGGGGTACTGTGCATGAATCTAAGCCTCCCACTCCTATGTGCTCTCCTAGAGGTTCCTATGCTACCAAAAAACATGCACCAGAGGTATCGACCACCCACTAAGGACCCACTCCTGTCGATTCTCAATCTCCACTGGAACCTCCAAAAATGTCGGCCCATCATCAATGTCCAGATCACCCCATTCAATGATGTGCGAAGGATCATGTACGTATCTCCTCAGCTGGGATACATGGAAAATGTCGTGCACTTGGTGCAACCAAGGGGGAAGAGCTAAGTGGTATGCCACCTCGCCAACTCTACTGAGGACCTGAAAGGGTCTGATGAACCTCGGAGATAACTTGCCTCCCCGGACAAATCTCCACAAACCTCATCGAGGTGAGACGCGTAGAAATACATGATCACCATCCTCGAACTCAATAGGTCTCCGTCTCCTGTCAGCATAAGACTTCTACCTACTCTGTCCAGTCTTCATCTTCTCTTAGATGATCTGCACCCTCTCCATGGTAGCCTGTACCATCTCCAGTCCCATGAGCACTGACTCCCCGGGGTTAGTCCATCACATAGGTGATTTGAAAGGTCAATCGTACAATGCCTCAAATGGTGCCATGTTGATGGTGGAGTGATAGCTGTTGTTGTACGCATACTCCACCAAAGGCAAGTGGTCCTCCTAGCTGTGGCAGAAATCTATGACGCAAGCACGCAACATGTCCTCAAGGTTCTGAATGGTCTGCTCTGTCTGACCATTCGTATGAGTATGGAAGGTGGTTCTCAACCGAAGCTGTGTCCCAAATGCCTCCTACGACCCCTTCTATAGTCAAGAAGTAAAGTGTGCATCACGATCAGAGACAATCGTAGATGGAACCCCATGAAGCTGCACAATATTTTACATATAGAGGCGTCCCAATCCCTCTACTAATCCATGCTCTCTGATAGGTAGGAAGTGGGCCGACTTGGTGAGTCAGTCAATGATCACCCAGATGGAATCATGCTCCTTGGACGTGCATGGAAGTCCTGTCACAAAGTCCACATAGATTCCATACCACTTCCAGTCTAGCACCTCTAGTGGCTGAACTAAGCCCGCTGGAACCTGATGCTCTGCCTTCACTTACTAACAAGTGAGGCACCGAGAGACAAACTCTGCTACAACTTTCTTCATTCCCGGCCACTAGTGCTGATACGGAAGGTACTATTACATCTTTGACACTACTGGATGTACCGCTAGAGGGGACTTATAGAACTCCATCAACACTTCCTCTCGTAGCACCATCGGTACCATAGTACTCCCTATGAAGAGGATGGCGTGCTCCCCACCTTCAGAAAATCCATCAGGTGCCTATCCTGTGGATATTTGAGCATGTCATTCCTCACAGTCAATGTCCCCAAGCTGCGCCTCCCTAACTCACTGAAGAAGTGGGGGGAGTGACTGTCAGAGACTGAAGATAAGCTTCTCCATCTCGATCTACATAGGATATCCATACAGCGACTAGCTGATCCACCGCCTCACTCAGCAACTGTATACCATATCTACTGCTAAGTGCATCTGCTACTATATTCCCCTTCCTAGGAGTATAGACTATCTTGAAGTCATAGTCCTGGAGAAACTCAAGCCAACACCACAGTCTCAGGTTCAGGTCCTTCTGAGAGAAGATATACCTGATACTCTTGTGATTAGAGTAGACTGGAAAACGTTCGCCCGTCAAGTAATGTCACCACATATTCAAGGCGAAGACCACTGCTTCTAACTACAGGTCATGGGTAACATAGTTCTGCTCATGTTATCTCAACTATCGATAACTATACGCGATCACTACTCGCTCCTACATCAGAACACATCCAAGCTTGGTCCCTGATGCATTGTAGTAGACTACATACCCAACATCCTCCTCTAGTAACCTCAAGATGGGGGTACTCTTCAGTCTCTACCTCAACTCCTGGAAACTCCAATGGCATCCCTCCAACCACATAAAGGGTTTCCCCTTCTTCGTCAACACTAATAAGGGTTCCACGACTCTAGAAAAGTCAGGCACAATCCTCCAGTAGTAACCGGACAAACCCAGAAAACTCTGCACCTCCATAAAACTTCTGGGTGGCTCCCAAGCAAGAACAACCTCAATATTCACTAGATCCACCACAAATACAACCTCTGAGATGATGTGTCCAAGAAAGTTTACCTATCGGATCCAGAACTGGAACTTTGAGAGCTTACCATAAATCTGGTTCCCTCAGAGTGTGTCCAGAACTATCTATAGATGATAGACACGCTCCTCCTTCATATCTGAGCATATCAGGATGTTGTTGATGAAGATTACCATAAAGAGATCGAGGTATGGCTGGAAAATCATGTTCATGAGTCCCATGAACACTGCTGGGGTGTTGGTCACACCGAATGGCATAACCAAGAACTCATAGTGGCCATACCAACATCTGAAGGCTGTCTTCTGCACATCCTCATCTCATACCCTGGGCTAGTGATAGCCAAATCTGAGGTCTATCTTCGAAAACCACCATGCTCCCTTCAGCTGATCAAAGATATCGTCAATCCTAGAGAGTGGGTACTTTTTCTTCACTATCACCTAGTTTAGGTGCCGATAGTCCACACATAGTCTCAAACTCCCATCTGCCTTCTTGGCGAACAAAATCAGGGCTGACCAAGGAGAAACTGGTCCTAATGAATCCCTTTCTCTTCAAGTCCTCGAGCTGTACTCACAGCTCTCGAATCTCTACAGGATCCATCCAATATGCTGGTGTAGATATCGGTGTCGTCCCATGGTACAAGTCGATGTAAAAGTTCACCTCTCTATGAGGAGGTAGACCCAAAACATCATCATGGAAAACATCAGTGTACTAGTCCACCACTATAGGATAGATCAGACTCTCCACATCAACCGATTAGAGGGTAAGGATATCCAATTGATGTGTGATCGACTGCACCCTCCTCCAAGTAAGTCCATACTGTGCTGCAAATGTTCCCTTCTTGCTGGTGAAGGAAAACCTGGTCCCATCCTCACGGAAACACCACACTTTGTGCCTAATATAGTCGGTCTAAGGATGGACTGTAGATAACCAATCCATACCCAAGATGACATCGTAAGGCCTCGACGCCGCTTCTAGAAGATCCCAGCCAAAGATCTAACCTCATAGAGTAAGCTCAAACTGCCGACACTGGTGTGTAGTCATCAAATACTCTCCCGTAGGAGTCTCTATCCATAAGGATCAAGCCAATGGCTCCACTGGAATCTCCAAGCTCTGAACGTGGGCAGTGGCAATAAAAGAGTGGCTGACACATGTATCTATAAGTACTGAAAATATGGTGGATTAGACACATATCGTAACTCGAATTATCTCCGGAGCACTGTGGCCGTAGGCCTCAGCTGCCTGGAGATGATCTCATCCCTGTCCACCTACTCCCTGTGGTTGGGGTGGACCACCTGGAGGTGGCGGCGATAGAACCTCAAATCGCCTCCCATCGCCTGCTGCATGGCTAACTCCTCTGCCACATCCACCTGCTGCCTGCAAACCTCCTCGATCGAATCTTTGCCTCTTCCCAGGAAGTCCTTCGAACTTTTTATAGTCGTCTGTATGGTGGGTTGGGCAGTCGCGGGCCTTGTGACCCTGCCCACCGCACGAGTAACACTGCCTACTCCTTGCCTATCCTGCTCTATCTCGAGATCCCCACACAACTGACCCTATATCCTGTGGTTGTCCACCTGTAGGTCTAGTCCTCTTGGACCTCTGCATTATCTGTCTACTACCAGCTACATATGACTCTACTACGTGATGTCCGGTGGTGGGTCTCACTGTTGGTGACTTCTCAGCAAGGAAGCTCTCTACTAATAGTGCTCGCTCTAGCACCCCTCCTACGTCAGGATACTGAGAGAAATCATCGAAGCTCTAATCTCCCGTATGAGCCCCTGCTCAAAGGTCTGGGCCCTGAAGAAAGGGTCCCACACCATGTCAGTGGAGTAGCGTAAGAGGTTGGTGAACCTTTATGAATACTGATCCACAATCATACTTCCCTGCTATAAGTAGAGAAGGTCCTATATACACAAAGAGTGTAAAGTTTCTAGGATGAACTCTGCCCTGAAAAGGATCTCAACGTCCGCCTAGATGAGAGTGACCTCTTCATGAACCTGGAGCATCAAGCTCCAACATCTACCCACTACTTCCTGAATAAGACTGGTGGAAAAGATCACCATGAGATTAGTTGGTGTCCCTACCAGTCGAAAAACTCAAACCATAGCCTCCAGCCAATCCTCAGCTGCCTATGGACCAGTCTCGCCCCAGAACCTCAGTGGCATCTAGAGCTGAAACTCATGAAATGTGATCAAGAAACATTAACCCTCTACTGCTAGAGCTAGTGGCATCGTCTTCCCAATGGGTAGTGGTGCTGCCGGTACACCACCCGATGATACAACCACCGAAAGGGGCCCCTGCCCCGAAGCCTTGTTGCTTGGTGGGATGTTATCGCATACTCTACCTGGAACCCTGGGTAGCTGTCTGCATGGTGGCATCCTGGAAAGAAATAGGTGTTCCATAGTCAATAAGTTATACCTGGGGAGATGACTCAAAAAGATATCAAAGAAAACTTTTCAAAAACACACACGTAATCAGTGTTTTCGTGCACTGAGTAAAAAATCAGAAGTCAGGGTTCTGGTGTATGGATACGTCAGCTGCCGCACCGACACTGGATTTCACAAAATGATAACCACACTCATAACAGTTAACACTATTTCCAATTAAAAGACCAGAGTCCAATTTTTTTCGGTATAACCGACTCCTCTAATACTAATTTGTCATGACCCGTCCCTCAGGGCCCATTCCGTGACTACCCCAAGCTTGCCTTCTATAGGCCAGGGGCTGTCGACTATCACTAGAAAGGCATATCCCTAAAACCAGGAAGGCATTTCCTTTAAACCTGTAAACTCACACAAACCAAGCACATAGCTAGACACAAGAACAAAGTAAACTATATAGTAAACATGGTGTGTACAATAAGTAAAGGGATCCAGAATACAAGCCCAACTGGAAAGTACAAGTAAAACTGAAAACAACTACTATGAACACCCGCCAAGGACCCTACTTGAAGGGTAGGTACAGATATTGAACGATCATCTCTTCCTTACGCCTTGACTAAGGTCCACCCCCAATCATACTCCAGTCCTGGTACCCTTGTCCTTGATCAATGCTTTCCATCGTCTGCATAAGATGGAGGAAGGTGCATGCATAGCCCGTGCATGGGTGAGTATAACGATACTCCGTAGGGACCGCGGAACCCCCGAAGGTCTCCTAGAATCCACAAAGGATAAACCACAAAGAAAGACCTAAATCTCATAGTAGAAAGAAATAGTCATCAACACTACATAGGTATGTTCCGATACATATACCTAAGTTAGAAATATATACTCATCTCACACATGAGGGAAGAATACCACAAAGGTAACACCACAGAGGTAGAAGTACCACATAGGTAACACCACAGAGATAGAAGAACCACACAGGTAACACCATGAAGGTAAGTACCAAAAAGGTAACACCACACAGAAGAATACCACCAAGGTATAGACTCAACTCACACTAGGTATAACTTAAGTACAAAAGTATAGATGATTACCTGTATTGCTAGATCATCTTACTTCATCGAGAAACTCTGCTGTTGACCCACCCAGAATCAAAGATGACCCACACGGGATCTAGAAATGACCCACACAGGATCTAGAGATGACCTACATAGGATTGGTATGTGCTAACCTACACAGGATCACTGAGCACTGACCCACAGAGGATCTGAAGATGACCCACACAGGATCTGGAGATTCTTCAAGTACAGCCAGCCACAGGGTTCCCGCACTAAGAATACATTATTCTGGGAGGTTCCGCTCCTCAATCCATTGGACAATACTTCAAATACCATGAAGTCCCATGAAAAAGTATTACGAAGGTCCATCATGTCATAAGGAACCCAACGCGATAGATGATGAATCGATTAGATGCCCGGTCTGTAAGTTATTAGCGTTTCCGTTCCGAGGGCCCGGTTGGATTCGAGTTCGATCGAACCCGGCTGTATTCCAACATTATCCAAAACTCAAGTGGAGTTTACCAAAAGGACCACCTCGATCCAAGGAATCCAGTTCCGTAGATGGTTCATCAAATGGATGCTCAGTTCTCAAGATATGGATGAAAAGGCGTATATGGGTCCAGATGGTCCCGAGTCCGGTCCGACCCGATCAGACTGACTCAGCCCGACCCGACCTGGGATGACCCGACCCGGTCCGGGTCTGACTCGGATGGGATGGACCACGGTGGGACTAGATCGAACCTTAAAGGGGGTGGCTCAGCCCACGCTGGGTATGGCACGGCCCGCTGGGCCCAGCCTGACCTGCACTGGGCGTGGCCCAGTCCGCTGGGCGCAACCCGCTGGTGCGGCCCGCTGGGCGCGACCTGCTCAGCATGGACTGAGGGGCATGACCTGCTTAGCGTGGCCCACTGGGTCATGAACTTCCTGGTTGGTGCGGTCCACCATGGCAGGGCCTGCCCTAGCCGCTACCTTGGGGGGAGGCACCCCCCGTATTCTTAACGGTCCATTGGACCGTTCAACTTTGGCCAACCCAGCGGTGCCAAGTGGCACTTCCTGCCAGCTTGAGGGACTCACCAAAGGGGCATCGCTTGGTATGACTCAACTACCCAGAAGACCGACTGACTCTCCTTCTAGTGGTGCGACGGCGCCGCTGTCCTCCCGCGGCTGGCCGGGTGCCGGCTACCCTCCGGGTGCACCGTCAAGGCTAAGCAGCCGTGACACTGTCCTCTATCGGTAACACGAACGTGCACCGCCCTACCTCCACGTGAATGGCTGGAATTTTAGCTGCTATCCCCTTCTCCTCCGTGGCTGATAGACCGTGACCTCCTCCACTACCGGTGGCGCAGACGCACGTTTCCCCAGTTCCACGTGGCCGACCAACGTGCCAACCACCGTCCTCCTCCTCCACCCGCTCGAACTACGACTGGCCGGTTAATAGCCTCCTTCCTCTTCCATGGGTCACCACATATTTGAGATCCTCAGGTCGAGGTCTCTGCATCCATGTGTCGCTCTTAACAAAATATTGTGTTTTTAGCATGCTTAATTATTTGGCGTTGAAGAACACATGAAGAACGCATGAAGAACAAATAGAGAATTTCACGCTATTTTGGTGGTTTGATGGTCGTGTTTGTTTGGCCATCATTGTTGAGAATCAAGTATATGAGGAATCAATAAATATATAATTATCCTTTCTCAAAACAAACCCCTACCTCGTTTGCTCATTGGAGGTGGCGTGAGGAAGGAGATGAAGACGATGAAGACACCAACGTTCGCCGCTCCCGTAACACGCTCCAAAGACGGTTCCTTGTTCTTGATCCGGAGGATGTTCTTCATTGAAGGATGATCTTCTAAAATCTCTCCCCAAGTTCTCCCTTTTCCAACAATTCCCCACAAATAGGTGAGGAGACAATATTAATTAAGTTAAGTTAATTAATTCAATTAATGTTGGCACATTATTTGGGGGAATTCCAAGGGTTTCTCCACATTAAAGGGGAGTTCGGGTGGTCCCCACCACCAAGATTCAAAATGATGGTTTCAAGAAAAATAAAATAAAAGTTATTTTTTTTTCAATTCTCCCAAAGAAATCTGAAAAACTAACTTCCACCCTCGACCTACTACGTTCGAGGTGGAGGTATACTTAAGAGAAACTCGGCATTTCTAGTTCAACGATATCCTCAAATTTCAATTCTGAGCACCGGTTCAAAAGTTAATAAACACTGCTCATGCGTTTACTAAACTTACCCGAAAAAAAGTTTAGAAATTAATTCTGGGCGCACCGGGCCTCAGAATCACACACCGTCAATTTTCGTAGACTCATAATAATTAAATATAATTAAAAAAAATTACATGGAAAATTACAGGTCTTTACATGGAATCCCCTCTTTAAAATAAAAATCCACATTTTCATATGGTCAATTACTTAGGTTTATTAATGAATTAAGTGTCTTGATACCTTATTTAAAAATAATCATCCTAAATAAAATAGTGTCCATGTGTAACTCAGGAGGATTAGTTGATGAATTTAATTGTACTTTCGTGTTCACATGATAATGGTCATGTAATGAAAAAGATAAATATTGGAAGAATAAAAAATGAATACAAAAACCCAAACATGAACATAAAATAGAAAATAAATCTACTAGAACACTCCATGTAAAATCCTAATACTGTATTTTATGTATTTCCTTTATCCTCTCTAGTTTTACACTTTAATTGGGCATGTCTTGGGACTCTTGATGATGGGGAGAATTTTTTGGGGAAAATGAATTAAATTTTAGAGAATGCCCGAGTTGGATTGTGGTTTTTGTGTAAGAATTTGGGTTTTTTTCTATGTTCTGGGAGATTATATGAAGTGTAAATGGTTTAAACAACGTGTAAATGGTCTACAGACACAAACCCTGAACTTAGTACACAACGTGAAAGTAATATATGTTGTATCAGAGTTACACACCATCTAGGTATCCCCTATTTAACATAGAAATACACCTTTTAATATGGTAAATTACTTAGGTTTATCAATTAATTAAGAGTCTTAATACCTTATTTAAAAATAATAATACTAAATTACATAGTGGACATGTGTAACTTTGTAGGATCAGTTGATGCAATAAATTTTAATTTATTATTCATGTGATAATGGCCATGTAATGAAAAAGAGAAATATTGGAAGAATAAAAAATGAATATAGAAACCCAAACATAAACATAAAATAGAAAATAAATCCACTAGCACACTCCCTATAACATACCATTACTATATTTCAGGTATTTCCCTCATCCTTTCTAGTTTTCCTCTTTAATTGGGCGCTTCTTGGGACTCATGAGGATGAAAATCATTTTTTTGGGGAAAATGACTTAAATTTCGGAGAACACATGAGTTGGTTTGGGGGTTTTGTGTAAGAATTTGGGTTTTTTGATATTTTATAGAAGATTAAATGAAGTGTAAATGGTTTACATGACATGTACTTGGTTGACAGAAAAAAATCATGAACTTGGTACACAATTTGAAAGTAATACACACCATATAAGAGTTACATGCCATGTAAGTTTTAAAGATTAGTGTTTAATAAAAATGTGACATGTTTTTTGGTGCAATTGAGTGTCATGGATTATATGAAATGAAAAGGATTTACACTCTATGTCATGAATAGGGATTTTAGTGTGTTTCTCGGTTGAAATGTTATCTCATTATTCAGCGCTTCTTTGGATCTCAACCTAGAAGGATTATTTGGTGATTTTGGGAGTCTCTATTCATTACGAATTGATTCATTTGGTAGTGGATCACCATTGTGGATGGATCAAATATCTTCAAGTGAGTAATCCTTTCTGCTTCTTCATTGCTTTGATTGTAGTAGCACTATTGCATTACACTATCAGATCTATTGATCCTATAGATGTTTCCTTTTGTTTATCTCTAGATCCATTTTTTAATCTTTCTTCTAGGGCCTCCGTTGTTAGTGTTTTGTTCCTTATTATTGGTGGATTCCATTGTAGACATGTGTGACATGAGTTTTGAGGTAGGTGGTTTCTTATATATCCTATGTTGGTTGAAATTTATTGCTCCGGTTTTTATAAATTGATATATAAATAAATTTGGAATGATTGTTTAGTGTGTGTAAATGGGATTGTGAAATTTTTTGGATTTCCTTGGTTTTTAGTAAATATAATTGGGGTATTTTCAAAGAATTGAAATTATTTATGAAATGAAGCACATAATAAGCCTTGGGTATGTCGATGAAAGGTTTAGATTAGGGCCATTGTCCATATTATCATCAGGAGGTTTTCTCATGGGGGTTTCCTATAATCCCTATGCCTATTGTTCTAGGGACATGTTCTTGACATTGTTGGGGGGTTCACTCATAGGGTGTTCCTATGATCCTTAGGACTGTGTTCTAAGGACTTGTTAAGCCCTAGTCATTTGTTGTGGAATGTGTAGTCTGTTAGCCTGATATGTTGAGTTCTTTGGTATGATTTACCTGTTCTTGGATTTATATTTTCTTGGATTTGATATTAATTATTTGGTTTTTTATAAATGATAATGGAAATTATGATTGAAATTTATATACCAACCTTTGTTTTGAAATTGTTGGAAAAGGCAGAAAATATTTACCATGCTTTGATAAAACCGATTTACTGCTTATCATTCTATGTTTTATTTAAAATGAGTATACCTAAGTTATTTTTACAGAGATTTGTTATGGAACACCGAGGTGGGACTATACTGATCCTGTTAGATCACACCCTATATGCCTCTTTATAGGTGTGTATACCTTGTTATGTATTTCTATTCATGGAAATCCAAGATACCACAGTGAGGCAACATGAGTTTCTGGTCATCTAAGTCTGGGTAGTTGGTAGTGAGAAGGTGGGGGTTTTCCCATGATATCACATGGTGTAGTAGTTCTTATTTTTTTATCCTTTAATGTTTAGACTTGTAATTGGATATTGTAGCTTCATTGAGTTGTTTGGTTTCCACTATTTGTTTCAGTTATGGAATATATATTTCTTCCATTTTTGCCTCTTTTATCAATATATGTGCCATGTTGTTGCTTTTGGTTGGGTAAAATTATTACCTATGGTTTTTGTGTAATGGTTAAGTTATAGTATCTAGCCCATGGGGATTGGGAATGTCCTTTGGATATGTAACATGTCAGGCTGAGTACCAGTTTGAGAGGGTATTCAGGTCAGTTCGTTATAGTTTGGTATTAAAGGTGGTGTATCCTCAAGAGTCCTTGTCTTGGGATGTATGGTAGAATAAAGAGAGGATTTTTGGGACTTGAGAGGTATATTTCAATGAGTTCCTATCCAGAGCTTTCTATGATGAGACTCAAGTTACCATGGGATGTTGGGATGTGTCTCCTATTTTGAGTTTTGATGATAATATCAGCTTTTTCTTATGGGTTTTTAAGTTTGAATTGAGATTGTTTCAGCGTTTGATTTTTTCTTTTGTTTCTTCATGTAGTAGTATGCCTTAAGATGTATTTTGTGATTTCCTTAGGAGGATGCAGCTAATTCTCCTCAAGGGAATCCTTTGATGGATCATAACTTTATCGAAGCTATCGTGTGAGTAGTTCATGTTGTTGATCAAAATTTACTGCAAGTTCAAAATGTAGTCATTGAGGTACAACTAGGAGCTAGAGGATACATAGATCGATCATGAGAGCTATTTCATGAGAATTTTCCATCTTTTAAGGGTAAAAATGAACCTCAAGAGGTAGAGATCTGGATATAAAATATCGATTATATATTCAACTTTCTTGATACACCTGACAGTATCAAGGTGAAGTGTGATGTATTTCGACTCGAGGGTCCCAACAAGAGGTGGTGGGATTACATGCTACATTCTTATAAGCACATGGTATTAGACTTGAAGGGTTTTATGACTCTCTTATTCTAGTAGTTTTTTCCAAATTCACTAATGATCATAAAATTTATGGAGTTCCTCTCTTTACAGTATGGAGATCATGTGGTGTCAGCATATGCTAATTAGTTTATTGAGTTGGTTTGTTTTGCACCAGAGGTGGTGAAGAGTAACCAAATGAAGGCTCAGAAGTACCTTCAGGGTTTACTACCATATATCATATCACATGTATTTATGCTTAATCTTTTGACCTATATGAAGATAATGGATAAGGATATAATGGAAGAAAATAATATAATAGGAAATATTAGATCTTATGCCTCTTCTCTTCTAGATTGGGGTAGCTTCAGTGTAATACTAGAGAAAAATAGAAAGTGTCAGGATAATCATAGGAGTGGTAGAGGTGGTTCTCAGGGGAAGGTCTCCCTGTCAACTTTGATTGAAACTAATAGTGTGCCTCTGACTTGTTATCAGTGTGTAAAGGTCATACACACATGGCATTCTTGTCTTGAACCATAAATGATGTGTAACAGCTGTGGGTGTTGCGGTCATCTGTAGTGCTTCTTTTAGGACATGTCTACTCCTCAATATGGCCAAGGATTTTCATCTCCAAAGACTGATGTGGAACAATCATATGCTTCAAAGACTACATGTATCCAACCATAAGACTCATGAGTGAATCACCTTCATACATTAGATGAGTTTCTAGTAGAGGTAGATATGATTCCAATAATACTGAGAGGTACCATCTTTATTGCATCCTCAGTAGTGATTTCTTTATTTGATACTGGTGCATCCCCTTCATTTATATCTGGCTATTTTTTGATATGATTAACTTTACAACAGAACTCATGTCCTTGGTTATGGAGTTAGATAAGCCTCTTGGGAAGAGTAAAGAGAAGGGTTTTCGATGTCCTTAGTATGGGATTTTATTATTTGTGATCTGGATTTGTTTGACATCATCATCGGGATGGATTGGATTGTTTCTCACTGAGATGAGGTTGATTATTATCATCAGTTTGTATCATTTCTTATAGTTGATGGGAGATCACATGTGTTTTAGGGAGACTAGGATCTGAGGTTTGGACACGCAGGACCTTCCTGTCCAGAGCTTAGGTTTTGTTGTATACTGTTGCAGTTGAACCCGATGAATTTTCATTTTTTATTTAACTTCCCTCTATTGTTTGGGGTTTTCATCATATTTTTTAAGATGATTTATCTAGGATTCCTTCATAGAGTGAGGTAGATTTTTCATTGACCTGGTGATTGATTCAAAAATTATTTAGGTACGTTTTTATCATATGGCACCAAAAATTCTGAAAGAGTTCATGATTTAGTTGGATGACCCAATGAAAGGGTGTTTTGTTATCCCTAGTGTTTCTCCTTCAATATACCCAATGCTCTTTGCCAAGATGACAGATGGTTCAATCCAATTATGTGTGGAATATTGGAAGTCAAACTGACTGATAGTTAAGAACAAGTATCATTTTCCTCATGTGGATGATTTGTTTGATCAATTAAAGGGAGATAATTTGTTTTCAAAGATTTATATTTGATCAAGTTATCATTAACTCAAATTTCAGGAGTCTGACATACCAAATACAACTTTCAAGAGAGGGTATGTCCATTACAAATATCTTGTGATTCCATTTAGTCAAATGAATGATCTATAAGTTTTTATGGATTTTATGAATTAGATACTCCATAAGTATCTTGAAAATTTTGTGGTGGTGTTCGTAGATGACATTTTTTTACTCAATATCCGAGTGTGAGCATGAGTACCATCTGAGTTTGGTTTTTGGAAATCCCGAGGAATCATTTTTTGTATAGAAATATTTCAAAATTAAAATTTTGGATTCAAGAAGTGAAATTATTAGGGCACATGATTTCTATGAATGACTTATCAGTTGATCTTGAGAGGGTAAAGGCTTTGTTTTCATGGGAGGATCCATGAAATGTCTTTGAGATTCAGAGCTTCCCAGGTCTTACTAGATACTATCAATAGCTCTTCAAGGGATTCTCTAAATTAGAGTCACCTTTGACCGCTCTTACTAGGAAAGGGGTAAAATTCTCATGGGATGCAAAGTGTTAGTCTTATTTTTAAGAGATAAAATGAATTTTGACATTAGATCCTATTTTGATCTTACCTAATCATGTTAAGGGATATATGGTTTTATGCGACACTTATAGCACTAGTTTGGGTTGTGTGATCATGAAGGATTATTATGTGATGGATTACAATTATATTTATCTTAGACTGCATGAGAAGAATTACCACACTCATGATTTAGAGCTTGCTGCAGTTATGCATGAAATTAAGTGTTAGTGACATTATATTTTTGGGGAAAGGTTCACAATATTTTATAACTATAAGATTTTGAGTTATATCTTATTTCAAAAGGAATTTAATCTCAGATAGAGGCTATGGGTGGAATTACTTTAGAAATTTGAATTCGATATCATCTACACCCTAGGGAAGGGGAATGTTAGTACAGACACTCTTAGTAGGAAAGTACCATCACAGGTTATTCTGGAATTGAAGGAAGAGTGGAACCTTACAAGTAATTTTTATTAGTTTCATCTAGATTATTAGGAGGATGTTTTAGGCATGGTTTTGGCTAGTGTTCAATTGTATTCATCTCTATTTGAGCCTATTATTTAGAGTTCGTATCAGGATTTTGAGTTTATAGGAATTAAAGAAACCCTATTTACTGGGGAGACCATTTCATGCTGGTCCTTTTCTTCAAATGGTATACTCCATTTTTGGGAATCGGTTTGTTGTCATATCACAAGTGAGGATTTTAGTTTAGTTTTATTATTATAGTTTTTCATGGTTCATTCATCTATGAATTATGAAGATGTATTATGACATGAGATGATGATTATGGTGGATAGGTATGAAGTGTGACATTGTTGATTATGTATCCAACTATTACACCTTCCAATAGATAAAGGTAGAGCATATAAAACCTTCTGGTTTTATTTAGCCTCTTATAGTGCCTGCTTAGAAATGAGACTTGGTATCCATGGAATTTTTTATTGGATTACCACAAAATCCCCGAGGATGGAATGATATCTGGTCGGTGATCGACCAGTTGACAAAGTAAGCTCATTTTGTTCTGATCAATGACACCACAAAAGTTAAAGATGTGGGTAAGCTGTATATGTAGAAATTTATGAGGTTACATGGGGTTACTTCTATCTTTGTTTCAAACAGATATCCTAGGTTTACTTTAAGGTTATGGAGGAGTCTCCAGGAGGTGATGGGGACTCAGGAAAAATTGAGTACAACTTACCATTAATATATAGATGGTTAGAGATATTCTGGAGGATATGATATATGCCCGTGTCATGGATTTTAGTGGATTGTGGGACATCCATATGGTATTGGTTGAGTCTATTTATAACAATACTTATTATTATTCAATCAAAATAGATCCTTTCGAGGCTTTGTATGATCACTTGTGCAGTTTACCTCTTTATTAGGAAGAAGTGGGAAAAGCTTCTTTGGTGGGTCTGAGTTTAGTTCAAGAGAAATATGAGAGGATACAAGATATAAATCAGTGTCTGGTTATTGGAAAAAGTTGACAAAAAACTTATATGGATAAATGACATTATCCTTTGGTGTTTTCCATAGGTGACTGGGTTTTCTTGAAAGTATCTCCTATATTGGGTCACTGTTAGCTTAGAAAACATGAAAAGTTGGCTCCTAGATATGTTGAACCATTTGAGGTCATTGAGAAGCTTGGGAATGTTGCTTATTGGTTTGTATTTGTATCCCAATTGACAAGAATTCATGATGTTTTCCATATATCACATCTCAAGAAATATCTTCCTGATCCCTCTCACATTATGAATTGGGAAGAGATTGAGTTATATCCAGATGTTTCTATTGTTTAAAAACCTATTGAGACCATTTAATCTCAAGTGAAATTCTTTCTTGAGAAGTCTATTTTGTTGGTTAGTGTTTTATAGAGACATGGATTAGATTCTCATGATACTTGTGAGTGCGAGTCATTGATGAGCGAGAAATGACCTCACCTATTTACTAGAATTCATTCTTCCACACTATTTCTTAGGGATGGAAAGTATTATGGTGGGAAGTTTTTAGCATCTCATTACTATATTTTAAGTATTTACCTTCTCCTTGATAGTTTTCCTCATTAATTTGGAACATCTTGGGAATCTTGAGGATGGATATATTTTTTGGGGAAAATTAATTAAGGTTTGGAGAACACCTGAGTTAGTTTGTGTTTTTTTTAAGAATATGGGTTTTCTATTGTGTTCTAGGAGATTATATGATGTGTAAATAGTTTAGACGACATTTACTTGGTCTACATACACAATCCATGAACTTGGTACACAACGTGAAAGTAGTACATTTCATGTAGGAGTTACATGCCATGTATGTTTTAAAGATTATATTTTAGTAAAAAAATATGGGGTTTTAGCGTACTTGAGTGATGTTGATTACAAGGAATGTAAAGGTTTTACATGCCATGTAAATGTCATGAATAAAGATTTTAAGGTGCCTCTCAGCTGAAATGTTACTTCATTATTCAGAAGATCTTTTTTCTCCGGACCTGGAAGAATTATCGAGTGATTTTGGGAGTCTCCATTCATTCTGGATTGATTGATTCAGCATTGGATCGCCATTGTGGGTGGATCACATGTCTCTAGGTGAGTAATCCTTTCTACTTATTCATTTATTCGATCGTAGTAGCACCATTGTGTTGCGTTATCAGATCCATTGATTTGTAGTGATGTTTCCTTTTTTTTGTCTCTAGATATTTTGTGCGATCTTGGTTATAGGACCTTCGTTGTTAGTGTTGTGTTCCCTATTGCTGATGTGTTCTATTACAGGTGTGTGCGACCCGAGTTTTGATGTAGGTGGTTCCGTATCTATCCTATGTTGGATGAAATGCATTTCTCCTACTTTTATAAATTGATTTATATATAAATTTAGCATGATTGTTTTGTGTGTGTAAATGGATTTGTGAAAAATCTGGTGTTTCTTGGTTTTTGGTGAAGGAAAAAAGGGGTATTTTAAATTCATTGAAATTATTTTTGAAATAAAACACATGGGAAGCCTTAATTACATAGGTGGAAGGTTTATCTTAGATCCATCATACATATTACCTTCACGATGTTTTCTCCTGGATATTTTATATTATCCCTATGAATGTTGTTCTAGGGTCATGTTCTTGAAATTGTTGGTGGGTTCACTCATGGGGTGTTCCTCTTCTCCTTAGGTCTGTGTTTCAAGAAATTTTTATGCACTAGTCATTTGTTGTAGTATGAGTAGTCTACTAGCCTGACTTGTTGAGTTCCTTGGAAAGATTTACCTATGCTTAGATTTGTACTGTCTTGGATTTGATATGCATGCTTTGGTTTTTGAAGAATTATAATGGAAATTATGTTTGAAATTGATATACCTTCCTTTATTTTAGAATTGTTGAAAAAAATGGGAAAATATTTACCATGCTTTGATAAAATTACCTTTTTATTTATCCTGGCATGTTTTTATTTAAAATGAGAATACCTAAGTTATTTGTATAAAGACTTGTTATGGTACACCTGGGTGGGATCATATTGAGCATATTAGCTCACACCCTATGTACCCCTTCAATGGTGCTTTGACCTTTGCATGTCTTTTGATGTAGGGAAAGGCAAGACGCCACACTGAGGTGGCAAGGTTTTTTGTCAGTTGAGTCTGGGTAGCTAGTGGTGAGATGGTGGGGTTTTTACATGCTATCACATGGAATAGAAGTTCTGGTTTTATTTTCCATTTTTGTTTAGACTTGTACTTGGAGATTTTAGCTACTTTGAGTTTTTTGGTTTCTATTGTTAGTTTCAGTTATAGAATATATATTTCTCCCACTGTGGTCTCTTTTATACATCTATGTGCCATGTTTTTTCTTCTGGTTGGGTTAAATCATTCTATTTTGTTGTTGTGTGATTTCTGGGCACTAGTCACCAGCCCGTGGGGATTGAGAACTCTCTTTAGGTATGTGACAGGTTGAATCAGGTACCAGTTTGAGAGGGTATTTGGGTCGGTTCATTACAATACCCATTTTTTACATCACTTAATATAAATGGAGAGTTACCCCCTCATGTTTTTCATGAGATGGTGATAAAATTGGTAATATAAAACTAATCCTAAAGAATAGTCAAAGACGTCTGGCAGAAGACTTTACATTGGAAACACTTCGTACCTAGGATTAGCTTACATTCTCCCTTTACAATGAAAACTTCATCTCTTATTAATATACATAGATTAAAACTTGGTGTGAATTTAATTCCATAAATTTGGATATTAAAATCATCATGGAAATACCAGGAGTCCCTTAGTGGGTCAATGTATTTCTCAATTGTTAATCTAAAAAAATCATAACTTTAAATTTTTTGTCACCCATGTTCACGGTGAGACTACATACTTCACACCGTGAAAGTTTGGGATTTATTCCTACTCTTTATTTTCATAATTTCTTTTCAAATTATAAAAATTTCAACATTTACACTATGAATATTGGTGTCATGGTGTGAATGTTGCTACCCAGATTCCTTTTTCTTCTTTTCTACTTCCATCTTCCACTTTGAGTTGTGAACTCATGCTATGAAATTATTATAATGTGAATCAACCTTTAAAAAAATTAATTATGATATTTTTTTTTGTTTTTTTACTTAGAATTCAATTCACATTACACCTACCAAAAAATTAATAAATAAATAAAAATATTGGAAATAAAAAATACTTTAGTTAAAAAAATCAATGAATTTCATATCTAAAAATGTATTCATCAGATGTTAATATCATGACATTATTGATTAATTTTAATATTGATAAATATCATTGTATTTAATTTTAAAAGTAAATATTGTTATATTTTTCAAAGGTAAAATTTGGTATTTTAAGATGGGGACTCTATTTTATAAGTTTTTAATGATTTTGAATTTTAAATAAATACGTCTTCAGTATTTTATGTCTTATAAAAGAATTTTTTTAAAGAATTGATTTTAGGAAAATTGTTTTCTAAAAAGGATATTTGATTTTGAAGGGTAATTTCTTTAATTTTTTTAATGAGTTTTAAAGTATTATATTTTAAATAAAACACTTTAAAAGAGTTTTCAAGTATTTTTAAGAGGTTTTTTCTCATTTATTTAATAACTCTTACTATGATTTTGTACTTATCCTAAGTTTTCAAATGATTTCATAGGTCTTATAGATGAATAAGATCTATTATAAAGTCAAGTCTTAATTATAATGATTTTTAGTGAAGATGGAGTGCAATTCGAAGAGTTTGTAATGGTGAAGAGGAAAAAATACCCACTTAAAAGAATTAGTATAAGTTTGATTTGTAATAGAATTACTCATTCTCTAAAGTTATGGACCTAAAAAGATCATTGGGAATATAGTGACCCATTATTTGGATTTATGTTTTAATTATGAACTTTTCAAATTGAGTTGCTTATTTTAATATTAGATCCATTATATAAAATAAGAAAAGAAGTAATGTGTTTTCAGTATTTGACCCCAGACTATGGGTATGTGGCTTTATAGATAGTATTGAAGAAAATGTTGAGATAAGTTTGGGGTTTATTATGATATTAGTTGAGTATAATATATGAGCTAGAAATTTCTTTTGAGAATTTTGAGATTAGATTTTTAAATGATTGAAGGAATTTTAGAAAAATGATATTTTAGAAAGGCCTTGTGATTTAATTAGGGAACCTATAAATTTTTTATGGTTTCATTATTTTGAATTTAGGAATAAATATAAAACCCTTTAAAATGAATTTTTTCATGGAGTAATTTCATATAATTTTTCCTTTGAAAATTATCTTTACCAAAATCTAAGTAATTATAATTAAGAAAATATTATTTTTTATGTGATTAATTAGGAAGTAAAAATTTATCATGTCTTAGATAATTAAAATTACGAGGACATAATTTATTTTAGTGGGTAGAATGTAACAGTCCTAGTTTGATTGTGAGTGTATATATATAATATTTTAGTATCTTGTTTCCCAACTAGATCAAACTATGCTATATTTTATTGATAAAATATTACAAACTGGATAGGAAATAAGTTATCCTAAAATTACAAGTATATCATTACTATAGAGATGAAAATATAAACGTAAATATTAAAATTACAACTACTATGAGACAATATATTAAATTAAAAATAAAAACAATAAGATTATAAAAAATGTCATCATGACCGACTATGAAGACAATCTATCCAAAGTTGACTATAGAGACAAAAAGGATAATTGGAATTATAGGAATAATCTTTGTAGGTAAAACAAGAGGAGAGTAAGCAAGCCCATTTAAATAAGAAAATATGATCATTGTACAATCGTTGGGGGGGATAATGATAGTTCATTTTCAAATAAGTGATGAAATATGGAGTAGATTAATTAAAAAATATTCATCTATATTTATTTTAGAGATAAAATGAAATAGTTGTTTATTAAACATGTAGTTATTTTTAACATGTTCACATTTCAAGAAACATACTTTAAATAATATTCGTATTTCTTTAATGAGATGTCATGTGGTAAGTTATTTTTGAACTTATATATAATAAATTAATTATAATTAATATGGAATTACTTGATGATACGTGATAGTAATTGATAAATATAGATTTTAATAGAAATATAATATCTAGAAATATAAACAGTATGGAAAATCAAATATTAATTTAAATATTATATTAATTTAAAGTAAAAAAAAATATTTATTGTAATATAGTATTTATCATAATACTTTAATTTGAAATATACTTTAAAATCAATATATATTGTATTATGAAATATTAAATATTAATGGATGTAATGGAATGTGTTTATAATTGGATTTTAGTATAAATTGGATTGAAATATTAATTTCCTATTTAAACAATAATTTTTTAGTAACACTACTTTTAGTATTAACTCTTAATAGAAAAATGGGCCGACCATCCTATAGCCTATGTGAAGATCAATCCAGCTCCTTCTGGTAGAATTTTAATTGTCAACCTAAAGGAACAGGGACAACATCATAGGAATGACACACATGGCATTAGGTGTAGTGTGTGGGGTGGAACATAAGATAGTTGTGAGTAGTTAGCCCCATCTGTGCAGGGTGAAATGAATGAACAAGGTAGACTACTGACTCCCCATATATTTCATTGGTGTTGTGATATGACATACATGTATACAAAGAAGCAAGGGATCGACCGTGGTTTTGATGTGGGGCATATAAAATTAGGAACTATTCACAAAATAAATAACACGCATTTTTTAAACTCTAAAACACTGTACCTTTACACAACATGTTTCTATGTAAGGGTAAATAAAAATTAACTTTTCATAGAATATATACATAAAGGTCATCTTAAAACTAAATTTCTCATGTAAATATCATCATCTCCTCCTTATTCACACACCATTTAAAATTAAAACATGCCAAAACCCTTACTGTATTCAGCCTCCAGCACAATATTGGATATTGATAGAGTATATATATATACATATATATAAAGTTTCTTAGAGGGGACACCCAGTTGACTCACATTATGTGGGGATGATTTAACAAATATCACAAGGCTATGAAAATATTTTAAGCTGCTGTCTTCCTCCTCCTCACATGAACTATAGTGAGATTTTTGTAGGTTATATATATATAATTATATATATGGAAATTCATTACATAAACATCTTTACAACATAATGGGACACATGAAATAAAATTACAACTGTAAGTAATTCCATTAGACATCACAGTTCTTGTTTCATTTGAAAGTAATAAAAAAATGATGTGATCTGTGTGATGATTCTTTAATGTGAGAATAAGAGGTAAAAAGGTAATAAATAAAATGTTAATAAATTCTATATTGTGTATCCATATTCCTCCTTTTATGAAACTATTTCATGGTCTTTAGTGACACACACACATATACATTTTTTTCATTATAATAACCACTCACAACAAGTCTATATGAAAAATACTAATATGCTTGGATAACACAATGAGTAGTGGTAAATAAATTTATTTTTCTATTTTAAAGGGGTCCACAAGATCTGTACCAGACAAATAATTCCTATTATAATGTCTCTGGAAAACACCAAATATATTTCAAAATAATTTTTTGGTTATATATATATATATATCAGATATGCACTGGAGGTATGCTTATATAAAAGAGATTCTTTTCCTTTTAAGGTGTTCACACCACCCATTCAATAAAAGAAAAATATGTGTATTTTCCTTAGTTGCATAGATAAAGAGACAGTGAGGTAGAAGAGGGAGTTTTAAGAGATACCTTCAGGAGGTATAATAGCTAAGGAGGAGAGATTGGAAGGTTTAGTGAGTTTTTGTAGAATTAAGGCTAGAGAGAAATATTTTATCAATTACTATTTTAAATTTCAAAAAAAGCATTGTAAAGACCTGGAAATTCCTTGGGAATTTTTTTCTTAAATTCTTGGGAATTTTAAGAGTCCGCAGTTTATGACGGCGCGCGATTCCGAGGCCCGGAGTGCCCAGAATGATCCATCAAAGTTTTGTTAAGCTTAAATTAACGCGCGTATGCAGTTTTCCTGAAAAAGTGTAATAAATCTTAAATGGTTACTCAGATCAGAAATCCGAGGCCACCGTTGCGCTTAGGATGGAGGGTTTACCCTATGCGTGACTTAATTTTAGTCATCGTGGGCCTCCTGTGAGAAAACCCAAAAATGGCATAACCGTAAATAAAATAATTAAATAAAGTTATTTTATTTTTCAAATGATCATAACTCACAAACGGTAACTTATATTAAAAAGCCGAGACCACCGCTAAACTCGAGAGGGCAGGACTTCTTTAAGTAGATACTAACTTGGGACGGCGAGGGCCACTAGAGAAAGTTAGTTTTTGGCTGCAAATAAAATAATTATGTGACAATTATTTTATTGTAAAATTCATAAATTTTAAATGGTAACTCAGATTGGAAATATGAGGGTACTGTTGGGTTCGTTGGGGCGTGTTTCACTTAGGGAGAGTCTAACCTTGACTGTAGTAGGTTGAGGATGGCTGTTAATAATTTTCCGAACTTTTTTTCGGGTACGTTTAGTAAACATGCAAGCGACATTTTATATCTTTTAAACCGGTGCTTGGAATTGAAATCCGAGGGCACCGTTGAACTCACAATTCCGGTATTCATTTAAGGAGACCTTTACCGTAGTTGTGTCTTATCGAGATTGGAAATTAATTTTTGGGGTTTCTAAATAAATTAAATAAAAATATGTATATCATATTTTTATTTGAGTGGTGGTTTAATCCTCCAAGGGGAGATTGGTGGTGGGGAACACCCGTGCATAACCTCCCATGGGAGGATATTATGTGGTGGGGTCTACACGATCTCAAACCCCCTTAAACCCCCTTTAACCCTTGAGTTCCCCATTAATGGGGGAAACTTTTGATTTACCCCTTAATGGTGCCAACACACCTAAGAGATAATTAATGCCTCAATTAATTATCTTTTGAAAACTTTTGAATTATTCCACCCCATTTAATTTAATGAGTAGTTTAATTTAATTAAACACAAATCTTGTGTGTTGTTGTGCCAACAAATAATATACTCCTCTATTATTTTTGGTTGGCACATAATACTTTGGTGGAATCCTTGGAGAATTATAGAGAGAGCATCCTCTTGACGAAGAATGCTCCTCATCTCCGAAGAACAACGATACCGTATTCGATCTTAGTCCAAGCCACAAGAGAAGGTTCCACCCAAGAGAAACGTCAATGATGCTTCATCTTCATACATTTCCCAATGTCAACGAATCGAAAGTCCACCCTCTTTTCACAACTTTGATGACGTACTTCGAATCGAGGTAGGGGGAAATTGGATTATTTTTATGGATGAGTTATACTCTCCTTTCCTCATCGCGTGTTGTGCTCTTGATGCTGAATGTTAACGACATAATGAGGAGGGATCGGACTGCACAAACATAGTCTGACCCTCCCCCCCCTTGTTGTTGTTCTCATTGTGTTGACGATGGATGTAGATCACAGAAGAGGCCAGCGGCGCAAGGGCTGCCGTTGCACCATGCAAAGAAAAGCCGCAGCCAAGTGAGACGCGACAGAGCCGGAAGGGTGCGGTGTCGTCGCACCACGCCAGAGAAAGGCCATGGCCAGGGTGGGCCGCGGCGGAGAAAGCACGACGCCGTCGCGCCGTGCTGGCGATGCGGAACCGCGGCCAGGACGGGCCGCAGCACCGTCGCGTCACGCCAGTGACAGGGACCGGCTGGCCCGAGCGGCCATCCGAGAGGTGCGGGACCCCATCGGGTCCCACGTGGGCTGGACCGACACCACCAGGCACTGGTTTGATTATACCAAAACGGCCGTTCGGGTTCCAGGGGTGCGCGTGCCTCCCCTCCTGGTGCGGCCAGGCCGGGCCGCCTTCGGCCGGGCCGCCCTTGTCCACGTCGGCACGGGCCGGGCTGCCCACGGTTGGGCTGTCCACGGCCGGAATTGGTATCAGAGGAGTCTGTTATACCACAAAACTTTGGACTATGATCTATCTTACCAAAATAATGTTAAGAGTATTGAGTGTGGTTTTCAGTCCAGGGAGTCCAGTGTTGGTGCGGTGACCGACATATCCATACACCAGGACCCTGACTTCTGTTTTCTAACTCAGTGCACAAAAACACTGATTGAGAGCATGTTTTCAAGAGTATTCTTTGTGAACTCTTTGAGTTAGCTCACCAGGTATAAATTTTTGACCGTGGCACACTTGTTCCTTATTAGGATTCCACTGCGTAGACAACCAACTAGGATTTCCGAAAGAGTACACGATGACAGCCCACTGAGCGATGAGGCCCCAGTTTAGGGCCCTCTTTCTACATTGGTACCTTTGGGTGGTGTACCAGCAGCACCACCACCTGTTGGGCAGTAGATACCACCAGCCGCATTGGGGGATTGTGCACACCGACTGAGCGCATTTTATGAGTTCCTGCATAAGAGGCCTCTGAGGTTTCGAGGCGAGATAGATTCCCACGCAGCTGAGGGATGGATGGAGGCAATTGCTAGAGTTTTCCGCCCAGCTGTGACACCAGTAGAGCAGATGATGATCTTACCTACTATAATTTTTCAGTGAGTGACCATGAGGATGGTCCACATAGTGATGAGGCCTCGATACGTGGACCATTACCCGAGATAGTACCTCCGGGTAGTGTGTCAGCTATATCACTATCTGTTGGTCAGCAGTTGCAACTGGCAGTACCGGTAGAGGACAATTATAGGCTTAGTGCCTTAAATGTGTTTTAGTATTAGATAAACCTCAAGTTCTAAGGTGATCCCGACTCATTGGCATCTTAGGACTGGATTGAGGATGTGGCTGAGAGTTTACTAGAGCTTATACAGCTTCGGCAGGACGACGTGTCGGTAATTGAGTATTCATCGAGGCATACAGATCTTTCCTGGTACTCGATGAATATGATACAATCAGGGATTTAGAGCTCAGACCTCTGAGTGAGGTGTGTTTAAGGATATCCGAGTCAACACTTTTTCCTCTACGCATTCATACTTATGTTAGGGTTCTAGAGAGAACCTTTGTGGTTGAATGTTAATTGGCTGAGTGGATATAGCCAGTGAATGTTAGCAGTCAGAAAGCATGAAACTAGAGCCAGTCTTAGAGACTTGAGTGTGTAAAATGTTTCTAGAAGAGGAAGTGTTAAGGATAGATGAATCTACAGGGCAACAGACGTGGAAGTAGAGCTAGGAGAGTAGCATGAGGTGGTGAACATTTCAACATGTTACAACCACCCGCCTTTGTGGTCCCCGCTAGGCTCAGGAAGCTAGAGGTAAGGGGAAGAGAGTAGCTGCATGCGGTCAAGGATTGTAACCCAATGGATCTAGGAATGATTTGAGGTACGGTCTATGTCTACTACTAGCTACCGTATCAATAGAAATAGGTACCAATCATTCCTTCCTTCCACGAATCTAGTCCCAGACCTAGAGTTTCTGGTTAAGCTGTTGACTTGACCCTCGCATCTAGAGATACCTTTGGGAGGAGACTCAATAATCACACTTACGCCGACATTGTGATCTGACACTTGAGGCGAGAGTTTTAGTTGGAACCTCTTAGTGGCAGCGTCGAGGCCTTTCGACGTTAGTTTGGGTATAGACTGGGCAACCACAGTTCATACACAGATTGATTGTATTAGGAAAAAAGGTTGTGTTTTATCTACAATTTTGGTAAGGGGTTTTACTTGGTCGACAAAAAGGAAAACCCAGGCAGCACAGTATGGAATCATGCATAAGAGGGTGCGGTCGATCACTCATGAGTCGACTAGACTTACCTTTGTGCCAGACTTCTCCAGAGTTGCAGCACCACTATCAGATTTGGCGAAGAAGGGGCAACCCTTCGTGTGGTCGGAGAGATGCCAACGGAGATTTCAGGAGCTGAGGCAGAGGCTAACTAGTGCCCCAATCTTGAGGCTTCCAGATGAAGGTGTAGGGAACGTAGTTTACTGTGACGCATCAGGGACCAGACTCGGGTGTGTCCTGATGAAGGAGTGAGCAGTGATCATGTATGGTTCTCAGCAGTTGAGACAACACAAGCAAAACTATGCTACCCATGACCTAGAGTTAACAGTAGTGGTCTTCACCTTGAAGATTTGGAGACACTATCTTATGGGTGAATGCTTTATAGTCTACCCTGACCACCAGAGTCTCAAGTATATCTTCTCATAGAAGGACCTGAACCTGAGGCAACAGTGTTGGATTGAGTTCCTCCAGGACTATGACTTAGAGATAGTCTATACTCCTGGGAA
Organism: Viscum album; assembly: GCA_963277665.1. Taxonomy (NCBI): domain Eukaryota; kingdom Viridiplantae; phylum Streptophyta; class Magnoliopsida; order Santalales; family Viscaceae; genus Viscum; species Viscum album. The sequence continues at coordinate 1,465,051,463 of OY728123.1, forward strand.
GGGGAACATTATAGCAGATACTCTCAGCAGGAGATCAGACATTCAGCTACTAGGAGAGGCGACAGAGCAGCTGGCCGCATTGTAGATATCCTTTTTTGATAGAGATGGAGCAGCCTTTCTACATTCTCTCACAGTCACTCCTGCACTTCTTCAGAGAGTCAGGGAGGTGCAGCGTGGGGACGTTGACTGTGACATGCTACGTGCTTAGATATCCACTGGGTAGGAACCTGATGGATTTTCTGAAGATGGGGAGCACGTCATTCTCTTTAGAGGACGTACAATGGTACCTTTTTCACTTCAGGAGGAAGTGTTGAGGGAGTTCCACACATCTCCTTTAGTGGTACATCTAGGAGTGATGAAGATGTATCAGGACCTCCGATGATAGCACTGGTGGCCAGGTATGAAGAAGTAATTAGTGGAGTTTGTCTCTCGATGCCTCACTTATCAGTAAGTGAAGGCAGGGCATCAGGTACAAGAAGGCTTGGTTCAGCCTTTAGAGGTCCCAAAGTGGAAGAGGGATGAGATATCCATGGACTTTGTGGAGGGTATTCCACGTACATCCAGAAGACGGAGACCTCTGGAGTTCGAGGATGGCGACCACATCTTTCTACAGGTCTCACCTCGACGAGGTCTACAGAGTGTTAGCCAAGTAACAAAGTTATCTCTGAGGTTTATCAGACCATTCTAGGTCCTTAGCAGAGTTGGCGAGGTGGCTTATACTTATCTCTTCCACCTCATTTGCACCGAGTGCACGACTTCTTCCACGTATCCCAGCTGAGGAAATACATGCACAACCCTTCCCACATTATCAACCACGGGGAGATGGATATCGATGATGGGGAAACATTCATGGAGGTTCTAGTGGAGATTGAGGATTGACAAAAGTGGGTCCTACGTGGATGGTCTATACCTCTGGTGTGTGTTCTCTGGCAGCACGAGAACCTCCAGGAGAGCACATAGGAGCAGGTGGCTCAGATGTGTGCTCAGTACCCTCATTTGTTTCTTTAGTGTGAGTTGTATCTTACGAGGACATAAATCCATGAGGTGGGAAGAATGTAAAGACCTAGAAATTCCATGAATTTTTTTTCTTAAATTCTTGGGAATTTTACGAGTCCACATTTTCTGACGGCGTGCGATTCCGAGGCCCGGAGTGCCCGGAATGATCCGTCGAAGTTTTGTTAAGCTTAAATTAACATGTGTATGTAGTTTTCCTGAAAAAGTGGAATAACCCTTAAATAGTTACTCAAATCAGAAATTCGAGGCCACCATTGTGCTCAGGATGGTAGGTTTACCCTAGACATGACTTAAGTTTAGTCGGCGCGGACCTCCTGTGAGAAAACCTGAAAATGGCATAACTGTAAATAAAATAATTAAATAAAGTTATTTTATTTTTCAAATGCTTATAACTCACAAACAGTAACTCAGATTAAAAATCTGAGACCACCGCTGAACTCGTGAGAGTATTCTTTCTTTAAGAAGATACTAACTTGGGTCGTAGAGGGCCACCAGAGAAAGTTAGTTTTTGGCCGCAAATAAAATAATTAAGTGACAATTATTTTATTGTAAAATTCATAACTTTTAAATGGTAACTCGGATTGGAAATCTGAGTGTACTGTGGGGTTCGTTGGGGTGTGTTTCACCTAGTTAGAGCTTAACCTTGACCATAGTAGGTCAAGGATGACTGTTAATAATTTTCTGAACTTTTTTTTGGGTACGTTCAGTAAACATGCGAGCGACGTTTTATATATTTTGAACCAGTTCTCGGAATTAAAATCCAAGGGCACCGTTGAAATCGCAATGCTGGTATTCTCTTAAGGAGACCTTTACCACTGTTGCGTTTTATCGATATTTGAAGTCAATTTTTGGTGTTTCTAAATAAATTAAATAAAAATATGTCTAGCATATTTTTATTTGAGTGGTGGTTTAATCCTCCAAGGGGAGGTTGGAGGTGGGGCCCACCCGCGCATAACCTCCCATGGGAGGATATTATGTAGCGAGGACCACATGATCTCAAACACCCTTAAACCCCCTTTAACCCTTGAGTTCCCCATTAATGGGGGAAACTCTTGATTTACCCCTTAATGGTGCCAACACACCTAAGAGATAATTAATGCCTCAATTAATTATCTTTTGAAAACTTTTGAATTCTTCCACCCCATTTAATTTAACGAGTTGTTTAATTTAATTAAACACAAATCTTGTGTGTTGTTGTGCCAACAAATAATAGACTCCTCCTCTATAATTTTTGGTTGTCACATAATACTTTGGTGGAATCCTTGGAGAATTAGAGAGAGAGCATCCTCTTGACGAAGAACACTCCTCATCTCCAAAGAACGACGATACCATCTTCCATCTTCGTCCAAGCCACAAGAGAAGGAGCTTCCCGCGAGGAACGTCGACGATGATTCATCCTCGGACGTTTCCCGACGTCAACGAATTAACGTCTGCCCTCTTTCTGTGACTTCGACGACGTACTTCGAATCGAGGTATGGGGAAATTGGATTATTTTTATGGATGCGTTATAATCTCCTTTCCTCATCGTGTGTTGTTCTCTTGATGCTGAATGTTAACAATATAACGAGGAGGGCTCAGACCGCACGAACATGGTCCGACCCTCCCCCCTTTTTGTTGTTCTCATTGTGTTGATGACAGAGGCGGATCATAGAAGAGTCCGGCGGTGCATGGGCCACCGCTGCACCACGCAAAGAAGAGACACGACCAAGCGGGCGACGGCAGAATCGGAAGGGTGCGATGTCATCGCACCATGTCGAAGAAGGGCCGTGGCCAGGGCGGGCCGTGGCGGAGGAAGCATAACGCCGTCACGCCGCACCGATGACTGGGAACAGCTGGCCCGAGCGGCCAGCCGAGAGGTGCAGGACCCCGTCGGGTCCCGTGTGGGCTGGACTGGCACTAGTGGGCACCGGTTCAGTTCTACCCAAATGGTCGTTTGGGTGCTAGGGGGGTGCGTGCCTCCCCCCTGGCACGGCCAGGCCGGGCCACCTTCGGCCACGGGCCGAGCCACCCACGGTCGGGCCGCCCACGGTCGGGCCGCCACGGGCCGAGCCGCCCCCTAGCCGGGCCGTCCACGAGCCGGGCTTCCCCCGAGCCGGGCCGCCCCCGAGCCGGGCCGCCCCCCGAGCCGGGCCGCCCCCGTGCCGGGCCGCCCCCGAGCCGGGCCGCCCCCGAGCCGGGCCGCCCCCGAGCCGGGCCGCCCCCGAGCCGGGCCGCCCCCGAGCCGGGCCGCCCCCGAGCCGGGCCGCCCCCGAGCCGGGCCGCCCCCGTGCCGGGCCGCCCCCTTGCCGGGCCGCCCCCAAGCCGGGCCACCCGTCGGGCCAGGACGTCCCCTCGGCTCAGAATACTTCCTCAGATCGGGTTGGACCCGTAGTCTAGGTTAGACCCTGGTTCAGACTAGGTCGGGCCAGGTCAGTCTGACTGGGTAGGACCGGACCTGGACCCGCTATTGCCGTTTACACCTTTTTGCCCGCATCTAGGGATACGAGTGTCCGATTGACGTACCACCTGAAGCGATGGATTTCTTGGAGTGATACGATACTTTTGGAATACCCTGCTTGAGGTTTGGATGCAGTTTGGGTACGGTATGGTTGGTTTGAGCCTAAAAACCAACCAGACCCCTTAACAGAAATGCCAATAACTCTCAGACCGGGCATCCGATTGATGCACCGTCTATCACGTTAGGTTCCTTATGATGAGATGGAACTACGAGATACATCAACTCAGGACTTAGTGATAGTTGATGTATCGACACTTGGATCAAGGAGAAGACCCTCTCAGAATCGAGCATGCTATGTGTGGGAACCCTAGGGCTGGCTGCGACGATACTGTACCTGGATCCTACGTGGGTTTGACATTGATGACTTCTATAACGGAATCCTCCATGGGTTCGACAGTGATGATACTATACCAGGATCCTCTGTGGGTTCGATAGTGATGAATTCTGTACCAAAATCCTCCGTGGGTTTGACAACGATTATACTGTACCAGGATCCTCCGTGGGTTCGATAGTGATTACTTCTGTACTGGAATCCTCCATGGGTTCGACAATGATGACTGCTGTACCGGGATCATCTGTGGGTCGGAAAGTTCTGACTTCTATTCCTAGATCCTATGTGGGTCTGGCAGAATAGCTGGTCCTGTATCCTATGTGGGTCCGACAGCTTAGCTGATCCTGTATCTTGTGTGGGTACTACAACTTAGATGAGATAGCTGGTCTTATATCCTATGTGGGTCCAACAGCTTAGCTGGTCCTGTATCCTGTGTGGGTCCAACAGCTTAGATGAATCAGTGACTACATCTGATCATATCTACCACTCTACAAAATTTGTATACCTGTGTGATCTGAGTCAGGTCTTTCAACCATTATCATCGTGGCGATTGACTTTACTTCCTTTGTGGAATGGTTTGTGCTTGGGCTCAAGAGTTGGATCCAGATTGTGATTGATAACTTAGTTATATGTATGGTCAAATACCTAAGTAGGGTTTGTTGTTAATTCGTGATTGTATCTTTATACTGTGGTTTATCCTTTGTGGATTCTGGGAGAGCTTCGGGGGGTCTCGTGGTCCCCTACTGAGTATTATTATACTCACCCCTCCACAGGATTCACCCGAACCTTGTTGTGTTCTGTGTAGATGATAGTCAGCAGTGATCGAGGCTGAGGGTGACATATGGGAGGCTGCTCAGATCTGGACTAGACGGGACGTACCGCAGAGACGAGTTGTTCGAGTTCTGTACCTACCCTTCAGGTAGGATTCCCCGATGGACGATCCAAGAGTTGTTTTTCCTTTTTTACTTGTACTTGTTGTTCAGTTGGGTTTGTATACTGGCCCACTTACTTTCATCACACTTTTCTTTTCTATATTAGTACTTTTTGCTTCTACATCTTGTGTTCATACTGTGTGTGTTACAGGTTCAAAGGCAATGCCTTCCCTTTTTATCTGGATTGCGCCTTTGGTGCTAGTCGCCAACCCCTGGCCTATGAAAGGCGGGCTTGGGGTAATCATGGAACGGGCCCCGAGGACGGGTCATGAAAAGCATTATTTTTAAGGGAAAATATTTTAAAAATAAAATAAAATTTTAAATTTTCTAAAACCCTCCTTATATGGGAGTTTTTTTTACGAAATTTCATTTTTTAAAGTTTCAAAGTGTGCTCCTATTTTTTTATATTTTCAAGAAAAACAAAAGCCTATTTTTTTTTTCAAATATGGTATTTTATGATTTTAAAATTATCATTTCATGTTTAAGATTTTATTTAAGAATTTTCATTTTTATATTAAAGAAAGTTTTCTTTAAAATATAGTATTTTAAATATAGATGTTGATGTTCAAAGTGTTATCCATTTTTTTTTTCAATTATGACATTTTAAGAGTTTTAAAATTATCATTTCATGTTTAAGATGTTTTATTTTGTAAACTAACACTCTCTTAATTTTTATATTAAATCTAGTTTTCCTTCTAAAAATATATTTTTTCAGGTAGAAAAATCTTTGAACATCATCATCTATATTTTAAAGTATTACATGAAAAATCACTATTTTCTTTGTATACTCATCAAAAAACGATGAATTTATATTTTATCCTTTTTTTTTAAAATATTTTGACCCTAATGTTGAGCATTTTAAATGAAAATTTTAAATGGAATTCATGATAAAAGTAAGCAACTATTTGTTTTATTAAAATTTTGTACTCGGGTATTGTAAATGATAATTAAGGATGTGGAGTAAACCCAAAACTCAAGGGACTTTGTCCACTAATTTGACGGGTCATCCCAATATAACCCTTCAATGTGTTAGTTGTCCTTAAGTATTTATTTTAAGATTATTGAATATCATTGGATTTAATTTTAAAAGGAAATATTATTATATTTTTAAAAAGTATAAGTTTTTATTTTAAGAAGGGGAATCTTTATTTCATAAGATTTTAAAGGTTTTGAATTTCAAAGAAATAAGACTTCATTATTTTATGTATTCTCCAAGAAATTTTTGAAATCATTATTTTTTATGAAAACTATTTTATAAAAAACTTATTTAATTTTTAAGGGTAGTTTTTTAAATGTTTTAATTAAGATCAAATTAATTTTTTGTAAAGAAAAAAACTTTTAAGGAGTTTTCAAGTATTTTAAAAATGGATTTTATCATTTTTTAAAAACCATTATTGAGATTTTATCCTCACCCTAAGTTTTCAAATGTTTTTTACATGGATTATCGATGGGTATGAGATATTATGAATCCACATATCAATTATAAGGATTAACTTATGTAAATATAGAGTGTTATTGAAGGAGTTTTCAATAGTAATGAAAATTAAATACACACTTAAAATAATTAGTATAATTTTAATTCATAATATAATTCCTAATTCTCAAAATTTTTAGACTTAAAAATGTCCATGGGAATTTAGAGAATAATTATTTGAATTTAAGTTATAATTATAAGATATTAAAGTTGAGTTGCTTATTTTAGTATCAGGGACATTATTAAAAAGACGGAAAAAATGTAACATGTTTTCAGAATCCAACTTGGGAGTATGAGTCTAGAGATTTACAGTTATTCCATATGTTTTATCCATGATGATCAATTACTTTCCATTTCCTTAGTTTATACCCTTATTGGAATTTATTCCCACCCTTTCCTTTTTATTTATGTCCACATGAAATCATTTTCAGTGAGGTGACCTTATATGGAATAATAAATGAGTATTTGAAGTGAATTAAATAAAATTTATGTGTTTTGTGATCTATATACTTCATGTATTATTTATAGATTTTACAAGACTCTAAGCCTCAAAATATCCCAAGGAATTTATTAATGTAATATTTTTTAAGAAAATATGTTAAAAATCATGTAGGAAAAATATGGGTTATCATAGTTGGAATAAAAAACGTTGTAGTTATTTATGTATATTAAGACTAGAAAAAATTAATAAAAAAACATAGGGATAATCTTAAGTACATGAAATAATCCTAAATGTTTTGGTAATGTGTAGAGTGGGGGATTTTTGAGTAATGAAATCTCTATATGAATACAAATAAGTGGATGTAGGAACTCACACAGATGCACCCATGGGTAATAAACATAAAAAAGTTTGGTTAGGTATTAAATCATTATTCACTTGGTGAAAAATAAGTGGGAATAACTACAGAACTGATTTGAAACTCTAGGGTGATATTATTTGGTTGATCACATACTATTTATTAACTATTATGACAGATATATATCTAAAAAAATTATTTTCTTTCTTTTAGTTTCAAAAAGTTAAAGTGCATGATCCAAGAAGTATAATATTAGAAACTTATAGGATTAAAATCCCCTTTAAAATTATTATTATAGGATTTATAATTGTTCTAATTTAAGTTTTATTCTTTTAGAAAAATGGTAGGAAATAGAATGAACTTTATAAATAATGGATGTGGTGGATAATGAAATGAAGTCCTTCCCAATACAAGGGAAGATGAAGATGAAAACATACCAATGATGATAAATAAGTTATCTCAGGTTATAAACAATAACAAGAATCACATGGAGCATCCTTCTTTGACAAAGGAGGAAAAAACTAGTAGTTGAATCCTTTATGTTTCAATGTAAACTTGATTTTAGTAGACCCTATAATCCATTTATCACAAAATAATGGACTAGCACAATAGATAATATATTTTCTATACTCAATTATTCTATAAAATATAAATTTAATTTTGAAGTATACTTCTTAGTGGGAGAAGATGATCAGTGGTGTACACTGAAAAAAACATGAATCCAAAGGATGGAGTTGAAGATATGGAATGGTAAATGTTCAAAAAGTACATTTTCAACAAGTATTTTCCTCATGCCCATTGTAAAAAAAGAAAGTGAATTCCTTGAGCTAAATAAAAAAGATAAAAAATAATTGGGAAGTTATGAAATGAAATTTACAAGGTCTGTGTGATACACCTAAATATTTATCATTTATTTTGATAGGAAGATCAATCAATTCTTTGGTAAACTAAGACCTTATCTACCGAATGATCTAGAAATATGGGACTTTGGTAGTTATGATGAGAGTGTGTAGTGTGCTCTCAAAGTGGAGATGAAGTTTGGAGATGCACATTGGTCTCATGGAATAAATGTTAAGAAAATAAGTATAGAGCCAAATTTTAGAAAAGATTTTGATTATAAAAGAGAAAGTTCTGCAATTACCCATGTACATCAATCATGGGAAGAAACATTTGGGGAATTATCTATAAGGAAGTGTAAATTGTTACAAGTTCAAAAAGGCTATCTATATAGTGTGAAACAATCACAGAGATGTAAATTCTCAAAATCCAAATGTAAATGAAAAGGTAAAGATGGTACAAGTGAATATTATAGTACATTTATTCAAGTGTAAAGAGCATGAATACTTTTCAAATAAATATCCATATCAAAAGTTAATGTAGGAAAACCAACATCAACCCCAAAAAAGCATAAGTGAGAAATAAAATACTTTTTCTATCATGATGGATGAAGTTGAGGATTGAAATGATATGGTATCAGGTAAACTCATTATTCACTCAAATATAGAAAGTTCATTGTTTGATTTTGGTTCTACATGTTCCTTTATTTCATTCATGTTTGCAAATAATATTTAATTAAGCCTTAAATTTTTATAAGTTGAGTTATTAATTAAAAGTCCTGTAGTATTTATTCCAAAATCAAAGGTATATATAGATTATTTTATTGACTCTTGTGAGTAAAAATCAATGAAAACCTAGTGGTCATTCAAATGGTGGAATTTTATGTAATACTAGGGTTGAATTGTATCTCAAAGTATAATGCCTAGATGAATTGTAAAATAAAGGAAATTTTAGTTCCCTTAAAGGGAAAAAATACTATTATTTCTGAAGGAGATATATCACAACCTAATTTTTGTTAATTAACACCACCCATAGCCTTCTTTTTGGGAATTATTGGTGAAGACTGGGAAGAAGGTGAAAGTAAAAATATAGGAAATGTACCTATGGTTTAGGAATACATTGATGTATTTCCTAAAGAATTATCTGGTCCTCCCCAAGAAAGAGAGGTAAAGTTTTAAATTGAACTCATATATGGATCTAAACCAATATCGAAGGATCTATATAGAATAGAATTTGTGAAGTAATAAGAATTGAATAAATAACTACAAGAAATTTTAGAGAATGGTTTTATTTGACTAACTGTATCTCCCTAGGGACCACCTATTCTCTTTATAAATAATAAGGATGGATTAATATGTATTTGCATTAATTGTTGGGAAATTAATGGATTACAATGAAGAAAAAATAACCTCTTACAAGGATTGATGACTTATTCAAACAAATTTATAGGGATCAATTCTTTTACAAGATTGACATTTGATTGGGGTATCATCAGTTGAGGGTGAAGAAAGTGAATATCCCAAATATTGATTTCTAAACAAGATATAGACATTATGAGTTTTTATTATAACATTTTTTATTTACTAATAATCCTACAATATTTATGGATTTGATGAATAAAATCTTTAATGACTACATAGATGATTTTTTGGTGGTCTTTATTGATGATATTCTGAAATATTCCAAAAGTTATGAGGAATATAAGGATCATAAAGGTTCATATTAAAAATCCAAGGAAAGAGATAATTTTTTTATAAATTTATTAAATGTGAGTTCCGGTTACAATAAGTAGCATTCTTGGGACACATTGTAACTAGTAAAGGAATATCAGTTGATTTAGTTAACGCATATTCTATAGAGGAGTGGCCTCATCCTACAACAATGGCTAATCTTTATAGTTTCCTTAGTTTAGAATGATTATATAAAAGGTTTTTGAAAAACTTTTCACAACTTTCTAATCCACTAACCAAGTTAACTATTAAGGGAGTTAAGTTTATGTAGATAAAGGAGTGTGAAGAATGTTTTCAAGAATTGATGAATAGGTTGGTTAGTGGACTTGTGCTAACTTTACCCTCTAATGAATAAGGGATTGTCATTTATAGTGATTCATCCTTGGATGTACTATTATTTTTACTCATGTAAAATGATAAGGTGGTTACCTAATCATCTCAATAGTTGAATCCTCATGATAAGAATTATCCCACACATAATTTTGAGTTAGCTATAGTTATTTTTTCATTAAAGATATAAATACATTATATTTATGGAGAAAAGTGCGATATATAAACCAACCACTGAATTTTAAAGTATATATTTATACAAAAGGAACTGAAGATGAGACATAGGAGATGGTTGGATCTTCTTTAGGAATATGGTTGTTATACTCATTATAACCCTAGAAAAGAAAACAAATTTGATGATGTATTAAGTAGGTTAGACCCTAAATTTCTTATGATTATGAGTATTTAAAGAGATCCATTAATCAAGGACCCGGGAAAGATGAAAATGGAATTCATAGGGGAAGGTAAATCATCAATCATATCCCAAATCATATCCCAACCATTATTACTGGATAAAATCATGAAATCACAAAGAGAAGATCCTATGTTTTAGAAGAAGATACGAGATATGAATAATAGGAAGTTTCCTAATTTATGTCTTGATCAATAGGGAGTACCTAGGTTTAGTAAAAGGCTATGTATCCCGTATATTTTCGAGTTAAATAAATAGATGATAGATGAAGCTCACAACTATAAATTCTCTACACATCCCAGAATCACCAAAATGTATAGAGATCTATACGATAATTATTGATATGTTAATATAAATAAAGAGATTTATGGTTATAATATAATATGTTTTTTATATTAAAAAGTGAATTCAGAGTGAAAACTTATAAAATGAGTACTGAAATTAATACCCATACCTATATTGAAGTGGGACAACATCACTATAGACTTTATGACTATAATTCCTATGATATTAAATGGAAATAATTCCATGTGGGTAATCAGTGATAGATTGATTTTACCCATTTTATCAGTATATAAGAGGATTTATCCCTTGAGAGCCTTGATATCACCATGGAAAGGATTTACGTGATTTATAAATAAGGGTAAACATAATATAAGGTACATCAGACCATTTGATATTTTAGAGTGTTTTGGAGTAGTTTCCTATTAGTTAAAACTACCTCCAAATCCTTCCAATGACCATGATGACTTCCTTGCATCCCTATTAATAAAGTATATGTTTTAATAAAAGTATATAATCAACAAAAATAGTGTGGGATTGGAACCTTACATTTCATATGAAGAATAACCAATCCTGATTCTTGATTAAAAGGAACAAGGGTTGAGGAACGAGACTACCAGACTTTTGAAAGTATTATGTAGAATTTAAAAGTTCAAAGAAGAAACCTGAGATCTTGAAGAAGTGATGGAGTGAAAATATCCCCATTTATTTTTAGGTAAGACATAGATTCCAAGGGGGAATTTTTTTAAGGGGGTGATGTAACACCCAAGGAAATTCTAGTATCGAATGAACATATTTTATTAAAAACCAATGAATTAAAAATAAAAGGTAAAAATTTATTAAGACTATTATAACTAATAATGGAAAATAGAAAAAATAATAATTCAAGTACAATGTATATGTATCTTGGATTATATTCTCCAATAAACATCACATTTATTATAAAAACAATACAAATGAACAATAATATAAGACACAAAATAAATATATTAAAAATAAGAAGTATTATTTATAGAATTTATTGAGATGAATTTATAGTAATAAAACAAAACCATTGGGCATTATGATTATTGGGTATTATGAGGATTGGTCATTTTGGCCATTGAAAATTATGACTATTGGTAATGTAGCCATTATAAAGTGACAGTCGGAATTATTACACATAGAGGTCAATGAAAAGTGATAATTGATGCATAATGGAGAAAACATGGATTTAATCAGTAGGAATATCCCTTATGAATTTCATTTATTAAAGAATGGGAGGGAGGTCACATTACTAGGGTTCACCCTTGACCTATCCCAAGTTGAGATTCAATAAGTTTGACTCAAGTGGAATAATTTTTGGGAGAAGTCCAAGATTCTAGAGATCATTACTGGATTAATGTTAACTGATCCACCCCATTAAAGTACCACCATCACACACCTAACCCTTATGGATTATGCTGGTGTGATAAGAAGTTATGTATCTAGACCTTTAAGTTGTAAATTATTTTAGAAATGAAATAGTTACTAGAATGATCATATGTTTTTTATGTATCACCCTTATATGAAAGATAAAATTCATATTATTAGAGGATGAATATGATAGAATATATATTTGATATAAATAAAGAATAAATATATTTTTAGAAAATATATGTATCTATTTTTAATTAAAATAAAATTTTAAAATGAATTCATAAATTTGAAATAAATGTTTGTTTTCATAAAAATATTTCAAAAAAATATATTCATATATGAATAATAAAATAATTTTATTCGATCATATGTATTTTTATAAGGATTAAAAATGTGATCATATTATAAAAATAGATATTTTTAAATAAATAAGTATTATATTTAAAAATTAAATTTCTCATATTTAGAAAATTATTTTGATAAAATGGTTTTTGTTTTTTGAAATTATTAGGTTAAAATTATCCAATGGTGAATTTTTCATAATTTTTTGTGACATTTTAATTTTTGGGTAAAAATTAAAATACAATATGTATATATAGTAATAATTATGGAATCATAATGAATTGATAATGATTTAATAAGTAAAATAAAGTTTTTATGGACAAAAAATAGGGTTTATAATTAATATAATATATTTTAAAGTAATAAAATTAATTTTCCATACCTATAAAGAATCCTCCAAAACATAAAGTATATTCTAAGATTTTAAAAACAATTCTTTATGAATAAGAATCACTTGCAAATCTAAAATAATACTGTTTAAAGGAGTTTGGTTCTTAAAATTCAAAATACTAAAATATAGTCCCTACATGTCAAATACAATGGTCTAAAATCTTGGGAAGTCTAATGGATTTAATTTTTTTATAATCTTGAGTCCAAATTCTTTTGTTTAGAAATTAATAAAAAAATCCACCTATTTTGTTATAAATACCCACCCATTATTCCATTCCTGTCCACTCTAAAAACATTGATTATTGTTTACCTCCCATTATCACTCTAAAGATCCTCTCTAATTAGTTTATAAGGTTACAAGGATATCTTGTCAAGCTTTAAGAAGCTACCTTTCCATGTAAGGGTTCTCCTCCTCTTTCCTATTATTTATTCAAGTACTTCCTTTATAATAAGCCTTTTTATTTTCAATTTATTATGTTTTCATGTGCTTATAATTAGATTTTTATTATCAAAATTATTCCATATTAATAATATACCACCATTTATTCTCATTAATTCTATCCCACAATCGGTTATGTATACTCGTTATGCTGGTAATCATTATTTGATTTTCCATGCTATACTTTTATATTATGAATTCCTAAACCTACTTTCATTCAAGGGTATTTGTATAGATATAATTATACTTAATTGATTTGTTAATTTTATGTATGATAATAAAATTCCCTACTTATGACTTAAAATTATGAAAGCATTTCTTAAGATATATGATCTATATAGAACACATAAAGTTAGGCATATAAAGGGTGCACCCTAATAGCCCTCCAATGAAATGGGTAAAGAATTAATCTCCAAAGATCACATGTTTATGATAACTTGGTAGAATTAAATGTTAATGTTTCGTGATACCTTGGTGAAAAACCTTGGTAATATGTTTTAAAACACCTTGGTAATGAACCTTGGTGATATGATTATGAATGTATCATTTTTATATTATATTCACATTTCCATATTTTGCCTCATATTTTATCCATGATGATCACTTAATTTCTATATCCTTTATTTATCCCCTTACCGAGATTTATTTTTGACTCTTTACTTTTGATGTATATCCCTAAGAAATAATTTGTAGTGAGGTGACCTGATATGGAATAATAAAGGAGCATTTCAAGTAAATTAGATAAGATTTATGTTTTTGTGATCTATATACTTCATATATTATGTACCTAGTTTCTAAGACATTAAACCTCAAAATATCATGAGTAATTTATTAATGTAATATTTTTTAATGAAATTAGTTAAAAATCCTATATGAAAAATATGGGTTATTATTGTAGTGGCCCAAAGAAACCAAGGTCAAGGAAACCTAGGACCCTGTACTATCTTAGTGGTTGAACCAATCATAATAAACAGTGAATAATCCCCTAGAAGAGTAATCTAAACACTAATTGTAAATAAGACACCCCAAAAAGTATCACCCTATACATATCATAAAAATATTTAGTTAGCATCATAACATAGTCAAAGTCTAGGAATTATGTACCATGCCTTGTAACAATTTTCCTAGAATTCCCTACCCAAGTTAATGGGTTCCCATGATCATCTAAAAGTGGGTTTAGTGTATAAACCAAATTCAATCACATGAAACACTAATAAAATAAAAAACATCCCTAACATTATCTCTAAGTCATACTTTACCAAAAAACTCATTTTTAACCGAAAACATCATGCTCAGTGTAACCATTAAGCTCAAAACTATAAAAACCAAGGTCCATACACAAACCAATTTCATAAAGTGCTAACTAGGCCTTTATACCTATATGAGAACTCAAATCATGGAATGACTTAATTGTTTTTCCAAAAAAGCCTTGGATCTTTTAAAATAAGTTTAAAATATGAATATATCATTTTTAAAACCAAATACAGTCCATCGTTTAGAACTAACACTTTCAAACCAGATGAAACTTAATTTTGTGATAAATAAATTCAACACACTTAATACAAAACCCAAACATCATTTTAAAATATCATTGGACATCATAAGAATCAAGTTAAGAGTAAGAACTATAAAATTATAAATAAGGAACACCAAATCTCAGATATAACCCAAGTCTATTGAAAAGGTATCCATTTAATTTTAAAAACTAAATATATTTCTTAAGACATTACTTATTGAACACACTTAAAAATAAACAGATATCTTATACATCCCTTTAAATCTTAAGTTTTCATGAGATGTCATCTAGGAATTTAATTGAACATCTAGAGGTATTTAGAAATTAGTTTTATCTATAATGTCCTAAATTATATTAAAAATCTAGTTTTTAAAACTTTATAATCACTAACTATAGGATTAAAGAAATTCAACTTACACAACTCTTATGAAATATAAGTAACAATTTAAAGAAAATTAGGCAATTAATTAAGGTATTTAAGTTTAAATAATTATTCATGGATAAACCTACCTCAAACAAATGGAAACACATAAAATCCAATGAAAAATACTATAAAACATATCCAGACGAGCTAAAAAACCCATATAAATAAAAAAGGTTAGGCAAACCTCACAACCTAGGGTTCGACCACCATTGTACCAAGGTGAGAGGAGGAAGAAAATAAAATTTAAATAGTGGAAGCAAGAAAAAATACATAACCTTGAATAATCCACCTATAATTGGAGGGAAATCCAGAAAATCTAAAGGAGAGGATGAGGAAGCTACGACTAGGGCTCATATCATCTAGTCACATGTAAATGGGGAAAAGGATGTGATTAAAGGGGTTAAACCGGGGAGGGGTAGATTAATTATTTAATTATTTTTAAAACATGGAAAAGTTTGATGGTTTGACCATCAGGTTTCAACCAATATAAAAATGTTGGTCAATATGATCATTGGAAACAATACTCTTAATAATAATTTTAATGTTATAATTAGTGTTATAAATATAAATGATAATGGTTAATTAATGAAAAAAGAAGAGTTGATGGACTCATCCAGCAGAGTCAAGTCATAAGAAGCCTATTTTTGGAGCTTGGTAGGGAGGTAACATCAATGGACTTATCTCTTGACCAATCCAAATCCGAGTTTCAACATGTCAAGCTTGAATGAAATCACTTGTGGGAGAATTTCAAGTTATTGGAAATTACTATTTGAGAAATATTATCTGAGTAGCCTAATGAATCTATTACCAACTCACTCCTTACCCTTAGGTTTTATGAAAGAGTTATAAAGGGTTATTTTTCAAGTCCTTATTTACTTAATTTATGATCTCATTATATTAATACAATTGTTGTTCCATAATTTTTGTTTTGAGTTTATTTTTTCTTAAAAATATGATGAATTTGATAAATTGATTTTTCGGACAGAAATTGTACTTTTCATAAAAGATATAAATATTATAATAAAATAAGGTATTATTAATAATTTTTATTTTAATTAAATAGTAATATTAAAACAATCCTATTTAAATATAAATGATAAAATAATTTTATTTTTTCAAGTGTCATAAATTTCAGTATGCGTTTTCTGTTCGCTATTATTTTTAATAAATATGGATTTTCATATTTACAAGTTAAAATTATTATATTTACGTAATTATTTTGTTAAAATAAATATCTTTTTTTAAATTAGTATGTTGAAATTAGTTTAGGGAAAATTTATGAGAATTTTCTAAAATACTTTATTTTTTTCATAAGTAGTAAAAATACAGTTTGAGTTTTTTGGTATATTTAATGTCATCACATTGATGTAATAAGTAATATAAAATTATGGTATAATATTTTGGATTAAAATATCATAATTGGTGTCCTATTTGGACAATACTATGGGAAATCCCATGGTTTTTCGTTTACCACTACCTAGGTGTCTAAGGAAATTAATAAACAAATCCTCCACTTTTTAAATAAATACCCACATATTTCTCTATTTAATTTAACTCAAAATTCATCCCAAACAAATATATGGTAGTTTTACCTCACAATGATCCCTCAAAAGGTTTCCTCAATCCCCCAAGGTCCCAATATTCAAGTTTTAGGAGTTACTCTTCAAGATAAGGGAAATATCAACTTCTCTTTTCCTTTCAAGTTTCCTTTTTATGTGGCATGTCTTTAAAATTTAAAAACTATGTTATTATATAAATTTTTTTCAATACATTTACTGTATTAAGAGTATTTTATGAATTATATAACCATTTCCCATCTCTTTTTAATTTTTTATGAAACCATATTTTATACCTATTATGCTGCCAGATTTTCTTCTCAAAATTTCTCTCCTTTTCTCAAGAAATTATCTTATTTTTTTTGTGAATACCCAAACCTCTTTATTTTCTAGGGTTATTGAACTAGATTTAAAAATTATCTATTTTATTCTTACATTAACATACATGAAAACAAACTTCCTTTTTTCATGGGTTAATAATGACATAAAGATATTGTCTTTAAGTACTTAAAAAACGCCCTGATTTTGATATAAAACCTGTTTCTTTTATTCTCCATGGGTTTTATATGAAATGTTTTATTATCATATATGTGTATCACATTAATTAATAAATATTAAGGGTTCACCCTAGTATATCTCTAATTAATTGGGTAAATAATTTAATCTCTCTAGATTACATGTTTTACGATACCTTGGTGAATAACCTTAGTAATTTTTATTACACCTTGGTGATAAACCTTAGTGATATGCTTATGAAAGAATCAATTAAATGTTGTATCCAAATTTATAGTTATGATTCATGTTATTATTATTATTATATTTCTCTTTCTCATTCCTTTATTATATTCCTCAAGTTCTTATTGATATTTCTCAAGATCACATGTAAACTGTTTTCCTTGTTTTTCCCTTACTAGGAATTATGCTCATCCTTTCCTTTGATATATGTCCCTAGGTTATGAGATGAAATAAATGTACTTATGATGAAACTTAAAGAATCATTTCAAGTGTAATATAATAATTTTTTAATTTTTCATGTATTATTTAACTTTTTTAAGAAACTAAACTTTAAAATATCCTCTGTTTGTACAATGTAATGTAAAGTTATGAAATAAAAGATAGGATACCATAGTTAGTATGAAAGGAAGGTTTAGTTATTTGTAGAAATTATGATTTGAAAAATTTAGGAAGTACCTTAGAGAAAATTTTAAATATAATAAAACACCTTGGTATTTTGGTGAAGTATTAAGTAAGTGGTTTATGAGAAAAGAAATTACTGTCTAGATATGAAAAAGTGGATGTGGTTCTGGAAAATATGTTCCTAGGGGTGAAAAATCTGACAAGGTGCATCGAGCCTAACTTAGCGTAACCCGATACATGACAACGGGACATACTGCGCACCTGGTTTGACACTCTTAGGGTATATATTTGGTTAATCACAGTACTTTTATGAACCATTATGAAGGATTTATAGGAAATGTGATTATTGTTAAAGAATAACATATTTAAGCATGACATTTTAAGATATGAAATTCCTTTAGAATTATAAGATTATTAAATGTAAAATTTTTCCCACCAATGTTTTTTTCTTTTAGAAAATGGTGGGAAATAGGAGAGATCATGTAAATGGTGAGCACAATGGATCAGGCACTGATGACCTTCTAATGAAAACTGAAATGGAAAACTTTATGAGAATGATGAATCAAGTGAATCAAGTTATGAAAAATAACTTGAATCAAGCCGAGAGACTAGATTCTCCTCATAGGGAATAAATTTCTATTGAGTCCTTCATGCATCAAAAAACACCTTCTTTCAGTGGATCAACTGACCCATTGATTTCTGAACACATGATAAGCTCTATAGAAAACATCTGTTCTGTACACCATTGTTTAGTACAAGAGAAATTAACCTTGGATGTGTACCACTTAGTGGGAGAAGCTGATCAGTGGTGGAAACCAGTTAAAAGCACGAATCCAATAGGGGATATTGAAGCTATAGAGTGGGAAGAGTTTAGAGAAACTGTTTTCAAAAAATATTTCCTCCATTCAATGTGAATGAAAATAAATAAGGAATTCCTAGAGATAAAGTAGAAAGAAAATGAATATGTGGGAATCTGTGAGATTAACTTTATAAGTCATTCCCATTACACCTCTAATTTTTTCATGGATTGTAATAGGAATGTTAATATATTCTTCGGTGGACTAAGACCCCATCTATGGAAGAATCATGACAATAGAGACTATGAAAGCTATAAGGAGATAGTACGAAGTGATACAATGGTTGAAATATAGTTCGGGGAGATGAAGTGGTATCATAAATCGAATGGAAATAAGAGATCAATGGATCCAATCTTAGAGAGTAACTTTGATCATATAAGAGGAGGAAAGAAAGTGCAACTTTCCACATGCAACAAATGTGTGAAGAATAATTCGAGGAACATATTTCTTCAGAGTAGGAAATGTTACAAGTGTGGAAGAAATGTCCATATTGCTTATAAATATTGTAGTGAAGTGAAGCATCAAATTATTAACCCTAATGAAAAAGGGAGAATAGTGAAAGCCCATCCTAAAGTCCAATGATTCTAGTTTGGAAAACTTGGTCACTTTTCCAATCACTATCCAAATCTGAAGACAATGGAGGGGAATCACCATCAACCTTATCAGAGGAAAAGAGAGAAAGGTTGGGATTTTCTATCATGACAACTAAAGTTGAAGATCCAAATAATGTGGTGGAAGTTAATCTCATTGTTCTCTCAAATCTATCAATATTTTTTTTGATTCGTCTTCTATGCATTCCTTTGTCTTATCTATGTTTGCAAAGAATATAAAATCAATATCTGAACTAATAAAAGTAGATTCATTTATCAATAATCTTAGAGGTATTATCCAAGAATCAACAGTGTATATAAATACTAGTATTCACTTTGGAGAGCACAATATCATAAAAAATCTAGTAGTCATTCCTGTATTGGAATTAAAAATTATACTAGGGATGGACTAGATCTCAAAGTATAATACTAATATTAGTTATAGAAGTAAGGAAATATCAGTAGTATTGAATAGAAAACCTATAGTTGTTTTAAAAGGAGAGATATCTCAACCTGAGATTTTTCAAGAAGTACCTATCATAGCCTTATTTATGGAAATGATTAGTAAAGATAAAGAAGTAAATGAAAGTATATGAATAGATAATGTCGCCATCATTTAGGAATACAGTAATGTATTTCCTAAAGAGTTACCTGGAATCCCCCAGAAAGAGAGGTAGAGTTCTCCATTGAACTCATTCCCAGATCCAAGATGATATCAAAGACCCCGTATAGAATGGAAAATATGGAGCTGGAGGGATTAAAGAAAAAACTCCAAGATCTTTTGGAGAAGGGGTTTATCTAGCCAAGTGTGTCTACTAAGAGAGAACCTATTCTCTTTGTAAAGAACAACGATGGATAAATTCATATTTATATTTATTATAGAGAACTTAATGAGATCATAATGAATAATAAGTACCCTCTTCCAAGGATTGATGATTTATTTTACCAGCTTGGCGGGGCTCTATTATTCTACAAGATTGATCTTTGATCTAGTTATCACCAATTGAGGGTGACGAAGGAATATATTCAAAATAATTCCTTCAATTCAAGATATAAGCATTACGAGTTTGTTGTTATGACCTTTGGTTTGACTAATTCTACTATTATATTTATGGATTTAATGAATATATTCTTTAAGGACTATCATGATAACCTTATTGCAGTTTTTATTAATGATATTATGATATATTCCAAAATTCATGAGGAGAATGAGGATCATTTAAGTGTTATATTACAAAAATTGAGGAGGGGGAGTCTATTTGGAAACTCCATAAAATGTGAATTTTGTTTATAAAAGTTGCTTTATTGGGGGAAATTGTACCCAATGAAGTAATATCAGTTGATCCTGACAAGACAATGGTTGTGGAGGAGTGTCCTCATACTACCATAGTAACTGAGATTCATAGTTTTCTTGGATTACCAGGATATTATAGGAGGTTTGTGAAAAACTTTTCATGAATTTCTAATCTACTAATGAAGTTAACTCGAAAAGTGGTCAAGTTCATCTGGAAAAAAGAGTGTAAAGAAATTTTCTAGGAGCTAAAGAAGAGAGTGGTTATTGTACCTATATTAACTCTACCCTCTATCATAGAATAATTTGTTATTTTTATAAATGCATATATGAAAGGGCTTGGGTGTGTCCTCATGAAAAATGACAAGGTGATTTCTTATGCACCTCGATAGTTGCAACCTCATGAGTAAAAATATCGTACACATGACCTGGAGTTGTATGCAATTGATTTTTCTATGAAGATATAGAGACTATATCTTTATAGGGATAAATGTAATATATAAATATACTATAAAAGTTTGAAGTATATTTTCGCATAAAATAAATTAAACTTGAGATAGAGGATATGGTTGGAACTTCTTAAAGACTATGCTTGTTCAATTCATTATCATCCTAGAAGAGAAAACAAAGTCACTGATGCATTAAGTAGGAACGACCCTATTGTGTTGGAAATGGTGATGATTCAAGGAGATACTTTGATCATAGACCTACTAAAACTGGACATGAGAATCATAAGGTAAGTGAAATCATCAAACCAATCCCAAATTATTTATCAACCATGATTACTAGAGAAGATCAAGAAATATCAAAGAGAAGATCCTCTATTACATAATATGTTATAGGATATAAACAATGGGAAGTTTCCCAAGTTCAATATTGATCAAAAAAGTGTATTAAAATTTTGTACAAGGCTATGTGTTCCATCTATTCTATAAATAAAGAAGGAGATAATGGATGAAGCTTATAACTATACTTTATATATACATATTAGAAGCATGAAAATATATAGGGACTTTAATGATCATTATTGGTGGGATAACATGAAAATGGAGACTTCCAACTACACTACAAGGTGCCCGGTGTGTCAACAAGTGAAGTCATAGTGACAACTTATTAAAGGATTATTACAACCACTACCCATACCAGCATGGAAGTGGGACAATATAACTATGGAATTTTTCACTGGTCTCCTGAAAACAACCAAAGGAAATAATAAAATATGGGATATAGTGGACTATCTCACTAAGACTTCCCATTTTATCTCTATTTGAGAAGATTTATCTCTTGAGAAACTTGCTAAGATATATGTAAAGGAAGTGGTAAGGCTATATGGAGTTCCACTTTCTATCATCTTTGATCATGATCCAAGGTTCACATAAAAATTATAGATAAGTATTCAACATGATCTAAATACTAAATTAAATCTCAGTAGGTCTTATCACCCTCAAACTGATGGAAAATCTAAAAGGACTATTCAAACACTCGAGGTCAAGGTAAGAAAATTCCCAATGGAATTCAAAGGTGGATGGGATAAACATATCCCATTAGTTGACTTCTCATACAAAACCATCTTCCATTCGAGTATTCAAATAAAACCCTATAAAGATCTATATGGAAAGTAATGTAGAAATCTTACTTGTTGGGATTAAGATGATGAAAGAAATATTCTTGGTCCTGATCTTGTGTAAGAGATGATAGAAAAGGTTTATTCTATACAAAAACACATAAAGGCTTCTCAGAGTTGGCATAAGAGATACGCTGGCAACCATCGAAGGGACTTGGAGTTTTATGTTGGAGATAATGTATTCCTTCGAACTTCACCTTAGAAGAGAGTCATGTAGTTTGGGAATAAAGGGAAGCTCAACCCTAGATACATTGGCCCCTATGAAATCCTTGATCTTATAGGAGTAGTGGCCTATCATCTTTCAATTCCACCAAACCTAGCTCAAGTTCATGATGTTTTCCATGTATCGCTATTAAGCAAGTACATACCTGACCATTACATATACTAAATATAGAGGTGGTATAAATAGAACATGATATCTATAATGAGGAGCAACTGGTGGAGATCTTGGATCGTAGAGACAAGGTTCTATGCAATAAGACTACCCACTCTGTTAAAGTTTTGTAGAGGAACCAAAAATATGGAGAAACAAATGCGGGAACAAGAAGAAATAATGAGGCTAAAGTAACCACACCTTTTTTCAACTGAGATAATGATTTCAAATTTTAGGGATGAAATTTATTAAGGGGGTAAGAATGTAATGACCCAAACTTTTTGAATAAAATTTGTTTCCTTGAAACGTGTGTTATATTATTTTATACAAAACAAAACTATATCTATTTAATAATCAAGTGAGTATAAATTGAGATGTGACCATCAAGTTTTGACCATTATATGACCATTGGTCAATTACGACCATTGGTCAATATGATCATTGGAAAAAATAATCTTAATAATAATTTTAATGTTATAGTTAGTGTTATAGATAAAAATGATAATGGTTATATAATGAAGAAAGAAGAATTGATGACCTCATCCAGTAGAGTCATGCCATACGAAGCCCATGTGTCGGAGGTTGGGAGATAGTTACCATCACTAATCTTCTCTCTTGACCAATCCCAAACCGAGCTTCAACCTGTAAAGGTTGAACCCAATTGCTTGATAGAGATGTTCAAGTTAGTGGAAATTACCACTTGGGCGATGTTATTTGAGCCACCACATGAATCTATCAACATCAAAAAACTTATCCTTAGGTCGTATGAAGGTATTATAAGGGGTTATGTATCAATTCATTAGTTACTTAATATATAATCCCATTGTATAAATAAAATTATTATTCCATCTTTTCCATTTTGAGTTTAGTTTTTCTAAAAAATATGACGAATTTGATAAATTGTTTTTTTGGATAGAAATTGTACTTTTTAGAAAATATATAAATATTATAATAAACCAAGGTATTATGAATAAAGTTTATTTTAATGAAATAGTATGATTAAAACACTTTTATTCATATATAAATGATAAAATAATTTTATTTGTTCAAGTGTTAGACATTTCACTATGCAATTTAACTATGCATTTTCTATTTGCTATTATTTTTAATAAATAAGGATTTTTATATTTAAAAGTTAAATTAATTATATTTAGGTAATTATATAAATATAATTTTTTAATTCATCATGTGGAAATTAGGTTAGTTTGAATTTATGAGATTTTTCTACAATACTTTATTTTTTATGAATAGTAAAAATATATTTGAGTTTTTTGGTATGTTTAATTTCATCATAATGATGTAATATATAATATAAAATTCTAGTAGAAACTTTTGGATTAAAATATCATAATATTTTTCTCAAGTTTCCAATACCATGGGAAAATACCATGGGAAAGCCCATGGTTTTTCATTTACCACTCCCTAGGTGTCCAAGGAAATTAATAAAAAAATTCTCCTCTTTTGCTATAAATAACCACCCATTTATCAATTTATTTTCAATAATAATTAATCCTACACAAATATATGGTATTTTAACTCCCAATTATTCCTACCAAGGTTTCCTAAATCCCCCAAGGTCCCAATCTTTTAGTTTTAGGAGTTACTCTTCAAGGTAAGGGAAATATCATCTTCTCTTTTCCTTTCAAGTTTCCTTTTTTATGTGGTATGTATTTAAAATTTGTAAAATATGTTCTTATGTAAATTTTATTCTATACATTTACTATATTAAGATTCTTTTATGAATGTGAGACCCTTTTATCCTCTCTTTTTAATGTTTTCTCAAACCATGTTTCATACCCGTTATGCTGCCACATTTTCTTCTCAAAATTTCTCTCTTTTTCTTAAGAAATAATATTATTTTTTGTGAATACCCAATACTATTTATTTTCTAGGGGTATTTAACTAGATATAAAAATTATCTATTTTATTCTGGGATTAATATACATAAAACCCATCTTCCTTTTTCATGGGTTAAAAATGATATAAAAATCTTCTCTTAAAGCATTTAAACAAAACACCATGATTTTGATATGAAACCCATTTCTTTTATTCTCCATGGGTTATCTATGAAATTATTTATTATAATATTTTTGGATGAAATTTATTAATACATGTTAAGGTTACACCTTGATAGTTCTCCAATTCATTGGGTAAATAATTTAATCTCTAGAGATGACAAGTTTTACGATACCTTGGTGAATAACCTTGGTAATTTTTATGACCCCTTATTGATAAAACATGGTGATATTATTATAAATGACTCAATTAAATATTATATACACATTTAAAAGTTATGATTAATGTTATTATTATTATTATTATTATATTCCTCTTTCTCATTACTTTATGATATTCCTCAAGTTCTTATTGATATTCCTCAAGATCATAATTAAACTGTTTCTCTTGTTTTTCCTTACTGGGACTTATGCTCACCCTTTCCTTTGATGTATGTCCCCTGGTTATGAGATTCAATAAATATACTTAGGATGAACCTTGAATAATCATTTAAAGTGTAATATAATATTTTTTTTAAGTTTTTAGGTATTATTACTTTTTTTCAAAGAAACTAAACTTTAAAAGATCCTCTATTTGTACAATGTAATGTAAAGTTGTGAAATAAAAAGGTGGGATTCCATATTGTTTTATAACAAAAAAACAAATATCGTTCCTCACACAAAAAAACATTAAGACCATGGGGTAAGGTGCCTAATAGAATTACTTATTTCCAAAACCAACCTTACAACCAACCAAAAGAACTCAGACATCTCCCTGAGAAAGAAACCAAGGCATAAACATGTGATTTTACCAAATTTGATGCCACCTAACATGAATTGATTCCACATCTGAAGAACCCACTTGTGATTTACATCATAAACCTCCAATAATATTGGGACAACCTCCATCGAGTCAACCCTCAATTTCTGAAGTCTGTAAACTCATAACCATGAATCAAGTCACATCTCCCAAAACTATAAACCTTTTCACTTATCCCTCTATGCCAAACCCACACTAGGACACACTCTATGTTTTACACTATGAGAGTCCAAAATATCCACCCATGGCACATGTTCCCAAAAGTATTGGTAACCCCAACTGACCCCTATCTCGAGTCACCAAGAAAGTCAAATGACACCAACTCCCTAAACCAGAGTCATGCCCAACAAGGACATTGTATCTCCCTCTAAAATTACACATAAAATCTCAAAAAAGTTATTGTTCACGGGAGGTAATACTACCCCCATTCCAAAAAAAATCATATCTAACAGACCCAAGTGACCATTTACTCTAAGGTTTAGACCAGTGATACTCGCACATGAACATCAACACCATGAGATGATCACCGACTCTAGGGACTAAACACATCTCGCAAGGTCTAAACTCACAAGAGTATCCACAAACACATTAACATACATCATTCCACAACTTCAAGGTCATAACCTATCCAAAGAAACAACAATAAACATTACATCATTAACACATCCAAACCCATCAAGGTATCAATTACCTCAACCTGAGGTCTCAAAACTAAGGAACTCCCACTGCCCAAACCACTAATACACAAGGTAAACAACCAACACAAGGGATACCCACAACTGGATTCCCTTAAAATTTCCATCAATTTCCAATTTTACTTATTAATTAAACTTTACCATTTGAAAGCCAATTCTCCACATTTCAAAACATTTCTTTTTTTTGAACATTTCAAGAAAATATCAATAGAAAATATCTACAAGAATGAAAGTTAACATTCGGCATATGAATCCCAAAAAAATACCCATCAAAAGTAACATACAGATGACCTATCAATCCTATGTTCCTAGTATGATTCATAAACTCACACACCATTTCTTGTTATACCGAGCCATGATATAAAACATCATAAATCAATAACATTACATCCAAGTGTACCAATTGAGGTGGAAGTATCAATCAACCATAAAAGCACCAAATTAAACATTAATTTACCACCCATGAAAACGTGGGTTTTTCTCCATATGTAGGGATTTAGGAACCTAGGTATGAGCTTATTTTCAAGTCATAATAAGACCCTAGAATCCTATCTACCATGACCCAAATAGTAAGACCAAAGACACCACCTCTGATACTACTTTGTAATGTACCCAGACTAGTAGACACTATATACAGTACCCCGATCTAGGTCGCCACATGACCTCAGGCATGACTTCCCATACTCCATAGGCTACTAACTAGTAGTGTTGGTCTATATAGAGACTTTGGGGAAACTATAACTGCTTATCATAGTAATACCACAATAGAAATAATATAAGTAGATAAAATAACTAGTATGAACTATAAATGGATGACATATAAAAAAATCTAAACAATTAACAAACTGCACATGCTGTAATAATATGATGAATATACTAAATGTATGGAAATCATACAAATAATGTACAAAACCAAAACTACCAAAAATATAACAAGCACGAAACCGAGTCCCAACTTGGTCCTGGAATCCCATACTATAACCAAACAACCCATTAATAAACCATACATCAGGTCCTTGTCCTGAACCTGTAGCTGAAAGAAAGTAGCATCTGCTTGAGTACCAAAATAACATAGAAGCCTGAGAAGGGTGTGTGTATAACTCAGTAGGCCACCACCAACAGAATTTAAATAAATAACCAGTCTAAACATATAGTGTATGCAGTTACATAATGAATAACAATATAAATATAAAAATAAACTAGGTGCCATTTATTAATAGGGGTCACATTAGTCACTTTCATTATTAGTTCCATGGGTTATCCATATTCCTAAAATTGAGTACGGACTATGCTGATACTATAAACTATGAATAAGGGGTAAAATTACCTAACTCATAGTGTTAATCATTCCATAAAACAATATACATTAACTTACCTTGGATCCTTAGTCCAGGTACATTACCTCACCTTAGAGACTCAATCCAGGTGCATTACCTCACTTTGGAGCCTGAGTCCAAATGCATACCACTTGCATTAATTAGTGGAGTCGAGCCTCAGTCCAAATCCATAACCTATGAAATACCTCAGTGGGCCTATAACATCAGTCTAGCCAACCCATGGGAGGATCCTCGGTCCAATAACCCCCACTACCATTAAGCCTTGTGCACACGCTTCTTTATCCATAACACATTTATAAAACATGAACCATAACCATGGACCAAATTTATCATTTACAACCATAAATCATTAGGCATATCTAAATTATAAGTCATGACCCATTAATAGATATATCATTATACCAAACACCCCCTTATGATATAACATCAATTAAGCACATTCATAATTTAGTTCATTTCATAACCATGAAAACATGCCAACATAATTTTCATGGTTCTTATTTCACCAAACCATATATCAATTCAATGTATATGGAACCAAAGGAACCTTCAAACCCAAAACATGGTATACTACACAATCTAAACTATTCATTTGAAAACATATTCAATCCACCCTTTAAAGCACGATTCTTACTCTTTGAAAACTAAAACATACACAAAGGCTTTCATTTCATTTTCAACCATTCAAATAATCATTAAGTCATTTACCAAAAGGGAGACTATGATCTCATTTCAAATCATCATTTGAAATCTATAAATAAAACAGCTTTCTAAAATACCTTGAGTCCATCAACTCTTTTAAAACATATCACAATTTCAAAACATCTTATTCTTCATTTGAAAACCATAAAAGGATCAAAATACAAAACACATTATTTAAACAATTTCAAATTCCCATAGTCATTTCAAAAAATATGACATATGATCAATTAAATTTACCCTTTATCCAATCCCAGATTCATGGTTACAATTTACAACCCACTTGCTCTCACATTTCTCCTATCTCAATGCCTGCCAATTTATTTCTCCATTTCAAGGGTTCGACACACCCCATGGGTAGCCCTAGTTTTGGTATCCCACAATCAATGAACTCAACAGGGTCCATGAAGTTCCTCGTAACTCAATATAAGGTACAAATCAATTTCCTTAAACCAAGAAATAAAAACACAATAAGAAAAATAGAACAACTACATACACATATAACACATCAAGACTATGAGTAAAAGCTTTAAGACCACCTACCTCGAATATGGAGACAACCACATGCCTGACCTTATCCTTTGATTCAAAAACAGACCACCTTTAAATCTCCAACCTAGAAATCACCAGAAAAAGAGACTTTTATGGATTCATAAGAATAGGAGAGATTCTAGAATCCTTAATCTAGAAAATAGAGTAAAGAGGAGTGTTACACTCACCCGGATATTTGATTTGCACTAAACCACACTCTAAACACCCAATAATTGAAGGGGAAACATATATTGGAAGTCTAGAAGGGTTTGTTTTTTCACCCATTCTTCTAAAAGAAGAATTCATGAGAAAATAGGGTTAAAACCCTTAAATCTTGAGAGAAAAAACTATAAATTCTCTCTTTCTAAGGGTCGAACGGTTTGGACACATAGTTTTCCAAATCGTGAACCAACCATGTGACTCCCTCTATCCAATAGGGGTGAAGCCACACTTTTTATTGGAATCACCCACATAGTTTTTAGACTACATGGTAACCGTGAACCAACATCTACTCGAAAGGGTCCCTAAGCTGCATGGTTCCCTGGTCTAGGTGCACAGTTTGTACTGACCATGCACTAACCATGCGCTGCACACTGATTGTCCTCTTTTCTCCTCCTTTAATGTTTTTCACCACTAGAACACCCCCAAAACTTCCCATACACCTAAGAGCCACTTCATTAGGAAAAAAAGGAATCTTAAATAAAATTTAAACAAGGACATACCTCCATAAAAGGTTAGGATCTTACAATCTGGGGAATGGAATCCCCATTTAGAAGGTTAAATAGTGAGGGAATAGGTCATAACTCATATTTCTTCATGAGGATATTGGTGGGTGATAGTTATAGGTACAAATTTTAATGTGAATAATGTTATTTCACTTTTTTATATTACTAACTATTTTTTCATAAAAGATGAAAACAATGTTACTATGGAGAAAAATACAAACAATTTAAATGTCTAAAATATGAATGGATTCAAGATAGTCGTCTCATTTTATTGTTATGGGGTCCCCATGAATTATGTCACATGATTATTTGGCCATATCTTAGTACAGTTGGCTGTAGATCCAGTTACCCATCCAATTACATATTATGATTGGATGCTTATGCCTCAATAGAGGAAGAATGAAGTCTTTTATTCCCTGATAAAGGTAATTTTAATATGTTATATCATAATTGAATTTCATTATGTAATTAAATTCTATTATTTTAAAAATGAATCTCTATGTACAGATGTTATTCCACTTTATCATTGCTGATCTTATCTAAAAGAAGTGGACATTGAAAAATTTGGGTATGAAATGGAAGGATTTTAAATGGAGGTTATGGAATTAATTCAATGATACTTTATTGACCACTCAACAATAGTTTTATATGGTACCTGAAGGGGTGCCTAGAGAGTAGTGGAAGGTGTTTGTTGATATACATCATCATTTGAAATACAAGGTAATGAAATATATATTATTATATTATTCTAATTTTACATATATACATGAATATGAAAAGGAGACGACATTTCATACATTAATATTAAATTACATGTTATTTATTTTAGGACATTTCAAGGAAAAATGTATCAAGTTGAGATAAAAAAATCACCCCCACAGTGCTGGGTCAAAGAGTTTTTCTAAAAATAGATTGAATCTGGTAATATTCTTATTAGTTTAAATATTTATAAGATAAAATTATTTGTTTCATATATTAAATTATTGATTTATATTTTTTTAATGTAGTCAAAGAATTGAAGGAACTAAGAGTCCCAGACAGAACATTGGTTGGGTGTTCATACAAAATATGATGGGAGTTATGTGAATGATCCTACCTAAGAAACTGGGGTATGAATTCATTTTTAATTATAATAAATCATTATCATTTGTCACTATGTTAACATTAATTACTTTAAATATGAATTATATTTTATTTATAGGTAAAAATAAAAGAACTACGGGATACCAATACCACACAGTCCTTCTCGGTTTCCATGATGATCTAGTTATTGAATTCCTTGGGAAGGGGCATCCTTGTCACATGCGTGGGATGGGTTTGGTAGAATTACCATATGAAGTCTTTGGAAGGCCACCAGGGATTAAAGAAACATCTTATCCTAGTTGTAGTTATTCCCTACCTTGATATGTGCAGAGGGAGTTGGTTACAATGCAAAGCATAATTCATAAATAAGGGTCTCATATAAATATACAAGATGAAAATGATGTTGTTTTGTAGAAAGTTATGATTTAATTATATTAGAAGATGACATGGATGTGTCCCTAGTGATATTTTTCTAATGTATGGGTTGAGTGACCATGTAAATCACACAAATTCATAATCATTTAGTACACAAAATTTTATTGGTTTAAGTTTAAATTTAAATATACAACATTGTTTAATTTTTATAAAAAATATCATACAGGTGCCGGTAGTAGGGAGTGGAGATGAATATAGAGATGGTTTTGATCAATGTTCATTTGGTAGTGATTTGATTTGACTATGGATTCAATGATTATGCGTATCTAAACTTATGATTTACTAACACTAACATGCTGATGCAGAAACCATGTTTTGGTTTCTGATAGGGGATATTTGTATTTCCATTACATTTCATGAAAATATATATGCTTGGTTCATTTTCTATGTTTTATTCTAAATTTTACCTTATACTCATCATTTTTAGGCTCTTTAAGTTTTGTTTTATTACTCCATGAAATTCCACCTCTTATTGTTCTTTTCAACATCTATAGTCTCTTTCAACCATTTATGAACTTTATTTAGTTTTGACTTCGACTTTGTAATTCACCAAGTACTAAATAGATAACTAAACATGTTTTCCAACTTTCATTTGGACATCCTACTAGTATTTTTCTTATATATGCAACTTATATATTATTATCGTCACTCTTCTCTTAGGGCTATCTCAAGATCATCATATATGTTGAAAATTAATATAACATAAAACTCATTATCCAGGGGGCCACCATCAACTATTAATTTCTTCCTCAAACTTATCATATCTTATTTAAAATATTCTCCATGTAGAATATTAGATATCAGACCTTAAACCAGTTTGTTCATAGAGATAAAATTTCCATCATTCTATACACTCCAAAAAACTCTTCTCTAATTGTATTATTTCTTGAAAACCCAGTTAATGAAATAATCTACCATAATAATTCTTCATAATGAGTATCTTGAATATCTTCATGCTACAAAATAAGAAATCTACATCATATTTAACCCAATTTTCTAAATGATTATTCTTCATGTAGTATTATTAATGGAAACAACTTATTCCATCACATTAATTATTATTTAGTATGGATAAACCATGAGATAATGTACAAACCTATTCTCATTAACAAGCTTTGGAACTCCAAAATACTTCACAGATGTACTCCACAATACATATTGAGTTCATACATATTACCTTCATCTTTATGGATGAAAAATAAAATAAAACCTAAAAGGTTTCAATAGTTATAATAGATGAATCACCACCTTTGACTACAAAAATTTGTTATCCCACCCTTAGAGCTTATGTGAAGGTATTTTGGGTGGGGTTTTAAGTACACTTTAAGATGTTATAAATATGTAAATTTTAATGTGATAAATTCTATTTAAAATATATGGGAACCTTTTCCCATAAGTGTTTGGGTGAAAGAATTAATGGAATTTTTTTCTTTTGTCTCTTTTTGTGCCACTTTATTTATAAAATTATAATCTTTAAAGATTAAGGAATGTGTATTTTTATAAATTATAGTCATTCTAATATATAAAAGGGGAATTATTTTTCCTATTAAAAGAAACACACAACGTTTGTTTTTTTAAAAGTGAATTTTCCATATTCCATACCTATAAATAAAATCTCATGTTTGGAATCTTCTTATTTTAAGATGAAACTATAAGTCTTCCAAATAAGAAAGTTTTGGAAGTGGGAACTCAAAGTTATTCTTTATAAGTAATAAATAATTTCCCTTATTTTTATTTTATCTTCTCATCCTCTTTCATCTTGGATATTATTCTTCTCTTTTATAACATCTAAATAAAATCATTATACTTATATAACAATGATATTATAATAAAATCACATTATATTCATTCACATACACTATAAATGTGCATGATGATATGACATGATATATAACTCACATCTATGCTGGGGATGATTTCCTTAATCTCTTCATATAACCTTGTCCATCAAAATGTTCATATCCATGGTTGGAATGAATTAAAGAACCAAAACAGATAACATGTTTGACAACATCTCACATGTCCATGGTTGACTTGAACACCCAACCCAAATTTCTATCACAACTCCCAACATCATTGGAATCATTAGACAAACCAATCCACATAACCATTCTATAAAATCATATTCCAATGGTTGAAATGCTCACCCAACTCATGTCATAATACACCCATATAAAATCCAAGCATAGATAATCTTAAGACACAATTAATAACTCACTATTAAAAATCATAATATTAAACATACCAAGAACAAACATAAAAGGCCAATGGTTCTCATAGTTTAGAAAAACCCCAAACACTAAATGCTACACATGATAGGGTAGATATAGTCACACTTGTGACCTCTTTAAAATTACCACTAATTCATAAGGTTACCACCACTCTTTCCTTAACTTAACATTCTATAATTTATCATGGAGGGATCCAAGTCAAAGGGCCTCTTCCAGGAACTGTAGGAGGTTTGGAAGAACCCTTATTTCAAGATCCACCATGAGACTAATCACACTTACTCTTTCCTTTAAAGGAAATCACAGAACTACCATTGGGAGAAAAAGGAATTCCCACAAACCTTGATTTACTAGAGAGATCAAGATCAACCATAAATGCCCTATCTAGTAAATCAATATAAGAATCATACTTTAGTAAGAAAATACAATAATGAATATCTAGTTGAAGACCCATATTGAACCATCAAGTATTCAACTTCTCATTTGATACAATATCAAGTGAAAACTATAATATCTTGGAAAAGTGGTTTGCATACTCGGTCACGGTCCTCTAAGCCTATTTGAGTTTGAAAAACTTCAAAGTCTTATCCAGCACCATAGAATCTGGATAGAACTGATCAATGAACATAGCTTTAAACTCCTTACACTATAAAACCCCATGCTTATCCACTGTCACCATAAAGTATATCCATCTATGTCTTGGTCCCTCTAGATTGAAGGTGACACATTTCACATTAATTAAATCAGGAATTTCCAATAAATCAAATAAAAGGTCAGTATTCCTTAAACAATCCTCATCTACTTAAGGATCATTAGATCCTTGGAACACTGGTGTATTCTATTGAAGTAACTCCTAAGTACAATTATGATATTCATCCATCTATGGTTCCAAAACTAGATCCTAAATGGAAACGAGTGCAAGTGCATGTCCTATAGCTTGGACAACACGCATAATAATCTCAATGAGATTTTGGACCACATGAGGATTCACTCACTGGGTTTCATCAGAGGATTCCTCTTGGAGGCTATTCACATGTCTTCTCATATGAATTATTCTAAAAAACATTATTAAACCACAATTAATACATTAGAATATTACTCAAATCAATAAATAAAACAAGAGTAAAGGGAAATCATCCCGATCAGATAAAATATCAAGATTTGTATTTTAACCTATCTAAATCAAAATCAGGTAGAATAATAGAATTAGATCAAATTATTCCTCAATATACCTTTCCTAAACGACCCATGGTGACTTAAGGATCATTATAAAGAGATATGTCTAGAAACTTGCTCGTAACTACCTTCTAAGTCTCAATAAGATACTCCAAATTATATATTGTCATCAAGGAAAGATGGTAAACCTTCCCTTTGATACCATTTTTAATGAACAATACTAGATACCCTGATAACCTGATACTTGAGTTGACACTAAAATATCCCAAAGGGTATTCGTGATCCCCATGGGGTGGTGACTAGAACCTGGTATTATACATGATACAAGAGGGAATTAATTTTCCACAAAACATTGGAATATAAAGATTGGACGTCAGTATACTCAACAATCCAAAGAGAGAAGGTACCAGAAACCAAATAGGTATACCAAAAAATAAAATATACATCATCAAAGTAATCAAAAAATTAAAATATAAAACTTAAAAATCCCAAAGGAAACATCACTCTAATCCCAAAGGACCAAGAACATCCTCCACTTCCAAGTAACACTTTCCCTTTGCTCAGGCATGACACCATAAAATTTATAAATGCCTAAAGAAAAAGGTCTGGTATGGGATATAAAGCCTAGTAGGGTCTCACCAGGTGTCCATAAAAAAATTCCATAATAATAAACCAAGTCATGTTTTCAATTTTAAATAAAACAAGGCATGGAATAATATCTCATTTTCCTATTTAAAACAAAACATGCTTCTTTTCAAAGTATGGAAAGCAGTTCAACCATGGATTAAATAAGCATTTTATATAAAATAATTTATATAAATCACTAGGAATGAGTAAAAAAAATTCATAATCAATGGAATATATATCAAAACACTCACAACAAGAACCATGGTCATCTGCCCTATGGTATGATAGTTTCTCATTATAGGATCCTCACACTTCTCAAATCATTGATCGTGGCTAATATGTGCACACACGTACCTTAGGCTCATTCCAAATAGGACTCATAAACATCCTATAAAGGATAATATTCACCAAACTATGTTTTTGTTATATTTTTCATTGTCAATACATTACTAGGGAATCAACATCCTAGTGCGCTTGTCCCAAATAACCCACTAACTAACCAAGTTTTCAAGTGCTCAATCAATCAACCAATAATGGGAAAATCATCTCATTTAAAATCAAATATCATTTACAATTCAATTGCATAATTTTTAATTACAATATGCCAATTCAATTTCAAAACCAAAACATGGTATTTTCATCATTTCATGCATTTTATTTACAAAACCAATCATAGGTTTTCATCATTTAAATTTAATCCATTTTCTAAAATCAAATCTCAAATAATTTCATCAATTCCATCATTTTCAAAATACTACCCAAATTCCAATTCTATTGGAATTTTAGGTTTTATCCAAAATCCATTCCATTTCAAATCCTAATTCTAAATCATATAAATTTGGGTTTTCATAAATCAATTGATATGTATTTTAGAAAAATTAAGAAAATAAAGGTTTTAATTATTTGGAAAATCTCAAATGAAACCACCGAACTTTAATGATGAAATCAAATATCAATACCCACAATGGGATCCACCAATGAAGAATGATGGAAATAGAGATCAAGAAACCAAACCCAAAATCAAGATCTATTTAAATGGAGTCTTGATCCATCTAATACATGATGACCTATCAATATTTCATAAGGAAAGAATGAGATATTTGGATAGAACACATAATAGGATATTCACTTACCTAGAGGAGATATAATGAGATATTCCACACTTAGATCCACCAAGGAAAGGGTTTAGAGGACCCAAACCACCTCCATAGTGCCTTCCTAGAAAATTAATTCAAGTTTAGTTTAACATGGATGAAGTGGGAGTTTAACTAGGGGGTTCAAGATTTTAAAATTAAAATTCAGAATTAAAAAATTCCACATGCACAGTTAGATAGGCAGGGCTGTACAGTTAGACAAACAATGTACCCTAACCGTGAAACCCTACATTGTGGTGCACAGTTTCCCCTATGTGGGCACAATGTTTTTACAATGCTGTTCCAACTTTGAAAATACTCAATAACTAGGGTTGCATAGTTTTCACTAGGAGGGTAACATGGTTTGGAAAAAATGTATTCCAACCACGTACAACCTAGAAAACCTCCAAAATTTTCCAAATTTTACCCGAAGCACCCCTAAATAAGATTAAACCAAAAGGGTAACAAAAAAGGGCCAAGGAATACTGGAAAACAAGTAACATGATGCTTCATATCCAATATGATTACAAGTGAAAATGATGATGGATATAACATTGCGATTTATGGATTATCTAATATGATTACACATGTAAATGATGATGATGATCATTTTGAGGAAATGATAATGGATGTTAAAGATGAACTTCACAATGGTATATTATTGTTTGAGAATTCAAAGAGTTATGAAAAGACATCATTATATGATAGTTGAACTAAATATACAACATTTGCATCCATACTGAAGCTATATAATTTTAAAGATCACAACAGATGCGGTGAAACTTGATTTACCAAACTACTATCTCTCTTGAATGATATTATACTAGAAGATAATGATCTTACTTGTCGAATATATGATGCTAAAAAAATTCTATACTCAATGGGTACGATATTTGAAAGAATATACTCTTTTCTAAATGACTATATTTTATTTCTCAAGGACTACAAATCACTTAAAAAATTCTCTAAGTGTAGTGTAGATCGATACAAGAAAGATGAATCAAGTCCATTAAAAGTTTTAGGGTACCTTCCAATCATTCCAAAGTTTAGATTCCTATATGAAATTGATGAGATTGTAAGGAAATTTACATGGCACATAGATACAAGAATTCAATATGGGAAACTTAATTACCTAATATACTCTCCTTAATGGAAGAAAATTGATCATGAGTATCATAAATTTGGAAACAAGGTGAGAAACGTCCATCTTGTGCTATCTAAAGATGAAATAAATTCTTTTGGTGTCTAAATAACTACTCATAGTACATGTAAAATTATATTTGAAAATTATAACTTTCCACTATTTTTAATTATAAATCACAAATATATTATATTGTCTTTACTAATATCAAGACCAAAACAACCAGGTAATGATCTTGATGTTTATTTGGTTACATTGATCTATGATATAAAATTAATGTGGGATTTAGGTGTTACATTGTATTATGATTATAGTAAAATATTCCATATTAATCCAAATTCGATTTTGGTTACTAAAATAATTTCACCTTTATATTCTCACTTCATGAGTTATTTTGTGCCTTTAGAGAGCACAAAAGGCCATCATTCAGAGTTTAAGGTCCTTTTTGAATAAATTATTTCCCCTTCAGACCCCCACATCATGTCAACCCTTGAAGTGGGAGCCTGAAGGGGAAATGATTTCTTCAAGAAGGACCCTGAAATTTTTAGAGAGGAATTTTTTTCTCTTCATAAGTGAAAAAATATTGGAAAAAAATCAATTATCTATAAAGTATTTAGAAAGGATGATGCAGTCAAGAAATGTTTAATGTTATCTCTATAAATCTATGTTTCTTTATTTGTTTTTTTATGTTTAGTAATGATGAAATACATAACCTTTTGGGTCCAAGATATCATAGAACAACTATGGAATACCCTCAATTTGGGTACCCAAGATGACCCATGACATACCCAAGGGGAATTCCCAATATCCATGGGATGGAGACAAGAACTAATGATGTCAAATAAAAACTCATGGGGATGATTTCTCCCAATAAATATGATTTAGAAAGTGTAATGACCCAATGTTTTATCAATGTAAATTTCTTTCTTATAATATCACATGTAATTACAACATAATGAACTACTAAGTACTATGTGACCATTAAACATAATATTGTCACTTCTGTGCTTTCGATTTTGAAAAACGACCACCAAAAATTGTGATCAGTAAGTTATTTGGAGTCTGATAAGACAAACTTAATTTTTTGATGAATAATAACATACCCTTATGAATATTAACATACCTTTATTAATAGTAATGAATAGAAAATTGGCAAAAAAATAGAAACTTTACCCATGAATGTATAAATACAATATTGACATATTAAAAGTGAAAAAATGATCATAGTATAAGTATTGGTATTTTTGTATGTCAAAAATATTTTATTTACAATTTTATGATTAATTTAATAATTTAAAATGGAAATTTATTTTAATAAAATGTAATAATAAATTTTTACTTTATTTTATTATGGTTAGAAGATAATTTTATGGGACCTTGATAAATTTTTCAAGGTATTATAAAATGAGTTATAGTTTTAATGTTGTTTTTGTTGAATAAATTATGATTTTATTTAAAAATTAAATTACAAATATTTATAAAATTATATTCAAAAAATGGAGTTAATTTTTTAATTCTACATGTAAAAAAATGGTTAGGTGATTTTTTGGGATTTTTCTAAAATACCTGAATTTTTCGTGAATAGTAAAAATACAGTTTTGAGTTTCGGTATGTTTAATGAAATCATAATAATGTAATAATTAATAAAAAATTATGGTAAACTTATGTACAGTAAAATATTTTATGATGTGTCCCAAGTGGCTAATACCATGGGAAAATACCATGGGAAAGCCCGTGGTTTTTAAAAAACCACTAATGAGGTGTCCTTTGAAATTAATGAAAAACTCTCCCTATTTTACTATAAATACCAACTATTTACTTCTTCTTTTATTTCATTCCAAATCCATAATCCTAGAATATATGGTGGTTTTAACTCCCAAGGGGTCCTCCCAAGGATTCCCCAATCCCCCAAGGTCCCAAACTTAAAGTTTTAGGAGTTACTCTACAAGGTAAGGGAATCTACCTCCTGTCTCTTTTTCAAGCGTTCTTTTTATATTATTATTTTTAATTTCATTTTATTTTATATTGGGATATATAATTTCATATACCTCTCACTATCCATATTATTAATAATTATGAGAGGCCACTTTTTTTCTCATAAAAATATTTTATGAAATATGACGTCATTAGGCTACCGAATTTACATAAGGGATCTCTCAACTTTTCTTTTATTTTCTAGTTCATTTATTTTCTTTTTATTTCCTCAACTAATTTAATAAAAAAGTTGTTATGAATACATAAACTT
Source organism: Viscum album (assembly GCA_963277665.1). NCBI lineage: Eukaryota > Viridiplantae > Streptophyta > Magnoliopsida > Santalales > Viscaceae > Viscum > Viscum album. The sequence continues at coordinate 1,465,090,905 of OY728123.1, forward strand.
AAATTTAATCTAATTTTTTCAGGATAAAGTAATAATTATTCATCATCTGTTCTTTCCCTTTCTTTTATACTATAAATGAAAATACTATTCGAGATGTGCTAATTTACCACATTCAAGGATGATGGGTTTCCAATTTCCATTACCATATTCAATTATGATCATGAAACTATTTACATGGTTGAAAAAAACCAAAATATATGTATTTTGTTTCATCTATGGTTCTGTAATCCTTTTTTACACATGTTTTTTTATAAAACATAACATATTCCTTATGGCCAAAAACCACTAATTAACCCAAAAAGTTATCACTAAAGTTTTACATAATGATTAATATTCACTACAAGGAAACAAATTAAATTTACAAAAATTTAACCTTCTTTATTTTCAATAATATAATATTACTCCAATTCTGGACAACCAGCTTCATCATACATGTTTATCTGAACATGAACCGATCATTAAAACCAAGAAAAAAAACGAACCTGAACAATGAAATTAAACCTCATAACCAATCAAAATGGTTATGAATGAACTTAAAAAGGTTATTATAAATATTTTACATATATAATAGGTTCTGTAATTATTAATTAAGGAACCTAATTTTATTATTCATGTCATTAAGTTCAAGCAAATATCACCATCATATTTAAGGTAAGGGATCCTCTCCATTTCACTTTTATTCAAGATTGTACTCTATGTTATGAACTTTTATGTGTAATTCATAGTGATGTGGTATGATTATGCACCTACACCATACAATAATAATGATGTTTAAATGATTATAAACCACTTTATCTCTCACTAATCCCTCTTAAGTACACACAACACTATGTTGATATTCCGTGAGGGATTCAACCTGAACCTAATTTATTCCTTCGAGTTTAATTATCATTATTTTTACCTAAATGAGGTTATATATTCTTATTATTTTCATATTATAAATGCTATGTGAATTTTTTAAACTCATGTAAAAAGTTACATACATCATTATCTTTCAGGGATATACATGTTTTTAAGTGATTCCCTCCTCAATACTTCTTGATAAGCAAACCTGTTTTGAGGGAGCTTCCCAAATTCTTACCTAATTTCCAGTATACTCTATATTCTGTTTTAAGACACCATTGTCTTTATAAAATAATTCTTTTTATTATGAAAACCTTCCTGTTTCACTTTTGGTTTTTTATAAAGGATTGTTCCCTTTTTTTATTTTAAAGGCTATATAGTATTTTCTTTAAAACCTCTCAAAAATGTTTTAATTTCTTAAATAATTTTCTTACATGTTTTCACTTATACTTGAAATAAATTCCCTTGATACATTCCAATTTTACCTTATGAATTTACATGTATATTTTATTTCCTTTATTTCATGGACACTTTTATGATATGCTTATTTGTTATGCTTAATGACATTATTATGGTACCTGATTCTTTACATGGGTGATCCTTATGTTTATGTAAGATTGATTATGTATGATTCTTTATATGGAAAACATATTAATGAAAAGTTAAGATGGGTACGCCCAGATAGAACTCCAATGCATTGGGTAAAGTTAAGTCTCTCGAGATGTTATGTGAGATGGTCTTGGCCGTTAGCCTTGGCTTGTGCTACTATGTGAAACAGTCTTGGTGGTTAGCCTTGACTCGTACTAAATACATGTTTTATGTTGATACCAAAATACTATGAATCCATGTTTATATGTTATGATTTCATATTTTAAATTCCTTTTTATATCATCATGTCATGACATTTATCCCATGTGCTAATGCTTTTTTCCATATGGTTATTCCCTTAATAGGCTATTTAGCTCATCCATTTGTTCATGTGTTCCCTAGGGTACCCTATGAAAATGTTTGAGATCAATAGAAGTTTGGATATAAATTTGAAGATTAAATAAAGAAGTGTTTTTTAGTTTCATTTTTTTAGTTTTATGTGCCTATTCTTCAAAGACACTAAACTCTATGATCCTTGGCTTGAACTCTAATGTATACTTATTCTTAAAATCATGTAATGTTATATAAAAAAGGCTAGGGTCACTATAGAAAGCATCATAATTCTTCCAAAACTTATGGAATGTCCTGTATATACATTGGAATTACACACCAAAGAAAATAAATAGTTTTATAAATAAATAAAATCCAAACAGGGGATAATAAATAAATAAACATCCAACCCATAAAAAATATGTACAAATAAAGAATAATCAGATATAGGAGGGGATTTCTTGGCATATATTATGATAAAATAAAAGGAAACTAAAAACAAAAGAAACTAAAAACCAACCCAATATCCATGTGACTTCATAAGTTACTATACAAAATCAATACATGATCTCTCCATGTGTAACTAGAAGTAGAATTTGGAACCTGAAATAAAAATTTATAAATAGGCATAACCACAAATCATAATCTGTATTCCAAAGAAACCACACCCCATATATTAACTTTAAATAAATGGTCCATTTTTAGCTAGTTTGAAATATAGTTTAAAAATCATTGGTTTTTCCTTTTTATATTTAAAAATAATCAAAATTTGTTTCTCTTATTCAATTAAAATAGTTCCTTTTTTAAAACATAATGTTTAAAACATTTCCAAGAGAACTTTCCTTTAAAATGCCTATGTACAAGGGTTAGTAAAAAGAATTAAAAAATATTTTTAAAATATTTAATAATTTATTTAAAAGGAAAACATAATATATTTTAAATAATATAGAAATAATAGTAATAATATAAACTATAAAAATAATAATGACATGATAAAAAAACTAGGGTAAAGTAAGTAAAAAATAACAACTATAGAGATAAGGGGATATAATACACAAAATTAATCCAAGTACTATTGGTCATGGAAATTAATTGGAGTTAGGGATAAGGTCTAGAACATACTAAACGTGGTTCATCAATCAACATTCCTGATACAATATATCCACTATAACACTTAGTCATACCCTACTTAGCTTAACTGAGGGGAAAACGCCCATATCAAGGAATATTTGTACTAAAGGTCTCTAGATAGAGCATGACCCGAAAATAGTATTTCACATGTTCTAAGATATTGCACTAGATACTCTTGGTTTCCTATGATTTATAAAATGAGGGTGATCCAATAAACATTATCCAATAACAATATGAATATAAATACACACGATGTTACTAGAAATGATAATCATAAAAAAACAAGGCCACACCCCGAAGCACCCCCTCTTAAGAATAACCCCTAACCCAAAAAAGCCATCAATATATTAAATGTTTCCTACATCAACAAAAACTTCATCCATTTGACCAAGAAATATACTAAGGGCATATTACAAGGTAATTTTCATTAATAAATTCCATTTTCAATGTTCCAACCTGGACTTGCAAACATTATATAGAAAACAAGTTGTAAACCCCTATTTAAAGAACCAATCACACCTTAAAAATTCAATGAAACATTTTGAAATCAGTATAGAAACCCAAAAAATATCTTAGAATACCAAAACTCACCAATAAATTCCATTCAGTCATTTTATCAAACATAATGCATGCAAGGTTAAGTAAAATGAATTTAAACCAAGCATTAAATAGGGGATTTTTTTACATTCAATGAAAATAAAGTATAATTTTTTTATCTTTTCCAATAATCCCCAAGAATAATTTGTACTATCATCTGATATCAAAAAAATAGTTTAAACATGTAATAAATCATGTTTTTATTATTTAAAGTCCAATTAAAGGAGAAACTTACCATAAATAAATGGAAACAAGTCACCTTCAACAAATCCCACTAGAACGAGACTTAGTACAAGCTTCACAAGCCCTAGATACCAAAACCTATGAATTTTAGATACCACATTCTATCTAGGGTTTGACCAATGAGGTAGGAAATAAGGGGATAAGAGGAAAATAATAATAAACAATAAAGGAAGGAGAAAAGATAAGAGAAGAGACTCTACCTTGAGAAACCAAGAAAAAATATTGAATAAATACCACCAAATCAACTAGGGGGAGTAAAATTGAATGGGTGAGGATCTAAGGGATGCGTATATTGATAGAGAGGAAAAATCAGGGATTTGAGGTTAAAATTAGGCAAAGAGTCATTAGGTAAATTCCACATTTTTAAGTTTTGGTTAGACATCACGTTTTTTCCTCACTTACCAAACTATGAATAAATAATGCACCTCTCATTGGTTTCACCTAGGAACCTATATTGTTTGGCCACACAGATAGATAAATTGTGTTCCAATCATGAAAATTGACTCTACTAAATTGATGACACAAATTCATGGTTGTTTCATGGTTTATACTAGATATGCACTAACCATGCACTTATACCCTTATAGTCAAGGTATATGAATGTTTTATGCTATCTCTCACAAGGGTTTAGACCATACCATTCACTAACCATGTGAACAAACCGTGCATGAATAAAAATGAATTAGGAAGAACCATTTGTAAAGGCAGTTGTACATTTTTCCCTTAACCGCGTGCACTAAATAGTGTGATAGAAGAAAAAACTCTCAATACTCAAGGAAAAGTCCATAATAAATAAATAAATATAATAAAAGGTGAAAAACCAATGGTGTGTGGAAATTCTATGCACAATAAATCTCTCTTCCCCTGTAAGGATTTAATAGATTTGCCTGATCAAAACAAAGGATAAGATTCAAATCCTTAACATGACTCAATTCTCAAAACCAAGGAACGCCACAACCTCATTGAAAAAAATACTAATATTCCAATTAGAATAATCCATGATTATCTCCCAATGAACCACTAAATCTAAAATTACCAACCAAATACTCTTTCACTAATGAATACGTCCACAAAAATCTTTAAACTAGATCATCAAAGGATATAAGGTTAGACTAACTATAGTGGTATCCACAACATATTATAATTACTATAAAACAATCATCTCAACTAAACCTAATGTCTCAACACCTAATTTTGATAATATCACCAATGACATCGATTACCTCAAACACAACTACTAATAATTCATAATTTCCATAAGAAAGAACATTTAAAAACGAGGCTAAACAAATCATAAAAATAAAAAGAACCTAGAATCAGTATATCCTTAAATAAAGAACAAGGAATAAAAACTGAATATAATAAGCAAATAAAAATAAATCATACCTCAAGTATCCACTTAGTAAAAATAATGTTCAATAGGGTGACCCTAAAAATCCTTTTAAGGGGTAGATCTGACTCTAGCCCCTTTCTGAGTACTCCTTTACAAAACCTTTAAATTTGAATCAATCATCCACAACCATGATAGGTCTTTAATTATTTATGACATGAAGTATTCTTATGACATGATTTTCTATACTGATAGCACATCATTATTGGACTTCCATAAGAAGCTGATGAGATACTGGATGATCTCTTGATACCACGACATGCCTACTCATCCTCAAACCACTTTTCCTTTCCTTAATTGTAATTACCTTCATCGATCCCAGGAATAGAGGATGTAACATTCATCTCAATCAATCTTTCTAAGATCACCTCAACCTGAATTTCCTTCCTTAACACTTCTAAATAATAGGTTAAACTGAACTATATCAACCTTGATTGAAGATTAGGATGAAGGCCTCTCTCCAAAACCAGGCCTTCAAAGGATCATCCATAGAGAAATCCAAAAGATAAATGACCATATCAATAAAAAGGAAGACATACTCCAACACCATTCAATCACCACATTGGATACAATATAAATCCATAACCTTATAAAATTTCACAGCCTTAGAGAAATACTTTTGTAAGGACCCAACCTTAAACATTAAATATTTTGTTGTTCTTGTACTAGAATTTATATTTTTAAAATTTTGAGGATCTTTTCAGATTATTTTTTTATATAATCTGGACAAACTATTAAAAATAAAACCCATACATGAAAAGTGGAAACTTATACTTAGTATCCATTTTCCACCAAAAAAAGTTCTTTAAAATAAAACATGGTTTCTCCTATTAAAGAATCTTCATAGTTTTATCCTTGATATAATTATTTCCCTACTCTCCCTTAAACTGTATGAAAAATATTTTAAAACTTGGGATGAGCACATAAATATCAGTAAGGGATATAAGATAAAGGAAACAGTTAGTCTAGGAATAATTATGAACCCAGGAAAACATTTTCACAAAGTTTTAATTTTTAACCATAAAACACAATCACTTTAGGCTAACTCATGAAATAATATATGTCATGTAAAAATTCATATAAACATAAATCATAAAGGTAACTTGTGGCATCAATTCCATGTCACTCTTACATTTACTATAACTATAATGAAAACATAGGGAGTAACCTTAATTATTGTATTTGGAATACCCAATAAAATATTTTCCCTTAATCTCTTAGGAGAAACCCTTCTAGTTAACTCTATCTCATTACCCTATACATTATAGAGATATAACAGGATTACTTACCCTTGGTTTATCATAGAACCACCCATACTTATAAAAAATTTCCAAGAGTCATAACATAAGAATAACATATAAAACATGCATAAAATAAAAATAAATTTTCCTATTTGAAATCACATTTAATTTTTATAAATCTGCACACTCATAAATGAAAACACTTTATTTGAAAATAAAACTGTACACTTGAAAAGGAAGCATCAAAAAATTAAAGCAACCTGAAAGTGGGAAATTCCATTCATGCCGTATATGTTAAAAAAAATTTCTTTTGTATTTTTAAAAATATTTGGAAGAGTAACTATAAAAGATATTGTTAAAATAAATACCCTTAAAAATAACCTTTAAAAGATCCCCTTTTTAAAAACATTTTAAATAAATTAAAAATTTTCCATTTTAAAACATTCATTTACATATAAATACATTAAAAAAACAAATTTTCATACATGGAAATTAAAGAGAAATATTAGTTGAGAGAAATTCAAAAATTCACATTTTAAAACATTCATGTCCAAATAAATACATTAAAAAAATAATTTTTAAAACATGTACATGAAAGATAAATTTTTATAAGAATAAATCTTTAAAACATAAAAAAGGGTTTTTGTTAAAAAGTCTCTTACAAATATCATATTATTGAAGTGAGCATTAATAAAATGGACCTATTACATGTATTAAATATAAATCCACATAAAAAAATATAACATATAACATAATATATTCAAAAGTCCTTTCACACATAATATTAACATGACATAATCAATAATTATAATTTTCACCCAAAGAATGAAAATTGGGTTAAGAATTCCCTCACTTATTTGTAATTAGTAGAATCTTATGAAACATGAAAGAGTAACATTTAAAAAAACTAAAAATATGATAAAAATAAACAAAATTATGAGATAAAATATTAATGGAGAGTTATATATACTTCATAAAATAATAGAGATTCATAACATTAAAGTATGCCTCAATGAAATAAAATTGAGACAAAGTCCCTTACCTTGAGTCCGAATCGTCATATAAAATATTTATCATCCTTAATAATAAACATTTGGTAATTATTTAATTTATTTAGAACCTTTTTAATGTTTATTATTCATTTTATATCACTTATTATCATGTTATAACAATTAATTAATTATTTAATTTCATGTTTTATGTTTTTTCGATATTCGGTATTTGAGTCCAAAATGAATTTAGTATGATGTTAATAGTTAAAGTGGTCATAAGTCAATATTCTTAAGAATAATATTCATGAAATAATAATAACATTTAAACATAAATTATAACTTTAAATCCATCTATTAAATATGTATATTAAAAATCAACTACGTTACAATCATGGAGACAGTAAGTCATATGTACGTATGAACAATGTTTCAATTTTTCAATGATCATTATGGAAATAAGTTTAATATCATTTTAAATTTAAAAAATTATAATAATATCATATATATCATAATATTTATTAACATATAAATATATATATATATTATCCATATGATATGGTGATAAAAAACAAATCACATCGCTTTATGGAGGTGATAGTTCACACGTACACATGAACGAAGTTATCATTTTTCCATTCATGAAAAGGTAATAACTTAAATGATATATCATATTTTAATAATTATAAATATGTCATTAATATCATATATAAACTTTAGTTCTGTCATTATAATCATTCTTGATAGAGAGTGATGGGAAACAAATTATACCGGTTCGTAAGGTGCTAGTTCACTGTACACACAAACAACAATTATTTTCCCATTGGTTGGAAGTAGAGATGGATTTAGGTGATGATATTAACATAATAGCATATAAATATATTTAGGATACTATATTTATTTTTCAATCATGGTTGAATAGTATTTTAGGAAGTGGAATAAGAAATAAAACAGAAATACTTGATTAAAAAGGATACCTCTTCCTCAGGCCACCCCCATTGCTTAACACCTTAAGACCACTATGGATGATGGTATGCCTAAAATAAGAGCTCTAGAATGTGGGGAGGAATTATAGGAATGTATTTGAATAGATATTGGTTGAACCAAATAGGTTTTTAAGTGTGAGGAACAGTGAAGTGGAGGTTTTATTTTATAAGAGAGGGGATGGTCTCTCTTTATATTCCTCAAAAAATTAAATTAGTATAAATTATTTTTTTTCCAAATGCATAAAAAGTTATTTATTTAGAATATAGGATGAGTATTTGTCAAAAATTTATGAAATTAAAATTAGAAATTATTTATTTATTTATTAATCCTTAACTTTTTGATCAACCCTTTTTAACCACTTTAACTCTTACCGTGATATCATGCAATTTACACTTTGAGGGATAATATAAATATAATAAAATTACAAAATACCATTAAATAAGTCCTTGATGAAATTTTAAGAATTATCCAAATCCATTGGTTGAATTTTATTTTTTTATAAATTTTATATCATTTAATAAAATATTATTTATTTTAAAATATCTTTAATGTCAATTTTTACACTATTCATTATTTTGTATTTAAAAAAAAATAAAAAAACAAGATAAATTCAAACCAAGACTTCTAAAATATTAATAACATGTCAAATAAATCTAAATTTTTTTTGGATGACATTAAATACCTAAAATTATATTTATTTTAATATTTTTAGAAACATTTATTTGATATTTACATTAATTAAATAATTACTCCATCATCATTGTGAAAACATTTAATTTAATTATTTATTCACTAAAAATTAAAAATAAATTACTATTATGAAGATCAATTTTTTTATTCCAAATTACTATTTATATAATAAGATATTTTCTCAATAAATACATATTAAAAATGTAATACTTATTAAAAACATGAGTATGAAATATTTGACTTTTCTGAAAATAAAATACTATAAAAGGATTAAAGTCATCCAAGTGGCTCTAAGAGGCCATAAAATTGTCCTAAGGATGATTATGGTAAAAACTCACTTATCCAATACAATTATTATAAGTGTTAGGGTAATTTTATAATACTTATAATATTATTTTTATCCTTAATTACCTGGTTTACCCTTAATCGTGGTAATTATTCTTTTACTAAATTTACTATTCATATTGTCCAAAAATAAAATGGAAATATTTAATAAATTTGGGCCCTATAATTATAAATATGGAATAAATTTTTTAAAATTCCTAAAAAATAATTGTCTAAAATTAATTTAAAATTAATCTTGTTATTGGAATGGAAAAACAAGTTCTTAAAGTGAAAACATTCAAAATATTGATTTTTTTTATCTAAATTAAATGTGAATTGATTACAATGTCATAAATTAGATTAAATGATATAGAATTGATCTAATTATAATTTCAAACCAATCAAACATATAATTTAACACTATAAACTATTTAGACCAAAAAGCTATTTTCAATTAATGTGCAGTATTTTTCACTATTCATGAAAACATGAATCTTATCAGAGATATACAAAAAATTCAACAAAATTAAATCTTGATATTATTATTTCAAATAAGAATTTTTATTTTTCAAATATAATTTATAAAATTGTTAAAAACTAGATTTAAAACAAGTGTGTTAACAAAAGTTGGTAAAACTGCCTTTTTATAGAAATACATCTTTGATGCATAAAATTGGATTTGTTCTTATATCATGTCTAAAAAGCACAGAGGAAGAACATTAAACCTTAGATTGAATATATTATATAAATATATTTAATTAATATAATCCAAAATGTGTGATTTTTTATTTTATTAGTATAGAACACACTTATGAACATTTAAATAGTTTGTATAAAAAAAGATTTCCTTTTATTTTCAAAGATAGTTTTATTTTCATTTATAATTAATTTTTCACCAAGGAATTAATTATATATACATGTGTAAAAAATATTTTCATAATTTAGCTAATCCGGTTCATTCCCTCCATTCTAACGGTTAATTTATAATAGTAACATTTAAATTACAATATTTAGTTGTTCATTTAAGATCGATGTGGTGTATCATGTATGCTATCAAACATAGTTTTTTTTTCATAAAATCTTGGGATGTTACATTATCCTACCCTTTAATAAATTTCATCCTCATAATTTTAACATGGGATGAAAAACTAGGGGTTTGACTTTTAAAAACACCTTTTTTAAAATGCTACATCAGAAAAAAGACTAATGAAAAATTCACTTTAAAATGAAGAAAGAGAAGTATGAAGGTTACCTGGGATAACACATACCAGGGTTACATTTAAGAAAACATGAACATTGAATAGAAAAATAACTATCGAGTTCTGATAGAAAGTTATAGAGAACATGGTCATGAGAAAGTTAACAATCACAAAACCATAAATCTGTGATGGGTTAAATGGTTATTGATTTCTTAGTAAGAAAATCAAACGGAAAATGTTTTTGTTTTAAGATACCTTTTATAGATTTGAAAAATTATTTTACTACCTTAATTAAGAACACAAGTAAATATAAATACATGACAAGTTTACTTTCATCCTATAATCAATTTCCACCACAAAACCATCTTTTTCTCCAAAAGATGAGTATTTAAGAGGATTTTTTTTCATGCCTAAAACATTAGAATCAACTTATAGAGAATCACATAATCCACTAAATATTAACTATCTATTTCACATGTAATTAAAAATTAACCAAAAGAAAAATTTTTAGGATAAGATAAGATAATTCCCCAAAAATAATAAACCTTTATATGATGAAAAAATATATTAATCTCTAAAATTCAACAATAATTCCCAAAGTTCAACACAGAACATTAAAAAAATAGCTATCCTTAAAATTCCTCAAAAATAAAAAAATCTAATAACCCAAAATTACATAAAATTCAAAGATCATAAAAATTATAAAGGTTATCCATATATTTATAATTATGTCCACAAAATAAAAATATAATTATTACTCAAATAACATTTTCACAAGAAAAACTTAAGTGTTACATATAAAAAAAACTCAATAAAAGTATTCCAAAGTAATCCCAATATCAAAAGAGTATTAATAATTTTATATATTTCATCATCATTAGATCTAACATAAATATTGAATTCCTTATATGTATACATATTAATCAATTATCATTCTTCATAATCTATTAGCCATACTTTTTCCAACTTATTCCTTAATACTTTTTTACTACAAAAAAATATGAATCATATCATAAGATTTAATAATGTTTAACATGAACCAAGAAATAATCAATACCTTCCATATATCATATGTACTTTCCTTATCTTAAATTGTAATGACATTAGTTATTCATAAACATATATCTATATAGTAATGCTAATCGCACTCATAATCCTTATTCCTAAGACATCAATTTTCATAATGACCATACTCACCACATTTAAAATATTAAATTAATTACTGGGGAAGAACTTATTTCCCATTTATGGAGTCAACTAAAAGCTTCCTTTTTCCCTAAAAGATTATTTATTTATGACCTTTTATACATTTAAAACATCTTCCCGTCCCTTTAATAAATTTTTCCTAGGTGTTTCCTTCAACATAATTAACACATATGTCATTGAATATATTTACCTTCATGGTCATTGTTACGTGAACTTACATAGAGATTCATTTCTCTCTTATATGATTCATTAGAAAACTGACCAAGGTTAATCTGTTTAATCATTACTTTTGATAGTCAGTTTAGAATAAACACAAGATTTCTCATTGCAAATCCCATTTTATTTGGTTTCCTATTTATAGAAACACCAAAGTTTCCTTCACATCCATTTTTTAATTTGGTTATTATTGGATCTAACCATTTATTAAAACCAAAAAGGTTATTGTGAGGAATAAAATCATAATATACCATCTTATGAGGATGATAAACACTAAAATATCCTTATTCATGTTATCTTAAATTCATTAAATTTATCTAAAGTAACAATGAATCTTCCTACCATGATAAAAATAATGGTTATATATGACTTATAACTTATGATTAAATAACATCCAGACTTCTAAAGTCATCTAAACCATCCTCTGATATCAACTTTAAGGATCTGACCTTAAAAATTACATATTCAAGTGCTTTTGAACTAGAATATAGATTATTAAAATTCTGAGGAACTTTTCATTTTACAATTTTAGATAATTAGTAAAAAATATTACAAATTAAACCCATACATTACAAGTGGAATATTATACTATTATCTATTTTCCACTAAACAAATGTCTATAAAATAAAACATGGTTTCTATTTATGAAAAATATTCATAGTTTTCTCCTTGATATCATCCTTGTCTTTACTCTCCCTTAAAACCTATTAAATACATTTTAAATCTTGGGATGAGAACAAAAATTTCAGTAAGTGACATAAGAGAAAGGAAACCGTTAGTCCATGAATACTTATAAACCATGAAAACATTTTTTCACAAAGTTATACTTTTATCCCATAAAACATAATCTCTTTAGCTTACCTCATGAAATCATAAGTTTCCTAAAAAACTCCATAGAAACATAAATCACAAAGGTAACTTATAGAATAAATTCAATATCACTTTTAAATTTATTATACCTCTCATTAAAACATAGGGAGTAAATTTTAGGGTTACATTTTGAATACCCAATGCAATATATTATTTTAATCTCTTAGGAGAAACACTACCGGTTAACTTCGTTTCATTACCCAATTCATTTGAGAGATATAATGGCATCACCCACCATCAATTTATGATAGAACCACCTATACTTATAAAAAATTCCTAAGAACCATAACATAATAATAACACATAAAACATGCATAAAATAAAAATAACTTTTGCACTTCAAAATCACATTTCATTTTTACAAATCCACACACTCATAAATAAAAAAACTTTATTTAAAAATAAAATTGTAAAATTGTAAATTAAAACTAAAAAAAATTAAATAAACATTAATGAGTGAAATTTTATTCATGTATTATATGTTAAAAAAAATTCCTTTTGGAATTTTTAAAAATAGTTTGAAGGGTAACTTTAAAAGAGGTTTTTAATATAAATTCCCTTAAATAAAACCTTAAAAGACCCCTTTTATAAACATTTGAGAGAAATTATAAAATTACCAATTTAAAACATTTATTTCAATGTAAATACATTCATAAAATACATTTTTAAAACATTTACCTGAAAGATAAGGATTTATAAGAATAAATCTTTAAAACATTAAAAATAAGGTTTTTTTGTTAAAAAGTCTCTTATAAATATAATATTATTGAAGTGAGAATTAATAAAGTGAACTTATTATGTGTATTCACTATAAATATACATAAAAAAAGTTAATATAAAACATAATATATTCAAAATTCATTTCACACATAAGATTATCATGACATAATCAAGAAGTAGAAGTTTCACCCAAAGAATGGAAATTGGGTTAATAATTCTCTCACTATTTTTTAATCAGTAGAATCCTATACCACATGAAAGATTAACATTCTAAAAAACTTTAAATATCATGATAATAAATAAATTTATGAACTAACATGTAAGTGGAGAGTTATATAAACCTAAGAAAATAATAGAGATGCGTAACATCAAAATATTCCTTAACGAAAGAAAGTTGAGACGAAATCCCCTAGCTTGAGCACGACTCATCATGTACAATATTTATATTAATGAGTAATAAAATTAGGTTGATTATTTAATTTATTGAGAAAAATTTTAAATTTTATTATTCCTTTTATATCACTTATTATTACATTATAAAAATTACTTAATTATTTAAGTTCATGTCAACTATTTTGTCGATATTCGGTACTTGAGTCCAAAATGAATTTGGTATAATGTTAATAGTCAAGGTGGTAATAAGTAAATAATATATAAAATAATATTAATGAACTAATAATAACTTTATAAATAAATTATAATTTTAAATACATCCATTAAATATGGATATGAAACATGAACTACATTACAATCCTGGAGATGGTAAACCATATGTACACATGAGTAACGTTTCAATTTTTCAATGATAATTATGAAAATAAGTTTAATATAATTTTAAATTTACATAATTTTTATAATACAATATATAATATCATTTCTTAAAATATAATTATATTTATATTATCCCTGTGATATGGTGATGAATAATAAATCACATTGCTTCGTGGAGATGACAGTTCACACGTACGTACGAACGACATTATCATTTTTCGTGGATGAAAAGGTAAGAATTTAAATGATATATTATATTTTAATAATGATAAATATGTCATTAATATCATATATTAACTTTAATTCCATTATTATAACCAGTATTGAGAGATGGTGATGGAAAATAAAATATATCGATTCGCGAGGCAGTTGTTTTCCACACACACAAATGAAAATTATTTTCCCATTTTATAGAATTGGAGATGGATTTAGATGATGATATTAACATTATAAAATATCATTATATTTAGGATATTTTTTATTATTATTTAATCATGGTTTAATAAGATTTTAAGGATGAGGAATAAGAAATAAAACTGAAATACTTGATTGAAAATGATACATCTTCCCCGGACTGCCTCTTTTTCTTAACACCTTAAGACCATTAAGGATGGTGCTATGTAAAAAATAAAAGCTCTAGAATGTGTTTAAGGATTATAGGAAGGTATTTGGGTAGATATTTTCATAAAAAATAGGTTTTTATGTGCGATTAATAGATACAAGGGGTTCCATTTTATAAGAGAGGGGAGGGGAACTCTTGGAATTCATTAAAATATTAAATAAATATAAATTAATTTTCAAACAAAAGTGGATCCAAAGTGAGTTATTTATAATATAGGATCATTATGGATCAAAATAAATTTCTCCATTGAAAATTATACAAGTTTTTCTTATTTTTTAATCCTTATATTCTTGCTTTAACCCTTTTCTGTCTCCTTTACCTCTTACCATGATATCATGTAATTTCCACTTTGAGGGTTAATATAATTACTATAATTTTCCAAAATACCATTAAATAAGTCATTGATGAAATTTTAAGTCTTATAAAAATACTTTTCACAAATTTTAGTTTTTTAGAAATTTAATATAATTTAATAAAATATTATTTATTTTAAAATATCATTGATGTCAATTTTGACACTAGATAAATTTGAAAAAATACTTCTGAAACATCTATAACATATCCAATTAATCTAAAAAATTATTGTATGACATTAAATTCATAAAATTATATCTATTTTAGTATTTTTAACAACATTTATTTGACATTTCTGTTAATTAAATAATTATTATATCATCACTGTGAAAAAAATTAATTTAATTATTCATTAATTGAAAATTAAAAATTAATTTCCTTGAAGAAGATAAATAATTTAGATTTCAAATTAATATTTATATTTAAAGATATTTTTTGAATAAATATATATTAAAAATGTAATACTTATTAAAAACATGAGTATGACATATTTGACTTTTCTTTAAATAAAATACTATAAAATGATTAAAGTCAATAAAATCAATTTATGATATGTGTTAGGGTAATTTTATAATACTTATAATATTATTTTTATCCTTAATTACCTAATTTGCGCTTCATCGTGGTAATTAAAAAAACTAATAAAGTTACAATCCATATGATCAAAAAATAAAAGGGACCAATTTGAAAAATTTTGGCCCTAGAACTACGAATATGGAATCCTTTTTTCAAAATTAAAAACACATAATTAGAAAAAATTAATTTAAAATTAACCCTATTGATGGAATGAGAAAACGAGTTTTAAAGTGAAAACGTTCAAAATATTGAAATGCTTTTATATCCAAATTCAATTTGAAGTTGATTCCAATGACCTATATTGGATTAAATGATATAAAATCGATCTAATTATAGTTTAAAACCAGTCAATAATATAATTTAATATAATAAATTATTTATTTGAAAAATCTATTTTCAATTAAAATGCAGTATTTTTCAGTATTCCTGAAAACATGAATTTTATCATAAAAATAACAAAAATTAAACCAAAGTAAAATTTTATAGTTTTATTTCAAAGAAGTTTAGTTTTTAAAATAAAATTTATAAAATTATCAAAAACTAGATTTAAAATAAGCGTGCCATTAAAAGTTGGTAAAACTATCTTTTTATAAAAATACATCTTTTACGTGATAAACTGGATTTGTTAATATATCATGTCTGAAAAACACAAAGTAAGAATGTTAAAAATTATATTGAATATATATATATATATATATAATTAATATAATCCAAAAATTGTTATTTATTTATTTTATTTCTTTAAAACAAAGTTGTGCACATTTAAATAGTTTGTTTAGAAAAAAAATTTCCTTTTATTTTCAAAGAGGGGTTTATTTTAATTTATAATTATTTAGAAACAAAATAATTCATTATATATACATGTGTAAACCATATTTTCATAATTCTATTAATCCTATTCATACTGACTATTCTAACAGCTAGGTTATAACTGTAACATTTAAATAATAATATTTAATTGTTCGTTTAAGCTCGATGTGGTGTAACATGTACGCTATTGAACATAGTGTTTCTTTATTAAAATATTGGGATGTTACAACTATTTGATTGGGAAGTCATGTAGTTTCCACTAAGAGTTATGCTAAACCATTCACCCATGATCCACATGGTTTACCATACCCTATGATCTTATCTTGTACCACTAGTTTAACTCCCTTTATCATCCCATAAATCATAGAAATCATTTAAATAATCTATATTTCATCATTAATTTTTTTTTAAAACATAAATACAGAGTAGAATACATGATAAAAAATATAGAAAAATAAAAAACCCAGACTCAAAACCCAATATCCCTTGGCAAGTTAAGGCTATGAATGAGGAAGATCTCATGAGGCACTCCTTTCACCTACCTCTGATGTTTCAAAATCCCTATTTCTAGTATACCATTAATTCATAAATAAAAAGGGAGTTATATAGACTATACCCATTAATAACTTAGTCTCTGATACCATTTTTTCATGAACCAACTATGGTCCACCCCTAATCCAAGCACCCGATCCAACCCATGTATACCCAAGGGGCATTTCCGATCCCCATGGGATGACGTTAACACCAAATGAATTAGATAAAAACTCATGAGAATTATTTTAACCAATAAATATGATTTAGAAATTAGTATATTTTTTCTAGAAATTCTGACATGGTCTATTCATACATTGGACATCCATGAAAAATCAAATAGATAGGTTTATAAATAAATGAAATACAAATATGGTATAATAAATAAATAATAATCCAACCCAAATAAAAATATATAAAAATAAATTAGAATCATATAAAAGAGGGTCCATCCAGATAGGCGTGAGCACAAATCTTAGTAGGAATTCCAAATAAACTACACCCAATATATTAAATTTAAATAAAAGATAAATTTCCAACTATTTTTAAATACATTTTATAAAACATATGTTTTTATATTTTAGATTTAAAACCAACCACAATTCATTATCCTTATTCTCTTTAAATAGTCCTTTTTAAAAGCTGAAGTTTAAAAATTTCCAAGAGAACTTTACTTTAAAAGTCATATGTGCAAGAGTTTGTAAAAATAATTAAAAAACCCTTCCAAAATATGTAATCATTTATTTTGAAAACATACATTTTATCTTTGATATAATTTAAAATCAGTATTTATATTAAAGATCATAATAATAATAACAAAAATACAGTAATAAAAACAAGGGCATTGTAAATATCAATTAACTTCTATAGAGATAAGGGAAAATAATACATAAAATAAAACAAGTATGAGTGATCATGGGAATACCTAGGAGATAAGGGGAAAGTATAGAACATACTAAAAATAACCCTTTATATTAGAATTCCCCGTGAAATCTAACTACCCTAACTCTCAGTCGTACCATACTCGACCTAATTGAGTAGAAAAATCCCATAGAAAGGTGTATCCATACTAAGAGTTACTAGTTTTATAATGATCCTAATCTAGTGTGGAATGTGTTCTCAAATAATATACTATATACACTTGGTTTACGATGATTTATAAAATGAGAGTGATTCAATAAGCAATACCCAACAACAATATGAAAATAAATACATAATTTATTACATAAAACATGAATCATAAATAAATAACGACTCACTATTGATCATCCCTATTAGTAATAAACCCTTACTCAAAAGTCCATAAGTAAATTAAATGTGTCCTATATCAAGGAAAACATCATCTATTTGAAAATAAACTAAACTAGGGGAATATTCTGAAGGTGTTTTTATCAAGAAATTCCCTTTTCAAAGTTTCAACCAGGCCTTGAAAACATTATTTAGAAAAAAGTTACAGAACCCTTTTTAAAAGAACAAAAAACACCTTAAAATTAAATGAAACATTTAGAAATAACCTTTGAAACCCAAAAAATCTCTTAGAATACCGAAAAACATCAATAAGTGTCATTTATGAATTTTATCAAACATATGGCATGCATGGTTAAGTAAAATTAATTTAAACCAATAATTTAAAAGGGTAAACACTTTTTCATTCAACGAAAACCTCTTAGATACCTATTATCCTCTCCAATAATACTCAATCATAATTATTACTATCTTTTTATATGAATACCAGAGTTCAAACATGATAGAAATCAAGGTTCTAATATTTATAGGCCAATACAAGGGGAAAACTACCTCAAATCAATGGAAACAAGTCTCCTTCAAAAAATCCCATTAGAATAGGCCTCTGTATGAGATTTACAATCTCTATATACCAAAAAAAATAAATTAAGGACCCCATTGATTTGAGGGTTTAGTAAAAGAGGGACACAATAAGGGGAGAAGAGGAAAACAATAAAAAACAAGAATTAAAGGAGAAAAGAGATGAGTAGAGACCATACCTTGGGAAAATGATAATAAATTTAGAATAAACCACAACAAATCAATCAAGGATGGAGGGAAATTTTAGGGAATATGTGATAAGAGTTTTTCATGTAAAGGGAAAGGAAAAATGTGGTATTTGGGGGTTAAAATCAGGTTAGAGATTATTAAATAAATTCCACATTTTTTAGTTATAGATAGGATTAATGGTTTTTCCACACATTTTACCAAAATATTTACTAACTATTCACCTCCCACAAGTTTCACTTGGGCACCAACATGGTTTGGCCATATTGTTAGAGAAACTATACACCAACTGTGTAAAATGAATATGTTAAATTGAAGATGAAAATGAATGGTTGTTTCAAGGTTTATACTAGAAATGTGCCAACAATGCACCCATTCCCTTAAACCCTAGGTCATGTATGGTTTATACTATATCTCGTATGATGTTGGACCAAATAATGTGTTAAAAATGTGAAAAACTATGCATAAAGTAAAATAAAATAGAGAGAACCTTGCGTAAAGGTAGTCACATGGTTTCCCATAAACCATGTGATAGAGGCATAAACTATTGAAACATAATTAAAAAGAAAATAATAATAAATAAATATAATAAAGTAGTAAAACCAAGGTCAAGGCATGACATAATACATTTTAATAACATGTTGGTGAGATAGTTTTACTGAGATATATGAATGTTTTTAAATTTACTACAATAACTGATTTGGGAATGCAAGTATAACTTAAATAAATTTATTCCTAATCCCTTTTATGCACTTGTATACATTTTTTCCTACTCCCTTCATGATTGTCAAAAAATGTTTGAGGCTATCTATTCCCTTTAAAGTAAAATTTTCATTCACAATGTGCATTTCATACTCAAAACTTATCTAACATGCACAAATTGTATTGATACTTTAAGATAACTAACCATGATATTTTTTTACATTTATGAATTAAAATCATGCTAATATGATACACTATGTATCCAATATGATTTAAAGTGAGTATTTTCATTTAAAATTTATATTTTTGTACAAAAACTACATCACACACTCAAAACCAAACAAACTTTCTCTGATTGTAATGATAATTTATGAAAAAGATTAATAATTCTTTTATGATACGTAAGAATCAAAGTTAGGTCAATATAAAAACAAAATATGGATGATATGACTCATAATTCATGTTTTTAGTATAAAACTAGCATTTTTCTAACAATATATCCCACATATTTAAAATCAAGAAAACATTCTCATATTTTCTTGATAATTTATAAAAATGATACATGATTAATTTGTGATATTTTGGAATCAACCACACATCATTCTAACACATGATGTGTTCGGTATTCTTTAAAGTATGTGTTTTTGGTATAAAAACAACATTTCTTCTCATAATGTGTGTCACATAGTCAAAACTGAGAAAACACACTCATATTTTCTCGATAATTTAGGAAAATGATTTATGATTCATTTTTGATGTGTAGAAATTAACCAAACATCAATATGACATAAAATGTGACTAAATTATTTGAAATTTCATGTTTTTAGTTTAAAGGTGACATTTTAGTCTAAAACTTGTGTCACATACTCAAAATTGAATGAATGCATTCATATTTCTTTTATACTATATGAAAAATTTCGTTGATTGGTTTTTGACATATAATTACAATCGTTAAATCGATTTGACACAAAGTGAGGATGGTATGAACAAAAGTGCATTTTTTCATTTAAAAATTTCATTTAATTCAAAACATGCATCACATACTGAAAACTGAGAAAAGACACTAAGATTGTCTTGATATTTAAGGAGAAAGATAAAAAATTCATTTTTGATGTGTAGAAATTAACCGAACATCAATCCAACACCTAGTGTGGTTGGTATGACTGAAAGTGTTTGTTTTCATTTAAAAGTGACATTTTTGTATATCACCCGTGTCACATACTAAAAAATGTGAGAACAAACTTGAATTATCTTGATACTTTAAATAATGATCCATAATTAATTCGTGACATGTAAGAATAAACCATACATAAATCCAAAACATGGTGTGGTCAGTACAGAAAGAGTGTGTTTTCATTTAAAACTAAAATTTTAGTTCAAAAGATGTGTCACATACTAAAATTGAGAAAAATCAATCATATCATCTTTATATATAAGAAAAAATATTGATAATTAATTTTTGACGTGTAGAAATTAACTGTACAAGAATCTGACACATAATGTGTATGATATGACTTAATGTTTATTTTTTTCATTTAAAAGTGTCATATTAGTTCAAAACATGTAAAAAATTTACCCTAGATACCCTCTAGAACTAGTAAATGACCCAATCCATCACATACCCAAAGGGTGTTCCCAATCCCCATGGGTTGACAACTAGCACCCAGATATCAAACACCAACAAGAGGGAACACTTTCACCCGACTTTAGCTCGATACATGGAATATATAAATATACAAAATGGAAAATTAAAGTGGAAGAAAATTAAAATAAATATATACCATAACCAAACAAGTGAAAAAGGTAGTGATCCAACAAAAAATTAGATAAACCAAACTCCAAATTACAAGTCCAACAACAAAAAAGGATTAAAAAAAATTGAAACATCTACTCCATGTGATATGTGGGAAACACCCCACCATCTCACTATCAACTTCCCACACCCAGATAACATAAAACTCATATCCTCACTACAGTTCCTATCTATATCCTCCATAAAAAGACAATACTAGGTATGCATACCATCGAAGGGGTGTGCAGGGTATCAGCTAAATAGGCTCAATAGGATCCCACCCAGGTTTTCCATATCATGTCTCTATATAATAAATCAAATTTGACTAGTTTAAATAAAACATGTAATGATAAGAACTTACACATTTTATATCAAAAGCATTGTAAACAGTTCCCATTTTCCTAGAGTTTGAAAAAAAATCTAGGTAAGACTGTTTAAAATCATATTTTACACAATCATTTCACATCTATCAAAAATACATATATCAAACACAAAGAAATACAAATCCAAAAATAAAAAGACAAGTCACAATGGTAAAAATACTCTAAGTATAACTTATGGTCAGTATAGCCAGCTCACTCATACATAAATATGACTAGTGTGCACTACATGTCACTGAAACCCATGCATCAATGTTTAGGGAACAAGGGAACACCCAAGAAAGTGAACCCTCTTACTATTTAAATCAAGTCCTAGATCCAAATATATTTTTATATTGTAATATAAGAACACCTTATAATGTGAATCCCCTTACAATATAAAGGGGTGAGGCCCAATACTACACCTTTCACTTAAGTACCCAAGGCTCCCACGTGTCATATTCATCAAATCATTTTCGAAGGGATTTTCACATTTCAAAGTATAATTCACAATAATAAACAACCCTTTCTCATTAAATCATAATTTAAAAACCCATTTCCAAATCCATTTCAAAATTCTTTGAAAAACACATTTCTTTTACCAAAATAAGGTAAAAACATCTTTTCTCAAAAACCCATTCACACAAAAATTAATAAACAATTTAACAAATCAGGCCAATTTATTTAGAAAACCATTTTCAAAATAAGATAAATCAATAGCGCATATAATATAGGCCAAATAAGAAACCACCAACCACAAACTTGGGTCTCACACCACCTTAAATGGGATCCACACATTAGGAGGAATGAAAAACAATAACAAAGGACCTTGAGAAACATGCCCACTACACCATAACTAATAGGATGGATAACCTCTAGAATAAGACCACACAATGTATCCTGAAGGGATCAAGGAGAGACATCATCACATGATTAAAGATATCATAAACATATCCCAACATTTCTTTCACAACCAAGAATAATGAATTAGGAAAAATTTCACTTACCTAGATAGAAGTAATGCATCCAAGCCATAAATAGTGTGCCCAATAAAGGAACTTAGAAGAGTGGAGATCACTGAAAACCATCTGAAAGGATGCATAGGGTTCAAGGAAACGAATAAATAATTTAATGAAATAAATTATATTGTGTGGTGCGATAAAACCCATTGAGAGTAAGGGACTTATGATGTGAAACTAGTATTTACATCATAAATATTTTAGGTTTCATGTTCACTGAAAAACAAATATCCTTGGGTTAAAAAATCATGATAAAAATATTTATGAAATAAAAACGTTTATGGTGTAAATTTTTTTACACCTTGGACCTATTTTACAGCTAGTTACCTATAATAAATTTATGTTGTAATTTAGGGATTTATGATATAAATTTCCTCTAAAACAAAAACCAGCTACAACCCCAATAGAAACAACCAAGGAAACTCCCAAACCATTTGAACCAGAAACATATGATATTAAACATAAAAAAGAGAATACATTTTAACTAGGATGTTATAATCTCCCCACCATATAACTTTCTTTCCCTGGAACTTCATATGGAAGAAGGGTGCTCTGGAAAGAGGTGAGACCACTACTCAGACCACTGCTCCCTCACCAATGATTCATTATCCTAAATCTTGTGAGAATATATTTAGTGTTTCCATAACAATGTAAAAAATAGAGTATAATTTACATAGAAGTCTTTTACCTTTTATTCAATGATTTCCACTGGTTTCTCTATAATAGAAACATCTGGCTATTACTGTAAAAACCCGAGTTTTTATAGACCTTTTTTTTTGTTTTCTTGAATGATTTAATTTTCATTGATTTATTTCATTTAACTTAGTAAAATATCTCTTTCATACAACACCTAATTGGCTTTCACTATACACAACACTGACTTGGCGTATGTTACATGCAACATAGAGTTTCTACAAAACATCATTTTATTGTTATAATTATATAAATGATATAGTTATAACCTATCCATTAAACTTAGTAACATGAATAGTAATAAATAGTTTTAAAATATTGTTTATAATAGTTTTATATAAATAAAATATATTGATAATGAATAATATAATTGTTTGGTAAAGTCATAATATGTTTTAAAATACTATTTTCTCAAATAAACTACATTTCATGTACTTTTTTGAAAAACAATAAAATTAATTTTAGAAAAATTTTGAAATTTAATTTTATAATATAAACTTATATTTATAATTTATAATTTATAATTTATCTTAGGATAGTTGTTTTGGGATTTGTATGAGAAACATCATATTTTGATGAATAGTGAAAAATACTGAATTTTAATTCAAAACTGCTTTTTCATCTAATTTATTTTTAAGGTTAAATTTTATTTTAAATTTTTTAAAAAGTTTAATTAGATAATATTTTTATAAATTAATTTAATTTAGGTCATTGTAAATAATTTCCCATCGAAATTGGATTAAAAAACTTAGTAAACTTTTGATCGTTTTTATTTTAAAAACTCGTAGTGTCGTTTCGTCAGCAGGAATAATTTTAAAATAATTTCTGACACTTCTATGATTCGAATTTGGAAAAATGGATTAAATATTTTTAATAATAATAATTTATATTTTATAATATGTTCAACTTAGTTTTTTACCTAAAATATTAATTAAATTGAATAAAATTAATTACAATGATTAAAAGAAAAATTAGGTTAACAAAGTACTAAACTATAAATTTATGACACAAAACGACCTAGAAACTTTTACCAGACCCATTTTATGGAAATTATTCATCAATTAATTTTAAATTATTGAGTTTTTTATGTTTTTTATTACTTTATTAAGGTAAAAATGTGGGTACACCTAACTTTTAAAAAACAATTCCAAGTGTGTCCTTTACCTCCCCTATAAAAGGATACCAACTCTCAATCTTCTTCACACCTCTCAAACCATAAGGGTTAAGCCAATATCTTCCCAATAAACATCCCAAAAATCACCCACTTACTCATTGAATCCTAACTTTTTATATAAATCCTTCCAATGAAGCCCTTTGGTGCAAACCAAAAGGAGTTACCTGATTAAGAGGTAACACCCTCCCTCAAATAACTTTATTTTATTTTCTTTCTCCACTCCCTCAAATTTTATTATTAAATTATTGTATAACAATAATATTATATTAAATATAATAGGATTATTTTATTCTAATGGTTATACCTACACTTACACACACATCTATCTAATGGGTAACAAACATATTGTTTATGAATACGATGAACTACCGCCAGACTAAGTAATGATTATTCATTTTTCCTTTACCACCGCTCATGGTGGAAATTGCGATGAAAAATATATTTATATATGTAATATATGAAATTTAATATGTATTTAATCTTTTTTATTCCTTTTATAACACATATTTGTTTCTTTCCATTTGGTGTAAATATGATAATTTCTTTTGAGGAAGTGTGGACTACCACCCCTTCAAAGCGATGTGATTTGTTCACACACTACATGGAATGTATTAAGGATGGGTTTGGAGAAATTATATGATCTATATTATATAATAATGATATTTTAATAATTATATATATAAATATATATACATATATGTCATTTAATTACCTTCTTTCAATATAAAAATTAAACGGAAACAATATTCATGCGTGCGTATGACCTACTGTCTCCATGAACAATGTATTAAATTTATTACTTATATATTATATAGAGTATTATAATAAAAATATAATGAATATAAATGATATATATATCATGTATTAAATTCTTTAAATCATGATATAAATATGAGGACCAAATATATAACAAATTAAGACACATGTGAAGAACAAAGTGGATATTACCTGAAGTGAAACATTAACATAAAATTATTAATAAGTGGGTAATAAAAATTCATAATAAAACCATATATGGTATTATATATAATAAAATTTTTATGCGGTAGATTTATAATAAACTTATATTTATTATACAATAATTTTGTATGAGTACAACGAGAGTCAAGACACAAGGTAAGAGAATTTCGTCTCACTTTTTATTTCTGTGAGACAAATGCCTTATTCACCGTTCAATTATTTTGTGTGGTGTATAATATGACCATGAATGTGTTATATTATTATTATAATTAAATTTATGGGTATTTAAATATCTAATTTATGATATTTCTCTCATGGGGTTTATTTTTCAAAAGTTACCAAATCGGTAAAGTTATTTTGTCTCAATTTTCCTTCTTTGAGACACATGCCATGTTATACACATATATTTTTATACAAGATGTAAAAACTAAATTTGAAATGTTATATCATTAATCTCCTTACATTAATGATATTTTAAGCTTCATGTAATTTTATTTTTTTACATGGAGAGTATGATCCCAAGTAACCAAGTGGTAAGAGTTTATTGAAATAATCTCATCTCTTTTCAATATTATTAATGATTATGATTGTTTTGATAAAATATTCTAATACATATCTCAAGAAAACACATTAGTTTCATTATCCTATGTTTATTAAAGATATATCCATGTATTAGTATCATTTCCACTCTTTGGTACATAAGATAATTAAAAAAATGTTTTTAATAAAAATATGACCGTATTTCTCTCTTCAGTCAGAAATCTATTTTATTTCAAAAAACATGTTTTAAAACATGTTTTAAAATGATATTTGAAGATAATATTCATGAAAAAAGGTATTTAAATTTTTTTATGTTTCTAAAATTTTCATTTAAATGTTTTCAAATATTTTTTTTAATGAAAAATGTTTTCAAAATGTTTTATGTTTTAAAAAGATATTTTCAAAGAAGAAATGATATTTTCTTCAAGAAAAGTTTTTAAAAGATCTATAAAAACTATTTACCATATAATATGACATAAATTAGTGTTACTCATGAATTTATTGGGAAATTATTCAATGTTTCCATTCATACAATTTCTGTGAATGGTTTATATTTGGATAACATGATGTTTATAATACTTGTTTCTCTTTCAAGAGTTATATGCTTCTAAAAACCACTTTTTTAATGGGTTATGATTTTGATGAAATGATTATGAAACCTATATCTTTTTCCACTTTTTGTGAGATGATTACATTTTTATGATACCCATTTCTTTTCATGGGTTAAATATGATTTTTTATAATTTTGTGGCATAAGAATGTATGATTTAATTATGAGATGGGTGGGACCTATATCTCCCTCCAATGCATTAGTTAAAGATTTATATCTCATGATATATACTAATATGGTCTTAGGAGAAAACCGTGACTACTAAAATGTCCATGGGAGTGAACCATGACTACCAAGATGGTATGAGGAGTGATCTCATGCTAATAAGATGGATATGAGAGTGAACCATGACTACCAAGATGATATGGGGAGTGATACCATTGTACTAATATGGTCTTGGAAGCAATGACTTAGATACTAATAAAATAATATTATATGCTTATGTGTTTTCTATAATTCCATATTTTATTCCTGTATTATGTTTTCATGGATAATTTTCTTTATTTCATTATGATTTATGTCTTATGAATTGATAATATTTCTTCCATGATTCATGTTTATGATCTTATGATATTCAGGGTATAATATTCTAATGTTATGATCACATTATCATTCCCCTATGATAATGTTTATTCTTACATGTATCCCTTACTTACCATTATTTATAACTTGAGATGACCCCTTTTTTTGTTTCATTTCCCTAGGTTATGAAGATATGTATTATGTTTAATGTGTCTAAGAAGGGTGATAGTCAAGAAGAACCTAGTGGGAGATAATGTAGCTCAATTATGTACTAGTGTTTATGTTTCCATGTTTTCAAAGGAACTATAATTATATGGTCTTTGGGTGTTTATTTTAATAATGTTTTAAGTATTCCCTAAAAATTATGTAATATTAAGGTATGAAAATCAAGTGTTTCTATACTTACTCAATCTCCTACCAACTAATAACATGAGAGGGATAAGAATGGTACATCCTAATATTAAATATGTAGAAAAAATCATGGATACATATCAACTAATCCAATAATTTTATCTGATACACAACCTTCCCAAGTCGCTCAATGACCTAAAATAGTCCAATATATCTCGGAGACAACTTTCCCTGTTATCCAAGCTGATAGTGTAACATCCTGAGTAATTATAGAATAATACCTTTTCATTTTTATTAATTTTTATTAATTATATTTTACCTTAAAGGTACTATATGTTTGATATCATACCCAACACAAAACAATGGGATTCTCAGAAATCTTACGTTGCACACAAGATTGAGTTATACCAAAAAATAATATATTATTAATATTATTATTTTAAGTTGTAGTTATCGCATAGCCGTTAGAATTGTGGGAATGAACTATATTAAATAAATTATGAAAATATGGTTTAAAAATGTTTATATAATGATTCATTGGTTATAAAATTAATTATAAATGAAATTAAAAACCAATTGAATATAAAGGATGTGTTTTTCTGAAAAAATCTATTTAAATGAAAATAAGCGAGTTCATAAAATAATATAATAATTCTTGATGGATTTTATTAATGAAATATATATGTAATATATTAAATTTAATGTTTAAAATTCATCTTATAACTTTTATAGAAATGATATAAGAACAAATTCATTTTTTTGGATAAAAGAAGCATTTTTCAAAAAATACAGTTTTACCACCTTTTGATGGAGAAACCCCTTTAAATCTAGTTTTGTAACTTTTATATGTTATATTTGACAAAATAAACTTCTTATTTAAAATAAGGACATCAAAATTTACTTTGGTTGAATTTTTTATTTTTCTAATTAATTTCATATTTTAATGAATAGTGAAAAGTACTACACTTTTAATTCAAACTGCCTTTTAGTCTAATTTATTTATATAATTAGATTATATTTTAAATGGTTTTAAAGTATAATTAGATTATGTTTTTATAATTAAATACAATTTTGGTTATTGGAAGTAATTTCACATTGAAATTAGATATGAAATCATTTCAAACTTTTGAATGTTTGACTTTAAAAACCCACTTTTTAGATTTATTTAGGGAATTAATTTTAAATAAAAATTTCACAATTATGTGAATTTAATTTGTAAAATGGATTCCATATTTGTAATCATAAGGTCAAAATTATGTTGTAAGGCCAATTTAATTTTTAGGGATAAAAATGTTACCATGGTAAAAAACATTATTTACCATAGTAAAAGTAAAATTTCTACAAGGGTTAAAGTTAAAAGTTAAAAGCTTAACATAGCTAAAAACTACAACATTTAATAGTTTTATTAGGTGTTAATAGTACATAACCAGACTATACTACATTAATTACAAGATGAAGTCGTGGAATTTGACACCACCTCTATATGGTTGGCTTTTATTATTAAATAATCAATAAATTAATCACTTGAACCCACCTCTCCTCAAGTATAATTACCACCTTTCCACCACCCTATTTTGACCCAAAAATACTTTTAGATCCTAAAATATCTTTCCTATGTCCATTATCATTTCCATTTTTCCTTGTTTTCCATATCAAATAAATGTTTTTATTGTTTGGGGATAATTTTGGTTTTTTGTGGAACAAGAATTAATTAAATATAGTTGATTAGAAAGTATTATCCATAATTCTTGATATTGGAATTCCTTTAAATGTTATTATATGTTCTTGAAAGTATGTAAGTTTGTGTGGTGTCCATGTGATGTTATAAATCTAAAATAGAAGTATGTTGTAATGTTTTGAATGATTTAACTTACCCCTTAGTTGGTTGATTATTGTGGAACAACATAGGTATGAAACATCCAGTCCTTTCTTATAGGATATAGGTAGGCTATACATTTTTATTGGGCCTAGTGTGGGATGTCTTTGATCAATAAGAGATTTTAAGACCTTGTGATAGTGTATAGGTTAGGATGGTTCATTCCCCATATGTTAAAGCCCATTGGTTAGAATTACTCACTAGTATGGGAATCTATGTAAACTTTTGCATGGAATGGTCATAGGTTCTTTTCATGGGTTTGTGATAGAGGATGATTTGTTTAAGATCATGTGACCCATGTGAGTCAGGTTTGATATTGATGACTGGTTATCAATTTTTTGAGAAGGTTTGTGTGTGTTATGGACATAGGTTTGTTAGTGTTTCAACATTAGGTTATTGTATTGTAAATTACTGAACTTGAATTATGGATGGTTTATTAATTTTTTTATATTTTTTAATTATTTTTACTAACATTTATTTTACCACTAGCCATAAAATTTGTAATTCATGTAATATTTGAATTCTAACTCCACTGTTACTAAATTATGTCTTCATTAACCTTACCTAGAATAAATAAGGTTTCTGGATACCCGTTTTCACATTTTGTTAAAAGTAATATAAATTTTCATTGTGCGATATATTTTCTTAGTATCTTTATGTTGATTTTTATTTAGATGAATACCTTTACATAGTGAATTATTTTCATGATCAACCATTACATGATATTCAATAAACCTTTAAATAGATCATATGTTTATGTCTTACCTTTACATTAATAATGATTTACCTTCATGTTAACCATGTCCATCCATTATGTAGTTAATTGAAACTCCCGTTTATGTTTACATTGTGTAGATAATTTGGTATTTAAATTTAAGTATAGTTTCAAAATTACCAATTTTATGTTACTACAAAGTAAGCTTATCACTATCATTCACATGTAAAACTTATAAGCACCACTAGGACTGATTCAGAAAAATTAAAGTCTTGGAAACTGAAAATACATTCCCATGACCTGGTAATTTATCTATTACCTATGAACATTGTGAATTTGCGAATCAATTTTTTATTTATTTTATGGTTTATACCAAAAAACCATTAGACTATCCTTTAGTTTTATATTATTTTTTGATTCTGGAAATGTGTCTTGGGTTTATGATTAAAAGTCTTATGCTTAAACTAAAAGGCCTATGATTAATATATAATACTTATAAATCAATCAAAGGATTATGAACTAATTAAAGACTTACAAAACTATGAAATTATTAGGGGAATAATTTTTAATGATTAAGACTCAAAATACATTTGATCCTCTTAAAATATAATGTTAATTTAGCTTATATAGAAGTATCACCCACAACATGTCAATTAAAAATCATAAATGAAAAAATACTCCAATGAAAATTCAAAAGGAAATTACACACATTAACATAACACATATGTATATTTTCCATTATAATTTTAATGAAATTTGATACTCAATTTTCCTATAAATATTAAATTTCAAATTACTATCAGTTTCTAATATTTGTTTTATTAGTTTGTATAAATTATAAAATATTTCTAATTTCTAATTATTATTATTATTTTTTATTAAAGGATTTAGAGTGGGATAATTATTTATATGGGTAAATGATAGTATTTATGTTATTAATATTTCTAACTGGTGGATTAATTTTATTAGTTTTTATAATCTATTTTCATGTGTTCTCCTATGATCATTTATGTTTTTGGTTTGCTTCATTTGTAAAACTTGCCTAAGATCGAGAAAATGACATTTTCGATCTCCGTTCTCCTCGCATTTTCCTGAGATCAAGGTAATCACTCTGCCCATCAATTTTTCATCATGAAATATAATATTTAGGTAATTTTACATATTTATAAGTCATTAATATTTTGGTAAAAATAATTTATGTTTGTAGTTGGTAGTCATAGGCGGTCTTATTCTACATTTTTCAATTTTTCTTCATTTATTTCATGTTGTGGTAGTAGGTTGAGATAATTGATCAATTGATATGTATATATTTAGATCTTCTTATAGAATTTATTTAGCTTATTGTTATTTTATTTTTGTTTTTGTGTTTTAATACGTATTTATTCATAACATATTTTTAATTGTGTCATCTATTTTTTCTATTTTCATGTGCTGCTTGTGTCTAGTCCTATTATGTCTACTTGTCATCGACTGTTAGTGTGTTCTTTAGTAAACTTGCTATGAATTTCACCCATTTTCTTCTAGTTCCATTTGTCTATTTACACTTGCTTGAAACAACACTGACTGTTGCTGCTTAAGTGATATGCTACCTTGTTTCACCAAAATCCATCATTCTTTGTCAGATTAAATGCTACTGAACCTTGAAGTAATGAAATATTGTGTAAATATGTTGATAAATTATTGAATTATTTAGGATGTGATTCATTTTTGGGGTCTAAGTTGTGTTTAATGAAACAATTTACGATTCTTGAAACTTCCTAAGGCACATTAATCATTCTTCATAGATTATTGGTAGATGATTTAGTGAATTTATCTTAGATTATAGATTATCATTAGTTTGAATTAGATAGATTTTTTCATCATTAATTTTTGTATTAAGGAATTAATGATGATACATTTCAATCTATAGTTTGAATGGGTGGTATTAAGTTCATTCTAATATGATGTATATTTTTGAACTTGATGATTTTGATAATTCTTAATACTTAAAAATGAATCACAACCTTGTTTAGTAAGATAAAAACCCCACTTTTTTTCCAGTGTAGACCCAAATTTTAGTGCTCTACACACCAAACTTGACTAAAGTCCCAGGATTCTCACCTTACATGAGAGATTTGACCTAGATCAACACTAATATTATGTTTATAGAGCCTTAGGTAAAACATTTGTGTGCATGAAATCTTAATGACACCTTTTAACACACCAAAGTTTTACTAACATATACATAAAATAACCAAAACAATTGATCCTAGTTAAATAAAACAAAAAAAATTGATAAAACCACATCCTCTTGAACTAATATAATATGTTTCCTCCTTACTTGAAGGAACATGTTTTGACCCATGAAGCGTTGTGGTTCTTATATTGGGGTAGTTACTTGTATAGTCACAAGAGACATGTATTCTTATTTTAGTTTTTGTTTTATTTTCTTTATCACATCATCTACTTAGGCCTTTTACTGCTTTCTATGAACGAAGGGTAGTTATATTTTGTGAAGGGGGCCAGAAGGGCACTGGATGTGGCTACACAATTTTATTTGTAGGGGAGGGAGATTAGGGTAGTGGAGGGATTAATTAGTGCGTTACATTTTTTTTTTACCTTTGTACTGTGTTGTTTATATTTATTTTATTTTCATTCGGTGTGGATGTCTGACGTACAGATGTGTCATGCCAAAATTTTATTTATTTTCAGCTGCTATTTTAATTAATTTTTTGTGGGCGAAATCGTTCCCGAGTGGAGATTCCTTGATGATCAGAAACTTGTGCTAATTTGTGGGCGTAGCCAATCCACAACTACTAGAAATTGGGTCTATACCCATGCATCTATACCCATGGTTTAAAAAACCGTGGGTATAGGGTGTATATTTTGACTTATTCCTACAGTTTTGTTAAAACTGTTAATATATTAACCCTTATTTGAGGTTTTTATTGGGATCCCCTCCCAATTTTTATTTCCTCCCCCCACATCTCCCCCAATCCTTGGCCTCTCCTCCCTCTCCTCCCCTCCCCAACATCGACCTCCCGCCCTTGCCTCCGCCTCCGGCTCGGCCTCCCGGCCTCCACCTCCCGACCCCCACCTCCACCTCCCAGCCCCCGCCTCCACCTCCCGACCCCTACGTCCGCCTCTGTAGCCACCTCCTAAATATCATGGGAGCCTTTACCTCTGCCTCCCATCCCTCGCCTCCACCACATCCTCTGCATATGTGGCATCCTCTACCTCCGCAATAACCTCAGCCTCCGCGGTAGTCTCTGCCTCTACCTCTGCGGTAGCCTCTGTTTCCGCCTCCGTTGCAGCCTCTGCCTCCGCAACAACCTCCACCTATGAAGAAACCTCCACCTCTATGGCCGCCTCTGCCTGTGTGGCCTTATCCACCTCCATGGCTGCATCATTCTTCAGGAAATCCTCTACCTATGTAGTAGCCTCCCCCTCCACGGTAGCCTTCGCCTCCGCAGCCGCCTCTACCTCCGCCTCCACCCAGTCACAACTGCCTTTGCCTTTGCCTCATTATATCTAGTTATAAAGGATCCCTATGAATGTATTAATCTATATTCTCCATGTATTTCATGGGTTCTTTGGTTAGATTCTGTATTCGCTTCTACTTATTCTCATGCCCTTTCAACCAATTTTCATGTTAATTTTAGCTAAAACCTAGGGATGGGTTTTTATAAATCTATCATGGTTATTGATTTTAGGTTTTGTTAATTATTTTATTGGTACTCCTCTTCCCATATATAATATATTTGTATCACCTATTATCGTATTTAGGTGTGTTTTCTCCATTCATGACTCTTAAAAGTTAAAAACATGATTTCTTGGAAGTGGTGGAAGTCTATTATTTAGACTAATCTATAGGAGGACCAATATTTGGAAAGTTTCAAGGTGATGCTCATTCATAATTTTTTTTTTCTAATGTGATGAAGTTAATGAAGGCTATAGAATTTTATATCCCCTAACATGGAGGTTAAAAATTGTTATAGTATGCACATTATTTTATTGAGTTGGTTTCATAACTTCCTACTCTGGTGTTAGATGATTATTTCTTTTCTTATTGTTTTTGGGAGGTTCTTCAACCACAACTATCGCTAGAAATGTATTCCCATGGCCTTGACTATTATGGAGTGGTCATAAAGAAATATTTCATAATTGAAGTGAGCTTGGAAGGTGAACTATAGGTGTAATGAGTTTAACCTATTCCTAGGTGTGGTGAATGATAAACCAGTATGGGAGGAAAATAGGATGGTGGGGAAGGTAGGGCTGGGGGCTGGGGGCTGGGGGGAGGGGAGGGGAGGGGAGGGGGAAAAGCAGTGTAGGGGGCTTCGGGGAGGGTGGGGGAGGTAGTGTAGGGGGATGGGGGAGAAGAGGGGAGGGGAGGGGGGCATGAAGTGCAGGGGGATGGGGGGATGGGGTGAGGACAACATACTGGGGGGGGGGGCAGACAGTGATGGGGGATAGGGGGAGGGGAGGGGGGTAGGAAGTGCAGGGGGGTAGTGGGGAGGGTGGGGGAGGTAGGAGGGGAGGGTGGGGGAGGAAGTTCAGGGGGTTGGGGAGGGATGGGAAGGGGGCATGCAATGTAGGGGCTGGGGGAGTGTGGGGGAGTGGGGGGGGGGGGAGGGTTCGGGAGGGGGGGGGGTGGGGAGGAGAGGGTGAAGGCAGTGTAGGGGGATGGGGGATGGGTGGGGGCGGTAGTATAGGGGGATGGGGGAGGGGAGGGGAGGGGGGAAGGAAGTTCATGAGGCTAGTGAAAGAAGGAGGGGAGGGTGGGGAGGTAGTGTAGGGGGCTAGGGAGTTCGGGTGAGGGGGCATACAATGTAGGGGATGGGGGGAGGGGGGGGGGTGCAGTGCAAGGGGATGGGGTGAGGGTGGGGGAGGTAGGAGGGGAGGGTGGGGGAGGCAGTGTAGGGGGATGGTGGATGGGGGAAGGAAATGCAAGGGGTTGGGTGGGGGAGGTAGTACAGGTGGTTACGAGAGGGTATGGGAGGGGGGCATGCAGTGTAGTGGGCTTGGGGGAGGGTGGGGGAGGCAGGAGGGGAGGGTGGAGGAGGTAGTGCAGGGGTATGGGGAGGGATGGGGAGGGGGGAAGGCAGTACATGGGGAGGGGGGGTACGAGAGGGGAGGGGGGTAACAGTGCAGGGGGCTGGGGGGAGGGTGGGGAGAGGAAGGATGAGAGGGTGGGGGAGGCAGTGCAGGGGGATGGGGAGGTCTGGGGAAGGGGGAAGGTAGTGTAGGGTATGGGGGGAGTGTCTGTGTGTGTGTGTGTGGGGGGGGGGGGGGGGTAGGCCAAGGGAGGGGGGAAAGTAGTGAAGGGGATGGGTGGGGGAGGCAGTGCAAGGGGATAGGGGAGGGGAGGGGAGGGTGTAGGTAGTGTAGGGTGCTTTGGGGTGGGTGGGGTAGGTAGGAGGGGAGGGTGGGGGAGGAATTGCAGGGGGATGGTGTAGGGGGGAAGGCAGTGCAGGGGGTTAGGTGGGGGAGGTAGTGTAGGGGGTTGGGGGAGGGGAGGGGAGGGGGTAAGGTAGTGTAGGGGGCTAGGGGGAGGGTGTGGGAGGTAGGAGGGGAGGGTGGGGGAGGTAGTATATGGGGATGGGGAGGGCTGTAGAGGGGGAATGCAGTACATGGGGTGGGGTAGGGGGGAAGACAATGCATGGGCTAGGGGGCATGCAGTGCAGGGAGTGGGGTGGGGGGGGAGGTAGGAGGGGAGGGTGGGGGAGGTAGTGCATGGGGCTGGGGAGGGCTGGGGAGGGGGCATGGAGTGCAGGGGCTGGGGAGGGGGCATGGAGTGTAGGGGCTGGGGGTGGGGGCTGGGGAGGGGGGAGGGTAGGGGAGGGGGGTGGCAGTATAAGGGGATGGGGAGAGGGTGAGGGAGGCAGTAGTGGAGGGTGGGGGAGGTAGTAGAGGGGGTTGGGGAGGAGGCAGATAGTGCAGGGGCTGGGGGGAGGGGTGGGGAGGGGGGGAGGTTAGGGGAGGGGAGGGGGGTAGGAAGTGTAGGGGGCTAGTGGCTGGGTGGGGGAGGCAGTGCAGGGGGCTGGGGGGAGGGGAGGTGGGAGGCAGTGTAGGGTGCTGGGGGGAGGGTGGGGGAGGAAGGAGGGGAGGGTGGGGGAGGCAGTTCAGGGGGTGGGGAGGGATGGGGAGGGGGTAAGCAGTGTAGGGACTAGGGGGTGGGTGGGGGGGGGGATGAGAGGGGAGGGGAGGAGGGCATGCAGTTTAGGGGGTTAGGGTGAGGGTGGGGGAGGGGGGGAAGGCAATGCAGGGGTAAAAACTCTTTTATTCACAACACTTTCCATATTTCCATATAATCTGGATCCAAAAGCATCACAATTGATTATTCACAAAACTTTTATAGAGGTAAACCGATCAACATCATCCACAATCCATGGATCAAAACTTCTCTATTAAATCAAATTGGTCACCACAAATTATGTACATGAACTCCAAACAATTTCTTCATCCAACTTTGTCATACGATTGATCTCATCTATTCTAATAGAAGACCTTCATTTCATTATCATACAATTGTTCTCATCTATTCCAATGAAAAAACTTAATTTCATTTTAATTTCACATAAAAAATGGTGGCACCTACCAACTTTCAAGATTTAAAATGAATCACCAATCCTCATTCATTTTTTAGATCTCAACAAATTTTTTATCAAGATTTCAGAACTCTATTTCATCTCATTAACCAGCTCAGGGACACCAATTTCTTTCCATGAATCTTGTCTTCATCACATATTGACATCATGCATATTTACTCCTTCATTGACAACAAATACAAAATAAACACAAAGTGGATTCAACATATACTGGTGTTTGGATTCAACTGGTAGTGTTTTTATCTCACAACATGCTATCTTTAAAGAATCATGGTTTCCTTTTCAGCATTGGTACTCATATTTATCATCATCATTTTTTTTTCAAATATATCAAAATCTTGTTGCTTTCCTCTTTTAGTGGATTATTTTTTTCCATCACTAAAGATGCTAATATCCAAGGTTCTTCAATTTCAATTTATGGTTCACTGCTTGCTAGTTTCTCCTCTTCTCCTTAGCCCAGTTCACCTCTTACTGCTTAGTTTCCCTTGATGAGTCTCTTGGTGCTCATCCCACAGTAGCACAGTTTTTCAGATAGCCTCTTGGTGATAATTCTTTAAGACAATCTCTTTCTAATGCTCCTGCCTCAGAGAAATCTTATATCCAATCAACTCATTTAATTACTCATAATTCTCATCCTATGACCACATGTTTAAAGGTTGGTATTTTCAAACCCAAAGTTTATATTGCTTTTTTCGAACCTAGATCTTTTAAGGATTCCTCATTTAAACCTTACTGGAATCAAGTGATCCTGTGCGGTTGCATTTTTTATAGGTCAATGATCTATACCCATAGCTCAATAACCATAGGTATATTATGTCTGGTGTAATTATCTGTACTCACAGTTTAATTTAAACTGTGGGTATTATGGAAATCTCCAGGGATATACCCATGGTTTCTATAAAACCAAGGGTATAGCTCTATACCGAATCCTCAATATCCCACAATTTATGGAGCAATGGGTATAGCATATACCCATGGTTTTAGGGGATATACCCACAGTTCCAAACCGCGGGTGTAGGTGATTTTTCCAGTAGTGAATATACCTCTCTAAATTTTATTTCTTTTTTCTAATTTATCCTCACATCCTTCATCCATCAATGCATGATTACTGAAGAATCATGTATATACTGGATTTTTATGTTTCTAATTTAAAAACTTTTATTCATTTCATTTCTCTCTTATTAAAATAGACAAAATTATTGTCCAAGTATGTCGGTTAATCGCCTCTGTGAATAATGTTTTTGTTATTTTTTCTTTTACCGCCTTCATGGATGGTCTTAAAACCACTATTTTGGTCAAATAAAATTTTAATATGTATATTATAACCTATTTAATATTCCGGATATGTTATATTAATCATACCTTTATTCTTTCTATATTGTTGTTATACGATAACTTCATTTGGGAACGTGTGGAGTACCGACTCCTCAAAATGATGTGATTCATTCACACATCACATGAAATGTATTAAGGATTGTTTTAGTAAAAATATATGATATAAATTAAATATTAATTCTAATTTAATGATATTAAATATGTATACATATTATATACATTTCATTTAATTTCACTATTTCAATACGATTGGAAAAATGAAAATAACATTCATGCTTACGTATGGCCTACCATCTCCATGAACAATGTTTTTAGTTTTTCATTAAATATTATTAAAAATACTTATATAATAAATATATAAGATAATTATATCATGTTTTATATTTTGGATATGTTAGAATTATGACCAGATGGACAATTTACATCATAAACAAGTTCATTTTCGAGTCAAGTGCTAAATATCGATAAAATGTTCGATATGAACTTAAATAATTCTATAATTTCTATAACAAGATAATAAGTGATATAAAATGAATAATTAACATTAAAAGGTTATAATGAAATTAAAAATTAACCCAAGTTTATTAATTTGGAAGATAAAGAATGTACGAGACATTTCAGACTCGAGGTAAGGGATTTCGTCTCAATCTCCTTTCATTGAGGAATTTCTTGACAATATGAACCTTTATTCTTTTATAAGGTGTATATATATCCAATATGACATTTAATATCCATATTTTATCTATAATAATGTTATTTATTATTTTGGTAAATGTATTAATTCATTGAGATTAAGATTTAAATGTTTAAAGTGGTATGTGAAACCTTGAACATTTAAAGATTTAATTATAAAATATTTTCTTTGTGATATTAATTTACATATTTATTTATAAGGATATAAAAATATTATAAAGTAAACTTTATGTCTAGCTTTAATTTCATTCAATTTTTCCAAAAGGAATATTTTTATGCAAATCATTTTAATTTCTTTACAAAATGAAAAAAGGAATGTTTTTCTTGTATACGGCGATAATGACTTCTCTGCCGCTGTAACTATTATTTGATACTTATCTTCCTATATAAGCCTAAATGTTTTTTAAAGTAAAATAAATCCCTTATTTTTTTGGTATCATGGTATTGAAAATGGTTTCTTAAATGAAAATGGTATTTTTATACGGATTTTTTTTTCATATGGGATTAAAAGAATATCTCAAAAGGGTTTTGTGAAGAACATATTTTATTCATGAAATTGTACTTGAGCATTATATGAAATGGGTGAGACCAAAAAAGCTTATATGAAGGGTTCAACCCCATTATAGCTCATAGGTGATCCAAAAACAGCTTATAAGAAGGGTTGAGCCCCATTGTAGCTCCCGGGTGAGCCCGTTATAGCTTATATGAAGGGATGGACCCCATTATAGATAACTGGTGAGCCTGATATAGCTTATATAAAGGGTAATACCCATTATAGATTTCTAATTCATTGGGTAATAATAATATTATAAGTCATCCATATGGTTATTCCAATTGAAAGGGGTTTAAAAGGGTTATATATATATGATACTCTTAGTCACCTAAAGGAGTTTTAATTACTTTCTTTTTGGTTTTAGTGTTTTTATTTGAGAAACAAGTATGAGTTTTATTCATGTGAAAATATTTTTTTTATTTACTTGAATAACATTAAACTGGTTACCATGTTTTAACTAGACTATGGGTTTTCTTCTTTTTATGTCCCTTACTAAGATTTTTGTGCTCATCCCAAGTTTTTAAATATTTTCATTGGATTTAAAAGAGAATAGAGTCAAAGATGGAATCAAGGAAAAGTTATGATGATTAAACATGCAAAGAAACCTTGTTTCTTTTTAAGAGTTTTTTATGTTATGGAGGAAATGGATACTGTTGGAAGCATCCACTTTATATTTCTATGGTTTTGTTATGTAATAGTTATGGACTAATTCTCTAAATCTATAAACCTGAAAAGAACCTCAATGTGAATTTTTGAATTAAATCAATATTATGTAATGTTTATGGCTAGGACCTTATAGAATATGGCCCAATAGAGGAGAAACATTCAAGAAAAATTGGTTACTAACAGAAAAATATAATGGATGACATCGATGATCTGCATAAGATTTCTGCCAACTATGATATGTAACAAAAAATCAATCTATATCTTAAATCCTCATTGAAATATCCGGAACAAGACTTGATCCCATAATTGAGGCCTCACCCACCTCTTCCCAACAAAGAGGAAACCATCATATGTGACCATAAAAACCCTTGATGCGAGCCATCCTATTCGATGAATTTTAACTATTTTTATATGAAAACTCATGTAGTCCAAGATATCTATCCCATGACCCACCAAAATAGAAGGCATAAACATGAAGAATATCATCTAGGATCTGAATAAAATGCTCCATATGAAAATATATCTATGGATGATAAGTTGTAATTAGCCCGACCTAATTCACCATCGCCTTCTGAATACTCCTCCAGAATTTAGAAGTGAACCT
Source organism: Viscum album (assembly GCA_963277665.1). NCBI lineage: Eukaryota > Viridiplantae > Streptophyta > Magnoliopsida > Santalales > Viscaceae > Viscum > Viscum album. Next base: position 1,465,131,894 of record OY728123.1, read on the forward strand.
GAGATCCTTATACGAGACAATGGTAGAGGGAACCCAATGTAACCTCATGAACTTCGACACATATAGCTTACCTAGATCTTAAAATTTAGTGATGTATCTAATCACAATTAAATGATTATATTTCATCATTTGATCATCCACCACCTAGATAATATTCTTCCTTCATGGAGTCTATGGTAATCTAACAACAAAGTCCATACACACCTCATCCCCTTTCCAAAATGACACCAGAAGAGGATGGAGAAACCTATAAGGTTTCAAATGCTTTGATTTTATTTTCTAGTAGGTGTAACATTGATACACATAATAAAAAATTCCACAATACATACCTCACCACTAGAATCACCATATCATGTCATAATACATCTTCATAGTGCCCGAATGAACAAACCATAAAGAACTATAATATTCATAAAAAACTTAATTCCTCATAGATATTTGGATTTCATACTAATACTCGAAGCATGGAATGTCATTATAAGAGAGATTCCAACTAGTAATGGTATTCCCATCATAAATGGTTTATATGATTCCTCTAAACTCATCATCCTACTTCTGACCCTACAGAACAAACTTAAGGAGAGATGATGATAACTAAACATTGGTTAAAACCATACCCGAATAATTATCTAAGATTAAAGTATTTTTTGAGAAAAAATGTAGATCAAACTCTTAGGATCTGAAAATACCATGAATCAATACCCAAAAATATAGTTACACCAACACTTAAGAACATTCATAACTACAGAATGCTTCAAATTATTAGTGGGGTAATTCTTCTAATGTAACTAAAGATGATGAGATCCATAGGCCACAATTTGATAATCTTACATAAGTACACAACACAAACTACCATTAGAAGAATCAAATTATATAACATATCCCTTACTAGGATTAGACAATTTCAAGATAAGTTACAATATCAGAAATCATTTCAATTAATCAAAAGACATTTTAAACTTAGCATCCCATGTCAGCTTTAACCATTTCTTAGTATGATCAATCAATAGTGACACTAATTTTTAGAAATCCTTGACAAATGACTAATAGTATCCTAAAATAAATAATAATCACTTAATCTCAAAGACATTTTGTGGCTCATCCAATTAACAAACAACCTTTAACTTCTCAAGATTTACTAATAATACATGCTCAGTAATCATGTGTCTTAATAACTTAACTTCTTAGATCTAGAAACTATATTTCAAAATATTTAAAAAACTAGATTCAAATGGGGTGTATGATCATGCTTGAATCTCAAATAAACCAAGATATCATCTATAAACACAATGAAAAAGGTGTTGAGATACTAATGGAATATCAGGTTTGTTAATTCCATGAAAACTTTAGGAGCATTAGTCAGACCAAATGCCATCACATGATACTCATAATGGTTTTACCTACTTTTAAATGTGGTTTTTGGAATATTAGACTCATGCACCTGGAGCTGATGATAACCCAATCTAAGATCAATTTTCAAAAACCACTTTCCCCCTTTAACTGATCAAGCAAATCATCCACATAGGTTAAATGGTACTTATTCTTAACCATCACCTAGTTCAAATTCCGATAGTCTATGCACAAATGAAGTGAACCATTAGCCTTATTGGAAAAGAGTATGTGGGAATCCCACAATGAAACAATAGTGTGGAAAATATTCTTTCTCCATCATATCATACAACTGGATCTTGAGCTCCTTCATCTCGGATGGTTCCATATGATAATAGGGTATTGAGGTTAGGTGAGTACTTGATATCAGATCAATAATAAAATATACCTCCCTCTCTAAAGGAAGATAAGAAAATTTATCTTGTAATACATCAGGGAAGTCCTTAACAACTAAGAGAATATTGATAAGAGAGGAAACATCATTAGGATCAATTGAAATGGTAGAAAAAAATGACAAAGTTCGGGGTGGGGTGGTCCTATATGACCAGACCTCGGTTCCCACTCTCCTTAAAACACTTGATAGCTCCCATATAAAGTAAAGAATGAGACACATCGATGATTAAAATAAATTTTAGCATTGTGAGAAACTATTCAATCCATTATGATGATGAAATAGAATAAATCTAAATTAAGAACCAAGAAATACCAAACTACACCATTTTAGCTATCAAAAGAGAACAAGACAGATATTGGAACCCCTGATATTTCCTACTTCCAAGAGGAGTTTATTAATCCATAAAAAAGTACATGAGGTATTTTTTGTATTTAATAATATCAACAAAATGGGCAGATATTAATGAGTGTGAGGCATCGATATCAAATAGATTGTTTTTTATAGAAGATGCAACAAATATGGTACCTCTCAATATCACTAGGCCCACATCAACCTATGAGAGAAAATCATTCACTGCATGAATTTCCTTCACTATTAAGGATTATAGATAGATAATTACAAAATTTGAAGCATATTACTATTCCATAGTGGCCTTTGGAGATGAATATCCCTAGCCATAATGAGGCATAAACATATCTTTTAAGAACTACTACAGATGGCCTTGATGACTACTAGAATTTCCAAACATCATAGGCCCAAGGAAATTATGACTAGTGTGTCCTTACTTTACACAATTATCCTCCTCCAAATTAATTTTTTTTATTATGCCATTTTAAGGAAAATGGAAAAGCCAGAGTACACAACCAGGATACCACTACGTGCTGAAAGAGCTTAAAAAATGGTTAAACACAAGGCTAATATTACTTGACTCAGCTGATCTGTAGAGCTCCCAATGTAGCATACCAACCTGGATGTTAGGATCCTCTCTGATAAGCTCTTCAAGGTGGGTAATCATCCTCTCTATAGTCTGAATAAATTCCTCTGAATAGATTTTATCCTGATTGAACCCTCGGGCCAGAATTCTATCTTGTTTATCTAACCACACTTCTTGCTCCTCTGTGGCATCAACTTGCAGCCTTCGTTCATAAATTCTGTTTAGCTCCTCTTTTGAAACATTGGGATGTATGGCTTTCTCAATCATTACTTCATTGGAGTGCAAGATAAGTTTAAATCACGCTCCATTCTCTTCTTCTTTGTCACTTGTAAGCCTATTTGGTTCTTCTCTTTCCCCCTACTGAAGGGCTGTGCTTACTTTGTTCTTTTCCTTCTTGGATGACCTAGTCTCCATTGGTTTTTTCAAGTGAGAATAATCCTTGCGACCCTTAGTCTTTTTCCCCTGGACCACAATACATTTCCCCGAATCTCTAGCGACTTTTTCCCCTTCTTCCGCCGAGGGCTGTGAGGGCCTTTTCCTTTACATCGGTCCATGCTATCCATTGAAGGGGTACTATAGCTGTCATCACCTAAAGAATCATCCTCTGGAGACAATAGAGGTTCATGAACTTCCAAGCCAACAAAGCGATTCCCCAGCTTTAACTGCGTGCCTTCATTGCGAGGCTTCAGCTTACAATGTGGATGCTCCTAATATGCCTTCTTCTTCATGAAATTTTCCTTCCCCCTAGACCTAGCCTTTAGATGAGTATACCTTAGGGTGTTAGGATCTAATGGACTCAATATATTCACATTGGACAAATTCTCTTTTCCACTAGAAGATGTTGCAGCAAACAAGAATGATTTCCCCTGAACCAAGGCTGATCCCGTGGATTGTTCATATCCACGACCCATGAATTTTAGTTGATTATTCATGTCCACCCAGCCTCTCCTAGGAGAACCACCAAGACCTTGAACCTCTCTGCCCTCACCTTCCTCGTCCAGGATGGGTGAGACTGGAGGATTCCCCGCAGCCACTACTAAGGACCTCTCCACTCCATCTCCCTTAACACCCAAATCTTTCATCAACCTACCAAAAACATCAGCAACCCTCGGGCCTGCCTCCTTGTGTTGCCCAGACTTCACAACCCTCACAGAACTTAGGGGAGTCCACTTCTTCTTCTACTCCTGGGAACTGGCCTCCACAGCAGGAGAATTATGGATCCCAACCAGCGCCATCGCCCTTGGAACCTCCCCACACCCCACCTCAAGCTCACCCAAAGCCACACTAGTGCGCGACTGATCTTCCACCACTATAACCACCAACACCTCCGAAGACCTTTCATGATTTACGCGGTGACATCCTGAAGATACATGGCTGATCTTGCTGCATCCCGAACAAAACACGGGCCAAGAATCAAACACCACCCGCTGCTTCCATCTCAGTTATTCTCCAACTGAAATCCACAGCCACTCTATTGGGGGTTTTGAAAAATCAACCTCAATACAAGAGTGGGAAAAAATGAGGTGACAAACCGCAGAGGTTCGATTATCAGAACATAGATACCATCCAATCAAATTACCAAGAATACATATGATAGAGGGATTCTGGAAAGGAAGATGCAGATCAGGAAAACTAACCCAAACCGTGGCTGAAGACGGATCACGATTCATGTTGAAATCAAATGACCATCGTAGGAGGAAAAAACCACACCCATAAAACACCCTCGAAGTGCTGGACCAGGCAACGACCAAATCCTCCTCTATTGCGAAGCGAATCATCAATTGAAGCCGATCGAGCAAACCCACCATCGCTCGATTTTGAAGACCCCAAGTTCTGAAGATGAAACGGTCAAAGGCATCGACCGAGGGACGACAACCTCTGAAACGAGCCACCAACATTGATCTGTGCAGATCCGAAGCAACATTGAACTCTTTAAGAGAAATCGCGAGCTGAGGAGATCCTTCGTGGAGGTCAGGAACCTTAGGGATAAGAGAAATTGCCGGAAAGGGAGGAAGGAAAGCCGGGTTGGTGAAGGGGATGAACGGCCGAGCCGCCGGGGAAAGAGTCCCCCCTCCCCCCGCCGGGGAGGAAGGGGACAGATCCTCAGGCATCGACGAGCTAGGTCATCGTCGCAGGCACGAGAGTGAGACCTCCATAGAGGGAATAAATTCCACAATTATAGAAAGTTAAATGAACACTAATATATGTAGTTTATGTTTCTAAGGGGATCCACTGCTAAGAAATAACTCCACCACTCCTACGATTATCATTCCACTTCTACTTCTTTCATTGCACACCAGTGAAAATACCACTAAGAGGAAGAGATGTAATATAAGATCCAATCATTCCCACCATATTCATATCTTACATAATTTACCTATATACCATGTCAGTGTAGGTGGCAAGATTCAACACATATACTTGTGATATGATATTTGGTTGTAACCCCTATAGGCATTTCTAAGAACTCAACTGATCATTCATCACTACCTCCAGAGAAAAAATGAACCATCTTCATAAAATGATTTACGTATTCAAACAAAGAACGCTCTCCCTACTGCATGTAGAGGAACTCCATAGAAGTTTCCACCATAAGAGACACTATACAAAACTATTTAAAGAAGAGGGTGTTGAAACCCTTTCAGTCTAATCCCATGTGTGGATTTTCCTATTCTATGGAATCCCACCACCGATTAATGAGACCCTTGAGTTTGAACATCATGTACTTCACAATGATAACCTCAGTTGTATTTGATATACTGGAGTCCTAATTGATCTTTTACATGCAATCCTCTATCTACTGAGGTTCATTCATACCTCTAAATTATGAGGGCTTCTCACATTGGAACTCTCGTGACCAGTCTCTGTCTGCTCAAGCTCTTGGTTATGCCTCAATATCTAGGTTTTAAACTCATGGTATATTCTAGTGAATGAAATGAACTACCCAAATTATATCCTCTATAATATTATGATCCATATAAGGGTTCCCTTAAAATGCATCTCTCGTTTCACCCTCTATTTGAACCCATGGAAGACATCTCAGAGGAAAGTTACTATACCCTAAAAATGGGAGAAATGACTAAAAAATAGGATAATCTCAATTTTAACTAGAAAACCATAAGTATAATATGAGATTAAGATCAAAACTCAACACAAGAGATACACATCCCAACATCCCATGGTAACTTGAGGCTCGTTATGGCAAGAGATGGTCTGGAACTCAACACAACCTACCTATGAAGTCCCAAAAATCCTATCTCTTATATACCACACATTCCAAAATAAAGAATCTTGAGGAAAAACCTACCTTTGATACCAATTTGTAATGAACCAACCTATGATACCTTCTGGAACTAGCACACGATCTGATCCATCACATACTCGAAGAGAATTCCTGATCCCCATGGGCTAGAGACTAGCCCCCAGGCATCAAACACTAATAAGAGGGAATGATTTTCCCAACCTGAAAAAGATATGTGGAATATATAAATATAAAAAATGGAAATAATTAGTGTAAGAAAAAGAAAATAAATATATACCATAACCAAAAGAGTGACAAAGGAAGTGATACAACTAAAAATCAGCTAAATAAAACTATAAAGTACAAGTCCAACAACCAAAAAGGATGATCAAAACAAGAAACAACTACTGCATGCGATATGAAGTAAACACCCCACAATATCACCACAATATAACTATACCTATATGACATAGACCTCACTGAAGGTTTACCCACCACTGAAGGTTTGTGGAGGGTGTGAGATAAATAGGAATAGTAGGATCCCACCCAGGTGTTCTATATAAAGTATCTATAAAATAATCATAATGTTATCACTTTAAATAAATCATTGAATGATAAGTAGTTACATATTTTTATATCAAAATAGGGTAAATAGTTCTTTTTTTGACAGATCAACAACAATCCAGATAAAATAGTTTCAAAGAATATTTCCCACAATAATTTAACATTAATAAATAATTGGTATATCAAATATAAATAAATACAAATCCAAATAACAATAGTAAACATACTGTAAGGATAACTTACAGTCAGGCTATCTAGGTCGATCACTCATACATCAATATGACTAGTTCACACGATAAATCCCTAGAACCCATGCATCATAGTCCATGTAATACTAGAACACCCAAGAAAGTGAACCCTAATACCACTTCAATCAAGTATTAGAGCCAAATGTGTCTCTATTTAGGAACAAAAGAACACCTTATAAAGTGAAATCCCTTATAATAAAAAGAGGATTATGCCTAATACTACACATTCCACCTAAGTACCCAAGGCTCTAATGTGCTGCATTTATCAAATCATTTTCAAAGGGATTGTCACATTTCACAACATAATTCAAAATACCAAAAAACCATTTCTCTTAAAAACCTTCTTTCAAAACCCATTTCACATTTCTTTTAAAAACACATTTATTTTACAAAAAAATAAGAAAATCATATTTTATCAAAAACCCATTTACAAACACACACAAATCAACCATTTCCTAAATCATACCCATTTATTTATAAAACTGTTTACAAAATAAGATAAATCAATGGTTTATATAACATAGGCTAGATATGGAACCACCTACCACAATCTCAGGTTACACATTACCCATAATGGTTTCCACACACTATGAGGATTACAAAACAATAATGGAGACCCTCCAGAAACATGCCTTCTGCACCAAAACCAACATGAGGGTTGGCCTCTAGATGAATATTTCCAAATGGATCTAGAAGAGATCAAGGATAGAGAATATCACAAGATTATAGATCCCATAAACATTGTCCAATGCTTCTACCACAAAAAAGAGAAATAAATAAGTATAAATTTCACCTACTCATAGAGAAGAAACATAACCAAACTAGAGATCAAGTTCCAAATAGAGGAACATGAAAGAGAAGTGATCACCCAAAATTTCCTGGAAGGATGCCTAGGTTTTGAGGGAGATAAGATAAAACTCAATGATAGAAATTATAGTTTTCTATATGATAAAACATAGTGGGAACAATGGGCTTAACCATGATTTACATTATAAATCCTTTATGTTGCATGTCCATTAAAAAATAAATCTCTTCAGGATAAAAAAAATAGAGTGACATATTTAGGATGTAAAAACCAATTTATCATATAAAAATGTTTTACACCCAAGACCTATTTTATGTCTTGTTACTAGCACCAAATTTACATAATAATTTAGGTATTTGGGATGTTAATTCCCTCTATAACCAACACTAGAATCAACCCCCTATATAAACACCCAAAACAACTTCCACACCCTTTAAATGAAAAAAAGCTTCTCTTAAACATGAAAAAGAGAATACCTTGTATCCAAGATTTTGAAAAACATGCGTCACATAATAAAAACTAATAAAATTCACTCTTAGTGCTGTGATAATTTATAAAAAAAATCCACAATTCATTTTTTACATATAATAATAAATCAAACAACAATTTGATACATAGTGTGACCAGTATTACTGAAACAATGTGTTCTCATTTAAAAATGAAATTTAAGTTCAAAAATTTCATCACATATTCAAAAATAATAAAAAAACTCAAATGTTATGTATATTTAAGAAAAAATATCAATAATTCATTTGTTATGTGTAATAATTAACCACACATCAATCTAATACACAATGTGATCGGTTGGATGGATGTTTGAATTTTCATTTAAAAGTGAAATTTTATTTAAAAAAATGTATCAAAAACTCAAAAACTAGAAAACATGATCAAATTATCTTGATAATTTACAAAAATTATCCATAATTCATTTTTGACATATAGGAGTCAACCAAATGTCAATTTGACACACAATGTGGCTGGTATGACTGAAAGTGAGTGTTGTGATTTAAAATTAACATTTCAGTTCAAAACACTCATTATATACTCAAAATTGAGAAAACTTGTAATGATTTTCTTAATAAATTAGGAAAAATATCATTAATTAATTCATTTTTTAATTTTATTAATTAACCGCACATCAATCCTACACAGAATGTGATTAGTATGACTGGAAGTTCTTATTTTAATTTAAAAGTGATATTTTAGTTCAAAATGAATGTCCCATACTCAAAACAAATAAACATTTATCTAATTTTCATGATAATTTTGTAAAATGATATATTTTTCATTTTTAATGTTTCAGAATTAACCACATGACAATTTAACACATAGTGTGGCTGGTATGATTCAAAAAGTGTGTTTTCAGTGTAAAAGTAACATTTTAACTCACAACACACATCACACTTATAAAAATAATAAAACATGATCTAATTGTCTTAATACTTTCAGAAAATTCCCATCGTGTCACTTTGGACATGTTGGAGTCAACCTCACTCCAATATGACACATCATGTTTCCAGATTGACTGAAAATGCATGTTTTTAGTTTAAAAGTTTAATTCTAGACTAAAATTCATGCCAGATACTCAAAACTGAAAAAATGATCTTATATTTTATCGACAATTTTTTTAGGATATAAATAATTTTTTCAAAAATTCATAAGCTCAGAGAACCAGAAAAACATTACTCAAAAGTTCAATCAGTTGTAGGAGATTGGACTTAGTGTGATGGTAGTAACAGTTCCACAATTTTGTGGCATCAGGGTCATTAAAAGTTCATATTTTCCAATGACATAAAAAGAGGTATAAAATGTTAAAAATATATCTAGAAGGAATTATTTTTAAGGAATAATCTATAAGTGCTTTTCAATTCAATCGGTGGATTTCAAAAGTTTTACGGGTGACCAATAATGACATTCACTACTGAAAATCAGGCCATTAACAATTTTAGTGAAAGGGATTTGTCAGATCTATATAAGTTCTGATAATTTAAGATATATTAAAGGGTTATATTTAATATTTCTCATAAAAATACCTAATAAATGACCCCTTCAATAGTGCTAAAAAATAGCTAATAGAGGGGGACTTTATTGGTGCTTTTTTAGCAATGTTAAAGGCCCACTTTATCAGTGATTTTTTGAGCACTGTTAAAGGCCCCTTTAATAGAACTCATAAGGTACCATTAATAAAGGGGATATTTTTTTTCACTCCCCCTATCCGCACTTCTTCCCTTTATCAGCGCTCCCCCACCCCTTTATCACCGCTTTAGATAACTCCACCGCCCAACACGTGCCCCTGCCTCAAGAGAGTTTCGAACCTCAAACCTCCTGCTTATACACTAGATCCTTTTCCACTCCCCTATAATTTTTTGTTTTAAATTTTATGATATTTATATATATTTATATATATTTCATTATATTTTTTATCCATATATTTATATATATGTTTATATATATGTTTATATATATTTTTAAAATACATATATATTCATATATATATTTTAAAATGAATATTAGTTTTTATTTAGATAAGGTTTATATATTTAGAAATATAGTTTATATGTAAATATATTTAATTAATTATTTATAAAATTAAATTTTTATGTGGGAATATATAAAAAATATTCATATATTGTTATATATTTTATTATAAATAACTGTTCATTGTGAAAAATGATAAAATTTCAAATCCATAATTTCAATATGAATTCAATCCCTAGGAATAGATTTAGACCCCATAGAAAAAGTGGAAAAGACCCCCTTAAATGAGGCTCAAAATCCATCGAATGTTAAAAAATTGGGGTACCCTGACTAAAAACTTTGTTTTGGAGGCCTTTGAGGCCTTTTTTGGGAACAAAAAATGTGATATAAGTTTACCTCTATAAAAAAGGGAGTATATGTTATCGTATAAATTTATTTGATATGTGGTAGAGATTAAACAAACACCCGTATCAAAAGTTTTGACTATTTGAAGTTTGAATTACGTTTTAAACTTAATTTATATATTTTCTTAATTTTTTGATTATTTTATCTTTAAATTGCTATTAAATAACTACTAGTCAATAATAATTGTCGAATTATGAATTTAAAATATTTTTTAATTACTTTATAAGACATTTTCTTTAAATATCTTATATATTAGGTGTCAATTTCTATTTAGCCTTATCTAAAAATTATTAAAAAATATATATATTATATTTATATCAATATAAAGATATTTATATATTAATATATTATTTTTAATGATTTTTATAAAATATACCCTTTATCAATTCTAGTTAAAAAACACTGATAGGGGGTCTCTATAAGAACTTCTAAAAAAGCACTGATAAAGACCCTCGTTTATTAGTGTTTTTACAAGCATTGATAACAACCCCAGCTTTATCAGCACTTTCTAGAAGTACTGAAAAAGTCCCTTTTTATCAGTTATATTAAATACCCCCTTCAACAGCACTAAAAAACGTTGTTAATGTCCCCTTTTAGTAACGTTTTTTCTAGCACTGATAAAAGGGGTGTTTAACAACGCTTTTAGTTAGCGCTGTTAAAACCCTAGTAATGGATAAACCCAGTTTTGTAATAGTGATTCCATATGGAGAACCATCCATGAATATGAGAAGGCAGTTTCATTTGAATAACTAGCTAAAGTTTCCTATAAAAGGAAGTGGGGATTGATAGTAAAAATAATTTGATGCATGCATAGCATAGCAGTAGAATATACAATCCATTCGATTTTTACAGAGTGTTAGTAATTATGTAATGAATCTTATAGATGGTTTATCAGATTCTTATAATCTTTATACTTCTATTAATATAATAAATTTTAATGGTTTCTCCCATTCATGTGGGATAAATTCTAGGTCACATTAATATCCCATGTTTATTTACTTCTTTATTAACTTCTATTGAATTTATTACTGAAGATTAATATTTTAATTTCTTTCTATGTTTGTATTGAGGTGTGTGTAATGTCGAATTTTTTTAGTGGGTAGGGTGAAATGAATTCCTACTTAAGGCACACTTAGTCAAGGGTTAATGAAATCATCAGGTGGACTGACATGTGAGAATCTGTTAGATTTATAGGAATCTTGAATAATATTTTCATAGGTTCATCCCTAGTAAGTGGTATCAAAGGGTATTTTAGAACTAATATGGTTATATATACTGAAAGCATCTTAGGCATGGCATCTGATGAAGGGAATATATATATCAATAAATTGGATGTATTATTTTTTAGATTTTGGATAATTCATATTGAATATGATTTTATTTATAAGGACATAAAATCCCTAATGTATTGGGTAAAGTTGATGCTAATGGAGTAAGAAGAATGAGAATTCTTGGATACGAAATAATTGACACTAGTAAAAATTTATAGAGCATAAAATGTTTTCAAAATTCAAGAGAAGAATAAAACATCATGTGTTTTGAATTCATTTATGGATCTATATAAAAATACGATGATCGTTAACAAGGTTTTCATATTGCGATGGATTTTTAGATTAAGGTTGTCAGAAGAAAGACTAGTAATAGATCATGTGAATGACTTCAACCAGATTTGTGGGAAGATACAATTAGTAAAGGTAACTTTTTTATGATGATATATGGTAATTACTACTATTATCTTCACTTTCATAGATTTTGGATACTATATTTAATAAAGTTAGTAATTCTGGTAGAAAAATTCACTTGGTATTTGATGATATCTAGAACATAGTCTTGAATAAAGAAATTTGGTGAAGGATTGTTCACGTACCAACTGGTAGTTCCCTTAATACCAATGGTAGGGTAAGTTTACCCCATTATAAGAAAGTATAATAGAATAAACCAGTGGAAGAAAATTCTTAAGAAAGAAGATGGAGTAAGTTCACTTATTATATTCCTAAATGTTAGAAATGTATAAAGGGAATATCAAGAAGTATTTAAAGAGTTGTAATGATAACATCATAATGGAATCAACATCTGGTAGTTTGGATTTTGTTAACAAAATTAAATAAATAAAATTTATTTTCTATGTTTGAATAGTCTGATAGAATCCTAGATGATTAAATCTAGAGAATCATATCATTCAATGGGAGATCAAAGATGCATTGTCAATTATGTATTTGGGAATATTTGGAAAGTTTATCTAGTTGAAAGAGAATCCCTAGTAGTTATAAAAAATAGACCAACATCCATATAAATAATTAAGTACTCTTAAAAATAACACAATTTCATCAAATCTTTGGTTTTCATAAGAATCTTATTTCCACCAGGAAACTTCATAAAGCAGGCTATACGACTAGCTTTGTTGATTAGGCATGGAATGTCACCTAGGGATTTATGGTATTTTATAAAGGACTAAAGGATGAGAACATTTACTTGACCAAAAATTCATATTAGATGGAGGTTTCTAGAAGTATAATTTTTGATGATTTGAAAGTATGCCACAACAAGTTTGGTCACTTATGTGAAAATAACTTAAAATTTCTAAAAGATAAAGGAAAATTGAATCTTGATCACATGAAAATTTTAAAGTGTGAAATTTGTGGGTTGATAAAGAAATGAAGAGTTTCCTTAAATTTATATGTTCAAAAGCCTAAGAATTAAAATTTAGTGATTTCACATTCAGGTGTATTGGAACATGACCTTGTTCAGTACTATGATGGTTGACTTTACCTTTTTACATTCATTAGTGATTCTATATGGAAATTTTGGATTTACTTCTTGAAACATAATTTTTATATTTTTCTAGTGTTTTCTTAATGGAAACCATTAGTAAAAAGTTAGTATGACTATATGTTGAAATGAATCTAGATAGACAATGGTGGTGAGTATATCAAATGCAATTTCCATAACTTCTTCCAAAAGGAAGGAATATGGCATGAGAAGACGGTTCCCGAAAATCAAAAGTAAAATGGTAGGGATAAAATAATTAATAATAATTTGATAGAGAGATATGAAAGCATGATGACACACTTGGTAAAGCCTAATAAAATTTGGGTAGGGGCACTCAATACATCAGCATATATCATCAATATAAGTCTGACATCAGTTGCTGGACATGAAATTCTGGAGGAATAATAGTCTTTAAAATAACTATAAATTCAACATCTTAATGTTTTTAGTAGTTTATAATATGTACATGTAAATTATAATGAACATGAAAAACTAGAATCAAAATCCAAAATGTGTTTTAACCTTGGTTATGGAGATAAAAATTCTGGATATCGATTATGGGATAGTGAAAGAAAACAAATCATTTTAAGTATAGATGTTTTATTAAATGAAAAGGTTCTATGAAATGACCAAAACATGGTGGAGTAAGAAGTTTAATAAAAAAAATTGTTAAAGTCTAGGTTTATTAGAGTATTAGAAGATTGAAAAAACTAGAGAGATCAAATGTAGGTGCTCAAGGTACTATAAATCTAGGTGTAAGACCATCAGAAAGACTAGAAAGTTTAAGGACAATTGATGCTTTAGTTGGTGAACCAAAAGTATGGTCATTGAAAGTTTAGGTACCAATAAAAAGAATAGAACCGAGTAGTCTAGAGAAGCTTATTCATTTGAAGAGATTAATCAAAATTTGGAGATTGGTTCAGAAGAATGATACTGATATGAAATTTATACTTTTACTAAATGCAAGAGAACCTAAATATTATGAGAAAAAATCTTCACTCAATGACTTGAAACAGTTGGATTAATCTATGAATTAGGACATGGATTTATTAAAATTAGATATAACATGAGATATGACTAAAATTATTTAGGGTAAAAAGGAACTTGAAAATAAGCGGGTTTACTAGATTAAGGAAGAGGATAATGGTAAGAAAAATAAAAATCTTGATTGGTCATAAAAGGTTTTCAATAGAAGGAAGGAGTTGATTTCTTATAAATACTCTCACCAATAGTTAAAAATTATAACATCTAGATAATGATAAGTATGGTGGAATATAAAAATATATATCTCGATTAAATGGATGTAAGATATCCTTCCTTGATGGTGAGTTGGAGAAAGATATTTACATGAAATAACTGATAGGTTTACCAGTATAAGGTAACCAAAATTTGGCGTGTAGATTGAAGAAAAGATTATATGGGTTGAATAAATCACTATGGTAGTGTAATTGTAAATTTTATGGGTTTATAGTAGAATAAATCTTCCATGTATGTAATGATGATTATCTTTGTTACTAGAAGAAATGGGATAATGAGATTTTCATCTTTTTTCTGTAGTATTTTGATGACATGTTTCTTGTTAAAATAGATGAATGGAATATTCTGCAAATGAAGAATAATTTTTATGGATGTTTCAAGATTAATGATCATGGGAAGGATAATAATATATTAAGGATGACTATATTAAGAGATATAAAGGTTTGGATTTTTTTTAATCTTATAAAGAGTACATACAAAAGATCATTGAAAGGTTTATAATGGACAAATAAAAACTGGTCCCTATCAATATTTTTGGGCACTTTAAACAATCAAAATATCAAGAACCTGTAATGGGAGAAAATCACCAGTACATGGTGAGAGTATGTTACTCTTTAGATATTAAAATGTTTGTGTATTCAATTTTTTGTACTTGAATGTGCATTTATTTTTAGTGGGACTTTTTGAAGATTTATGTCAAACCCTAGAAAGGAAAATTGGGAATCCGTTAAGTGTATGGTTAAATATTTTAAAGGATTAAAATATCAGGATATTTGTTTTGGGGAGTAAGATACACTATAATGATTTGTTAATAATTAATTCGTTGGAGATTAAGATTGTCAGAGGACCACAATGGGATTTGTATTTCTGTACATATTTATAACAATTAGTTAGATGTCATATCTATATAAACAATTTACATTAAACATAATTAATCTAGAGTATTTAGCATAAATGATTGCTGGAAACGATATGGTTTGGAAGGAAAAATTTCTAATGGAATTGGGAAGAATTTTTGAAAGAAAAATTCTTCTATGTGATAACCAAAGTGTAATCCACTTGGATAGAAATATGGTTTTCCATTAAAGTATGAAACACATCAACCCAAAGTACCATTTCATAAAAAATATAATAGAGGATAAGGTGTTAGATCTCCAAAATATTGATGATAGAAAAAATCCAGTGGATATGTACACTAAGAATTTATCTCAAGAAAGTCCAAGGAAACATCATGACTTAGTGGGGATTGGGTGAATGAAAGAAGAAATAGGTGGAGGGAAACTATTACCAGAGTTTGAAGGAAGTTTGCTGAAGTGTTATTATATTGTTTTTCCTAGAAAAAGTATTCAAGTGGGAGATTTTTGGGACATGAAGCCTTTTTTCATACCATTAGAATTTCAGAGCACTTGAAGTAAATTCACCAAAATTTCAATCAGTGTTAAGAGGTTGGAATCAATGTGAAGATAGAAACATTTCCACTCTTTAGTGGAAGTAAGGTCATCAAAAG
Source organism: Viscum album (assembly GCA_963277665.1). NCBI lineage: Eukaryota > Viridiplantae > Streptophyta > Magnoliopsida > Santalales > Viscaceae > Viscum > Viscum album. The sequence continues at coordinate 1,465,147,885 of OY728123.1, forward strand.
TTCACATATTATGATGAAATCAAATGTGGTCTAAAATATTGGCAAACTCTTTAAAGGAATTATTTTGAACGAAGAATATATAAGTTTTTACAATTGTAATCGATGGAGGTCAATAGCATTATGGGTGATCAATAGTAACATTCTATATGGAGGATCCTCCATGAATATGAGAAGGTGGTGTGACAAGAATAACCAAATGAAGTTTCATATAAAAGTAAGTGGGGGATTATGATAATTGTGATGTAATGCATGTTATGTGTACTAGTGGAATATAAAATGCATCTAAGTTTTTCAAAGTGTTAATAATTCTGTAATGAAAATTATTGATTATTTTTTTAGTTGATTTTAATATTTTTACTTATATTAGTATAATAAGTTCAAGTGGTTCTTCTCATGAATATAGGAAAAAATTCTGAATCAAATTAATCTTATATGTTCATTTCCTGCTCTATGTACTTTTTTTTCAGGTATTATCAAATGTTGGAACTTATGCTACTTTCTATGTTTGTGTTCAGGTTTGTGAAAGGTGAACTGTTTTGCAGTGGGTAGGGTGAAATGACTTTTTAACTTCTGATACACTTAGTCTATAGGGAAGAAAAACTTCTAGTGGATTAACATGTGAGAATTTGGTGGTTTTATCAGAAGCACATATCAATGTTTTTTTTCATTTTATTCCCCAACAACATTATTAAAATGATCCGTGATTTTATTATGATGTATAGGAATTAACCTCAATTCAAAATAACACATAGTGTGGCTAGTCTGACTGAAAGTGAATATTTTTAGTTAAAAGTGAAATTTTATTTCAAAAAATGGGGCACATAATGAAAACTGATCAAACACATTCTGATTGTGATGATACTTAATGACAATAATTCATTTTTCATTTGTGACTTGTAGTAAGTGACCACATATAATTTTAATTTTAATTTATAATATATTACATATAATTTCAATTATAATTTATTTTTTAGTTTTTTATATACCATTATTAAAATAAAAATTATTTTTATTATAGGAACACACTTATTTTGTATGAGGTTGGTTTGATCATTTGAGAAGGCATGATATGAGAGTTTGGTTTCTATATTGGTTATAATTATTTTTTATTTGTGATTGAATTTTACATCAATGTATTTATATTTGATTTAAATTAATTAATGTAATATTTATATTGGAATAAAGGTGAAATATATATTTAAATTGTTTTTTTATGTTTAATGTGATATTTTCAGTGAAATTCAAATTAATTTATTTTTTTTGGTCTTCTATTGCTCAATATTTTAGATATAACTGTTAGAATTATATAGTAGTTTGGAAGTGGTTTAATTAGTTCTTTCATTAGGGCTAATAAAGTTCCATTTTATCAATGTGAATTATGGCATCAATAAAGTCTCCCCTTATCAGTGATTTTTAGCACTGATAAAAGCATATGACTTTTAAAGGTGTTTATAATATCTATGACTTTTATTACTGATAAAATAAAATTATAGCATTGAAAAAAGTGTATTCTTTAGTAGTGAACCAATACCTTTAGAGGTGAGAAGTTATTTCTTATCACTATGGGATCCTCTTCAACCACCATGTGTGAAGATTTGACATCAATAATAAGTCATATTCTTAATTATATGTTATTCTTATTAAACCTCTCATGACAATATAACATGGTATTGACTTTTATAAAGCCATTACATTTTATTTTGTACATATATATTGACCACCCATGAGACATCATTAATTATCACAACGAATAAAGTTTAGAGTTTATAATTATTATTTATTAAAACTAAAAATACCATAGTATGATATAGTTTATGTCTGTTATTGAACCAATAGAGACATGTGATCCCTAACATGAAACCATAGTTTTAAATTCAATTCACACAATTCAAATGAATTAATGAAAAGTTAAATCTATTTTAGAAAACTTTTAGTAATGAAAAAATACTAAGAATTTATAAATCTAGGGTCATAGGATAATGAAGAATATAATATTTAATGGATAATCATGTTGTAATAAAAATTAGATCTATAAAAATACTTATTCTTGGATTTTTTTTGTAGTTACTAAAATCATATTTTCTTATGATCAAGTAATTTGATCTATTTAGAAAATAGGTGACCCAAAACTATGCTTAAATATATACAATAAAAATCATTACATCATCGAGAAGGAATCTAAGAAACTAGTTCATGCATTAAAAAAAATTCATCAATTGAAAAATCAATGATCATTCTTATTAAAATATGAAAACATATAAAATAATAATTGAAAAAAAAACTAGAATTAAAAATAAAATAACTTTAATTATCAATCAACCTTCATTATAAATCCCAAAAAAAATTATTGAACCATAATTATTTCACAAGAACCAAGAATTTGATTCACATAAAACATGAAATAGGTTCTTATAATCTTATCTAATAAAGACCCACACAAAAAGTAAGAGTTTACTTTGGGGTTAATCAATGAAATGAATTTATTTTTTGTTTCTTTTGAAAATGAACTCTGAAACCTAAAAAATTGAATGATAAAATCATGTTCCAATATCCACACACACATCAATGCACAAACAAAAAAAACACAATATTTTTTACATGGTTCAACACTCAAAATTAATGGAAACATTCTTGGCATGATTTGGAATCAACCTTGATCACATAATCCACTAGATTCAATATCTTGGATATAATGAACATATTTTATCCTTGAAATCATGATACATATATTTTATCCTGACTTTTATTACGTTCTACTATAAAATAAATGATGTAAAATATGAAATATAATAATAATAGAGTCCTCAATTAAGATAAAATTCCATCAAATAGTTGTTGTGATTCGAAATTTTTTCTCTTATTATTCTATTATCATTCTTCTTCTTCTTTTTCCTATTCTCTCTGTTTACAAACTACACACACACACACACTTCTTATTCTTCTTATTTTTCATTTATACTCTCTAAAATTATACAACAAAAAACATTCCTCATTCAAATATAAATTAAAAATTCAAATTAAAATAAAAAATTCCACATCAAGTTATCCTATTTATTTTCTATCCATTAGATCAATACATGACTCTTTATCACCCATATATGTGTTTAGAAGGCTTAAATATTTGAGTTAGAGCTACCCTTGAAGCACCAAGTGAGACACATAAGAAAAAAAATTGGAATTAGGAATGAATAATGATGTGAACATATTTATTATGACATGATATATATTAGATGTGCACTAAAATAGGGTGAATTATATTGTATGATTCATCTATATTGAAATCTATGATAGACATATGATCTGCATCATAAGAAATAATATGGTCATATCATTATAGGCATATGAATCCTATATCGTATTGTATGATTCAGCCTATTATATGAGATATCACGTGCATCAGTACTACCACATCTTCAAAATGGATTTCTGTCAGTTATATATCAAAGAATTGATCATTTATTGAATGAAAAAATGTCATGATAATTGAAAAATTTAACGATCATAACAATATAACATGTATAAATTTTGAGTAATGTATATTGAAAACCAAACATTAGAAACCAATGATTGACTTCGATCACTAAATGAATGTAGTTTTCTTATAGGATTAGATCCTACTGTTGGTGTGTGTGTGTGAATAATTTAAGCTATGTCAAATCTATCTTTCTTCATATTATTTATTTTTCTTCTAGGAGAAGGTTCTATTACACCTTTTGAGTCTGAGTAGTCCTCTCATAGTGTATTAGGATTATAGTTTCTAGTGTACTACTTGTGGAGGTAAAATCTTGAGTGATATTTCTCAAAGTTATCCCTTAAAGATACTCCATTGAGAAAGATAAAATTGGATATAAGGTATGCTTATTTGTTTTTTATGTTCTTCATTTACATGTAAATTTTATGAGGATAGATTCGACTGGTCATTGGGTTTCTTAAATTTTTATGATCATATGATGTTCCTATAAAACCCAATAGTGGTATAATATCCACATTCATCGTTGAATCAATATTTTTTTATATTGATTTTATGAAGAACATGTTTAATATATAATGGAAAGTTAATATCATATGGTATAACATGATGTGGATAAATGTTAACCATTGGACCATTTTATCATTACTTATGATACAAGATATCCCAACATGTGATTATATGTTTTTCTTATTCATAGGTACAAAAAGATGAGTCTTAGTGTATGATTCATAAATTTTATGGTTTTACATGGTGTCTTAGGATATGATAAGAGTTATCAAAGGCTATGAGTGATGTTTCAAATTTCATAACACAACGGATTGAATTTTAATGGTTATATTTCCAAATGTATTTTAGTTCACCATGTTATATGATAACACATGCCAAAAAATATGATAAGACCTTAATGATAGTACTTATCATATGTTGTGGTTCAATTGCATCTTATAATAAATAATTTCATTATCCATCATAAAATAAAACATAATCCAAAAAACTAAAATTTTCATATTTTGTGTAAACATGACTATAGTTTATTATTTGATTATAATATATATATATATATATAAGGTGTTATAAATGAAATATTTTTATACCTAAATAAGACATAAAATGTTAATATTGATATATCATGATTGAAAAATAAATAAAATGTTTATATATTTATTTCTTTTTAAATATTATTATTTATAAATATTTTATATAATAATAATATTATGTATGGTTTAATTTATATGATAAATTAATTCTTATTAATTTTAATACTATGGATACATATAGGGATAAAACATGACATAGTAAATATTTCATGTGATGTAATAGTTATGTATTTAATATACATGTGATTTATATTAAAATGGTGAGAAAAATAAAACCTATTAAATACTAAGTGTGATATTCCTTCCAAAATGAACACTTGTCAAGACCTCAATAATTTAGTAAGGGTTACCATAACCGTTAGATGCTGATGAATTATATTATGTAAGGAAAATAGGTTATAAGTGACCCCAACCATTATGTGTCTATATCTGATGTAAGATTTGGGTTATACTCAGCTAGGAACACTTAATTATTAGTTCAATAGAGAAATATAGTTGATTAAATCTATATAATATATTGGGATAAAATTTTATTCACTCAACTATCCAAGAGTCATATGTTATAATATTGATGATATTTACTACCATATACAATCATGAATTATTTTATGATCTTAACTAGGATAATTCATGGTGAAATATGGATCTTACCCCACAAAATAGATAAGATATGTTGGATCATCAATTTAGTGGATGTATTTTCATTAAAATTCCTTAATGAAAAGATATAAAACATGAAACTCACCCATAGATATATATTTTTGTATATTATGACTTGAATCATGATTATAATTTTGAGTTAACTTATTGGAATGGAATATAATATAATTATAAATTGGTATACAATGTTGATAAGTGTTCTCAAAGAGAATCATACTAATAATTTGGATAAAAATATCATAAAAATAAATTTCTCTAATTCAAAATCATGGTAATTGGATACCAAGTAAGCATCACACATTTGTTTTAATAAATACATACTTAGAAATATAATAGATTTTATGAAAGGGGTATTAGATTTATGTATTAGAAATAAGGAAATAGTTTCTAAATTGGAGGTTGTAACTTATGATCTAAGTACACATAGTGGATTGCTTCTAAAATTAGTTAATTTTTACTATGATTCAAAGATAAATATAAATTTTATTTCTATATCTTGTTTAGAGAAGATGATATTTTCATTAATTATTATGAACAATTGTAGTTATATATATATTAATGGTTTTTATGGAATTGGAAATATGGTGAATGGTTTATACATTATAGACACTAATAATACAACAAATAAAATTAAAAAAATAAGTTTAAGGTTGACACATTCAAGAATTTTTTATTTGAAAAAATTATCAAAGCACCTTTTAGTGGAGAATGTGAAGGGTCTAGTGGACTATTAAATATTATACATATTTATGTATGTGGTATAATATGTACTCAATCAAGTGGTGTTTATAGGTACATTGTAACCTTTGTTGATGAATTTTGTTAGCATTGTTATGTGTTTCTTATGATACTGATGTTTAAAATATTTGAAAAGGTTAAATATTTTGAAAACTATGTACATAATCCAATGTTTATAAGTATTAATATTATCAATTCAGATAAAGGTTGTGAATATTTATGAAAATAATTTACCGATCATACAAGAGATTATTGTATTTTATCACAATTCACACCTCCCAGAACACCATATTGGAATGGAGTGTATGAGAAGAGGAATTGCACCTTGTTAGACATGATTTGATTTATAATGATCCAATGTGACCCTCCTATTTCATTATGGGTATATAGTTTGGAAAATATTTAATTCCCACTCAAAAACATTCCATATAAAGTAGTCCTAAAGTCACCATATTAAAAATGGAAATGGATACATCTTAACTTTTATTTTATGAGGGTTTGGGGCTGTGAAGTATGTGTACGATGTATATTACCTGATAAACATAACACAAACTCAAAGAAATTATTATTTTTTTGGTTATAAAAAAGTCACTATAGGATATTATTTCTATGTAATATCTAAGAATAAAGTTTTTTGGACCAAACTAGTATATTTATTGAGAATTAATATATAAATAAATGTGTCAGTTAGAGGAAGCATGTACTTGGAGAAGTTCAAGACCAATAAATGGAAAGTGTTCCTGATATGGAAAGTGATATGGTTCCATAAAGAGTTATGGAATAAGAAATTAATCAAGTTACACAATAATCTCAATGATATTTTAGGATTTATTTGGATCCTAATAGTTAGAAAAAGTCACCTCTTAAGCATTTTGGGCTGTGTTTATTGAAAACTATGATGAAGGTTTTTTCCCAAAAGATGAACTTGTATGAACAAAGTAGAATTTGGGAACTTTTTTCAAATTAGTGAATGAATTATTAACTATTAATTCTATCACATTGTGATGAATTATTCTAGGATATGTTGAATAAGGTTATGACTAGAGTTGGTGACCACCCTAGTAGGAGTGTCACACCTGGTTTCTCAAGTTTTGGTTTCTGTTCCAGTTCATTGGGATTTCATGTTTTTTCTCAGGTTATGGGTGTGATGGGTGTTGAGTTTTTTTTGTGTTTTCTTTTTCTATTCATTTCATCATGGTTGATACTTGGTTAATTTGGGATTTTTTGTAGAAAACATGGAAGTTCAGCCTAAAAAGGCCTTGTGCACGGTTGGCGCATAGTTTGATAAACAGTGTGGATGAACCTAGGTAAAAATGAAACAAGTATAAAACCAAACACATGGTAGTAGAATAGGAATATGGTTTCTTAATAGTGATCATGAATTTTCTCCAGTGTCTGCTGCATGGTTTAATAAACCGTGCGACCTAACTGTGAGAGTCTTCCCATAATTAAAATTTTAAAATTTCCAACTTTTCCCACTAGGGATTTTTGGACCTAAATATGAAAAAACCACCCCCACCTGGTTCTTCAAGACATAGGGATACCTCTCCCTTTCTTAAAAAGTTATTACTCCTCTCTCTTTGGTGTAGATCTAGGTGATCTTCTGGTTAGGGCGAGTTTCTTCAAGGTAATGTCTCCTCCTTTCTCCTCCCTCTCCCATCCCCTTTCATTTTTCATGGATTTATTTTAACCTAGTCATTATTGACCTAGGGTAATATTTTACCATATTTTTATGGGTATTTTGGTCTTTTAGGGATGTGCCTCATAAATATATGGTTTTGGAACCCTCAAGAGGTGATTTTGGGTGTGCGCTTCCATTCCACCAGGGTTTTGAGGTAGGTTTCCCTATATACACTCCTTTTTATTTTAAGTTTCATTTTTTTCTTTTATCACTTGATATATATTTTAAGTATGGTTTTTCAACCATTGGTTTAATTATTATGATTAAAAAATGGCAGTTTATGCCTTGTTTCTTGATAAATAGTGTTGGTTTGTTAAAAATGTGGACACCAAGTGTTTCATAAAATGTTCTGTCAGATTTGAAAAATATTTTATGATATCTAGAACATATTTCAGTAATTTAAATAAAACTACGACATGAAAATTTGTGTTTTACACCTTTTCGACTATTAAATAGGAATTATTTTGTTAAATAGTGCATGCCTACTGTGTGATTAATTGCCCGATTGGATTTTATGTGCTAAATGTGATATAAAATGATTTTTTTGAATTTATAAATATATTGGAAGCATGTAATTTTTTTTGGGTTGTTTATATTGTTTCCAAACTAGTTTTGGTTTTACAAAAAAATGAGTATGGGTTTTTAAGGTGTTTTGGAATGTGTGGCTGATGAAAGACCCATTTGGTATTTTTATAAAAATTGTTGTGACTTGAATGCATAATATGAATATTTTAAGGAAATTATGAAAATGTTTTTATGATTAAAATGGTGTGTTTACACCCCTTTATAAAGTGTGGATTTTTTATGTTGATAAATGTTGATTTTGTAAAAAGTTTAAAGGCCCATTTGGTATCTTGTGAAAATGGTGAAACATTTTTATTATGAAAACCTCTGTTGAATGAATATCTTGACTTTTTTTATGTTTAATGGGTTGGATTTCCTCGATATGGAATCCTTGTGAACCATTATTAGAGGTCCTCATCCAGGAATCCTTGCGTTCTATTCATTCTTTGACACCTGAGTTGATTCTTGGGATGGCTCGAGGTGATGCTTTGTGTGATTAATATATATATATATATATATATATATATATATATATATGATTGGATGCATGGATCACATCGTTTGGATCACCCCTATTATATACATGAGATATAAGAACCTGACATAGTAAGAGAATTTTCTAAGAATGATTTCTACACTAGTAGTTGGTGTACTGACCAGTGGCCCATAGTTGGTGGATATATTTGGGTTTATTACTATGGGATTTTCCCTAAGACTCTCCTAAGTTGGAGTGGATGAGCATATTGAGAGTTTTGATTTCATCATGTGTGGAATGCTAACGGGGATGTGGTATCATGTATTAGTATCTTATAGATTATTCTTGATCTCCTACGTTGACCTATGTCTATTGGTTGTTAGTATCTTGTAATGAGAAATGTGATACTTATATGATTATTTCAATTTCCCTTGTTGTGTGATTACTCGAGTGCCTTCTTTTTTAATTTTTTTCTTGGAAAGTTACATGTTTATTTTAATAAGGCTTATGATTTTTTTTCAAATAAAATTTTATTATCCCCCTTCACATAATCTGAAAAATTTAGACATCACATTCCCCTTGATTATACCAATGTCACACTAATGGAATGAACATGGTTTTGGAAATGAATAAGGGAAATGAGTTGTACTTTTTTTTATGTAAAAAGTATAGAAAAGAATAATTTGATATATTGTAGTTCAAACTTGAAATTGATTTCTCTTTTATTTTAAAGGAAGTGAATTGGGAATAGATTGTCAGGCTAGCTTACTGAGTTTTAACACTCACGCCTATAATTATTTTCTATTTTTATCCCTTGTATAGGTTCCATATTGAGTTCATTTTCCTTGGGAAACTATTGATATTTGTGTTGGAGAGTGACCCGTGGGGTCACATGGAGATAGTGTCGTCTTAAGGTTTGGTTGGTCCAGTTGTGCAATTTTGTTGTATTTTTAGATTCTTTTATAAATTATGTTCAGTTCAGTTCAGTTCCATTTATTTATTGGGATGGTTAGTTTCATTCTTATATTTTTTTCTTTATTATTTTTTTGGAGTAATCATTATCTCATTTTAATCTATTGATTCCTGGAAATAGTTTCCATCCCATGGGGATCGGGGATGCCCTTCGGGCCTTTCCCCAGACCAGATCGAGTGATCGGTTCAAATTTTACTCGGTTTGGTTCATGAAAAGATGGTATCAAAATAGGTTGTCTCTTAGAGGACCTTTCTTTTCAGAGATTCCTTTGTTATTTGGGGATGTCAAGGTAGATGGAGTAGTATTTTTGGGAATCTAGGGGTAGGTGATGGAAGAGCATCATGAAATCTTGATCATTTTGATCCTTGGGTTTCCATGGGAATTCCAATTTTGTTAGTTTCTTGGACTTTAGGTATTGTTTGGTGATTGGGATATGAAAAGGGAGTTGGGCTAGTGGTCTCTATGAGATCGCAGGGCCTGACAAGCCATGTAGTGTCAGGGACATGGTACTAGAAGGCTCTCCATGTTGGTGGTGTGTTTAGCATGTGGCCGCCTACCATATGGTCAAGTCACCCACCAACACTAGTTCCTTTTTTGAGATGTTTGGCTCTCCTTTGAATTATGAAAAATTGTTTTGAAAAACACTTATGTTATATTTTTAGAAAGTGGTATTTTAATGATAATAGTTATATTTTGGAAAGTGGAAAAAGGATTTTCAGAATTTAATTTATAGAAGATCTTAGAAAATGAGTTTTTATAAAATGTCCTTTGGGGTTTATGGAAAGAGAATGGTTGTTTTAGAAGTTGTTTTAAATAAAAAAATAATGAGTTTTTAATCAAATGGTTTGATTAAATTAGGTTTTTGAGATATTATAAAATGTTTTTACAAAACTAAAATGGATTTTTTATGGAAATATATAAGGTTTCATTCTCAAGTACGGTGAAATGGTTAGATATGTGAATCTAAAAAATAATTTTGACTTGGTGGTTAGTAAGCCTTTATAAAGTTCATGATTTTTGAAATGTGTTGAATATGTTATTTTTGGAAAATGAGAATGATTTATTTTAGCCTTGGTGTTTTTATTGGGTGCTTACATGCATGGTGGTATATGTGAATGTGAATGGATGCTCGGTATGGCATGGTGGATGGGTTCCTGGGGTGGCATGAAAACATTCATGTGAGTGAGACTATAAGGAATACTAATGAAGATTTATCAACCCATAAAGTTTGTTTTAAATTAAATATATATTCAAAAAGGAATTTTTTGATTGTATAATGGCTTGTTTTCTTATGTTCAAATCTTGTTACCTATGAGGTGTTTGTTCTTGAGGATTTTTTTTTGTTGAGCTGTCCTTGATTTAATTCTTGGATTTTCTTATCCATCAGTTGTCCCCATGTAGCTTTGATGGGTGATATTAGTGTGAATATAGTTGATTCCCCATTAGTGGGATTTACAGTTGATCAACCAAGGTATTTAGTTATTGAGTTTAGGAATCTAGATCCACCTCTCTTTTGTAGACAAGAGGATCCTCTTGAAGTGGAAGAGTGGATGAGAAAGATTGAAAGTAACTTTATCCTCATATAGTTTCCCAAGTTATTGAAGGTTAATTATTCAACTTTCATGCTTGAATGTTCACCATGGAAGTGGTGTAAGTCAGTGTCTCAGAAAAAGACTCATAAAGATCTTACATAAGAGTTTTTCAAGGCTTTGTCCATTCGTCAGTAATTATTTGAGAAAGAAAAGGTAATAAAGGGGATGGAGATGGTGTGTTTGCAGTAGGGTGATGGATCAGTGTTGGAGTTTTTCCATTAATTTTCAGATCTAGTCCATTATGATTCTGGATATGCTGTATATAATTCCATGAGGGATCAGCGTTTTGAGGTTGGAGTTCATACCAATAGTCGAAGGTGTCAGAGTCCAACCTAACCTATTTTGCCGATGTGGTAAGGTGAGATTTTCATGTTGAAGCCATGATGGCAGGAGTGCTCGAGGTATTTCTCTATCTTTCTATCCCTAGGAGAAGTTTGTAAGATTCTGGTAAGTATATGAGAAAGCGGTTAGAAGTTGATGGAGCAGGTTGTGGAATCAAATGTCCACGAGACCTTTCATCAACCCCTTTTGGGAAGGAGGTCTTTATATTCTATCAATGTGGAAAGCTGGATCATAAGAAGATGTCATGTCTAAATTCTCCTAAGCCCTACCATGATTGTGGAAACTTGGGTCACTTACAACAATTATGTTGGGGTGTTTCTATAAATCGTTATTGAGGCAATCCTCAGAAGTGATGTGTTGTTGGAAATTCATTTAAACTTTCATTTTTATGTGTCCTTCCAATGTATGAATTATTTTTCTGTGGTAGTTGTATTGATAGTGTTCTGGTTTTTGGAATGTAAAGGATGTTGTGAGTCTTCTTATGAAATCCTGATTTTAGTGGAAATGTGGATTTTATTTCCATATTTATAGTCATTCAATTTTTATCTAATCAGGTGAAGAATTATTCTTATTGAGATTATTAAAACCTTTATACGATGTAAAAAGATGCTTCAACCATCAGAGCTCCAACTATAGTTATTGGAGTGATGCTGGTGCATAGTTAGTAATTCCTAGAGTGTAGATCGGGCATGTGAATCAGTTGTAGTCTTGGTTTTTGTCCATCCATAGGTGAAGAGTGGTGGGTGGTTGGTGGTTGTGGTTTTAATGGTCCAATCAATGGGTCTCTTCCCTCCCCTACCCTTGTGGTGGGGTTTTTTTGTTCATGTAGGGGTTGTTGGCTCATATTTACCCCCTCCAATCAGGAGTGGGTGGTTTCAATGTCCTTGTTTCTTTCTTCTTGACATGGGATGATAGGTTGTTGTAAGGGAGTTTTGGGTTGGCCTATATGGAAAGTCCTGGTTATTAGTTCATGTTGAATTCCTATTTGGTCACTGTCAGTTGGTTCTTAATGGTGTGGAGACCCACCGCAGGTCTCTTTGAGTTTTATCCTAAGATGTTCTTGGATGTTAGTTATTCTCTAATAGTGGGGAGTCAGTTATAGGCTCCCTTGAAATCATTGGTCTTTGTGAGTGCTCTTCAGTTTGGGTGATCGTTGGGATCTTTGGGATAATGCCTAACAATCTGGTTCTTGGCTTGGTTGTGGTTGTAATTTATTGATCCTTCCATTGATTCTTGAGATGTAGTTTTAAGTTATTGTTTTTTTGGGAAAGAGGCTTAAGTTCCATTTTTTGTGAGTGAAATGTTCACGGTTTAATAAGTTAGATCTTTTTTATGTGGAATCCTTAGGCATTGATCAACCTACTGGAATGTGTTATGGATTCCTAGGGACGGAAAACCTTAATGGTTAGGAGAATTGTCACACCCGATTTTTTAAGTTTTGGATTATGTTCCGGTTCATTTGGAATCCTGGTATTTTTCTTGGGTTCCAGGTGTGATTGGTGTTGATTTTTTATGTGTTTTATTTTTCTAGTCATTTCCTCATGGTTTATCATTGGTTTTTTTGGAGTGTTTGGATAAAACATGGAAGTTTGGACTAAAAAGGCCTTACGCACAGTTAGCACATAGTTTGATAAACCATGTGGCCAAGCCCTAGTAACTATGCGGTAGGTATAAAGCCTACTACATGGTTGGTTCAAGTGAATTAAGTCTCTTAGGAGTGACCATGCAGTCACTCTTGTGTCTACCACATGGTTTTGCGCACAATTTAATAAATCATGCGGCCTAACTGTGCGAGTCTTCCTAGAATTAAAATTTTAAAATTTTCAAATTTGAACCCTTAGGATTTTTGGACCTAAATCCACCCAAAACACCTCCACCTAGTTCTTTTAGACCTATGTATCCCTCTCCCTTTCTTCCCAATCCATTCCTCCTCCTCCTTTGGTGTAGATCTAAGAGATATTCAAGTTGGGGAACTTTCTTTAAGGTAATCTCTTCTCCTTTATCCTCTCTCTCCCTTCTCCTTTCATTTTTCTTGGATTTCCTTTACCCCCCTTAGTAATTATTCACCTAGAGTACTATTTTCCCATGTTTTTATGGGGTTTTTGGTTGTTTAAGCTTGTGCATCATAAATTTAGGGTTTTTGAACCCTCAACATGTGATTTTGGGTGTGCGTTTCCATTCCACCATGGTATTGAGGTAAGTTTCCCCATGAACTTTCCTTTTTAATTTAAGTTTCATATTTTTCTTGTTGTTCGTACCTAATATATATTCTAAGTGTGGTTTTTCAACATTTGGTTTAATTATTTGGTGTGCAAAATGGTAGTTTATGCCTTGTTTCTTGATGAATAATGTTGTTTTATTAAAATGGTCACACCAAGTATTTGATAAAATGTTCTTTTAGATTTAACACATGTTTTTGATATCCAGAACATGGTTCAACAATTGAAAAAAAATTATGGCATGAAAATTGTTGTTTTACACCCTATTTAGTGTTAAATACAAATTGGTTTATTAAATAGTGCATGCCTACTGGGTGATTAATTCCAGGGTTGGATTTTATGTGATAAATGTGATATAAAATGATTTTTTGAATTTATAAATATATTGGTAGTGTGAGAAGCAATGTATTTGGGTTCTTTATATAGTTTCAAAACTATTTTTGGGTTTAAAAAGAAATGAGTATGTGTTTTTAAGGTGTTTTGGAATGTGTGGACAATGAAAGGCCCGCTTGGTGTTTTTATAAAAATGGTTGTCACTTGAATGTATAATCTAAATATTTTAAGGAAATTATAAAAATTTTTTGTTGTTGAAAATGGTGTGTTTACACCCCTTTAGAAAGATTGTATTTTTGTATGTTGATAAATTTTGATTTTGTGAAAGGTTTAAAGGCCTGTTTTCCATCTTGTGAAAATGATGAAAATATTTTATCATGAAAAAATCCATTGTATGACTCTCAAGCCTTATTTTATTTAATGGGTGGGATTTCCTCACTCTGTAATCCTCATGAGACATTATTTTAAGTCCTCCATATGGACTCTTTGTGTTCTATTCATTATATATCATGTGAGTCAATTTTTAGGATGGATTGGGGTGATGCATGTTGTGTTTATTTGTTTTATATATATATATATATATATCTCTGTGTGTGTGATTAGATGCTCGGATGGAATCAGTTGGCTCACCCCCATTATATACATGAGACATGGGAACCTGGAATATTGAGATAATTTTCTAATAATGATTGCTGCACTGGTATTTGACATACTGACCAGTAGCCCATAGTAGGTGGATATATTTGGGTTTATTTCTATAGGATTTCCCATCAATCTTTCCTAAGTTAGGATGGCCGAGCGTATTGAGAGTTTTTATTTCATCATGTGTGGAATGCTACTGGGGATGTGGTATCATGTATTAGTATCTTCTTGATTATTCTTTATCTCCTAGGTACACCTATGTCTATTGGTTCTTATTATCTTTCAGTAATAAATGAGATACTTATATTATTATTTCCATTGCCCTTTTTTTGTGATTACTATATTGCCTTCTTGTGTAATGTTTTTCTTTGAAATTTATTTGTTGATTTTAATAAGGCTTATGAAATTTTTTTTCAAATAAAATTGTTTTATCCCACTTTATACAATACAAAAAATTTAGACATCACTTTCCCCTTGAAAATACTAATGTCTCACTAATCAAATGAACCTAGTTTTGGAAATGAATAAGGGAAATGAGTTGTACTTTGTTTTTAAGTAAAATGTGTAGAAAATGATACTTTGATATATTCTAGTTCAAACTTGAAATTTATGTTTCTTTTATTTTAAAGGAAGTGCATTGGGAATATATTTTTGAGCTATCCTACTGAGTTTTAATACTCACTCCTATAATTCTTTTCTATTTTTATCCCTTTTGAAGGTTCCATCTTGAGTTTATTCACCTTAGATGAATGTTTATCTTTGTGTTGGAGAGTGACCCATGGGGTTACATGGAGATAGTTTGTTCATCCAGTTTAGTTGGTTTAGTTGTGATGTTTGTTGTATTTTCATATTATTGTATAAATGATGTTCTGTTCAGTTCCATTAATATATTATGCTAGTTGGTTTCTTTTTGCTGTTTGTTTCTTTATTATTTATTAATAGAAATCATTCCATCGTTGTACTCTTTTGATTATTGACAATAGTTTCCATCCCATGAGGATCGGGAACACCCTTTGGGACTTTCCACTGATAGGCTTGGGTGACCAGTTCAAGGTCGACTTAA
Organism: Viscum album; assembly: GCA_963277665.1. NCBI lineage: Eukaryota > Viridiplantae > Streptophyta > Magnoliopsida > Santalales > Viscaceae > Viscum > Viscum album. The sequence continues at coordinate 1,465,163,736 of OY728123.1, forward strand.
GTTGGTTTGTGACAAGTAGTGGGTGTTTTGATTTGGGAAGTCACCTTTGTGAAATGTCCAAGACCTCTACGAGAATTTTGGTGACCATGATGGATTGGTAATTTACCTATGAAACAGATGGTATCCTGCTATATTTATGGATAAATACATAGTTGTGTATCATTGAATAAAATTTAGAATAATACCATGCTATAGTGAAAATTATTTGTGCATGTTGCAAGATGTGTTGGAGGTTGAGTCCGCAAAATCTAGATTTTAATCAATATAGTTTTTGGAGTATCTATGGGATTCGTAACCATAATTATTAAAAAGGATTATGGTGTGTTTTAAGGCCTTAATTACATGGATTCAAGTGCATATAGTGAATTCATATGGAATAGTAGATTTAAAAGGGATCCAATTTAGGGATGGAGGCTATACATAAGAAAATATAGGTAGATGGAAGGGATATTCCAGATGTCATGAATTATTTATAGGATGATTCCAGATCTCCCATGGATAGAGAAATCCAAAGAGATAGGTATTCCAGGAGATCTATTTATCTATTGAAATTTTATAAAATTTTGGTGAATAGAAACATCCCATATGGTGTATATTTACATCACCATTGTTTTAAGAAGAATAAAAAAACATCACGAGGGGCAATGAGTTTTGTTGTGTAGGATAACTGTGCAATTTCCAATAATTCATGGTAATGAACCAGGAGGGTCAGTGAGAACACTCCAATCTTTGAACATTGGAGCAATGAGATTTTAGTATGTTTTGTGCATAGGCACATTTTCATTCATGATCCTTGGATATAGGCCGGTGTTGGTGAACCAATAAAAAACATCTTTGTCTCCATATATATTTTTTTAAAACCATCTATATCATTTACTTATTTATTCACTCTAGAGAGAAAGAAATGGATATATTGAGATGTTTCTCAAGTGGATAGAATAAGATAAAAAATCAAGTATCATACTATAATACCCTGATTCAGCCCCACTCAGAGTATATTCCTTGTTAAGTGACCAAAAAGTGGTATCAAAAGAAGGTTTTATTTGGGTGGAAATATCTCTCTCTCAAAATCCTGGAAACAATTGTCAACCATAAAGGCATTCCTATATTTGAAGTAAATAATTTTCAGTTATTTAAGATCCATATAAAACAATATTTTTGATCATTGGGAATGGATGTCTATATGGTTTCCATGTATGGTATTTATATGATAATGGATAGTAGATATTTTATTAGATAATGATTATAGAGAGTTTGAAACAAATTCACAGGCAATTAATGCCTTAGGAAGTGTACTGGACAATCCCATTTACACAAAGGTAATGTCTTGTAAAACCTCTCAAGCTATGTGGGAAAAACTTTTGAATATCTATGAAGGATATTCAACCGTTATTTAGGCCTAGGTATAGGTTCAATGGAATAAATATGAGGTTTTGATTATTATTCCAAATGAGACATTCAAATCCTTTTTTAATATACTAAATTCTATTTTTGAAGATACGGACTGTCTTGGTGAGGATCTTTATGAAGATAAGACTGTGAAGAGAATCCTGAGAAGAATTCGTCCTTGATTTAATGAAAAGGTTTTAGTTCTATATTACAAATATGTGAAGTAAATATCTCTTGAAATATTTTATAGCACTCTCATTTCATATAAGATGAGAAATGGAGATAATGAGTCCAAGGTTAAGTAAAATTCGTATGCAGTGGATTTTAATGCTATCAAGAAACTCACAATGAAACAAGTTTTAGAATAAGAATAAATTGATGAGATGATTTACTTTACTTCCTCTAGACTTATAAGAATAAAAGTAATATTTATAGGTAAATTTCCACTTTCTTGTTTGAAATTTGTAAAATTTTTATCTTATAGATAAATCTCTTAAGAAATCTCAGAAGGATAATGTGGATGATGTGAAGGGAAAGAAAAGTGTTTTCAAAATAAAAAAAGTTTCTCTCATAGGTTGATTTAAACTCTAATGAAAGTGAAGTTAAAGAGGGCCATGATTTCAATGATATTGATGAAGATGCACTAGTAGCTATTACACAATAAAACAATAGTGATTATGAAAACAATTTCATTGACAAAACTGATATTTAGTTTGAAATAAAGGCATACCCTGAAGAAATTTATGTTTGGAGGGACAAGAAAAATAATGATAGTGTGGTTTCTTATGACTCTAAAATATGTATATAGTAAAAAAAAGAATATATGGCATAATTAAAATCTAAAATCTAAAATCTAAAATCTGAAAATTTAGAAATCTATAGGAAAGAAATTGAGTTGAAACACAAAGTAGATGAGCAAGCATGAATTATTTATGGGATATCTAAATATGTTAAAGATAAATCCAAGATAATTAAAGAGTTATAAGAATAAGTAATGAAATGTAAAGGTAAGTGTGAGGATCTAGAGAGGATTATCACTCCTGTTATGACATAGATTAATCAAAGAATCTTTCTCCTTTCATGGTTATAATGTTTTTTAAGGAATTCACTAAGGAATAAATTACCATTTCATAAGTACAATGCTTCAAAGACAAAGGGAAATCTGTTGTGGAGAATGATAACATGAATAATATTTTTGTGGTTGGTTCTAAACCTTAAACATAAATTCCTCAAATGAAATTGGATATTCACATCACTCAATAAAGAACTTTTTTTGCTTTAAATGTTAACAATAAGATGCTAATAATTAAATATTTTTATTGTTAAAATATAGGGAAAACCCAATATGTGTGTTATATTTCTATGAGATATCTTTAAAAACAATATTAAAAGAATTGGAAAACATGATTTATAATTTTTCTAATGCTTTTAATGTTGGGACCAAATTGGCTCAAGAAGGTTTTTTGAAGTAAGAAGAAATTTGTTTTAAAAGTGTGTTGTCTTTTGTTGTCAAAGAAGATAAATAAATTCACTTTGTAAAATTTGAAAATTGTTCTAAACAACATATTTAGGATTTTGGGATCACAATTATTATGAAATTACATCATATTTGGAAGAAAGTTTTCTGGAATAAAAGGCTCATCAGACTCACCTTTTGTAATACCCCGATATTTTGAGAATTATTTTTTTAAATTAATTTATATTTTCAATATTTTTTTCAATTCACACGAAACTTGAAATATTTATTTATATATATATATATATATATATATATTAAAACACTAATTTAACAATTCCTTTCACACTCAATACCAACTTTTCTTTCACTACATGCAATACCAACATGGATTTCACTACAAGAAACACCGACTTGGCGTACGATGCACGCAACACCAAGTTTCGATGAAACACACACACACACACACATAATTAATTAAATGATATAATTATTACATAACCATTGAAAATAGTTATAGGGATATTAATAAATACTTTAAAAATATTTTTTATAATTTTTTTATATAAATAGAACATATTTATAACGAATGATATGATTTTTGGTAAAGTCATTTTATGTTAATAATACCGTTCTCTCGAATAAACTGCTTCTAATAATGAATGTAATTTTATACAAATTTAGAAATAGACTTTGATAAAATAAACTTAGTTTTTGAATTCATAACATTGAAATTATCCTACGGTGATTTTTTTTGGATTTTTCTCAGAAACTACATTTTTTTGATGAATAATGAAAATGCTATTTTTTAGTTAAAAACTACCTTTTTATCTAATAAATTATTAATTATAAATGATATTATAAATATATTTTAAGGAAAATTTAGATATTTATTACATATATTAATACAATTTAATTCATTATAATCAATTTCACATTTAAACTGAATATAAAATCTTAACAAACTTTTGAATGTTTTCCTACTTTAAAACCCCATTATTTCGTTATGTCTACAGGATTAGCACTAATACTAATTTTTCCACTTAGGAGAATATAATTTCAAAAATCTAACATAAACCACTGTTTTTATTCTAATATTTATATTCTAATAATACATTGTTATTTTTTGACCAAAATGATTAGTAAAAGTGATTATAATTAATCACAACAGTTAAGGCTAAACTAAGATTAATTAGGGACTAAACCGTAAAATTAAGGGCCCAAAATACCTATAAACATGTTCAAAACCCATTTTATGTCCATAGTTCGGCCATAAACCTTAAATTATTTGGTTTTGTTGATTTGGTAAGACTTGTTTTAGGTAAGAACATGTGCACACCTAACTTGTTTCTAAAAATGAGTCATTTTCCTTCCTTATAAAAGGCCCCCACTTCTACCCATTCCTCACAACTCTCAAACCTAATAAGTTAGTAATATATCTACCCCATTATCCTCCCAAGAAATATCCCTTAAACCTTGAATCCTCCCTTTGGGCATAAAACTACTCAAGGAATCCTTTTGGAATAAACCAAAAGGAGTTACCTGATTAAGAGGTAACGTCTTCTCTCAACCTCCTTACCATTATTTTACTTCTCTATACACTCCAATATATTCATTAAATTATTCTGTGATAACACCAATATCCTCCATATACTATTATTTTTTATGTAAAGTTTCTGACCTACACTTACACACACCTCCTTCTAATGGATGTTGAACATATTGTTTCTGTGTACGGCGAACTACTGCCTCACAAAATAACGAGTGTTCATTTCTCCTTTACCCGTGATCATGATAGCCATTATTATGGAAAAAATATTTATATTTTTCATGTATTATATTTACTATGTATTTAAGTTTATTTATTCCTTTTAGAACACACATCTCTTTACTTTCCCTTTGGCGTTACTACGATAATCTCATTTGAGGATGTGTGCACTACCACCCCCTCAAAGCGATGTGATTCATTCACACAAAAAATGGAATGTATTAAGGATGGATTTAATGAAATTATGTGATATATATGACATATTAATTCTAATTTAATAATTATATATATAGATACATATATATACATATTCCATTTACATACTTTCTTTCAACACAATAATAAAAACGGAAACAACATTCATGCGTACGTACGACTTACCGTCTCCATGAATGATGTATTCCATTTCATAATCTTATATTATATATATTATTATAATAAAAATATACGGTATATAACTGATATTTATATCATGTTTTACATTCTGGAATCAAGATATAAGTATAAGGACCAAATATGTGAAAAATCAAGACACATGCAGAGTACAAAGTGAATATTACCCAAAGTGAAACCTTAATATCAGATTGTTAACAAGAAAGTAATATTAGGTAGTAATAAAAACATATATGGTAATTGATATAATAATATTATTCTATAAAATATGTTTATTAAAGTTATATTTATTATAAAGTAATCTTGTATGATTATGGAGAGTTTCAAGACACAAGGCAAGGGGTTTTCATCTCACTTTTAACTTTCATGAGATAGATTTTATGTTTTCCACTCATTATTTTTGTATGGTGTATGTAATTAACATGATTGTATTATATGTATATTGTACATAAATTTATGGGTATTAACATTCCATTTTTATGATCCTTATTTCAAGAGGCTTAAGTTTTAAAATTTACCAAATTAGTAAAAATGTTTTGTCTCAATTTTCCTTCTTTGAGACTTATGTTTTGTTATGCACCTAAAGTTTTTTTTGAGGTGTACATACATAAATTTTACATATCATATTATGAATATAAATATTTTCATGACATTTTATACTTCATTTAATTTACTTTCCTTACATGGATAGCATGATCCCAAGATACCAAGTTATAAGAGTTTATTGAGATAATCTCATTGCTTTTCGAGATTGTTTATGTTTGTGCTTCCTTTGATTAAATTTTATGATCCATATATCAAGAAAAATCAAGAGTTTCACAATCCTTTGTAATTTCATGATATACTCATTTATTTGTACCATTTTCTACTCTTTCGTATATAAGATAGTTAAGAATGTGTTTTTCAGAAAGCCCGACTTTTCCCTCTCTTCGGTCAGAAATATGTGTTTTATAAAAAGGGTTTCCAAGAATATTATACCATTATCCTATAATATCTAAAAGACAATTGTACCCTTTTTATCTTTTACCAATCTTTTCATGGTAATCTTCTTATCATTTTCCAAATAAGGAAATTGTCTACCATTTTTATCGGGAAAAAGGATTGTTCTTTTGACCTTGTATGACATGTATGGATTTACCCACTATCATTTATTCGAATCTCCCTTTTCCATTATTAAAAAGGTTAATATTTAAGGTTTTTTTAAATTAATTTTCAAGGATTTTTTTTCAAAATGGTTTCAAAATTATTTTATATGTTTTAATGGAAAACTATTTTAAAAATATTTTCATGTCTTAATTACAAGTTTTCAAAGTTATTTTAAAGAAATGGTTTTCATAATGTTTTCAAGCTTCTTTTATAAGTTTTCAAGAAAAAATTATTTTCAAAACATTTTTAAGATTTCTTTTAAAGTTTTCAAACAAAAATGTTTTTAAAATGTTTTGAATCTTATTTTAAACATTTTCAAGGAAAAAGGTTTTCAAAATGATTTCATGTATTATTTATAAGTTTTTAAGTTATTTTATAAGAAAATTATTTTCAAATGGTTTTATGTATTAAAAATACTTTTTCAAACAAGAAAGGATATTTTATTCATGAAATGTTTTTAGAGGATATTTCAAAATTATTTTCCATCTAAGATAGAATCTATTTATGTTACTCAAACCTTCTAGGAAATGATCTAATGGTCCCATTCATATCGTTTCTATGAATTAGTTATGTTTAATGTTAAGGTATTTTTGAAACCCATTTCTTCTTCATTGATACTATTTTTACGAAACCCATTTCTCTTTCATAGGTTATATTCTTTTGAAACCTACTTATTTTCACAGGTCATGTTTATGATGAAATGATTATGGAACTTGTCTATTTCCACAAGTTACATAATCCATTTCTATCTCATGGTATCCGACAAGGGGATCCTCTGTCCCCCACTCTTTTAATTATCTCTCAAAATGATTTTAGCTGCTATATTAATCAAGGTCTGAACATGGGTAAAATTATCCCTTACCATAACAGGAATTCTACAAGGGGTATCTCACACTTGATGTTTGCAGATGACACAATTGTCTTTATCAATGGGAGTAGACATTCTGTGTAGGGGTTGAATGTTCTTCTAGGGGAATATTGTAAATGGAGTGGGCAGGTGGTGAACAAAGAGAAAAGTTCCTTTTATATAACCACGAATTTCTCTGATAGGAGGGTGAGGGATGTGGGGATAAGTTTGAATATGGATAGAGTCTCTTTTCCCATAGAGTATCTTGGGTCCCAGGTTAGTCCCTCCTCTCTTAGGGTCCATAATTTTGATAAACTTATCAGCAAAATCTCCAGGTGGATTTATGACTGGAAAAATAGATTTCTTTCCTTTGGAGTTTGTATAACTTTATTGAATAGTTTCTTGGTCTCCATTACCATGCATATTATCTCTACCCTAAAAGTTCCTAAAAGTGTAATTTACAAACTAGATAAGATTATGGTGTCCTTTATATGGGATGGTCAGATGGAGGGCAGACATCATTGGGCTTTAGGGAAACATCTTTCAAGACCTCTCCCTAAAGGTGGGATTAATCTGAGGAGTGTCTCCTCATCCATGTAGGGGTTCATGCAAATCTTGCGTGGGAAGTGATGGAAGGTTGGTCCCTTTAGGGAAGGACTATGCGAGACATATACGGTCAGAATATGTGGGAGTAGAGAACCAATTATTCTCGGATATGGAATCTGATTCATTATTTCATGGAGGTTTTACATCATTAATCTCAGTGGTTAGTGGGAACAGGGAGAATCAACTTCTGGAAGCATGATTGGGGGGGGGGGGGGGGGTGGGCAGGCTGTATTTCCCGGGTTGCCCCATCCCATACATTTCTTTTAGTGAGGCCTGTGGTTATACTCAATTTCTTCAGGCCATCCTTGATGTGAATAAACTCACTGTTTTTAATGGAATTGTTATCAGTGATGATTCTGATAAACTTATTTTCACAGGTTCAACGTCGGGTATTTTTCTATTAAGGATTACATTCATGTGACAAGGGACATTTCAAATGGAGACCCGTGGGGAGTGAATCTATGGTGCAAGGGGATTCCGTACAAATTTAATTTTATGGTGTGGCGTTTGAGGAACAAATAATTTCCTAATGATAAAAATATGCGGTGTATGGGTGTGAATATGGCCTCTAAGTGCTAGTGTTGCAAGTATTCAAATCATGAAACAGTGGGCCATCTTTTCTATGACAGTGAATGGGCTAGGTGGATTTGGAAGACCTTTGGGGTTTTTTTTGGTTGGGAGGAATCTAGAGGGGTGTAGGAGAATTTTCTAAGATCATGGTTTAGGGGTACAGATTCTTATGGGGATGAGAGGAAGGCTAGGATCATCATCCTTGTTGCTGGATGCTGGATTATATAGCAGGTCTGAAATGAGGTTCGCCATAATCAAGCCTTGAGGTCTCACGTTAGTGTTATTTTCTGAATGAAAAACATACTGTTGGATTTTTTTGACTATGCCCATATTTCCACTCAGCACCCTCGGTGAATCATACATTCCCAAATATATCAAATATCAACCGGGTTGGATCTTTCAGGGCAGGGAAGGTGGGTTCGATGGAATCCGCCTGGTCAGGGATTTAAGCTTAACAGAGATGGGTTGCTTGTCATCAGGGAGATACGAGGGGGTAGAGTCTTGAGAGACCAGATGTGATTAGTCATTGAAGAGTTCACTGCTGCTTATGAAAGAGGAGATGCCTTTATGGCAGAGGCAATGTCCACGGAGACCGGGCTAGAGGTATGTAAGCAAAGGAAAATCAATATTAAAATAGTGGAGACAAACTCCATGTTTTTGAATAATGATTTGATCGGTAAGGATAATATCCCTTGGAACGTCACATATACTATAAGAAAGTGAAAATTTCTCATGGGTAACCACATAGAGGTCTCTTATACATGGTGAGAGGGGAACATGGTTTCAGACTTCTTGGAACCTCTAGCATCATCAAATCAAAGTATTCATTCTTTCTTTTTCTTGGGTTCTTTTCGAAAGGAGGAGATGATATTTTTTGTCAATGGTGCTTTCAGTTTACATTAATTTAGACTACCATGAGGTTTCTCCTTTTGGGGTTTTTCTGTATGGTGATCTTTTCAAAATAAATAAAAATGTTAATTGCATTATGTGATGGGTGAGACCTATATCTCCCTCTAATGAATTGGGTGAAGATTTATATCTCATGAGATAATTATGGGAATCAAGTATACGGGATTAATCCACTATGAGAAGACGGGGAAACCTAATCCCTTATAAATAAAGTAATTCTTCTAGGGATGGTGGGTTTTCACACCCAGTGGGTGTAGTCACCAATATGATGTAAGATGGGGAAACCAAATCCATTATGGGGAGATGGGGAAACCCGATCCCTTACAAGGAATGAATTATGATTGGGGATGGTGGTGGGTCCCTCCCAATGGGTTCAGTTCCCATGAAGTGCCAAGATAAGTTTTAGAAATTCATCTAGACTTACAGGGAATGATATAACATGTTTATGTATGCCAAAATTCCATGTCTTATTCCCATGTTATGATTTAATCGCCTATTCTCTTTATTTCATTATGATTAATTTCTTACGAACTACCATGATTTATTCCATGATTCATTATTATGATCTTTGACATGAAGGGTATGATCTTCTAATGTTTTGATCATGTTATCATACCCTTTAAGATCATGATTATGCTTATATAGCTCACTTGTTTACCCTTATTCAGCATTTGATATCACCCCTTTCTTATGTTTCCTTTCCTATGTTATGAGGAAATGTTTTAGGTATAACCACTAAAGGTGGAGATATTTATGGAATATGTTTAATATCTTTCACTAGGATAGAAGACTTTATTTCCATGTTCCCAATGATACTAAATTATTATGGTCCCTTGGGATGTATTTTTGTAATGTACTAAATATTCATCTAAAATGATGTAATATCCATGTATGTTAATCTTGGGTTTCTATAGTTGGTATCAAAGAAAAGGTTTAGTCAACCTTTGAAAACTAGGATGAGAAAACCTTAGTGAGATCCCTAGGTTTATTTCTGAGGATATTTCTAAGGATGTATTTAAGGATAAGTATAAGGATGAGTTAATGATTAGGAAAATTTCCTAGAATTTTGGTAAAGTATAGAGTGAGTGGTTTCTAAGAAATACATCCCTCTATGGATAATACAAGTGGATGTGGCTTTTTAAAAAATGTACCTAGGGGTAGAAACTCTGATAAGATGTTTTGGGCTCGACTCAGGGTAATATGGTACACGACAACGGGCCTTGCTGCACACCTAGTTTGAAACTCCCAAGGGATATGCTTTAGGAATTAAAAAACTACTCATGAACCATTAAAAAGGATCTAGATATAAGTTATCTATGAATAACATAGGATAAACCAAAGGTGTCATAGATTTTGTAAGGTTTCATGATTTATGCATCTTATAAGTATTTTTTTCATGTCTATATGGTTTTCTACTAATGATCACATTATGATTATGGTTTTTGTCAATGGTGGTAATTGGAAGGAAGTTTATTAATGTTGATTGTGATTGATGGTTTTCTGATGAGTATTCAAGGGGGATGATCACTATAGTGAAAGATTTTGTGATCATTCCAAATCAGTTTTAACGAACATGATTAACTATATTTACCTTAACCAACTCTCGGACTCACCAAGGAAGATAAAAATGGAGTTTCCTAAGAGTTCATGTAATGGAGACCATGGAGGAAAGATGATTTAGTTTTATTTGTGTCAATAATGTGGAAATAATCATATAATTGAATTCATTAGAGGAACAATAAGGTGTTTTAACTATAGAAAATAAGGACACAAAGCAAGTTACTGAAAGGAAAAAATGAAGAGTTTGGTTAAAAAAATGGATGGGAATTTTGGTCACCCTAATTCCTCATTGAAGGTTAAGTGTTTTCAGTGTGGAGAAAATGGTCTTTATATAACCCAATGTCCCAAGTGGAATGTTCTTGAATAGAATAAACATGGTGGTTCGAGTAATGGTTACATTGTAGATGATGATAAGACTATGGATGAAATGTGCAAGGAAATGGTTATTATTGTTAATAGATTAAGGATGATTTAATCAAATTATTTATGTATTCAGATTAAAAAGTTATGAATGATGAAATGTAACACCCTGATATTTTATGAGAAGTATATTTTTTTATGTAATATGTTATACGAAAAGGAATCTTCCACTACACACAACACTAGCTTGGCTTGCGTTACACGCAATCACGACCTTCCTCGATAGCGTGTGTAGTACGGAATACCGAGTTTCACTAAACAAAGATATATTATAATATTATAAACTAGCCGTTATGAATAGTATTAACTGCATTTTGAATTTTATAACATTTTAATTCATCTTATACATTTTCTAGAATGAGGTATGAAAACAAAATCAGCTTTTTGGATAAAAGAAGTATTTTTCAAAAAATGCAGTTTTACCACCTTTTGATGGCGCACCCACATTAAATATAGTTTTTGAAAAGTTTATAAGTTCAATTTTACAAAATAAAATTCTTCTTTAGAATCAGGATATAAAAATTTACTTTGGATAAAATTTTCATATTATTCTGATAACTTTCATATTTTAATGAATATTAAAAAAACGCTATATTTTAAGTAAAAACAACTTTTTTCATCACAATAATTTATATGGTTAAATTATAATATTGAATGTTTTTAAAGTATAAATATAATATATTTTTACCATTTAATATAATGTATGTCATTAGCATTAATTTTACATTGAATTCATAGGTAAAAACATTTCAATCTTTGGCAATGTTTTAACTTTTAAAACCCGTTTGCTTAACAACGAGATTAATTTTAAATTAATTACTGCAACTTCTGTATTTTGAATTTCGAAAAATGGATTTCATATTTGGAATCAGTGGGTTCAAATTATGTTAATAGGTTACTTTTATTTTTTTTATGAATAGTAACTATGGTAATTTTTATTTACTACGGTTAAATGTAAATAGGGTAATTCAAGGTTAAAAGAATATTATAATAATTAAAAATTACCTTGAAACTTGTCCTAACCTTATTGGATGATTAGTGGCCGACCATGGTCATCCTTGAGTCAATTTTGGGACCCCATTGAGCCACTTGGTAGTGACAATGAAAATTTGGATTAATTAATTTAATGTAAAGACAAAATTGACATTAACAAAAATCTTTTAGTAATTAATTTTTATAAGGGGTTATATAAATTATATTTTCGAATATAAATATTAATTTTAAATATAAAAATATTTCCTATATAATGATATTTTTTTATAATTTTTAGACACCAAATAAATTAAATTATTTATGACACAATAATGATGAAGTATTTACCTCATTAATAAATGATTTAAATAAATAAGATTATAATGATTAAAATATTTTCCAAAACATGTCCAATTCTGATTGGATGATTTTATTTCAACCATTAGTCATCTTATATTTATCTTTAATTATTTTTTGACCTTTTTAAACTGAAGATAAGTTTATAATAAAATAATATTTCCACACTTTCCAAAGGTGCCCCTCTCCTCCCGTATAAAAGGCACCTCCTCCCTCTCTTCCTCACACCAATTTGAGAATTCAAGATCGGAAAACCCCTGACCATTTCACTTCCCCACTTCCTTAGAAACCTACTAGAGGTACTGGTCTTCTCAAAAGACCAACTCTAGTGCCTTAAGAGAAAGTTTAAAGGAGACACTTCGAGAAAGAGGTAATACCTTCAACCGTTTTCCTCAAGTTCCATTCTTCTTCTACTACCTCTTATTTAGTTGTTTCATTATGAGGTAATAACATAAGTATCCCTCATATACTGATATGTTATTATAAATATTAAACAACCCTATTTCACCTCTTATCCATCCTACGGAAAACTAAATCACCGTGCGTGCGTACGTACGGAATACCGTCTCCACGCAGCGGTATAATCTATTTTCCAACACCACCTTACTTGGATGGGTATAATGGTGAAAATAAATAACTATATATGATTATTTTAAAGTGGTATTGATTCTGAAATAGTATACATACAGTCCAATACAATTTCATGATCATGAGAATGATACCATCGCCCGTGCGTACGTACGACCTACCGTCTCCACGATGTGATGCGACTCGTTCTATATGATCTTCATTGAATAATGATTATATAAATGAATTTAATGAATTAATATGATATATATTACACTAATAACATTCTGTAAATGATGTATCTATATCCTATAAAGAGGAATAAGAATTTATTCGACAAAACATGCATAAGAACAAAAAGTAATAAACACCTGAATAACAAGTAGTAATGAAATATTACTAATAAGAAGCTAAGAATATGACCATATATGATATCAAAACAATAAGTATGATTCTGGAATAAGTCAATAACATTATTTAAATCATTATACAGGATGTTCGGACACTTACGAAGCAAATCAGACCTAAGGTAAGGGACAATCTCGCAATCTCAATTTTTATCCGAGATTGTTTATACTTCAGAATTTACTGGGGAATATTTATCATACACATCCATATTTCCTCAATATGTAATATTATTTCCATCCACCTACAATTTTTTAAATCCAATTTTACCCTTTCGGTGAGTTTTTAGTAAAGGATATGAAAGGAATCTTTGGTCGTTTTTCATACGAGGTACTTTTTGACTTTTCCGACAAAAGTATGAGAAGAATGTTTTTTTAACTTATACGGCATGAATGGATTTTTAAAACATTATTTCCAAGAAGCTTCCTTTTCAAGTTTTCATGTTTATTTTTAATCAACTTCTTTTAGTTTAAAATTGTATTACATGTTAATAAAGGAAAAATGTTTTTGAAGTAGAAAGGATATTTTTCTCAAGAATGGAGTTCAAGTGTTTTATCAAAATTATTTTCCATCTAAGATAATATAGGGTTCTATTTCTATCCCTATTATTACATTGATATGATTATGTTGTGATGGAATTATTTTTATGAATTCCATTATCTTATATGAATTTTTTATGATGTCACGATGTTTAAGAATCCCATTTTTATTACATGGGTTATGCAATGATGTATGATTTATGATTTTGTGGCACACATAAGAATGGTATCATTATGAGATGGGTGGGACCCATATCTCCCTCCAATGCATTGGGTAAAGATTTTATATCTCATGAGATAGACATGGCTGGAACGGCAGGTTAAACCGGTTCAGTGAAATAGGACTGAAACGAGGAGTGAACTTGGTTCAGAAATGGACTTTGTCCACTAAGATAGTCTTGGAAATGAGTCTTGACTAATAAGAAATGATTATCTATGATTATGTATGTATGACAAAAAGTTTCATGTTTTAAGTTATGATTATTGGGATTACATTTCACTACCATGATTTATCCCATGTTATGAAATTATGATCTCTTTTGAAGGGTAAGATTTACAAAATGTTATGTTCTTATGAATTTTATGTGATTGATATTTATTTTGTTTACCCTTAATGAGAATTTGAGCTCACCCTTTTGTTTGTTTTCTTTCCCCAGGTCAGGAAGAAGGTTATTAAGTAAGATATGCCAAAAAGGGACTATAGATATGGTGAAATAAATGGGAGATAGTGTAGATGCTTTATGAACTAGTTGTTTATGTTTCCCATTTTCTAAAGACACTATACCTATAGGGTCCAATCATGGTTTTGTTATATGTTGTAATAAGTATGATTCAATTTTGAATTATTAACCATGTATGTAAAGTATGGGTCGCTATAGTTGGTATCATAGGAAAGGTATAGTCAACCTTTGGAAACTAGGATGTGAAATCCTTAGTAAGAAACCTAAGGATATGTCTAAGCATAGAACACAGTCTTAGTGTTTTAGAAATGGCCATGAAAAACCTAGGATAAGACCTTAAGTGTGAAATTTTATTCTTGATTATGTGGTTTTCCTATTATAATTAGTGTTGATCACACTATTCTTCTTGGTTTTAGTCAATGGCTGGAACTCGAAGGAACCGTGTTAATGTGAAATGCGACAAGCAATGCAATGATTGTCCCCCTGAGCAACCAAATGTTATGGTAGCTGGAATGAAAAATATTGTAGTCATGCTCACACAAATTTCTCAAGCTATGAATCATCCAGGACTTCCAAATTAGAAAAGGAAGGAGCAAAATTCTATTGAATCCTTCATGAGTTAGCGTCCACCTTCATTCAGCGGGTCTTCTGATCCATTAGTGGCTGAACAATGGATCAGTACCACTGAAAAGATATTTTCAGTTCTTCAATGTTCTGAACATGATAAATTCATTTTAGCAGTGTATCGTTTGGAAGGTGATGCTGATCAATGGTGGAATATTATTAAGAATATGAGGCAAAGGGATGAAATTGAGTCCATGTAATGGGACGAGTTCAAGAACTTATTTTTCAATATGTATTTCCCTTGTATTCTTCGAACAAATATGGAGAAGGAGTTTCTTGAACTGAAGAAAAAGGATGATGAATCCGTTGGTACCTATGATGAAAATTTTACAAGACTTGCAAGGTATGCTTCCAGAATTATTATCCAACCTGAGAGTAAGATCGATCGATTATTTAGTGGATTAAAACCAAGTCTTCGAAGGGCATTATCCATAAGGGACTTCAATAGCTACGAGGAAATTGTTCGATGTGATCTCAAGGTTGAGATGGAGATTGGTGTAACCCATCAGTCACATGGGTTTGATAAGAAGAGGAAAATGGAATTCAAAGGAAAATTTGAAGACCACACTGAAAATAAGATGAGTTTTCCATTATACTCAAAGTGTGGAAAGAAACATGGAGGAAATTGTCTTAAGGGGACAAGAAAATGTTATAAGTGTGGAAAAGAAGGTCATCGGGCAATTGAATGTCAAAATAATGGGAAGAACATGTTTAATGATGCAAACAAAGGAAAGGATACAAAGAATGAACCTACTACACTTCAATGTTTCAAGTGCAAGGAGATGGGGAATTATGCCAATCAATGCCCAAATCCAAGGGTTGATGATGATGATCGACGTCAACAAACTCTTAAGCCCAAAGACAAAGTAAAGTCACAAGAAATTACTATAGGCGATGTGGAGTACGACAATGAAGTGGTGAGAGGTACACATACCATCCAATCTAAAGTAGAAAATGTTTTATTCGATTCTGGATCCACCCACTCTTTTATTTCTGAAGAATTTTCTAAGGGTATCACCATATTACCTCAACAATTAGATGTTGAGTTGGCTGTGACAACTCCTAATGGAACAACAGTCGCATAAAAAGTTTACAATTATTCTCCGATTGAAGTTTGTGGGAAAGTGCTTCCTGCAAATCTTGTGATCCTTCCTATAGTGAAATTTTATGTGATTATTGGCATGGATTGGCTTTCTTTATATGGAGCTCATATCAATTTCCAAAGAAGGGAAGTCACATTTCATATTCCAGATCAATCTATGATCTTCTATCGATGCAAGGATGAACATAACCTTCTAGTGGGAATTTCTTCTATCTTATGGGTCTTGATTCCACTAAATGAATTTTATTTATCTCAAATGGTTGGAGAGAAACTCACGATTAATAATATTCCCATTGTACGGGAATTTGATGATGTCTTTCCGGAGGAATTTCCAGGTCTTCCACCAAATCGTGAAGTTGAGTTTTCAATAGAACTCGTACCGGGTGCTTTGCCTATTTCAAAGACACCTTATAAAATAGACCCAATTGAGTTGCAGGAATTGAAGAAGAAACTCCAAGAGAATCTTGATAAAGGATTCATATGACCTAGTGCGTCACCTTGGGGAGCACCTGTTCTGTTTGTTAAGAAGAAAGATGGATCAATGAGACTCTGCATTGATTATCGAGAACTTAACAAGATCACTATCAAGAACAAATATCCTCTCCCATGCATTGATGAACTATTTGACCAACTACGCGGAGATCAATACTTTTCCAAGATTGATCTTTGTTCAGGGTATCATCAATTAAGGGTCAAAAGGGAGGATATACCAAAGACGACTTTCCGTACAAGGTATGGACACTATGAATTTATAGTGATGCCATTTCGTCTTACTAATTCCCCTGCTATCTTCATGGATCTGATGAATAGAGTCTTTAGAGACTATCTTGATCAGTTTGTGGTAGTCTTTATAGATGATATTCTTGTCTATTCAAAGAGAAAGGAAGAACATGAAGATCACTTGAGAATTGTATTAAAGACCCTGAGAAAGGAGAAGCTTTATTCCAAATTTACCAAGTGTGAATTTTGGATTCAAAAAGTTGCATTTTTGGGTCACATAATCTCAAAAGAGGGGATATCTGTGGATCTAACAAAAACAGAGGTTATCAAAAGATGGTCGAGACCAACAATAGTAACTGAGATCCGAATTTTTCTTGGTTTGGATGGATATTATCGAATTTTTGTGAAAGATTTTTCATGATTATCCAATCCACTCACCAGGTTGACTCGAAAAGGAGTTAAGTTCGTGTGGACGGAGGAATGTGAAGAGAATTTCAAGGAGTTGAAAAGAATGTTATCCAGTGCACCTGTGCTCACACTTCCTTGTAGTAGAGAAAGGTTTGTGATCTATAGTGATGCATCCAAGAAGGGGCTGGGGTGTGTTCTTATGAAAAATGATATGGTGATAGCTTATGCCTCATGACAGTTGAAAATCCATGAGAAAAATTACCCAACTCATGATTTGGAGTTAGCTGCGGTAATCTTTGCATTAAAGATTTGGAGGCATTATATTTATGGATAAAAGTGTGACATTTATACTGATCATAAAAGTTTAAAGTATATTTTCACACAAAAGGAGCTGAATATGCGCCAAAGAAGATGGTTGGAGCTGATTAAGGATTATGACTGCTCAATTCATTACCACCCTGGGAAAGCAAACAAGGTGGCAGATGCATTAAGTCGACAAGACCATGCTATCTTATCCATGATAAGGATAAAAAAAGATCCAATATTTATGGATTTACAAAGGATGGATCTTGGAATTATAATGAAAGGGGAAAATCGTATCTTTCTCAAATGAATGTTCAACCATCTATACATTTGAAGATTAAAGAGGCACAGAAAGAAGATGTCGAGTTACAAAAGAAGGTGAGAAATGTTCCTGAATTCAACCTTGATTGTGATGGGATAATAAAGTTCAGGAATCAGGTTTGTGTTCCTCCCATCCCAGAATTAAAGAAGGAGCTGTTGGATGAGGCTCATAGTTCTTCATTCTCTATTCATCCTGGAAGCACGAAGATGTATAGGGACCTGAAAGAGTACTTTTGGTGGTATGGCATGAAAAGAGATGTTGCTGAATATATCTATCGATGCTTGGTTTGTCAGCAAGTTAAAGCTGAGAGACAGAAGTCTAATGGGATGTTACAACCATTACCCATACCTGAATGGAAATGGGAAAACATCACTATGGACTTTGTCACTGGACAACCTAAAACATCCAAAGGCAATAATGCTATCTGGGTCATAGTTGATCGTCTTACAAAGTCTGCACACTTCATTTCTATTAGAGAGGATTTCTCTCTAGATCAGCTTGCCAGGATATATGTAATGGAAGTGGTAAGATTGCATGGTGTACCACTTTCTCTTATATCTGATCGGGATCTAAGGTTTACCTCAAAGTTCTGGCGAAGTCTTCAGCATACTCTGGATACAGAGTTGAGTTTCTGCACTGCTTATCATCCTCAGACAGAAGGTCAGTCTGAGATGAAAATTCAAACTCTAGAAGATATGTTGAGATCTTGCTCTATAGATTTCAAAGGTGGTTGGGATCAACACTTACCTTTGGTGGATTTTTCTTATAATAATAGCTTTTACTCTAGTATTCCGATGGCTCCTTATGAATCTCTCTATGGAAATAAATGAAGGACTCCAACTTGCTGGGATGAAGTTGGGGAAAGAAAGCTATTAGGACCTGATATTGTTAATGAAATGGCAGAAAAGGTCAGATCTATTCAACAACACATAAGAGCAGCTCAAAGTCGACAAAAAAGTTATGCCGACAACCGAAGAAAATACCTAGAGTTTGAAGTGGGTGATAAAGTGTTCTTACAAATATCTCCTTGGAAGAGAGTAATGAGATTTGGAAAGAAGGGAAAGTTGATCCCTAGATATATCAGTCCTTTTGAAATTCTGGATCGTGTTGGGAAGGTAGCTTACCAATTGGCGCTTCCACCGAATCTCTCTCAAGTTCACGATGTGTTCCATATATCTCTCTTGAGAAAGTACATACCTGATCCTTTACATGTACTCAGCTCAAAAGTTGTACCACTGGAACAAGATCTTTCTTATGAAGATCAACCAATAGAGATTCTGGATAGTAGCAAAAAAGTCATACAGAACAAGACCACTCGCTTGGTGAAAGTTTTATGGAGGAACCACCAATTAGAAGAAGCTACATGGGAACTTGAGGATATGATGAGGGAGAGGTATCCTCGTCTGTTTGTTACGAAGTGATGAATTTCGAGGGAGAAATTCATTTTAAGGGGGTAGAATGTAACACCCTGATATTTGATGAGAAGTATATTTTTTATGTAATATGTTATACGGAAAGGAATCTTCCACTACACACAACACTATCTTGGCTTGCGTTACACGCAATCGCGACCTTCCTCGATAGCGTGTGTAGTACTCAATACCGAGTTTCACTAAACAACGATATATTATAATATTATAAACTAGCCTTCATGAATAGTATTAACTGAATTTTGAATTTTATAACATTTTAATTCATCTTATACATTTTCTAGAAGGAGGTATGAAAACAAAATCAGTTTTTTGGATAGAAGAAGTATTTTTCAAAAAATACAGTTTTACCGCCTTTTGATGGCGCACCCACATTAAATCTAGTTTTTGAAAAATTTATAAGTTGAATTTGACAAAATAAAATTCTTTTTTAGAATCTGGATATAAAAATTTACTTTGGATAAATTTTTCATATTATTCTGATAACTTTCATATTTTAATGAATAGTAAAAACACGCTATATTTTAATTAAAAACAAATTTTTTCATCACAATACTTTATATGGTTAAATTATAATATTGAATGTTTTTAAAGTATAAATAGAATATATTTTTACCATTTAATATAATGTATGTCATTAGCATTAATTTTACATTGAATTCATAGGTAAAAAAATTTCAATCTTTGGCAATGTTTTAACTTTTAAAACCCATTTGCTTAACAACAGGATTAATTTTAAATTAATTACTGCAACTTCTGTGTTTTGAATTTTTAAAAATGGATTCCATATTTGGAATCAGTGGGTCCAAATTATGTTAATAGGTTACTTTTATTCTTTTATGAATAGTAACTACGGTAATTTTTATTTACTACGGTTAAAGGCAAATATGGTAATTCAAGGTTAAAAGAATATTATAATAATTCAAAATTACCTTGAAACTTGTTCTAACCTTATTGGATGAGTAGTGTCCAACCATGGTCATCCTTGGGTCTATTTTGGGACCCCATTGATCCACTTGGTAGTGAAAATGACAATTTGGATTAATTAATTTAATGTAAAGACAAAATTGACATTAACAAAAATCTTTTAGTAATTAATTTTTATAAGGGGTTATATAAATTATATTTTTGACTATAAATATTCATCATAAATCTAAAAATATTTCCTACATAATGATATTTTTTTTATAATTTTTAGACACCAAATAAATTAAATCATTTATGACACAATAATGATGAAGTATTTACCTCATTAATAAATGATTTAAATAAATAAGATTATAATGACTAAAATATTTTCCAAAACATGTCCAATTCTGATTGGATGATTTTATTTCGACCATGAGTCATCCTATCTTCATCTTTAATGATTTTTGGACCTTTTTAAACCGAAGATAAGTTTATAATAAAATAATATTTCCACACTTTCCAAAGGTGCCCCTCTCCTCCCTTATAAAAGGAACCTCCTCCCTCTCTTCCTCACACCAATTTGAGCCTTCAAGCTCATCCAAACCCTGCCAATTTCACTTCCCCACTTCCTCAGAAACCTACTAGAGGTACTGGTCTTCTCAAAAGGCAAACTCTAGTGCCTTAAGAGAAAGTTTAAAGGAGGCACTTCGAGAAAGAGGTAATACCTTCTACTGTTTTCTTCAAGTTCCATTCTTCTTATACTCCCTATTCTTTAGTTGTTTCATTATGAGGTAATAACATCAGTATCCCTAATATACTAATATATTATTATAAATATGAAACAACCCTATTTCACCTCTTATCCATCCTATGGAAAACGAAATCACCGCGCGTGCGTACGTACGGAATACCGTCTCCACGCCGCGGTGTAATCTGTTTTCCACCACCACCTTACTTGGATGGGTATAATGCTGCAAATAAATAACTATATATGATTATTTTAAAGTGGTATTAATTCTGAAATAGTATACATACACTCCAATACAATTCCATGATCATGGGAACGATATCATCGCTCGTGCGTACGTACGGCCTACCGTCTCGACGATGTGATGCGACTCGTTCTATATGATCTTCATTGAATAATGATTATATAAATGAATTGAATGAATTAGTATGATATATATTACACTAATACCATTCTGTAAATGATGTATCTATATCCTATAAATAGGAATAAGAATTTATTCGACAAAACATGCATAAGAACAAAAAGTAATAAATACCCGAATAACATGTAGTAATGAAATATTACTAATAATAAGCTAAGAATATGACCATATATGATATCATAACAATAATTATGATTTTGGAATAAGTCAATAACATTATTTAAATCATTATTCAGGAGGTTCAGACACTTACGAAGCAAATCGGACCTAAGGTAAGGGACAATCTCGCAATCTCAATTTTTATCCGAGATTGTTTATACTTCATAATTTACTGGGGAATATTTATCATCCACATCCATGTTTCCTCAATATGTAATATTATTTACATCCACCTACAATTTTTTAAATCCAATTTTACCCTTCGGTGAGTTTTTAGTAAAGGATATGAAAGGAATTGTTTGTCGTTTTTCGTACGAGGTACTTTTTGACTTTTCCGACAAAAGTACGAGAAGAATGTTTTTTTAAACGTATAGGGCATGAATGGATTTTTAAAACATTATTTCCAAGAAGATTACTTTTAAATTTTTCATGTTTATTTTTAATCAAATTCTTTTAGTTTAAAATTGTATGACATGTTAATAAAGGAAAAATGTTTTTGAAGTAGAAAGGATATTTTCCTCAAGAATGGAGTTCAAGTGTTTTATCAAAATTATTTTCCATCTAATATAATATAGGGTTATGTTTCTATACCTATTATTAAATTTATTTGATTATGTTGTGATGGAATTATTTTTATGAATTCCTTTATCTTATATGAATTGTTTTATAATGTCACGATGTTTAAGAATCCCATTTTTATTACACGGGTTATGCAATAATGTATGATTTATGATTTTTTAGCACACATAATAATGGTATCATTATGAGATGTGTGGGACATATATCTCCCTCCAATTCATTGGGTAAAGATTTTATATCTCATGAGATAGACATGGCTGGAACAGCAGGTTAAACTGGTTCAGTGAAACAGGACTGAAACGAGGAGTGAATGCGGTTCAGAAATGGACTTTGTCCACTAAGATAGTCTTGGAAATGAGTCTTGACTAATAAGAAATTATTATCTATGATTATGTGTGTATGCCACAAAGTTTCATGTTTTAAGTTATGATTATTGGGATTACATTTCACTACCAAGATTTATCCAATGTTATGAAATTATGATCTCTTTTGCAGGGTAAGATTTCCAAAATGTTATGTTCTTAGGAATTTGATGTGATTGATATTTCTTTTGTTTACCCTTACTGAGTATTTGATCTCACCCTTTTGTATGTTTTCTTTCCCCAGGTCAGTAAGAAGGTTATTAAGTAAGATATGCCAAAAAGGGACTATAGATATGATGAAATAAATGGGATATAGTGTAGATGCTTTATGAACCAGTTGTTTATGTTTCCCAGTTTCTAAAGACACTATACCTATACGGTCCTATCATGGTTTTGTTATATGTTGTAATAAGTATGCTTCAATTTTGAAGTATTAACCATGTATGTAAAGTATGGGTCACTATATGAATTATACAAGTAATTTTCGACTTATGTTTTCACTCATTATTTACAAGTTTATTTCAAAAGTTCCCTATGGACTGGTGAAGTGATTTAATGACAAGGTGACATTTTTTTTCTAAGGAAAGGTAACCCTTAAGATGTTATTTATGATAAGACAATGTTTTATGGATAATGAAATGTGGGATATTAATAAGTAAATTGGATAGTATTGATCACCTGAGAATCTAGTAATTACTTGTTTATAGGTAGTTTTTTTTCTACCACTAATGAATTTTACAACATTTTTGGGTTTAGAGAGTAAATCTAATATACTTTGGAATGAGGAAGCATGCATGTTTTCAAAAAGGATTTATGGAAAATCAAGTTGTTACCATGTTTCAAGATAATATATGATGAGGGTATTAATATGATTTGAATGTTACAACTAAGATATAATTTGTGATATATAGGGGAATCAATGTTAATATGATTTTGTGACTCTCTTTCTTAAGTTTTGGATTTTCACCTTTAAGAAGAGTTATAAGATTAACTGTTCATTAAAAGTTTAAGTTAAGCTTTAGAGTAAGTATTTGGGAACTGAGTTTGTGTTCAAAATTGTGGTTAAAAGGATAACCAATGATTAAACTCATTTCTAGGATGTCCATCTTATATATTTTTCCTAAAAGGACATCATGTATGTTGGGTGACAAACTGTCAAGTCTGGCAAGGCTGTGGGTCTTGAAGCCATGACTGAAGAATGATAAGGGTTTTACACCTACCACTGGCCTACACGATGTCCTGGTTAATGTATATTTATTTTTGATGAATAAATATTTAATATTAACTAGTTGTGTTACTTTTTATTTTTAGTGCCTGTTGATTTTTTTAAGAGAAAAATAGTTAGACTTTTTATTCTTTTATGGGCCTTAAGATCCATTAAAAGTGTATTTTAGTGAGTTATTCATAAAATTTAATTTCTAGAAATTAATTCCATGAGGTAATGGATGTATTTTAAATTTTTCAAAGCACAACCCAATAATGAAATTTTGTTTATAATAATTTATCAAGAATATAAAATTGATAAATTTTTTTTTGTCCTAATAATTTAAATTCTGTGGAACCAATGGCTTCTGGAATCACAAAAATTTATGACTTTAAGGATCTAAAATTTCCATTGATCATTCAATTGTTTGTGATTGATGGCCTCAATCAATTCCTATAAATATTTATGCTTCTCCTCCATGTCCAATCTTCACTCCCAACCTATGTTCTTCAATGTGGAAACCCAGTTATAAGTTACTTTGGGTAACTGCTATGGCTCCAAATTTCCCTTTTAAGGGAAGTTTTAGTTTCAATTTTTATGATGTGGGTTTCTATGAATGAAAATTTCTAGTATTAAACCTTCTATAACCTAGAAAAATTTCAAGGGTAAAATTCATTTTAAGGGGGGTAGAATGTAACACCCTAAGATTTTGAGAATTATTTTTTTTCAAATTAATTTATATTTTCAATATTTTTTTCATTTCACATGACATTTGAAATAGTTATATATATATATATATATATATATATTAAAATACTAATTCAAAAATTCCTTTCACACACAATACCATCTTGGCTTGCGCTACATGCAATACCAACTTGGTTTGCACTACAAGCAACACTGATTTGGCATACAATGCATACAACAATGAGTTTCAATGAAACATATATATATATATAATTAATTAAATGATATAATTATAACCTAAAAATTAAATATAGTTATATTTATAGTAATAACTAATTTCCAAATATTATTTATACTTTTTTATGTAAATAAAACATATTTATAATGAAGGATAAGATTTTTTGTAAAGTCTGTTTATGTTAAAAATATTGTGCTCTCGAATGAACCAATTCTAATAATGAAAGTAATTTTAGACACATTTAGAAATTTAATTTGATAAAATAATCTTAATTTTTGAATTTATAATGTCAAAGTTATCCTAGGGTGAATTTTTAGGATTTTTCTGAGAAACTTAATTTTTTGATGAATAGTGAAAATACCACTTTTTGGTTAAAAACCACCTTCCTTTTTGTATAATTAATTATTAATGATAAATGATATTATAAAGTGTTTTAAGGTCACAATATATATATATTACATCTATTAATAAAATTTAATTCATCAGAATCAATTTCACTTTGAAACTGAAAAAAAACTCTTAACAAAATTTTGAACTTTTTCCTACTTTAAATCCCCGTTATTTTATCTCATCTATAGGATTGGCACTAATATTAATTTTGACGCTTCTATGAAGTGAATTTAAAAAATCATACATAAACAATTTTTTTATGTATAATATTTAGATTCTAATAATACCATGTTTATTTTTTTTACCAAAATGATTAGTAAAAGTGTTGAAAATTAATCACATTAGTTAAGGCCAAATTTAGCTTAATTAGAGACTAAGCCTTAAAATTAGGGGCCCGAATAACCCATAAACTTGTCCAAAACCCATTGTATGACCATATTTAGGCCATAAAACTTGAAGTATTGAGTTTTTTAGGTTTTTTAAGACTTTTTTAGCTAAGAATAGGTGCATACCTAACTTGTTTCTAAAAATTCCAAATAAGTCCTTTTCTTCTCTATAAAAGGGCACCACTTTAACCCATTCCTCAAAACTCTAAAACCTTTTATGTTCATCCAATATATGAAAAATTATCCTCATAATAATCCTACCTTTGACATTGAATCCTCCCTTTGTGAAGAAATATTCTCAAGAAATCCTTTTGGTATAAACCAAAAGGAGTTACCCGATTAAGAGGTAACGTCTTCTCTCAAGCTCCTTACCTTTATTTTCCTTCTCCGCCCCTCAAATCTTATTTATTACATTATTGTGTAAAAAAACAGTATTATACATATAATATGATGTTTTTATGTGAATTTTATGACCTAAAATCACACACACCTCCATCTAATGGATGTTGAACTTACTGTTTGATTGTACGGCGAACTACTGCCTCACGAAAAGAAGATTGTCCATTTCTTCTTTACCACCATTCATGGTGGCCATTATGATGGAAAATATGTTTATATATGTAATATATTATATTTACTATATATTTGAGCTTCTTAATTATTTTTTACATGACACATATCCCTAATTTCCATTTGGTGTTAATACGATAATCTCGTTTGAGGAAGTGTGGACTACCGCCCCCTCAAAGCGATGTGATTCGTTCACACACCACATAGAATGTATTAAGGATAAGTTTACTGAAATAATATGATATATATGATATATTAATTCTAATTTAATAATTATATATATATATATACATATATATAAATATTTCATTTACAAACTTTCTTTCCATACGATAATAAAAATGGAAACAATGTTCATGCGTACATACAACTTACTGTCTCCATGAATAGTGTATTCCATTTCATACTCCCATATTATATAGATTATTATAATACAAATATAATTTATATGACATATATTTATATCATTTTATACTTTATGGAATCATGATATAAGTATAAGGACCAAAGATGAAACAAATTAAGACACATGCGAAGAACAAGGTGCATATTACCTGAAGTGAAACCTCAACATAAGATCGTTAACAAGAGTGTAATTTAAGGTTACAATCAAACCATATATGGTAATAGATATAATAATATTATTATGTAAAATATTTATAATAAACATATATTTATTATACATGAATCTTGTACGTGTTCAGAGAGTGTTAAGACAAAAGGTAAGAGGATTTCATCTCACTTTTAATTTTTGTGAGATAAATGCTATGTTCTCCACTCTTTAATTTTGTGTGGTGTATGTAATGGAAATGATTTTATTCAATTTATCTTGTACTTAAATTTATGTGTATTCAAATTACATTTTCAGGATCTTTATTTCAAGATGATTAAGTTTCAAAAGTTACTAAATCAAGAAAAATGTTTTGTCTTAATTTGCCTTCTTTGAGGCTTATGTTTTTTTACGCACCTAATTTTTTTTCGAGGTGTACATACTTAATTTTGAAATTTAATATAAATAATATAAATCTTTTAATGATATTATATGATTCTTGTAATTTCATTTCCTTACTTGGCGATCATGATCCCAAGGTACCAGGTTATAAGAGTTTATTGAGACAATCTCATTGCTTTTTGATATTGTTTATATTAAGGCTTCATTTGATGAAATATTATGATCCATATATCAATAGAATTCATGATTTCCCTTATAATATGTTATTTCGTGATATAATCATTTATTGGTACCATTTTATACTCTTTGGTACATAAGATAGTTAAGAAAGTTTTTTTAGGAAAGCCCGACTTTACCCTCTCTTAGGTTAGAAATATATGTTTTCTAAAAAGGGTTTCCATGAATATTATACATTATTATATAAGATATAAAAGGAATTTGTACCATTTTTTAATTTTACCAATATCTTCAAGGGAATATTTTCATTTTCCAAACAATAAAATTTTCTACCTTTTTTACTATGAAAAAAGAATATTCTTTTGACCTTGTAAGACATGAACAGATTTACCCACCGTAATTTATTCAAAGTTCCACTTTTTCATTATTAAAAATAATAACATTTAAAAAAATGTTTTTAAAAGTAATTTTCAAGAAAAATTTGTTTCAAAATGGTTTTGAACTTCTTTTATATGTTTTTATGGAACACTGTTTTCAAAATATTTTCAAGTCTTAATTACAAGTTTTCAATGTGATTTTAAATAAATGGTTTAAATTTTTTTTGAAGATTATTTTATAAGTTTTCAATAAAAATTATTTTGAAAACATTTTCAATATTTATATACAAGTTTTCATATGTTTTCAAATAAAAAGGGTTTTAAAATTTTTTGATGCTTATTTTAAAGGTTTTCAAAATTATTTCATGAATTCTTTATAAGTTTTCAATGTATTTTCTAAGAAAATGATTTTAAAATGGTTTTTTGTATTAAAAATACTTTCTTTAAAAAGAAATGATATTTTCCTTAAGAAAATTTTTTAGAGGATATTTCAAAATTATTTTCCTTATAAGATGAAATATATTTATGTTATTCGTACCTTATAAGAAATGATCTAAAGGTTCCATTAAGATCCTTTATATGAATGAGTTATTATTAATGACATGGTCTTTATAAAACCCATTTCTTATTCATGGGTAATATGTTAACAAAACCCATTTCTCTTTAATGAGTTATATGATTTTGAAACCCACTTCTTTTCATGGGTTATGTTTATGGTAAAATGATTTTGAAACCTGTATCTTTCCACAAGTTATGATATGTTTATATGATTATGTTTCCCATTTCATTTCATGGGTTATGATATGTGATTTGTTTACTTGTGATCTTGTGGAACATGTATGTATGATTTAATTTTGTGATGGGTGGTACCTATATATCCCTCCAATTAATTGGGTAAAGATTTATATCTCATTAGATAATGATGGAAATCAAGTTGACAGGCTTCATCAACTATAGGAATATGTGGAAACCTAATCCATTAAAAAGAAAGGACTTATGCTGGGGATGGTGGTTTGTATCACCTAGTGGATGTAGTCATAATGATAATGGAAGATGGCGAAACCCAATCCATTAAGGGAAGATGGGGAGAACTGATCCCTTACAAGGAAAGATATGCGACTAGGGATGGTGGTGTGTCCCATCCTATGAGCGTAGTTCCCATGAAGTGCCCTAATAAGTTATATAAATGCATCTTGACTTATAGGGAATGATATCACATGTTTATGTATGCCACAATTTCATGTATTATTTATATGTTATGCTTTCCTATAATATTCTCTTTATTTTCTTATGATTAATGTCTTTTGAACTGCCTATATTTATTCCATGAATCATGTTTATGATCTTTGACATGTAGGGTATGATATTATAATGTTTTTATCATGTTATCATACCCTTTAAGCTCATGATAATTCTTATATAGATCCATTTTTTACTCTTTCTAGGCATTTGAGCTCACCCCTTTCTGAAATTTCCTTCCCCAGGTTATGAGGAAAGGTTTTAAGTAGAAATAAAAAAGGTGGAGATCTTTATGGGAGATGTTGAAGATCTTTCACCAGGATAGAAGACTTTATTTCCAAGTTTCCAAAGACACTAAACTATTATGGTTCTCTTGAATGTATTTTTGTATTGTATTGAATATTCCTCTAAAATGGTGCAATATCCATGTATTTTAAGCTTGGTTCACTATACCTTCGGTTCAGAATAATGTTCTAATTGTAATAAGGAAGATAATTAGATTCATCTTGGATCTGATAAAAATATAACGATGCTTTGCTATTTTTTATTTATCACAAATCATAAATAAGTTGTAAAACTTGTGTTGATAGATTGATAAAAGAAAGTGGGAGTAGTACCAATCATATTTAGTTATTTTTGGAAATAAATATATTCCTTGAAGAATGGGAAGTTACAATACATTCAATTATAACTTAGACAATGATGAAACTGATCTTCAACATAATCAATGTCCTAAAGGAAGTCATGGTTATAAGATAAATTTTGTAGTAGGAATCTATTGATGTAAAAGATTTATGATCTGAGATAATCAGTGTGTGATCATTATATTCAGATTTGTTTTAATTCTTGAAAGGTTTTTTTGATTGTAATGAGAGAAACTGAGGATTCTAGTTTTCTTTCAGACCAAAAGCCAAAATATTTAAATCTTTAGAGAATTAATTTTATGAGTATCATATCCAGAAAATAAAGAGGCTGCTGAAGTCGAAGATCACAATATTGGTCCACTGGAAATGGTATTATATCATAATCACCAGAGTCATAATTTATTTTGAGTGTTATTGGGAACAATGAAAAGGGAAATAACTATATTTGATGGGGGCCAATATCAAAATAAATTCAGAGACTGACCAACAATGTAGTCAACCATTTTCATCAATAAGAATTACTGGTTGAATTGTTTTGTTTCTCTAATTTCTCATCCAGTGGATCAAGAGAAAAGAAACAAGATTATTCGGTATTTCACTAATATGTTTTGCATTTGAGTTAAGCATGATGGAAGAACTATGATCTATTTTCAAGTAGGTTAAGGGAAAGAATATTTTCCTTAATAATTGATACATTTAAATGTGGGTCAAGATCCATCATATTGAAGGTGGTACTGATTTTTATAATGAAGTAGAGACTGATCCACCAGCTGGAGGTTGACACTGATAACTTCATCAGATTCAGGATCATTAGTCATAATAAATTAAGAAGAAGAATATTTCTTAGATATTTATAGAAGTAATTTCAAAGGGGTATAAGAATATTGAAGAGTTTGAAGAAGAATATTTTTGGTTTCACCAGTTGGTACTGAGCATCACAGTGAGAAGACATATGTTTTACATTTTTCTCATTTGTCACATAAAATCATGTTGAAGAATCTGATGTCTTCATCATAATGATGAATTTAGAATGAGAAGATAATCCTTCCATTATTGTAGAGAAACATAATGAAATATCTTTAGATTTGATTTTTTTTCACGTGGTTCAAGAAAATCAGAGCGAACAAATAAATTAATCTTAATAAAGAAATCATTTTGGGAAATCAGAATCAAAATCAAAATCAGAATCAAAATCAGAATAAAGAATGATAATAATTCATAAGTGATTTGAAGTTAAAAGAAGATTCAAGAAGAATTCAATGAGTTAAAGACAAATATGAAATTAAAGGGAATTAAATAAGTCAAATATAGATCTGATTTTGAAGGAGAGTTGAAGATTTATATAAATTTGGTTGAGTAGAGAAGATTTTCAAAATCTTGTATAAACTATATTTGAGTCTCTTATAAATAGAGGAGTTAATTTGCACATTCCTAAAGATTGAACTATTTTTAAAATAGGAGAGAGAAGATCCACATTTCTAGAAAGAGAAGAAGTTTGTGGATTGTGATTTATTGATAAAGATAGCTAGATAGAAGAAGAATAATTTCTAATTTAGTAGATCATTATATCAGGATGAATCATCGAATTGGGATATCGTATTATGTTTTTTGGATTGAGGAAAAAGAAGTTCAGAATTATTTTAGCAGTATTACGAAAGGGATATATTTCTATATTGAGAAATCAGACTTTGGGATTTAGACTGGGAAATCAAACTGAGTGTCATTATGAAGTACAAAGGAAGTTCTTGACTACTGCTTGGTAAGGAAGTGGATATTTTTTTGAAGAACAAGTTTGTTAAATTTGATCAAGAAGCACTATAACATGTTTGTTACAAAAATTATCTGACATCATTTCATGATACTTGAAGCACATGCAATGTTGTATTGATCGTAGTGCGAAATGAGTGTAAGGGAATATCATACTCATTGTATTCCACAAAAATTGTTGTTTTCTATAGGATTGTGTGGTATTATATTGTTTCCAAAACATATCAAGGATATAACTACTCTTATTTTGTAGTTAACCTTTTATGTTCTTGTGTTCCTGTGTATGTGTATTCATTTTGTTTTCAATAGATAAAGAAATCTTCAATAGGAGGTGGATGTTGTTTCAAATAAAAAGAAACTTAAAAGAAAAATATTTCACTGATTCCCCCCTCCTCTCTTAGTGATACAAATATCTTTATTGGGCATTGAGAAGTGGTATTAGAGCTTATGTTTCCCTTTATTTATTCTTTACTATAGTTTTGAATTGAAGTTGACAGTGAATCTAAATTGTGTCAATATTAAAGGTATTCCTATTTTCTATGGTAATAACTATCATATATAGAAAAGATTGAATGTATCCTTATGTTATGTCCCTTTGGTATGATGTTCTTAAATCTACAATAGATGGTTTTTCTCCTATTAATGATAATGTTCCTCTTATATATTTTATTAAGAAGAATCTTGAGAATGATGGAAGATATAAGAATTCTTTACTTTCACCACTTTTAAAAGTGAGTTTTTATGGGTGAAGGGTGTTTCCAGTACCAAAGGTATCTCAGATAAGATAAAAAATATTTACGAAGGTAATATAAAAGTGAATAAGGAAAAATAAAAAAATCTGGAGGCTGAAGTATGAAGATCTAGAAATTGGTGAGTATGAATCTGTTTTGGACTTCTTTACCTGGGTAAATAAAAATACCCACACTATTATATGTCTCAGAGAAAAGTTGGTGGATTATTCTTTTATTAAAAATATATTAATAATTATTCCTGAAAATTTTAATGCTAAAGTACCCTCATTGGAAGATAGCGATCTTGAAACTCTATCTCTAGATGTTCTTCATAACACTCTTATTACTTATGAAATGAGAAGGGAGAACGTCATGATGAAAAAATAGCTGATTGAGAAATTTATTTCAAAGAATCCAAGAAATAAAAGTATAAGAAAATTCTAGAGGAATATGATGTTGTAGACTCTAACTCTGAAAATTAAAAATGTAGAAACCTTGATGAATTTTTATCCTTGTTTTCTAAAAATGTGAGAAGAGGTACAAGTAAATTCAAAGGGAACCTTCCATTGAATTATTTTGAATGTGGAGTCATTGGTAACTTTGTGGCTAATTTTCCTCAAATAAATAAAGAAGAGGATAGTGATGAAGAATAAAGAAGTCTAAGAAGGTTGTGGGAGAAATAGGGTGATAAGGATAAATCATTTTCTAGAGGGAAATATATAAAATTCTCCAAATCCAAAAGGATAAGTTTATTCTCTAAAGATGATGAAGAAGAAGATAGTTAATTTGAATCTGAAAAAATATACTGATCATGTTGGTGAGAATACTTTTATTATGATAATTAATAATGAAGAATTCAGAATCATTAGTTCTTAAAAACAAGCAACCCAATTAGAATTTCATCTTAAAGAAGAATTGAAATAATGTTTGAGGAAGATTGGGTGGATTGAAAAAGAAATTAGGATGTTGAAAAATATAAATTACTCATCAAACAATGAAGAAGTTTTTTCTAATGAGAATATCAAGATTTTGAAAGAGATTGATTATTTTAAGAACTCTCTTGAGAAGGAAAAGAATCGTAATGAACATCTGGAAGTAAAACTAAAGGCAAAAGAAGAAGAGTTATAAATTTTCCAATAAAAAATTTCTAAAGATGAACATATAAGTACAAGTTTTAAAAAATCTATCTATAAAGTTGGTGAAAGTTTTTGTAAGGATGGAGTTGAGAATGATCAAAAGTTACCTTCAAAAGTTGAGAAGAAATATGATGTTTCTCTTGAGAAGAAAGTGAGAAAAGTTTCTAAAAGGAAGAAAGCTGGGAAACTGATGTATATGGTCAAGACCAACAAAGTTGAGAATTTAAAAGTTTCTAAATATTCCATTTCTAAAAAAGTGTATTTATTTTGGTTCCAATAAGACTAAAAATAAAATTGAGCTAATTCAGGTTGAGAACACAAAGGTTGGTGGTCAATAAAGTCCCGAAAAGAAAGACAACAAGGTTTCTAAGAAACATTTTCCCAAATCCAATCAGTATGGAAGTTTCTGAGGCAAATATTCTTTCTATGTATACTAATGGTATTGTGGTGGATTTGAACACATAGAAAATATGTGTTGGTTTAAACGAAAATATTATAACTATTCCACAAATTTTAGAAGTTAAATTTTGAAGGGGAGTCAATCCACAGAAAGGAAAAAGTATGGGAATGATGTTTAAAAGAAACCTGAGAAGGTTGGTGTAAAAGTTGAAAACAAGTTTCAGACTCTGGAATCTATTTTTGAAAGGTGTGAACAACCTATAATTCTCAAAAAAGAATATCTTGTTTTGTTATAGGAACAAAAAAATTTTGTGAACATTTCTCAGAAGTTGGAGGTGAAGAAAGAAAAAGGGAAAGAACAATCCCTTGTAGTAGAAACTGCTCTGAATTTTACAAAAGAAGAACAACCTTAAATCTTGTATAGTGTGTGTTCTTATCATATGAAAATAGATTTAATGTTATTTAATAATGTTAATGATTTTAAATAATAAATAGTTTCATTTTTCTATGTTGAATATATTAGAATAAAAGGTGTTGAATCAACCATCATCAGGAAAGAAAAGTTAACGTATAGGAAATATATGTATGTTAATGGGATGAAACACAAGTTTCTAAGTGTTTAAAACTTTGTGATAAATTAAACAAAGTTACTTTCAGAAAATATGAGTTTTTTGGAAAAGAGTGAGTAAGATGTAAAAATAGTTACAAGAGACCAATGTACAAAAGGAAATTTATTTCAAGTTGGTGAAATACAAAACTCTTGTTACTTGGTAATGGTGGAAGAGAATTAGTTATGGTATAATATGATGGGAAAAATGTGTTAGAGAACCATAACAAAGTTATCTAAGTGATATAGTTTCCATGGTATTCCAAAAATTTCAAGAATAATAGATTGGGGTTGCATTATTTTTCAAAAAAAGAAAGATTTAAAATTATATGCATAACAAAGTAGAAATTTGTTCAAAAAGACCCTTGGAACTTATCTATTCTGATATCTGTGGTCCAATAAGAAAAAAAATCAACTAATGGAAATAAGTACTTAAAAAAATTTACTGATGACTTTAATCGCATTACATTTGTTATGTATATGAAACATAAGTCAGATGCCCTAAAAATGTTTAAAACTTTCAGGAGGAAAGAGGAGAAGGAATGTTAGTATTTAGCAAATAAGTTTAGAATTGATAATGATAGTGAGTACATAAATGATGACTTTGAAAGTTATCTTAAGAATCATGGAATTTTTCATGAGTTCAATTCACCATACACAACTCAACAAAATGGGGTTGTTGAAAGGAAGAACAAAAGTTTGGGGAGAATGGGTAGAAATATGTTACTTATATATGGTCTTTAACATTAATTTTAAATTAAATCCATGAGTACAATTTTGTATATCCAAACACAATATTTCTACATTCCATGTTCAGATATGATTTTGTATGAAATTTTTACGACAGAAATCCAAGTATGAAACACTTAAGAGTTTTTAGGAGTCCATGCATCATGGAAATTTTCGAATTTTTGAAAAGAGAGGTGAAGATTGAATGTTTCTTGGATATGCTCCGGAAGGAAGAGGATATTTGTGTATCAATAAAAAAATAGTAATAATAGTTTATTTTTTTGATGTGAAGGTTATTGAAAGGGATGAGGAAGATAAATAGACTCGGTATGATAAGTAATATGAGAATGATAACAAAATTTTTGTTAACAATCCTAATAGGGATACTAAAAATAGTAATCCTACTCAAAAATAATTATCAGACTAAACTATTTCAAGTGATTAGAAAGAAACATGAAAATATCATCCTAGGAAGAGGAAACAAGTGGATGATCATAGCATTATTGGTGATTGACATTATAAGGTTCAACTAATAAGAACATAAAAATTTGTCACACACACTTCCTTGTATTCAAAATTTTAGGAAATTATATAAATGAAGATTTTGATAATCTAAAATGGTTTCAAGCCATGAATTAATAGATGGACATGATAGAAAATAATGATACTTGGAAACTCAATACCAAATCTAGATAAAAATATGTTATTGTTACAAAGTGGGTTTTCCAAAACAAGATGAATGAAGAAGGTGAAGTGATAAGGATCAAGGTAAGATTAGTGTGAAAATGTTACACAAATATTGAAGAAATTGATTTTGATGATACATTTTCTCTAGTGTAAAGATTAAAAACCATCCGAATATTTATTTCTATTACTACACAATGATGTTATAATTTCTTTTCAAATGGATGTGAAGTTTGTATTTCTTAATGGGGATCTTAACAAGGAAAATGACATTAAATAACCTTGTGGATTTGTTATTGAGAAAGATGAAAGTTATGTGTGTAAGCTGAAGAACTCCTTATATGAGATAAAAAAATATCCAAGTTCATGGTATTCTGAATTGGATACTTGTTTTAGGAAGATGAATTTTAATAAAGGAAGAGTTGATAATAATATTTACATCAAGGAAAGTCGGATGTTTTTCCTCATTTTAATTGTTTATATTGATGAAATTATCTTTGTTGGGAATGATGGAAGAACTTGTAAAATATTTTCTAAAGAGATGAATTTTTTTTTGAGATATCCATGATGGGGTAAATGAAATACTTTATGGGGTTAAAAATTTAAAAAAATAAGAAACCTATTTTTCTTTCCCAAGAAAATTATGCTAAGGAAATTCTAAATAAGTTTGGAATAGAAAACTAGAAACTAGTTTCCACACCAAATTCAATAGGAATGAAGTTGATTAAAGATAGAGAAGGTAAATAATTTTATCAAAAATATTTTTGGAAGTTGATTGGAAGTTTTTTATATTTTAATGCCTCAAGACCCAACATTTTTGTTGTTGTTACATTATGTGCAAGATTTCAGATTAATATTAAAGAATAACATTTATTTATTGGATAAATAATTATTAGATACATTAAAGGCACCAAAAATTTCATAATTAGGTATGATAGCTAATAAATTATTGAGTTTTTTAGGTATTCTGATACTAATTTGGTTGGAAATTTTGATGAGAGAAGATCTATATATGATGGATTTTTATTTCTAGCAAAAAGTTGTGTTAGTTGGCATATAAAGAAACAAAATTCCAAAACTCTTAGTATGACTGAAGCTGAGTGTTTCTACCACTCAAGCTTCTACCCAACTTATGTGGATGAATACATGGTTAGAATAATTACTTGCTGATTTAAAATTACCCTTGATCATGGGTTTTGATAATTAAAGTGAAATCAACTATAAAATAAATCTAGGACAATATTATCATTCAAAACATATTGATATAAAATATCATTTCATTAAAGAGCATGTGGAGTAGAATGAATTGAAGATGGAGTGTGTTCCAACATTAGAACAAGTTGGAGACATTTCCCAAAAACCATTACTGAAGGAAGATTTTTATAATTGAGGTTGAACCTGAGAATCCAACCTCTTTATAATAAAGGTTGTGGTATGGGTTTTTGTCCCCTATCCCATTTTCTATTTGGATAATGTTGTCAAGTTGTAGAATTGTTCCATAAATCTATCAATTGAACATGTGATAAAAAATTTAAGGAAGCATGCAGAAAGGGGGAGTTGTGATTAAGAAGTGATGTTATAATTAAGGTGTGCGAACTATTCTAACTATTTGTTGGATTGGTTGTAAGAAACTTTTGTTTTCATGAAACTTTAAGAATAAAAGTGGAAGATGAAGAAAGATGTGAAGAAAAGATGATTATGTTTCATAATCACTATATTTGGAAATCAAAGTTCTGTTGTCAATAATTCTTGTTTCCTACAATGAGTTGGATCATGTAGGCTTAGAATTGTTGATAAGGAATCCATACCTTGAGTTTACAAAGCTCAATGATTTACGAATCTTGGTTGAAAAAAAAATCCAAAGGGGAGATTGTTGGGACCAAGTTGGCTGAAGAATGTTTTTAGAAGTAATAAGAATATTGTTTTAGATGTGTATTGTCTTTTTTTTTTCAAATAACATTATTCAATTACCTTTTTAAAAGTTTAGAATTGGACTAATGATCATATTCAGGATTTCAGACACATAATTATTATGAAATTCCATCATATTTGGAAGAAGGTTTTTTGGAATAAAATGATAACTAAAGTCACCTTGGGTCCAAAACAAGGTTATGATCATAATGATGAAGTAAATAAGATTAAACATGGACCCTATAAAAATCTGACAATTGTTTTTTGTTTTTTTATTTCTCAAAAATAATAAGTAAGTTATAAAAACCTATGATGCTAGCTTGATGAAAGAAATGGGAGTTCTCTAAATCGTATTCAGGTACGTTTGGGAAGAAATATGTTTCTGGAATAATGGGAAGTTAAAATACATTCCATTATAAGATGATGTTGAAGAAGATATTCAACATAATTAAAGTCATGAAGGAAGTCATGGTTAAAATCTAAAGTTTGTAGAATGAGGAAGTTCCTAAAGTAAAATATTTCTAGTCTTAGATCATTTCTGTGAGATCATCAGATTCAGAATTTTTTGAAGGCTAGGAAGTTATGATTGATCATAATGAGAGAAACCAAAGGTGGTGTTTTTTATTCAAACCAACATAAAAAATATTTAAATCTTTGGAGAGATAAGTTTATGAGTGTCATGTTCAGAAAAGAAAGAGGCTGCTGAAGTTGAAAGTGCTGATATTGGTCCATTGGAATCAGTAAGCCATCCTAATCATCAAAGGTAGAATAGTTTTTATATGGAGTTTATGGGACCAATGAAAAGGTAAATAATTAAACTTTATAGGGTCCAATATGAAAATAAAGTTAGAGACTGATTAACAATGTAGTCAACCATTTTCATCAAGATGAATTGTTGGCTGAATTGTTCTATTTATCGAATCTAGTATCAATTGGATCAAGAGAAAAGAAACAATAGTATTTAGTATTTCACTGATATGTTTTACAATTGGATTAAGCATGATGGAATAACTTTGATCTATTTTTAAGTAGATCAAGAGAAATAATAATTTCATTAACAATTGATACATTTACTTGTGGGTAAAGAACTATTGTATTGAAGAAAACCTCAATTGTTAGAATGAATCATAGAATGATCTAATAAACATAGGATGAAACTGATAAATTCATTAGATTCAGGATCATCAATATGAAGATAATAAAAATAATAATATTTCTTGGATATTTTTAGAAGTACTATCAAATGGGGACCTAAATCTTTAAGAGATTGAAGAAGAATATTCATGTTTTCATCAGTTGGTATGAATCATCATAATGAAAAGACATATGTTTTACATTTTTCACATTTGGTACAAAACAACATATTTTAGAATATGATGTCCTCATCATAAATAAGAAATGAAAATGGGAAGATAACCATTCAATTGGTTCACAATAATGTAAAGAAATATCCTCAGTTATTATTTGTTTGCAAGTGGGTCATGAAAATCAGAGTGACCAAATGCATTTATCATAATGAAGAAATTGTATTGGGAAATTAAAATTAGAATTAGAATCATATTGAATAATGGTAAGAAGTTAGAAGATAGCTAAAGTTTCAAGAATATTCAAGAATCATTTAATGTGTTAAAGATAGATCCAAAATTCAAGGTAATTGAAGAATTCCAATATATATTCGATATTTAAGGAGAGTTGAAGATTTTAGGAAATTTGGTTGGGTGGGGAATATTTTCAAAATCCCACCCAAACCATATATAAGTTGACTATAAATTGAGGAGGTACTTTTTACTCTCCCAATGCATGAATTATTCACCAAATAGGAGAGAGACTATCCTCATTTCTTGAATGTGAAGAAGTTTCTAGATTGTTATTTCTTGAGGAAGATAGCTAGACAGAATAAAAAGTTCATATTTAGAATATCATCACATCTAGCTGAATCATCAGGCTGGGAAGTCTAATGGTATTTTCTAGACTTAGGAAGAACATTCATAGAATTTTTTCATTGGGATTTTGAAATGGATATATTTCAATATTGGGTAATCATACATGGGAATTGGTCTAGGATGTAAGACAGAGTGTCATTATAAAGTCCATAGGAAGTTCGTTCCAAATGTTGGGTAAAAAAGTGAAGAATGTTTTTTGATGAACATATTTGTGAAAATTGATCACGTAGAACCATAACATGTTTGTTAAAAAAATTATCTTACATCATTTTATGCTACTTTAAGAACATGAAATTTTGTATTGATCATAGAGATACACGAGTGTAAGGGAACATACTACTCATTATAAGCCACACAAAATGATTTTTTCTATTGGGTTTTGTGGTATTGTATTGTTTCTAAACCATACCAAGGATTTAGTTACTCTTGTTTAGTAGCGAACCTTGTAAATTATTGTGTTCTTATGGACGTGTATTAGTCTTGTTTTTAGAGAAAAAATAAATATTTAACAGTAGGTGAAGGTTGTTTCAAAAGGAAAAACAAACATAAAAGAAAAATTTATTAATAATTCAACCCCTTCCCCTCTCAGTGATTCAACTATCTTTACTAGGCATTTAATTTTGATGGTTATTGTTTCCATTATAAAGGTTTTAGGTATAATTATATATATATATATATATTGCATATCAAGTGTTATTTAAATGTTTCTAAGAGAATCGTGGAAGGGTGGAAAACAATAGTTGGAATCTTCATATAATAAACTAAAAGTTAAAAAAGGATTATCAGTATTGAAATATGAAGAAAACTTATTAAATATAGACTAAAATAATTTTCAACCATCATCAATAGATATGGAACAAAAATTTTGGGTGAAGAAAAGAAAGTATGAGGAGGCTATTTCTTCTGAGATTTCTTTGAGAGTAATAAACAAGTTAGATTTGTAGATTTTGGATAACAGATTCATATCTCACATGATTGAAAATGAAGACCTGATTATGGTAATCAAATATAACAATGATGGTGTTGTTCATTTTTTCTTAGATGAGTGTCTAAATATCATTGGATCCTAGAATTTAATAATTATAAATAATAGTCTTAAGAGAACATATGTGCTAAATGTTGAAGGCCTCAATCATAATCTTCTTAGATTTTGTTAATTATGTGACTCAGGGAATGTTGTGGAGTTAAAAAATATGTTTTTCATTGTTAATGAAATAGATGGATCAATTATTTTTCATGGAATATGAATAAATAGAATATTTACCTTTTTGGTGAAGAGAATTGTTGTATTATTTTCAAGGATGATGATAAGGAACTATGGAAAAAACAACATGTCCATTTGTGTAACAAATACTTGAAAAATCTATTAAAGTTAAATACAACTTCAGACATACCAAATCATACTTATGATCACACTCAAACATATGATTCTTGTAAAAATGGAATTATTATTCAAAAGACTTACAAACCAAAGAATTGGAAGTCATTAGAACATCTCAATATCATACATGTGGATGTATGTGGGCCAATTTCACCCAAATCAATAAATTAAAAAATTTAATATGTCTTTTTTTTAATGATTTCAATATAATGGCATGGATTTTGGTAATATCTCACAAAAACTACTACAAAACAGGCCTTTAACAGTGCTAGAAATGGCCTTTATCAGTGCTAAAAAAGCACTTACTACATGAGCGAGGTTAAAAGACCTGGTCTTTTATTAGTGCTAAAAAAC
Organism: Viscum album; assembly: GCA_963277665.1. NCBI lineage: Eukaryota > Viridiplantae > Streptophyta > Magnoliopsida > Santalales > Viscaceae > Viscum > Viscum album. Next base: position 1,465,204,916 of record OY728123.1, read on the forward strand.
ATTGATAATGGTGTCCTTTATTAATTCTAAAAAAGTGCCAATAAAGTTTCATTTATTAGTGCTCATAAAAGTGATGATAAATTATAAATTTATCTTATCTTTTAAAAGAGCTGATGAATGTGTCATTTATTAGCTTTTTTAAAAGCACTTATAAAGGGTCATACTGGAGTGTGCTGTAACAGCACATTGCAGCACCACTACAATTTGTTGTAATAGCACACTACAGCACCATAAATACACTAGATATCAAGAAAAATAAGTCCCAATATATTATTTAAATGAAATGAAATTTACAACACAAACACAATAAAAAACACTATATTATAGACATTTCAAACACCGATTTATACAATTACATAAATACAAATTATTACATGCATTCAAAAACATCAATGTTCCTCTATCGTTCAATAATGACCCAACTCATGCAATTTCCAAACAAACAAACCCTTATCGAGTAAAATAATGCACCTGTATAGGAAAAAAATTCTTATGTTAGTAATAATATAAATAAATAAATTAACAGAAAGTATTAATTTTACAAAAATTGATGTCAATTTTAAATAAAAAAGATGCACTTGAAGTCACACCAGTCAAACTGTGCATCATATTGAGGTGAAGATGATTCATACATATCACAAATGACTTTTATTTCATTTTCTTAAAGTATAAAAAAATACGAATGTGTTTTCTTGGTTTTGAGTACATCAATTGTCTTTTTTACTGAAATGTCATCATAAACTGGAAACACACACTTTTAACTCATTCTAATCACATCGCATATTAGTTGAATGTAAAATAGATCCTCACATATCAAAAATGACTTATTCATAATTATCCTAAATTATCAATAAAATCCAAGTGTGTTAGATTGGTTTTTAGTGAGTGACACATTTTGAACTAAAATATCAATTTTAATCTTATAACAGACACTTTGAGTCATAATAGGAACATAATGTATCATATTGAGTTAATATTGATTCCTACATGTCACAGATGACTTATGGATTGTTTTTATAATGTATCAAAGAAATCTGAATGCATTTACTTAGTTTTGAGTAGGACATTTGTCCATTTTACTAAAATTGATCATAATTTTAAATAAAAAGATGCACTTTGAATCATACCGGTGACACTGTACATTGGATTGAGTTTAGGATGATTCCCACATGTACTAATTGAATTATATATCATTTTAATAAAGTATCAAACCAATATTAATTAATTTTCTCAGTTTTTAGTACGTCAATTTTTTTCTTCTAAAATGTCATTTTAAACTAGAAACATACACTTTTGATTCATTGCGATCACATCGTGTATCAGTTTTATGTGAAATGGACTCTTATATTTAAAAAATGACTTATGAATAATTTTCCTAAATTATCATGAAAATATGATCACATTTGATTAATTTTCAATGAGTGACGCCTTTTGAACTATAATGTCGATTTTAAACCGATAACAGACACTTTGAGTCATACTGAGCACATCGTGTATCAGATTGAGGTGAGGATAATTTATACTTTTCAAAAATTACTTATTTATTGTTTTCATAATGTTTCAAAACAATCCTAATTTTTTTCCCATTTTTGAGTAGGATAATTGTCCATTTTACTAAAATTGATGATAAATATAAATAAAAAGATGCACTTTGAGTCATACTGGTCACACTGTGCATCTTATTGATGTGAGGCTCATTCCTACACTTCCCAAATGACTTATGTATTGTTTTCCTAAAGCATCAAAACAATATGAACATGTTTTCTCATTTTTGACTACATTATTTGTTTTTTACTAAAATGTCATTTTTAATTGGAAACACACACTTTTGACTTATTTCGACCACATCATGTATTAGTTTGATATGAAACAGATCACATCACGTCAAAAATTAATTATGGATAATTTTACTAAGGTATTTAAATATTTTGAATGTGTTTTCTCTGTTTTGAGTTGGATGTTGGCCTTTTTACTAAAACTGATGTCAATTTTAAATAAAAACACACACTTAGAGTCAAACTGGTCACACCATGTGCCAGATTAAGGTGTGAATGATTCATGAACATCTCAAATATCTTTTTTATTATTTTACTAAAGTATCAAAACAATCTAAATGTGTTTGTTTGGTTTTGAGTGGGTTATTTTGTTTTTTCACTAAAATTGACATCAATTTTAAATAGAGGTGCACTTAGAGTCATACCGATCACACCATATATCAGATAGAGGTTCAGATGATTCTTATATATTCTAAATGAATTATTTATTGTTCTCCTAAATTATCAAAAAAATATCAATACGGTTTCTTGATTTTGAGTATGTAACTTGTATTTTTTACTAAAATGTCCTTTTAAACTTGAAACACTTACTTTAAGTCAAATATATCATATCATGTATCAGTTTGATGTGAGACTGATTCCTACATGTCAAAAATTATTTATGAATTGATTCCCTAAATTATCCATAAAACTGTAGTGTGTTTTATTTGTTTTAATTGAGTTACACTTTTTAAAGTCAAATTTTGATTTTAAACTGATAAAGGACACATCGAGTCAAATCGGGCACATTGTGTATCAGATTAAGGTGTGAATGATTCTTACAAATCAAAAATGAATAATGGATCATTGTATTAAAGTATCAAAAAATATGAATATTTTTTCTCAGTTTTGATTATGTCAATTTTCATTTTTACAAAAATTAATATCAATTTTAAATAGAAATAAGTACTTGGATTCATACGAGTCCATTGAATTTCTTTATCGAATTTCTAAAACTGCATGAGTAGCTTTGAACAAACCACATAAACTCAAAACAAAATTCACCTATATTAGAAAATAATTATTATGCATAATACTAAAAATGAATAAATTAAACATAAATATGAAATAATACATTAATTCTATGGAAAATGATTTTAATGTAAAAATATCAATATTATCTCTATGATTGAGCAATGGAGGGAACTTTAAGGAAAGTGATAAATGTAAACACTTTATGGGTGGATGGTTTTGAGGGAGAAGATGTCTGTGAATGTTTTGGTATAAAAAGGCATGAAATATGGACATATCACCCCAACTCAAACAAAAAATAAACCTTTATAAAAAACAATTATTATGCTATTAATAACAAAAAGAAATAAATTAAACATAAATATTATACAATACATTAATTCTATAGAAAATAATTTTACTATGAAAATATCAAGATTACCAATGCAATTGAGCGTAGGAAGCATCGTTGGTATTCCAGCAAAAGAAGTGGAGATAACTTTAAATAAAGTGATAAATGAAACACTACAGGGGTGGAAGGGTTTTGAGGGAGAAAAAGTGTGTGGAAGTTTTGGTGTAAAAGGTTATGGAAGATGGATAGACCACCCGAACTCGAATAAAATAATCCACCTATATAAGAAAAAAATATTATGTGAGTAATATTAAAAAAATAAATTAAACATAAATATGAAAAAATACATTAATTCTATGGACAATGATTTTTCTATGAAAACATCAAGATGAAATCTATGATTGAGAATATATAGTATCATTTACCTTCTTTAAAAGGCAATAAACATGGATAGAAATCTTCTAAAATAAATGAACTCTTAAAGAAATAATGAAAATTAAATCAAAGTTTCATTATTTAATTTTTTGGTAAAATTGAGAAAGTATATCGTAACATCACCTTTACATCTTTACAAAGGGTTTACTTTATTATAGTTTGTTCTTATGAGGGATTGATAACATCATCATGTGTATAAGAAACTATATGAATGAGTAGTCAAAATTTTAATTTAGTTTATGTTAATGTAGTAGACAATATATTATATTATGAGGAAGAATATAATATATTAAAAAATAGTTTTACATTCTCATTGAACTCTCTTACATTTTTAAAGGTTTCAAGGATTTGGTTCCACTATTTATAATCCAAATCCCCTCTTTATGGTCCCCTCTAATATACAACAAATTTTCTACATTGGTACCAACATGAACTGATTGTGATATCCCATTGAAAGGGTAATGCTCGATCGGATTTTCATCTGACACAACATTTGCTTTAGTCTCCGTCAGGATAATCAAAAAATTATCATTTGTTGGATCAAATACATAAAATACTTGCATTTCTTATGATTCCATTATTAATGACTCATCGTTTTCTCCTTCCATAATAAAATTCACCTTCAAAAATCCCATTTTATCAACTTTTACTCCATTGATATTGTCAAACAGACACTTGAAATGTTGTTTAATCCAAATCATATATCTATTCGATAATGAAAAAAATATGAAATGTCTCCATAAATTGGATTTCTATCCTTGGAACTGGATATGTGCATCGCTTTAGCCACAAATGTAACACCACTATTTTTCATCCTACTGAAGTCATTGTATTCTTTTATACAGAACATATAACCATTGATTACAAAACCAGTGTAAGATATGACATTTTCATTCGGTCCTCTGGATAGCCATTGATGTCATTCAACAATTGAATTTGGATTTTTAGATAACTCATTGTAAATTTGATCTCAAAATCATCCTATAAACTATTGATTATGTGTATTTGATATCCATCCTTCAACATTTGATGGATTTAAATTTCTAAGAATTTATTTGTGGGATTAATTGTAAGGATCAACATATTCACTATTATTTAATATGTAAAGGTTCACTTTCTCCCTCTATTTCAAGGTAATTATAACATTATCTCTTCTGTAAATCCCTTCATCCAGAAGGAATCTGTTGTGACGAGACTTTGGGAGGCCGATTCTTTTAACATCTGATAGGTAATTGGTATAGAATTCAATACCTTCTTCAAAAATATATCATTCTCCAATACAACCTTATGGAAAAATTCGATTATTGACAAACCCTTTCATAATATTTACACACCGTTCAATGGGGAACATCCATCTATAATGGACAGAACCACATAGTTGAACCTCTCTAACCAAGTGAACCATTAGGTAGAGCATTATATCAAAGAATGTTGGTGGGAAGAAAATATATAATTCACAAAATAGGACTGAAATATCTTTATTCATGATGGGAAACTTCATTGGGTCTATTAATTTACTGCATATGGATTAGAAAAAGAAGCAGAGTTTGGTTAATGTATATCGTACATTTTGAGTTAGAATGCAATAGAAAGAAACATGAATTAAATATTGCATCAAAACACGACAGTAGTGTGATTTTAGTCCTTGTAACATCAAATTAGTCATTGAAGCGACATTATTGACATTTGATGAATAACCTTGTGGAACGTTTACACTAGTAAGGAAAATGAGAAATTTAAAATTTTCCTATTTGGATAGAGTATAAGATACTGGAGTAAGAAAATTCCACCTTTTACCCTTCGCTTGTGCCAACTCTTCCCTTATCCCCATTTCAGTCAAGTCCCACCTAGCCTTGATTCCATATTTCATTTTTTAGGAACATTTAGTAATGTGCCAATAACATTATCAAATACATTTTTTTACTATATGCATGACATCAAGAAAATGTTTGACGTAAAATAAATTCCAATACAGTAATTCAAAGAAAATTGATATCTTATTCCAACCTGATTTTGTAAGGTTTTTTGAAAATGGTTTACTGGAAAAAGTGTCAATATTTTTTACTTTGTTATACAGTTGATTGCCCTTTACTAGAGACAATGTTGTACATTATTTTATATTCCCATTGAATGTTGTCATCCAAGATTAGTATTTATGTCATCATTGTAAAAATTTATGATTTCCTAAAAACATAGTCTTCAAGGAATGTTTCAATAGAATTGAGTAGGTGCATTTTTTCCAAATGGGACACCCCAACATTCCTTTACTACTACAGAATTATAAATTTCCATCAACAGGGAAGTCATTTATCATTCTATACAACATGGAACTTAAAGTGAATTCTTCACTCCTATGAGTATCATACATTATAACACTTGTATCCCACATCTATTTAAAATCTTCGATCCATGGATCCAAATAGACATCAATATTATTACTAGGTTTCTTTGGTATAAATATAAGTAGAGACAACATAATGAATTTATTATTTATTCATAACCATGGTGGAAAGCTACAATTTAACAACATTATGGGCCGTGTACTGTGATTACTATTCTGTATGACAAAAGGATTTATTCCATCTATAGATAATACAAAACACAAGTTTCTCAGCTCATTTCCTAATTCAGGAAACTCGTAATCTATTTTCTTCCTTTAAGGAGAATCTGTTAGATGATATATATTCCAATCCTTAATTCTTGTATCTGTATGCCATGTTAATTGCCTCACAGTTTCCTGATATCCATATAGTCTTATAAACCATGGAATGGTTGGAATGTACCATAATTATTTCAAAGTACTTGATTCATTTTTCTTATATAAATCCACACCACACTTTTGGAATTTTATGAGTGATTCATGGTCCTTTCAAAATAATCTAAAATCATTTAGACAAGAATTTATTTTTTTCGAGATCATGCCCAATGAAAGTAACATTTTTTAGTGTTATATGATCAGCATGGCAGTTCATTTTATTCTGGTATCATATCATTCTAGAGACCATGTTGTTTTGTAAAGTTGGTGTCACTCCATATGCAGCCAACTTTTAAATTATATAACTTCAATACATCTGAAAATGTTGTTTATTTAGTACAACTGGTATACAATGGTTTCTTAGATCATCTATTTAACTCCTCAAACAACTTTGGATAGTCATTAAGTTCATCTTCAATTGCCATTTTCATTTCATCCATGTGATCTAAATTATCATTTTCAAAGGTATTCATATCAAATGACACATAAACCACAGTATCATCCCAATCGGTGTCCACATTATGTTTTCCATTTGTTTAGTCCAATATTTATATATTTGATATATTCTATGACAAATAAAATATTTCTCAAACTCTTTTGTACAATTTTTTCTTGAATAAAAACAATATAAACATGTACAAAGGATTTTAGAAGGGTTGTCTATATGCTCTCTTGTAAACTTGATGATCACTTAAACTCCATATTCATACTCATTTGTCAAATGAATAGCATGAATCCATTTTTGATTTATATCCATCCTATTGGGTTCCTAAAAGATTAATTTTGTACAATATATAAATAAATACACATAAGATATTCATTATCAAAGATGAAAGTTATAGATAATTTTATAAGGGAAACTCAACATTTATAGCTTTGTTTCAAATAATATCAGTATGCTTAAGAAAATGTGTAATTAGATTTAAGAAAAGAATTACTTCACTATAGAAAGTGTCATCCTATGAATTCATTCAAAGGTTAACGTTATAGAAAACTCATCTGCATTTCATTTTTTATGATGCATACCCACCCTTAATATTTCTTGGTCATGCACAAAACATATCTATTATTTCTTAACAATGTATCCACATGAGATGTATATTTTTATTTATCACACATTAAGGAATGGGTATTTGAGAAAATTCTACTCCTTCTCAATTATATAGGAACCACTCCACCACCCTTTTAGAACAACAACTAAAATTATGATCCATCAATATAATCTACAAATAATATTTATAATTTTTATCCACTATAATTTTAAGAGGTCCTAGTCTCAATATGATGTCCTAAAATTTTTCAATACGAATAAATATTTTAAAATAATATATTATTTAATTTATGTAGTTAACAATTTATTATATTTATTTTCCATTTAGCTTCTTCAACTACCTATTCCTAATAAAAATTTACCACTTTAATAAAATAAAAATAAAATAATTATACTTATTTAATAAATATATATTATAAAATTAACTTTATATTAATTATAATACATTGATTATTACAAGTTATTTTTTTGGGTCAATTTATCCACCAACATGAAGGATGATATAAAATGATATCATGGATTTTTATGAATACATAATTAATTTTAATTTGATATTTATAATCGAAGAATTTCTTTTATAGTTATATAAAGGTAACATGATGATTTAACCCATCCTTAATAGACCACCTATTTTTTCAAAAATTACTGAAAAAATCATGTTATAGATTCCGTGTTGGGGAACCATACATAAAACATTCATGGAATGAACATGGAACATATTTTATCACAATAGAAATTTAATTATAATACCTTTAGTATTAAGAAGAATATTAATTCTTAAAGATGGATTAATGACCAAGATCGCTATATAGAAATATAAAAGGAATAATTGAAACTATAATCAACCAAATATTAATATAAATTAAAAACTAGGACTTACGATTTTGGAGAAAGTTGTGGTACAAATGTAGACATCAAAGAAAATTGATTCAAAAAAATAATTTAAAAATAAAAAAATAGGATATCCAAATCGGTATTCAATTACACAATCAAAAGTATAACATAAGAAACACACATGAAAAAACCCTTTTTTCAAAAGGAAAATCATCATAAAACCCTCACACAAACCAAAAAACTTTGAAAACATGTTTCACACAACCCACACATTTTATAGAACCCATTCCGAAACCATTTAAATCATACTAAAATCATAAAATAATTGTAAATCATGGAACCACCCACCTATTTCTTAGAAAATTCTAGAAACCGATTGAAAACCAAAACCCCACCAAGGAGAGACCCTATAAAGGAAAGATCACACAATATCTATCAAGATCCAACCCAAATAATCAAGTTTGAAACCAATTTAGGCTATCCAAACCACTTGAGAAATGAGAAACCAAGAGAGAAAGAAGAAAAGAACAATAAGAATGAAGAAGATAAGAAAGGAAAGGCTTACTTGAAGGTTCCTTGAAGAATCCCCCCCAAAACCACCCAAATATTAAAGACGAAGGGAGAGGAGAGGAAGGGGGAGGCACACCTAGGGTTGGGGAGGCATAATAGGGTTATTTAGGGGGATTCAGGGTTAAACTAAGTGAGGGTAGAATATGAATTTTATACCTTTTAATGATCTTGTAGGCTGAACATCTTGGTCGAATGATTTTCCAAACTATCTGCCAATCATGCAGTACCTCTATATAATGGGAAAAAGGCCACATGGTTTTCCTAGATGGGGAACATGATCAATCACCTAGAGATGAACCTCAGATAGAGGCACTATCCTAGGTGCACAATTATCCCTAGAGGACCACATTACCATGCTCTAGACCATGTGACCTATATAGTGCCATTGTCCAAGGTGAAATGTTTCCACTGGACTAGTGTATAGTTTCTACTAACCATGCACCGACCATGTGACTCCTACTATCCAACATGATAAATAATCTTTTTTCTCAAAAAATAATGGGAAATACATAGAAAAAAATATACAACAAAAAATAAAAAAGAAAATAACTCAAAATAGAACCATGAATGTGACAATTCTCCCCACCATGAAAATATTCCACCCTTGTAAAGTCAAACTGAATTCTGTTCAGATAATGGATGTGAATACTACTCTTCCACCCAAGAATCCTGCTACCATGACTTGTGACCATCATCCTCATGCTACCAAAGGATCCAAAACAAAGGTATGGACTTCCCTTGAAGCACGTTCTCTTGGGAATTCACAATCTATATCGATCGCTTAAACATAGAAAAATTGTGTTCTCGCTCTAATTATTCCCTGTTCATCACCTAATATGGGTCTGAGATATAATTATTCAAATGAGATGCACTGAAAACATCATGTATCAATGTCAATTGGAATGAAAAAGCTAAATAGTATTCCACCTTACCAATTCTATTTATAATATCGAAAGGTTTGACATACCAAGGGGTCAACTTCCCCTGCTTACCAAGACAATGATGAGCCAAATGAGGGATCACCTTTAGAAATACTCAATCACCAACTAAAAATTCCAATATCAGAGTTGATGATTGGAATAAGACTTATGGAGGCTCTATGCCATCAATAATCATTTCCTAGTCAAAATGAACTTTTCATATGTATCTTTCACTAGGCTTGGTCCTATCAAGGAGGTCTCACCCACTTTTATCCAAAAAAATGAGACTGGAATGACTGACTATAGAGTTAATCAAAGGTATCCATTCATATTGAGGATTGATAAATATTATTGTATTTAAGATCCACTAAATCCCAAATGGTTATCCCACAAGCCTCTCAAATCCAACTCACATACCCTATGCATGTCTTCTAAAATCTAATTTTCTCACTCCATCACACCATCAGTCTGAGGATGGTACATCGTATTGAGTTTAAGATATGACACCATTTCCTTCTGAAGTCCTTCCCAAAAATTGAGATGAATACGGGGGTCCCTATCTAAAAAATATCGGATAGAACACCATGAATCCTCACTATCTTTTGAACATATGACCGAACCAGCTCATCTACTTTGGTCGAGTCCTTGCTCAGAATGAAATGGGATGATTTGGTCTGATGATCGATCACCAAAAACACAAAATTACTTCCCTGGGGTATACAAGGTAAGACAACGGTGAAGTACATAGAGACCTCATCCCAATTCCAGGTTGGAATGTGCAGTGGATGAAGAAAAACATAGGTACTCTAGTGATTGACTTTAACATGCTGATAGGTATAACACCTAAATACAAATATCTCTATATCTTACCTCATACTTGGACACTAGAAATGGAAACACATGTTATAAAATATATTGGTGGAACCAGGATGAACAGACCACTGAGACTTGTGGTTGTCTGACATCACAACCATTCATAAATACAAATGTACCATGAAGCAAACCTTGAAGAAAAGAAATACCTCAGAGGAAAATTACCATTATTTTGGGACCTTTCCACTTTTTATAAGCTTCATAGAATGAGGGCACAACTCATCGTTAGGCTACTATTGCTAAACTATCTTCATAAGGGAGGGTTATAACTAAACATTTTCTAATAATACACCTCCACTATAATAGTTTCTTTCTTGAAGCATCTAAAAAAATATTACCATAAAATTTCATTCATCACTAGAATCTTTTATAGCTTTCTATAGTACCTTTCTACTTATGGAATCCACATACATATTCCATTTTTCCAGGGTATAAACGATATCAAAATCAAACCCATGAAGGTACATGAACCAATGAAACTACCTCAAATTTATATCCCTCTAGGAAAAAATGTATGAAAAGATATTATGGTCTGAGTAGACTAAAAACTTCTCCCAAAATAGATTGGGACTCTATTCCTTGAAGGAATGCATCACTATTTCTAATTCCAAGTCATGGGATGGATAAATCCTTTCATGCGGTTGGAGTTGGTGAGAACCATACAAAACCATATGGTCAACCTGCATCAACACACACCCAAAACCTATACATGATGCATCACAGTAGACCACATATTCCTTTCACAATTCTTATAGGATAATAATAGGGGAAGGGTTCAATCAACACTTGAGATCCTCTAAATATTCCTAACATTATGGGATCCATTTGAACCTTACCCATTTCTGGGTAAGTGTGATCATGGGAGAAGAGAGATGAGAAAAATCCCTCACAAACCACCTATAATACCCATCTATGCCCAAAAATATGTGGATCTTGAATACATTCCTTAGTTTCTCCCATGACATCACAACTTTGATCTTCTTGGGGTCCATTGAAACTCCACATTATGAAACCACATGGCCTAGAAACTTTACCACCCAAATACATATAGTACACTTAGAGATCTTAGAATAGAGATGGTGATCTTAAATAGTGTATAACACAATACTAATGTGCTTCCCATGGTCTTACTTAGTCCAAGAGTAGACTAGGATATCATCCAAAAACACCACGATAAAGGATTCTAGGTACCGATGGAACACTCGGTTCATAAGCACCATGAAGACCACTGGAGCATTTTTAAAATGAATATAATGACCAAATACTTGAAGTGACTATACATGATCTAAATGTATTTATTAGTAATGTTTTCCTCTTGAACTATAACATGATGATACTCTGAGCACATGTCGATCTTGGAGAAGCAAATCCCCCCCTGAACTAGTCAAAGAGGCCATCAATGCGGGGAAAAGTGTATTTATTCTTGATTTTTACCCTATATAGATTTCGATATTCAATGCACAACCGAAGATATCCGTAAACCTTATTAAAAAAAACACAGGGTGGGACCAAGGTGAGATGCTCGGGCAAATGAATCATTTGGATTCAAAATCATCTAGTTGTATCTTTATTTCCCTCAAATTTCTTGGGGCCATACAATATGAGGGAACATATATTTTTTTGTGTTACTAATGCCAAATCAATGGAGAACTCCACATCCCACTCTAGAGGAAGATGCAAGAAATCATCCGAAAAACCCTTTGGGAACTCATATTGCACCAGAGGTAATCAATTCTCAAAATCTCCACCATAATCCTCCAACATGAGAGAAGAGACCTAGAAAATATGATTGCCCAACTTTAAAAGTGGAGGTCCAACACACCCTAATCGAGGATCCCATTCACCTTAGAAGACATGGGTACTATCATTGGGTTCCACAAAGCTCATTAATAAATGATAAAAATCTACATGAACATTAAAAATCACCATCCAGTCTATACTGAGTATCTCGTCAAAGAGGTCCATTTAAAAAATTAGAAATCTCATTCCATCTTGACCCCTGACAGAGTGAGAGTGCAAGATGGACATCTGAAACCCTATTGTATCTTCTTTCCAAGAAGCATCACTAACACAATCATATATGGAATAATATTGGTAAAAAATTTCAACAATTCCAAAATATGCGAGAAATAAATGAATTAGAAGCACCCATTCAAAAAAAGTGAAAACCATGGGTGTTTCAATAAAAACAACACCTCAAATGGTAGTGGTTCCCACATCTGATTCCACTAGTTCCTGGTTTATAGCATAAAGGCTCTTAATCTCTTCCAATAACTAAAACCTATTACTAACTTGTAGCTCTACCTTGAGCTAACTCATCCCATACAAGGATCTAGCCTTGACAACATGACCAACATATCAAGAACCCATAGCCCTTGATGAACCAGACTGAGATGGTAATTCCCTATGTATTAAGAAACCTATATCACTCTGATTATTTTTACTAATCTTACATAACCTCTTCTAGTGTCCCAAATTCCCACTTTGATGGAAGGGTCTAAGTAGAGTTGGAGACACTTCCCAAACATGCTCAAAACTTCCATGTTGGTAGCATATTTCTAACCCACCACTAGTGGTCATAGAAGAGGGAGGTCGAGAAGGATGGATCAAGCTACCACATCCCCTTTTTCCTACTTGTCCCACTTACTTTTATTTTCAGACGAATCACCACCGACCTATACCAAAACTAGAGCTTCCTAAAAAATATAGACATACTATAATGATCAATCTATACCATTAGGGCTTGGTGAACTATCACATCATATGTATTTAGCTTGAAAAAAAAGACTTGGGACTGAATGTCTGGCCGCAACCTCATTTAAAAATGGTGATATTTTAACTTCTAATTGAAAACCACCTCGGGTGTAAAAAAACCAACTCTGTGAAAATTTTGGTGTATTCACACATAGTATGGTCCCCCTGATGGAGATCTAAAAACTCTCAAGTCTTTGAAATGGACAAAGTCCAAAGGAAATACCGATTGTTAAAAAAAATTGAATTCCTTCCAACCCATATACTCTTTCTTTCCATCATGGAGCACTGAGTCCCACCACCTTAGACTAGGGCCTTCCAATATTAATAAAGGAAAATTAACTTTAACCACTTTATATGTATCAAGAAACCCAAAAATCTCATCGATATTTTCAATCCATTCCTCTTCATCCTAGGTATTTATAATACCCTAAAAGGAAGGAGATTTTTTCTTGAGAAAATCCTGATATTTGTTCTTTTGTGGTCCAGGTTTGGCTTCCTTAGCAGGAGCAAGGCTAAATTCCTCTCCCAGATCAAATGCCCAGATAACCCGAACCATTACTTACATTAATCTATAATAAACTGGTGAGGGAAAAATCTCTCTAACATCTTACTGTGGTTTCACAATAAGTCTCTAGGGAGAAATAATTCTATAGAAAATAATAGAACCAAGAAAACCATCAATACATTATCCAAAAACATTTCATCAATAATGTAACATCTCAATAAATTTAAATAAAAATTTTATTTTGATTTCGTATTTATTTAATAATTTTTTTATAATTTAAAAAAAATTAAGAAAGGATTAAAAAAACATTTATGAAACTAAGATATTTTTCCTAATAAAAATATGACTTGATTCAAATTACAAAATATCACTTTTCAAGAAATAGTATTTTCTTTAAATAAATATATTTTTTAAAAAATTATTTAACATATATTATTTATTTAAAGTTATGTTATAATATTGAATGTATTTAATATATTATTATTTTTCACGAAAGGAATGGTAAAAAAATAAAAAAAATAAATATGATTTTAATAAAAATAATAAACTAAATATATCTTCTTGTAATTATAAAAAAAATTATTAAAATTTGGATTTTGTATTTTTAAATATGAACTATAATATATTTTTTGGTTAATAGAAAACTATTAATATATCAATAAATAGAATTATACTATTATTATAAAAACTTAATCTTATATTTGTATTAAAAACTAAAATGAATAAAAAATAGAAATGAAAATGAGTAAAAAAATAGAATTGAGGCCATGAAATCATTTGGGGAGGGGAGGGGGTTGGGGGGGGGGGGGTGAGTCATAGAGTGATGGAGTTGGGATCTGTTTTGGTGGAGCTGAGATGAGTGCATCCAATGAAGGTTCCGGGCGCAGCAGAAGCGCGTGGGTGGATGTTCCCACTTGGCTTTTTGTCATTAACAATGATCAATCCGGGATCAATACGACAATAAACGCCAGTCTCCACGGATCGAATCACAGAAAAAGACAAAGAAGATGGTTTGTCCCAAAACCACAAACAAGGATCGTTACAGGTTGATTATAGTTAATTTAATTAATTATAAAGAAATACCTTTTGGGTGTTCTTTCTTTATTGATGTTCTCGATCACGTTGTCGATGTGATCTGTCGTTGTGTCGTAGAATCCAAGTGTAGAATCCCTCTAGCTGTGATCCACACGTGTACCTTGTATCTCTGGACGTCGCCAAAGTATTCTTTGGGTGCTAGCGTGGAGAAGCCTTTGCTTGCGTTGTCCGCCTTAGATCGTCTTGATCCGATGGAAGAGGATCTCTCTCAGTCTTGAGAGCATTCTTGGAGGAAGAGGTTCTTTCGGTCTTGAAAGAATTCTCCAGAGATGTTGTGCACAATGATTCTCTTGTTTAGGAAAATAGTTGGGGTTGTGAGGATATTTATAATTGAGTTTGAGGTTGTAGAGTTATGACAATAAATAAACGCGTTATGCGTTTAATTTATTTCATTAACTCTTATTGAAAACCCCCATGTCGAATAATTAATTCCTTGACATGCGCTCACGCAGATTATAATAAATATCATTTAATAAAACGATATTATATCCTCAAAATATCAACTGGAAAAACTACACGGCGTGTAATAATAAATACACGGCGTGTACTTGTTTTTCATTGAAAACTACACGGCGTGTACATTAAATGTACATGGCGTGTATATATTGTTTTCATTTATTCATTTCCTTTCCAAAATAAAACTACACGACGTGTACATTTAATAATACATGGTGTGTACTTGTTTTATTTTATTTTTCCTCCATCATTTAAAACAACTTAGGCTTCCTTGAATAATTATTAAACCACGTACGGGAATAATCTTTATTCAACTTGAGATACTTGGATACACTTAGTGTGTGACCCTCTAGGCCTCTTTCTTGTTGGCATTAGGCAGGCTTGCCTAAAGTCCAAGATTACTATCTAGCAATGGGTCAAGGCACCCAAGAGAAAGAAGTTGACGCCGCATTGACGTATCACCTCATACGAATGCTTACTGTGTAATTTAATCCCTTTGTCTCAATATCTCATCAAGCAGGTTTCATGGAAGCGTCATAAACCTATATGCTTGATCCGTCGTTCTTTGACCACCTGAAATAAACTCGTCGTTTACACCATGGCCATGGAATTTAATGCGACAGTTCTATTTCAATCAAAGGGCCGAGATATCAACTTACATAAATGGAAGGGACAAATCCTTCCCCAACTTATCCATTAACAACATGTCACTCGTGACACACCCAACGTACCCTACTTCCCGCCAACTATCTGCGTGCCGGTTTTCGTCAGTAAATCTATGTGCACGAGTCATGACATGAGTTAATGATAATATTCCAGTCTAAGGACCATTACACATGCTCGCAGATAGCAATATCCGATGACACCAAGACATGCAGAATTACTACTGGCGAGTCTGTTCTCATAATCTCCCATCTTGGAGATTACCAAGTGCGAACTCCATGAGAGAGAGTCTCGTCTTCTTACGAGTACTTGCACATGATGGTCTGTATACTATGTGTCCTATCATAGTATGTTATCTAACTGCAGAACATTATTTAAGAATATTGTTATAGCATTTCAAGGTTCTCATCATAGCGGGGATCTGCTATGACCTTATTAATGCAACAAATATTCTAGAACATTATTATATTATAGTCATGCAGAACAATGAACAATATATAATAAGTGAACATTTATGTAATCAAAGTACAAAACAGTTGGTTCTGAGGACACCAACCCTTAAAAACTCCCACTTGGACTAGAGCCAACTGCCTACGACTTTTAGTCCGCTAGACCTCACATGATGATCATGTTTCTGCTGAGTCAAGGCTTTAGTCAATGGGTCCACCACATTGTCTTCCGTGGAAATACTGCTCACTGCAACTTCAACTCTCTGAGAAAAATCCCTCAAGAGATGATACTTCTGAAGTATGTGCTTTGCTTGCTGATGTGACCTTGGCTCTTTTGCAAGTGCCACCACTGCAGTATTATCACAATAGAGTGTGATAGGATCTTTACTGCTCGGTACAACATCCAGCTCTTGGATGAAGCTTCGCATCCATACTGCTTCTTTAGCTGCCTCAGAAGCTGCGATATACTCGGACTCTGCTGTAGAATCTGCCACCACACTTTGTTTTGAGCTCTTCCAGCTCACTACACCTCCATTCAAACTGAAGATGTATCCAGTATGCAACTTCATGTCATCTTGATCAGTCTGGAAACTAGCATCTGCATGTCCTATGATGACTAGTTCCTCATCTCCTCCATAAACCAGGAACATATACTTAGTACACATCAAATACTTAAGGATAGTCTTGACTGCCATCCAATGGCGGTCTCCTGGATCAGCTTGATATCTGCCTACCGCACTTAATGCGTAAGCAACATCTAGCCTTGTACATAGCATAACATACATGACTGACCCAATCGCGGATGCGTAATGGATCCTTGCCATCCTCTTTCTTTCCTCATGTGTCTGAGGACACATTTTCTTGGAAATATGAATGCCATGTGACACTGGAAATAATCCTCTCTTGGACTGTTCCATACTGAATCTCTTCAGTATCTTGTCAATGTATGTACTTTGACTCAAGCCCAGCATTCTCTTGGATCTATTACGATGGATCTTGATCCCAAGAATATATGCCGCCTCGCCCAAGTCTTTCATGGAGAAGCATTTATGAAAACATGACTTAACTGATTGTAAGACAGGTACTTCGTTTCCAATTAGCAATATGTCATCAACATATACTATTAGGAAAACGACTTCACTTCCACTAAACCTTTTGTAGACACAAGGCTCACATTCATTCTTAACAAATCCAAATTCTGTAACGGCTTCATCAAAACGAATGTTCCATGACCTTGATGCTTGCTTTAATCCATAAATGGATTTCTGCAACTTGCATACCTTGTTGGCATCCCTTGGAGTTAGAAACCCTTCAGGTTGTGTCATGTAGACATCTTCCTAGAGGTTCCCATTAATGAAAGCTATTTTGACATCCATTTTCCAAATTTCATAGCCATGGTAAGCAGCAATGTCCAATAGGATTCTGATGGACTTCAACATTGCAACCGGTGAAAAGGTTTCATCATAGTCAATTCATTGACGCTGTCTAAAACCTTTTGCAACCAGTCGTGCCTTGTAGGTGCTGACTTGCCCCTCCATGTCCAGTTTCTTCTTGAATACCCATTTATTACCAATATGCTTTACATCAACTGGAGGATCTACCAAAATCCAGACTTGGTTTTGGTACATGGAATCCATTTCAGAATTCATGGCTTCTTGCCACTTGGCAACGTCTGTGCCTTCAACTGCTTCCTTGTAGGTAAGAGGATCATCATTGTCAACCAATAATGAGTCACCATCCTCGGTGACAAGAAAACCATATCGTTATAGTTCTCTCACCTCTCTCATGCTCCTACGTAGTTCTTGTGTCTCTGGAACAGATTATTCTTCCACAGGGCTTTGTGGAATCTGTTCTTGTACCAACTCATGTGTATCTTGAGCCTCGACTTCATCGAAGTCTATCTCGCTCCCACTATCTCTTTTGGAGATGTGATCCCTCTCAAGGAATATGGCGTGTCTTTCCACTGTAACCTTTTTGTCTGAGGGGTTTTATAGGTAATATCCCCTTGTTTCCTTGGGATATCCTATAAAGATACACTTTGTGCCTCGGGGTGCAAGTTTGTTACCTGAAGAGGCCTTAACAAATGCTTCACTACCCCACACATGTAAATTCGATAACATGGCTTTGCATCCACTCCATAATTCGTATGGAATACCATTTATCTATTTAGTTGGTACTTGGTTTAGTATGTGCACTGCTGTTTGTAATGAATATCCCCAAAAGGATAATGGAAGACTCACATGACTCATCATTGATCTCACCATGTCCAACAGGGTGCGGTTCCTCCTTTCAATTACACCATTCCACTGCGGTGTGTAAGGAGGAGTGAGTTGAGATAGAATCCCAAAATCCCGTAAGAAATCACTGATGTCTTGATTAAGATATTCTCCTCCTCTGTCTAAGCGGAGTTTCTTAATCTTCTTGCCAAGCTGGTTCTCATATTCATTCTTGTATTCTTTGAACCGATCAAAAGAATCTGACTTATACCTCATTAAATAGATATATCCATATCTACTAAAATCATTAGTAAAAGTTATGAAGTACGAGAACCCACCCCTTGATTCAACTAGAAATGGTCCACACACATCTGTGTGAACTAATTCTAGAAGCTCTTTAGATCTTTCACCTTTCCCACTAAATGGGGCTTTGGTCATTTTGCCTTGTAGACACGCATGACATACACCAAGTGGTTTTAGTTCGAAAGAATCTAAATACCCATCTTGATGTAATTTTGTCGAACGTTTCTCATTGACATGACCTAGCCGGTGATGCCAAAGTTGGGTGTGTTATGAGTCATGTGAATTAACTTTGTTATCGATTTCCATTACTTGGTTAGTGTAGTCTAACACATAAAGGCCGTTATATAAATGTGCCCTACCAAAACAAATTCTATCTTTATAAAAGTAGCAACATTCATTTCCAAACTTGAATATGAATCCATCAGTATCTAATCTGGATACTGGAATAATGTTTTTAGAAACAGAAGGCACATAATAACAACCTTTCAAAACCAAGACCATCCCGGTAGGCAATGTGAGGTGGTAGTCTCCGACAGCTACAACAACGAGTCTGGCTCCATTAGCTGCTCGTAAATCTACCTCCCCTCGATCAATCTTCCTGAATCTACTTGGTTCCTGTATTTGGATACAGATGTGAGCACCACAAGCAGTATCTAATACCCAATTAGTAGAAATAGATAGATTGCATTTGATAACAAACGCACCTGAAGCTTCCCCTTGCTTCCTTGGCTGGGTGCAGTTTTTCTTCTAGTGGCCCTTCTTGCCACATGAAAAACAAATAGAATCATGTTCCTTTGCCTCCCCTTTGATCTTCCTTTTCTTGGAAGGCCTTAAAGAAGATTTGGGCTTAAATCTCTTCGCCTTCTCTTTACTTTTATTCACCATAAGGACAGAAGTCTTTTCACGCTTCATGTCATTGTCCACTTGGCGAATAAGGATAAGAATATCAGATAGAGACTTTTCAATATTGTTCATGTTGAAATTAACAACAATGTTTGAGAAGCTCTCAGGGAGTGATGCGAGAATGAGATCGATACCCAGTTATTCAGGGAGTTTAAACCCTAGAACCTCTATGTGCTCAATGTAACCAATGAGCTTGACTACATGAGGCCCAGCTGGGGCACCCTCTCCAAGCTTGCTCTGAAACAGAGCCTTGGAGATCTCAAACCTTTCCTATCTTTCTCTCTCCTGGTATAAACCACAGAGGTGCTCGAGCATGCTTTAGACATCCATGTCTTCATGAGACTTCATGAGCTCACTAGACATAGATGACAACATCAAACATTGAACATAGAGAGCATCGTTCAAATGTTGATCATAGACTAGGAAATCTTCATCACTCGCCCCTGGGGTAAGAGAATCAGGAAGTGAGGACTCCAGCACATAAAACTTCTGTTCATGGCTTAGGATAACCTGAAGGCGCCTAAACCATTCCTGAAAGTTACTTCCAGTGAGGATATTGTCTTTATCTAGTATTGATCGTAGAGAAAAAGTGGTTAACGAGTTTGTCATCTTGATTCTACAATTTTAAAAGAGCATATTTATTAGTACTTTCTTGATTACATTTTTATGAGAAATAATAATAAATTAATTAAGTCTCCTACTATTTTATCAAGTCTCAATGGACCTCACCATTGAACTTGGAATATCTAGTTGCTTTGACATTCTAGTGGAAAGGATCAATATTTCCCTTCGCATAACCCCAACAAGGGTTGGTCAAGCTATTTGAAGGTATTTAGGTAGGCTGGTCTTTGCCAACTGTGAGCTTACAGTTCCTTGATCTGTTGAGTGGACTCCCCAATCCTGAAATCCTGACTTGGATTTACTCAACTCTTGCCTCCAATATTACATCAAGTCTAGCAAGGGCTACATCTCTTGATGTAATATGGTTAAGTCAACCCGAAACCTTTCATAAGGGCTTCCTTTATAAAAGTAAGTGTCCCAATAAGGGTTGGTCAAACACATAGTTTTATTAAGTCTTTCCTTTAATCAAGTAATGGAAGGCTTGGTCTAAATTAATATGGTATTTGAGGGATTTTATTCTTTATGTGTATTTTTGCATTATCACATGCTTGTTAATATTAAGTGATGCTTTCTTAAGTGATTAACCATGTTCCGATAATGTTTATGCATAGTCCGGTTTTTTATTTTATTCCATCTTTGCATGCTTGTTCATTTTATTAATTATGTGATCGTGAAAACACATACATAATAATTAAACCATGTAATCAGACAAAAATAAAATAAGATGGCATGATCATGATATTCTATTGGTTAGCTTATCTAGTGGTTTTGATAAGCTAACACTGACCTAGGGAAAACACCTTGAACCTGTTGGTTCGTGTTTTACAGCCCCCACCTGTCCACCTTTGTATCTTCTTGCGTCAGTTTCACCTCGGATTCAGGATTTGAACCGTCTCCTCTGGCTTGGGAGATCCTCCATTACATGGGTTTACATTAAAGAAACCATGGGCACACATTCCCTACAATTTATTGGAAGAAGGCTCGCAGGCGAACAAAATTAAATTAAATAAATGTAAATGAAACCATACACATAAAAAGGGTCTTTGGTCTAGCTCATGATCATCCACAGTATGCAACGATATTTATGCATATTTAGAATTCAAATTCTTTCAATCGTTCTTTTATTTAAGATAAGACGCGCTCGAATTCAATTAATTATGATCTTATAATTAATCAATTATTTATCTTAAATTCCTTTCTGAATTTCCTTGAGATTCTTCTCATCCATATTCCTTGTACGGGTCTTTGTACATTGGAGGAAACCTGGTGAAATTCCATTTCTGGAAAGTACACGGCGTGTAGTTTATAATTACACGGCGTGTATTTTTCTTTTCACCCTTTATCCAAAGTACACGCTGGGGCTTTGGAGTGTTTTATATACTTTGGAAATTTTAGAGTACACGTCATGTAGATGAATCATACATGGCGTGTACTTCCTTGTTACGCGGTAACTGGCCTGGCGATCCTGTGTACGTGGTACGCGGATTATCTTTGTACATGTTTTCACCTGGGTTGGAACGGACTACACGGTGTGTTGTTCCAACATACACGCCGTGTATTCTGGTTTCCACGTGCCATTCTATTCTAGTCAACACGGCGTGATTAAAACTTAGGCATAATCAATTCACACGGCATGGTTTGGCGGACCAGTGCCGGTTCATTGAACCTAAGTACACGGCGTGTAGTTTTAATTACACGCCGTGTAATCCCGTGTGGTACAGAAAAAAGAGCGGCTCCTCCGGATGAGTTCCTTGTTTTTATTTTAATCAAAATTAAAATTAAAAGGTCGTTTCCGTGATATGAATCGGGAAACGAAGGAGGAAGAATAGATCTCTTTAATTCAGATTTATAGAATGATTTATTTTGAATTGAATAAAAAATGAATGCGTAAATTATCAATGAAAATTAAATAACTATAATCAACGTTGTAACCTCCCTCTGATAGAATTTGAAGGTTCCGGGCGCAGCGGAAGCGCATGGGTGGATGTTCCCACTTGGATTTTTGTCATTAGCAATGATCAATCCGGGATCAATACGACGATAAATGCCAGTCTCCACGGATCGAATCACAGAAAAAGACAAAGAAGATGGTTTGTCCCGGAACCACAAACAAGGATCGTTACAGGTTGATTATAGTTAATTTAATTAATTATAAAGAAACACCTTTTGGGTGTTCTTTCTTCATTGATGTTCTCGATCACGTTGTCGATGTGATCCGTCATTGCGTCGTAGAATCCAAGTGTAGACTCCATCTAGCGGTGATCCACACGTGTACCTTGTATCTCTGGACGCCGCCAAAGGATTATCCGGGTGCTAGCGTGGAGAAGCCTTTGCTTGCGTTGTCCGCCTTAGATCATCTTGATCCGATGGAAGATGATCTCTCTCGGTCTTGAGAGCATTCTTGGAGGAAGAGGTTCTTTCGGTCTTGAAAGAATTCTCCAGAGATGTTGTGCACAACGATTCTCTTGTGTAGAAAAAGAGTTGGGGTTGTGAGGATATTTATAATTGAGTTTGAGGTTGTAGAGTTATGACAATAAATAAACACGTTACGCGTTTCATTTATTTCATTAACTCTTATTGAAAACCCCCATGTCGAATAATTAATTCCTTGACATGCGATCACGCTGATTATAATAAATATCATTTAATAAAATGATATTATATCCTCAAAATCCCGACTGGAAAAACTACACGGCGTGTAATAATAAATACACGGCGTGTACTTGTTTTTCATTGAAAACTACACGGCGTGTACATTAAATGTATATGGCATGTATATCTTGTTTTCATTTATGCATTTCCTTTCCAAAATAAAACTACACGACGTGTACATTTAATAATACACGACATGTACTTGTTTTATTTTATTTTTCCTCCATCATTTAAAACAACTTAGGCTTCCTTGAATAATTGTTAAACCACGTACGGGAATAATCTTTATTCAACTTGAGATACTTGGATACACTTAGTGTGTGACCCTCTAGGCCTCTTTCTCATTGGCATTAAGAAGGCTTTCCTAAAGTCCAAGATTACTGTATAGCAACGGGTCAAGGCACCCAAGAGAAAGAAGTTGACGCCGCATTGACGTATCACCTCATACGAACGCTTACTGTGTAATTTAATACCTTTGTCTCAATATCTCATCAAGAAGGTTTCATGGAAGCATCATAAACCTATATGATTGATCCGTCGTTCTTTGAATACCTGAAATAAACTCGTCGTTTACACCATGGCCATGGAATTTAATGCGACAGTTCTATTTCAATCAAAGGGATGAGATATCAACTTCCATAAATGGAAGGTATGTAACGCCCCGACCCCAGCTACCCAGAGTCGGTGCATTATTACATAACATTGGCATGATCACAAGAAAGATCAAATCTCGAAAGACCGATTGGTTTAGTAGCCTTGGAAACACTAGATATAATCATAAAGTTTTACATTACATTTCAAAGTGAAAAACTACTACAACAACAAAGTCTTCATATCCACACTATTAACCCCTCATAATATCCCTGCAAGTCATTCATAATTTACTTCTTCACTACCTGGGAAAAATAAAACATAAAAAAGGGGTGAGCTCAAATGCCCAGTAAGGATAAAAATATAGCGGAACATTCAAAATAAGAATAAACATTTAAGGCAATGAATTACTAAAACAAAAGCCTTTTAAAATTGAACTTCAACATAGTATGGCAAAAGTAAAATGAAATAATGCCATTTACTTGTTCACATGGATATTCTACTAATCGAATAATCACATGCAATATCAATAACCACTTTCATAATGTTGGAATGCATAATGCTGAACTTTAATTTCTTTGTCAAGGCCTCGTTTCAAGACCTTGGGGCTAACTGTAACCGGAACCCAACCCGGAGTGCCTCTAATAACCGGACACCAACCCGGAGTGCCTCTAATAACCGGACACCAACCCGGAGTGCCTCTAATAACCGGACACCAACCCGGAGTGCCTCTAATAACCGGACACCAAACCGGAGGGCTTACTTTTACCAGTCCCTAACCTGGAGGGCTTACTTTTACCAGTCCCCAACCTGGAGGGATTACTTTAACCAGTCCCCAACCTGGAACATACTTGTCCAACACATTCATATGAAGTAAAGGTTGAAATATAACATAAACATTCTTTTTGGAACTAGAATACAAAATGTAAATAATTTAACCATATACTATGAATGGTATAAAAATAGCACATCCACAGTCAAACATATCACAAAACCTTCAATACAATATAAATGTTTTGTATCATAATAAATCAACTTCAAATAATCTTAAAATCCATCATAGATGAAATCAATATTCTTTTTAAAGAAATATCTCCTTTTAATTTGAAATCATTTAAGATCCATATAAAATAAAACATTTTCTTTGAAAATATTCTTATAATCTTGTAAGGGAAGCTTTGACGATTTTATTACGGCGGAAAATAACCGCACCCACCGTATAAGTTAAAAAAAACATTCTTATCTTAATTCTGTCGAAAAGGTTAAAAAGCACCTTGTTTGGAAAACGACGGAAAGATTCCCTTATAAACCTCTTATAAAAAGTCAAACAAGGGTATAAATGTCTTTAACCCATATTCTTGTAAATAATAAATATGTTTTGAAATACATTTCGAAGAAACATGGATGTGGATGATAAAGAAATCCCAGTAGATTATTATGTATAAACAACCTCGGATAATGAAGAGATTGTGAAATAACCCTTACCTTGTACTTTTCCTTGGTTGGGGTAGGTTAAACTCCTGTATAATGGTGAAATAATTGTTATTAAATTATATAAGAATCATATATATTAATATGATATCATATATGATCTTTTAATATTGATTTGATAACAATATCTTAGTATTATCGTTGTTTCGGGTGTTAACTTACTTGTTTTCTTTTGTATGTTTGGTTACGTAAGACATGTTTGTAAAGGATAGGTTGTATATTATTCAAATCAAGAATGGTATCAAGTCCTTAAACATCATTTTTAAATCATCAAATGATAATTATACTTTAATGGATACGATGGAGGATGAATCTCATCGCGTTCGTGGAGACGGTAGTCCGTACGTACGCACGAACGCAACTTCCATTTGATTTTTATTTTAAAAGAATTGAATCCAAATGATACTTAGGTATATTACTATTATAGTATAATATAATATATTATATATGTTACTTAAGTTCATTAACACCATCCTTTATACGTTCCATGTGTGGTATGAACGAGTCATATCATTTTAAGGGGGCGGTAGTCCGCACTTCCTCAAATGAAATTATCGTATGTATATACAACATGAAACGAATAATGGTATGAAATAAAATGGAATTACAGAAGCTTATATATAAAATATATATCATTAATATCATATTTAATTACAGTGCCATCATAATGGCCACCATGAGAGGCGGTAAGATGTATTTGAACAATCATCGTTTCGTGAGGCGTTAGTTTGCCATCCACAGAAACATTATGTTCATCATCCATTAGATGGAGTTGTGTGTATGTGTAGTTTGAATCCTTCTTATAACAACATACTAGTATATTGAGGATACTGGTGTTGTTACAAAAGAAAGGAAATAAAAAGAGTTTGGGGGTTGGAGAAGCAAAATAAATGAAAATAATTTAAGAGAAATCGTTACCTTTAATTTAGGTAACTCACTTTGGTTGGAACCAAAGGACTTATTGAAATGCTTTCTGCCTAAGGGGAAGCTTCAAGGAGGAGGATAGGGATGTGGGGAGCTTAGTTGGGCAGAGTTTGGACGAGCCAAGTGGCTTGAGAGGTGTGAGGAATGAGTAGAAGTGGTCTCCTTTTATAAGGGAGAGGAGGGGCTCTTTAGGAAAGAGTGAAAGTATTATTTTATAATATAATTATATTCGGTTTATAATGGTCCA
The DNA here is from genome assembly GCA_963277665.1 of Viscum album. Classification (NCBI taxonomy): domain Eukaryota; kingdom Viridiplantae; phylum Streptophyta; class Magnoliopsida; order Santalales; family Viscaceae; genus Viscum; species Viscum album. Next base: position 1,465,231,341 of record OY728123.1, read on the forward strand.
AAAATCATTGAGGTCGAAGATAAGATGACTCATATTCTAAATAACATCAACCAATAAGAATTGGACAGGTTTTAGATAACATTTTAATCATTATAATCTTATTTATTTAAATGATTTATTAATGAGGTAAACATTGCATCATTATTGTGTCATTAATAATTTAAATTATTTGATGTCTAAAAATTATAAATAAAATATCATCATGTAGGAAATCTTTTTAGATTTCTAATGAATATTTATAATCGAAAATCCAACATTTATAACCCTATGTAAAAATTGTTCTTCTAAAAGATGTAAGCTTATGCCATTTTTATTTTTATTTTAACTTTATTAATATAATGTGTCCCTACCACATACAAGTGGCTCCAAGGGGTCCCCAAATTGACCCAAGGATGCACATGGTCGGGTATGTGTCCACCAATAAGGTTAGGACACGTTTTAGGGTAATTTTGTATTATTATAATATTATTTTTTAACCCTTATTTACCGGATTTACCCTTAACCATGGTAAATAAAATATTTACCGCAGTAATTATTCAAAATGTCTAAAAATAAAAGTTACCTATTTACACAATTTGAACATCCTGATTCCAAATATGGAATCCATTTTCCTAAATTCAAAACACAGAAGTGGCAGAAATTAATTTAAAATTAATTCCCGCTGTCAAAACAAAAAGCGTGTTTTTAAGAGGTAATAACTATCAAAAGATTGACACTTGTTTATGTTCGGTTTAATTGTATAATTATGTCCAATGACCAACATTATATTAAATGGTCAAAATATATTCTAAATATACTTTAAAACCACTCAAATTAATAATTTATCACTATTAATTATTTTGATTAAAAAAGTTGTTTTTAATTAAAATTTAGTAATTTTCACTATTTATTAAAATATGAAAGTTATCTGAAATGTACCAAAATTTCACCTTAGGCTAAATTCGATATTCCGAATCCAAAAATGAAGTCCATTTTAAAATATAAAATATATATAATTTCAAAATTTAGGTATTACTATTCATAACGGCTAGTTTGATTGGTTGTGGCGTGTGTTAAAACTCAAGGCTGCGTACAACACACGCTACTATTTTATTCAAAGGAAAGCATACCGTGTAAGCTTGGGATGTTTCATTTTAAATTTTTTTGATGTCCCAATTTATTCAGATAGTTTAAAATATTTTATTTAAAAAGGTTTCACTATTAAAGTTGATAAAAGTGCAATACTGAAAATGAATCTGTTCTTGAATTATGACTAAGAAACTCATAATAGGGATTCTAAAATTATAAGGATTATATAAAGTTCAAAATGTTGTTAATACTATTCATGACCTCTTTTAATGGCTTTTTTTTGTGTACGTCATGGTGTGATTGAACTCGGTGTTGCGTGTAGTGCAAGTTATTGAATTATTTTTAAGAAATAACACACTATGAAATCCTGGGGTGTTACATTATCCCCTCCTTCAATAAATTGCGTCCTCGCAATTTGAAATTGTTCTTCGAAAATAAAAGGTTGAAAATAGAAAATATCTTTGTGGGAAAACCCACATCGGATATTAGGTTACTAAAATTTAGTCTTAATATGAGGAAAAGAGAAATGAAAGAGTCACCACCAAATTATGATCTCGATTAGGAGAACATTGGTGGCAATTAGAGACATATAATTGGAGGAAAAACGTAAATATTTATAGGTAGTGATTGAGATCATCAATCACAAACAAGTGTATAATTGAGGTCCTTAAATTCATCAATCTATGATGATTTGAAATACCATCGGTTCAACAAAACATAGGGTATTAGGATAACACATTTTTGACGTTTCAAAATATCATAGTTGAAATCCCACATCGAAAAATGAATTAAAGAGGCCTCTATTTAAAATAAAGAGTGGAAAGTATGAAGATTACCAAAAATAACACATACTAGGGTTCCATGTAGGAAAATATGGATATGGAGGAGAAATCTAACCATCAATTATCTGATGGAGAGTGGTAGAGAACATGGCTATGAAAAGGCCAACAATCCCAAAGCCATAAATTAGTGATGATTTAAGGTACCATCTAGGACAACATTTTTGTTCTAAGATCCTTTTCTGAATGTTGTGGAATTTATTTATGAGATTGGCTAAGATCATAAGGAGATATACTAACTTTATAATTAGAGTTTTATATATTAATAAATTTCTACCACAAACTCATCTTTCACTCTAAAAGATAATAGAACGTAAAAAAAAATTCTATTTACTAGGGTTCCAAAATAATCGAATTTATAATTCATCTACAAGAGCATTTAATAAAAACTAAATTATTTAATCCAGGACATCTCGTGGGCCAGTGGTAGGTGATACACCCTTGTTACCCTTCAGTTGCGGGTTCAAGTCTCGCAGCCTTGCCGGACGCGACGGGTCGCCGCCCGACCTCCGGGTTGTCCTTTTATGGCAATCCAAAATAATCCAAACTAGAACTATCAAAAATACTTCTGTCCAAACTCACAGTCCAACATTTATAAGGAAGGTAAACATAATGCAGATCCTTTTTACCCCGTAATAGCATATGAATACCTTCATCATGTATTCTTCTAATACACTGAAACATTCTGAATTACCATATTCCTTATTTATTACATTCATTCTCCCTTATTCCATATAGAATGCTGGATATACTTCATCAATCCAAAAATGTTTTAAACCCCAACAATGATGGAATATACAAATCATTAATCAGTTCGAAGGTAGTAAAGAATATCCAATATAATTTTTCCAAAATAATCACGTATTATTTGAAAATCACTACCTCGGTATCAGAACTATATTATGGTTTATCATTCTCTCAACCATATATTTTCCAAAAATTTATCCTGCTATTGAGTCACTTTTCTTTGTTCCACACCATCTCAAGTCCTTAATGAAATAGTACTGCAGTACAATCCTTATATACTCCATAATTATTATAACAAGTACATTGTTGACACAACACTCAATTGACATAATCAATATAAGAACTCTAATCATTCCTCTTCATCTGTGGGAGTATCATAACTTGATTATTATCCAATAACATCATTTGCGGTATAGTCTGATGACTGGGACATAGGTCCGCGTAGTGTCCAAACTCCTTGCAAATGAAGCATTGTACATTTAAAACCATTTTCTTACCCTTGCAGTCACGTACTTTGTGCCCTTTTCCTCCACACTTATAACAAACTCCCATTCCTTTCAGGCAAGTTCCAGGGTGTTTCTTTCCACAGTTACCACATATGGGAAAATTCTTCTTTTCCCTCCTCCCTTTATCCATCTTTCTCTCTTCCATCCTTTTCTTCTCTTGCTTCCCTTCAAATCCATAGGACTCAGTAAACTCTTTACTGATCTTATCAACACATGATATTATTTCTTCATATGATGATAATACATGGGAGACTATTTCTCTTATAAATTCTAGCTTAAGACCATGAAAGATATGATCCTTCCTTCTCTTTGAATCATGTGCATTGCTAGAGTTCTCATTCCTTCTACTGGGTGCCATTTCTAAACAATGGCATAAACTAGATCAGTTTATGAATCAAAATACATAATCCCATACTTATAAAACACTTAACATAAATTGCACTATTTATGGATATAATCCATAATAATAAAAATGTTTTCTTTGAGGAAGTATATACTCATAAACCCTTCATAATGATTTGTAAAGAAAATGAGAGTTATCCTAAGAATATCCCCCGAGAGTGTCGTAACCAAGAGTGCAACAAGGCCCGTTGTCGTGCACCAGTTCCCGTTTGAGTCTAGCTCAAAGCGGTGTTTTCGGGTTTTACCCCTAGGTACATCTGTGCCAGAGCCGCCTCTACCTGCTCGTATCCAGACAGGGATGTATTGCTTGGAAAACTCACAAAATCTCTACAATACCAAAATTCTAGGAAGTTCTTCTATACTAATCCTCAAAGTTCATCTTAGGTCTACGTGCTCTAATCAGAGTTTATCTAAATCTAGCTTCCAAGGTTTGTACTAAACTTCCTCTGATACCAACTGTAACGCCCCGACCCCAGCTACCCAGAGTCGGTGCATTATTACATAACATTGGCATGATCACAAGAAAGATCAAATCTCGAAAGACCGATTGGTTTAGTAGCCTTGGAAACACTAGATATAATCATAAAGTTTTACATTACATTTCAAAGTGAAAAACTACTACAACAACAAAGCCTTCATATCCACACTATTAACCCCTCATAATATCCCTGCAAGTCATTCATAATTTACTTCTTCACTACCTGGGAAAAATAAAACATAAAAAAGGGGTGAGCTCAAATGCCCAGTAAGGATAAAAATATAGCGGAACATTCAAAATAAGCATAAACATTTAAGTCAATGAATTACTAAAACAAAAGCCTTTTAAAATTGAACTTCAACATAGTATGGCAAAAGTAAAATGAAATAATGCCATTTACTTGTTCACATGGATATTCTACTAATCGAATAATCACATGCAATATCAATAACCACTTTCATAATGTTGGAATGCATAATGCTGAACTTTAATTTCTTTGTCAAGGCCTCGTTTCAAGACCTTGGGGCTAACTGTAACCGGAACCCAACCTGGAGTGCCTCTAATAACCGGACACCAACCCGGAGTGCCTCTAATAACCGGACACCATCCCGGAGTGCCTCTAATAACCGGACACCAACCCGGAGTGCCTCTAATAACCGGACACCAAACCGGAGGGCTTACTTTTACCAGTCCCTAACCTGAAGGGCTTACTTTTACCAGTCCCCAACCTGGAGGGCTTACTTTAACCAGTCCCCAACCTGGAACATACTTGTCCAACACATTCATATGAAGTAAAGGTTGAAATATAACATAAACATTCTTATTGGAACTAGCATACAAAATGTAAATAATTTCACCATATACTATGAATGGTATAAAAATAGCACATCCACAGTCAAACATATCACAAAACCTTCAATACAATATAAATGTTTTGTATCATAATAAATCAACTTCAAATAATCTTAAAATCCATCATAGATGAAATCAATATTCTTTTTAAAGAAATATCTCCTTTTAATTTGAAATCATTTAAGATCCATATAAAATAAAAAAATTTCTTTGAAAATATTCTTATAATCTTGTAAGGGAAGCTTTGACGATTTTATTACGGCGGAAAATAACCGCACCCACCGTATAAGTTAAAAAAAACATTCTTATCTTAATTCTGTCAAAAAGGTTAAAAAGCACCTTGTTTGGAAAACGACGGAAAGATTCCCTTATAAACCTCTTATAAAAAGTCAAACAAGGGTATAAATGTCTTTAACCCATATTCTTGTAAATAATAAATATGTTTTGAAATACATTTCGAAGAAACATGGATGTGGATGATAAAGAAATCCCAGTAGATTATTATGTATAAACAACCTCGGATAATGAAGAGATTGTGAAATAACCCTTACCTTGTACTTTTCCTTGGTTTGGGTAGGTTAAACTCCTTTATAATGGTGAAATAATTGTTATTAAATTATACAATAATCATATATATTAATATGATATCATATATGATCTTTTAATATTGATTTGATAACAATATCTTAGTATTATCGTTGTTTCGGGTGTTAACTTACTTGTTTTCTTTTGTATGTTTGGTTACGTAAGACATGTTTGTAAAGGATAGGTTGTATATTATTCAAATCCAGAATGGTATCAAGTCCTTAAACATCATTTTTAAATCATCAAATGATAATTATACTTTAATGGATACGATGGAGGATGAATCTCATCGCGTTCGTGGAGACGGTAGTCCGTACGTACGCACGAACGCAACTTCCATTTGATTTTTATTTTAAAAGAATTGAATCCAAATGATACTTAGGTATATTACTATTACAGTATAATATAATATATTATATATGTTACTTAAGTTCATTAACACCATCCTTTATACGTTCCATGTGTGGTATGAACGAGTCATATCATTTTAAGGGGGCGGTAGTCCGCACTTCCTCAAATGAAATTATCGTATGTATATACAACATGAAACGAATAATGGTATGAAATAAAATGGAATTACAGAAGCTTATATATAAAATATATATCATTAATATCATATTTAATTACAGTTCCATCATAATGGCCACCATGAGAGGCGGTAAGATGTATTTGAACAATCATCGTTTCGTGAGGCGTTAGTTTTCCATCCACAGAAACATTATGTTCATCATCCATTAGATGGAGTTGTGTGTATGTGTAGTTTGAATCCTTCTTATAACAACATACTAGTATATTGAGGATACTGGTGTTGTTACAAAAGAAAGGAAATAAAAAGAGTTTGGGTGTTGGAGAAGCAAAATAAATGAAAATAATTTAAGAGAAATCGTTACCTTTAATTTAGGTAACTCACTTTGGTTGGAACCAAAGGACTTCTTGAAATGATTTCTGCCTAAGGGGAAGCTTCAAGGAGGAGGAGAGGGATGTGGGGAGCTTAGTTGGGCAGAGTTTGGACAAACCAAGTGGCTTGAGAGGTGTGAGGAATGAGTAGAAGTGGTCTCCTTTTATAAGGGAGAGGAGGGGCTCTTTAGGAAAGAGTGAAAGTATTATTTTATAATATAATTATATTCGGTTTATAATGGTCCAAAAATCATTGAGGTCGAAGATAAGATGACTCATATTCTAAATAACATCAACCAATAAGAATTGGACAGGTGTTAGATAACATTTTAATCATTATAATCTTATTTATTTAAATAATTTATTAATGAGGTAAACATTGCATCATTATTGTGTCATTAATAATTTAAATTATTTGATGTCTAAAAATTATAAATAAAATATCATCATGTAGGAAATCTTTATGCTTTCTAATGAATATTTATAATCGAAAATCCAACATGTATAACCCTATGTAAAAATTGTTCTTCTAAAAGATGTAAGCTTATGCCATTTTTATTTTTATTTTAACTTTATTAATATAATGTGTCCCAACCACATAAAAGTGGCTCCAAGGGGTCCCCAAATTGACCCAAGGATGCCCATAGTCGGGTATGTGTCCACCAATAAGGTTAGGACACGTTTTAGGGTAATTTTGTATTATTATAATATTATTTTTTAACCCTTATTTACCGGATTTACCCTTAACCATGGTAAATAAAATATTTACCGCAGTAATTATTCAAAATGTCTAAAAATAAAAGTTACCTATTTACACAATTTGAACATCCTGATTCCAAATATGGAATCCATTTTCCTAAATTCAAAACACAGAAGTGGCAGAAATTAATTTAAAATTAATTCCCGCTGTCAAAACAAAAAGCGTGTTTTTAAGAGGTAATAACTATCAAAAGATTGACACTTGTTTATGTTCGGTTTAATTGTATAATTATGTCCAATGACCAAAATTATATTAAATGGTAAAAATATATTCTAAATATACTTTAAAACCACTCAAATTAATAATTTATCACTATTAATTATTTTGATTAAAAAAGTTGTTTTTAATTAAAATTTAGTAATTTTCACTATTTATTAAAATATGAAAGTTATCTGAAATGTACCAAAATTTCACCTTAGGCTAAATTCGATATTCCGAATCCAAAAATGAAGTCCATTTTAAAATATAAAATATATATAATTTCAAAATTTAGGTATTACTATTCATAACGGCTAGTTTGATTGGTTGTGGCGTGTGTTAAAACTCAAGGTTGCGTACAACACATGCTACTATTTTATTCAAAGGAAAGCGTACCGTGGAAGCTTGGGATGTTTCATTTTACATTTTTTTGATGTCCCAATTTATTCAGATAGTTTAAAATATTTTATTTAAAAAGGTTTCACTATTAAAGTTGATAAAAGTGCAATACTGAAAATGAATCTGTTCTTGCATTATGACTAAGAAACTCATAATAGGGATTCTAAAATTATAAGGATTATATAAAGTTCAAAATGTTGTTAATACTATTCATGACTTCTTTTAATGGATTTTTTTTTGTGTACGTCATGGTGTGATTGAACTCGGTGTTGCGTGTAGTGCAAGTTATTGAATTATTTTTAAGAAATAACACACTATGAAATCCTGGGGTGTTACAAGGTACAAATCCATCCTCGACTTATCCATTATCAACATGTCACTCGTGACGCACCCAACATACCCTACTTCCCGCCAACTATCTGCGTGACGGTTTTTGTCAATAAATCTAAGTGCGCGAGTCATGACATGAGTTAATGATAATCTTCCAGTCTAAGGACCATTACACATGCTCGCATATAGCAATATCTGATGACACCAAGACATGCAGAATTACTACTGGCGGGCCTGTTCTCATAATCTCCCATCTTGGATATTACCAAGTGCGAACTCCATGAGAGAGAGTCTCGTATTCTTACGAGTACTTGCACATGATGGTCTATATACTATGTGTCCTATCATAGTATGTCATCCAACCGTAGAACTTTATTTAAGAATATTGTTATAGAATTTCAAGGTTCCCATCATAGCGGGGATCTTCTATGACCTTATTAATGCAACAAATATTCCAGGACATTATTATATTATAGTCATACAGAACAATGAACAATATATAATAAGTGAACATTTATGTAATCAAAGTACAAAACAATTGGTTCTGAGGACACCAAACCTTACATCCAAGGGTTCAAGATCCGATACATATGAAGAGTATCAATCACCAGAGAGAAATCGAGCATCAGATCTATGCATCAAGGGGGTCTGAGTGAGATTGAACGTTAGAGAGAGTGGTCTGAGTGATGTTAAAGGATATCCGACCACAGTTTAGGGTTTGATCAGGGTACTGTAGTAAGGATTGAAAACAAAATCTAACCAATAACAAGGGTTTCAATCTTGGATCTTCTTCAATATATGCGAGGTCGGTGTTGGTCTATTTTACTTTTTTAGGTGTCAGAATCTCTTTTGGAATTACTATGATATACATGTCGTTTTCTTCTCCGTCAAATTCATCGTTTGTAATTTTTCAATTTTTATACATGTATCATTTTGGATGTCCCTATAATGATCATTTTAAATTGTTTTTTCAATGGTTTGAGCTAGTTCTGTCATCATTTTCATCCTCCAATATCTCTTCAACAATGATGGTACATATATATACATATATATATATATATATATTATATCCCTATCAGTAAAAAAATTTCTAATTGACCAAACACTTCACATTAATTTTTTTTGTGAATATATATATTTTTTCTTTATGAAAATCTATTTTGGTCTATAGTTCACATCTCATCTATATATATATATTATAGGTAATGTTAATTGGAAATCTTAAATTCGTTTTTGTCAAAAAAAGATAAAAAGTATCACTCTTTTTAGACTCTTCTAGTGTAATTATACACTAGAACATCTATATAAGGCCGAACCTATTCAATAAAACATAACCCAACCCACATGTCCAGAAACTATCTTCTTGTTTTTATTTTTTCTTAGTGGGTTCAAACACACCAACTACTCGAGTTCCTTCATGCCTTCATTTAAGGTAAGGAAATTTCTTTTACAATATCTTCAAACATTTTTTGTTTTTTTTATTTCAAAATCAAAAACGTTTTCAGTTTTAAATATTTTCTATTTATATTTATATATAAATAAGGGAAATATTTATTTTCATTCATTTATTTATTTTCAAACATTTCCTAGGAAGTTAATTTATTTTAGAACTATTTATGTGTAATGAAATTTCCTTGTGAAAAATCTGTTCAATTTGTTCATGTGGTTTTTACATTTTAGATATTGTATGTCACTTGGTTGTAGTCGATTAGTAACATTTATGAGTAAGTAATATTGAATTATAACATTATGATATTAAGGGAAATTTTCTTAAAACTATGCTTAAACATTTTAAACTTTTTATTAATCTACGGTTTCTATATGAAAATATGTTTTAGTTCATTGGTATTGTTTAATGTTTTTAATAATTTTATAATCATGAGGGGGATCATTTTTAGTTTATAAAAATTTTCATCCACAATGATTCATGTTGGTCTTACATTTAAAATTTTATACGAAAACTTTATTTAGTCCATGATATTTATTTTCCTGTAATTATTTTGAATATTTAAATAACCTTAATTGGGCTCCTATAAATACAAGGAATGCTATTAGATTTTAATTTTTTTGGTTTGACAGTAATGTCTCATATGTATGTGTATATATATAATCTCTTATTTAAAATCATGTTTTCCCATGTATTTATCTTTATAAAATTATTTTTAGTGTTTAGAGAATCCTAATTAGGCCTTTATAAGCACAAGTGAAGTTATTAAATTTTCAAAATTAATGTTTCAGTTAAAATTGATTTATTTTAAAACAATTATATGGGTATATAAATATGTCATTTCATATGATTACATTTTTTTCTAACTTGTATATATATATGTATCAACATACATATTATTTTAGGAGGAACATATTTTTAATTGACATCATTAGATACATGTATATAAACATATGTATATACGTATTAATTTTTTTAAACTATTTTATTCTTAATATTTATATATAGTTATGTAAATAAATTTATATATATACATGTGTCATTTTTTATATAAAAGTATTTTTGATATCTATATATATGTGTATAAACATGAAATAATGTTTTATTCAAATATCAATGTTTACAAATAAATGTATATATACATATATGTATTTGTTAAAAAACTATTATATATATGTATATAGATGTATACATACATATTTATCTTCATGCAAAACTACTTTTATCATGACATAAAAATTACCAAGTAATTCCTTTTTATGAAATGAATATCAAATCTTAGGGTTTTAAAGAAACTCTATGGTACTTATGATTTAAAATAAAAGGTATAATGTTTTTAATTACAAAGAATCGCACTTGGATATTTTGTGAATGAAGGCATGGGATGGGGATTAAACCCAGACCCTTATGGTACTTCTCTCCAATCATGTGATTGGTGATCCAAGAATTATATAATGCTCCAATTCATTGGGTAATATTTATATCTCATGATATGACAAATATGTTATGCGAGAGGTGTATCCCAACCACACTATGAGATTAGGGAGTGAACCTAATCCATTATGGGACTATTTAAACCATGTTATATTGTTTTAGGAGTGAACTTTAACATCATGTTATGATCCAAGGTGCCTTTTAGATTTTTTTTTGAATGATTATAAGTTTTCAAATGAAATAATTATTATTTTTTGAATGGATGTAATTGATTTTCTAAAAATTTTCAATATTGGAATCTAATTAGAAAAAGGGGTTATTTTAAAAAGTACTCATGATTTCTAAATTCTTAATTTTCAATCCATATATCATGTTTTACTTTTATGTTGAATTAAAAATTCATGTTTGGTTTCCACATGTTTTAGAAACCCCTTAATGATCCCTTTTTTTTCTCACCCTACATTTTTCAAAACCAATTTTCACATGGAATAAGGAAATGTAGAAGTGAGTGAGTGGTTGAGGCCCTTTATAGTGTTTTCCTTTGTAAATAAAAAGAATAGTTTTATTTTCCTTCTTTTATGAGTGTTTTAATTAGAACTATCCAATGTATCCAAACTCTCGAAAACTCTAAACCTTTATGATCTTGGGTTGTTAATTAATAAATAAATTATAAAAAAAGGAACAGGTTCTGGGTCTTCATAAAAAACAACCTTTAAAACCCCTATATAAATAAAAAAAACTTACAACAAGCACAAAAATATTTCAACCACACCACCCCCACTCTGTGTCCATGAACAACCTACAACCTATAAATCACATCTAGAGAATAATTCAAACCAGTCCCCAAAAATCCCATGGTGATCCAAGGCCTGTCACGGGGTGTGTTGGCTAGACACCCTACTTGAAACCAGAACCTCAAGCCCTGAATGTCCTAGCTCTGGTATATTCCGATTCTCCCAAATAACATGACCCAAACAAAGGGAAAACCTACTCTTATTACATTTTTTCATGATTCAAGTAGGGATTCCACTCAACCTGACACCCTACCTATCCTATGGCATGGCCCAAAGTGCATTCTTGATCCCCACAAGCTGACAACTAGTACCTAGGCATCAAGAATCACATTTGGGATAATTTTTTGCCTATAAGAATCAACCATAAATAATACTCAAGAATAAATCATCACATCATAAACAATAAGCAATACCATAAAGCATAACTAGCATGAGTTAAAAATTTTATAGTTTTAACCAAAAAAACAAATGGGTAGAGGAAAAAATTATACAACCAAGCCTCCATGCGACTAGAGGGTCAATAGCCTCATGCCACCTCCATAAACACCTGCTAAGAGATAAAACACTTGCACATAGCTCCACCATCACCACCATAGGGAACCTTTCCTTTACCTAGGCCAGACATAAAAAGTTCTATATACAACTGAGGGTGTATATAGGGTGTTATCAAAATGCCTATTAGGATACAAAAAAAAGGTATTCCATACAATACCATTAAGTGAAAAATTAACATGGTAGTTTTTTAATAAAAACAAAGACGCAATTTTAAATAAAACATGCTTAGAAAATTAAAAAGAAAAGTAAATATGATAACAATATGAATAGTAAAAATAACATGAGCACCACAAACAGTCCCTAAGGAACTAGGTTTATGAGGGTCCTAAGATCCTCATACTCTCAATGATCAAACCATCTCCTGGGCATAATAGACCTGATCGAGCCACTAATCCACACCACATGTATTTTTAATTAGTGTTGCTATGTAATCCTATTAGGGAGACTTGGCCTCAACCCTACTGACTCACTTAACACACTAAACTTATTCTTCCCACCTAAATACCTAGGATTCCCTTATACTCAATTTCATACCCTATTTCACATGAAACACCTCTTATTCAATAAAAATTACAACATAAAAACACGCATGGAAAAACCTTTTTTAAAAGGAAAATCATTATAAATCCCTTAAAAACACTAAAATACTTTGAAAAAAATGTTTCAAAACACTCACAAATTTCATAGATACAATTTGGAAACTATTTCAAGAATAATAAAATCATCAAACAATGTTAAAGCATAGAACCACTTACCTATTTCTTGGAATGTTTTGGAAATCATTTGAAAACCACAACCGCTCCATGGAGAGACCCTATAAAGGAAATATCACACCAAATATATTAAGATCCAAACTAATGAATCAAGGTTGAACCCACTTTAGGTCAACCAATGCACTAGAGAAATGAGAACCCAATAGATAAATAAAAAAATACCAAGAATAAGGAAGTAAAGAAGAAAGTAAAGGCTTACTTGAAGGTTCCTTGAAGAATCCCCACCAAAACCACCCAAATATAGAATCCCCATAGAGAGGATAGGAAGAGGAAGGCTTGCCATGTGATGGGGAGGATAAATGGGGTGAGTTAGGTTGGATTTGGGGTTGAAATTTGGGATGGGTAGAATATGAATTTCAAACATTTTAAAGATTTTTGTAGGCTACATGGGTTGGATGGATAGTTTGCTAAACTGTGCACCAACTATACATAACCTCTGTCTAAAGAGAAAAGTAGATGCATAGTTTTCATGGAGGGGGGACACACCCATCAACCTAGCTATGAACCTCAGATATATCCACTATCCTAAGTGCACAGTTATCCATGTATGGTCACATACCCATGCGCTAGACCGTGAAACCTGGACAATTCCACTATCTAAGGTGCATAGTTTCCAATAGGTTGACGCATAATTTCAAGAAATCTTGTGACACCTGTTGTCCGACCCAAAACTACCATTTTTTATCAAAATATCTTGGGAAATCCTTGAGATAAATATACAACCAAAATAAAAAATTAAATACCTCAAAATAAAACCCTAGATGTGATAATAATTGAAGTTAGATATAATATTCTAATCATGTGCAATAACTCAAGTTCTATAAAACTTATCAAAAATCCAATACATAATTTTAGGAAAAAGAACATTGATATTATATATTAGTTCAAAAAGGATAAGGTTGATCAATGTTGGGTATAATTGTATCATGTTTCATCTCTAGAGAAAGTAGCGTATATTATGAAAAAGGCACTAAAAAATGAGACATTTGAGAAACATTAGTTGGATATTAGAGTCCAAACAAATACATATTCCTTAATGGATCATGAAAGAACCCCTCTCTTCCTAGATATTTTCTCTCAAATGTAAGTCCTGTCACTATTTTACAAATCATTTTTATATTTTAAACTCCCTCACATAACCTTTTATAGAAGTGATCTCTTTGGTTACATTGATAAGGGGGGGGGGATAAAATTTTATCAAGAAGAATTTGTGCATGTTTTTTTGAAAGGAAGGTATTATTTATTGTTGAATCAAGGGATTATTTTTTTGGATAGAGTTTTGAAGAACATGGATTAAAGGTATGTTCTCATGAGAATATTTTTATTCGAATATTTTTTCTCACACTGAGTATGATCAACATGGGATTTGATTTTGTGATTAGCGAATCATTGATGCATGAAACTATAATTTTAATTCTAAATATGTTGTGTTTTCTTGGAGTATTTTAGTGTTATTGTGTTTGGGAGTTGTCAAAAAATTGAAATAGGGATCTTTTTAGAAAAAATACCCTCTTACTCATTTTTGGGTTGTGTTTTTTAAAAAATAAAATGGGGGATGTTTTCTCAGAAGATGAAGTTGTATTACAAAAGTAGCATTTGGGTGTTTTGTTCAAACCAGTGAAGAAAGTATTATCTAGGACTTAGACCACACCGTGGTTAATTCATCCAGGACATGTTGAATAAGGTTATGGTTTTATTTGATGAACAAGGCTATAATTTTGATCTTTTAAGTCACTTATAAAAAATTACCAAACCCTTTATGGGAATGTTGGTGACCATGGTGGATTGGGTATCTAATTGTGCAACATGGGGAAACCAACTATAGAAATGGAGAAATCCATCCTGGTTATTCATTGAATAAAATTTTTAATACCACCATGTCATGGTGAAATATATATGGGTGAGTTGTAATAAATGTCGGAGTTCGAGTGAGAAAAATTTATAAGTTAATCGATGCCATTTTTTGAGTATCCACCAAATTTGTCAGCGTCATTTTCTAATTGGTTATGTTGTGTTTTGAAGGTCTTAATTATTTTAATTGAATTAAATAGAGTGAATTATTATATAATAGTATATTTAAAAGGGATCCAATTTAGGGATGAAGTTCGTATGCATAAAAACAGAGGTAGAGCAAAGGTAAATTCCAGATCTGACAGGAAATTTAGAGGGCGATTCCATATATCACATTGAAAAATTAATCAAGATATCATTATCTTATAACCTTATGAAAATAACATAATAATATGATTTACTATTTATAAGTTTCATATTATTATTCATATTACTATTCATAAGGGTATATTTCTATTCACCAAAAATCTAGTTGGTTCTATCAGACTTCAAATAACTTACTGATCACAACCGTAGATGTCCATTTTTTGAAATTCAAATCATAGAAGTAGAAAAATTATGTTTAATGGAAGGTTTATAACTATATCTTTAAAAAATGTGTTAGTGTTTCATGCATTTCAATTTATTTTTAAAAACATTGGCAGGTTACATTCTCCCCTCCTTTTATAAATTGTGTCCTCAAAATTTTATTTACTTATTAAACAAATAAGGGAAACTTTCACTCATAGTATTTTCAGATTCCCATGTTGATTCTTCAACCATGTAGTTTCTCTAAAAAACCTTTACATGGTGGATTAACTTATTCTACAACACTTGTTCTCTTCAATCAAGAATTTTAATAGGTTTCTCTTCATAAGAGATATTCTCTTCCAGTAGAACTACTTCTGGGCTCAAAACATGAGATGAATATGGAACATAATTTCTCAACATCGAAACATGAAAACATTGTGTAACTGAGATAAACTCATAGGCAAATATACTTAGTAGGCAACTATTCCAAATTTATCCAATATTTTATATGGTCCAATAAACCGTGGAATTATCTTTCCTTCCTTAATAAAATATATAACACTTTTCCATGGAGAGATTCTAAGAAAAAAATAATCACCTACCTCAAAATAAAAGCCTTTCCTCCGATTATCTGTATAAATTTTATTCCTTATCTGAGATTTCCTCATTTGTTGTTGGATCATATTCACTTTATTATCCACTTTACCTTACTAATTATGTTCCCATTAACTTCTTTTCCCCAATTTCATCCCAAAAAGCTGGTGTTCGACATTGTTTCCTATATAATGAATCAAAAGGTTCCATCTGTTTGCTGGAATGAAAACTGTTATTATAAGAAAATTTAACTAAAGAAAAATGCTAATCCCAAATTCCCTAGTAATCCCTTAAACAATCTCTAAGCATATCCTCCAAAGTTTCAATCATCCATCATGAATTCCTATCTGATTGAGGATGAAAATATGTACTAAAATTTAATTATGTTTCCTATAACATCTGAAGGCCTTTCCAAAATTTAAAAGTGAACCTGGGATCATGGTCAGATACAATGTAAAGAGGAACTCCATGTAACATGAAAATATCTTTGAGGAACAGTCATGAAAGATGATCCAAAGACATAGTATCTCAAATAATAAATAAGTGAGAAGATTTAGTCAGTCAATCAACAATAAACTAGAAGGCATTGTTACCTCGATAAGTCTTTGGTAGTCCCAAAAAAATTAAATGGATATATTTTCCCATTTCCACTTTGGTACTGGTAAAAGATAAAGAATCCCCTTTGGTAATTACCACTCTACTTTAACCTATTGACATGTAAAACATTTCACGGTAATTCGACAATATCTCTTTTCATTCTATCCCACCAGTAATACCCTCGAAGGTCTCTGTACATCTTTGTGCTTCCAGGATAAACTAAAAATGGAGAACTACGAGATTCACACAATAATTTATTCCTTAGTTGAGAATCCAAAGTCACACACAATATCCTTCCAATTCTTATAATAAAATATTAATCAAGTTTAAATTTTGTTAACTTACCAATTTAACCAATTCTACCTTTTTCTATAGCTCCCCATCTTCCTTATGCACTTGGAAAATTCTATCTAACAAAGATGAATGCACTAAAACCTAAAACAAAATAGAGGAATTTCCTACACCAATAACTACCAAGCCAAAATTCATCAAATCATTAATTAAAGGGTCTTGTTCTAGCTGTAACATATTTAATGATTCATGATTTTTTTGACTCAAGACATCTACCACTTTTTTTGATTTTCCAAGATGGTAATTGATTGTGAAATAATAATCCTTTATCAATTCAATACATCTTCTCTACCTCATGTTTAATTACTTATGAGTGAATATATACTTCAAACTTTTGGGGTCAATATATATTTCACATTTTTCTCCATATAAATGACACCTGGAAATTTTTACAGCAAAAACAATAGCTGCTAATTCCAAATCATGTGTTTGATAATTTAACTCATGAGGTTTTTGTTGTCTTAAAGCATAAGAAATTACCTGATCATTTTTCATCAGAACACAACCAAGTCCCTTTAAGGAAGCATCACTATAGATGGAAAACTCACTATTTTCATATGGTTGGGTCAGAACTGGAGCACTCACCAATCTTCATTTCAATTCCTAGAAAAAATCATCAGATTATTTTGTTTAGATGAATTTAACTCATTTTTGAGTTAACTTAGTCAGTAGACTAGATAACCATGTAACGTTTTCAACAAAACTCTAGTAATAGCCTACAAAACCAAGAAAACTTTGAATCTTTGTTATATTGTGGGTCTTGGACATTATTTAACAACTTTCATTTTAGAAGGATCAATAATTATTCCATCCTTAGAAACAATGTGACCAAAGAAATAAATTTTTTGCAACCAAAATTCACACTTACTGAATTTTACAAATAGTTTCTTTTCTTTTAAGGTTTTAAAAACAACCCTTATATGTTTTTCTTGACCTTATTTACTTCTAGAATATACCAAAATGTCATGAATAAAAACAAACACAAATTTATCCAAGAACTCATGAAATTTTCTATTCATACGATCCCTGAATACAACAGGTGAATTAGTTAACCCAAACGACATAATAAAAAATTCATAATGACCATATCTAGATCAAAAAGACGTTTTTGGAATGTCATCCTCCATCTCCATCAGCTGATGGTACTCGAATCTCCAGTTAATCTTGGAAAAATACTATGCTCCATGGAGCTGATCAAACAAGTCATAGATGTGAGGAAAATGATACTTATTCTTAATATTAAGGATATTAAAATAACTATAATCAATGAAAATTATCATGGAACCATCTTAATTAATAATGAACAAAACAAGATCTCCCTATGGTGAAGTGCTAGGATAAATAAAGCCTTTATCAAGTAAATCCGGCAACTGATTTTTAAATTCAAGAAGTTCCATATAAGTAATTCGATATGGGGGACTCAAAATTATCTTAGCATCAGGAACTAAGTCTTTTTTGAATTCAACTTTCTGATCAGGTATAACACTAGGTAACTCATCAGGGAAAACATCAAGGTATTCATTTACCACTAGTATATCATCAATCTGAATAGTTCCCTTGTTTTCAACAATATGCGCAAGATATCTTTTATTTCCATCTTCCAACAGTTTCTTAGCTTCCTAATATGTTATCAATTTTATGGGTTCCTTCTTTTATAAAAACTAAAAATCATTCTAAAAACAAATTCTTTAGCTCTACAATCAATCTTAGCATGATAAACAGAAATCCATTCCATACCCAGAATGACATCAAACTCAACTAAGGAAAAAATACAAGGTTTGGTGATAATTTATTTCCAAAGATAACAATATGAATATTCATAAAATTCCTTTTTTTTCTTTAACATTTTCCATGGTGTTTTTACAATAAGTTTGAGTACCATTTTTTGAGGTGATATTTCCATTTTACTAGAAAATTTCTAAAAAATAAAGGAATGTGTAGACCCTATATCAAACAAGACTTTAGAAAAATCTGAGTAAATAAACAAAGCACCTAATACCACTTAGTTGGATGGCCTGACATCTACTGACGTAGTTGGAAAGGATATCACTACACCTTTCTACTTAGAGTCTGGCTTCTTTCCATCATTCAGATCTTTCTTTGGGAAGAAATTTGCATAATGACCCATCTTACCACATTAGAAACACTTCATAGTTTTTTTATAAGAATTGATATTAAGATCATTTTTATTTTAATCTATATCCATATGTCCAAACTTACAACATATAAAACACTTCACTTTTTTAGTAATGAATTCCCCAAGGTGCTTTTTACCACACTTTTCCCAAAATGGAAATTGAACTTTCTTACTATCAGATTTCTTTGATTGATTCTTACCCATCACATGCAATCTGAAACTCTTCTTCTCTTTATTTTCAATGTACAAGTGATCATCAGAAAACTCCATTTTTACCCTCTCAACACATAAGATAATTTTATCATAACTTTTGAACTCATGGGAAGCCATTACCCTTCAATATTGTGGCTTCAATCTTGAGTAAAAATGGTGGATTTTATTATTAAGATTTAGAATAACATTTGAAGCATAACATTCCAGTCGGGTGAATTTTTCTTCATACAAGACCACTAAATCTTCCCCCTTTCCCTCAATTCAAGGAATTTATTCTCCATCCTAAGTTGAACCAACTTAGGAAAATGTTTTTCAAGGAAAATAATTTTAAATTCATCACACTCTAAGGATTAAATATACTCTCTATCCTTGATATTATTCACCATTGACCACCACTGATCAACTTCACCTTCAAAAAGATCAATGCAAAGACTAACCTTTTAATTATCTGAGTATCCCATAACATCTAATTTCTTTTCAAGGTCTTTAATCCATCATTCATCTGCTACTGGTTCAGAAGATCCACTAAAAATAGTAGGGTGTTGCCTCATAAAATGTTCCACTATCATCATATTTCTTTGTGGTAGCTCTTTCTGTTCTATTCCATGGATGCCACCACCATTTATTTCCTACATCAGCTAAGCCATTACTATCATAAACTTCTTTTTTACAATTCTCATAATTCCTGGTTGTGGATTCGGAATGATATCATCCTCTTTGTCCCTTCCAACATCAAATTCCCTATTTTTTTATGGAAAACCATTCTGAAAAGACATAACTTAGATGAAGAGACATGGTAATATTTAAATTCTATACCATTTAAACATAAAAATAAGGTAAAAATCTTTAATGATATTATGCTAACAACATACAAACTCCTAAATTTAGCTAAACCGTACTTTGATACCAACTATAAGGACCCAACCTTAAACATTACATAATATAAATATTTCAACAAGATTTCAATTCTTTACATTCCCAAATATCTTTTTGGTTTAGAGTTTTAAAATTTTAGAACCTAACTCATACATATAAACTCAAAAGAATACAAAGTGGTTACCATTAAAATGATATCCATTTCTTCTAAAACATAAAATTTGCAACCTAAAAAATAACATGATTTTGTTGACAAATCTTCATAACATTTAACTTGACTTCCTTATTTATCTTACACATCCTTATAACATCTAAAAAATATTTAAAAAAATGGGATGATCATAGAAAGCTCAGTAAGGGATATAAAAATAAGCAAATAAACCATTAGTCCATGAGTACTTATAAACATATGAAATTATTTCAAATAGACATACTTCTGAACCATATACACTTACTTTCTGAAACATGATATTTCCATAAATATTTATGGAACATATATATAAAACCATAAATGTATCTTAGGGAATTAATTAATTATATTGTAACCCTTGTGGCTACCTTATTATTTGTAATCCTCATAGTTACCTTACAATGTAACCCTCACAGCTACCTTATGGTGTAACCATCGCAGTTACACTTGGAGTAATCATATAGCTAAACTACAACATACACATACCCAATGCATTGGAGGGAGTTATATATCCCAACCTTCATCATAAAAATTCCCATGAAATAAAACATAATCATAAAACATGAATAATTTCATAAAATAATTGTTTTTGAATTTCGTAAAATATAATTTTAAAACATGATTTTAAAAGGAAATTCCCTTACAAATATCATATAATTTATGTGAGAAATTAATAGAATTAAAAGAATATATGTATAAAATGTAAATACAAATAATAAAAAATGATATAAAAAAACAATTAATCACACAAATAATATTAGTACCATTTAATTAATGAAGTATAAAATCAACCCAAATAATGAAAATTGGTTTATGAATTCCATTACCTCGGATTCGTATTACTTAAAATGTGATTAAAACTCCTATATAATGGTTAAAAGAGTATTATTAGTATTTTATAGAAACATATTAATGATTTTAACACCTTATATGATCATTTTATAACCTCATTCCACCCATTCATTAATAATATTTCTTTATTTACATTTTTTCAGGTGCATTCTTTACATGGTTTCCATGGTTGGTTTCTAACGTATTTTCTTATCGAAAGGAAGAAAAAATCCAAAAGTAGAATGAAATAGAATTAATATTTTTCCATAATATTAAATTATTACATAAATAATTTTGTTTATATGTTATGAGGATTAATTATTAGACAAATCATTAGTGATTTTCATTTAGATCATTTTGGTATATCCATAATAAAATAAAAAATAAGGCCTTCAGGCTATTCAGGAATTTAGATAATTTTAGTGATTCTTCAATAATCACGAATTTGTTTCATCATATACCTTTAATATTATGCATATAAGTTAATTAAAGAAAATAATATAGGTAATAACATATACTTTTAAAACATTTTTAACCATTAAAATGGTTTTATAGCCATATTTGAAAGAATTAAAAGAAATTGAAGACACATCATCGACAATGTTGGTAAATCGACCCATCAGGAACGATGTTTTTATTTTAAGAATAAGAGAAAAAGGAGAGGAAGAATGATGATGACTTTTTCCATAAACATGATAAAAATCCTGAATATATTAATAATGGGTCTATAATTCATCTTGTGTAATGGTAGTACAGTAGATTATATGAGCATAAAATAATTGAATAGAAAACACAATAAAATGAAATAGGATCTTTACCTATACTCTCCTCCTTGAGATCCTCTTTAAGGCCTTTGGTTTAGAAATTTGGGTGATACTGGTAGGTCTTGGACATGGGGAAGAGCCTTGGTAATGGTATTGGAAAAAATTTATACAATTATAAAAGCTTGATAGGTGTGATTGGATGAGGTGGGTGAGGGTAATATTTATAGTGGAAGTGAGGGAGTTTTTAATTAATTTCAAAGGACACCTCATTAGTGGTATTTGCAATACCATGCCATGGTTTTTCCCATGGTATTGGTCACTTGGGATATAATAAAATAATATTTTAGTCCTCAGGAGTCTTCATAATGATTAAATTATTATTACATCATTATGATTTCATTAAACAACTGAAAACATTAAAACTGTATTTTTACTATTCATAGAAAAATCTTCTATCACAGAAAAATACCAAAAAACAAACTTACCATTTTTTGATGCATATAATTAAAAAATTAAGTCCATTTTTTGAAAATAAGTTTCTAAACATGATTAATTTAATTTTTAAATAAAATCATAATTTATTCAAAAAATAACAATTTTAAAACTATAACTCATTTTATATCACCTCGAAAAACTAATCAAGATCTCATTATCTTATAATCTTAAAAAAATAAAATAATAATATGATTTAATATTAATAGATATCTCATATTACTATTCATAATGGTATGTTACTATTCACAATTGTTTTGGTACTATCAGACTCTAAATAACTTACTCCTCACAACCTTAGATGTCCATTTTTCAAAATTCAAATCTTAGAAGCAGAAAAATTATGTTTAATGGATAGTTTAAAACCATTTAAATAAAACAAAGTGTCGGTGTTTTAGGCATTTGAATTTATTTTTAAAACTTTTGTGGTGTTACAGATTCATACACATCACAAATGAATTATGAATCGTTTCCCCAAATTAACAAGAAAATTTCAGTGCATTTTCCCAGTTTTCAATGAGTGACACTTGGATTCATACCGGTCACACCGTGTGTTAGATTGACGTGTGGATGATTTATACACATCAAAAATGACATATGGATTATTTTCATAATGTAACAAAATAATACGAATTTGTTTTCTATATTTTGAGTATATTATTTTTCCCCCTAAAATTAATGTCAATTTTGAACAAAAAGACGCACTTGGGGCCATACTGGTCACACCGTGCATCAGATTAAGGTGATTATGATTCCTACACATAAAAATGACTTATGGATCATTTTAAAAAATTATAAAAACAACCAGAATGAATTTCCAATGTTTTGGGTATGCCACTTGTTTTTTTACTAAAATTTCATTTTAAACAAGAAACAATCACTTTGAGTAAAAAAGGTTTCATTGTGCACGTGTTTGATATAAGATTAATTCATAGTCATCAACAATTAATTATGAATCATTTTTTTAAATTATCACGACAATCCAATAATGTTTGCTCTGTTTTTAGTTAGAGACACTTTTTTATATTAATATTTCAATTTTAAATTGATAACAGACACATTGAAACATGCTACAATCAATGAAAATGATATATCAATGTTGATTTTACTCTAATAGTAATTTCATACACCGAATAACTTCGGTGTTTGATTAAACACTATTTATTCAAACATTTATATTGTACTGCATACATTTTTAATGATTGGTGGTTGTATATATGTTTCTTCAATAACACTAGTGGAGAAATTGATGTTTCCATATAAAAATGATCTTAAAGGTGGATTACTACCCTATATAAAATCACTTAAACAAGTGGTGGAAAACATAATTTCAATAATTCACCTAAAACATGTGCACATAGGCTCTTATCTTAAGTGATAAGGGTTGTGTAAAATCTTAAACAATTGTTCTCCAGCACAATCATGGTATGATTCTCATTCTACTTCACTACCCCAAATTTTATTGATTCCAAGCCTGCTCTTTGTCTCCTACTATGCCTTGGTCTCCACCTCGGTCTTCACCACTACTTCCTCCACCACATTGATCTTTTAATCTAAATTTCCTCTGCCTTCATCTCCGCCTTCGCCTCCATCTCCGCCTCCACCTCCATGATTTACCATCAATTTTATTTTTTGTTGGCCAACACTTATAAACAAATTGATTTCCTCCATTATACTTCTCCTTGATAAAGAGATCAAAAATAATATTTAATAATTCTGATACTAATACTTTACACCCCAAATATATTTCTAAGTTCATAACTACTATATCAATAACATAGAAGGTAATGACCTAAATTTTTTGTCAGCATACATTCTGACAAAAAGTACACTTCCCACTCATCTCTAAACAATTTTTTTACTTCTTTTTAGTATTTATGATTTCATAAATATTTATAGTCATCAAAAAATATATACAAAAAAATTATTATGAAATATATTTAATGAACTTGTAATAGCCTACAGAAATTAACTACAAGGGGATGTTGGTATTTTCATGATTTATGATTTCTATCACAAATTTCCAAACCTAATATCCACCATCGATGTCATTATCTTATTTTGGACACTGCATAAACATTGAACAAAATAAATAAATTGTTTTGAAATGTTTTTATAGATAAATATTTCTATATATACCATAATATTTTTTCTATTGTAGTAATTAACAAGATTTATTCATCGAGACACCGAATTTATTCCATGATCTGACCAATACTTAATGAACAACCTATCATAAGAAAATTATTTTTAAAACACATAATAAACATATAATTCAAGTTTTATCTATAAAATATTGATTGTAGTTTATTAAATATTCAAAATACACATTATGTGTGGTAGGTTGGTTTCATATCCATGCATTGGATCATAAAAACAAATATTTAGGGTGTCCATATTGACTACGATTAGTATCTAGTACACCCTCAAAAAACCAATTAAGTAATGAAAATAATTATAAACATATTTTATGTGATTAGATTGTATAATTTTATCTTTGCATTGTAGGCATCAAAAAGAATATGTAACTTGATTATTTTTTATTAAATTCTTTGTGTAACTCATCGATTCTCTTCTAAACAGTTTTCTTTTACTAAGTAAGTTCTGTCATAGAAATGATACATGGATTAATGAATCTGAATCATTCTTTGGATTATCTTTCCCTTATATAGTTGTGATAAAAATGCCTGAACGAAATATAAATAGTTATTATCTTTAAAAAACATATTATCTCACTATTTTGACCAACTTATTATGAAAATATACCTTATGTATTTATTCAAAACTAAGATTCCCAACCATTCATGCTTGATAATATCATTTAGAGTCTCGAGACTAATTTTACCTGTTAGGGAATCTCCATATATATCTTCTTCATATGAAATGTAAGACATAGTTTTATCATTTAATTTTGTCTCTGCATGAAATTTTAATTATAATAAATGTTTCTATAGAACTATAGGGGAGAGGGAACTCTCGGAAGGTTATTTTGTTTTTGTGGTTGATTCATTAGATTTTCTTGATTTGACCTTCTGTTTCTCCACTGATTTTTCTATCTATAATATGATACCTAACTTCAAAATTTTTATCATCAACTATTATAGGTTCTTCATTTGAAATAATTTTTTAAAGACATACCTCATGTATCTTTATAATAATAGACATCCATGCTATGAAATCTCCAATAGCATCAATGACCATTGTAATATCTGGATCATCAACTGGAATATGAAAATTAGCAGTCGGATCATGAGCTACCTCAATACCCACTCTCATGTGATATTTTGGGAGGTATTTATGGTGTACCTGGTCTCCTGAGATATTTTACACTGTACCCATCACAACAAAATAGTGTGTGGATATTGACATATATAAATTACATACAACAGTACACTGCAGAATTTTAGTAATATAAACTTATCATAAGTTTTTTGATTCACGTTTAAGAGAAGAAGCAATGAAAAAATTTATTATCCTAAGTAAGGTATGTATTTGGGGGAATGAATAGCCTAAAATCTAGTGGGATCATTTGGTTTGTGTGTGGATCTTTTCTTCACCACTGGTTCACTTTGATCATTTCTTATACATTGGTTTGCCAAACCAGACAATAGAATAATATCTTGTAGTGAGTATATTTTTTGTCTCAAATCATCTCAACATATTATATGTATCTTCATGTGGTTTTAAATTCTCAAAACATGTTCAAAGAGATAACCCAAAACAAAATCCTGTAATGCGACCATATTGTTCAGGTCGCTTCAAATCTACTGAAAGTATCTCTTCTTCTAGTATGATCGCAGCCGATTCTTATGTCTAAATGATATATAAAATAAGAACATAAATAGATATTTTTATGTAATATTTTTATAAATCATAAATAATTACAATTATTTAATACTAAAAAATAATTCCCATGATTTTTTTGTGTTTTTATCAACTAATTTACCCTACTTATTTACATGTGCCTCACTCTATAGCACATGATGTGCAATTCAAGTGGATTCAGATTTGGATTCATCAATCAGCATATAAACAAAGGAACATATGTTGCTTCATATCACATAATTAAAATTTTAGTTTTTATTTAAAATATATACAAATTTATTCTCTAATGAAGCGTACCCCATCCTTGATTTGTGATAGGGGTACATTGGTTTTGATACACATTATTTATTTTCAGAAATCTTTTTCTATTTCATAAATTAACAATTTTGAATCAAGTTGGATAAAATAAATATTTTCAAATAATATATTATCAAATAAAATGTAACTAAAATGATTTATCATTGTGATGATTTATAAATGAAGTCTATGTTTACTACTTTATAATGTGTGCATAAATTACTTGTGGGTGGGGATTCACTATCCCTAAGATGCAACTTTGTAAGAAGAGTCTGGAAGAATCCATGGGATTTTACAATAGTCATTAAGTCAAATTTCTTATGGAAATATTCTAATATAAATTAACACTTCAAGGAATAGTGAAAATTAAATCAACATTTCATTATACTATTTTTAGTAAAATATAGAAAAGTATATGGTAAAATTACTATTATATCTTCCAAAAAAACTTCCTTCGTTATAGGTTAGTTGCGATGACATGAATCAATATCAATCCTCACATTATTCTTCTTTGTGACCCCAAGAGAACTAATGATCATTGACTTTTTGGGGTCAATAGGCTGGTAGTGTTGATTCCAACCAAATTCAAATTTTATACCCTGAATTGTTTCCATGATAATTTTATTCACTACTATGATGTTGTGTTGTTGTTTTTTTCATCAACATGTTGTTAATCCCCTAATAATTATGTAGTTTCATCATTAATAATTTTTTCTTCCTTGGTTTGGTCACACCATCATGTGAAGAAGACATTCTATGCATGAGTATTAAAATATTTAATTTGTCTTGAATAACAACAATACAATACACTCAAAGCATAAAATTCGACATTTTCATGCATCTTTCAGGAAATTTGTTACTGTCTTGAATAGAGATGTAATACTTCAATACTCAAGTACCACTAACCTTCACTACATTTATTTAATCCATCCTCATATGCTTTATTGCCTTCCATCTCTTGATGATGGATTGGGCTCCCTCTTTCAAACTAGCCTTCCTACCACCATTGTGGTGCTAAAGTTCCTTGATGACATACCTCCCAAACAGTTATTATTGCATCTTGTTGTTTGATATCTATCTCCCATATTTTTCGAACATCCACAAATTTCAATTGAATTACTATAACCAAAAGTCATAGTATACAAGAAACTAGTGATCATTTGGGATGGGTACTTCTCAGAGTAGTTAAAATAACATAGAAGAGATGGAGGGTGAGTCTCAATCAACAAAATGAATAATAACTTTTCATGAGATAAAATTTGAGTTGCCATTGAGTATTTTTAGGAGGTCAATCATCTTAGTAGTATTATCATCCAAGTATGTTTAACTGTATAGTTCTAATAGGATCTAATGTGACTGTACTCAAAATAAAATTAATTTTTGATGAAGTTTTTTCAAAACTAACATAGTGAGTTATATAAGAAATTTCATATCAAGAAACTAAAAAAATTCAATCATTATATTTTGATTAAATTTTTGGTTTCATTTTTTGTGTTATGGGGAAGTAATCAATGAGGAGGATGAAAGGATGAAGGATTTAAAGAATGAGTTGGGAGATGAGATATTTAAATCCATGATAGTGGCTTTGATGGAGATTAATAAATACTATACATGTGGTATGTATGTAATCAAGGAACATTGGAACCACAATGTTGAGAGGAAGGATAGTTTGAAAGAGCGAGTCCAATCCATAATCAAGATATGGAAGGAAATCAATCATCTGATGATGGATTAAATAAAGGTAGTTAAGGTTAATAGTACTCTAGTATTGAAGTATTATATCTAAGTTCAATATAGTAACAATTTTCATGAAAGATGCAAGAAATTGTGGAATTTTATACATGAAGTGTATTGTATTGTATATATATCTTACCAAAATGAATACTTATTTACACAACCTTATTCATGAAACCCATGGTCCTTTTTTATGAAAACATATTTTTTTGTTTATAACTATTATGTGTTGTATGTTTCTTTAAGAAAATTAGATGATATGTAGTTCACAAAGGTCTCTTATGAAGATGTAATGAGTTTAAAGTGTAAGGGTGGAATTGTTTAGGTATAGGTAGGTGAGTGAGAGAGAGAGGTTGTGGTTCCCAAGATGTTTAGATATTGTGGTTCCCATGTGGATCCCTAGAGGGATTATGCATGTGGATCTAGTAGCGCCAAAATAGTATGATGAAATGTAGTTAACCATATCAGTAGGAAGTATAATTACATGTTGAGGTTATTATATATCTAATTATAAATTAATTATAAAACATATTTGATGATCCCCCTTTTCTTGTTCGATTAATTTTATTTAGTAATGGAACATGAGCCTCGACCTAGTTGGTGAGGTCTCTCTAAGTGCATCCACGAGACCCAGGTTCAAAACTAGGTGGAGGAATAATTTTGGGTTACTATAGAAACACTATAGCATGCACTGTAGAAGGTACTGTTCAGTACTGTTGTAGCTAGAACTATTCATATTGGGACACCGGGTTGGGTTTGGAGTCCTTAAGGCCTTCGGGCCACCCAAGGACTTCAGGTCAGTAAGGCTTTCGGGCCACCTCATGGCCTTCGTGCCACCTCAAGGCCCTCAGGGACACCTGATTTGCAGTTGCACAGACAGATTCTACAAGGAACCGCTCTAGAGGAGGAAATATATAAGTCCCCGACCTTAAACCTTACTTAATATTGAATTAAATGAATAATTCACATTGAGTATCTTTTCACGGTTTAGAGTTTTAGAGAATTAGGACATAACTATTACATCTCAAAAGATTACAAAGTAGAAAATTCTACTAATTTTCCATAAAATAAAAACTCTTAAAAGGAAACATGTCTAGTTCCATGTTTTAGATCACATAAATTTGCCTTGATCCCATCCTTGACCCTATTCCACATTAAGTCCTATGAAAAACATTTCAAAAAAAAAACTTTGGGTGAGCATAAAAAGCTCAGTAAGGGATACACAATGAAAGAAACTTGTTAGTTTTTCCAAACAACAAGTAAAACATGTATACTTTATAAAAGTAATACTTTTCACCTTTATGAAGTATTAATAACTTTTCACTGAAATAAAATATCATTACATACCCTTTTGTAACCAAAAGATTACCATAAAACCCATATAAAGATCACATAACATATATAGGTAACTTGGGACATAAACATACTTAAATGGAATAACCATAAGGTCTACTTCCACACATATCACTTAATGGAATAACCATACAACCGACATCCATACCCAATGCATTAGAGGTTATAATGAAACCACCCGTCCTGGTATTCACGACACCACCCGTCATATGGTTTATCACGTAACCACCCGTCAAATGTCCAAGTACCATTATAAAATCATAAGACATAAAACAAATATAATGGAAAGAAAACATTTCCACACTAAGATCACAATATATAACTTAAATATATTGACATAACAAATCCATTATAAAAACCATTTTCAATACCAAAATACATAAAATAGTATATGGTATTTATTTCATTTTAAAAACATTACGACTTGTTGAGGAAGGCAAAGACCAAATAATACTCACGACGGCGGAAAAGGTCATTGTCACCGCGTACGTTAAAAGAAACATTACTTTTTGTCTTTTAGTAAAACACTTCATATAAAAAGATTCCTTTTGAATAAAATTAAAAGTCAAAGGGGTTTATAAACCGTATAAAAGAAGGTTTTGTATAAAACAAAAATATGCCTCAATGAAAGGAGGTTGAGACGAAGTCCCTTACCTCGGGTCCGAATTGACTCGATCGTTCTTTAACGTCCTGAATAATAAACTTGAGTTAATTAATACTTTCTTAAGAACCTTTTTCAATTTCATTATTACTTTTATATCACTTATTACCATGTAATCATTGAAGTTAATAATGTTTGTTTTGTCGATATTTGGTTCTTAAGTCGAAAGTGGACTTCTAACAATTACATGTTGTTCGTGTGGTCAAAGGTTCTTTATATCCAGAATGATATTCATGATTTGGATATCATATATATAATATATATCCAGCATATACATGTATTTATAATATTACATAATCATTTAGAGGTAAGAAATGAAATGCACCGTTCATGGAGACGGTAAGCCGTACGTACACATGAACGCTACTTTCATTTCTATGTCATATTAATGGAATTAAAACAAAATGAGAGGTATGTATATTTTAATTCCAGAATTATATTCATAATTTATATTTAAGATAAATCATATATAATAACTTTAAATCCATCATTTATACATCCCACATATGGCATTAACGAATCAAATCACTTTGAGGGGGCGGTAGTCCGCACTTCTTAAAATGAAGATATCGCGTATACCCATAATGGAAGCCATAAAGGTATACCACAAATGAAAAATACAGAAGCATAAAGAAAACATAAACATAAAATATATCATATATATATAGAGTGACATCTTAATGGCCACCATTAAAGGTGTTAAAATAAGATTGAACAATCATCGTTTCGTGAGGCAGAAATTCGCCAACCACAGAAACAGTATGTTCTTTAACCATTATACGAGGGTGTGTGTAGGTGTAGCTCGAATACTTCTTATAAAAACATCCTAGTATATTTAAGATACTGGTGTTGTTACAAAATAAAGTAATAAAAAGAGTTTAGAGGGTTGGAGAAGCAAAATAAAACAAAAGAACACAAGAGAAAACCTTACCTTTAAAATGGGTAACTCTTTTTGATTTGAGCTCAAAGGATTCCTTGGGAAGACTTATACCCAAAGTGAGGCTTCTAGGAGTAATAGAGGGATGTGGAGAGACAAAATGGGCAGAGTCTGGCCGAGCCAAAGGCTTGAGAGGCGTGGGTAAGGTGGTAGAGGTGGGGTCCTTTTATAAGAGGAGAGGAGGGGCACTCTTCGAAAGTTATAAAAGGTTACTTTATTATAAACTGCTTTTCAGATTTAAAAGGTACAAAAATTATATATTTCTAGGATAAGGTGATAATAGTTCTAAATAAACCCATCCAATAGGTTTTTGACATGTGTAGGGCTTAGATTTTACATCATCTTTTCATTTTATTTAAATCGTTAAATAATGAGGTAATCGCTGCATCATCATGGTGTCATAAATAATTTAATTTATATAATGTCTACAAATTATAAAAAAATATCATGATGTAGGAAATCTTTTTATATTTCTAATTAATATTTATAGTCAAAATTATGACTTGTATAACCCCATTTAAAAATTGTTTTAGTAAAACATCTCATGTTTGTGACATTTTTATTTTAACATTAAATAAAAAGTTATTAATGTCATTTTCCTACCAAAGTGGCTCCATGGGGTCCCCAAGTTGACCCATGGATTTTCGTGGTCGTCCATGACACATACAATAAGGGTAGGATAGGTGTCTATGTCATTTCATATTATTAAAAAATTATTTTTACCTTAAACTACACTAATTACCTCTAATTGCGATTAATAAACATAAAAGTTTCTATTCACCAAAAAATTATTTTAATCCTATTGAACCACATTTTACTTACTAATGAAAACCATGTATGTCAGATTTTTTAAATTCAAAACACAAAGGTGGTAAAATTTCATTTAAACGAAAAATCAGTTTTTTAAGTACCACTTAGTGGTTTCACTATTCATCAAAAATTGAAGTTTTTCAGAAAAATACCAAAAATTCACCCTAAGATATATTTGATATTCCGAATTCAAAAATGATGTCTATTTTACAAAATTGAAAACATATAAGTTGTATTAATTAATTTAATAATTAATTCCCACTTCCAAAACAAATAGCGTGTTTTTATGAAATAATATGTATCAAAAGATTGACACTAGTTTAAGTCCAATTTCAAAGTGAAATCAATTCCAATGACCAAAATTGGATTAAATGGTAAAAATATATTCTAATTGAGCTTTAAAACTAATTCAAATGATAATATAATCATATAAATAAATTAGATTAAAAAGCGGTTTTGAATTAAAATACAACATTTTTCACTATTCATTAAAAAATGATCTTTATGGGAAAAATACCAAAAATTTATAGAAAGTAAATTTTGATTTCTAGATTCAAAAAAAGAGTTTTATTTGGCCCAATAGAATGTATAAGAGTTTCCAAAACTATATTTAAAGAGGGTTCGCCATCAAAAGGCGATAGTTCGACCTTTTAGTAAAAATTAGAGTATATATGCCTAAAATTGAATTCTTTTCGAACTTTAAGCCTTTATCCTTTATTGGATAAATGTAAAAACATTTAAGAAACATATATAATCATATTTTAGTTATTTATATTCATTCCCGCCAATACAACGACTACGTGTTAACTACCATTTAAAATAATATTATTTTATTACTAGTGTGCAACGTAAGATTTCAAAGAAACTCTTTGTTGCGTATCGGGTACACTATCGAACATAGAAACCCCTTTAGAGTAAAATTAATATTTAATTCGAAAATATTAATAAATATGAAAATTATTTATTCTTTATTTACCTGGGATGTTACATCCTTCCCCCTTTTGGGAATTGCATCCTCGCAATTTTATTCACTTATCAAAATAAGTGGGGGTATTTATCCCTCATAGCATTTTCAGATTCTCACGTTGCCTCTTCAACCATATGGTTTTTCCACAAAACCTTTACCTGGTGAATTACCTTATTTCACAGCACTTTCTCTCTTCGGTCAAGAACCTGGACTGGTTGTTCTTCATAAGAGATATTCTCTTCCAACTGAACTACCTCTGGGCTCAAAACATGAGTTGAATCTGGCATATAATTTCTCAACATCGAAACATGAAAAACATTGTGTAGTTGAGATAAACTCAGAGGTAAAGCCACTCAGTAAGAAACTGTTCCAACTTTCTCCAGAATTTCATATGGTCCCATGAACCTTGGACTCAGCTCTCCTTTTTACCAAATCGCATCACACTTTTCCACAGTGAATCTTTGAGAAAAACATGATCACCTACCTCCAAAGATAGATCCTTCCTCCGGTTATCCGCATAACTCTTCTGCCCGCTCTGAGCTGTTCTCATGTGTTTCTGAATCAATTGAACTTTTTCTACCATCTCTTTTACCAATTCTGGTCCCATCAGCTTCCTTTCACCCACTTCATCCAAAAAAGCTTGAGTTCGACACCACTTGTCATATAATTCCTCAAATGGTGCCATCTGTATACTGGAATGAAAACTGTTATTATAAGAAAACTCAACCAAAGAGAGATGTTGGTGCCAACTTCCCTGATAATCCATCAAACAAGAATGCAACATATCCTCCAAAGTCTGAATTATTCATTCTGACTGCCCAGCTGATTGAGGATGAAAAGCTGTACTAAAATTTAATTTAGTACCCAACGACTTATGAAGGCCCTTCCAAATGTTAGAAGTAAACCTGTGATCACGATCAGATACAATGGATAGAGGAACTCCATGTAACCTGACAACCTCTTTAAGATACAAACGAGAAAGTTGATCTAGAGAGAAAGTATCTCGAATAGGAAGAAAATGAGCAGATTTAGTCAATCGATCAACAATAACCCATATTGCATTATTACCTTGAGGTGTCTTCGGTAATCCCATAACGAATGCCATGGATATATTTTCCCACTTCCACTCTGGCACTGGTAAAGGATGAAGCATCCCTTTCGGTAACTGATGCTCTGCTTTAACCTGTTGACAAGCCAAACACTTCACAGTAAAATCAACAATATCCCTTTTCATTCCATCCCACCAGTAATACTCCCGCAGATATCTGTACATCTTAGTACTGCTAGGATGAACTTAAAATGGGGAACTATGAGCCTCACATAACAACTCATTCTTCAACTGTGAATCACTAGGCACACATAATCTCTTCCCAAATCTCAAAACACAATCATTATCAATGTTGAATTCAGACAACTTACCCTTCTGAACCAGCTCTACCCTTTTCTGCAACTCACTGTCTTGCTTCTATGCTTGCTTAATTCTGTCTGATAGAGAAGATTTCACTGATACCTGAAACAAAACAGGACATCTTGCACCAACAACTTCTACGCCAAAGTTCATCAAATCAAAAACCAAAGGATCTCGTTCCAAACGTAGCATGGTTAATGAAGCATGACTTTTTCAACTCAAAGCATCAGCCACTTTATTTGTTTTTCCCAGATGGTAATGAATTGTACAATTATAATCCTTGATTAATTCCAGCCATCTCCTCTATCTCATGTTCAATTATTTCTGAGTGAATATATACTTTAAAATTTTGTGATCAGTATATATTTTACACTTTACTCCATACAAATGATTCCTCCAAATTTTTAGAGCAAAAACAACAGTAGCTAATTCCAAGTCATGTGTAGGGTAATTTACCTCATGAGTTTTCAACTGACGTGAAGCATATGAAATTACCTGATCATTTTGCATAAGGACACAATCAAGTCCCTTCAACGAAGCATCACTGTATATAACAAACTCACCATTCCTGGAAGGAAGTGCCAAAACTGGAGCATTCACCAATCTTATTTTCAACTCCTGAAAACAATCATCACATTCTTTTGTCCAGATAAACTTAACACCCTTCCGAGTTAGCTTAGTCATTGGACTAGATAACCGTGAAAAATTTTCAAGAAACCTTCAGTAGTAACCTGCCAAACCAAGAAAACTAAGGATCTCAGTTACATTTGTGGGTCTTAGCCATTATTCAACAACTTTTGTTTTTAGCAGGATCAATAGTTATTCCATTTTTTTTTGAAACAATGTGACCAAGGAATAAAATTTTTTGTGACCAAAACTCACACTTTCTGAATTTTCCATATAGTTTATTTTCTTTTAAGGTTTTCAAGATAACCCTTAAATGACTTTCATGATCCTCTTTACTTTTAGAAAACACCAAAATATCATCAATAAAAACAGCCAACATTTTTCACCTGAGTCAACTAAGCCATCACAACAACAAACTAGTTAGTTCTGATTCTGACCATCTCAGGATACTGATTTGAAAGGTCATTTCCCTCTTTATGCCTTCCCAGAAAATCTTTTCTATTTCATCTATGAAAAACCATTCTTAAAACAGAAAATCTTAGGTGAATAAACATGGTAATCTTCAAATGCTATATCATTTCAATCATACCATAAATTAATTTATAATTTAAAAATTTTCTAACTCCTAAAGTCGTCTAAACCGACCGCTGATACCAACTATAAGGCCCTGAACTTAAACCTTACTTAATATTGAATTAAATGAATAATTCACATTGAGGATCTTTTCATGGTTTAGAGTTTTAGAGAATTAGGACATAACTATTACATCTCAAAAGATTACAAAGTAGAAACTTCTACTAAGTTTCCATAAAATAAAAAGTATTAAAAGGAAACATGTCTAGTTACATGTTTTATATAGCATGACTTTCCCTCGATCCCATCCTTGACCCTATTCCACATTAAGTTCTGTGAAAAAAATTTCAAAAAAAAAAACTTGGGGTGAGCATAAAAAGCTCAGTAAGGGATACACAATGAATGAAAACTGTTAGTTTTTCAAAACAACAAGTAAACCATGTATACTTTATCAAAGTAATACTTTTCGCCTTTATGAAGTAGTAAAAACTCTTCACTGAAATAAAAGATCATTACTTACCCTTTTGTAATAAAAATATTACCATAAAACCCATATAAAGATCACATAACATATATAGGTAACTTGGGACATAAACATACTTAAATGGAATAACCATACGGTCGACTTCCACACATATCACTTAATGGAATAGCCATACGGTCGAATTCCATACCCAATTCATTGGATGTTATAACGTAACCACCCATCCTGGTATTCACGACACCACCCATGATATGGTTTATCACGTAACCACCCGTCAAATGTCTAAGTACCATTATAAAATCATAAGACATAAAACAAATATAATGGAAAGCAAACATTTCCACACTTTG
Organism: Viscum album; assembly: GCA_963277665.1. Lineage (NCBI taxonomy): Eukaryota > Viridiplantae > Streptophyta > Magnoliopsida > Santalales > Viscaceae > Viscum > Viscum album. The sequence continues at coordinate 1,465,267,837 of OY728123.1, forward strand.
ATCACAATATATCACTTAAATATATTGACATAACAAATCCATTATAAAAAACATTTTCAATACCAAAATACATAAAAGAGTATATGGTATTTATTTCATTTTAAAAACATTACGACTTGTTGAGGAAGCCAAATACCAAATAATACTCGCGGCAGAGGAAAAGGTCATTGTCACCGCATACGTTATAAGAAACATTCTTTTTTGTCGTTTAGTAAAATGCTTCATATAAAAAGATTCCTTTTGAATAAAATTAAATGTCAAAGGGGTTTATACACCGTATAAAAGAAAGTTGTGTATAAAACAAAAATATGCCTCAATGAAAGGAGGTTGAGATGAAGTCCCTTACCTCGGGTCCGACTTGACTCGATCGTTCTTTAACGTCCTGAATAATAACCTTGAGTTAATTTCTATTTTCTTAAGAACCTTTTTCAAGTTAATTATTACTTTTATATCACTTATTACCATGTAATCATTTAAGTTAATAATGTTTGTTTTGTTGATATTTGGTTCTTAAGTCGAAAGTGGACTTCTTACAATTACATGTTGTTCGTGTGGTCAAAGGTTCTTTATATCCAGAATGATATTAATGATTTGGATATCATATATATCATATATATCCAGCATATAGATGTATTTATAATATTAAATAATCATTTATAGGTAAGAAATGAAATGCATTGTTCATGGAGACGGTAAGCCGTACGTACGCATGAACGCTACTTTCATTTCTATGTCATATTAATGGAATTAAAAATAAATGAGAGGTATGTATATTTTAATTCCAAAATTATATTAATCATTTAGATGTAACATACATAATATATAATAACTTTAAATCCAAACTTTATACATCCCACATATGGCATTAACGAATCAAATCACTTTGAGGGGGCGGTAGTCCGCACTTCCTAAAATTAAGATATCGCGTATACCCATAATGGAAGCCATAAATGTATACCAAAAATGAAAAATACATAAGAATAAGGAAAACATAAACATAAAATATATCATATATAAATAAGGGGACATCTTAATGGCCACCGTTAAATGTGTTAAAAGAATATTGAACAATCATCGATTCGTGAGGCAGAAATTTGCCAACCACAGAAACATAATGTTCTTTAACCATTATACGGGGGTGTGTGTAGGTGTAGATCGAATCCTTATTATAAAAACATCCTAGTATATTTAATATACTGGTTTTGTTACAAAATAAAGTAATAAAAAGTGTTTAGAGGGTTGGAGAAGCAAAATTAAACAAAAGAACACAAGAGAAAACACTACCTTTAAAACGGGTAACTCTTTTTGATTTGAGCTCAAAGGCTTCCTTGGGAAGAATTATGCCCAAAGTGAGGCTTCTAGGAGTAAGATAGGGATGTTAATAGGCAAAATGGGTAGGGGTTGGATGAGCCAAAGGCTTTAGAGGTGTGGGTAAGGTGGTAGAGGTGGGGGTTTTTTATAAGAGGAGAGGAGGGGAACTCTTGGAAAGTTATAAAAGGTTACTTTATTATAAACTTCTTTTCGGATTTAAAAGGTCCCAAAATTATATATTTCGAGGATAAGGTGATAATATTTCAAAATCCACCCATCCAATAGGTTTTTGACATATGTAGGTCTTAGATTTTACATTATCTTTTCAATTTATTTAAATCGTTAAATAATGAGGTAATCACTGCATCATCATGGTGTCATGAATAATTTATGTTATTTAATGTCTAAAAATTATAAAAAAAATATCATGATGTAGGAAATATTTTTATCATTATAATGAATATTTATAGTCAAAATTATGACCTTTATAACCCCATTTAAAAATTGTTTTAGTAAAACATCTCATGTTTGTGACATTTTTATTTTAACATTAAATAAAAAGGTATTAATGTAATTTTCCTATAAAAGTGGCTCCATTGGGTCCCCAAGTTGACCCATGAATTGTCTTGGTCGGACATGACACATCCAATAAGGGTAGGACACGTGTCTAGGTCATTTCATATTATTAAAACATTATTTTTACCTTAATCTACACTAATTATCAATAATTGCGATTAATAAACATAAAAGTTACTATTCACCAAAAAATTATTTTAATCCCATTGAACAAAATTTTACTTCATAATGAAAACCATGTATGTCGGATTTTTGAAATTAAAAACACAAAGGTGGTAAATTTTCATTTAAACGAAAAATCAGTTTTTTAAGTACCACTTAGTGGTTTCACTATTCATCAAAAATTGAAGTTTTTCAGAAAAATACCAAAAATTCACCCTAAGATATATTTGATATTACGAATTCAAAAATGATGTCTATTTTACAAAATTCAAAACATATAAGTTTCATTAATTAATTTATAATTAATTTCCACTGTCAAAACAAATAGCGTGTTTTTATGAAACATTATTTATCAAAAGATTGACACTAGTTTAAGTCCAATTTCAAAGTGAAATCAATTCCAATGATGAACATTGGATTAAATGGTAAAAATATATTTTAATTTCACTTTAAAACTAATTCAAAAGATAATATAATAATATAAATAAATTATATTAAAAAGAGGTTCTGAATTAAAATACAACATTTTCACTATTCATTAAAAATGATCTTTATCGAAAAAATACAAAAAATTTACACAAAGTAAATTTTAATGTCCCAAAACCAAAGAAGAGTTTTATTTGGTCTAATAGAATGTATAAGAGTGTCCAAAACTATATTTAAAGAGGGTTCACCATCAAAAGACGATAGTTCGACCTTTTAGTGAAAATTAGAGTATATATGCCTAAAATTGAATTCTTTTCATACTTTAAGCCTTTATCCTTTATTGGATAAATGTAAAAACATTTAACAAACATATATAATCATATTTTAGTTATTTCTATTCATTCCCGCCAATACAACGGCTACGTGTTAACTACCATTTAAAATAAATTTTTTTTATTACTAGTGTGCAACGTAAGATTTCAAAGAAACTCTTTGTTGCGTATCAGGTACACTATCGAATATAGCAACCCATTTAGAGTAAAATTAATATTTAATTCACACATATTAATAAATATGAAAATGATTTATTTTTTATTTACCTGGGATGTTACAAAAGAGCAGGGCACATCCACCAGAGTAGGGCTAAACAGACTTTGGAAGAATGAGAGGGTATGGAATTTTCCATCGGTACCACACCTGTGCACCCCTGAACAAGAACAAGGTAGTCGAACAGTCATGAAAAGGTAGAGAGCTGATCACGATGCAGATGCTGGGGAGGAACATTTTCAAGTACTCATAGTTTTTATGATTTCCTTAAGACCTACTGGTCATGTAATGTCCCAAGCCTATAGGAAATGTAATTCTTAAGACTATGGGCCTTGTAAGGGTTCCCCCTCATCCCTTGAAAGGGGAGTTATTAGAAAATCAATAAAAAATAAGGCCTTCAGGCTATTCAGTCAAATATATATATATATACTATTTTCATTGTACATGGATTTTTAATAATATGAAAAAAATGTTTATTCAGAAATTTTGACTAAGAAGTCAAGTTGGTTATACCATCCACAAGCTTCTGCTGTTCACAAAACCTATATGAATCAAACATTTGGTTTTGAGTACAATTAGAACACAGAATTTTTGTAAAAGATGAAGTGGAATATTTATGGATTGAATTAGGAAACAAGATACTAGAATACTAAATTCAATGATTTCATTACTGAGATAGGTTTCATACAGAGCAATGCTGATAAAAATGTGGGGGGAGGGTTTTCTAGGTGAGGGTCTGGTTAGTAATGGATAGGGGAAGAATTTTAATTTCCTATATAGAGTTATTGGGGGCTATTGAAAGGAGATGAAAATAATAAATATGGTAAGAGGTTGTAGGTGAAGGGGGACTTTGATTTTCTATGGCTTACAGCTTGACTGTTTGGATGGTTTTTTCCTTGGCCTTATGGTGCGACATCAATAGGGAGTCATCTTCCTATGACTTCTACTAAATGTTTTATAATTATTATTGAATATCCTTATCCACTATGACAAATATAATTGTTTCCATTTATTCTTCTCTTTTATCACACTTGAGCGGATGAATTCAATCATTTTATGATTTCATTGAGAGAGTTACATTACTAGAAGAAGGATTTAGGATTACCTGACCATGATGGAGAAGTGAATGCCTTTATTTTAATTTTTAGGACAAACTCTTGAACAGTTGGAGCTAGAGCATGTGAATAAAATGAAGAAGAATTATAAGTTATGGACTCTATTATAGGAACATAGAGGATAATTAAATGAAGAAAAGATAAAAATATTTTTAAATGTAGCTTCGTTATATGATAGTGGGTAGAAACCACATTAGATGCTACCGATCGAGAAGAAAAAAATTATGTATATTTCTGATTTTTCTATTTGATTGTTTGCTTTTAGATTTCAGAAACTCAGGTATTAGGTTTCCCGCCCAAAGAAGTAACATGTGGTGAAAAATCTATTTTATTTATCCATATAGGCCCATACACATATATTGACCGACCTTACTACATGAAAACATCCTTATCTTTATTCAAAACCATTTTCTATAGAGGAAAAAGATGAAATAGAACCACTTGTTTTATTTCGGTGGAAAGGAAATGAGATATAGGGTAAGTTATGGTTAGGAACAATGAAAAAAATGAAAAACACATAACCTAAACAATCATACAATGATAAAGGAAAAGTGGAAAATAAAAAACATTGGATTATAGGCTTGATATTTTCGAGGGAATGTAGAAGAGTAACACTGGTAACAGGGGAGTTCTGTGAGAGCTAGAGAATCGTGAGTGACTGAGTCATGGCTAGGGTTATTTTAAATAGATCGGGACCACTTTTAACAGTGATTTCAATAAAGTATTGATAAAGATCCATTTTATCAGTTCTAAATTAATAAGTACTGATAAAATGGATATTTATCAATGCTTTTTAGTACGAATAAAAGACATCCTTATCCGCACTAACATTTTAACGCTAATAAAAATTTCTTTTAACAATGATTTTTTAGCACTGATAAAGACCAATATTTACTAGTGCTAAAAACCGCTGATAAATATTCATTTTATCTGTAGTAAAAATTTTCAACTGATAAAGGATTTATAATTATAATTATTTATATAAATTTATTATAATTCTATAATTATTTAAATATATATAATTATTTATTAATAATTATATAAATACTTATTTAAAAAATAATACTTATTTATTTATAATAATTATAAATATATAAATATATTAAATATATTAAATATAAATATATAAATATATTTATTTATAAATATTTATTTATAAATATATTTATAACATTATTAGTGGATATATAATCTTAAATACATGCATTTTAAAAATGAGTAGAATTGAATAATTCAAAATGAATACATTTTACAAATATTGAAAAAATGGATATATTTTATTAATTAAATATTAATTTTTTTTAAATATGGATATATATATATTTATGTATATATATATATATTTGAAAAAGATGAATATATAATCAAAATATGAAAACATAGTAAATAAATATATAAAAATAAATAATGGAAAATGATCAAATTCAAAAATAAAAAAATAAAAAATATTAAAAATGCATAAATAATACCCCTGTAATAGTAATAAAAATAAATAAAATTGACTGATTAAAAATGTAATATATTAAATGTATCATGTTATAATAAAATTCTAAAATATACTAAAATTTGAATAAATTACATACATATTAGGTGTATGTATTTCTTTATAATATTTTATTAATTTCTTAAATATATTTGTGTGCGCGTGTTGTATATAAAAATTCATTAATTACACACACACACACAAATATATATTTATATATATGTATGTGAAATTAATTTAACACACAATGTTTGATATATGTTAAATTGAAAAATCAAACAACTTTAAAAATGAATAAGATATTAATATGTTTTTAATTATTACATTATATATATATATATATTTAATATATGTTATTTATTACCATTTATAGTTAATATATATATATATATTATAATTATTCATTTTTATTAATTATTATTTCATTAATAAATTTTTAAATAATTTTGTAATTTATTTTTTTTGTTTTTTTATTTCAATTTATTCATTTTATATATCTAAATTTAATATATAAAATTTATTAATATTTATAATCTATATATATGTCAATTAAATTTATTCATTTTTATCAATAATTATTTAATTAATAAAATGTTTAATATTTTGTTTAATTTACTCATTTTAAATTTTTATTTGTTTAATTATTTCATTTTATTCATTTTACATATCTTTACATTTAATATATACTATTTAATTTTTTTTAATATATATATATATATATATGGATGTTCAATTTATTCATTTTTAACAATAATTATTTAATTAATGAAATTTTTAAGTTTTTTTATATTTATTTTTCTAATAATTTCATTTTATTCTAGACCTTTATCAGTGCTAAAAAAGCGCTGATAAAGGGTACCCTTTATTAGTTCTAGAAATATGTCATTGATAAAGGGTATCATTTATCAGTGCTAAAATAAGCCACTAATAAAGGGAACCCTTTATTAAGGCTTATTTTAGTGCTGATAAAGATGGAATTTATCAACGCATTTTTCTTGCACTGATAAATGCCAGTATTGTTTAATGTCTCTTTTTTAGTACTGAAAGGATAAAAAAACCCTTCAAAAATAAAATCTCATGTAAGAGATCATTGAGAGTTGTGATTTAAATATCTTTTGGGTGGTTATAAATGAAAATTTAGAAGATCCTTTAACAAAATCATTAACATTGAAAAAGAATGAGTATCATGTTGAATCTCAATGGATTAGACATATTAGAGGTTAAATTTAATTGTTAGAATATTTATAATTGTTTTATAATAATTTTAATTGTTATTTATCATTAATTCACATGTTTTTAAATGACCATAAGAATGATAATATCCCCTTAAAGTATGAATTTTAGTTATCCTAATCAGTGATCATCATGATGTTTAATAGGGTGTTATGATAAGTTAAGATTATCATGATTAAAATCTAGTATGCAATACAAAGTAAGATAATAAGTTGATATCTATTATCTAGACTAACCTATTAAATAATATCACATAGAATTTCATATGGTCATTAAAATACAAAGGGATGCATTATTTATTATGAATACCCCTTACTTAAAGTTTGAAATATACTTATCATGTAAACCTTTGTACTTTGATAAATTTCTTATGCCTATATTGAGGTTGGGCTAATCAAGGGGTGGTTTTGTATGTTGCTCATCATGTCATTAGTTGAGGTTAACCAAGATAGGATTCATCCTATAATTTGAAAAATATAACATTTGGGGACATCATTGAATTAGAATGAGGAAATGCTTGTCAATTATTAGTTAAGTGACATATGATGTTCTTAACTACTCATATTAATTATATGTGATGTATTCATTCAATCTAGTCAGTCTATTTTAGAGAATCATGAATATATGAGTTGACATATACTAGATTAACATGTTTCATATCTAATAGTCACTCAATGTCTAGGAAATATGGATTAGATAAGTACACATGTGATCAATATGATAAATTTTATGGTGTAAATTTTCATATAGAGATAGGAGTGTGTTTTATAGAGACCATTACATAACCAATTATAACATGAGTAACAATGATGTTTTTCTAGAGGCTACTCTTTTCTTAAATTTATGAGTTAAGAAGATCATATTTTGATTCAATGCTATAAAGGACCATAGATTCCCAAAATTAGGGGTTATAATAAGGAATAATGTTTAGATAAATTAATTATTCTAAAATGAATTTTATCTTATAAACAATGTCCAAAGGTGTTTGGATGGATTCAAAAAGTTTTGTCATGTTTTTCATTACATCGTTAAGAGATTTTAGTGTAAGTGGAAGACTGTTGGATGTTCACTAAAATATGATTAATTTCATTGTATTATATATTTGTATCATAATACATGTTATTAATATGATTCAAATCATAGAAAAAATTTGGTCATATCATTTGAGGCATTTGATACCTATATCATATTATATGATTCAGATTATTATATGAGATATCATGTTCATCCATGCTACTACATCATCAAAAAGGTTTTACAAAAGTTATAAATTAAAGGAATGATTAATTTATGGCATTAATAACATGTTATGTACATTTAAAAATTTAATAATCATTATAGTCTAATCTGTATATATTTTGAGTAATATATTCCATCTTTTAAATGTTGGAAGCTACTATTAATTTTCCCTCATTTAATCAAGTGAGTATATATAAGGGATTGGAACATCTTATTTGAGTATGGGGGTATACTTCAAAGAAATATGAATCTTTATTTATTCTTCTTATTCTCTATTTTTCATTAACGATAAGGTGATATCACACCTTTGGAGTCTGTGGTGTCATATTATATCACAAAGGGCCTCTATTGACTGATAGAATACCTCTGGAGGAAAGCGCTCATGTGCTGTTTCTCAGTGATATCCCTCAAACATAATCAATTGAGATAGAGATAACTAAATATTAGGAACACTTATTTTTTTCTTAATTTTCATATTGACATGAAGATGATAGATCTGACCATTCATTTGGTTTCTTTTAATATTTATGGCATGTGATGTTCCCAGAAAATCCTTTAATACTCACATCCATAGTGCGAAAAACTAATTCTTAGAACACCCATCATGTTCTTATCCATCCACTTTAAAAACAACATATTCATTATAGAATAAGAATATATATTTTAGTGTCAAACCTAAAATTCCTTCAAATCTAGACAAATAAAAAAATTATGACTTGAATACTGCATCATGATTTAGTGCTCCATGGTACAATCCCTTCTTCATGGAATAAATTATCTTGCCTCACACACTCGATTTTATTATCCATGTGCTTTGTGGTGTTCCTTTGATATGTCATGGTGCAACCAATTTTTCTTCTAAAAATATTAAGAACATAACAACTCATGGATTTTCATTATGATGTTATTTCCACACCATGAATAACTATATCCAACATCATCATATTATTTCGTAAAATCATAGAATGAGCCCAAATTTTATGGTGTGGAAAACACTGGATCTCTATAAATTAAAATTAAATTCAGTGCATCAAAATGTTATAATCATCTCATATAGTATGATAGTTTCTTTATCATCTTAAACAACTCCAAACACCCGTTTTCAAAATCCAAACTCTTTCAATGATCTTCTGTGATCCTAAAACAACTTCACCTCAATTAAAAATTTATGAATCAATTGAGATTGAATATTATTCATTCATTGAAAAATTGTGTCGATTTATTTAAATAAAATACAATGATAATAAAATCAAATTAAGTCCCACATTTCACAAAAAAATCCCATTTGACAAAAACCAACACTTAGGGGGTCCTTTATCAACACAAAATCTTTAGGTATCAATAATATCACACAACATTTTTTGATCTCAATTATCCCCCTTTGGATTTTTTTCAACCATATCATATATCAAATTAAAAAAAATATTATTTTAAACTATTGAACATATATCATCATTTAAAATAAGAAATGAATCATTATTCAATCATTATTAGACTATATGAGTGAACCAGATATATGAAACAATATTTATGAATAAGAATACCAAATATGTCCCTTAGTGTAACATATATTCAATTGCCAAATAGATCTTCTACATTTTTCACTCAAACTCTTCTAAAATATTCCTAAATTAAAAAAACATCCTAGAAACATGCTCAAACAAAATCATTATAAAAATTCACACATTTCACCAACACGCACACTAAACTCATAAATTTACCCTTTAAAACCCCCTAAACATATTTCCCCATAAGGAAGACCATTTTATTTAAATTTATGTTGTTTTAATTCCATTTTCAGAACAAAAATACAAATACAATATGATATGGGATAGAATCACCATACCTTAGCCATGAATAAATATAGGTTTAACTCCATAATCAAACTTATTTTCTAAAATGAATCCTTTAGTAAAAGTTTAGTGAATAGATATGATATTTAATAATTTATTAGAATAAATTATATCTTCAACACTCCTCACTCTAGAAACTCCTTGATAAAGTGGTACTCGATATCAATTTTCTTTGATTGAGAGTTCTGAACATTATTTCTTGATATATTAATGGAACATTGATAATCACAGCCCATGATATGAAAAAATTAACACCACTTTAAGATCTTCCAATTAACTTTTCATCCACATAAAATGGGTTATATCTTGAGTTTAAAAAGTATATTCCAACTTGAATGTAATCAAGGTCACAAGAAGTTTCTTATTTCGTATTCCATGTCACACAACTTTCTACTAAAAAAACTCCACCAGATGTTAATATTTTATCATAAACATTTCCAACCTAATCAACATATGTATATCCAAAGAGATCAACCCTTACATTATTGTTATATTTAAATCTATATTTCACAATTCCTTTGATGTATCTGAGGATCCTCATGGTATCTGGAAAATGTGTTTATTTTGGAACACTTTTGAAATATATAACCAAATGTAACAACAAAAAATAAATCTAGTTGTGGAGAAGTAGAGTAGGGAAAAATAAAATTAATTTTAATAAAATATATTAAATCAACTTACTTTCCATCACATACCTTTATTTCTTAGATCCCATTAAAATTTAGGTATAAAACTACTTTGAAGTATCTTTTTTAAACTTATTTAAAACTTCCTGGAAATACTTATGTTGACCAAAGAAAATATGACCATTCTCTTGAAAAAATTGTAGACCTAATAAGAAATTCATCTCTAGAAGAATGTAAATATAAACCAAATTCATAATATATAAATAAAACCACTCAAAAACCCATTAGTTGTATTTAAAAAAGATTATATAATCTGCATAGACAATTGTAACTAGAGTTACCCTTTTTTCATATTTTATATAAAGGTTTATAACTACACTTCACTTCTTGAATTTAACTAAATTCAAAAAAATTTGAAACATGTAATAACATTACCTTGGGGCTTTTAAAACCAATATAGATACTTCTTTAACCTAAAAACATATCCTTTATGTTCTCTAAGAAATAAACTGTTATGTTTCTTAATGTAAACTACTTCTTCGAACTATCCATTAAGGAAGGATGACTTGACATCAATTTAAAAGATCTTGTATATTATTTTTGTGGTTATAAGAAGAAAAATTCTCACTTCTTCAGTCCTAGAAACTAGTTTGAAAGTATCATCAAAACCAGTTCTATCCACCTATGAGTATCCTTTTTACACAAGTCTTTCCTTTTTTTTTCATCACCTCTCCTTTCTTATATGAATTTTAGGGAATACCAACCTTTTTATGATAAAATTATAGTTATTTGGCTTTGATACCAACTAGAAAGTATCATTCTTATTAATTTGATCTAACAACGCATTCATAGAACAGATTCAATCTTAATACTCTAAATATTCTCTCATATATTTTGGATCAATTTGAGAAAATAGTGAGGTATGTGTTACTATAATCATAGTTCTCGAAGTTTGAATTAGATGTATTTGATCCTGATATTGCTCTGAACCTCCACCAACTTTATTAACCTAGAATAAGTTGAAAATGTTGTTATTAATCACTATAAAAGTATTAATCATCATCTTACAAATGTAGTTTTTCTATATTTCCATTATTTTTTGAAACTTCTTCCTACTTATCTATAAATCACACTCCAATATATTTACTTATGGAAACTTGATTATTGATTTCTAACATCCTTTGTTGAGTGTTACTACACTTTCAAATAAGTTATATCCAAAATATTACTTGTTTATTTGTTATAGAAATGATATACTATTTCATTTGGAGGATTACTTAGGAGGATACCTTCAACACCACTTTCCTTGAACATTCCCAAGTTTTAAATTTTTCCTTGATAATACATGGGATGCCAAATACCCTTAAGTATTTAGAGATTAAGTCTCATCTTATAATAATTTTATTATGGATATATATCTTAATTAGGATGATATACACAAAATTTTTTAATCTGAACCACTATGATTATAGATTACCTTTAGAAAAATCAAGACGTATCTTATCCCATCAATACCACATGACCCAATTCCATTAATTTCCTATCATTACTTTACATAACACCATTTTTATATAGATTATATGATTTTTTTAATTCATGATTAATACCACGATCTTTAAGATATGATTTATTTTTACCACATGTGTATTCAACACCATTTTCTATCCATAACTTCATTAATAAGAAACTGTACTCATTTTTTAACTTATTTTAAAACTCTTAAACTTATTGAAGGCCTCTAAATTATTCTTAATAATGATCATACATGTAATATGAGTAAATTAATTAATAAAGGAAATGGAATACTTATCTTCATTATATTATTTCATTCTAATAGGACCAAAAACATTTCATTTAATAAGATCGAATAGGTGAGATGTTTAAATATCCAATTTATTATATAAAGAGTTAATGATATTCACTTTTTTACATATAGAAAACACCAAAATTATTTTTCTCTTGAATAAAGGAACATCAGGAACATTACTTAATTATGGTAAATCATGTTATTTTGACCAATGATTTTAAGTCTTCATTTCCACAATTTATATTCTTCTTTCAAGATTAAGTAACATGAATTTTTAGTATTACCAACTTGAAACAAGTTTCCCCAATTTCAATAACCTCTCATCAAAAACATATCCATCTTTCAACCTCTTCACCAAACATGAATCCTTATAAAAAACTACTTATTTTCCTTCATCAAAACGTTAAGACACACATAGTAAGTTATGTTTTAATCTTTCAATAAATAATGTGTTATTTGACTTCAATTTATCTTTTCCTATGATTTATAAATCAAATCATTTTATCTTAAGCAACGAATTATGGAAAAAGGACATCGATACTTTATTAAACTTCTTATAATCTTTCAAGAGATTAAAATATCCTATCACATGTGAAGATAATCCACTATCCAAAATTCATGGATGTTCCTTTTGATATGATTTGAGTGACACTTCAACAACCAATGCCTTATCCTTTCCTTTCTCTTTATTCTTTTATGTTTTTTGAGTATTGAAATTCATACTTAGTTGGTAAGGTAAGATAGTGAGATAATATTTATTATCAAAACCCAATTGGTCACAACTTCTATAAGCTTATTACAATAATTGAAAACTCCTTACAAATATTTAATACAAATTTTTTATATTATTTCAAATATTTTTTTTCTTTAAGTAGGTTGAATCTCCCTAAAACATTACCTCGTATATATTTTAGGTTCCTATAAATTATTGTGACTGAACCAACATTGCCTTTCTAGGTTCCCAAAGCCTCCACAATATTAGATTTAGATATAAAATGAGTACTTTACATTCAACACTACTTACTATATAGTTGTAGAATCTTATTTTACATCCAACATATGACCATAAACCTTGTATTTTGTTTTCCAAAAAAAATTGTGGCCGAATCCCAATAATTTATTATTCTTCTTATTTCTATTTCCATCATTTTTTAAGATAACCAGTATTAGTAGCTTTCTCTTTTATGTAATGATCCCCAAGATTATTAGATTATTGAGAATTTTCTTGATTTGATAAAAATTAGGATTTATCCACCCAGGTGTTTTGATCCACCATTTCAAAAATATTATTATTTGAATTTTATATAACTTCTTGAATAGAATTATGAAAGTTATATTTGAATGTTTCCAGTTGATTCTATGATTAAACCAATTTTTTAAACAACCTAAATATCAATCTTCTTTTCTTTAGCCTTATCTTCCACACTAACATTAAATTTCTTCTCTTTAGTGAGAAAATTATTTAATATATCAGTATCATTTACCATATTTGAATCTTTCTAAACATGTAATCTATCATTTTTTATTGATTTTTACCATATTTTAATATATTATTATTCACCTTCTCCAATTTTGAAATAATTAAAATACATTTATTGAGATAAAAATTTTACATAAACTCCATCTATATTTATTTATCACTTATAAAATTTCTGCTCTCATAAATAATTAATTATTCCTTATTGAACTTTGAAATTAGTAATTTTTCATCTACTTTTCTGGAATTATAAAATTCCTCTTCATGTTATCTATAACCACCATTATGAAAATTTGATAAGAAAATTTTCTGATTGGGTTTAGAAAAACAATTACCTTTAAGCTTTAAATAAAACTTTGTCTTATTTAATTTTGAATATTTCTTATTTGAGTAACTCCGTGTCTTCTCAACTAAATATTCACAATATTATTCCTCCTTTTAACTTCAGAATTTATTTTATAAAATTTATAATAACTTCACACCTGAAAAATTTGAGTGGAATATTCCCTTGATAATTGCTTTTCCATCTTCCCATACTTATTAAATTGAATGGAATGAGTTTTTTATAATTTCATATCTACATATTCTTCTTCATTATAATCCCTTTGTTCCAACACTAATATTTTAAAAATATTGTATTATTTAAAATCTTTAAAGGATATTTAATATATCATATTTACACTTATTTTTTAAAACACACTCCTTAGTAATTTAAAAATCAATAAATATATTGAGAAATTCCTTCAATTTATGGGTGTTGGTATCATAGTCTTCATGTTTCAAAACATTTTAATCAAATTTATCTAGAAAAATACATAATAACTTCTCAACAACTAAAGAATACATCAAATTCTCAACAAAACATCTGATGGTGATTGAAGGTGCTGTCATGACACATTAAATTAGTTATGTTTTATATATGATTTTACCGTATTAAGAAGAAAGTTCATCTCTCAAGGTCTATTTAAGGTTTAAAGTGTGCATTTTAAATAATCTTTTCAGAAAGAAAACTGGAAATTAAGGGGATTAAATGATGTTTCAAATTAAAATAACTTAATTAAATAGTTTAATAGTTGGGAAATTGAAGTGGGTTTATGAATTATATTAGAAGTAGATCATTACATGTTCATTAAACATATTAGATAATTCATTTTGTTTACAATTTCTATAATAAAATTCTTTGTCGAGGGTAATAAAGATCTTGATTCCCCTATTTTCCCTTTAGAATGGTGAACCTAGAACCAACCCTTGATATAATGATATCTTTGAGATGTTTTGGAACTTATATATAAAATGATGTATGATAAAGAATAATGATATCTCATGTATGTTTGAGAGAAAAATGACCATTGTGTTTTCCAATCAGAACTTCCCAATATACCCATATGAAACCTCAATCCCATACATTATCAAATGAAAAGTGATTCAATTAATCATACCAAAATAATGCATTCAAAGATAAAACTTGTTAATATAAAACTAAAATAAATGTTTAAAAACTCAAATCACACTAAAGTAGTAGAAAAAGGTGTTATAACTCACTTTATAAGTGTCTATCTCCCTCATAATGATCAACCACCATTTATTTTTCCATTGGGAAGAGGAAGAGGCTTGAGTAGAATTCTATCTTCATCCTTGATCATCCTATAAGGAAAGGGAGATGAAAAATTTCTATGATTATTCAAGTAAACCAATAAATATCCAAAATGGAAATTCTTCACCCCTTTTTTTGATCTTATAAATGAGGATCCCAAGAGGTATTTTTATAGGCCAAGTGGATGGTGGTTTTTGAAACCATATTTTCAAGATACCACTTGTGACTCAGATTTATATTGTTAAATGACCTTATATCGACTTTAAAAAAATGTAATAGTTATTGTAAGGCTGATTAAATATCTCCTTATAAAACTATTTGTCCATTGGAGTTTTATAATGAGATATAATGTAAAAATATCAAGATATACTCTTAACATATAGTAGATTATTTTTTCTCAATATATCACATCACTTAGGCCACCGGTTATATGAAATTGGAATAGGTTTTTTATTATGATTTGAAGACTACATATTTATGGATAAAATTTCAAATTTTCAACTCAATAAGAAGAAAAAATATTTTATAATTTTCAAATAAATTCATATATTTGATTGGTTTTCATTGTATTTTTGCACATTTTTCTCCCTCTTCATCTTGGGACCTCCAAATCACCTCATACTTTAATGAAAACATCAAAAAAGTAAAATTCACTATTTTAAAAGTAATTATCATTAACTAAATGAGAACAATTACAAGTTCTAATGATTATTATATTATAATACACTATAAAATAGTTTAGTATAGTAGTATAAGGGTGAAATATAATAGATAATCATGGTGTGATCAAACCCCCAAAACTAAACATTTTTAATTTTGGGAAAAGTTATATTTCAAAAAATTACGATTAATGGTATTCCCTTGTTCATGAATATTTAATATTCACGGAAATTAAAATCATGGTATCATTATGAGAAATGGAATAACCACACCAAATAGTTAATCTCAATAAGCATATAAATGAGCGTCTCATAAATTTTATGAGGATAAAATATAAGTACATGCATGATAATCTTCCTAGAAATAAAATACATGATTAAAATATTAAAATAAATCCCAATTTATTTGTGTGATTACTATTTCATTACAATATTTCAAATTTCTATCTATTAAAAATAAGTATTTAATTTTTTTATACTTTCCAAATAATTTCCACCAAAACTTTCCTATATCCTTTGTAATCAAATTTCAAAACCCACTCATTTAAGCATTATTAAAAATAAAAACATAAGATCCTAACCAAATTATCCCCATTTTTTTGTACATTTCATCACTCCCATAATTATTTTTATTTATTTATATTATGTTTTTATTTATTTTATTTTTGATGGTGTACAACAATATGATAATAGGCACACACACATAGGTTAATCTGATATAGTAGAGAAACAGGTAAAATAAGGAATGAATTTATGGAAAAATCATATTTAAAATACAAATAACATTATCCTAACTTATATATACCTTCAATTGAGTATAAAAGTCTCACATTCCAAGTTATGCGCAATGATTTGTAGAGATATTAAATAACATGCATTCATTATTAAATACTTATCTTGAAAGTATAAAAATATCAAAGGTTTTATAGAGATAAAATCATTTATATCATTTACAAATAATCAATTTTACATAAAATCACCCAAAAATGTTAATTATATGCTCTAATTTACATTCCATTAGTGGAATTAATTTTCATTAAATGTTAAAACAACATGAAAAAGGTAAATAAAACATGAATTTTCAATAAATTCCTTGATAAAATGGGAAATTAATATGATTATTAAAACATAAAAGTGAGAAAAAAGAGAGTTGTAAAAATAATAAAATAAGAAAAAAAATTAAAAGAATGAAAATAGTAAAAGACTAAATAACTCAAGAATGTATCCACCCCCACACCTAGAATATGAAATGTACTATGTACAATTAAAAGGAATGAGTGATGGAAGGAAAAGAAATTATGGGTGTCATTGGTAGAAATATTTTTAAAAGTGTATTTCCTCTATTAGGGACTCCAAAAGGATTTCATAAACTTTATTTAGCTGTTTCCCATTGATGATGGTTGACTATTAAATTTATTCATTTTTAACCTCTACAACCCCAAAATTATAGACATTAGATATAGTATATGGACCAAACTAGTGGAAATAAAACTTACCTTGGTGAAAATAGATCCTTTAATTATAAATGAGGACCTTCTATGCAACAAGAAACTGAATAGGATGAGGTAGTCATGGGAAGCCTAGGTTTATTCTTTATAGATTTAGGGTTTATCATATGAATTTATTCATATTTCCTATAGCTACTGAATCTATAAATTCTTTTTATCACATAAACAAGAATTTTTTTAATTCCATTATTTAATAGCCAAATGGGACAAGTGCTCTATGTAAACTGGGTGGCGAGCAATATTTTGAAATACATGCTAATAATGTGGCCTACTATTGGTAGTTTTGAAATCAGTATGGTAATCCAACAAAACATCATCAAGTTTAAGACTACAATATTTTTAAATTGGAATAAACATTTTTTCAATAAATTATTTTACCTATCTATTATGAAACTCATCTTTCCCATTAGTTTTGGGGGTGATAATTTTTAGACACTGGATGCTTGAACCTATACCGATGTAAAAATGATCACATTGTGTGGTTGAAGAAATTAGAACCCTAGTCACTGATAATGAACAAAGGAAATCTAAACATTTAGAAGATTTGGGTTCTAAGAAGTTTAAAAACTACCTTTGAGATGTTAGTCCTTGTGGATCATGATTTTACCCATATATAAACATAGTCCACTTCTATAGGAATTAAATGGTTTCCAAATGAATTAGAAAATGGCTACTTGATGTCAATTACCTAATTATAAAAAATTATTAGTGAAAATAAACTGTTATCGTGGAATATAATTTCTTTTATATGCAATCCATTTCCATTAATAGTGAGTAAAATCTAAAAAAAACTCATAGGAATATTAAAATAATGTTTTCTAAAATAAGTCATAGTCAAGGATATTCCTTTTAGTTCTTTTGGGACTAAAGTGACCCCAATAAGCAAGAATGTGTCAGAATCTGAGGAAAGATGTGAAATATTTGTTGGGTATATATCATCATATGAACTAGTCATTATAAAATTTTTAAAATAGGTGTCATACCAAATTTAATACCTGTAATCACTTCTAAGAGTATCCATTTGGAGTTTATTATATTGAGGAGGTGCATATGAGGATACCAAAAAGTTCACTAAGCCAGGAAACCATGGGATGGTATTGTAAATTATATAAAAATGATCATCAAGGAGGTTTTTAATAAATAGGAATTGATTATATAATAAGATGTAGAGGTCAATGAGGTGATTAATAATATGTCCAAAAACTAAAATTTTCACTCCCCATTTTTCCTTAATTTTAATATCAAATTATTTAAGTAGGAGAATCCATCAGATAATGTGTGTTTTAACATCGACCTTTGCCAATAATTTTTTAATTGTATCATGGTTAGAAATCACCACTACTTTCAACTAAAGGAGATATGAATGAAATTTATCCAATGAGAACACCATGGTAGGGAATTATTTTTTAGTTATGGTGTAGTTATCTTATGCTAGATCTAGAGTTTGAGTTGTGCATTCAATGACACGAGAGGTGTGATCTAATCATTGTGAATGGATAACCCCAAAAACATATTTGGAGGCATCATAAATGATTTCAAAGGGAATATCCAACATTTCTTTTTGGATTATTGGTGGTGAAGTGTGACACTTATTTAATCCCTCAAATAACACTTTATAATTTTCGTAAAAAAAATATTCACATATTTTAGAAAATTTTTGGACAACGAGAGAACAATTTTACTATATTATTATAAATAAACAATAAAAACCTACATTTACTAAAAATTAATGCACATATCAAACATAATTAGGTTAGTTTAATAAAGAAATAAGATCAATTTTTGACTTATTAACCAAGATACACTCCCTAGAAACAACATAACCTAAAATAATGACATGTTCCACTGTAAAATAACATTTTTCATGATTTAAAATAATAGTTTTTAATGCATCGATTAAGTATAGAAAGGTTATTATACAAATATTCATCAAAAGATGAACTATATATAGTAAAATCATCCATAGAGACCTCCATCCAGTGCACTAGGTAATATGATAAATTAAAAACCATGCGATGTTGGAAAGTACCCATTACATTACATAGGTCGAATGGAATTATCTTATATGAAAATGTAAAAAATGGGAATGAAAATATTTAATTTTCCTAATACTTAGGGGTTATATGGATCTGGAGTTTTTTTAAGAATCCATCAAGGAAATAGTAATGAGCCTTACTCACCAACCATTCCAAAATTTTGTAAATAAATGGAAAATAAAAATGGATCTTTTGAGTGAAATAGTTAATATTATGGTAGTCTATGGAAACCCATAAACTATTTTAACTCTTATGGGAACAAAATAATTATCATCTTTATGAAAAACTATATTACAATTTTTTAGGAAAATATTTAGTTATACAAACCCACTTACTATTAGAGATAAGATATATAATCCCAAATGCTAATAGTTTAATTACCTCCTTTTTGAAACCATCATGTAGATTGTTATTTGGTCTATGTTGTGGTTTTATTACTTGTTTATCCTTATCCTCAATGAGAATTCAATGCATGCATATGGATTCGATAATTCAAGGGATATCAACCAACTTCTAACTAATTTCCTTTTACACTCTCTGAAATGATCAAACATCTATATTTCATGGCATAATAAGAGGTTATGGGAAATAATGACCTAAAATTGGATGACACCCTCAAGGAATTAATATTTTAATTTATTTGGAAGTTTTTTAAATTCAAGAGAAGGTATGTTGAGAATAAAAAAATGATTTTGTGTAAATAATATCAATTATACCATCTATATTTTCATTATTTTTCTCCTCAGTGGGAAATCCAATATCAATGGTCATTAAATAATTATTTATCGTTTCAAAAATCCCAATATGTAAGTAATAATCAATATAATTACTTGTATGGAATTTTTACAAACAATAATTATAGAAATAAACACATGAATCATTACATAGAATGTATATAAATGTTTAATACTCATAAAGGTAATCATGTGAATAAATACAATTTTTTTTCTAAAGGCAGTACATCAATTAAACTAACTTAATTAGATAAATTTTCTTTCGGTTAAGGCTTCATTTCATCTAGGATGTTGAAGTGGAAAATGTATCCACCAAGCTCCATAGAAATTGTACCATCATGTACATTAATTATGGTTCAGGTATTTTTCAAGAAAGGTATCCCCAATATAATTGGATCATGTCTATTTATCCTATCATCTTTCATTTTGGGAACTTAAAAATCTGTATGAAAAAATAAATTTTTAATCTAGACAAGAACATCTTATAGAAAACTAGCAGGTTGTATGGTACTCAGGTTTTCTAGTCGAACAAAAATTTTATTTGGATTTATCTTTTATAATTTAAATTATATTAAATGTATTTAGGCATTACATTTATATAATATCCTAAATCAAACATGACATTATAAAAAAATAATCCCCTATGTTACATGGAATTGATAATATTCTAGGATCCTTGAATTTGGAGTGATGTGATGGTAGGATAAATATGGCGACTTTCCTCCCTAAGATCACATTTTTATATCCTTAAATTCACATTCCATGTGTACACATATACTTTAATAAATTAGCATATCATGGAATTTTATTCACAACATAAATTTATGGAATGTTAACATACAATTTTTTGAATGTTTCCAATATTTACTTATCAAATTTAGTTTCTTTTGGTTTCTTTAGTTGGGTGGTACTTTGTTGAAATGGAAGAGGTTTTTTTAGGATACAGGGTTCATCAATTTACACTCCCTTCCCTTTTATTTGACCCATATTAAGAAAATTATTTTCCTAATTTAGATATGTAGGGTTGGTTGGGATTGTTGTTTACTCAAAAGTTGATAACTCTAATGGAAGGGGAATTTTGATTTTAAATTTTGTACCAATTTTATGGGTAATAGAACTAATATTTACTTTATAATTAGGATTGAATATTTTTGGGAAAGGAATCTTACTTGACCATTGAATTTTGTTTTTCCCCACTGAGTTGGTGAGTTGTCATAATTGGGTTCTCATCTCCTTGTATGGAATCCTAGGTTGTTTTATGGAATTGAAGGTTATTTCCACCAATATATTTCATTAGGAATTTTAAGCTCATATTCGGTTTAGGAAGATGTTTTTGGAAAGTCATTTGTGGTGGTTGAGGATTTGTGGGAGGTGGCGGAGGATAACTACCTTACCATGGGTGGTTCTATGATAATTGAGGCTAGTTGGGACATCCTCATTGTCTATAATCTTGATTATATTTTAATCCATAGTTGGATGGATAATATGGTTATTTCTTTATGGTTTGGTAATATAGGAAGCCTAGGAATATTTCCATATAACTCTTAGAAGGGTTTCTCAATTGAGGTAATTAGTCATAATAGAGGGTGTTAGAGGCACATATACCAGAATGAATTAGAGGAGGAGGTTGGGAATTCCCTTGGGAAATATAATGTTTTTAGAGTAAGGTAAATACCTCTTCAAACATCATTTCCACATTATTTTCAAAATTATCATTATGCACATCTTGGACTCCTCTTATGAGTATACTAGACCTTAAACCATATCGTTGAGAATTATATTCCATGCTTTCGACGAGGGTCCTTACAATGATCAAAGTCTTTCCCAGTAGCACCACCTTTGACAACATTAATCATATTACAATAAATATGAATTAAAACATCATAAAAATATTGTATTAAAATTTTATCTCACAATCTTGTGTGTGAAAAAATTGAATAAAGTATTTTAAAACCTTTATAGTATTCATGAAATTTTTCTCCATTAGATTTATTTATTCTAAAAATTTCATTCCATATTGTTTCAGTTTAAGAGTCTTGGAAATATTTTTTAAGAAAAAGGTGTTTCATGTCTGAAAAATCTCTAATTGGGGAGTTATCATAGTGAAACTAATGCTTTGCAGTGTCATCAATAGAAAATTGTAAAGATGTAAGTTTTAAATGTTACTCATATATATTTGAATGTTTTGATGTTGAGAATAAAGTATGAAATTATTTTGAATGATTATGTGGGTCTTCTCTAGTAAGATAATGAAATTTTGGTTATAAGTGAATTAGATCATATTTTAGTTCGAATCTTGGTTCTTCAACTTGTATTTGAATATAAACAGGATAGATTTAAATATAAGGTGAATTTTACTACTTTGATGTTCCTTTATTTTACACTTTGTTATATATGTTTGTTTCATTTTAAACTTTAGTTATAGAATAATAATGGTTCATAAGATGGATCTTGATGGGTTGGGTTTCCTCCTTCAAAGAGTCCTTCGGTGATTCATGGTGTTGATGATGTATGATACTATCTGGTTCAGGTTTAAAAGGTTATATTTCTTTTAGATCATAACACATAATTCATATAATCTACATAGAAAAGAAATTAGAACACAATATATATATATATATATATAAAATGAGAAGATAAAAAATACACATATTTACAAAATACACAATGATCATATAAAAAACACATAAAAATATTAATAACTCAAAAAAAAACTACACTATAATTTGATTAAGATGCCATGAAATGTAAAATTAGTTATGTTGTAAAGATGTTTTCAGAGTATTATTTAGACCCTTATCCCTCTATAATGGAAATTCTAAGGTTTAAAGTGTGTATTTTATATAAAGTATTCAAAAAGAAAATAGAAAACATGGTGGTTCAAATGATGTTTCAAAATTATATCAACAAAATAAATAATTTAATAGTAGAAAAATAGGAGAGGGTTTGAGAATTTTTTTTGGGATGGAGATAATTGAAATTTCACTATACATATTGGATTTTCATTTTTATGAATATTGGTTTAATTAAATTCCAATGGTTTAGGGTAATCAGGATCTTGATTCATCTGTTCTCTATTTATAATGTTACACCTAGAACAAACCCTTAATATAACTATTTCATTGTAACGGTTTGGAACTCGTACATGGAATGAGGGATTCTAAAGCATAATGACATTTCAAGTTTTTGTTAGAGAAAAAGTACTTGTGTGTTGTCAAATCAAAACAAAATAACATTCCCACTTTAAATCTGATGCCATTAACTTATGAAATGAAAAGTTTTTTAATTAATCATTACAAAAAAATTAATTAAAATTTAAAAAATATTAATATAAAAAATAATTTTTCAAAAACAAAATCACACCAAAATAGTAGAAACAGAGTGTCAAAACCTCCTCACCTATTGTGTAGCTCCCTCATAATGATCACCCACCATTTCACAGTCCATTGAGAGGAGGAGGGGGATTGATTAGTAATCTACCTTCATACTTGATATCCCTATGGGATATGGATCTATATAAATTCTATAATTAGAGTAACCATATAATTCTATAAAATGGAATCACTTCCCCCCATTGGTTGAGCTTAAAAATGACAATACTAAGGTTCCTTTTTATTGGGAAAGTGGAAGGTGGTCTTTGGCAACCTATTTTTGAGATACCAATTGTGGCCTAAATTTGGACTAGTAAACAAACTTATTTAGATTTTTGAAGAAAATAATAGTTTTTATATGGTCTATTTTATACCTCCTTATAAAAATTTATATCCATTTGAATTATAGAATAGGAGATAAAGACTAAATACTAAGTTTTACTCTTAACTTAAAACATATTATATTCTCTGGATAGATTATATAACTTGGGCCACCACCTAGAAAAATGTAAATTGGTTTATTATAAAGAGTTATATCACAAAAATATATAGATCTTGTTAAAAACATTTCGTCCCAATTATAAGCATATGTTTTTTATAACGTAAAAATCATTGCTCAAATATGGTTGTATTTTCATGTAGTTTGGATCATTTTCCCCTCTTTATCATAGTCTCTCTAAATCACCTCATCCTATAATCAAAACATAAAAACAAGTAAAATTTACCATTTTAATAGTAATTAAAATTAACTAATAGAAAAAATTATGATTTAAAGTTATTATTATATTTATAATTTCAAAAATAAAAATAGTTTAACACAATGATAAGGAAAGAAAAGAATAGTGAATTATGGTGTGATCAAAGCCCTAAACTTAATTGAATATAGTAAATAAATCATCCAAAATTTCATCATTATTTAACATTGTATATTTAAATTTCAATATATAAACATATTTATTATTTTTCTTCACTTATATCACCTTCACTAATGTTTTTTAATTTACCCCAAATTCCTTTTACTGATACAATCTTTTATACCATGAGGAAATGATTTTTTTGAAAGATATGAAATGATGACATTCTGAGCATGTCCATAATTATCCATATTATTTCTATTTTCAACTTTCATAGTATAATCTTTGACATGCGGTATAATTCCATTGGTAATATTCTCTAAAAAAACTATATTGATAAAAAAGATATGGTTGTATTTTTTATTTTCATATATAATAAATTTAAACATAAAAGTGGAATACTCATTGCACTTCACCAAAATAACATGATCTACATCCAATATAAAAAAATAATAACTAAGAAATAAAATCATAGGGGAACATATTTTCTCTAGTCTATAAATATTTAATTCATCTTCAAAGAGAACCTATGAATTTCTGACACCACTTGAAAATGACCAACATGAACAATGATAGTTCACTTGGGGGGTGGTGAATCAGTAAAATCACTTTATTTTACATTAAAAAAACACTTCAACTAATATTAAATTGAAAGATAATATCACATTATAATGTATACACACACATAAATGCATTAAAAATAGGTATTTTTTTTAAAAGATTCACTACCCAAAACGAATGGATACATCGTTGACATGATATAGAATCACCCATCATCACATGATCCAATATAATCAACATGGTGGATACAATGGACATTGTTTATCCTTGGAATCATGATATATAATATATCTCATAACTATATTTAATGTTATCCCATATAAAAAATAATGTAAAATATGAACTATAACCACATTAGAGTCTTTAACCAAGATAGACTTCAATTAAGTTGTTTTGTTACTTCCTTTTTCTATTATTTTTATCTTATGTTTCATCTTCCTCTTATTTTTATTCTCCATGTATAAAAATTTTACCCATGATATTTTTCTTATTGTTATTCTTCTTCTATACTCTCCCCCTTGTACATAAATAAGAATTCCCCATTCAAATATATATTACAAATTAAAATTGAAAAAAAACAACCACTTAAATTTCTCCTACTTATTTTCTAGCTATTAGATCAACCTAGGCCCCATCTTTTCCCTTAAATGAAATTATTAGACTTCAATATTTGAATTTGAATGACACTTATAGAAAAAGTGAGCCATATTAGAAAAAAATCTATTTTAGGATTCCTGAATGAATTGTTATGTGATAATATTAATTATGGTGTGATACACACATTCCGGGAACAAAAACCACTACTACAAAAGAGGCCATTAATAATTCTAGAATAGGCCTTTATCAGCACTATAAAAGAATTAACAACCTTATCACAGTTTAAAAGCCAAGGCATTTATCAGTGTAAGAAAATAACTGATAAAGAATACTTTTATTATCCCTTTTAATAGTGTCAATAAAATACACCATTTATCAGCTCTTTTATGTTGTACTGATAAATATACCCTTTATCATCACTTTTAGAAGTGTGGATAAAGATTCATTTATTGAAACTTTAAAAGAACGAATAAAGGATCACTTTAGCAGTGCTTCTATAAGTGATGATAAAGGATATCTGTATCAACATTTTTTTGAAGAGCTGATAAATGGATATTTATCAGTGATTTTTAAAGTGCTGATAGGGGGATCCTTTATCAACACATTTAGTAGCACCGATAAATGGGAATAATACTGTGTAATGCTACAACACAATGCAGAACCATAAATAAGGAATTAAGTGTGTTATAACAACACACCACATCACCAGAAAAAAATATAAATTTCTAAAATAAGATAAAAATACTGAATTTAAATGAAGTGAAATTTCTGACACAAACCAAACAAAAACACTATTATAGAGCATTCCACTTGTTCTTTTACTAATATTAATGTGAATTTTGAATAAAAAGTTGAATTTGAAGTTATAATTATCGCACCGAAAGTCAAATTGTGGTGTTAATAATTCTTACACATCACAAATGAATTATGTATTATTTTACAAAAGTACCAAAACAATCTCAACGCGTTTTCTTGATTTTGAGTATGTCAGTTTTTTTATTAAAATTAATGTCATATTTGAATAAAAAGAAACACTTAATGTTATACTAGTCACAATTTGCATCATATTGATGTGCAGCTGAATCCAAAAAGTCAGAAATGACTTATGAATCATTGTCCTAAAGTTACAAAACAATTTGAATGCGCTTTCTTGGTTTTGAGTCAGTCAGTTTTTTTTCACTAAAATTATTATCAATTTTGAATATAAAGACGCACATGGAGTCATACTGGTCACACCATGTGTAATACTGAGATTTGGATGATTAATACATTTTAAAAATGACTTATGGATCATTTTAATAGAGTAAAAAATCAATCCAAATGCGTTTTTTTGATTTTGAGTATATAATTTGTTTTTTCATTAAAATTAATATCCGTTTTGAAGAAAAAGGCGCACATGGAGTCATAACAGTCACACTATGCATCAGATTGAGGTGTGGATGATTCCTACGCATCCCAAATGACTTATGGATCATTTTACTAAATAACCAAAACAATAATAATGTGTTTCCCTGGTTTTGAGTACTCCACATTTGTTTTTTACTAAAATGTCATTTTAACCAAAAACATGCACTTTGAGGCATACATGTAGAATTATGTGTGGGTTTGACATGATAATGATTCATACAAATCAAAAATTAATTATGTATCATTTTCCTAAATTATCAAGACAATATGAGAATGTTTTCTTGGATTTCAATGAGTGACACTTTTTTGTATTATAATATAAATTTTAAACTGATAACAGACACTTGGAGTCATACCGGTAACACTGTGTGTTAGATTAAGGTGCGTACGATTCCTACACATAAAATATAAATTTTAGACCATTTTACTAAATTACCAAAAAAATATGAAGGTGTTTGATCAGTTTTGGGTATGGAAGTTTTTTTCCACTAAAAATAATGTCAATTTTGAGTAAAAAGATACACTTGGAGGCATATCAGTCACACCGTGAGTCAGATTGAGGTGTGGCTAATTCCTACAAATCCCAAATGACTTATGGATCATTTTCCTATAGTATCAAAACAATAAGATTATGTTTTATTTATTTTGAGTATGCCACTTAAGTTTTTTTACTAAAATATCATTTTAAACTTGAAACACACACTTTGAGATATATAGGTGGAATCATGTGTGGGTTTGACCTGAGACTGATTTATACGCATAAAAAATTAATTATGAATAGTTTCCCTAAATTATCAAGAAAATCAATCACATTTTCCCTATTTTTAGTGAGAGATACTTTTTTGTATTAAAATGTCAATTTTAAACAAATAACAGACACTTGGAGTCATACCAGTCATACATTGCATTAGATAGAGGTTAAATTGATTCCTAAACATCAAAAATTACTTATGGATCAATTTAATAATGTATAAAAATAATCTGAATGCATTTTATCAGTTTGTGTATGTCAGTTGTTTTTTTCACTAAAATTAATGTCAATTTTCAATAAAAAGTCACACTTAGAGTCATACCGATCACACTGTGCATCTGATTTAGGTGAGGTTGATTCATACACATACCAAATGGAATATAGATTTTTTAGTAATGTTTCAAAACAATTAGAATGATTTTTTGGAATTTTGAGTATGCCACTAGTGTTTTTTTTCTAAAATGTCATTTTAAGTTGGAAACACACACTTTGATCCACACAAGGGGCATCATGTGTGGGTTTTACATGAGACTGATTAATAGACATCAAAAATGAATTATGAATATTTATCCTAAATTATTAGGAAATTATGAGTGAGTTTTATTGTTTTTTAGTGAGTGAATTGTTTTTGTATTAAAATGTCAATTTTAAACTAATAATAGACACTTTTCGTCTTACCGGTCATAGTGTGCGTTAGATTGAGGTGTAGCTAATTCATACCTATCAAAAATGACTTATGGATAATTTTCATAATGTAAAAAAATAATACTAATGTGTCTGATCAGTTTTGAGTATTTCATTTTTCCCCCAACAAAATTAATGTTCATTTTTAATAAGAGTCACACATGGAGTTATACTGGTAAAACTATGCATCATATTGTGGTGAGAATGAATCATAAATTTCAAAAATAACTTATGGATAATTGTTTTAAATTATTGAAAAAACAATATTGTGTTTACTTGGTTTTGATAATACTAGTTATTTTTTAACTAAAATGTAATTTTAAACTGGAAACAAGCATTTAGAGACATAATGGTTGCATTGTGCGTGGTTTTGACATGAGAATGATTCATACACATCACAAATGAATTATGAATCATTTTTATAAATAATCAAGACAATATGAGCTTGTTTTTGTAGTTTTTAGTGAGTGTCACCTTTTGTATTAAAATGTCAATTTTAAATTGAAAACACTCACTTTGACACCAGCCCTCATGAATGACCATGATATATCAACGATGGTTTTCCTCAAACAGTTATTTCTTGCACCTATGGACTTTATTGGTTGATTAAACACATATCTATTAAAAAATTTATGTCATATTGTATAAATTTTTGATGATTTGGAGTTTTACAAATGTTTCTTCAATAATAGTAGTGGAGGAATTGAAGCTTCCCACACATAATGATCTTACAGGAGGATTACTACCCCGTATAAAATCTCTTAAATATGTGGTGAAAAATATTATTTCAATAATTCACATGAAATATGTGAAAATGGATCTTATCTTAAATGAAAAGTCTTGGGTGCAATTTTACAAAAAATTTCTCCAAGACAATCATGGTATGATCCTCATTCTACTTCATTTCCCAACAATTTTATTGTTTTCAAGCCATCTCTTTGTCGTCTCCTCTACCTCAGTATACACATCACTCTTTACCTATGCATCCTCTAACACACTGGTATTTGACTCTTACTCTACCTCTACCTCTTTGTTCACCTCTTCCTTTACCTCTGCATCCACCTCTCCCTTCGACTTTGTGATTCCCCAACAATTTTATTGTTTTCAGGTCAGTTCTTCTAAACAAATTGATTTCCTCCATTATAATTCTCCTAGATAAAGAGACCAAAAATAATATTTATGCATTATCACACTAATTATTCACACTACAAATATATTTCTAAGTTCATAACTCATATTATATCTCAAACATAGAAGGTAATCGACTAAATTTTATTTTCAGCATACTTTTAGAGAAAAAATATGCTTCCCAATCATCTTTAAAAAAAATTATTTCTTATTTCGAGTATCTAGGTTGTCATAAATCTTGATAGTATTTAGAAAATATTGGAAAAAAATTATTATGAAATATATCTAATGAAATTTTAATTATCTTATGAAATTACTGATTGAGGGATGCTTGCCTTTTCATGATTTATGATTTATCTCAGAAATTTGCAAACATAATATCCACAATCGATGTCATTATCTTATTTCAGATAATTTCAAATCATTAAAATAAATAAGTAAATTTTTTGAAATGCTTTTATAGTTAAATATTTCTATATATACGATAATTTTCTTTTCTATTTATAGTAATTCAAAGGATTTATCTCTTCAAACACTGACTTCATGCCATGATCTATCCTATATTTAGTGATTTCCCAATCAAAAACAAATTCTTGTTCTAACACAAAATCAACATATAATTATACGTTTATCTAAAAAATTTGGATTTCATAGTATTAAATATTCACAATACATATCATTTGTGGTTATTTAGTTTCATATCTATGTATTGGATCCAAAAAATAAATATATGGGGTGTCCAGATTGATTGCGATCGACATCCAGTGAGCTCTAAAAAAATTAATTTATGAAAAATTGAAAATATATTTGATGTGATTATATTGTTGACTTTTACCATTTCATTATAGGAATCAATAAGAGTCTCTCTTCTTCTGCTTTTTTATTAAACTCTTTGAGTAACTTATATTTTTTTCTTTCAATTGTTTTCTTATTCAATGTAAGTTCTATCATAGAAATGATGCATGGATTATTGAATCAAAATCATTCTTCAGAAGGTATTCCCTTTATATAGTTGTGATATAAATTTCTATACAAAATATGAATAGTTATTAAGTTTAATAAACATATTATCTCCCTATCTGAGAAAATGTATTATGAAAATGTACCTTATGTATGTATTCACATCTAAGACTTGCAACCATTCATTCTTTAGAATCTGATTTTGAGTCTTGAGACCAATTCTATCATTAATGGAATCTCCATATATTTCTTCTTCATATATATTTTAAGAAATATTTTTATCTTTAAATTTGGTCTCTGTGTGAAGTTTTAATGATAATAAATGTTTCTCTAAAACTGGTGGAAAGAAGGTACACTTAGAAGTTCTTTTTTATTTCTTGTTCGATTCACTAGATTTTCATGATTAAACCTTCCTTTCTCCACCACTTTATCCATGTGTACTATCACAACTCACTTCATACCTTTTATCATCAATTGTTAAAGGTTTTTCATATAAAACAATTTTTTAATGAAATACCTCATGTATCTTTATAAGATTATGCGACCATGCTATAAAAGCTCCAATATTATCAATGACTGTTGTAATATCTGAACCATCAAGTGGAACATGAAACTCATCAGTAGGCTCATTAGCTACCCAAATCCCCACTCTCATGTGATATTTTGGGAGGCCTTGATGGTGTAGCCAGTCTCTTGGGATATTATACACTGTACCCATTACAACATAGCCATTCTTGGGTGTTGAAAAATACAAATCACATACAAATATACACTGATTAATTTTAGTAACATAAAGTTATCATAAGTTGTTTGATTCACATTTTGGATAAAGAGTAATGAAAAAATTGATTAGATAGAGTAAGGTATGTAGTTTGGGTGAATGAATAGCCTCAAATATAGTGGGATCATTGGGTTCATGTGAGGATCCTTTCTCTACCGTTGGTTCACTTTAATCCTTTATTATACATTTTCTACCAACCAGAACACAAAATAATATATTGTAGTGTGTCTTTTTGTGTTTGAAATCGTCTCACCATATTATATGTATCTTGATGTGGTTTTATTTTTAAAAAATATGTTTATAGAGAGAATCCAAAACCTTATCCTCTAACGTGACCATATTGTTTAGGCTGCTTCAAAGCTACTGAAAGTAGCTTTTATTTTGGTACAATCATTGATGATTCTTGTGTCTAAACCATATAAAAGAAATATTAAAATAATTAAATATTTTTATTTGATATTGTTATAAATTATATTTAATTACGATTATGTCATACTTACACATGATTCCTATTCATTTTTTTAGTTTTCATCAACTAATTTACGCTCCTTATTTACATAAGAATCCTTCTATAGTACATGATGTGGAATGGAAGTTGCTTCAGATTTTGATTCATAAATATTTATATAAACAAAGGAATATTTTTTTTTCATATCACATAATTAAACATTTATTATTTATTTAAAATACATAACAATTTCTTCTCTAATGAAGAATACCCCATCTTTGCTCTGTAATAGGGGTATGTTGGTTGGGATGTATGTTATTTAATTTAATCACCCTTTTTCAATTTCATAAATTAACAATTTTGAATCAAGCTGGGTAAAATTAATAATGTGAAATAACATATTATGAAATGCAATGCACTTGAAATAATTTCTCATTATGATGATTGATGAAAGTATTCCATGTTTCTTACTTTATAATGTGTGCATAACTAACTGGTAAGAGTGGAATTATTTTCCCCTCATCATCTCTAAGATGTAACTTTGTAAGAAGAGTATGGAAGACTCTATGGGATTTTCCAGTATCCATTAAGAAAAAATTCTTATAGAAATATTCTAAAATAATTGAAATCTTCATGGAATAATTAAAATTAAATCAATAGTTTATTATATAATTTTTTAGTAAAATAGAGAAAGTATATTGTAACATTACCATTATATCTTTCTAATGGATTTCCTTTTTTACATATTGGATGTGGTGCCATGAATTAATATCAATTAAAACATTTTTCCATGTTGTGATCCCAAGATAACTAATGACCATTTACTTTTTGGGGTCAATAGGCTGGATGCATTGATTCCATCCAACCTCAAATTTTATACCCGAACTTCTTGCCTTGATAATTTTATTCACCACTGTGATGCTGCATCGTTGTTATTTTTTCCCTCAAAATATTTTTTGATACTTTAATAATTACACAGTCTCATCATCAACAATATGTTCTTCCTTGGGATTGGTAAAATAATAATGGTTAGAAAGCATTATCTACATGAGTAGTCAAACATTGAATTTTTCTTGAATAACAACAATACAATAAACTGAATGCATTAAAGTCCATATTTCCATTCATCTTGAATGATAAATATTACTATCTTGAATAGAGATACATTACTTAAATTATATAGTACAACTAACCTTCACTGTCTTTATTTAATCCATCCTTAAACAATTGATTTCCTTCCATCTCTTGATGATGGATTGGAATCCATCTTTCAAACTAGCCTTCCTTCCATAATTGCAGTTCCAAAGTTCCTTGATGACATAACTCCTGAATAGTTATTATTGAATTTTGTTGTTTGATATTGATCTCCCATCTTTGTTGGATATCCACCTGTGTTTCTTGAACTAATCTAACCAAAAGTTATCCCATACTGGGTAATTCTGATCATTTTGGATGACTACTACTAAAAGTATTTAAAACAACATAGTAAAGATCTGGGATGAGTCTCGAGCAAAAAAAATTCAATAATAAATATTCATTATATTTCTGTCAAGTTTCCACTATGTATTTTCAGGAGATCACTCATCTTTACACTATTCTCATCCAAGTTTGTTTAATTGTGGAGTTATAATACAATACAATGTTACCACACTCAAAATAAAATCAAATTTTGATGAATTGGTATCAAAAGTAACTGAGTTAGTCATATTAGAAAATGCATATCAAGAAACCAAAAAATTAGATTCATTATGTTTTGATTAATCTT
This sequence comes from Viscum album, assembly GCA_963277665.1. Classification (NCBI taxonomy): domain Eukaryota; kingdom Viridiplantae; phylum Streptophyta; class Magnoliopsida; order Santalales; family Viscaceae; genus Viscum; species Viscum album. The sequence goes on from OY728123.1 coordinate 1,465,301,529, forward strand.
TCAGAGCCATTTTTTGTGTTATGAGGAAGTAGTGAATGAGGAGGATGAAAGGATGAAAGAGTTGAAGAATGGGTTGGGATAAATAGTATTCAAAGACATGGAGGCATCTTTGATGGAGATTAATGAATACAATCTGAGCAGGAGGTATATCATCAAGGTAATTTGGAACCACAATGATGAGAGGAAGGCTCATTTGAAAGGAGTCTAATCCATCATCAAGAGATGGAAGGAAATCATGAATCTTAGGATGAATTAAATATAGGTAGTTATGGTTGGTTGTACTTAAGTATTATATCTCTATTCAAGATAGTAAAAATTTTCATCCAAGAGGCATGAAATTGTAGACTTTTAAGCATGGACTATGTCGTATTGTATATATATCTTACCAAAATGAATACTTATTTACACAAACTTATTTTTGAAACCCAAGGTACTTTTTTATGAAAAGTTATTTATGTTTTTCATAACTATTATGTGTTGTATAATTCTTTCACAATAGCAGATAGAGAGAAGGTTTACAGTGGTCTCATCTGAAGCTAGAATGAGTTTACAGAGTAGGGGTGACATTGTGTAGGTATAAGTAAGTGAGTGAGAGAGAGATGTTGTGGTTTCCATGATGTTAATATAATTTGGTTCCCATGTGTATCCTTAGAGGGATTATGCACTTTGATCCAAAAGTGAAATACTACTATGATGAAATATAGTTGACCATAGCATTAAAAAGTGTAATTACATTTTGAGGTTATTCTATGTCTATTTATAAATTAATTATAAAACACATTTTATGATCACCATCTTCTAGTTCTAATATTTTATTTGGTAAAGTAATCTACATTTTTCACTGTATGTAAATTTATAATAATTTGAAAAAAATTATTATTTATAAATTATGACTAAAAATTTGAGTTGGTCATGCCATCCACAAGCTTCTGCTTTACACAAAACCTACATGAAGAAACCATATGATTTTCAAGATAATTATAACATGGACTTGTTGTAAAATATGAAGTGGAATATCTATGGATTGAATTGGGAATCCAAATAGTGGAATGATAAATTCAATGATTTGATGACTGAGAGTGGTTTCATAAAGAGAAATGATGATATGAATATGGGGGGGGGGGGCTCTAGGTGAGGTTTAGGTTAGTAATGACTAGGGGTATAATTTTTATTTCATATATATTGTTTTTGGGGCTGTTATAAGTAGATGAGAATAATAAATATGGGAAGGGGTTATAGGTAGAGGGGGCCTTTGATTTCCTCTGGCTTATTGGTCATTTGTTTGGATGGTTTTTCATTATCTTTATGGTGTGACATCCATATAGAATCATATTACTTTGACTTCTACTAAAAATTCTATAAATCATCTTTAATGTCCTTATCCACTATGTCCAATAGAATTATTCCAGCTGATTCTTCAATTTTCCACTCTTTCACTAATGATTTCGAACAATTAATGATTTCATTGAGAGAGTTACAATACTTGAAGGATTATTTAGGATTAATAGAGCATGATGGAGATGTGAATGCCTTCATTGTAATTTTTAAGAGTAGCTCTTGTATAGTCAAAGCAGGAGCATGTGAATAATATGAACAAGATCTGTAAGTTGTAGACACTATTGTAGAAAAAAAGAGGACAAAGAAATGAATAAAAGATAAAAATGATTCTAGATATGGTTTGGTTAAATGATATTGAGCATAAAACACATGAGATGGTATGGACCATGAAGGAAAAAATAATATATTTTTCTATTTTTTCTTTTTTAAGTTTGCTCCATGATTTCAGAAACTCAGTATTATGTTTCCAGACCAAAGAAGTAGCGTGTAGTAAATAATCTATTTTATATATACATAAATTCCCATACACATATGTTGATTGACATGACCATATGAAAACATCCTTCTCTTTCTTCGAAACAACTTTATTTGGAAGAAAAATATGAAATAAAACCACATGTTGTATTTTAGTGGTGAGGAGGTGAGATGTAGGGTTCCTCATGATTGAGAACATCGTAAAAACAAAAAACACAGAACCCAAGAAATAAAACAATGATATTGGAAAAGTAGAAAATTACATGAATTGGAATCGATCCTTGATTCATCCGAGTGAACGTAGAGCAGTTGCGCCGACAGTAGGAGAGTTCCATGAGAGCTTGAGAATCGTGAGTGATTGAGTCTCAGTTAGGGTTCTTTTAAATAGACCATGGAAACTTTTAATAATGATTTAAAAAAAATCATTAATAGAGATCCCTTTTATAATTGCTAAATTGATAAGCGTAGATAAAAAGGTTTTTATCAATGCTTTTTTAGCACTGATAAAAGACAACATTGTCAACGCTAATGTTTTCGCTCTAATAAAGAATTTTAACACTGTTTTTTAGCTCTGATAAAGATCGATCTTTATTAGCACTAATACATTAGTGGTGATAGAATATTTATAATTATAATTATTTAAATAATTTTATTATAAATTTATAATTATTTAAATACATATAATTAGTTATTTATAATTATATAAATAATTATTTAAAAAAAATATTTATTTATTTATAATAATTATAAATATATAAATTTATAACTATAGTAAATATAAATTTATAAATATATATATTTATAAATATTTATTTAAAAATATATTTTTAACATAATTAGTGGATATATAATCTTAAATATATGAATTTTAAAAATGAGTGAAATTGAATAATTCAAAATGAGTAAACTTTAAAAATATAGTTAAATTTGATAAGTTTTATCAATTAAATATAAATAAATAAAAAATATGGATATATATATATATATATATTGAAGAAATGATGAAGACATATTGAAAATACCACAACACAATAAATGAATATATAAATAAATAATAGAAAATGATCAAATTCAAAAATAAAAAAAATATTAAAAATGGATAAATAATGCCCATGTAACAGTATAAAAAAAATAAAATTAACCAATAAAAATAAAAATATATTAAATGTATCATGTTATAATTAAATTCCAAAATATACAAAATTTTGAATAAATTACATAAATATTAGGTGTATGTGTTTCTATAAAAGATTTCATTAATTGAATAAATATATTTTTGTGTGTTTTTTATATAAAAAAGCATTAATTACAAATATATATGTACATTAAATCAATGTGATACACAATGTTTGATATATATTAAATTGAAAAATCAAACAATATTAAAAATGAATAATACATTAATATGTTTTTAATTATTACATTTTATTCATTTTTTATATATTTATATTTAATATATATTATTTATTAATATTTTTGATTAACTTATATACTATACTTATTCATTTTTATTAATAATTGTTTCATTAATTAATTTTTAAATAATTTTTTAATTTATTCATTTTTAAATTCTTTCTCTAATAATTAAAATTTATTCATTTTATATATCTATATTTAATATATACTATTTATTAATATTTATATTCTAGGTATATGTATATTAAATTTATTCATTTTTATGAATAATTATTTAATTAATAAAATGTTTAATATTTTTCTTAATTTACCCATTTTAAAATTTTATTTACTTAATCATTTAACTTTATTCATTTTACATATCTATATATTTAATATATATTATTTATTAATTTTTAAAATTTATATATATGCATATTCAATTTATTTTTCAAGAATAATTATTTTATTAATGAAATTATTTTTTTTATTTTTTTGTTTAATTATTTATTTTTATAATGGACCTTTATCACTGCTAAAAAGCGCTGATAAAGGGTATCATTTATCTAGGATAAAAAAGTGATGAGAAAGGGTACCCTTTATTAGTGCTTATTTTAGTATTGATAAAGATGAACTTTATCAACACATTTTACCAACATTGATAAATGCCAGTGCTATTAAAGGCCTCTTTAGTAGTAGTGCAACCAATCCATGGTAAGACTATCTAGTTAGCTTAAAACATTTTCCAAAACCACCTCTTCATTTTGGCATGACTATATATATTTTGGTGTGAACCCTGAAATTCCTTCAAATCTAGAGAGGAACCCAAAATTCATGTCTTGAAAGCTGTAGTGTGATTCAATGCTCCATGATCCAATCCTCTTCTTCACAACATAATCCCTCTAAACTCATTAAATCAATTTTCTCATTATATTCATTATAGTATGACTTTTATTTTTCATGGAAGAACCAATTCTTATTCTCAAAATAGTAAGAACGTAAAAACTCATGGTTTTCCATTACGACATGACTTCCATGGTTTGAAGGACTAGATCCAACATCATTATATTCTTTCTATAATGACAACATGATACCAACTGTTATGGAATCACTATATAAGACTCTGCATAGTTAAATATTATATAGAGTTCCTTATAGCATGACCAAAAAACATATAATGTGACTATTTCTATATCCTCTCCAACAACAGTAAACACCAATTTTCAATATCCAAAATCCTTCCTTTCTATTCAAAGATCCTAAAACAACATCACCTCAACTAAAATATGAATCAATTAATATTGAATACGATTCAGTCATTAATCAATTATGTTGTTATGTTAATAATAAAATAAAATACTTATCATATCCTCTTCAGTTGAACTTTTATCCAAGAATACCCCTTTGACGAACACTAAAACATAGGGATTACTCCATCAACATGATGAATTTAGGTCTCAAAAATATACCCCAATATTTTTTAGTCTCAAAACTATCTATGAAAAAACAATCAGTCATTCATCCTTCAATTATTTCAACCAATTCATTGAGTGGATAAATGATCCAAAGATGACCGAGGGCTAAAACTACATCATAATTTTATAGATAAAATTTATCTCTATATCCTTTAATATCTCCAATATCTCATTTCTTTTGACTAGAATACAAATCCTACTAAAACTATCTTTAAAACTAAATGGGATATAAAAAATCTCTCCCCAAAATATATATTCATGTTTCTAATTGATGGATATAAACACTTCTCAAATATGCTATAATATTCATGCCACGACCTGTAGTTTTTACCATGGAATTTCACATCCTATTTCCTTAATATGTTTTCCAAATTTTGGTCATTTTCTAATTAAATATATCATAATTTTTATCTCCTCATCTTGAATTTGTATTTCTAGAAAAAATTTCACATTCTATAGATATTAGGTCAGGGTTTTATATCTCAAGACTTCCAGTTTGGAATAAACATCAGACAAAATTATTATGATTCTTATATGGTACTATAATTAATATCAACATTTCATTTTAGTCCTGGTCCTTCACCATTTTATTACTTTAACTCCACTATGGAATAATAGTCCCTACATTTCATCTGTAGGAATGTAAAAAGACTCATACTCAATGACCAAGAACTTCCAAGCACATTTTTCCTCTGGAATCACCATTTACATATTCTATTCATAGAATATTAGGCATGAGTAACCTTTATATAATCAAAATTTATTCTCCAAAAAATAATAGTGAAAATAAAACACTAGAATGAACCCACACTAATGATGTAACTGAACTTAGAAGACAATACACACCAAATTAATATCACCATAACACACACTTTGATAAAATAACATATAACAACATTTAAATACAATTATCATAAGAAATAAATGAAAATTATAACACATGTTTTTTATGTGGTTTATACTATATCCTACTCTATGGGGGGAATTCTGGAATAATTTTATTCAATAAATGAAATAATATCATAGTTATAAACATTCCTAAGTAAAAATTACTCCACCATAAAAATATAGAAGAGCTCAGCTAGTGAAACTGGTGCCACTATCTTCTAATCCCCACAGTGACTATTCCCACTAAGATATTATCTTCATGTGAATCCCTCCACTCATCCAAATACATCTACCACTTTCATTTATCCTTTCAAAGAACAATTAACACTTTCAAAAAATCTATGAGTTTACTCTTATGTAACTTTAGAGTGATCCAAACATATCACTATAGATAACCTTTATAAAATTAATTTGGGGTCTCTATACTTCCCCCGTTATACACATCAAGGCTATTTCAAATTTCATACTTTTAAAATTACTTCTTTTTCTTTTATAGAATTTGTTCTTGTCACTCCACTATCTCCATCTAGGATTTATAGGCTTTTGGAATCAATCCATACCTAATATCTAATCACTTCGATAAAAAATGGTTTTCACAAGGATGAATCCAAAAATCTCCCACTTGGAAATCATTTTTAGGATTCACCACCAAGTCCTCCATCAATATCTGCAAATCCACTTCTTCTCTCAATCTTCATTTGCATTTGTATAGTTCCCCCAACATAGTTATGATCATCCAAACCTGAATGAGTCTCAACATCAACTCATTATATCTTGAAAAATAACCTTGTTCAACACATATGCTAGATTTTGAAATGGAAGCATCTTGACCTGGGATCTATTGAAATGGTGCCCCGATCCGGTCAGTCACATGGCTCCAAGTGTGCCTCCTTGTATGCTAGAGAATACAAACTAGAAGCATAGTTATAATAATATTACGAGGGTTATAATGTACCCTCATAATCATATTAGCATAGCGGTATATTATATATAAATCGATAGGTAGTATAAGTAGTATAAATAAAGGACTACAACAAAAGATAACGATAGCTAAGAAAGTACGAAATTTCCAATTCCAAATATAAAGAAATGCATATACATGTGAGGCCACATAACTAAAATAGAAGCCATAAAATATGTGATACTATATAGTGAATAAATAAATTAAAAATCTATAAGGGCTATCCCCATAAGAATTCTCAGATCTAGTTCAGCCTTATCCTCCCAAGCCCCTAGGTACAATGGTTACAACACAAGAAAAATACAGAATCCGAAACCTGTAGTCACGAGGTCTACTCGAGTACCCCAATGTAATGGAGGCCCAAACAGGGTGTGAATAAACTTATAAGGTGACCAAAAATGGTTTATGAAGCACAATATAGTTTGTGAATATAAAATACTGTAGTGTATGAGTATATCAATATAAATAAATAACTAAATAAAATAAAAAATGCCTGTCTTTGGTTCCTCAAGGACAATTGGATTACCATACCTACATTGGTCTAAGTCGCAATATGTCTTCACACATTACATAACACTCACATATATACATATTTTTGAAAATATTTTTCACATATATACAAGCACTGACATAGAACCAAGGTCAAATTACAAGACATCCACCTGATAAATAATAATAATGAGTTCCACATTCTTATTAAGGGACTGCATTCTTGAGTATCATAATATATAATAAAGGTTCAAATTTTAAATAAAGGAAACAATTCCATGCATCTAATTATGGTATTAATTGCATCATGTTTGAAATATACATAATAAATTACCACTAAACATATGAAACAAATAAATATTCAGGAAAGAATCTGTACATCGTATGACCTCACCCAAGGCATCCTGTAATGAGGGACCCAAGTATCACCCAAGGAGTTGTGAAATACCATTAAATAATGATCCAATACTTAATGTCCTTAATTAGAAAACCCATGTATCACTCATAACATCAAACATACCTATGAGACCATCCATGGTTTTATTTAAAAAGGAAACCCAAGTATCACTCAGTGTGTGTGGAAACAATATAGCCTATGATCCTACCCAAGGTGTTCCATGAAATGGAAACCCAAGTATCACTTAGGGTTTCATATAATATGAGTAACCTTTGAGCACAACAAAGACATTCCACATAAGAAACCCAATTATCACTCTTGGAACATGTGATTTGAACCAGCCTAAGAGCCCATCTATGTGTTCTGTAAAAAGGAATTTGAGTATTGGTCAAGGCATACCTTATTAATTTAATCATTTGAATTCAAACAATAAGGATGACCGAGTTAGTAAATAGGCCATAACCATGAGAATTCTATATCACAATTCAAGTGCGAAGAATAAGGAAGGCACATGTACTTCAGTATTCCATATCACATGTTAAGTATACATCAAAAGCACCATGACCATTTATCATTTCAATTATTCCATTCCATTAACCATTTCATTAAAGAATATAGCATGGTTAATGGGTTTTTTATTGTTAAACAAGGGAGATACTGTCATTTCAATTCATTTAATTCAAGTAATCATCCATTACATGAGGTGTTATTTATCACACCTGAAAATATTGTCAATAGGAAGCAAGGAATTATGATCATGAGAATTTAAAACAACACCCCAAGAGGGCGATTAGTTACATAAGGAGGAATAGAGGACAAGTAATATATATAACTCACCACAAGGGGTGGTTTGGGTTTATGTGAACAACCTACAATGGTTTAAATTAAATCATAATTACAATATAACTTATGGAATTCGGTCTTACGTAATTAGTTTAACATTTAAAGTGAAACACTTGGATAATCTTTCTTGATGCACACCAACATAATTTATAAATGACCTATACATTTAGGGGCAAGGGATATACCATCAACCCCATACATTGGATGGTCCACCCATCCAAAATCACCTTTTCATCAATCTATTTTAAGATAAATTGAATAAATAGACAAATGATTTCAAAATAGGGCGAATTATCACACACAAAGATATCACCAAATATGGTGAAAGAAACTATGAAAAGAGTAAGGAAGAGTCATAGACTCACCGATAGACTTCCAATGTGAAAAATAAAACTTTAATTGGAGGCTATATGGTGAAAATAACACCCTTCCTAGAGGAGGAGAATAGAGCTCCCATGAAGGGGAAGTTGTGCGTGGATGGGTGGAGAAGAAAAGGGGGTACCCTTTAAAATATACATGGGGAAAAAATATAAAATAACTCCCTTTAAAGAGTTGTATGGTTTGAAAAAATGTGCACAAATCATGTGAGCTTCACTGCTCAAAGGCACACCCCATTTAAAAGGGGTTCACAGTTGGGATGCATAGTTTGAAAAATCATGTGCATAACTACGCATAACTACTGGTTAAGTGGCACTATGGGTGCTGTCATAGAGAATAGTACTGTAAAATCGTACGAAGACAATGTGGGTCGCCCCTGCACCCCTACACCATATTGAAAGATTATTACTAAGAGGTTGCATAGTTAAAACAAACCATTCCCCTTAAGAAAAGGAGTAACAAGGTTGATCTTCATGGATAATCTAACCATGCACCCATAATGTGCCTCATGCTATTTCTCAAAAACCAATTCGTTTAGAGATTGAATCTTCTAAAACTCAATTAAAATTTTGGGACACCTCCTGGTTGGTAAAAATTAACTAAAAACAACACCTTTCAGTGTTACAATGCTCATATTTGGATTCATAAGATTGGTTTAGGCAATGCCCCATCCACTAAAGAGTAAAATTAAAATTCCTTTAGGAAATTCCACCCAGTGAAAAACAAATGATGTTATAACCCCCCCACTATAGAAATTAACATCCCTGAAATGCCTTAAAAAAATAAAACAACACCCCACATACTCAAGATGTGATGTTTCATTTAATTATACATGTTCTGTTCCCAAAGACCAAACCCGCCTCCAAATATCACTTTAAGTATATGGTATATAAGCCATAGAAACTAAAGTCAATACTTGAATTAAAAACTAAAACATTTATATAAAGCTTACCTAGCCTCTAAACTAGAGACATGATCATGCAATCATCTCTTTTACTAACCAACCTATGTCCCTTTCACAACATATTTTTTAGAATTTAAATGCAAGTTATGAATCACAATATCTCCACAATTGAAATTGTATGTTTTAAAAAAACCTCAGTGTTCTAATGACCCTCTTAGAATGATCCTTATCTTAAATTAATGGTTGACTCCCCAAAGACCTCATTTATCAAAGTTGATCTAACTTTATAAGAAAAATATTGACTAAATCACACTAAACTTACCTCATCCTGATGATGTGCTATGATATCGTTCCCCACCGACTATATTCATCAAAGCAAGAGGATGTAAGTCAAACAACTTCTATACATATTTTATAAAAATATTATTGTCTTAGACGACCAATACAACACATTCCAGAACATGTTGTATTTTTCCAAGTAACCTCATAGTAACTTAAAGAACATCCATAGAAGCCCATAACTGACTTTTTATGATGTCACCAGACTAGAAAATTCATTTATGTTGTCATGTGATAGCACAAAGAAAGGTGTATACCCAATCTGGCATACTTGGATCATCACCAATTTAAAACCTCTCCTCTGATCCTGACTAAAGTTCATGGAAACCTCATATTAATCAGTTGGAGTCTAAGGATCTCATCCTGGGTAGACCATAATATGGTTTTTATGAGTGATATGTCAGTATATATTCAAGACATCCATGCATTAGAACATTTAATAAGACCAATTAAAATAAAGTAAAAATAATCGGCTGGTGTCTGTGAGTCTGTCCAAGGCATTCCTACTTGGGAACACAATTATCACATAAGACAAACAAACCTCTTAAACTAACCACTTTGTAGTAGCATAGATCCCATAGAGTTTATTTATCAATCCCAACGATATTTAATTTAGCATAATGTATAAATGGTGCTCTCTCGGTGTATCCGGGATGATATCAAAATAGAGGATGTGATTGTCACTAAAACAAGTGTAAAACAAGTGTATATCTATATATACCCTCAGTTTTCATATGTTAACATTTCATAACTTTTTCAAAATACATAAAAATATATTAAAATAGATGACCCAATACCATATTAGTCTGGTTCCTTTGGAAGCATAGAAACATGAACACTAGTACATTAGTTTGATACATTATTGTAAGAACCTGATTTTTCACTCAGGTATGGATCCTTTAATTTTCGGTCTAAATCTTTACTTTGGTCCTAATATGGATGCCTAATGAGTTATTAAAGCTTACAAGAGTGTCTAGGGATTTTTTGGAGCCTAGAACCCAAATTTTTGGTGAGAATAGAGTTTGCGCATAGTTTAGAGTAAACCGTGTGAAATTCCGCATGATTTGGAAAACCATGTGGATGGTGTTTTTTTGGACAGATTCACCTCACATGGTTGGCACACGATTGTGTGGCCTTACCGTATGAGCACCCCGTTTTACCAGGTATTCATGCATGGGTTTCGCATTATAGCAACCCATACTTTACATACATGGTTAATACTTCAAAATTGAAGCATACTTATTACAACATATAACAAAACCATGATAGGACCGTATAGGTATAGTGTCTTTAGAAACTGGGAAACATAAACAACTGGTTCATAAAGCATCTACACTGTCTCCCATTTATTTCATCATATCTATAGTCCCTTTTTGGCATATCTTACTTAATAACCTTCTTCCTGACCTGGGGAAAGAAATATTACAAAAGGGTGAGCTCAAATTCTCAGTAAGGGTAAACAAAAGAAATATCAATCACATCAAATTCATAAGAACATAACATTTTGGAAATCTTACCCTGCAAAAGAGATCATAATTTCTTAACATGGGATAAATTATGGAAGTGAAATGTAATCCCAATAATCATAACTTAAAACATGAAACTTTGTGGAATACACACATAATCATAGAGAATCATTTCTTATTAGTCAAGACTCATTTCCAAGACTATCTTAGTGGACAAAGTCCATTTCTGAACTGAGTTCACTCCTCGTTTCAGTCCTGTTTCCCTAAACTGGTTTAACCTGCCGTTCCAGCCATGTCTATCTCATGAGATATAAAGTCTTTACCCAATGAATTGGAAGGAGATATAGGTCCCACCCATATCCTAATTATACCATTCTTATGTGTTCCACAAAATCATAAATCATACATCATTGCATAACCCATGTAATAAAAATGGGATTCTTCAACATCGTGACATCATAAAACAATTCATATAAGATTAAAGAATTCATAAAACTAATTCCATCACAACATAATCAAATAAATGTAATAATAGGTATAGAAATATAACCCTATATTATCTTATATGGAAAATAATTTTGATAAAACACTTGAACTCCATTCTTGAGGAAAATAACCTTTCTACATCAAAAACATTTTTCCTTTCTTAACATGTCATACAATTTTAAACTAAAAGAAGTTGATTAAAAATAAACATGAAAACTTCTAAAGGAATATTCTTGGAAATAATGTTTCAAAAATCCATTCATGCCGTATAAGTTTAAAAAAAACATTCTTCTCATACTTTTGTCGGAAAAGTCAAAAAGTACCTCGTACGAAAAATGAAAAAAGATTCCTTTCATATCCTTTAATAAAAACTCACCGAAGGGTAAAATTGTATTTAAAAAATTTTAGGTGGATGGAAATAATATTACATATTGAGGAAACATGGAGGTGGATGATAAATATTCCCTAGTAAATTCTGAATTATAAACAATCTCAGATAAAAATTGAGATTGCGAGATTGTTCCTAACCTTAGGTCCGATTTGCTTCGTAAGTGTCCGAACCTCCTGTATAATTATTTAAATAATGTTATTGACTTATTACAGAATCATAATTATTGTTATTATATCATATATGGTCATATTCTTAGCTTCTTATTAGTAATATTTCATTACTACTTGTTATTCGGGTGTTTATTACTTTTTGTTCTTATGCGTGTTTTGTCGAATAAATTCTTATTCCTCTTTATAGGATATAGATAAATTATTTACAGAATGTTATTAGTGTAATATATATCATATTAATTCATTAAATTCATTTATATAATCATTATTCAATGAAGATCATATAGAACGAGTCGCATCACATCGTGGAGACGGTAGGCCGTACGTACGCACGAGCGATGATATCGTTCCCATGATCCTGGAATTGTATTGGAGTGTATGTATACTATTTCAGAATCAATACCACTTTACAATAATCATATATAGTTATTTATTTTCACCATTATACCCATCCAAGTAAGTTGGTGGTGGAAAACAGATTACACCATGGCGTGGAGACGGTATTCCGTACGTACGTACGCGCGGTGATTTCGTTTTCCGTAGGATGGATAAGAGGTGAAATAGGGTTGTTTCATATTTTTAATAACATATAAGTATATTAGGGATACTGATGTTGTTACCTCATAATGAAACAAATAAAGAATAGGGAGTAGAAGAAGAATAGAACTTGAAGAAAACGGTAGAAGGTATTACCTCTTTCTCAAAGTGCCTCCTTTAAACTTTCTCTTAAGGCACTAGAGTTGGTCTTTTGAGAAGACCAGTACCTCTAGTAGGTTTATAAGGAAGTTGGGAAGTGAAATTGGTAGGGGTTGGATGAGCTTGAAGGCTCAAATTGGTGTGAGGAAGTGAGGGAGGAGGTGCCTTTTATAAGGGAGGGGAGGGGCACCTTTGGAAAGTGTGGAAATATTATTTTATTATAAACTTATCTTTGGTTTAAAAAGGTCCAAAAATCATTAACGATGAAGATAAGATGACTCATGGTAGAAATAAAATCATCCAATCATAATTGGACATGTTTTGGAAAACATTTTAATCATTATAATCTTATTTATTTAAATCATTTATTAATGAGGTAAATACTTCATCATTATTGTGTCATAAATAATTTAATTTATTTGGTGTATGAAAATTATAAAAAAAATATCATTATGTAGGAAATATTTTTATCTTTCCAATTAATATTTATAGTCGAAAATATAATTTATATAACCCATTATAAAAATTAATTACTAAAATATTTTTGTTAATGTCAATTTTGTCTTTACATTAAATTAATTAATCCAAATTTTCATTGTCACTACCAAGTGGCTCAATGGGGTCCCAAAATCGACTCAAGGATGCCCATGTTCGGGCACTACTCATCCAATAAATTCAGGACAAGTGTCAAGGTAAATTTGAATTATTATAATATTCTATTAACCTTGAATTACCCTATTTACCTTTAACCGTAGTAAATAAAAATTACCGTAGTTACTATTCATAAAAAAATAAAAGTAACCTATTAACATAATTTGGACCCACTGATTCCAAATATGGAATCCATTTTTGAAAATTCAAAACACAGCAGTTGCAGTAATTAATTGAAAATTAATCCCGTTGTTAAGAAAATGGGTTTTAAAAGTTAAAACATTGCCAAAGATTGAAATGTTTTTACCTATGAATTCAATGTAAAATTAATGATAATGACATACATTATATTAAATGGTAAAAATATATTCTATTTATACTTTAAAAACATTCAATATTATAATTTAACAATATAAATTATTGTGATGAAAAAAGTTGTTTTTAATTAAAATATAGCGTGTTTTTACTATTCATTAAAATATAAAAAGTATCATAATAATATGAAAAATTTATCCAAAGTAAATTTTTATATCCTAATTCTAAAGAAGAATTTTATTTTGTCAAATTGAACTTATCAACTTGTAAAAACTAGTTTTAATGTGGGTGCACCATCAAAAGGCGGTAAAACTTCATTTTTTGAAAAATACATCTTTTATCCAAAAAACTTATTTTGTTTTCATACCTCATTCTAGAAAATGTATAAGATGAATTGAAATGTTATAAAATTAAAAATTCAGTTAATACTATTCATAACGGCTAGTTTATAATATTATAATATATCGTTGTTTAGTGAAACTCGGTATTGCGTACTACACACGCTATCGAGGAAGGTCGCGATTGCGTGTAACGCAAGCCAAGCTAGTGTTGTGTGTAGTGGAAGATTCCTTTCCATATAAAATATTACATAAAAAATATAATTCTCATAAAATATCGGGGTGTTACATTCTACCCCCCTTAAAATGAATTTCGCCCTCGAAATTCATCACTTCGTAACAAACAGATGAGGATACCTCTCTCTCATCATATCCTCAAGTTCCCATGTAGCTTCTTCTAATTGGTGGTTCCTCCATAAAACTTTCACCAAGCGAGTGGTTTTGTTCCATAGGACTTTTTCTCTACGATCCAGAATCTCTATTGGCTGTTCTTCATAAGAAAGATCTTGTTCCAGCGGTACAACTTCTGAGCTGAGTACATGTGAAGGATCAGGTATGTACTTTCTCAGGAGAGATACATGGAACACATCGTGAACTTGAGAGAGATTTGGTGGAAACACCAATTGGTAAGCTACCTTCCCAACATGATCTAGAATTTAAAAAGGGCCGATATATCTAGGGCACAACTTTCCCTTCTTTCCAAATCTCATTACTCTCTTCCAAGGAGATATTTGTAAGAACACTTTATCACCCACTTCAAACTCTAGGTCTTTTCTTCGGTTGTTGTCAAAACTTTTTTATCGACTCTGAGCTGCTCTTATGTGTTGTTGAATAGATCTGACCTTTTCTTCCATTTCATCAACAAGATCAGGTCCTAATAGCTTTATTTCCCCAACTTCATCCCAGCAAGTTGGAGTCCTGCATTTCTTTCCATAGAGAGCTTCATAAAGAGCCATCTGAATACTAGAGTGAAAGCTATTATTATAAGAAAATTCCACCAAAGGTAGGTGTTGATCCCAAACACATTTTAAATCTATAGAGAAAGATCTCAACATATCTTCTAGAGTTTGAATTGTCCTCTCATACTGAACGTCTATCTGAGGATGATAAGCAGTGCTGAAACTCAACTCTGTATGCAGAGTATGCTGAAGACTTCGCCAGAACGTGGAGGTAAACCTCGGATCCCGATCAGATATAATAGAAAGTGGTAATCCATGCAATATTACCACTTCCTTTATATATATCCTGGAAAGCTGATCCAGAGAGAAATCCTCTCTAATAGCAATGAAGTGTGCAGAATTTGTAAGACGATCAACTATGACCCTGATAACATTATTGCCTTTGGATGTTTTAGGAATTCCAGTGACAAAGTCCAGAGTGATGTTTTCCCATTTCCATTCAGGTATGGGTAATGGTTGTAACATCCCCTTAGACTTCTGTCTCTCAGCTTTAACTTGCTGACAAACCAAGCATCGAGAGACATATTCCGCAACATCTCTTTTCATGCCATCCCACCAGAAGTACTCTTTTAGGTCCCTATACATCTTCATGCTTCCAGGATGAATAGAGAATGAGGAACTATGAGCCTCATCCAGCAGCTCCTTTAATTCTGGGATGGGAGGAACACAAACCCGATTCCTGAACTATATTATCCCATCACAATCAAGGTTGAATTCAGGAACATTTCTCAGCTTCTTTTGTAACTCGACATCTTCTTTCTGCGCCTCTTTAATCTTCACATGTATATATGGTTGAACATTCATTTGAGAAAGATACAATTTTCCCCTTTCTTTATAATTCCAAGATCCATCCTTTTTAAATCCGTAAATATTTGATCTTTTGTGATCCTCATCATGGATAATCTAGCATGGTCTTGTCGACTTAATGCATCTGCCACCTTGTTTTCTTTCCCAGGGTGGTAATGAATTGAGTAGTTTTAATCCTTAATTAGCTCCAACCATCTTCTTTGGTGCATATTCAGCTCCTTTTGTGTGAAAATATACTTTAAACTTTTATGATCAGTATAAATGCCACACTTATCTCCTTAAAGATAATGTCTCCAAATCTTTAATGCAAAGATTACCGCATCTAACTCCAAATCATAAGTTGGGTAATTTTGCTCATGGATTTTCAACTGTCATGAGGCATAAGCTATGACCATATCATTTTGCATAAGAACACACCCCATCCCCTTCTTGGATGCATCACTATAGATCACAAACCTTTCTCCACTACAAGGAAGTGTGAGCACATGTGAACTGGATAACCTTCTTTTCAAATCCTTGAAATTCTCTTCACATTCCTCCATCCACATGAACTTAACTCCTTTTCGAGTCAACCTGGTGAGTGGATTGGATAATTGTGAAAAATATTTCACAAAACATCGATAATATCCATCCAAACCAAGAAAACTTCTAATCTCAATTATTGTTGTTGGTCTCGACCATCTTTCGATAACCTCTGTTTTTGCTGGATCCATAGATATCCCCTCTTTTGAGATTATGTGACCCAAAAATGCAACTTTTTAAAGCCAAAATTCACACTTGGTAAATTTGGCATAAAGATTATCCTTTCTCAGGGTCTTTAATACAATTCTCAAGTGATCTTCATGTTCTTCCTTTTTCTTTGAATAGAAAAGAATATCATCTATAAAGACTACCACAAACTGATCAAGATAGTCTCTAAAGACTCTATTCATCAGATCCATGAAGATAGCAAGGGCATTAGTAAGACAAAATGGCATCACTATAAATTCATAGTGTCCATACCTTGTACAGAAATCCATCTTTGGTATATTCTCCCTTTTGACCCTTAATTGATGATACCCCGAATGAAGATCAATCTTGGAAAAGTATTGAGCTCCGCGTAGTTGGTCAAATAGTTCATCAATGCGTGGGAGAGTATATTTTTTCTTGATAGTGATCTTGTTAAGTTCTCGATAATCAATGCAGAGACTCATTGATCCATCTTTCTTCTTAACAAACAGAACAGGTGCTCCCCAAGGAGACGCACTAGGGCGTATGAATACTTTATCAAGATTCTCTTGGAGTTTCTTCTTTAATTCCTACAACACAATTGGGGCCATTCTATAAGGTGTCTTTGAAATAGGCAAAGCACCTGGTACGAGTTCTATTGAAAACTCAACTTCACGATTTGGTGGAAGACCTGGCAATTCCTCCGGAAAGACATCATCAAATTCCCGTAAAATGGGCATATTATAAATCGTGAGTTTCTCTCCAACCATTTGAGATAAATAACCTTCATTTAGTGGAATCAAGACCCATAAGATAGAAGAAATTTCCACTAGAAGGTTATGTTCATCCTTGCATCGATAGACGATCATAGATTGATCTGGAATATGAAATATGACTTCCCTTCTTTGGAAATTGATATGAGCTCCATATAAAGAAAGCCAATCCATGCCAAGAATCACATCAAATTCCACTATAGGAAGGATCACAAGATTTTAAGGAAGCACTTTCCCACAAACGTCAATCGGAGAAGAATTGTAAACTTTTGATGCGACTGTTGTTCCATTAGGAGTTGTCATAGCCAACTCAACATCTAATTGTTGAGGTAATACGGCGATACCCTTAGAAAATTCTTCAGAAATAAAAGAGTGGGTGGATCTAGAATCAAATAAAACATTTGATACTTTAGATTGGATGGTAAGTGTACCTCTCACCACTTCATTGTCATACTCCACATCGCCGATAGTAATTACATGTGACTTTCCTTTGTCTTTGGCCTTAAGAGTTTTTTTGACGTCGATCATCATCATCAACCCTTGGATTTGGGCATTGATTGGAATAATGGCCCATCTCCTTACACTTGAAACATTGAAGTGTAGTAGGTTCATTCTGTGTATCCCTTCCTTTGTTTGCATCATTAGACATCTTCTTCCCATTATTTCAACATTCAATTGCCCGATGACCTTCTTTTCCACACTTATAACATTTGCTTGCCCCCTTAAGACAATTTCCTCCATGTTTTTTCCACACTTTGACCATAAGGGAAAACTCATCTTCTTTTCAGTGTGGTCTTTATATTTTCCTTTGAATTCCATTTTCCTCTTCTTATCAAACCCATGTGACTGATGGGTTACACCAATCTCCATCTCAACCTTGAGAGAACATCAAACAATTTCCTCATAGCTATTGAAGTACCTTATGGATAACACCCTTCAAATACTTGGTTTTAAGCCACTAAAGAATCAATAGATCTTACTCTCAGGTTGGATAATAATTCCAGAAGCGTACCTTGCAAGTATTGTAAAATTTTCTTCGTAGGTACCAACAGATTCATCATCATTTTGCTTCAGTTCAAGAAACAAACTACTTCTCCATATTTGTTCGAAGAATACGAGGGAAATACTTACTGAAAAATAAGTTCTTGAACTCGTCCCATTCCATGGACTCAATTTCATCCCTTTGCCTCGTATTCTTAATATGATTCCACCATTGATCAGAATCACCTTCCAAATGATACACTGCTAAAATAACTTTATAATGTTCATAACATTGAAGAACTGAAAATATCTTTTCAGTGGTACTGATCCATTGTTCACACACAAATGGATCAAAAGACCTGCTGAATGAAGGTGGACGCTACCTCATGAATGATTCAACATAATGATGCTCCTTCCTTTGATCATTTGGAAGTCATGCATGATTCATAGCTTGAGAAAGTTGTGTGAGCATGGCTACAATATTTTGCATTCTAGCTCCCATAATGTTTTGTTGCTCAGGGGGACAATCATTGCATTGACCGTCGCATTCCACATTAACACGGTTCCTTCGGGTTTCATCCATTGATTAAAACCAAGAAGAATAGTATGAGCAACAATAATTATAATAGGAAAACCACATAATCAAGAATAAAATTTTACACTTAAGGTCTTATCATAGGTTTTTCATGGCCATTTCTAAAACACTAATATTGTGTTCTATGCTTAGACATATCCTTAGGTTTCTTACTAAGGCTTTCACATCCTAGTTTCCAAAGGTTGACTATACCTTTCCTCTGATACCAAATATAGCGATCCATAATTTACATACATGGTTAATAATTCGAAATTGAAGCATACTTATTACAACATATAACAAAACCAAGATAGGACCGTATAGGTATAGTGTCTTTAGAAACTGGGAAACATAAAAAACTGGTTCATAATGCATCTACACTGTCTCCCATTTATTTCATCACATATATAGTCCCTTTTTGGCATATCTTACTTAATAACCTTCTTCCTGACCTGGGGAAAGAAAACATACAAAAGAGTGAGCTCAAATTCTTAGTAAGGGTAAACAAAATAAATATCAATCACATCAAATTCATAAGAACATAACATTTTGGAAATCTTACCCTGCAAAAGATATCATAATTTCATAACATGGGATAAATCATGGCAGTGAAATGTAATCCCAATAATCATAACGTAAAACATGAAAATTTGTGGCATACACACATAATCATAGATAATCATTTCTTATTAGTCAAGACTCATTGCCAAGACTATCTTAGTGGACAAAGTCCATTTCTGAACCAAGTTCACTCTTCGTTTCAGTCCTGTTTCACTGAACCGGTTTAACCTGCCGTTCCAGCCATGTCTATCTCATGAGATATAAAATCTTTAATCAATTAATTTTAGGGAGATATATGTCCCACCCATCTCATAATGATACCATTCTTATGTGTGCCACAAAATCATAAATCATACATCATTGCATAACCCATGTAATAAAAATGGGATTCTTAAACATCGTGACATCATAAAACAATTCATATAAGATAAAGGAATTCATAAAAATAATTCCATCACAACATAATCAAATCAATGTAATAATAGGGATATAAACATAACCCTATATTATCTTATATGGAAAATAATTTTGATAAAACACTTGAACTCTATTCTTGAGGAAAATATCCTTTCTACTTCAAAAACATTTTTCCTTTCTTAACATGTCATACAATTTTAAACTAAAAGAAGTTGATTAAAAATAAACATGAAAACTTGTAAAGGAATCTTCTTGGAAATAATGTTTTAAAAATCCATTCATACCGTATAAGTTAAAAAAACATTCTTCTCGTACTTTTTTCGGAAAAGTCAAAAAGTACCTCGTACGAAAAACGACAAAAGATTCCTTTCATATCCTTTACTAAAAACTCACCGAAGGGTAAAATTGGATTTAAAAAATTTTAGGTGGATGGAAATAAAATTACATATTGAGGAAACATGTATGTGGATGATAAATATTACCCAGTAAATTCTGAAGTATAAACAATCTCGGATAAAAATTGAGATTGCGAGATTGTCCCTAACCTTAGGTCCGATTTGCTTCGTAAGTGTCCGAAACTCCTGTATAATGATTTAAATAATGTTATCGACTTATTACAGAATCATACTTATTGTTATGATATCATATATGGTCATATTATTAGCTTCTTATTAGTAATATTTCATTACTACTTGTTATTCGGGTGTTTATTACTTTTTGTTCTTATGCGTGTTTTGTCGAATAAATTCTTATTCCTCTTTATAGGATATAGATACATCATTTAAATAATGGTATTAGTGTAATATATATCATATTAATTCATTCAATTTATTTATATAATCATTATTCAATGAAGATCATATAGAACGAGTCGCATCACATCGTGGAGACGGTAGGCCGTACGTATGCACGAGCGATGATATCGTTCCCATGATCATGGAATTGTATTGGAGTGTATGTATACTATTTAAGAATCAATAACACTTTACAATAATCATATATAGTTATTTATTTGCACCATTATACCCATACAAGTAAGGTGGTGGTGGAAAATAGATTACACCACAGCGTGGTGACGGTATTCCGTACGTATGCATGCACGGTGATTTCGTTTTCCGTAGGATGGATAAGAGGTCAAATAGGGTTGTTTCATATTTATAATAACATATCAGTATATTAGGGATACTGATGCTATTACCTCATAATGAAACAACTAAAGAAGAGGGAGTAGAAGAAGAATGGAACTTGAAGAAAACGGTAAAAGGTATTACCTCTTTCTCAAAATTCCTCCTTTAAACATTCTCTTAAGGCACAAGAGTTGGTCTTTTGAGAAGACCAGTACCTCTGGTAGGTTTCTAAGGAAGTGGGGAAGTAAAATGGGCAGGGGTTTTCCGAGCTTGAAGGCTCAAATTGGTGTGAGGAAGATAGGAGGATGTGCCTTTTATAAGGGAGGAGAGGGGCACCTTTGGAAAGTGTGGAATTATTATTTTATTATAAACTTATCTTCAGTTTAAAAGGTTTCAAAAAACATTAAAGATGAAGATAAGATGACTCATGGTCGAAATAAAATCATCCAATCATAATTGGACATGGTTTGGAAAATATTTTAATCATTATAATCTTATTTAGTTAAATCATTTATTAATGAGGTAAATACTTCATCATTATTGTATCATATATAATTTAATTTATTTGGTGTCTAAAAATTATAAAAAAATATCATTATGTATGAAATCATTTTATCTTTCCAATAAATATTTATGGTCGAAAATATAATTTATATAACCCGTTATAAAAATTTATTACTAAAATATTTTTGTTAATGCCAATTTTGTCTTTACATTAAATTAATTAATCCAAATTGTCATTGTCACTAACAAGTGGCTCAATGGGGTCCCAAAATCGACCCAAGGATGCCCATGGTCAACCACTACTCATCCAATAAGGTTAGGACAAGTTTAAAGGTAATTGTGAATTATTATAATATTTTTTTAACATTGAATTACCCTATTTACCTTTAAGCGTAGTAAATAAAAATTACCGTAGTTACTATTCATAAAAAAATAAAAGTAACCTATTAACATAATTTGGACCCACTGATTCCAAATATGGAATCCATTTTTCAAAATTCAAAACACAGAAGTTGCAGTAATTAATTTAAAATTAATCCCGTTGTTAAGCAAACAGGTTTTAAATGTTAAAACATTGCCAAAGATTGAAATGTTTTTACCTATGAATTCAATGTAAAATTAATGCTAATGACATACATTATATTAAATGGTAAAAATATATTCTATTTATACTTTAAAAACATTAAATATTATAATTTAACCATATAAAGTATTGTGATTAAAAAATTTGTTTTTAATTAAAATATAACATGTTTTTACTATTCATTAAAATATTAAAGTTATCAGAATAATATGTAAAATTTATCCAAAGTAAATTTTTATATCCTGATTCTAATGAAGAATTTTTTTTTGTAAAATTGAAATTATAAACTTGTCAAAAACTATATTTAATGTGGGTGCGCCATCAAAAGGCGGTAAAACTGCATTTTTTGAAAAATACTTCTTTTATCCAAAAAACTGATTTTTTTTCATACCTCATTCTAGAAAATGTATAAGATGAATTAAAATTTTATAAAATTAAAAATTCAGTTAATACTATTCATAATGGCTAGTTTATAATATTATAATATATCGTTGTTTAGTGAAACTCGGTATTGCGTACTACACACGCTATCAAGGAAGGTCGTGATTGCGTGTAACGCAAGCCAAGCTAGTGTTGTGTGTAGTGGAAGATTCCTTTCTGTATAACATATTACATAAAAAAATATACTTCTCATAAAATATCAGGGTGTTACACACATGGTTTGAAAAACTGTTCAGACCAAACCATTCGGGCAGAGCCTTCCCTCATGGTTTGCATGTGGTTTGACAAACTATGCTGGAAAACCATGCGTAGGATAATTTTATGGGTAAATTTATAGTTTCACCCTTAATGATCTATTAATCATACTACTTCAACCCAAATCATAAACCAGTATGATTTTCCTTCATTTTCACCCATTTAGGACTTTTTGAAGGCCAAATCTAGGAATTAAGAGATCTCGTTTGTCAGACATCCGATCGATCTTCCATTAATCACATTAGATGACCAATGGTAAGTACTAGAGTCATATTTAGCCATTCTTCTTCTCTTTCTATCTCAACCTAGTTATCATCATATGAGTGTTTTTCACCTTTTATTAGATCTACTCTGATCGAAGGGAAATCAAGGTCCAATACCAGAGGAGAAGGATCGTATTACCCTAAGGTGGTGGTCTATAACACATCCCTAAAGTTCGTTGTTTTTTGGAATGTTCATGTGGGGCCCACCGGTTTCATTGGAATCCATTTCTTAAATTTACATTTCATGATTGTACATGATAGAATCGTATGGTTGTGCTCTTTCCAAATATATGATTTGTTGTTAGTGGTTACACCAACAACTCAATCTGCCTCATGTCGAAGGTTATGCCATAATTGGGTTTTAGATTTTTTGACACGTTTGAGCCACCACTCAAGCGTGTATTTGCTGGAACTTTCTAAAGGAGAGCCTTTCCATAATAAAGGACTTGTTATTGATGATAATCACATAATCTCATGTACCATGTACGCTCACCACTTGACCTACCTAAGGTAAGTTCTTTCAAATTGATTATTAAATATGAAATATGGAATGTAAAGTATACTAAGTATATATCTTGGCCTTAAAAAATGCATTTGAATTAAGGTTACTTGTCTGTATCACCCCTTTCCATGTCATTGAAAGGTAGAAGAGTGAACCTATATAATTGATATTCCTTAATGGTTAATTAAGACTTGATTAGATGGTTCCAACACTACTTGGACTATCCACACTAATGGAAGACAAGGCTTGGACCAATAAGTAAATGGTTTCAACTCTACTTGACCTATCAACACTAATGGATGGAAAAAATTGAAAAAAATGAATTAATACATGATTAAAATATCAAATTGGAATGGACTAACTCGAGATCACCCTAGATTCTGAGAGGAGAATACCTTGGTTCTTAGGAACCCCATTCTGATTCAAGGATGTGATTTTCTTAGGTTGATACCCACCTAGACTCTGGTTCTTGTCTTTTCCTCAGATGCTCGGTATACTACCACATGTTCCTTTTCATTACTACAAGATACCTCTGATACAGTCCATGGACCCATCATTGGATAGTAGGTTCCACGGTGAAATCCCATAGGGACCTATCTTTTCTTAGCCCCATTTTACATTGGTCAATCACCTTGGAATCAGTAGGCACCTTATTATGGAATGCATTTAATTACGCTCCTTGGATTACACTCTAACCCCTTAGCTAGACTCATATACTAATGAGTTAGCATTCCATGATATTTATGTTACCTTAGTTATTATTCTATATCTCCCTCAATGGATATCATTTTCAGGTTCCCTTGTCATGTCTTGAGACCCTCACTACTTATACTATCATGGGACAATGTTAGTGCTGGCTATGCCTCACATGACCTATTAAAATTAAATGGAAATTACTTAATTAATGAACTGGTTACATGTTTGAACACTAGCCAAGGGCTGAAGAAGGTACTGGGTATTTAGTTATTATACTACTTGATTTAATTTATAAATGCATGCATGCACACTACTATATTCCATTACACGAGATGGATGTTATAGACACCATTGGTGGTGGCCCACTAAGATTTTATCTCACACCCTCTCTGGGCACTTTTTGGTACCTGTATTAGATTAAATGGTTGTAGTTATTGACAAAGGGAAGCACAAAACTTTCAAAAATTGATTGTGTGCTTTTTGGATGGAGCTTGATAACAGATGATGGAGTTGGATCTTGGGATGCTTGGAGTAGTCTTTGTTTTTGTTACTTTGTGTAATTCTTATGCCTACTATCCTATATCCTTGTTTTATAATTTTCTAGTGACATGAAATTATATAATCGTTGTTCCATTTATTATATTTATTATTTATCTCATTTATTTACTAAATCAGTTTTGCTTCCATTATTTATTTATACCATTTATATTTCTTCCGCTATTTACTATTCCGTTATATTCCTTCCATTGTGATATAATTCTGTCAGTTGTATGGTTATTTCATTATGAATGTTTTTTATGATCACATTATTAATGAATTAACAAGCATGCCAATATGTATCTAAAATAAACTGACATATTATTAAATATTATATAAAGACAAGGTTAATCACATAAATGACCCCACATAATCATAGCAAGCACGTGAAAAGAAAATAATTGGCAATTTACGCATAAAGGATAAAATCTCTCAATAAAATATTATGTCAGTAAATACTTCCATTACTTCGGTTAGAATCAAACCATAGTTCTAAGTTCTTAACCAGCCAAATTTGGGGTTGTTCCAATTATCAGTGAATTCTAATTTGAGGTTTTGGGTTGACTTAACTTGGCTGCCATAAAGGGGTGACTACCAAAGCAGGACATGGTGTAACTGGGAGGCAAAGGTTGAGGAAATCTAAATTAATGATTTCAGGATTGGTGAGTCCACTCAACAGATCAAGGAACTATGATTTAATGTAATTGTCATTTGGGATGCCTACCTAAAACCATTTGAGTTTCTTGACCATACAATTTTAGGGTAATGAGAATGGGATCTCGATCATTTCCACTAGAATTTTAATGAAATTGGATATTCTGAATCCAGTGGTGGTGGATATTGGGTTTTGATAAAATAGTGGGTGACTAATAAATATAATTTTATTTATTTGTCTAAATTTATCAGATAATGTACCAAATCTCTGCTCATCGTATTTAAAGAAAAGGAATTAAAAATGACATCAAACATATCATTGTGATCCATACCTAATAAGGAAAACCATCTCACATGCACTAATTTCCATGAGTGGAAAAGGTTCCTACATTCCATTATTCACCATGAAAGAAAATTATATATACCGGATGATCCTTTATAAGTTTTTTGTGGAAATGAGGCAAGTGATGAATATCTATCTCTGTATGGGAAATATTTTAATGATGCTAAAAATGTTTAGTGCTTCATGTTATCATCCACGTCGAATGATGTCTTGAAGAAACATGAATAAATGGATTCTTATAACATGATGTCCCAAATTTGGGATATCTATCAAGAGAAGGTGAGATAAGAGAGCTATGAGATCTCCAATGATCTATTCACCACTGAGCTTGGAGAGTGTAAGCCAGCTAAGCCTCATGTACAAAAGCTTATTGGCTACATTGAGCATCTGTACATCTTTAGGATTAAATTATGGGATGAGTTCTATGAAAATATCATACTCTAATCATGGACAATGGCCTTATGTAGTTTTATTGTGAAATATAATATGAGTTATAAAGAGAAGAGCCTATCTAAACTTATGACCTTGATTTATCAAGTGGATAAGGACATGGGGCATTACAAAACCACCACCCTTATGGTGAATAGGAATATGAAGGACAAGGAATAGAGTCATAATGTTTACAAATAGTTTAAACCCTGGACCACTATCTAAACAAGAAAAAGAATATCCAGTGGTCGTGAAAGGAAAAATACGCAGTGTGTTTTTCATGTGGCAAGTCAGGCCACTAGAAGAGGAACTACACCCAGAGGTAAGAGGAAGCCAAAGTTGCATTCATTATCAATTGAAATACTTCCATTTTTATACATTGGGTATGAGATACAACTTTTGGTGATCACATATATATTAAAATGTAGGAACCAAGTATATTTTAGAATATTTATAGAGGAGAGGTGGATCTGAATGCTAACAATGGTGTGAGTCTGAATACTCTTTACATTGGTGACTACTACCATTCATCACCAAACCTGATTATTTTTGTTTAACATGACTGTTATTATGTACCAACTATTGACAAAAACATAATTTTTATATCATTTTTAGATAGATATGGTATTATTTTCAAGTTTATAAATAAAAGTTGTTTCTTCTATAAGGAAAACATATGTTATGGTATGAAAGATCAAAATAATGGAATGTATGTATTAAAATAAAAAAACAAAGTGTTGGAAATAAAAAGAAATCAGGTTCTCACTACTGATATAACACCCAGTTGTGTTATCACCGTCTTGGTTATGTAAATGAGAATCACGAGACAAATATCTCTCAAAATAGTTTTTTAGAGTCTCCTAAGCTAAAATCTCTTGATAGATGTCACACTTTCTTACATGGGAAAATGACCAAACCCCCATTTGGTGAACACGGTGAAATGGCCATAGAGCTTCAATGATTGGTACACATTGATGTGTGTGGACTATTTCATGTATAGGATAGAGGTGGATATTCTTAGTTCATAAATTTTACTAATGACTTGAGTAGATATGACTATATTTTCTTAATGTGGTATGAGTATGAGACCTTTGGGAAATTCAAGGAATTCAAAAATGAAGTAGAGAATTATCTTGGTAATAAGATAAATAAAATTCAATCAGATCAAGGTGGAGAATATTTTAACAAATAATTCATCGACTTTATTGGGGAGTTTTTGGATTCTATCTCAACTCACTCCACCATATACACCATAGTGTAAGGGTATTAGTGAAAGGAGGAACCATACATTGTTGAACATGGTAAGGTCAATGATGAGTCGTGAAAATATTTCTTTATAATTTTGGGTATATGCCTTACAAACTATGATATACATATTAAATAGAGTACTAATTAATGCAGAAAATGGAATTCCCTTTAAGAAATAGAGTGGAATGAAACCCATTTTATTGAATACAAATGTATGGGATGCAAGAAAATTTTTATGGATTTATTAGGAAAAAAACATGCACCCAAGGGAACGAAGTGTATATTTATAGTGTATTCCAAGGAAACAAAGAGATATTACCTTTACAACCTCTAAGACAAGAAATTGACTATTTCTAGACAATCCTTATTTCTTGAGAGGTATCACATCATTAAAATGGATAGTGGGAGAATGATTGAATTTAATGAAATTGATGCTCAAGAAACAAATGAGTTGGTATAGGAACAATTTTCACAGGTCCCTGTGGAAGACGTGGTTCTTGAAAAACAAGTACTATGTAGGGGTGTAAGAGAGGTAAGGTAACCAAAGAGTTATAGTTTTCTTCTCACTGAGGATGGTGACTCAATATTTTTGGTAAATGAAGAACCTCTCTCCTACAAGGAGGTAATAGAGAGCTCATAAGTAGGGTGATGGCTAGAAACTATATATTATGAGATGGATTCCATGTATCAAACCCAAGTTTGGGTTCTGGCCAATGCACCATTTGATGTAAAGCCTATGGGGTGTAAATGGGAATTCAGGAAGAAAATATACAAGGAAGGTAAATTAAGTACCGATAAAGGAATTATAGTGACTAAAGGGTTTAAAAACATTAAGTAATTGAATTTGGTAAAAACTTTTAACCATTTTCTATGTTTAAATCCATCAGAATCATATTTTTCATAGCCTCTTACCATGAGTATGATATTTTGCAGATGGATGTAAAAATTTCATTCCTTAATGGTAACTTTCATGAAGATGTCTATATGACACAAATAGAATGGTTTTTGATACCAGGTGATGCCAAAAATATTTTTAAGTTGTAGAGATCCATTTATGGATTTAAGTAAGCATCTAGATCATTGAAGATTCGATTTTGTCAATCCATAAAATAATTTGGTTTCATTAAAAATTTATGTGAGCCATGTGTTTATAAAAGGTTTAGTGGGAATTCGAATGTTATCCTGTTAGTATATGTCGATGACATATTACTTATTGGAAATGACATACTAGTCTTACAATCTATTAATTACTATTCAACAAGTGCTTATCCATTATGGACTTAGGCGAAGAATCTTAAATTCTAGGGATTAAGATCATTCTTGATAAATCTAGGAGGCAACATTGACTATGGCAAAGTACATATATTGACCAGATACTAAATAGATTTAGTATGGAACAATTCAAGAGGGTATTGGTTCTAGTGTAACATGGTTTACATATTTCAATAAAAATGTGTCCCCAAAAACAATAGCATAATATTAGAATGAGTAATATCCCTTATGCTTCAGTGATAAGATCTATCATGTATGCCATGTTATGTACTAGACTTGATGTTTCATATGCACTAAGCATGGTAGGATGATAACTAGAATATCAATGATAAAAACATTGGACTGGTGTTAAGACCATTCTTAAGTATATTTGATGAAATAAGGATATATTCCTAGTGTATGGGGGAGATGAATAGCTTGTCATCAGAGGATATGACGATTATGGTTTTCAGATAGATCAGAATGATCTAAAGTTGAAATTGGGATATGTTTTCTGCCTTAATGGAGAAGCTGTGAGCTGGAAGAATTCAAAGAAACTAGTTTACACTGATTCTACAGAAGATTCCAAGTATATTACCTCTTTTGATGTATCCAAGTAATAGGTTTGGATTCATAAATTTGTCTTGAAGCTTGATGTGGTACCTATAATTAAAGTCCCTATCACATTTTATTGTGATAATATGACAGTGGTGGATCTAGGAAAAGATCCAAGGTCACATCAGCTGACAAAGTATATACTTTAGAAGCATCACCTCTTGAGGGATTTTTATGAAAGGGGGAAGTTTAATTGAGAAGTGTATGCACTGAAGGGAATGTGGTGGACCCTTTGACTAATGTCCTATCATAGAGGAAGCATGAGTATCACGTGAGAGCTAGTGGACTGTAGGTTGTTAGTAGTTGGATCTAGTTCAACTGGGAATCTGTTGGAGATAGTTCCCTATAACCAACTTCTTTTTTTACTTTATGATAGTTTATATTATCGGTTTTGAATATCAATAAACTCCTTATCACATCATGATTATTCTTATGCAAAACATTTCATGCGATACTATCCCAAGAATATTTTTCTCACTAAATGGTTATAGAAGTTCTCTGCTATGATGAGAACTCAGAAGTGCTATGACACTATTCTTGGATATATTTTATATGGTTGAATGATATAATTTGAGGGACACAAATGATATAGGCTATCTGGGGTGGAGAGTCATAGGTCTTCGAGGCACCTTCTCATGGTGTACTCCATTGGTGACATCTAATTGTATATTATGATAATGATACCCTACAGTAGGATATTTACATTTATAAGTGTCATTGGATGTTCCAATATATAGATGAGTGTATTTATCAATATACGTTAAGATTATTATTAATGGATATTATATGTCATGTACTTTAATATATTGATGAAAAATGTGATGACAAATGTTCGTTGTGAGGTAGAATATGTTGGGTGCATCATGAGTAATATTGAATTAATGAATAATTTGAGAAAAGATTTATCCCTTATGTTTACTAACAGAAGTTAATATCTTAGGCCCTTAGATTAAAATGATAAAGCCTAGATAAATCCCTGGCAACGGTGTTCTATAGGAAAGTTCTATTTCCCGAATGTAAAATAAAGAGATATCGAGCATATAGGTTGATAAAAGTAGCATGAAACCTTCTTGATTAGAGATATTGGGATAAAGGGATTATATTACATGATAAGAATTCATATGTGGTGACATTTAATTATGGAATAAAATTATTTCTCTATGTGTGCCTTGGTGTGTTTTTAGACCCTAACCATGGACTTTAGGTAGGTTCCCCTGATTCCAATGAGAAAGATGCCTAGAGGGTCACACACTACATGAATCTAGTGTCTCAGTTAAATAATTTATTATTTAACAAGATGAATAAATATTATTCCCAGTCATGTTTTAATAATTCTTTATGTATTTCTGGTTACATTTATTCTATCACTAGTAATTTGTGATAATATATTTGGGGGCGGGGGGGTGGAATAATTAATAAATATTTAGGAGGATTTATGGACCAGGTTTAATGGTCTTGTGAGAAATAATAATATTGAATATTATTTATAATAACCCTTCACTTTATTTCATATTTAAACATGATTTATTACATAAAATTTTACTTAATACAACTTAGAATACCATGAGTTCTAGTGTATTTGGAGATTATGAACATTAAATAATAACTTAAAACAAGAAATAAACATCTTTATTGAAAACTTATTTTACATGAACACAACATTCCTTCGTACATAGAATTTTATGGAATAACCTGAGGACATGCATAAGAAAAGGGTGAGATATAAAGCCTAGTAAGGGAATATACACGGAATAACATGAGGGAGAAAATATAAGTTAGTCAATAGGAATTCCAATAGAGAACAAAATAAATATGAACATAAAATAATGATATAGCATGATATAAATAACATGGAAATGTGTGATCAATGTACAACCTCATATTAATATGATCCAAGGCTCATTGCACATGGATTAGCACAAGTAAACCCCAAATGCACAAGAATTAGCATGAGTAAACCCTCATTTCACATGATTTTGAATGATTAAACCCTCATTTCACCTAGGGAATCATGAAAATAATTATTACCCAATGCATTGAAGTGCTATGAGGGTGTACCCTTCATAATCATTTTGTTTTCACATATAAGTGCACCACATAGATCATACAATATGGATTCATTAAACATCATAATATATTTCATGAGGTCGGAATATGAAATAAATATATTTATGTCTCAAAATAATAAGTTAATTATCAAAAAATTAAAAATCCTTTATAGAAAAATGGGTATGGTATTAAATACATGATGATTTTGTCATGGAAAATCGTAGTGCAATTTTCACAGCATAACAACGTCAAATAAAAATTTGTAAAACGGGTTGATGAGAGTGAAATGTGTCTCTCATAATTTAGACAAGAAATTAAAATGAAGGGTATCATAGAATATAATATCCCAACATATGAAATGTAATTTAGATGTATAATATAAAATAAATTCTTAAATGGAAATGAGAAGAGAGAAACCCCTTGAGGAATTTCGCATGGAAACGAGTGTACACATGAGGAATTAATGAGAGAGAAAGGGGTATCTCAGCCTCAAATATAATATAGTCAGTATGGGGGAGGTTCAAAAACATACCCCATAATTTTTAATAAGAAATAAAAGGATGTAATAATATAAGGAAACTTGGACAAAATTTGAGGAAGGTAGGAACCCTTATGAAATTTTTGGCATAGTAACGAGCATGCTTAATGGATCATAGGGGGGATTAATGAGAGTGAAAGGAATATATAATAATTTCTACATAAAATTTACAGTATGGGGATAATGGATCATCATAACCCAATTTATAAAAAATTGAATTTAAGAAGCATATTATAAAAGATGAGCTTCAATGGAAATGAGAAGAGGGAAGTCCCTTATGGAATTTTGGTATAGTAATAGTTTAAGAAAGGGTCCAAATGGGGGAGGATAAATGTTACATAATTGAAATAACATAAAATCTATAGTGGTTAATTTATTATAAAATGATTAAAATATAACCAATAGAAATTAAAAGGACGAATTTCAAACAAGGTTCTTGAATTGAAAGAAAGAGAGTAAGGCCATGATCCCTTACGAAATTTCAACATGGTAATGGGTGTATATGAAGGATCATGTATGGATTAATGAGAGTTAAAGGAAAGAATAATTGTTTACACATAAAATGTAATGTAATGGGTGTAATTATAAACATATCCCAACATATGAAAAAAATAAATTAAAAGACATAACATGAAAGGAATTCTTGATAAAAGAGGAGGGTGGAAGATCCCTTACTTGGATGTGTGACACCAAAGGATTAGGTGAGGCTTCTTGGGAGCTTGGAGGAACATTGGGAGGTCTCTAGAGAGTATATAGAAGAGTTTTTATGAGCTTAATGGAGTTTTAGTGTAGATTAATGAGTGATTTAGTTGGTTTATATAGGAAAGGTTGGGAAATTCTTTATTATTTTGGTTTTGGACACTACACACTAAAATATTCAAAACCACAAACCATCCCATGGGGTTTCCCAAAGTTTCAAGCCATCGAAAGTGTTATAAATTATTTTACAAGGTTAAGTTCCTAATATATTAATATATTATCCTTTCTTATGTAGAGGTGAGTCATACTTTAAAGGAAATTATTTTAAAATTGTAAAACATTTAATAAGTCTTGGAGGATTCACTAATGATTTATAAAATAAAAAAAACAAATATAAAATAAAATTATTTTAATGTTAAAACATATATTTGGACTGATATCCATTTTAGAGTATTTTATTACATCACTATTGGGTCATTATGATGTCATAAAACTCATTATATATTTATAGTGAATTTAATTTTTACCCCAAAATTCGAATATCTTAGAAAATTATGAAAATATCACAATTGGATAATATCAATGTCATGATTTCAAATATAATATTAATTTTATATAATTAAATTTCTAAAAATTTGAATTCTTAATATTAAAATAAAATCCTACATTTATTGAAAATTGGTGGGTTTTGCAAAAAATAGTATCCAAACCTTCGTAAAAGTTACATCTCTCTTCATGAAAATTATATAATCATTAATATATAATAAATGTAATTTAATAATAAAATTTTATTAAAATAATATTTATTTAAAAAAAATTAATTCATCAAAATAGATTCCTTATCTGAATTCAAATATTAACAAAAATACTATTTATGCTTTAAAAACTAATTTAAATGTAACAATAATAGAATGAAAGTATATTAATTATTCTATAAAAAATAATCATAATTCTAGGGTATTAATACATATCACTTTATTACACAAGAATATGACCTAAGAGTAAGGTGTGTAGTGGTGGGGCTTTCTTGGGGTCGTTGGGTGAACATGGATTGGGTCGTGATCTTGATGATCTTGAACGTCTCCCTTAAACAGTTTTGCTCATGCTTAAGTTATTTGATCTCATCATGGGATTGGTCTATAGAAATGTCTAGAAATGATATATCGCTTGGAATCTCCAATTAATGGGATTCATAGGGCATGATCCTACTGTTTGAGGCCATCAATTCCTTTCTATGTGCCAAAAGGATTTGGTAAAACTATATATTTATACTAGTCATGTGATCACTGTTCAACGACTATATTATCAACGGTAAAGATACTTAAGGGTCATTTAAATCCAATTTTATATAATAAAAAATGATTTCATGTGTTTTCAATATCTATAAGATATTTAATTAAAAGAAATGGAATTTCATTCATAAATGTTTATGTCATTAAAATGGGAATCATCTTATTTCATAGAACTTTTTCTATACGATCAAATATTTTAACCAGATTATCCACATAGGAGTGGTCATTCTCCAATGGTACCACCTCTAGATTTAGTACTTGTGATGGGTCTGTTATGTACTTCCTCAAGAGTGATTCATGGAATACATCATGTACTTGAGACAAGTTCGGTCGGAGTGCTAGTCGGTAGGCCAATACTCAGATGAGATTAAGGATCTAAAAATGGCTGATGTACCTTGGTCTAAGCTTTCACTTCATCCAAAATCTCATACCTCTCTTCCATGGAGATATGTGAAAGAATACCACGCCTCCAACATCAAACTATAGGTATCATCGACGATTGTTAGCATAACTATTTTTTCAAATCTAGGCATCTTTAATGTGCTACTAGATAGTCTTAAACTTCTCCACCATTTCTTCGACTATTTTTGGATATATAGGTTTTCATTCCCAAACTTCTTCCTAACATGATGGTGTTCTACACCACTTCCCATAAAGGGCTTTATATGGAGGAATTTGGTTGCTTGAGTGGAAACTGTGGTTGTAAGAGAACTCCTCCAAGGGAATATGTGGGTCCCACATTACTTTGAAGTCCATTGAGCAAGATATCAACATGTTCTCATGTTTCTGGACAGTCTATTTAGATTTGATACTAGTTTGAGGGTGATATACCGTGTTGATGGTCAACATAGTGTTCAGATCATATTTGATACTCTTCTAGAACATAGGGGTGTATCTTGCATATCAATCAAACACAATTGATAGTGGCACTCCATGCTGCCATACCACTTCTCTAATGTATTTCTATGAAATTTTATCCAATGAGAAGTCATATTTAATGGAAATTAAGTGTCTAGTATTTGTAAGATGATCCAAAACAACCCTGATAACATTATTTCCTTTTGATATCTTCAGAAGTCTCGTAACAAAGTCCATGGTGATGTTTTCCCATTTCCATGATTGTATGGGTAATGATTCTATCATCCCCTTTGAATTATGCATCTTGTCCTTTACTTTATAGCATACCAGACATGTTAATGTTTATTTAGAGATCTCTTTCTTCATGTTATCATACCGATAGTGCTCCCAGAGATCTTGATACATCTTTGTTTATCATGGGTGAATAGAGAAATTAAAACTATGTGCATCACCCAAAGGTTATTTCTTTACCTCCAGATTTAATTGAAGACATAGTCTTGACACAAATCTCACAATTCATTCTTCATTAACATTAAACTCCATGGATTTCCATTTTCTGATAGTTTCGACTTTATACTGAATTCCCACATCATCTTTTTTAGCATCCTTTTAACTTTCCAAAAGAGAAGGTTGTTAAATAATTTGTGAAAGCATTGATGATGTTCCCTTATTAAATATTACCATGTCAATATTAATCAAATATAAGAATATTGGAACCTTTTCAATTTTTTTGAATGATATAATTGTTGGGTCCTTTCTACTTAGAGCATCTACCACCATGTTCTCTTTCCCAAGGTGGTAATGGATTGTGTAGTAGTTATCCTAAAAGAGATCTAACCATATTTATTGGCGCATATTCATCTCTTTCTATATGAATACATGTTTTAGACTTTTTTGATATATATATATATATATTTCACACTTCACCCCACAGAGATAATGTCACCATATTTTTTATGAAAAGATCGCAGGTGCCAACTCCAGATCATGTGTGGGATAGTTTTAATCATGAACTTTCAACTTCCTTGAGGTATAGGATTTGAATTTTTTATTTTACTTTAATTTTAATGAAAGGGATAATTATGATATTTTCAATAAGAACATTACCAAAAACATTAAAATGTGATACAATACTTATAGAAGTTTTTCCCTAATGATTTAATAACATTTCTGTTGGGGACTCAATGTTCTTAGAAAACATAAAAGAAATTATAATATGAAGTGAATTGAAATACATTATGACGTACACTAATTTTATGTAGTGGTTACATGTAATAAATTCATATTTGTCCATATTATCATAGGAATTTCTATTCTCCCTTGATCATGGAGATTTTTGATGCTCATAATGCTTCTCAACACTTGAAATAAATCATCGTCTTGAATAATGCCTGATGTCTCCACATTTATGTCATAGAACTGTGTATGATTGCTTATATTGAACTTTGTTTCCATTCATCAAATTATCCATTTTTTTCGTAGAAATTGGATACATTTTACCCTACCTTTCCACAATTAAAACCTCTCTTATTCCCTTTGTGACATTTCCCTTCATGCCTCTTTCCACACGCGTGCATCAAATAAATTGGGTATTATTTCCCTTATCAACTTTATCAGATGGACATTCATGATATGTCATCTTCCTATTCCATGAATCCTTCATCCATTCAACAAAGTAAAAATTATTAATAATAATTTTTAGTAGTTGGTTTGGCATATTCACGATGTATCCTTGAGCTCTGATCTGATTAGGAATCTCATTTTGGCTGTCATCACATTGATCATCACATCGGTTGTTAGCCCGATTCCTCCAATTAAAGACTATTGGCTAGAATAAACGGAAAATTAGGAGTAAGTATTTTATACTATTAATCACATAAAGGGGAATCCAATTATATTAAAGGTATAAATTATAAATTACATTTATCTCCTTAGCTTATGAATTTATCTGATTTGATCTATGTTATCCCTGATTTACATCCTAATGTATATTCTTATGGGATATTTTATTCCCTTATTAATGGTTCATAATAAGCTTATGAATTTACCAAAGAATATAATCTGGGAGTGATGAACCAAGAGTGTAGCAAGGCCCATTTTCATTCACCAGTTTCTATTCGAGTCTATCTCAAATTTGGTTTTTGGGTTTTACACCTAGATACATCTGTGCTAGAGCCACCTCTACTTGTTCGTATCTAGATATGGATGTATTTTCTTGATAAATGACATTATAAATACTCACAAAAATTTAGGGTTTCTTTTATACTTTTTCTTAATCCTCAGGCTTCCACTAGAGCTTTAAAATTTTTATCCCAAAAATAACTAGACCTATCCTCTAAAGCAAACTATAACAAC
The DNA here is from genome assembly GCA_963277665.1 of Viscum album. Taxonomy (NCBI): domain Eukaryota; kingdom Viridiplantae; phylum Streptophyta; class Magnoliopsida; order Santalales; family Viscaceae; genus Viscum; species Viscum album. The sequence goes on from OY728123.1 coordinate 1,465,338,942, forward strand.
CCTGCTCTTAATTTCATATTTAGAATTGATTTATTTCATAAAATTACACTTAATAAAAATAAGAAGATTGAGAGGTATATTGTATTTGTGGATTAGATACATTAAATACCAACTTAAAACATGACATACACATCTTTATTGAAAAATTATTTTACATGACCATAAAATTCCTTCGTACTTAGCATTTCATGGGATAACCTGAGGAGATACATTAGAAAAAGGTGAGCTATAAAGCCCAGTAAGGGAATAAACATGGAATAATATGAGGAATAAAATACATTTTAGTCCATTGGAATGTTAATAGAGAATAAAATAAATATGAACATAAATGAATGATATAATAATATGTTCATAACATGGAAATGTGGCAACAATGTACACCATGAAATTAGCACGAGCCAAGGATTAATGCAAATGGATTCTCAAAAGTAAACCCTCATTACACATGAATATGTATGAGTAAACCCTAATTTAACATGAATTATAATTATTAAACCCTCATTTCACATTGGTTTTTGTGATACTAGACATTACCTACCACATTGGAGAGCTATCAGGGTGCACACATCATAATTATTTCATTTTCTTGTATAGGTATGACACATAGATCATACAACACAAATTCCTTAAAAATCATAACTTATTACACAAAAAAAGGAATGTGGAATAAATATATGTAATTACATAATCAATATGTACCTGAAAACAAAGGTGAAAACCCTTTAAATAGAAATGAGTATGGTATTCACTACATGATGGTTTTGGCATTGAAAATTGCAGTGCAATTTTAGCAGCATATGACGTCGAATAAAAATTTGTAAAACTGGTTGATGAGAGAGAAAATGACATCCCAAAATTTATAACTGAAATGATATGTAAGGGTTAATATAAAATAATATACCATCATTTGAAATGGAATTTATATGTATAATATAAATGAAAATTTTTAATGGAAATGAGAAGAGAGAAATCCCTTACCGAATTTCGGCATGGTAATAAGTGTACACGATAGGAATTAATGAAAGCGAAAGGGGTATATAATAATTAAAACATAATAAGGTAAGTGTGGGGGAGGTTAATAAACATACCACATAAAATTTAATTGAAAATAAATTTATGTAGGAATATAAGGAAACTTGGACAAAAATTGAGAAAGAAAGGACCCTTATGAAAATTTCAGCATAGTAACGGGTGTGCTTAAAGGATCATTGGGGGGATTAATGATAGTTAATGGAATATATAATAATTTATACATATAATTTAAAATATGGGGATCATGAAAAATCATAACCCATCTTATTAAAAAATGGTATTTATGAAGAATAATATAAAAGAGGAGCTTGAATGGAAATGAGATGAGAGAAATCCCTTACAGAATTTCAGTATAGTTAAAGCTTAAGAAAGAGTCCAAATGTTGGAGGATAAATGATAAATAGTTGAAAAATAAAATAAAATTTATAGTAGGTAATTGATTATAAAATGATTAAAATATAACCAATTGAAAGTAAAAAGACTAATTTCAAAAAAGGTTCTTCAATTGAAATTAAGAGAGGAAGGTGATGATCCCTTAATAAATTTTGGCATGGTTACAGCTGTATATGAAGGATAAGGGATAGATAAATGAGAGTGAATGGAAGATATAATTATTTAAACATAAAACTTATAGTAAGGGGAGTATTTATGAACATATAAAAATATATTATAAAAGGAAATTAAAATACATAACATAAAAGGAATGCTTGATAAAAGAGGAGGATGGAAGATCCCTTACTTGGTTTTGTGGATCAAAAGGCCCGAGAGAGGCTTAATGGGAGATTGGGGGACCTGTTGAGGTCTCTAGGGAGTATAGAGATGTGTTTTGATGAGTTTAAAGGAGTTTTAGTGAAAAGGAATCGATGATTGTGTGGGTTTATATAGTAAATGTGTGGGGATTTTTTTTATTCTATTGGTTTTGGACACTAACCACTAAAATATTTAAAAACAAAAATCACCCCACAATTTTCTAATGGTTTCTAGACAAATTTGTATAAATTATTTTATAATTCTTTGTTCCAAAGATATTAAAATATTTCCCATTCTATGTGGAGGTGAGTTATACTTTTAAGGAAACAATTTTAAAAAGTTATAATATTTAATAACTCTTGGATGATTCACTAAAGTTTTATAAAAAAAAATAATATATAAAATCATATTTTTTTATTTTAAAAACATATATTTTTCATAATAATACTTTGATAGTATTTTATTACATAATTATTCCTTCATTATGATGTTATAAAACACATTATATATTTATATGGTATTTAATTTTTAGCAAAAAATTCGACTATCTCAGAAAAATATGAAACATTAACCATTTGATAATTTCAATGTCCTGATTCCAAAAATAATATTAATTTTACATAAATAAATTCCTAAATATGGGAACTTTAACTTGGAAAATAAAAACCAATATTTATTGAAAATTGGAAGGTTTTGAAAAAAATAGTTTTCAAACCTTTATAAAAGTTACTTTTGAATTCATAAAAATTATATGATCATTAATATTTAATAAATTTAATTTTATAATAATATTTTACTAAAATACTATATTTACGCAAATACATTAATTCAACAAAATATATTCCTTAATTGAATTTTAATATTAATAAAAAATACTATTTTTGCTTTAGAAAATCATTTAAAAAGTAACAAGAAAAGAATTAAAGTATATTCATTATTCTATAAAAAATCATAATGCTAGGGTCCTAATACATATACCTTTATAAAACTATCATATTACCTAAGAATAAGGTGTGTGATGGTGGGGATTTCTTGGGGCTGTTCTGTGAAAATGGGTTGGGCTGTGATCTCAATGAGATTGAACTTCTCCTGTAAGCAGTTTCACTCATTCTTATGTTGTTGGATCTTAGCTTGGGCTTGATCTAGGGAAAAGACCATAAATTATATCTCCCTTAGAAGCTCTAATAAATGGGCCTCATAGCGTATAATTTTAATGGTTGATGCCATCACTTCCTTTTTCCATGGAAAAAGGATTTGTTAAAACCCTATATTTATACTTGTCATGTGATCACTGTTCAACAGATATCACATCAATGGTAATGATACATAATAGTCATTAAATCCAATTGGACATAATAAAAAAAGGACTAAATGTGCTTTCTATATCCATAAGATATTTAATTAAAAGAAATCAAATTTCATTCATAAATGTTTGGGTCGTTACATTATTTGAATAAATAATATTTAATTACAACTCACAATTTATGAAAATTTTAGGAAAAAATAATGTTTCTTTATTATTTCTCTTAGGGGGGGTCATCAGGATTAATAAAATAATTAAAGAACTTGTGAAAATTATTTATTATTACCCCAGTGAATTAAATGCTCAGTTATATTATTATCTTATTAGCCTTGGGAAAGACAAGATACACCCATTGTGTTGTGAAAAATGAATTGGAGAAAAGATCTCAGGCCTGGAGAGTTCATCCCTCTCTAAGAACACTTTTATTAATGATAGAGGTCCTCCTCCATTGGCTAAAAGATAACACTTTGGAGGCGGTTCTAAAGGAAATCGATGGTGGATATCATAAGTGCAAGGATCATTTGTGCTAGCACATGGAGACTCCTTCATCAATGTTTGGAGATTCCTCGATCATGTGTGGATCACCGCTAATGGATATCTACCCTTAATCTCTATAACTCAATGAAGGCGCACTACAGATCTATGGTCGGACGGATCAACGATGAAATAATCACCTTGGAGGTAATTCGTATTTAATTAAATTAACTATAAATAAAACATGTCGAACCTGTCTCTTAGTTCTAGGTTATTATTCCTTTATCCAATTCATTTGATTCAATTATGTGGATCATGGACTTCATCGTCACATAAATCCCAAATTGTTTATTGAATATGGAAAAAATCAATGTTGGGCACCATCCCTCATGCACTTTGAATGCGTTCAGAACCTATATAATTGAAAATATATTACGTAAATAATAGAACTATAATTTATAATAATTTTTGATAATATATTTAATTAACCATGTATTTTTATAAATTTGACAAAAATAAATACATTATCATTTGGAGGTAAAGTGGTAATTGCCCAAAAGTTGTTTTTAAGTCGTAATGTTTTTCAAATTTAATTAATTAAACAAATTACTAATGATGATTATTTTAGTGAAATGTATAGATTATATATCTATATATATCAATATAAATTGATATAATTATTATTTAATGTAATAGAGTTAATGTATGATCATCTTATGCTTGAAAAATACATTTACATGAAACATGTCTTTCATTACATTTTATAAGTTTATTTTTAAATTTATTTCATCCACTTATAGGAATGAAATTTTATAAAATGGTTTCCATATTCTAAATATTAATTTTCAATGTTTTTAATGAGGTCATGTTCATTTTTTGTCTTTATGAACTGTAAGGATTTTAAAAATTGGGTACCATGGTTAAGGGTAAAATGGGTTAAAAGTGTTAAGAATAATTGGTTAAGGCTTTAAGATAACATAAAAAACATGCTTAAACCCTGTTTTGTGGTTTTATTTTAACAATATGGCTTTGAAATTCAAATATAAGTAATTTTTAATCCATTTTTATTGAGTAATAAATTATTATATTTTAATATTTTGTAAATTTTTGTGTGTGTCTACTCCCTCATATTTAAAAGAGGACCTCCTCCCCTCAATTCTTCACACCACTTGAACCACTTGTCTTGAAATACTGAAAAAATAATCCCTAACATAAATATACATGTTATATAGGTTATTTTCTCCCCAAAATAATAATCTTATGGTCATAAAGAGGAGATATAAATGTTCTTTTTTAAATAAGAGGCAATCATCTTGGCCAGACACATTCATATTTATTTTTATTTTAACAAAATAAATTATTTCATAACCATTAAAATATAATAAAACAAGTATATAACATATAATTATATGTTGTTATATTTAGTTTATAATATTTATCCATCTTTTTCTCCAAAAAATGGGAAAGGAAACCATCACTCGTGTGTACTGTGGACTACCACCTTGTGAACCAGTGTAATTTGTTTTCGATCACCTACTCACAGAGTTAGTGTATATAGGTGTATTTAAATAAATAAAATTATATTTATAATATAAATTTATACACTAAATTATAAAATAATATATAACCCTTTTCCTATATAGCCACTGGAAAATAAAAACGTCGCTCATGTCTATGAGTGGGTTACTATCTATGTGAAGCGATGTGGTTAATTTTTTATTACCATCATTCATGGATCATTATAAAATGGAATCTAATTAATAAAAATTATTTTTATATAATGAATATTATTATATATATGGTTAAATAATTACCTTTCGACAAGAACCAGAACATCAATGATGAAACAAAAATGAAAAATGAAGCCGTTAACACCCAAAAAAAAGATAATAATGAATGATTGTTAACAAATGAGTGATAAAATGTTATAAGTAAATAATATATTATATTATAGAAAATTATATGGTTCCATTATGTAATTATAATAAATGTAAATTTATTACATAGGATCTTAAATAATGTTCAACTAAGTGGAAGTATGTGGTAAGGGATTTCATCTCAAGAACCACTATATTGACAAATATTTTGTATTATGCATCGATTTTCTTTAATGTGGTGTATATACTACTCATTTGATTTATATATCAATAATATATGGTTATTTATGGTAATTTGAGTTTAAATTCATGTTTAGACTTGTAGTGGGTTATAATTGAAACATAACCATAGAAGTAAGACATTATTTTACAATTTCATTTTTAGGGACTTCTTATATTTTCATTTAAGGAATATTATAATACATCATTCATAAAATATATATATCTATTATAATCTAGATATTTAATGATTTTACATGTTTTAATCTAAATTTTACTCTATTTTATACTTTAATATAGTAATAAAAAGGTTAAAATAAAATCCAATTTTATTTCTCTTTTAAATCGGGTATATTTCCCTTCTAGGTCCAAATTTGAAAAATTGTTTTAAAAATCTCGAATATTTTACAAGTTTTTATAAGAATATTTATAATTGTTTTCTAAAGGGTTATTTTCACATTATTATTTTAAAAAGTCAAAAGGAATGTTTGTTTTTGATATATACCACATTGACAGATATTACCAGTTCCATATACTGTTTATGATATTAAAATTCATTTATATGTTTCCCATTGTTTTACAAGGGAAATTATTAAATAAGAAATTATTTTAAAATTTTTAATTTTATTTTCTTCAACTCCCTAGAAGTCTTTATTTTATTACAAAATATATATTTCAGATGAATTGGTAATAATCTTTCATCTCTTGATAAATTTTTTGGTCATTAACATTATCTTGAAACATTCACTTTCTTATGATCATCCTTGATCAAATAATAAATATATCTTCTATGTACATATTATTTTTATCATGGAAATTTCTATTTCCTAAACTGTATATCATTTCTATACAAGATGTTTTACTTCGAAATTTATTTAAAGGATTGGGGAAATATTGATGTTCAATATTATTTAATCAATATAGATATTTGTTAATATGGAATATTTTTTTATGAATTAAATTTATTATTATATATGTGAGGAATTCATTAGATATGAAAATATGGGTTGGTCCTGATTATAGATATCCCTTTGATGAATTGACATGTTATATGAGATAAAAAAATCAGATAGCCTTATTAAATGGGTATTTAGTCTATACATACCCATATTTTAAAATATCTAACAACAACACCTTGAACATGAAATATGAAATTAGTCATTTCCATAATTGAGAATTCAGAAATTATTATCCTTGATATTATTCCATTGATATTTTCAATGGATTGATTTTTTTTGTTCAAGTTATTATTTTCCTCACATGAATTGAAAATAAATATTTTCATAAAATAAGTGCACAGTTACATCCGGGCATTAAGGGTGTCTATAGAAATGGAGGCCCAATGCATCACCAATAGAAATTTCCACACCCCGGGGGCAGGGGAACCCAAACTATAAAACACCATGGGGGGGGGGACCTCCTAAGAAGCCTTTGAAGAAAAAAATCAGAAACCTGATTGTCTTCAGGCCACGTATGTACCTACTCAATATCAGGGGAGAGATAATGTTTACATTTTTGGATCAAATAACTGATATCCCAAGGAGTGGGGGGAGGCCTTTGAGGGAGCCCCATATAATCATTTAATCCATCTCAATCACAGATAATGGAATCTTCTTGGAGAATCATAAAACCGTGCCACAAAGCAAGGCCTCTCCTTTAGCCCGCAACGAGTTTCCAGCCCCATAAAAAGAGTTGAAACCATGAACCACTGATACTATATGGCCATAGACCATGCCACTACACAGAATTATCCCTTGGATGTATGATCCATCAGAATATTAGCGTTTTATGTTTTATATTTTATTTCAAATGTAAAATGGGAATCATGTATGTACCTAGTTCTTCAAGAATGATAAACCGATTGGTAATTGTCGATGTGATCCCTTGTGTCCTATGAAAATATATAAAATTACACCCCATGTATGGTTTAAAAGAGTAAGGGTTGTTAATTTTAGTATCATAAAAAGTTTGGTAGGGACCTTGAGTATTGGATTTTGGAAAACATTATTGAGTCTAAAGATTTTCTTTATACATTTTCAATCCTTAGTTTTGAAAATAACTACACAATTTATTAAAATTATATTTTACTAACTTTATAATTCCTAATCCTTTTAGAATATTTTAGTAGAAGTTTTTTTGTTATATCAGCCACAAGAATCTTTATAAACTGATGAATATAATCATTTTACACTATTTCTTTTCTATCAGACTAATGATGCCCAGTCAATTAGACTGATGGACTTTATTACTTCGGAGAGACTGAGTTTAGTCTATGGTATTAACTGAGTTTAGTCTATCAAATTAACGAAGCTTAGTATATTAGTGTGGATTAGCTTATTTCATCAGACTATATGAGTTTATTACATTAGATTAATGAAGTTTATTCAATCAGAGTGACCTAGTTTAGTCTATCATACTAGCTAAGTTTTGTCTATCAGGTTGAAAAAATTTAGTCCATTATATTGAAAAAGACTAGTCCATCTAATTTACAAACTCTCATATATCATAATAATCATGTTTTGAACCATTTTACTAAATTAATGTCTTCTATCAAAATAATAAAGTTTATAATCAGATGGATTGAATCATTTCTACCATATAGAATACTTTAATATCATTGTGACGATGCTATCAAAATGACCTCAAATGAAGTTGTGTAGAAAATTCATAGATTTCAAGTTGGATATCATAAAAGGTCATTGAAAAAAAATCCAAGAATCATGGAATATAACCATTGGAGCCATTTCTATAAATATAGATGTGTTTGATGATCCATGAGCTTATTAATTTACAACTCAAAATATTTTAAGCCTTCTATGATGTAACATATTTTTTACTTACACTTTTTAATATTTAGAATTTTTTTCTAAGGAATCCATGTGAGTTTTGTAAATCCCATAGAATATTTTATAATTGTATTTTTCCTGGTTGATATGGGTTTAGATCGAGGGATTCTAAGGATAATAAGGCTACTGATTGATATTAGAATGATTGAGGTATTCCAGAGATAGGAAGACATAGTTTATTATTATCATTTTGATCATGGTCTAACCTATTGTAGAATGAAAAACCATATGGTTAGGTTAAAAACTATGGATACCCAAATTTAGTGTTTGTGACTTTTCTAACTATTAAGGTTAAAGAGTAAAAATATTTTATAAATCTTATTATAAGTCATTCTTAAATTTTTGAGCTATATTTTTACTTTTTTGTTTTAGAAAATTATTATTTTAAATTTTCATTTGTATAATAAGTTTATTCTATAAAAACTTTATAAAATATGATTTCCTAAATGTAATGTGTGCATGATATGGAAACTCTGATCATCAGACGATATATGAGTCCTATTAAACATAATAAATAGGTTTTGGTTCTTAGTATGATTTTTTTAAACTAAAATTCACTCCACTAGTAACAATTGATATACTCTTAAGTTCTTAAATTGTTATCAGAGAAGGTTCTATAACATAACTTTCTAGTTTTTACATTTTTTATTTTATGAATGTTTCTATTGTTTTAAATTTTTTTATAGGTTTTTAAAAAACTATTATACACTAATTTTTATTTTAATGAAAGATTAATTTTTTTATAAAGAAGGTAAGATTAAATGTTAGAACTCTTGAGAATGTTAATCCTAATAGACAATTTATTTACATTGGGGTAGATTTTGAGTATTGTAGAGACATAATGAAAATCCTTTTTATTAATACTAGAGTATAAATATTTTTTATGCTTACTAAAAATTAAAAAATCCCTGATAAAGAAGTTTTTACTTTTAAACATTAATAAGAGATTGAATATCAACTGAATTTTAGTGTAAGAAATATTTTGTTGTCTTCTATGATAAGAAATAACTATATTCAAATATCTTATTGTGAATTTATGAATAATATTTTGAAATTTTTTTATGTTACATAATTTAGTACTTATAAATTGATTGAGGGTAGAAAAGTTATGGTAGTGAAATATTATCTTGTTCATTATTTTCTTATTGGGGAATCTATTTCTAAGATACATCATAGGTTTATCAAAATTTTGAATAGTTTATAATATTTTCTTGAAAAGGATCTTACTAATGGAATTATAGTAGAATATATCATTGAAATTATTCCTGGAGAATGGGAGTCAAGAATAATTGATTTAGATGATACAAGAAGTATAATAAATTTGACCTTGGATGATTTAATTGAAAATATCATGTAATATGAGGGTATAATAAAGATATATACTGGAAAGATAAAGAATAAAATGGATTATATGCATTTTATAAAACATAAAATGACTCTCATAAAGTTCATTTAGCTGAGAAAGTTTTCGGGTATTACAAGAAAAATAATGTTTAAGTTGAAACAGAGAGCAGTTCTTCTAAACAGTGTAAGAATGAGATAATATTTCTACGATAATTAACATGATTTATGGGATTAAATACTTTTTATATAATTATAAGAATATTCATAAGGAATGAAAATTAAAAATGAAAAATCTTCTGAATTTATTTGTTATGAGTACAATAAGGATAATAATATAAGACTAAATTCTCCCATTCATAAGAGAAAAGAAAAGAAGGATATAAATTATAAAAGCGATTCTAAGAAGTTATACATGCATAAGGGTAAGAGAATTATGAAACTAGAATACACACGGAGTGGTAGTGGTGGTTTTAGTTCATTAAAAAAATAATTATTTAGTGAAGGTAAATATCATAATAAAATCGGTTTGTTTTCTAAAATTCCATAGAATAATAATTTATTTTGGGATAATGTATCTAAAAAAATCATGAATAATCATACATTTAATGATAATTATCCTGGTATTTAAAATTAGAATAATTTTATATTATTATATGTGTAATCAACTTCATTATAAGATAATATTACTTGACCTAGTTTTGAGTACGTTTCTACATTTGATAAACTTTTAGAAAATCAAAATTTCAATGTTTCTAAAAAAATTGATGCTACTGAGGAAAAACATTATAAATAAAATTAAATAATATCAACACTTACTACTAAAATTTATAATCTTTCCAAACTATTTTATAAATATAGTATAGAGAATAATAGTTTTTGAAAATAATTAAAAAACATAATTCTAGTACAACTTTATTTAGGATAAAAATTTAGTTGTGAAAATAAATTAAGAAATTTTATGTCTAGAAAAATTACTATTAAAGTTTAGTACTAGTAAAAATATGTTTGATAAAATATGCAGATAGATAAATCCTCATAGGTATGTGTCTATAATGGGGTTTTCTAATAAAAAACCAATTTTTTAAAAACAACAATTTTGTTAAAAAAAGTTCATCGATCTTTAAATAATGCAAAAGTGGAGAATATTAGAAGAATAAATGTTCTTTAAATAATTTAAATTCTTCAGGCTTTGAAAAATATTATTTTTCTAAAGAATTATAAACTGATCAGCATAGTATTGTTGGATAGATTTGGATTATAAAAGTTTTATTTTATAATATTGCTAGACCCAAGAAGGTCTGGGTTCCCAAATTAGAATCTTATTACATTCAAGAATATAATAATTTTACTAATAGAAAAACAAAACTGTACATTGATATTGGATGTTCAAGGAATATTATTAGGAATAAGGATTTCTTTAAGAATATTATTAAAATTAATTATGGAAAAGTAACCTTCGGTGACAATGTTCATGGAGAAATTATTAGAATAGGAAATATTGTTCTTTATTGTAATTCTTGGATTTTAAATATTAATTTTTTTTCTATTAATAGAAATATTGTTATCATAAGACAATAATATGATGAGGGATATATTATAAAATTTAAGAATGATAAATTTAAAAATCATTGTTCAAAATATTAATTTTTTATTTCTGCCAATAGGTATGATAATATTTACACACTTAAATTAGAATTCATTAGGAGCTGAGACATTCCATGAATTTGTACAACAAAAGATCAATCTTGGTTCTAAAAAATAATACTAGTACACTTTAATTTTAATAATTTTTTCAAATATATCTATAAAAATACTATTTAAATATCTACGAGTGCTTAAGTGTGATTATTCTAAATTTGTGATCCTTGTTATTTAGGAAATAAACATATGTAATGTTTTTAAGATATTAGTGAAGTATCAACTCATGATGATTTATAGCTAGTGAATATGGATTTATTTGATCCAACCCAAATTTGAGATATCAGGGGGAATTACTATGTTTTTTTAGTTGATGATTACAATAGATATACATGTGTCTATTTTATAGAAAAAATCAGAAGCTTTTTTATGTTTTAAAACAATTTTAGCCTATATTAATAATGAGAAAAATATATCCTTGATAAATTTTTTAGTGATTATTGTGGAGAATTTTTAAATTATAATTTTGAAATATTTTTCTATAAAAGGGTATAATACATAATTTTTCATCATACATAACTCTATAGAAAAAAATTTCATTAAAAGAAGAATTAGAATTTTTCATGAAATTATGATAACCATAAAGAGTGAATCCTTAATTGAAAAATATTATTTTTGACAAAATAATTTTTATATCCTTCTATACTATAAATCATGTTTTAATTAGACCATTTATATATAAAACTTTATATGAGTTGTTGACAATAAGAAATCCAAATATTTCTTTCTTTATTGTTTTTCGATACAAAGTGTTCATTATAAATACTAAAGATAATTTACATATATTCTATCCAAAATATGATGAGGGAATATTTCATGGATATTATACAACTAGTAAGGCTTATAAATAATTTATTACAAAACATAGGAACAAATAATGAAACAAGGAATGTTAAATTTGATGAAATTGATCCTTTTGTTTTCAAACAACTGCATTTTACATCTACAGATGCTATTAAAAACAATTATTTTCAACCCAGGTTGGAAAGTTCTTATTATGGGAGGAAAAATAGATAAAACATTTCCGATGTTCTAACTTAATAATAATTTCAACCTATTATTGAAGAAATAAGTTTTATAAACCCAAAGAACCAATTTATTCCTCATAATCATCCTAGTGATAACATCATTTGGGTATAGACCACCCTTTTAGAACTAGATGGTCACTAAGAAAGGAAGTTGAACATTATGAATTTTTATTATAATTTAAAACTAAGCCTCCCAATGATGCATTATGTTATGAATATTTGGTAAAATATCTGTAAGATGAACTAAATTAATTTTAATGGAATTATGTTTGAAATTTTGTTTGATGACCTAAAGATACTTATGTAATTGGAGTAAAATGGGGGTTTAAAAATAAATATGATAAAAATGTAATTATAATTAGAAATAAATTTAAACCTATTTAAAAGGTTTATAATAAATAATAGGTAATAAAAAATGAATAAAATTATGCATTTGTATCTAGATATAAAGCCATCTATATTCTTCTAGCATATGTAGCATTTGTTAACTTCAATGTTTTTCAAATGGATGTGAAGTATTCTTTTCATAATAGATTTAAATAAGAGGAAGTTTATTTATAATAACCACTGGTATAGAAAATAAAATATCTAAATACCATATATTTAGACTTACTATGGAAATTTATGCCTGTAAACAATCCCCTACAGCCTAGTATGATAGATTAAGTGGATTTTCGATATAGAACTTTTTTTGTTAAGTGAGCTGCAGATCCAAATATTTTTATTAAAAATAATTTTAATAAAACCATAATTATTAAAATCTTTATTGATCAAATTATATTTGGATCAAATCAAAATATCTTCTATATTCTTTTGTATATCTTATGAAATCTATGTTTTAAATGAGCATGATGGGTGAACCAACTTTTTTTCTAGTTTTTAAAATTTCACAAAAATTAGAAGGATTTTTTATACCTCAACATGTGTATATAAAATATGTTATTATGAAATTCGAATATAAAAATTCCAAAAGTATTAGTACTCTTATCAAACATCAAATAAATTAGATATAGATGAATTTAGGAAACGAGTCGATCAAAATATATTTCGAGGAATTATTGTTAGTTTACTATAATTAATAGCTAGTCAAACAGAATTAATGTTTTCTATATACTTGTGTGAAAGACATAAATCTAATACAAGTTGAATATTATTAAGGTTTTAAAATAAATTTTTCATTATCTTAAGGTAATTATTGATCTAGGATTATTTTACACTTCTAGAAATCATTTAGAACTAGAATTTTTTTCTAATGTTTAATTTAGTGGATATAAAATGGATAGGAAAAGTATTTATAGAAATTTTCATTTCATAAGATAATATTTAGTTTCCTTTCCTTGTAAGAAACAAAGTTCTATAGTACTTTTTACTACTCAGGATGAATATGTAGAAGCTGGATGTTAATTGTGCTCCACTGTTGTGGATGCAATACACAATCACTGAATTTGGCTTGTGTTTTAGTAAAACTACAATTTTGTGTGATAACACATGTTTCATAGGTTTAATTAAAAAACATGAACATTACTAATGAGATAAAAACATATTTATAAGTCCCTATTTACTTTAGTATCACACACAAAAAAGGAATATTATTTTATAATTCTTTGGCACATAAAAACAACGTGTTGATATAATTACTAAACCACTAAATTCTGATAGATTTTAATATATGAGAGAGAAGTTGGGAATGGTCAATACTAATTGATAATTCATATATACTTATTGTTTATCCATCTATTTATATTAATAATTTCTTTTTCAATGGGTGAGTATATATGTCATAGATTTTCTAAAATCGTGGTTTTTTAAAAAAAATTAGTTTTTCTAAAAAAATTGGGTTCTCTAAAAATAATGGTTTTTCAAAAATAAATTGTTTTCCAAAAAAAATTGGTATTTTTAAATCATTTAATTTCTCTAAAAACATTGGTATTTTGTGGGTTTTGAAAAAAAAAAATTTCAGAATTTTTTTTTTATAAAAATAAGAATAACAATTAGCTAATAAAATTCTCATGTAAATATTCAATTTTACTCCAAGATGTAATTTATAATATTTAGTTTTACTATCCAATAATAAAATTTTCTATGCTGTTTACATTATATTTTATTTTTTGGACTTTCAATTTCATTTTACAAATGTTATAGTTTTTATTTACAAATAATTATTTCATCTAATAATTTTTTTTAAAAACCATTAGGTGTTTAGAATTTAAATTTAGAAATTTTGAGGTTATATATTGAACATTAGATCAGATATATGTTTCTTTGGAGACTTCATATTCCAAGAATTCAGAATCTCACCCCTTACTCTATAAATACTGGTGTGGGTCACCACATACCACCTCGATCTCCCATACCTATCATTACCCTTAACCCTCAAATTACTAGTGCATCTAATCGTTGGCCATCCATCTGATTATTTTTTCAATCATATAATCAGTAATATTTATCATTACTTGCAAAATGAATTAAATTGAATAAATTGGGAATAGATTAGTGGTGAAGGATATGTTGATTGAAAATTCATGGTTTGATAATACTAATTCATTATTAAATGAAGTTATTGATTTCAATATTGGTAAAAGGTTTGTATTGAAAATGAAGACTTTGATATTCCCTATCCTGTGAGAGTGAATGAGTTTTATTCTTTAGTAGATTTCAGTGTTCAAGATTATTTGGAGTTTATTATGTTAAATATTTTTTATGAATGTAATAATCATAATATTCAAAAAGTATCATATTTGGAAGAAGTTCCTTTTGAAGAAAAGGTATATTATTTCACCCAAAAACTTCTAGATAAGCTTGGTAGTTTTAAAAATTATAAGCTTGAGTCAAATTTTTTTCCATCTAATGAAAACATTATAAAAGTGATTCATTTAAAATGAGATGTAAGATTTCTAACAATATGGATGCATGGAAATCTTATTTTGAAAAAGGGATTGATATACATTTAAGGTTTTGGATATCTTATTTTTGGACTTTTTAGTGAATATAATAAAGTTTAATCATGTGAAGGTTGTTTTTATATTGATTAAATATGTTAAGAAATGTTCTATGAAGTTTAGAATTTTGTTGTTTCTATGTTTCATCAAAGATATTTTGGTGAGTTTTATGTTCGTGATGAAGATTTAGAATGAAGAAATTAATATTATGGAGAATGTTTCTTTGATTAGTGAAGAAAAAATTTCCTGAATGAAGTTAGTTTTTGTCCCATAGCTGAAAAGATTTACCGAAAAATCAAACAAATCCACCTATAATGTTAAAGTACATATGTTAAATAACAAAGTTAAAGAAAAAAATCCTGTTCTTCCCCACCAAGATGGAAAAATAACGTAAAAGAAATGCATGATGAGATGTATAGAGGATAGATGAAATGGAAAGTTGAAAAGAAGCATGGTGATATAGTGTTTGGTTTTTATATTGTTGAGGCATTATCCTTAAAGGATAAATCTAATGAATTTTTAAAAGTTGATTAGAAGAATAATAGGAAAAAATATATTTTTTAAAGATTAATTTGTTGAAATTCTTATGAAATGAGTTGAACGACCTCATAGAGACATTCATGCTATAGATGAGGAATGATATCTTTTGATTTACCTTTTGTCAGTTATTCAACTGATACATCCTTCGTCTAATATTTCCTAACCAATTAAATCAGAAAAAAACATGTTGGGACTTCTAATGTTCCATTATCTATTGAAAAAGGAAAAAGTGAAGTTACTGAAGCTGAAAAATATGTTTTGGAACATGTTAAAGTTCATAGTCATGAATGTGTGAATAATACTGAGAAGGTGGATTTTATAATTAATGAGAAGCTAAAAAGATAGTTAGAAAAAAGGTTAGAAGAAGAGTAAAAAATAATACTCAGAGTAAAAAAGAAGGAGATGAATAATAATAAGAAGAGAGTTCTTTGGAGACCTTGTCATTAAATTATCAATAAGAAAACGACGTTTAATTAGAAGTTTCAGAGAATAAATAGATATTAGATAAGCATTTGGAAAAATATCCCATACAATGTTATCAAACAAAAATCTGATAAGAATGTTTATGTATTTAAAGTATCAGAGGCTGCAATCGTGAGACAACATAAGAAATAAAAATTATATGTTGGCCCTTCTAGATGTCATGTTTATAGTATCTCTTCATACATAACCTTCTATCCATCCCATCAATCTGATTGAAGGGTTGAAGCAAAGTTTACTTATTTTAATGAACCATTGAAGGATCTTGATAATGCAATTCCATATTTATCCTATATAAAAACTAATTTCAAACACATTCAAAATATATTGAATTAGTTAGAAAGATCTTTTGCTTTGAAATAATAAGACGACATAATTTTAAAAAATGAAACTAATTTCAAATACTTCAAAGATGATTATAAGGAAAAAAGAGTAGGAAAAATAATATTTTAATATGACTGAAAGATATAGAAAGATGCTTAAAGTCTCATGATGTCCAAATTGAAGATGTTAAGAATTCATCCTTAGATATTACAAATTATTTTTGAATGTTTTTTTAAATATTTATGAGATGTTTAAAGTATTTGATCAGTTAATTTTTTTCTATAATATTATGATCAGGAAATCTTGGATCTCAAAAGAAATAATTTTCATCTTGAAGAAAAATTTATGAATATCAAAGTTGAAAAATAAAAAAATCCAAATGCTTGATGATGAGTTTATATGTTTGAAAAAATAGGTTATATGGTTTCATGTTTTTGAATAGAATATTGGTTAGTTCGAATCATCGGATGATAAATCATAGAAGAATCAAGATGATTTTAGAAATATGAAATTTATTGCAAATAAATTTCTGAAGAATATTTGATTTAATATAAACTGTTAATTGTTTAAAAATAAAACTTTTTAATGAATATTTATTTGAATAAATCATGTTCCATATATTTTATATTTAAATATTTTTCCAATCATAGATGGTTAAATTTTGTTTCTATATTATTGGATGAATTTTTATATAATATAAATTTTTTCTTATTTCTATTTCTTTATCATTTCATGTACTTTCTACTACCCATATTCATTTTCAAAATCACAAAGGGGGAGAATTTAATGGAAGATAATTTATTAGAATAGATTTTATTAAAAGGTTTTATATTTAATAAGGCATTAACCTAATAATGTACTATTTTTTTGGTAATTTATTTTTGAAAAAAAGGAGTAAAAATTATAGGGGAGTTAATAATGAAAGGGGTATTAGTGTGTTTATGAATTAAAAAAGAATTATGTTCTTAAAAATATAACCATTTTATAAGTTTTTTAAAAGTTATTTCATTTATTTTTATGTTTTATGTTTTGTTATTTTAAAAAATGGGAATATTATGAAGAAAATATTTTTACTTTCAATGCTTTCTATGCTTAGTTTTGAAAATAAAAACATCCTTTTAATAAACTATGTTTTACTATATTTATATTTCCTATGTGTTTTAGAATTTTTTTTGATGAAATAATTTTATTCAAACAAACACACCAGTATTTATAAAATAGTGAATATAAATGTTTACACAAATTCTGTTCCATCATACTGATTAAGTTTAGTCCATTAGACTAAAAAGTTCAGTCTGTCAGAGTGACCTATTTTTTCCATTAGATTGAATGTATTTAGATTATCATGTCATTGAAGTTTAGTCCATCATATTGACCTAGTTTATCCCATCTGAGTGACTGAGTTTAGTCAATAGAATTAATGAATTTTAGTCCATCTAATTGGCCTTATTTAGTCCATCATATTATCTAAGTTTGGTCTAATGGATTGATGATGTTTAGTCCATTAGATTGACATAGTATAATATTTCCGATTGAAAATTTCTTATCTGTTGGACTAATAAAGTTTTTATCCATTGGATTAAATACAAGTTATTCTATAAGAATATTAAATTTATAATCAGATGGTCAGAATCATTTTATCAGATGGCATACTTTTATTGTTTTTTTATGATTCTATAAAAATGAAATCGATTGAAGATGTACAGAATATAATGAAATTTCAAGATGGAGCTCATCCTAGGATTTTGAAACTAACTTTTAGAATCATAAAATTTAACCACCAGATATGTGCCTATAAATAGAGGTGTATTCAATGATATAATAACTCATTATTTTGGGAATCACAACAGCTAAAGCTTAATATGGCGTACCATCTTGTTACCTATGATTTTTAAATATTGAGATATTTTATTCTAATAAATCAGAGTTAGTATGGTAAACTCCATAGAACCTTTTGAATATGTATTAATTTTTTCCAATCTAGGCTTCGATTGAGGGATTCTAGGGATATGAAGACTATAGATTCCAATGAGGATGGTCAAGGGCTTCTGGGGATAGGAATACAATGCTGATTCTAATCATTATGAACTTATTGTTAGGTTGAAAACCAAGGATACAAAAAGTTACAATTTTCAGATTCCTTAATTCTTAAGGATAAAAATTATCTATATTTTATACAACTTTTTTTATATTTTTCTTAATTTTTTTAATCTATGTTTTTTATCATTTGTTTTAATAAGTTATTATTTTATACTGTGGATGTTTTTAGAAATTTTATTTGACTAAATTTTTTTAAACTCTTATGTTCTTGATATAATATGTGTCTGATACAGACACTCTGATCATTAGATGATATTTGAGTATGATAAATCCTAATAAAGTGGTTTGGTATTTTAGTTAGTTTATTTTTTTAATCTATAACTCACCCCCTATTATTGACATTTATGTATTCTTTAGTCCCTAAAACAGATATTAGTGAACATATACCTATGAATGTATATAAGGATAAGTCTATGTATATGTTAATATCACAAGATTTTGTAAATTATACATTTTTTTGTTTTCCTATTAATAAGTCCCTATCTAGATAGTATCAAGTATATGAAGCTTTGTAATAAATGTATATAAGGGTTAAAACCCCAAATAGGGTGGATTTTGTGTTAACTCCATCATCAATGGTGTATGATAAGTGGGTTTGAGACTGAACACTTGGTTAAATACTCATGGGGTACATGATTTGGTTAATTCACATGGTCTTTACAAACCATTATGAATGACTTAAAAATATTTTTATGATTTGAAAATATTTATAAATAAACTTAGTTTATGGTTCCACAATTATTTATGAAAAATTATCAATTTATGTTATGTGTTGCACCAGTTATATATTATGGTTTGAAATTCATAATGTTATAATCTAATACAATTTATTCCATTATTTTGAAATGGTTTCTAATTGAAATAATGGTATAAATACTCATGGAAAATATAGGTATTGTTATACTAAGAAATATAATATAATTTGTGTTGGATTTGGGAATATCATAGTTGACCATGTTTTTGACTAATAACCATTCCCATATAGAGAAGCATGATGTTATACAACATGATACACCATTATTTAATCATTTCATATGGAAAAATAATCCATGTTTTTTGTAGAAAAACTCATCCATTGGTAGCTGAGTAATGGATTAATTCTATTGAAAATATATTCCTAGCCTTGGGATGTAATTAAAGGGAAAAGGTTATACTGGAAGTATATTTTATTAAAGGATATGTTAATCAATGGGGTTCATTGATCCAAAATACTATGGAGGAATTTGAAATAAATGATATGGAATGGATACATTTTAATGTTACATTATTCAAAAAATATTTCCCTTGTGGGAAATAAACATAAATAAATAGAAATATACTCAAAATAATTAAATGGAAGAGAAAAGGGTTTCCAATTTTGAGGTTTACTTTACAAGAGTAGAAAGGTATTATATAGATTACATATGTAATCTGGAAATTAAAATTAACCATTTCATTGTAGGTTATAATATAATTCTATAAAGGGAACTAGTTTCTCAAAAAAAAAATTCATCATATGATGATATAATGTTATGTTCCATCAAAATATAGAAATATTTTCCTTAGATCCTGTATATTTAAAAGAAAATAAATGGATGAAGTGGTCATCTGAGCACCAATAAAAATAGAACACATCAAAAAAAGGAAATAAAGTAACATTTATCATGTGAAAATTGTGGAAAGAAACAATCTAAAAAAGGATTAAAGAACATGAGAGTTTGTTACCAGTGTATAGATAAGGTCCATCGTAATAATGAATGAAATTGAAAGAAAGGAACCATTGTTATCCATTGATGAAATTGTAGATAAATGGGAAAATATTCAAACCAATGTCTTATACATCAAGAGAACTTAATACATAAGAGTCTAAGGGGATAAGGTTATGATTTTTTATCACTACAAATGGGGTATAATTTTTTAAATATGTAGTGGAACTTACATAAATCATATCCTTAAATTTAGGGGATAATTTATTTGATTATGGATCATCAAACTCTTTTATATCTTCCATGTTTTATATGAAAATAAAATAATTCCCATGAACACTAAGAAGAGTGTTTTTAGTCAAGAAATCTTGTGGAAATATTACCACAATAAGGATGATCCAGTCAGTTTAAATCATGAATCATATACATCCCTTCTTAGAACACTTGATTATTATACCTATAGTTAACTTTCATATAATTCTTGGTTTGTATTGTATTTCAAAATATAATGAGAAAATTTATTTCCATGATAAGGAAATTATGATTCATGATGAATATGTGGAATTCATTATCATTAGAGTGGATACGTTATCAAATTGGTCATGTTTAGATCCAAATTCGATTATTTATCCATATGATATTCTTGGAAAATACGAATAGATGAAATATTTAGATGGGAAATTTAATCTTTAAATTGAATACGAATACATTGATGTGATTACGGAGGAATTACCTAGGTATCCACCATAGCATGAATTTGAGTTTCCCATTGATTTAATCCTTTATACAAGACTTTTATCAAATACTCTCTATAGAATGGACACTATGGAAGATGTGGAACTAAATAAAAAACTACATGTATTTTGTGATAAAGAATTTATATTCCCTAGTGTTTCACGTTGAGGGGACCTATTCAATTCATTAAGAATAAAAATGGATTTATAGGGTTCTATATTGATTTTGGGGAAATAAATTGTATAACTATAAAGAACAAGTATCTTTATCCACATATTGATAATTTATTCGATGACCTTCAGAGAGATCAATATTTTTAGAAGATTAAAAATCATTATGGGTATCATCAGTTGTGATTAAATAAGGAAGATATTCTAGTAATAACATTTTGAATGTGGTATGAACATTAAAAGTTTATTTCAATTAAATTCGGATCAACTAATTTACACAAAATTTTTATGGATGCAATTAATATATTATCCAAGGAATATCATGATAATTTTTCTATGGTATTTATTTATTAAATCTTGGTGGACTATAAAATATTTTAAGACCATGGAAATCACTTTTGAATCATTTTTATGACTCTTAGAGAGAAATATTTATAAGTTAAAATTTGTAAGTGTGAATTATAACTATTAAAATTTTCTTTTCATGGTCATATTGTATCAAAGGATAATATCATTGTTGATATTATGATGAAAAAGGTAGTTGAAGAAGTACTTACACTAATGAACATAACTAGGCTATATAGTTAACTTTTATTGGTAGGTTACTATTAGTGATTTCAGTAAAAAAATTCTAATTATATAACCATTTACAAAGATTACACATAATGTAGTTATGTTTATATGGACAAAGGAATGCAAAGGTTGTTTTGGATAATTGAAGAGGAGATTGGTCAAAATATTGATACTGACTATACCATCAGGAAGTGATGTATTTTTATCATATTGGGATGCATCAAAGAAAGGACTTGGTTATATAATTATGCAGAATGATAATATCATTTCCTATGCATCAAGGTTGTTAACTACTTATTAATAGAACTATGCAACCCAGGATATTGAGTTGGTAGTCATAATATTTCATTTAAAGATATAGATACATTATCTCTTTGGCAAAGGATGTGAGATGTTCACATATCATAAGAGTCTAAAATTAATATTTTCAAATAAATAGATCAACATGATTCAAAGGAAATGGATCGAGATACTCAATGATTTTGATTTCTCAATACAATACCATTTAAGGAAGGAAAAAAGGTATGATATACATTGAATAGGAAAGATCATGGATTATTTTCCAAAATTAGGATTGATGGGGATCCTATGTTCTTATATTTAGTAAAGATGTATATAGGAATTATTATGGAATGGGGAACATCACTCAATTTTCAAATGATTTCAAAACCATCTTTATTGGAAAAGATAAAAAATTATGATCCCGATGATGAGAATTTTTAAATGAAAATTTCAGCCATGGATGATGGGAAATTTGAAGACGTTGTGTACAAATATGTTGTTCTAAAATTTGGAGAGATACAATTTATTCCATATATACCTTATATTAAATGGGAATTATTATATTATTCTCATGGAATTGATTTTTTGATACACCCTAGTAGCACCAGGATATATAGCTTTTAGAGGGAATATTTTTTTTGATAATATGAATTTGTAAATTGTTAATTATGTATCAATCTGATTGGTTTTTCAATAGTTCAAGGATGAGAGAAAATAACCTAGAGTATTCATGCAACATCAACACATTCCTATGTGTAAATGGGATAATATTACTCTATAATTTTCATTGGATTAACAAAGACTCCTAGAAAGAAAAATTCAATATGGTTTATTATTGATCACCTTACAAAATCCATATCTTTCATTAATATAAGATAATATTTACCAATTTTTCTCCTATTATGAATATATATTAATGAGGTTATAAGACTTCATGATATACTTATTTCAATTTTTTTAAATCATGATCCATTATTTATGTCAAAATTTTGGAAGACTCTTTATAAAGTACTTTATATCGTGCTCTATTTGAGCCTACATATCATCCTCAAACTGATGTACTATTTGAACGGACTATTCAAACATTAAAAAAATATTGAAGTAAGTATCACCCAACATCAAATGTATGTGAGATTGTTATTTACCTTTGGTTGAGTATTCCTATAACAATAATTTCCATTCAAGTATTCAAATGGAACTGTATGAAGCATTATATGGAAAAAGATGCCATAATCCAAACTGTTGGGATCAAGTTAGTGAAAGGTATATTGTAGGACGAGAACTTGTTAAGGAGAAAATGAAAAAGGTAAACACTATTTAGACCCATATTTATGTAGCTAAATGTTGGAATTTTTTTTTATATAAGTTAATGAAGGAATGATTTTGAATTTGAAGTGGGAGATAATGTTTTCTTAAAAGTATCTCCAAGGAAGGTGTTATAAGGTTCGGTATGAAAGGAAAACTGAGCCCAAGATTCATAAAAAATGTTAAGATTATAAATATAATTGGATATGTGGTTTACAATTTTGTCAATTCCAATGAGCCTCTCTAAAGAACAAGTTGTATTCAATATCCCATTTTTAATAAACTATATTTTATACCCAACACATATTTTCACGTCTGAAGAAATAAATTTCATACATTATAATTATACTGTAAAGATCCTATCCATATTCTTGACACTAGTGAACAAGTTATTTTAAAATTGATGAATTAATGGGTAAATGTACCTTTTAGAAAACATAATATAGATGAAGAAATGTGGGGAACTAAGGATTTTATGAAGAAGAACCTCCCTCGTTTGTTTTGAAAGTAATGTTTAAGAATATTTCAAGGAATAAATTTTTGATGAAATAAATAATGTAAAACCAAATATTAAATTAGAGAGAGTGAACATTTTATTTTTATAAAACTATAGTACAATGGAAATTTTAATATTTAATGGAACAAAAATTGTATTTCTATAGGATGAATATCTATTTTGATCTAACAATTTCAAAATAATAATACAATGTTTTTTTCAAAATTTCCATTTGAAATATGATTTTATGAATAATTGAATATGTGATATTTAACAAGTACTAGTTTTATTTATAATAATTTTTTATAATATTTTTTATTTATCATATATTTAATATTATTTTTATAAAAATAAACACATGATCTTTTAGCTGTAAAAATGGACATATTTTTGAAAACTGTTTTTAAGTGCATAATGATTTTCCATTTTAGTTAATTAAAATAATTTATAGTGATGAATTATTTAAGTTAGAATTATATATATTATATATATATAACTAGATGTGTGTGAATTTAAATTCCAATAATTACAATTAATTATCATAGAGTTAAAGTAATATCATCTTATTCATGAAAAATAAATGTTTATGAAAAATCATTTTTCATCACAATTTTCAGGTTTATTTTTAAATTAATTTCTACCACTTATAAAAATGGAATTTGATAAAATGGTTTTTATTCTTTAAATTATCACATCCAAATTTATTAATGATTCCACTTTCTTTTTTTATTACACAGGGTGCTGCCCGTGTATCAAGTCTTGCTCATATACTTAGGAACGTGGCATTTTTATGATCATGTTCTCCACCATATGGCATGATAATATAGAAAAGGGGGTACACGACATATAGGGATTCTACATAGTGTTCAATCCTAATGAATTTCCAAAACCCTAGCCATCGTAGCCAGGGCCTGACATGTTGTGTGTTCTTCTAACTATATGGTGTGTAGTCATGATTTTTCTATATCCTTAGATCTACATTAAAAACTTCTGATCGAACCATTACAATGTAGTATATCACCTCATATCTACCCAAGATTACTGTATTTAGTCTTGATATATTGTTTCTGGTTGTCTGGTGGCTGGAAATGGGTTTCCATTGATATTTGTAGGATCAACGCATGTCCCACACACCTTAATTTCATTCATTCAGTGAGTATTTGATCTTAGATCATCAAAAAAAATCTCCAATGTACTATAATTTATCCATAAACACCATTGATTTATCAATCCTTCCCTTTTACATTGTTTCTTCATGATTCCAGGTGGTCCGATCAGGCTCGGTACTTCCTGACAATATCTAACTGGGACTGCAATGTCCTACCGATGAACAACATGAGTCAATTAAGGGATAATGGATCCAAAAAATTATTAGTTATCTTTACCAAGAGTTATTTTCCAACTAACAATAACAGTGATATCCATGATTAGAAAATAATTTATGAAACACTTTAATCTGTACACAAGCGCAATCTCAGGAAACAATTGGTGCATATCAAAGAAGGGGATTGGTTCACTCAATCAATTTAATAAAAATGGAATAAACCATAAATTGATGGGTCATACCACGTTATTAGATAATGTTTCATCAAATAATGCATCCACTTATGAATAGAGGAAGTAGTTTCATTCACTGCATCCCGATCCGCCCTAATCCATAGTTTCATTTCCATTCGAGGTGATTCTATAATAGAATGAGGAATAAAGAGCATCACATGGAAATTATACGGTTATGAGTTTAAAATTAGGAAAATCTCCCCAACCATAGATTTATAGGAAAATCATGTTAGGTTAAATGAATGAATTAATGAATTAAATAATTAATTAAATCTCTAAATGTATATCTAATGGGAATGATATCCTAATGCCCCTCACTGACAAATTTTAGGTTTCGCCTAGGGTAGACAATGTGTTACAGACCCAACTGTGGTCTTAGAGTTTTTAACTGAGGGTCATTTTAAGTGTTATATCATTTTCTTAAGAAACTTCACATGCACACAATATAAAATATATATTATATTTTTATAAAAATAATTTTAGGTACATTGGGACTCAAAATCACATGCCTTCTCAGTGCATGACTATGGAAATATATAGGAATATTTCAAAGTCTTACAAGGAAAAACATGTCTCTAAATCATCCCCTCCTTTAATATTTTCATCCTCAGAATAACTACAATGAAAAAACTTGAGATATTGAGCCTGTATCTAGCTATCCAGCTCCTAGGAACTCTCCTACATGTTCCTTTGTAGCCACAACATGTGAACCAAGGTTATGGTATGTCCATGAAGGGTCCACTCTTATTGATCTGAAATCTCCATCATGTTATCCTCAAAGGTTTCTCCATCCTTGATGTCTAGATCACCCCAGTAGATGATGTGTGTAGGGTCTTGCACGTATCTCATTAGCTGTGAAATGTGGAAGACACCGTGAACCTGATGCAGCTGTGGGGATAGGTTGAGGCAGTAAAAAACCATAACAACCATCTATATTATCTTTAATGTCTCAATGAACCTTAGGGAAAACTTGCCTCCCTTGAATAACCTTCACAATATTCATTTTAGAGACACTTTAATTAAAATTTGTTCTCCTAAATAGAACTCCAGAGGCATATAATGATGATCTTCATAAAAATTATGCCTACTTTAGGCCATCCTTATCTTCTAATAGATGACCTGGTCCTTCTATGTAATAACCAACACCATATATGGGCCCACAAGATATTTATTATCGACATCGGTCAAAAAATAGGGTGACCTATAGTGTCTCCCATATAGGGACCCAAAAGTTTCCATGACGCCAGTAAAGTGGTAATTGTTTTTGTATATAAACTCCACTATGGTTAAGTGATCCTCCTAACTCTGGATGAAGTCTAACATGCATGACCCCAGTATATCCTACAACACCAAGATATTTTACTCAGTTTTCCCATTGGTCCAGGGGTGAAAGGTTGTACTCATCCTGATTTAGGTCCTAAATTCCTCCTACAAGCCTCTCTACAATCATGACATAAACCATTCGTCATGATTGGAGACAGTAGTTAAGGGAACCCATGAAGGTAAATGATATTTTGTTCGTACAAATTACCCAAACTATACTCCTTGATAAAAAGAAGTGTGTCAGCTTCATGAGTTGGTAAAGTATCTCCCAGATGGAATCATGGAACTTTTTTATGTGTAGAAGTCATATCACAAAGAACATGGATATGTCATCCCACTTCCACTTAAGGATCTCAAGGGGCTTAAACAAACCTTAAAAAACATAGTTCTCAAACTTCACCTATTGATAGGCGAGGCTTCGAGAGATGAACATAAATTTTCTCTCACTTATAATGGACCACCAACATATCCACTGATGGTATCAGTACGTCTTCCCCACACCAAGATATGCATCTAGGTGAGAAGTGTGAAACTCTCTCATCACCTCATCCCACATCATGAGTGGAACCAATATCCATCCCTAGAAAATTATGATGGGATTCCTTCTTTCATAATATCCATCAGGTGAAACACCTATGGATATATTCATATGAAAGGTCTCATAGTTGATGTCTCCCGATTTGGACTCTCTCACATTCTCGAGAAGTGGAGTCAACATCATGGATGGAAATAAAAGTTATACCATCCTACTCCACCAAGGTAAATATCATGAAAGCCAACTAAATAGAATATTTCTGCACTAAATGAGCCTAAAACTCCCTACTAAGTGAATTTTCTAATACATTTCCCATCCTCGTATTATATACTATCTCAAAGTCATAGTCCTATTGGAACATTATCAAATGATGTTGTCTCAGGTTCATGTCTATCTATGTGAAGAAATACCTGTGACTATGATGGTCTAAGTAAACCACAAAGTTCTCCCATAGAAGGTAGTTCCTCCACATACTCAAGGTAAAGACTACCACTTCCATATTTTGTTTGTGAGTTGTATATTTTTGCTTTTGATTTATGAAATTCTTAGAACAGTATGGAAAAACTTCCTGCTACTACATCAATTAATTGTCAAGCCAATCTCTTGAGGAATCATAATACACTACGAGGTCCATGTCTTCATCTAGTAGTCTCAATAGAGGATCACTTTTCAGCCTCGACCTCAACTCCTAAAAGGCCCTATGGAAATAATTAATCTAGGTAAATGATGGCTCTTTCCTATCAAGGTAGTGAAAGGGGATGTAATTCTAGAGAATTCTACCACAAACCTCTTATAGTACCCCATTATACCTTGAAATCTTTGTACCTCTAACACTCTTTTGGGTAGCTCCCATGATGTCACTATATTGATCTTCATTGGGTCCATGGAATAACTATCCTCAAAAAAGAAATTCCCATGAAAGTGAACCCCATTAATACATAATTGGAACTTTGAGATATTTCTATAATGATGGTGCTTGGGACGAAAATCTAGAACCAACCTCAAGTTATATGCATGTTACTACTCTGATATAGAGTAGATGAGTATGTCTTTGATGAAAAAAACCAAACACTTGTCCAAGTATGGTTGTGCGTCTTGGTTCACAAAATCTATATAAATGATTGGGAAATTTTTCACCCAAAAGGGGAACACTAGGAGTTCATTGTGTCAATAGAGACATCTAAATTCCAACTTTAGAATATCAGCCTTGAGAACCCTCAACTGGTGGTAGCCAGACTAGATCTTGATCTAGGAGAACCATCTTGGACCTCGCAACTGATCAAAGAGGCCATAAATTCTTGGAAAGGGGTACTTGTTCATTATTTTGGAATGGTTCATGTGATGATAATATATGAAATGATGTAATATTCTATTTACCTATTTCATGAACAACACCAATGCTGCCCAGGGGACACACTAGTTCTGATGAAACCCTTCTCTTGAAGGTCCTCCAACTACAACCACAAATCTTAGTGCTTAGTAGGGTCCCTATGATATGTATAAGAATATATCAGCTTAGTGTAGATGTAAGTCAATGAAAAAAATCATTTACCACCTCAAGGATAGTCTCAGAAATTCCTCAAGGAAAACATCAATATAATCCTCCACAATTTAAGGAATATAGATGTTTAAAGATCTTGGTACACCAAGGGATATAATCTCCAACTCATGGGTGATTTATTACAACCTCATTCTCACAGAACCCAGTCGTCCCGCTATGAGATCTCTTTCACCCATACAGGTAAATCTCATCCCATTAGTGCATAGGCATTAGAATCATCTACTTTCATAGTCAATCTGGGATTAGACCATGGAAAACAATCCATATCCAGGATCACCTCATAGGGTTCCATTGTGATGGCCATAAGGTCCCACATGAACCTCTCTCCACTAAGCGATACCTCGCACTATAGGAATATAAAAGATATGGAAGAAGAATTCCCCGTTGGAACATCAAGATGAAGCTGGTGGGATATATCCTCAACTAGGAATTCCATATCTTGAAACAAAAGTATATAGATGAAGTAATGACAAATAACTCTATCTAATAATGCTAAATAATGTTTATAATTAATTCAAATTGTACCTTTAAT
The DNA here is from genome assembly GCA_963277665.1 of Viscum album. Lineage (NCBI taxonomy): Eukaryota > Viridiplantae > Streptophyta > Magnoliopsida > Santalales > Viscaceae > Viscum > Viscum album. Next base: position 1,465,368,650 of record OY728123.1, read on the forward strand.
AATCTCTTGTGTTGTAGGGTTATAAGGCTCTAAAGAATGCAATTGTCCATGGCCCTAACCACTATCCATCTGAGCCTGATGTGGGCAGCCTTGTGGTGGTGGTGGAAGGATCTCATAATAATGACCACCTCACAAAACTCCTCCTCTTATAGATTAACCACCCTAGAGACTACATACCCTCGCCTGGGATATCACAGATCATGACATTTCCTATGTCATGGAGGTCCATCAGCTACCTACATATGCCCTTGAGCACATCCGGTCAGGTAGTCACAAGTTATTTGACCTCCTCATCACAATAATATCATCAACACTCTTTTTGATTCCTTGTTTCTCTATGATTCTCTATCACAGTATGCCCATGCACCTAAGTCTGGTCATGAAGGAATCTTCTATATTGAGATCCCAGCGACCAGCACCTACTAGCTACTGAAGAAGACTCAACTCTATAATACCCACTCTCAGATTCTGTGGTATGAAATCTTTTTTACATGAATATACCTATTACTAGTGACCGCTCTAGCTCCCTATAATAGGTGGGGATACAAATGGGAACCATTCTATAATATATCTCTTTGGAGAGTCCTTACTGAATATTCCATTCTTGGAAGTAGCCATTATAGATCATGTTAAGGGAGTAGCGAGTAATGTCTATGAACCTTAAAACATACTCGAACACTATCATACCTCCATATAATATCTCTAGAAGCTCTGGAATCTGAATCCAAAAATAGAACAAGGGGTATCACTCCTCACAGAATAAATTCTTGAATTCGGCCATAAGGGTATCAACACATCATGCATTTAGGTAATAAGTCTCTATAAGTACCCAACTACTCTTTAAAAAAGGCCGGTTTTCAGTGAAACCACATGACTTGTTAGTGTCCATATGAGTGTTAAATCTTGGACACTAAATTCAGGATATCATTTACTACCTATGGATCTAGCTTTCCATAGAACTTGAGAATCCTTTGGAATTGGAACTTGTAGAGCAGGCTAACTTGGTGTGCATCACTAACTTGCTCCGCTAGGATGATCTACTAGCCAACTAGTGGGGGTTTTGATACCTTATAACCTAGAGTAAATGTCTTGTGGGGTGGACCCTAAACTAATGCCTCATTACTCATTAGACCTTCATCACTATCTAGATATGGTATCTTGGTTGGCTATCATCATGAAGGCATCCTGAAATATATCAAGACATACCACTATTAGTTAAGGATATATAAACCACAATGGGGTGTTGAATCAATAATTACAGCTAAAAACTCAATACTATAAGTTACATATACAATTGATCCCTACAACCAATGTATCAGTATGCTGAGTCGACAAGATGGTAGTCAAGGTTCCGGTGAATGTATACATTGACTGCCCATACCATAATTGGATTTCATGAGATGAGATCCATGCTCGATACACTATAACATTTTTTTACTAATTCCAACCAAATTCTCATAAGGGGAAAAATCCAACCATCATCCCTTGTATTGAACCTCCATTGATACCAGTCATTAATTACTTGACCCATACACGGGCTTGATCTTCAACTACCCCAAGACTGACTCCATATACTAGGGGATAGAGATTAGCATCAAAGGAAAAACTAACAAGTGGAGGACTTTGAATAATTACTTGTATAAACACACATATTCAAATATATTAATGAATATAGAGAAAAAATATTAAAAGATTAAAAAACTGAGGAAATAACCATGAATTTAAATCCTTTATATAGTAAAAGAGTGCATTATTGTAAACAAAAAAGTAATGGGGAACATAAATTCCCAACAAAAAAGATGACCCAACTTGAAAAAATGTAAAGCAGATCACTAAGAGATCTCAGGTCCTTATCTTTAGGATATGACCATCATATGTGGTCTAAAGTACCAGGTATCCCAAATCTCATCTAAAGACACCATTGTCTTATCTGTCAATGATATAAGACAAGACACGTGTGGAAAAAATGAATACATTGGTGATTATATACATACCCAGCAGGACACCCAGAATTCTGAAGGGGCAGAAGTAAGAGATACAATAATAATATAAAGATAATAGATAGAAAACAAGAGTCAGATCATCCCAAATAAGAGATAGGGTAACATCATCCAAGAACAGGGGGATCCTCACAATGAGTAGATAAACTACATATCGAGTCTTTTCCACCCATAGTAGGATATTAGACTCATCAAACCCGGATAATCTAAACATATAAATCACTTAACATACCTCGCACATCATCACATCCCATGGAAGGAGAGTAACAAACTCTAAGATATGGACATATATATATATATGTACATTAAAAGAATAAAAAATGAGAGAGAAAGGGGACCATCATCGCTTATATCATCCCAAGAAGAAGAGTTACCAACAGTATCAAGAGTCTATCCATGATTCCCAACATCTCACACGCCTGCCCAAAAGTAACTGTTTGAGTCAAGCCATGCCTCATCACTATTTTTCATAGTCACGGGGCCAAAACCTATAGGTAGAGGACCCATTCCCTTTTATAATAGGAGGTTTACACATTGTGTTTGAGGAACCATGCCCTACCCAACAAGAGGGTTCCACTCTAGAAGTTAGCAGAGTATTCATTCCCATCCTAGCTAGAGGGATCCACTCTAAAAGTTGTTCGAGGATCCATGCACAACCTAGCTAAAGGGTTCAACTCTAGAAGATATTAGATGAATCATGCCCATAAAATCTGGAGTCTTCTAATCTAGAATTTGGTAAAGTAACCATTCCAAACCTAGATAGAGGGTTCCGTTCTGGATGTCTGTAGAGGACCCATTCCCTATGCCAATAGGATGGTTCCACTCTAAAAGTCATTGGGGACCTTTCCCTTCCCAACTAGAGGGTTAGACTCAGGAAGTCTCTGGTGATCCAATATGATCACTATTATTGTTGAGCATCACCTAACCAAGAGTTTTTTCCAAAATATTCCACATTATATCCCAAAACACACAATCGATGACTCAATCACCATTTATGCGTAAAAACACTCAGGATAGTCTACTCAGAGGCCAAAATATGAGTCCAAAAGAAGGATACATAGAATCTTTATGTTTTCTAAAAATATTATAGGGGTGAACGAAATGTAGGGGACCCAAAAAACATGTGCTCTAATTCCTTCTTCTAGCCGTTTTCATGGTGGTACATGTCTCACCAACTCTGTAGGGATACACAACGTGTAGGGGATATACACGACATGCCCATGAATCTCGGGGTCCCTCTTGTGTTCTTGGTCAAGTCCATGTATCGAAGCCATGTATATGTTCTTTAGTAATAGGTGTGCCTCTTCACATGGGGTTCTTCCCACATCCCTTGCCACGCACAAGTAGTTATCACCTTATTTTCACCTGATATTAGTGGATCTAGTCTGGATCTATCGTTTTTGGCCATCCAGTGGCTGAAAATTAGTTTCGGTTGATCTTTGATGGATCTTCAAGTGTCCCGTACAACTCCGTTTCATTCCATTAGTGATAATTTGATCTTCGATCATAAAAATGATCACCAAAATCCCATAATCTATCCAAAATAATCCTCATTCTTCAATCCACCCCTCTTTGATTTTTTCATCATGATTATTGGGGACCAAACAGGCTCGATACTGCTCGACAACGTTGAACAAGGACCGCAGTGTTCTGTTGTTGAGGAACGCAAAAAAAAAAATTAGGGTTAAGGCACTATAGAAAACTTTTAATGATAATCTACATGTTCTCTTGTCCAATGATCAATAACGAGGATTTTAAGGGTTATAAAAAAATTAATAACCAAATTAATTTGTACACAGGCGCATGCTCAGTCCACAATTGGCGCAGATCAAAGAAGGGTATTGATCCACTCAATCAATTTACTCAAAAAGGGCATAGAAAAAACCTTTATGAGTCATAATTGGATATCAGATCATTAGTCATTGAATAACGTACACTTTAATGAATAGATGTTGTTTTTGTGTTCACTGCATCCCGATCTTCTCTAATATAAAGCATCATCGTCATACGAGGTGATTTTCCAGTAGAAAGAGGAATGAGTAACAACAGTTGGTTATTCCAGACTTATGAGGGTAACCTTAGGTAGATTTCCATAACCATATATTTATACATAGATCCTGTTAGGTTAAATTAATTAATGAATGAATTAGTCAATTAATAAATCCATTGAACATACAACCAACGAGAAAGATATCCGAACGCCCCACACCAACAAATTTTAGACAACACCTATGGTAAAAAACAAGTTCAAGGCTCAACAATGGTCTCATATTTATATTCCAATATTCTATTAAAAGGTTATCCCATTTTCTTTATGAAATAGTGCACACTTAATATAATATATATTTAATATTTTTATAAAATTAATTTCAAGCATACCGAACCTCCAAATATCAAGGCATCTTAGCGCATGGATATAGAAATATATATATAAATGTTTATTTTATTATAATGAAAAATGGATCTCAACACCTTATAACCAATAAATTATAGATTTTTTGAAAAATAGAATTCTTCACTTCGTGGATGCGGTAGTCCGCACAATACATGAATACCGTTTTTTGTTTTTCTTAATGGAAAAGAGAAAATGTTGTTAATAGTTATTATATTAGAATAATAAATTTAATTATACAAAAAATGATAATTTATTTTATTTTATAAATTATAAAATTAAATTTTTGAAAGAAGGAATGTAATGAATATAGGTTAGGAAAAAAGTACTCACATTGAGGACTTGGGGATTTCCTTGGAAGATTCCTTCGAAACGGAGGTCTTACGCCAATCTCCCATGAATAGAGGATAAATTAAAAGGGATAGGATATTATGGGAATAAAAAATAGTATATTTTATATTAGAAACTATATTTTTATGGTGGTCTTGAATGGGTGGTGAGAGGCCCTTTTTATATGTGGTGTGAATGACATTTCTACAAATATTTCAACTTAATATAAAGAGAGCACATGCATCAGTTTTCCAGAAGAATAAAAAATGGATTATAATAGAATTGGGGTATGGTATAAAAAAGATAATATCATATCAATTAATTTATACATAATGTTTAAACTTGTTTTGAAGTGCTATACTCTTAGAATTTTACTTTTACCATTTTTGATTTTATTGTGGTAACTAATTTTTACATAAATAATTTAAATTTAATGAATAAAAAGTAAATGAACTTTATTTTATAATTTTTACCTACTGATCCAAAATATTGAATCATTTTTATCAGATAAAACTTCTACGTGTTAAAAAAATGAATTTTAACATTTGGGCATGCAACACATAAGAATCACTTTTTGAAAAAAGTGTATTTTTAAGATTACAATTTTTGTGTAGGAAAACATTATCAATTTAATGGATTTTAATGATATAAACAGGTTTATTATAAAAAAATAAAACTTTTGTGGCGTTAAAATAAATTTGAATTTTTTTTATCAATATAATTTTTAATCAATGAAAATACAAAAATTTTTATCTTTTGTTGGAAAATTGTACTTATGTCCTTAAAATTCTAAACATATGTATTGATAATACAAAATAGTATTTTAAAAATATATAATTTACTAATTAAATAAATATTCTACTAATAATATTTTTCTATAAACCTCTAGTACATTATTATATAATTATAAAGTTATATTCTTTTACTAAAAAATTAAATTTTAACTGTTCCACTAAAAACACACTATTTCTAAAATGTTGAAAAAAAATTCATATTATGATAATAATGAAAAGATGAATATTAAAATGAATTCTATCTTTTCAAATTAAAATTATCAAAGATGATTATTTAGCTTTTAAATAAATATCTATAAATATAATGAAAACTGTCTTCATAGGAAAAATAACTTTCCTAAAAAATATTACCTATTATTATTATTATTATTATTATTATTAATATTTCCAATAAATTACAAATAAAATATGGTATTATCATATTATTTATAAAAATAATATATTTTATATATTATCATATTAAGATTAATCACAAAAATGATAATTTTTAGAGTGGTTTGATTTTAAATAATAAATTATATATAATAATTGAATTTTATCAATGACTTAATAATGGCCTTTATTGTTATATTTATATATATATTTTTAATTGTGTTACATTTATTTTTATCCACCAATTAAATAACTATATTTTAATTTTTATATTTCATTTATCCATTCTTTATGGTCTGGTTCTATCTTTGATGCAATCTATTGAAAAAATTATGTTTAAAAGGAAGATATATAATTTAAATTCTTGGGGGTTTAAACTATAACACCCCAGGCTTCCATGGTACAATTCTCTTTGAATAATACAATAGCGTGTGTTGTACACAACATCGAGTTCTAACACCCACCACAACCAATCAAACTAGCCATTATGAATAGTGATACCTACCTTTTGAAATTTTAAACATTTTATATTTCAAAATGGACTTCATTTTTGGATTCGGAATATCGAAATTATCATAGGGTGATTTTTTGGTACTTTTCAAATAACGTTCATATTTTGATAAATAGTGAAAATTACTATATTTTAATTAAAAACAAATTTTTTAATAGTGATAAATTATGAATTTGAGTGATTTTAGAGTATAATTAAATTATATTTTTACCATTTAATCCAATTTTGGACATTGGACATAATTTCACATTTAAACTGGACATAAGCAAGTGCCAATCTTTTGATAGTTATTATCTCTTAAAAACACACTTTTTGTTTTAAGAGCGGGAATTTAATTTTAAATTAATTTCTGCCACTTCTGTTTTTTGAATTTAAAAAAATGGATTCCATATTTAGAATCAGGAATTCCAAATTGTGTAAATAGGTAACTTTTATTTTTAGATATTTTGAATAATTACTTCAGTAAAAATTTTATTTTCCATGGTTAAAGGATAAATCCGATAAATAAGGGTAAACAAATAATATTATAATAATATTAATTTACCCGAAAACGTATCATAACCTTATTGGTTAATACATATCCGACAATGGGCATCTTTGGGTCGATTTTGGGACCTCATGGATCCACTTGTAAGTGATAATGACACTTTAGATTAATTAAGTTAAAGTAAATACAAAAATGACATAAGCATATATCTTTTAGAAAAAAAATTCATACATAGGGTTATATATGTTATATTTTTGACTATAAATATTATTAGAAATCTAAAAATATTTCCTACATAATGGTGTTTTATTTATAATTTTTATACATTTAATAATTAAATATATTTATGACACAATAATGATGCAATATTTTCCTTATTAATGAATGAATTAAATAATTGGTATTAGAAATGTTAAAATAAATATAATTTGAAAGTTTTTATGAAATCCACGAATTTTATTTGTTAATATGACTTGAAAGGATTTCTTAAATATATATTTTTTCGAATTAATAAAGTTTTTAAGACTTTAAAAAAATCAATTATTAAATAGTGTCAAAATTGACATAAATGTGGTTTAAAAAAAATATTATATTATTAATTGATATTCTATTCCTAAAAATATATGGTTTGGCCAAAGGACTTATATAATGATATTTTTATTATTAATGGACCACTTGGAGGTCTCTTTGAATTTTATAGTAAATTTATTAACTATATAATATAAAAATACAAAGAGACATGGTAAATGTCAAACTATTTAACTAAGAGTTAAATGAAAAAGATAAAGATAATATAGTGACCCAAACCTATCTAAAACCTATTGGTTGAGTGGTTTTTGACCTATCCACACGTTAAAATTTAAACAATCAACTTTGGAGCCATTATAAACTGAATATGAATTTATTATAAAATAATATTTCTAGCTTTTCCTTAGATGCCCCTCACCCCTCTTATAAAAGGGAACTCCCCCTTCCCTCTAATTCACACATTGAAAGCCTTTTGGATTGGCCAAACCCTGCCCAAATATTCTCTCAATTTCCCTCACTTCAACCTATAAGCCTTAGTTTGATCATGAAACCAACCTAAGGAGTCCTTTTGATCAAATCAAAAGAAAGAACCCAAAGAAGAGGTAATGTTTTCACCACCCTCTTTCAAGTTCCTTTCTTCTTAAACTTCTTCTTTCTTTGTTATTTCCATTATAAAATAATAACTCCATTATATTCTATATACTATGATGTTATTATAAATATGGTACAACCATATTCAGTATTCTATCCATCCTTTTAATGACATGTCACCATACGTGCGTACGTACGGCTTACCGTCTCCACGTCGTGGTGTAATTGTTATTCCAAACATTATTATTTGTATGAGTATGATAATGATGTGTAATTGAAGTAAATAATAAATACAACTGGATAATGATTCTGTATATATGATATACCATCCAATTATATATTATTTTAATATCAAAAGAATGATATTGTCACTCGTGCGTACGTACGGACTACCGTCTCCATGAACAGGATAAGATTCATTCCCCATCGTATCCATGAAAGTATAATTCTCATTTGATGATTAAAAATAATGTTTAAGGACTTGATATCATTCTATATATGAATAATATACATCCTCTCCATAAAAAACACAACTTATGTAACAAAACATATAAAAGAAAGCGAGTAAGTTAACACTCGAAACGACGATAATACTAAGATATTATTAACAAAGAAATGTTAAAAGATCATATATGATATCATATTAATGTATATGATTCTTTTATAATTTAATAACAATTATTTCACCATTATACAAGAGGTTAACCTACCCTCAACCAAGGAAATGTACAAGGTAAGGGTTTGTTTCAAAATCTCTTCATTATCCGAGGTTGTTTTTACGTAATTATCTACTGTGACCTCTTTATCATCCACATACATGTTTCTTAAGAATGTATTTAAAGAAATTATTACTATTTTACATAATATGGGTTAAAGTCATTTATACCATTGTTTGAATTTTTATAAGAAGTTTATAAAATAATCATTCCGTCATTTTCCAAAAAAGGTGCTTTTTAACCTTTTCGACAGAATTAAGGTAAGAATGTCTTTTCTTAACTTATACGGTGGGTGCTGATATTTTCCGCCGTTATAAAATCTTCAAAGCCTAACTTACAATCATATAATAATATTTTCAAAGTAAATATTTTCTTTTATAATTATGTGACTTTTAAATGATTTTAAAAAAAGTGATATTTCTCTCAAATAGTTTTTATTTCATTTATGTCAACTTCCATTGTAGGATATTAAGCTTATTTAAGTTTATTTATTATGATACAAAACTTCCAAATTGTATTCAAGGTTTTGTGATATGTTTAACTGTGGATTTTTTATTTTTATACCATTCATGGTTTATGGAGAAAGTGTTGACATTTCGTATGGTAGTTTTAATACGAATGTTTATGTTATGTTAAAACCTTTTCGTATGAGGAATGCATTGGACTTAGTAAGTGACGGGTGGAGCCCACTATATCTCCTCGATGCATCAGTTGGTCTCATGAGATAAACTAGTGTCTTGTCACAAGGCCTTGACAAAATCTTATTTGTAGTCTTGGCATAAGGGCTTGACTGTGTGGTTATGATAGTCTGGCGTTATGCATTCCATCATTATAAAAGTGGTTATTGATATTGCATGTGATTATTTGACTAGTAGAATATCCATGTGAATAAGTAAATGGATTTTCTACTAATAGTGGTCATTGATTCGAAACATGAAGGAAGATGATGAAGTATCAAATATGGAATGAAGGGAGTTCAAAGAGATGTTTTTAGAAAAATACATTCCTCGTGACCATCGATCAGATATGGAAATGCAATTTCTGAGTCTGAGGCAAAAGGAGGATGAGAATGTCGCAAAGTATGAGGCTAAATTTACAAAGTTAGTGAGGTATGTTGCAGATTATATACGCAACCCAAGAAGTAATATTGATCATTTCTTTTATGGGTTAAAACCATTTCTCCGTCGAGAATTAGTCTCACAAACCTTTTCGTTGTATGAAGATATTATCTCATGCGCTATCAAGATAAATTTTTTTCTTCTATGTCCTATGACTTTAAATCAAAGCAAGAGAGGAAGAGATCTGCTGATCACTCTAGAAATGGATATAAGGGGAAGAAGGGAAAAGTTTATTATCCATCCCACATTAAATGTGGGAAGAAACACCCCGGTACTTGCTTGAAAGTAATAGGAGTCTGTAACAGGTGTGGTAAAAAAGTCCATCAAGCTTGTGATTGCAGAGGGAATAAAGAAGCTACCACTGTTCAATGATACAACTGTAGGGATATGGGACATTATGCAAATAAATGTCTTAAGCATCAAGAGAACTTACCTCAGAAAAGGCCAAGGGATCAAGGTGAAGCTAATGCTATCACTACTGCTGTGGTTGAATCTCCAAAAGACGTGGTGGCAGGTAATTTAATGGTTTCCTCAAGTATAGAAAATGCATTATTTGATTTGGGATCATCTCATTGTTTCATATCTTCCCAGTTTGATAAGAAAATTATATATTTCCAATTTTATTTAACAAGGGAGTTGACAGTTAAAACTCCGAAGGGAAGTATCATTGCTTCACTGTTCTGTGGAGCAGTCCCCATTAGAGAACAAAAATGTTCTTTATCCATTGATATCATCATCATACCTATGATTGAATTTGATATAATCCTCAGTACAGATTGGATTTTGAACCATGATGCCCAGATTTATTGTAAGAAGAAGGAGGTTACGATTTTTGATGATGATGATAAGGAACACCTTATCTTTAGAGAAGAATCATCACCACCTAATTCTTATCTAGTTCCACCCCTAATAGCTCAACTAAATTTAATTATCAGGGAGGAAGAGAATGAAATAACTATGAGTGAGGAAAGGAATGTTCAAATAGAGGATGTAATTATTGTGAAAGAATATGTAGATGGGTTTCCGGAAGATTTACCTAGACATCCTCTAGAATGAGAAATTGAGTTTTCCAATGATTTAATTCCTGGTTCAAGGCCCACATCGAAGACCCATTATAGAATGGCCTTTGTGGAATTAGTTTAACTAATGAAAAAACTAGAGTAATTGAGTAATAAGGGATTTATTCTCCCTAGTATTTCTCCATGGGGAGCCCCTGTCCTTTTTGTCAAGAAGAAAGATGGATCTATGAGGTTGTGCATTGACTACAGGGAGATCAATTCTATAAAAATAAAGAACAAGTATCCCCTACCTTACATTGATGATTTATTTGACCAACTGCTTGGAGCTCAATACTTTTCAATGATTGACCTTCGATCTGGATACCATCAGTTGTGTGTGAAGATGGAAGACATTCCGAAGACAGTATTTCGAACCAGGTATGGGCATTATGAGTTTGCAATAATGCCTTTTGGGCTGACTAATGCCCCCTCTGTATTCATGGATCTAATGAATAGAGTTTTCAAGGAATATCTTGATGATTTTATGGTGGTATTTATTGATGATATCTTGGTATACTCCAAAAGCCACGAAGATCATTAAAATCACTTGCGCATTATCCTGAAAACTCTTAGAAGACATTAATTATATGGGAAGTTTACAAAGTGTGAATTCTGGATTCATGATATCTCTTTTCATGGATATATTATCTCTAAGGATGGAATATCTGTTGATCCTTCTAAGACCAAGGCAATCCAAGAATGGCCATCACCGATGATTATAACTGAGGTATGCAATTTTATTGGTTTAGCCGGTTATTATCGACGTTTCATCCAGAATTTTGCTCGGATGGCTAACACATTAACAAAGATCACACGTAAAGGGGTTAAATTTGTTTGAAAAAAAGAGTGTGAAGAATTTTTTGAAGAACTGAAGAGAATATTAGTCAATGCTCTTATATTGACTCTACCTCTGGGGAATGATGGGTTCGTTATTTATAGTGATGTATCAAAGAAAGGACTTGGTTGTGTCCTTATGCAGAATGATAGAGTTATTGCCTATGCATCACGACTGGTGAAAATTTATGAGCAAAAATGTCCTACTCATGATCTTGAGTTAGCTGCTGTAATCGTTACTTTGAAGATATGGAGACATTATATCTATGGTAAAAAGTGTTAGATTTATAGTGATAACAAGAGTTTGAAGTATATTTTATCATAGAAAGAACTCAACATGAGGAAAATACGGTGGATTGAACTACTCAAGGATTATGATTGCACGATGCACTACCACCCGAGGAAGGCAAATAAGGTATTAGATGCTTTGAGTAGAAAGGATCATGGAGTTTTGAACTAGATGAGAGTTAAAAGGGATCCTATTTTCATGGATCTAATAAAGATGGATATGGGAATCACCATGGAAGGTGAAACATCAATACTTTTTCAAATAGTTGCCAAACCATCCTTACTAGAAAGGATAAATAGTTATCAAACCGATGATGAAGAGTTTCAAAAGAAGATAAAAGATATTAATGATGGGATATTGAGTGAATTTGTGTATGAAGATAGAATTTTGAAAATTGGTAAGAGACTTTGTGTTCCCGATATACCAGATCTAAAAAAAGAATTGTTGGATGATGCTCATAGTTCCAATTTCTCTATATACCATGGGAGCACTAAAATCTATAGAGATTTGAAGGAACATTTTTTGTGGGACAACATGAAGAGTGATATTTCTGATTTTGTGTCAAGATGTATGGTTTTTCAACAGATGAAAGATGAAAGGCAATAAACATGGAGGAGTCATGAAACCTCTTCCCATAACTGAGTGGAAATGATATAATATCACGATGGACTTTGTCATGGGACTACCAAAGACTCCTAGAAGGAACGATGCGATATGGGTCATTGTTGATCGTCTTACCAAGTCAACACATTTATTTGATATAAGAGAAGATCTACCACTTGAATGTTTAGAAAGACTATATATTAATGAAGTTGTGAGACTTCATGGATTACCACTATCGATTGTTTCTGATCGTGATTCCCTTTTTTACTTCAAGATTATGGAAGAGTCTTTAGATATCCCTAGATACTGAACAACATTTGAGAACTGTCTACCACCCCCAAAATTATGGACAATCAGAACAGAATATTCAAACCATAGAAGACATGTTGAGATCTTGCTCAGTTGACTTTTAGGGTATGTGGGATCAATATTTACCTATGTTAGAATTTACCTATAACAATATCTTCTGTTAAAGTATTCAGATGGAACCATATGAAGCGTTATACGGAAAGAGATATCGCGCACCAACTTTTTGGGATGATGTCGGTGAAAGAAAACTCATAGGACCTGAACTGGTGGAGGAAATGATGGAAAAGGTGAAGGTAATCCAAAATCAAAACAAAGAAGCTCAAAGTAGGCAAAAGAGCTATGTTAAAAACCGAAGGAAGGATTTGGAATTTCATGTAGGAGATCATGTTTTTTTGAAGGTATCTCTATGGAAGGGAGTTATATGTTTCAGTAAGAAAGGTAAATTGAGTCCCATGTACATCGGAAACTTCCAAATTCTAGATCAAATTGGGGCTGTAGTTTACTGTTTAACAATACCTCCAAGTCTCTCCAAAGTTCACGATGTGTTCCACGTATCACTGTTGGGAAAATACATGCCTGGCCCAATGCATATACTCACCTATGAGGAATTTGAACTGGAACCCGATCTATCTTATTGTGAAGATCCTTTCAAGATTCTTGATACGAGAGAACAAGTGCTGAGAAACCAGACAACTCGTCTGGTAAAAGTTCTATGGAGAAGCCATAAAATGGAAGAGGCAATGTGGGAACCCGAGGAACTTATGATGAAGAACCACCCGAGTCTTTTCACGTGGAAGTATTCTAGAAATTTCTTGGATGAAATTATTTAAAGGAGGTAATGTAACACCCCAAGCTTCCACATTACACTTCTCTTTGAATAATACAATAGCATGTGTTGTACGCAACTTCGAGTTCTAACACACACCACAACCAATCAAATTAGCCATTATGAATAGTAATACCCAATTTTTAATTTTTATACATTTTATATTTCAAAATGAACTTCATTTTTGGATTTAGAATATCAAAATTAGCTTAGGGTGAGTTTTTGGTACTTTTCGGATAACTTTCATTTTTTGACGAATAATGAAAATTACTAAATTTTAATTAAAAAAAGCTTTTCAAATAGAATTAATTAATAGTAATAAATTATGAATTTGAGTGATTTTAGAGTATAATTAGATTATATTTCTACCATTTAATCCAATGTTGGTCATTGAACATAATTTCAGATTTAAACTGGACATAAGCAAGTGCCAATCTTTTGATAGTTACTATCTTTTAAAAACACTGTTTTTGTTTTAACAACGGTAATTAATTTTAAATTAATTTCTGCCACTTCTGTGTTTTGAATTTTAAAAAATGGATTCAATATTTAGAATTAGGAGGTTCAAATTGTGTAAATAGGTAACTTTTATTTTTAGACATTTTAAATAATTACTTCGGTAAGTATTTTATTTACCATGGTTAAAGGGTAAATCTGGTAAATAAGGGTAAAAACCCAATGTTATAATAATATTAATTTACCCTAAAACGTGTCATAACCTTATAGGTAGATACGTATCAGACCATGTCCATATTTGGATCTATTTTGGGACCCCATGGATCCACATGTAAGTGATAATGACACTTTACATTAATTAAGTTAAAGTAAATACAAAAATGACATAAGCATATATCTTTTTGAAAAACAATTTTTACATAGTTTTATATATGTTATATTTTCTACTATAAATATTAATTAGAAATATAAAATGATTTAATACATAATGGTGTTTTATTTATAATTTTTAGACATTTAATAATTTAATATATTTATGACACAATAATGATGCATCATTTTACATATTAATGAAAGAATCAAATAATTGGTTTTATAAATGTTAAAATAAATATTATTTGAAAGTTTTGATGACATCCACTAATTTTATTTGTTAATATGACTTTATATGATTGCTTAAATAATTTTTTTTGAATTAATAAAGTTGTTAAGACATAACAAAAATCAATTATTAAATAGTGAAAAAATTGACATAAATGAGGTTTTAAAACAAATATTATATTATTAATTGATATTATATTTCTAAAAATAAATGGTTCGGCCAAAGGACTTATATAATTATAGGTGTATTATTAATGGACCCCATGGAGGTCTCTTGGATTTTTATAGTATGTTTTTTAACTATATAATATAAAAATACAAAGAGACATGGTAAATGTCAAACTATTTAATTAAGAGTTAAATCAAAAAGTTAAAGTTAATATAGTGACCCAAACCTGTCTAAAACCTATTGGATGAGTGGTTTTCGACATATCCCCACATTAACCTTTAAATAATACACTTTGGAGCCATTATAAGCCGAATATAAATTTATTATAAAATAATATTTCTAGCTTTTCCCAAGGTGCCCCTCACCCCTCGTATAAAAGGGCACTCCCCCTTCCCTCTAATTCACATCTTCAAAGCCTTTTGTCTCGGCCAACCCCTTCCCAAATATTCTCTCAAATTCCCTCAATTACTCTTAGAGGACTTATTTTGATCAGAAAGCCAACCTAATGAGTCCTTTTGATCAAATCAAAAGAAAGAAACTGAAGAAGAGGTAATGTTTTCACCACTCTCTTTCAAGTTCCTTTCTTCTTCAACATATTATTTATTTGTTATTTCCATTATAAAATAATAAATCCAGTATCTTCTATATACTGTTATTTTATTATAAATATGGTACAACCATATTCATTATTCTATCCATACTTTGAATGACATGTCACCATATGTGCGTACGTACGACTTACCGTCTCCACGTCGTGGTATAATATTTATTCCAAACATTATTATTTGGATGGGTATGATAATGATGTGTAATTGATGTAAATAATATATATAACATGATAATGATTATGTATATATGATATACCATCCAATTATATATTATTTTAATATCAAAAGAATGATATTGTCTCTCGTGGGTATGTACGGACTACCGTCTCCACGAACGCGATGAGATTCATTCCCCATCGTATCCTTGCAAGTATAATTCTCATTTTATGATTAAAAATATTGTTTATGGACTTGATATAATTCTGTATATGAATAAGATACAACCTATCCATAACAAACATGACTTATGTAACAAAACATATAAAAGAAAACGAGTAATTTAACACCCGAAACTACGATAATACTTGGATATTATTAACAATGAAATGTTAAAAGATAATATATGACATCATATAAATGTATATGATTATTGTATAATTTAATAACAATTATTTCACCAGAATACAGGAGGTTAACCTACCCTCAACAAAGGAAAATTACAAGGTAAGAGTTTATTTTACAATCTTTTCATTATCTGAGGTTGTGTATACGTAATTATCTACTGGGACCTCTTCATCGTCCACATCCATGTTTCTTAAAAATGTATTTCAAAACATTATTACTATTTTACACAATATGGTTTTAAGTAATTTATACACTTTTTTAACTTTTTATATTAAGTTTATAAAGGAATCTTTCTATCATTTTCCAAACAAGGTCCTTTTTAACCTTTTCGACAGAATTAAGGTAAGAATGTTTTTTTAACTTATACGACAGGTGCGGGTATTTTCCACCGTTATAAAATCTTAGAAGATTTACTCACAAGATTATAAGAATATTTTCAAAGTAAATGTTTTCTTTTATAATTATGTGACTTTTAAATGATCTAAGAAAAGAGATATTTCTCTCAAATAGTCTTGATTTCATCTATGTCAACATACTTTGATGGATTTTAAGCTTATTTGAAGTTTATTTATTATTATACAAAACTTCCTTATTGTATTGAAGGTTTTTTGATATGTCTGACTATTGAAGTGTTATTTTTATACCATTCATGGTTTATGGATAATTTATTGACATTTTGTATTCTATTTTTAATACAAATGTTTATGTTATGTTTAAACCTTTTCGTATGAGGAATGCATTGGAATTAATAAGTGACGGGTGGAGCCTACTATAGCTCCTCGATGAATCGGTAGGTATCATGAGACAAACTAGTGTCTTGGAACAAGGCCTTGAAAAAATCTTATTTGTAGTCTTGGCACAAGGCCTTGACTCTGTGGTTATGATAGTCTGGCCTTATGCATTCCATCATTATGAAAGTGGTTATTGATATTGCATGTGATTATTCAACTAGTAGAATATTCCTATGAATAACTAAATGGAATTATTTCATTTTATCTTTGCCATATTATACTGAAGATCATGTTTAAAAGGATTTTGTTTTAGATATACATTGCCTTAAATGTTTATGCTTATTTTTGAAAGTTTCCACTCTATTGTTATCCTTACTGGGAATTTGAGCTCACCCATTTATATGTTTTATTTTTTCCAGGATGTGAAGAAGTATTTTATGAATGACCTGCAGGGATAGTATAAGGGGATATGAGTGTGGAGACAAGATGTTGTTGTAGTTTTCACTTTATGATGTAATTTAAGACTTATGAATGTATCTAGTGTTTCCCAGGCTACTAAACTAATCGGTCCTTCAAGACATGATCTTTTGTGATGATACCAATGTTATTTAATAATGCACCGACTCTGGGTAACTGGGGTTGGGGCATTACATACACTCTCCCCTCTTAAAATTTTTTCATCATCTAAATTTTAAATTTCACTTACTATTAAAATTATTGAAGGATATTTAAAATATATTAAGGACATAATATATAATATAAAATGAGGTTCCTACCTTAATATATTATGTATAGCTTGAGACACATTTTTTACTCTATCATGTTACCCTATTGCCACATTTTTGATTAGATACATTTTTCTCTATTATATAATTTTACACACATGAAGAATCTTATAGTTACTTTATGGAATTACTCTTGGGGATTATTATGGAATTTTTGACATGATTGAAATTGAATCATCTTTCCATTATCATATTCATCATCTAGAATTCTATGGTACCCCGTCCTTCT
This sequence comes from Viscum album, assembly GCA_963277665.1. Classification (NCBI taxonomy): domain Eukaryota; kingdom Viridiplantae; phylum Streptophyta; class Magnoliopsida; order Santalales; family Viscaceae; genus Viscum; species Viscum album. The sequence goes on from OY728123.1 coordinate 1,465,386,550, forward strand.
CTTCTTTGGTGTGTTAGGAAACACAACTAAGCTCATATTGTTAATAATAATTCCCAATATCTTGTTTGTAACATTCACATGATTTATCAATATAGATCTTATACCATTAGGTTTCTCATTAGGATAATCTATGTAATATATATGGAATCCATTAGTATCTTGGTTCCTTCAGGCTTCAACAATTATAAACACAAAATGGAGTTAATCGTTAGTGATGAAAAATTAACACCATAATAGGGTTATTGTAAGATAATTACATGAAAAAATAAACCTTAAAATTTATTACTCTTTTATTTATTATATTAGATTTTAGTTCATTATAAATCACTCTCTATTTAATCTTCGATTGGTTAGGTTGGGTTCTCTAACATTACTCAACCAAATTACTTAACATAATGAATAATTTATAATGGATTGTAAAGAGAATTTGATTAAAAAATGAATATACCCAAGGAGTTTCCACCCATGTGTGTTGTCTTAGGTCCACTATTCATAGAATATAATTTGTATTGAGTTCATACTCAACCATTATTTTTCAAGGTGATTTCCCTTAAGTGTATTTTCACCATACCAGCAACCACTTTCCAATATCCAGACAAAGATTTAATTACTATTAGAACCACACAATATATACTATACAAAAGATTCAAGATTTAATACAATACATAGGCTTACCAATTATATTTATCCATATGGTTTTTACTGAAGTTATCTTATCTCATTCCCAAAAATATCCAGTATTACCTCAACTAACCTTGAGGGTTTTATATACCTTTAAAATTTGGATCAACCTTAACTTATTAATAATTAAATAATCCTCAACTAACAACCTAACCTATAATGTTATTTAAACCACCCTTTGATAGTAATTTTTACACCCCAAATCAAACTCCTCGATACAGTGGTCATAAATACATTCATTACATGTCATCTTTGATATGAATTGAAGTAACCCAATTTTGACTAGTAGTAATTACAATATCACTAAATAATATTTAGTCAAATAAATTAGAAGGGAATTTTTGTTTTAGAGATTTATATAATTAAAGAAAAAATAAACTAATAAATAGAATTTATTTCTCAACTAAAGTATATTTTCCCCATATAAGAAACTACATAACCGATAATAATTCATTAACATCTACCATGAATTATCCAAAAATGGTATTTCCTACTTTAAATACCATTTTTAAAATTTTTCATCATAACCTTGGGAAATGGAAACATAATATGGTTAATAACAACCACTAAGTGGGGGGAAATATATATTAGAAGCTATCATACCTGGATAATCTAATAGGGAAAAATAAGAGGAAAATAATTCCATAAAACGGATGTCATGATTTTGAAATAAATCAACGAATGATATAACAATGTAAACAATAACATGGATAACAATAACTGAATTCATAGGTATTGAATTAATAATGACCATTATCTTGATATTGACCATTAAGGAATCAACAAAGACACTATTATTTCAATCAACAATATAGCAAAGACATCATTATTTTCATTAATGTTGAAACCAACACATCTTGCACACATTGGGAGGACATACACCAAATACACAATAATGTTTTCTCATGATACAAATAGATGCATTGAGGGGATATATAATACTAATACCCTTATGTCACTTATTTATGTCTAATTCATTCACTATAATAATGATATGGATATATGAACAATGAATAATAAACTTTCCTTAGGAATGAATAAGTAGTCGTAAATGTCAAATACTTTTCCCCATATTAATAAAAGGGATAACATAATTTTAACCCATCCAATGAAATGGCATTGATTGTTAAAAAATAAAAATTAATATTTCCTATGTAATAAATAAATATTTATTTCATAATAACAAATATATAGATTGTCAGTAGTTCCTCAATAACTAAATAGAATATCATTCTATGTAACCTTCCATCAAACTATAATTATATAGATAAAGGTTAATATTTTTATGTCACTAATTTCCAAAATTATTAGATTAGTCAAAACTAGTTAAACACCCTTCATTTAATGAAATAATATACAGAGTGTTCACAGAATAATGTTTTTGGAAGAAAAACCATGCCTATAATAGAGGATGATTTAGTATGAAAAAGGTAATTATGTATCATTTCATTAATAAAAAAGGGAATTACATAATCCATCATGATAAATAAATTGGATGGTATCATTTAAAGAATACACTTTATCAAAGATAAGATATATTGAGGGAAAATGACATGGATGAAAAAACATTTTTGGAGTTTTAGAAAAATCACTTTGGAAATGAGAAATATCCTTGATGTTTTGAAAAATATTTGAAAGAAATATTTTATCAAACTAAGAGAAAAAATAGTTTCTTTTAGTACGCATGAAATTATATATATAAATATTCATATAAAATGAAAATTTTGGGGAAAGGTTGTGTTTACAAACAATGTTAAAAATATATTCTTTTAACACTTTGATGAAAACAACTGATATTAATAAAATTAAACTTGTCTTTAAAACTTTTAAAAATATCAATCAGTTTAAAATTAACTTAATTAATACTGGTGAAATATATTAGGCAATTATAAAAATCATATAATGAATATGTATGTGAAAAAATGGAGGTTCTTGATAAAAAAGATTATGTAGGGTTAGTTTCTTTATAACAGGTAAATACACAGCTAAGGGGGAATATGAAATATGGAAAAAGAAAGTAAAACACAAAGAACAAATATAATAGAATAAAATGGTAGTGTTTTTATATAAAAAATTATATAAATTTCCTAAACGTATTATCTTTCTAAATAAACATCTATTTTAAAATGAGATTACCGAAAAAATCATCATGGTATTAACAATGTAATAATGAAAGAGAGCGAGGGGGATATCATGAAATTGACATTAAAATTTCATGAAATAAGATATATTTTTATACAATAAATAAATAGGGAATTAAATACTCCATTTAAAATAATTGCTGGTGTGCAACATCCAACATGTCTCATGGAGTTAAAAATGAGATAAAAAACCCTTATGACATTATGAAATTTGAAATAAAACCTATTAAAAGAAATGATTTAAAATAAAACATTAAATATAACTAAGATTGATAGGATAATGATAAAAATATTAAATGGTTAGTAGGTTCAGAATTCCAATTAAAATATGGTGTATAATATGAAATATGTCTCAAGGGGTGAAAATTTTCAACAACAAACCATTACCTTTTCCCCTCTTAGTCAAATGTTCTCAAACATTATATAAAACAAAGATAACCATAAAATTAATATATTATAGAACTATATTAATATTAATATATATATATCTGTTTATAAACATTTTTTATTATTATTATCTAAATGTAATTTAGTTAGTAGTTAACTATTTTCAATATAATGTATGAAAAATCTTGATATTTTCAAACTAGTTTCATAGTACTGGTGTTCTTATTAATTATACTTCTACATATGATCATTAAAATATCATAAAATTTAATAGAATATATTTTTTCTAATTATTTACAATGATATGATTTAATTATTTGGGATTTCTAATTAGGATCTTTAAATATGAAATTTTCGATGAGTATGTTTTGATGATTTTTCACGAACGAATATTGATATTATAATTAATGAATTTAAAATTAATGTTATGTTTAAAAAAATATTTACATATTTATATCATATATTATTAGTAATTAAGTTCTCATAATAATCCATGGCATTATTTAACTACTTCGTTCAAGTAGGTGTTTAGACTAATCCAAAAATAATCATACCATAATTACTAAAAGATTATAATTATAAAAGTGGATTGATTTTTTTAAAAAATATCATTGTTGTATAATCATGACTATAATATATAAATAAATTTATGCTGTTGAATAATATTTGAATATTTTTAATAAATAAGAAATAAACTAGATGAAAAACAATATAATTACGTTCACGGAGGAGGTAGTTCACATTAACGTTTTTATTTAACGATGAAATTGAGGGAAAGAAGGTGGATATTGATTTTTATCTTCATAATAATAAATATATTATAAATTTCTAATTTAATCTTCAATTTAACCCTTCTTCCCCAAAAATATAGACGTTGTTGAAAAACAGTAGCTGTCGCTTCATGGAGGCAGTACTCTTCACAATGCACAAATGTTGTTTTTTGTTTTTCATAATGGGAAAAGGGAAAGGAGTTTAATAGTTATTCTGTTATATTAATAAAATTCATTACAAAAAATAATAATTATGTAATTATATAGAAATAATAAAATTATATTTGTTAAATTAAGACTAAAAAGGATAGAAAATAAGAAAAACGTATTCATATTGAGGACTTGGTTTTTCCCTTGGAAGACTACTTGGAAATGGAAGTATTAATAAAATATATTGTGACTATAGTCTCAAGGAAAAGAAAAAATATTATAGTGTTAGGAGAAAATATATATTTGAAATGTTTAAGATTAAATTTTAAGATAGCCTTAAAGGGGTAGTGAGAGGTCGTTTTTAAAGTGGTGAGATTTACATTTTTGTAAATATTGTAATTTAATATAAAGTGAGAAGCAGTTTCAAAAGTATATAAGAATAAAAAACTGGATAATAATTATTTTGGGGATTAGATTATATTTATAATCCCTCAAACATTAATTTTCACACATTTTTTAAGTGCTTTACTCTTAGAATTTTCAATTTTACCATGTTTGGTTTTACTATGGTAACTAATTTTTAATTAAGTAATTTAATTTTAATGCTTAAAATATAATGTCAATTATTATTTATTTTTTTCCAACTAATTAAAAATATTATAAAAATATTATTATATAATATTTACAATTTTAATAAAATCAATTTTAATATTAGTTTAGGTAACATTTAAAATCATATTCTTAGAAAGTGTATTTTTAATCTTAAAATTTATGTGCAGTGTAAAAGTATCAGTGTATATTATTTTCAGGATATAAATATGTTTATTCTAAAACCAATAATTTTTTGGGGATTTCAATGTGAGGAAAAACTAAATTTTACCAAAATAATAATTAATTAAAATAAAATATGAAAAAAATTACTTTTGTTGGAAAATATTTCTTTAGTCCATAAAAAATTAATCATAGGTTTTCTAAATTCAACATATTATTCATGAAACAAAATTTTTTACTTATCAAATAATTATTTTGAAAATAATATTTTTTATACACATCTAAGTCTTATTTAAATAATTATAAAGTTACAGTTTTTGTAGAAACAATATTTTCACTATTCAACTAAAAATCTATTGTTTCATATAAATAACCAAAAATCATATTAAAATAATATTAACATGATGAATCTGAAAATAAATTTTATTTTTGAAAATTAGAATTATAATATTATACAATTTACCTTTTAAATAACATCATAAAAATATAATGTAAACTTTTTTTGGAGGAAAATAATTTTTTAAAAAATTAAATATTCTAATTCTTATTGCCTATAAAATACTAAAAAAACTTTTGTGTTAAAATATTATTCATATAGATAATTACATTTATATATTAATTATATTAAAATAAGGAACATAAAATACAATTTTTAGAATGTTTACATTTTAATGAATAAATCAGTATTACTAGTAGAATTTTATCAATGTCTTAGTGTTAATAATGAGCTATATTTCTTATGTATATTTCATAATTTAATTACATCTATTTTTACCAAGATATTTTATGGATTAATTTTTATGGTTATATATTATAACAAGGTCCTTTGTCGTTCAATGTTATGTGTGAGGTGAGCTACTAAACACATTAGGTTTTAGAGTAAAATATGTAATTTAAATTCTTAGGGTGTTACAGTTGTATGAAACATTTCCACCAATGAGAACTATATCAAGACCAATAAAAACTCTCAAGAATGCTTTTTAGAATGATTGAAAATACTCGTACTCCCTTTCAAGACCAAGAGAATAAGAGATTATTTCTTTCACGATCAAAAGGATTCTTAATTGAATAAAAAATAAAAAATAAAAGGTGATTTCTTCTACTATGATAGCACATAAATACCAATGTTGAGATTATGATATGTTTTTCCATGTTTGGATATTTTCGGAGTAATTTTAGTTTAGATTATTAATCAAAACAGTGATATTACCTGAGTGGAAACTCAAATGATCAATAAAAAATGAAAGAATTATTAAGCTAAGGTAATTCCTTATTTAAATTAATTATAAATTTTATTTGAAAAAAACCTTCTGCATGTAAAATTTTTGGTTTATTCATCAAATTTTGATGATTTTATATGAATAAACTAATGAAAAAATTTATTGTTTGCATGCTCGACCAATTCTACTATACCCTGAACCTTCAAGTGGTATAAATATGGCCACATATTAAATTTTAATTTTTTATTATTTTTCCATCAATTTTTTTTTGCATTTGGTTTATTAGTATTCATTTCCAATTTTTATTATTTAATCCAATAGTTAAGAAAACTTGCTCATTTAGTTTTATTTAACCAATAAAATACCAATAGTATATAAATAATTCTCAAATATCCCATATGAAGGTGTTGGGGATATATTCTAAGTGACATGGTTATATAATGTGTAATTAAAAAGTACATGGTGTGTAACCATGGATAACAACCCAAAGGAATTTCACATTAATCATCACACATCATGTATATAATCAATATGCGACATCATTACATGGAACATATTTATAGGGAGGTCTAAGGAGGCAATCCATCCAATTCTCCCTATAGACAAACGCGGAAAACATAATTTACACTTGACAAATGTTCATCTGAACACTCCATCTTGTACAATAGAGATCTCCATAAATCCGAAAGATAGTGTTTTTTCCAATAACCAAGTTTCCAAGGTTTGTGAACTATAACTAGGATGAGAGGCCATTGTATCACCATAAAATTTTAAAAAAACATTATAAAAACTACAAAACAAAATGGAAAAACATGATTTATGTGGTTCAAATGATTGTCTGAAATCCATGGGAGAACACTACAAACATATAAATTATAGGATATATAAATAATAAAAAACTCACTCTCAATTCTTCAATAATTTAAAAATTATTAAAATATTTTGTCAAAAAATTCCATTATTCTGTATAAGAACTACACAGACATTCACACCATCAGAATTGGGCTACAACACCTCTTTATAGAGGTCTTTATATTGTCATCCACTTGCATTGAACTCCAAGATTCACGGTCAACCTATTTCTATCTTATTAAACTACAAATATAGTATTGAACCATATATGGGAACCACTAATTTCCATTCAACATGAAAACAAACAATGAATAGAGTTGAACCCCTTAGTGAACACCATCTAGGAGAATTCTATATGATGTTCTCCATTTAATAATTATTTTACAATGAAACTAAAGCCTCACCATAATATTCTTATATCCAACCATCTTTATATGATGACTCTATTTGTTGGATGTTTATCTAGTGAAATCCTCCCTTCCCAAAAAACACAGAAACTGATCAATTGGAAAAAATATGCATTGGTTGTCTGATAAACTATGTCTGATTATATTAGTCAAATTTCCATTATCTGGGAAACATTTTTTTAGTGAAATGATGATTTTTTTTCAAAAATCCCAATAATCTCCCACATAGAAATTTTTTCTGAATAGCCTTATTTGACTATCCACTTGATCTCTTATTCTATATGAAGGATGTTGTTTCATTCACCCTATCTCATAAGCCGATTTCAACCGAGGCATGATGTTTACTTAGTCATTATTTGACTATCACCATTGTAAACATATTCAATGAGATTTTATTTCCCAATATCCTTATGAAATTACAAAAGTTTATCTTCAAGAATACTTTCTATAAAGTGATACATCATGTCAATGTGTTTCATTCTAATATAAAACATTGTATTGTGAGAAAGATGAATAGATCTATGAATATCACAAAATTAACATCCCTCTATCTAATCCCATTATAGGTTCCTTCAACAAGTGCATTAGCTATATCAAATCATTCACTAATTTAGTAGTAGCAACATAATCTAGTTATTCTATAGATAATGTAACAATTGGTTTCCATTGAGACATCAAGATTAATACAGTTACACTAAAGGTAATTAAAAAACCTATAGTAATTTTCCATGAGCTCGTGTCTCTAATAAAATCTACATCTACACAACCTTTAAACTAATCATCATCACTAAAAAATAATGATGCATCCTCTAACCATTAAAAGTATCAAATGAACCATTTTACATCTTCCCAATTATTCTTACTATGATTTTACATGAAACAACTTACAAATCCCTCTAAAAAAGTAATATCTGGTCAAGTATAAACCATTCTATACATAAAAATTACTATGGTAGGAGCATAAAGAACCTTAACTGTATCATTTAATTCTCCATCCATTGATGGTGCTTATGTTTTAGAAGGTTTGAAGTGTCATATGATGGGTTTGGGATAGGTTGACAACCATTCATTCCAAATCTTTCGATGTCCTTACTTATATATTCCTTTTTGGGTAAAACCAATGATCCAGATTTTCTATCCATTTTAAATAACATACCTATGATATTTTTTATTGCATAAGGATTTTCATCTAAAACTTTCTTGAAATATTCCTCTTCATTTCCTCAATCTAAAGGAAATATAGACTAGTTGTCAATATATCAACCACATATAAGAATAGGATAATATATTTTACATTTTCCCAATACTTCCTACAATAAAAATAATTAGAATCACAAAGAATGAAACTTTATTCAAGAATGAAAGTTTCAAACATAAAATTCAACAATCTTTGAGTTTACTTCAATCTGTTACAAAATCATTTCAACATAAAAATCAAATCCTCCATTTTATGAACTTTATAACCATTGGGATAAAACATGAAAAGTTATTCAACAAAATCTGGATGAAGAAAATATATCGGTAAATCCATCTTATCACTGTGTAAATTATCATAAAATAGTAACTATAGGCACTATTTGAATTATTGTGTGCTTCAACACTTGTGAAAAAACATCATAAAATACAATCCCTTCCTTTTGATGAAAACATTTTCCCACCAACTATGATTTATACCATTTCTTCCATTAGATCCCACTTTTAAATGAAATACATGTTTTTTTTTCATCCAATCAATAATTCCTTATCATAGTTTAGAAAACTTCCAGGTATTGTGGATATTTATGGAATTAATTTCCTCTTTAATGGATTACTCGCATGGAATTGTGTCTCTAAGAGTATCTACCTTTTCCAGATGGTTTGGTTCCCCTATATCAATTACATGTAATAAATTCATATCATCTCCAAAACTCTGAACCTGGTTATGATGTGAGTATGTATTCCAAGAAAAACCTCATGTTTTTTTATTTGAACCTCACTATAAAATAGTTATCCATCTACACTTAATCTATTTGGTATATTTCTGTCAAATATTTCTCCTTTCGATAGCAATCTATGTTATAATAATCTTTATGATATCCTAACTATCAAAGATAAAACCTATTATGTTTTCCTTGATTCTTCAAGATGAGAATTCTATTTATTAACCTTTGTTCGATCATCATAAAATTTTTTAGTTGATCTCAACTCAACCTCTTCATCAGCCTAGATTTGATCTTTCTAAAGAAGTTTGTAAATAAAAAAAATCATAGTTCTATATGATTTTTTTAATCATCTAATAGTTTATAACTAATGTTCTCATCACCATTTCCTATAATAAAACAAACCTTATATTTTTCCTCCATGCTATATATGCCCTTAGTATTGATATAAACATATGAAACACTTCCAAATACTTTGACATGGTTCACATCTAGTCTCTTACCATACCATTGTTCCTTTGAAAGTTCTTATCTCATTTATGAAGCTAACATTATCTTTACTAAATACAATGATGTATTTATTGTAATTTCACAAATTCCCTATCGTATTACAAAGTGAAGCCTCATAGTCTTATATTTCTCTATAAAAGTCTGATTCATCCTTCTAGATACTCTATTTTTTTATTACCTAGAATTTAATTCTCATTCTAGATTCCATTTTTATGATAGAGGTTATAAAAGTTTTGTTTGGTGTATTACCCACAATTTAATGTCCGTATATATTTCCAAAAAATTACACTCTTTATCATAAAAAATGTTATACTAAAAAAATCCCAAACAAATTAGATTTATTCTATAAGAATAAAACAAAGAATATTCGAGTAGTATCATCAATAAAAGTTAAAAAGACAAATGATCCTCTATTCGAGTGAAATGGGATAGCTCTCAATCAGAAGATTGAAGATGTTAAAATTTTTGATTCCTTAACATTATACTATCTAGGTAAAAGGAAACTATTTTCTATTTTCCTATAAAAAATTCTCTCACATATTACATGGTCTATGTGATCAATTTTAAGTACGCCCTACACCCCAAGAACATTCATATTCTTTTCAATGAGGTTAACAAAAAAAACTATTCCTCTTTTTTGGAAAATTTGATGAATTAATTCAAATTGAAACAACTTTATCACTCGATCCGATAAGTGTAAGGTTCCATTTTTTTACTTTAAAAGTGATAAATATGGACCCTATATTGATATTCCAAACTCTATTTGAAAAAATCATTCGAAAACCCACATCATCATATTTTCCCACAAATATGAGGTTCTTCTAGAGACCTTTAGTATTTATTACATCATTAAATCTCAAGAAACATTAATTTTTAATTTGAATTCTATCATAATATTTACCAACAATATCCAAAACTTCATCATCCTCTAGATGCACTTTTTTGACGATTCTTGGTAGATAATTAGATAAGAACTGATGAATAGTAGTTGAATGAAAAGAATCATTAGTGTAATTAACCCATTAATCATTTGGAAAGAACATACTCAATATCAAACAAGAACCTCATTTCATCATACATACTGATATTTTCTATCCGAAAGTGGTAGTATTCATATGATTCCTGTAATATTTCTTGATACATTCCTTATTTAAATAAATCCATCATTTAGGATCTGAACTAACTAATTTTTCTTGAATTATTTGATGAGACTTATCCTCTAAAGATTTCATCTTCTAATAGTCCTTCCGTTGAGGTGAACATCCTCATATGGTAGCATTAAGAGATATTTTGGACAAAGTTTAAACTTGATTTCACATAAACTCCCCATTCAAGATCATGTTTTGAATGCCATCAAACATATGATCATCCTTCCCACTATAGTTGCTGACTTTTTTAGCATGAAATCTCAACTCTCTAGATATGAGGAATGAATAAGAAATTCTCTAACATAATTTTTGAAAGAGTACTTCAGTGGTTTGATCTACCATATGATAATATGGAATTTATTCAAGTTCATGGTTTTACGCCTTCCATATGACAATATCAAGGTAAACAATCTTTACATCATGAAAATTTTATTAAGATTTGTTATATTTTTATAAATGTTACCTAAATATTTCCTATCTTATGCAATAGTTTATTCCATGTAATTTTGAAATAAATATTCTGAGAAAGATATATTTTGATCAAGGCTAATGCCTTCATATATGACTACATTAATTCAATATTATACTTTCCTTTAAGGAATTTACCATAAAAATGATTATCCAAAACATTTTGTAACAAAATATCACCATGTTCCATTCTCAAAAAGAAAAATTCTAGTCCATATAATGTATAGATAGAAACCATTCATTCCTCTAAAGTCATTATATCGATAAAAGTAAAAACAATTGAAATCAAATAACATGAAAAATAATGGGTTAAAAAACCTAAATATTGTGTCTAATGTAAAATAAATCTATTTGATACCAATTATAGGGAGATCTAAGGAGTCACTCTATCTATTCCACCCAACAGACAGACCAAGAAATAACAATCTACATGGAATTAATGTCATTCTAACCACTCCAATATATGTTGCAGAGAGTACCAAAATTCTATTGTCGATAGTTTTGTATGATAAACACCTATCTCAAATCTATGCATGGAAACTAGGATGATATCCCACCTAATAACGACAAAAATTATAAAATAAACTTCATAAAAAATAACTAAAAAAAGTATAAACAAGATTTATGAAGTTTGTATGAATGTCCAACATACATGGGAGTAATTGGAAAACATATACATTATAGTGTTTAGTATATGAATTATGCACATAGTCATAACATTAGATCTGGTCCACCATATAATGACATTAAATACTCAACATTGGATTTTTAGGTCAAGTCACCTATGTCTGATGACTCCTTTCATTGGAAGTCTGTCTGTTGACAATATTACATCCCTGAAAACATTGAAACTAATCAAATAGAAAACATACATCTACTTTATTCAATGATCTATTCCTGATCATCTTAGTATTATTTCCTTCATCTTGAAAACTCTATTCTATGATTGTGTGAATAGATTTACACAAATCCCAGAATTATTCAACACTATAAAGAATGCATATGGATAGGGTTACAAGGCTTGTTACTGAAATACACACCATGTAACCCCACATGGTTTTAACCCCTCATGAATCTCAAAATCTATATGTTTCAATACATGATTTTTAATTTATACACATATATTGCAGATTTACATCTATCTGGGAAACATTTTCTAGAAGAGATTTCATGACATGTAGTTGGTGTACATGTTTTGTAATATTAAATATCCGATTTGGATTAAATGTAGAGTCCTAAGGTGTATTTTAATGGTGAACCAACATGAAATACATAAAATTTATCTAGTTATACATGCCATGTAACTCATGAAAGGTACCCATTGAGATATGTATTTTCTATGAATCAGTACGTGGAGGATTAATTGTAGAAAGAAGAAATTATACCGCATAATGTTGGTTGTACAACTCATGTGACCGGGTATTCCACATAAACTACATGCTGAGTGAATTTTAGTGGTTTTTTTGGAATAAAATTAATGAATTATTTATTTTCAATATTATTCTATAAATACATGTTATGTATGATTTTCATCAATGTCATGTACTTCATAGGAATTTCCAGTGGTGAAAACCATGTATATTGAAGGCATGTTATGTGTTAATACACGCCATAAAAAATACATGGTTTGACTCATGGAACAACATGCTAGGTATATCACAACATTCCGTGTAAGTACACAGTTGATGAAAAAGAAATATAAAAAATATTAGTCACATGTTGGGTTGAGTGACGATACACACTATGAAACTATTAAACTTAAATTGGATTAAAAGACTTATAATAAAACATGTGGTATTTCCTCATGTATATACCATGTAAAATAAGTTTTATGTAGAATTTAAATATGAAAAATAGGGTTCATGTCATGTTACATGCTAGTAAACTCCATGTATTAATTAATTTTAATTTTAAATTAATTAATTTAATTTATTTAAAATTATATAGGGTGATGATATTAAGGATTTTTTTGGACATATAATTAAGTTAAAATTATTAAATAATTAATATGAAAATTAATTTATTAAATTGAGAAAATTATCATAATAAAGAATGAATTGAAATGAATTTCAGAAATATTAAATTTATTCTCAATTCATGTTTTGGTTAATAATGAGTTTGATTGAAATATGCAAGTGTTGGGTTTCTGTTTATTTTTTTTATTTCATGAGTTTATGATAAATTAATTACTAAATTAAATATGGTAATCTGTGTATCATCCCTTCCTTCCTTATTATATACGAGCCTAAGTATCCATGTTTTATTTTATTTAACACTAAAACCTTGGTACCCCATATATATGAGTGAGTAATCATATATAGAGGATTGATCTCAGGGTATGATGATATGTTTCAAGATCAAGTTGTGGTGAAACTGACCAAGGAGATACTCAAGTTAAAGGATAAATGATATAACTCAATCCAAGTATCAGAGTAAGGAGTTATTCCAATACAGACAAGGTTTGGTTTATATTCTGATCAATAAACCAACCAGTAGTTAAAATCTCATGACAATATCACATGTTTATATTATTATAATTTAATAGTGTGTTTATATATTTATTCATGTGATCCAATTTTTATTTGATGATTAAACACGGTAATATAAACTAAACAAATTAACAAGAATGAAAAATTAAATTAAATAAAGTTATTATGTGTAAAATATTTTTTCAAACATTGTTAACTAATTATATAAAATTTACATAATATAAAAAATCATCTAAGGGAAAAAATAAATAATATTTACACATAAGATATATAAAAACCCCATAAGGAAATATAATTTTAGATAATGACTTCAATTACATAACTTAGAATGTAACTATAGATCAAATTGTTGGTTTGGACCCCATCAATACACTTTCATTTTCCATGGATTCCTAATGAAATTTTTGGGTCAAATTTATGAAGTGATAATCAAGAGTAGTTTCTCTAAAAAGACTTAACCTAATGTGGATTCAAGTGTTGATGAAATCAAAATTTAGGATTTTAATATTGGGGGTGGGGGATTCTACTCAATAAATCAAGGAACTATGATTCAATGATATTGGAAACACCAACTACAAAAATAAAGTTGAATAATTTGGAAATTCCTTTTGTTTAGGCTATAAGAAGGGGAATATAAAAACGTTCCACTAGATTCTACTTGTGACATTATATTTTAAATAAAATTATGTGGGATTTTGAAATTTGATAAAATACTGGGATGCAAATAAAAACTAATTTAATATGTTACACTTGGTATCAAAATAATGTTCAAGAATATAATTTCACTTATTATAGAAAATGGAAATAAAACACATAGTGACACTATGATCATTATTTTATAAATAATATATCCTCAATGGAACAAAATTCCATGAGTGGTGGAGTCATTTATTCACTACCCTACTATATGAAATTTCTTATTAATTATTGAAGAGCCTATTCATGTTCAAACACCTCAGCGAGTCACGAAGGATGAAAATGTTTCCCACTAGATATATATAGGGGATGATTAAAAGATCTATTTCATCAGGTTATTATATATGTATGGATAGAAGAAGATTCAACATAAAGGGATAGATTCGTACACCATTATAACTCATATCCTATATGTTTAATGGGATAAAAAGATAATAATGATAAAATATATTATTAATGCATAGTAAAAATGTAAACCGTGTGTTCAATACCTTGACATTGATATATCCTTCAAGATATTGAGGTATATTGATTAGTTTCATATGTTGGGATACCATGTGGATAAGAAATTACCCATTAACATCAAATTATTATCCTTAAAACCAGTAAAATCCTTATTCATTATTAATTAGATGGTGAATAGTTTAGATAATCAACTCATGAATCTTTTTAAAAGATTTAGTTCACATGCTAGTTTTTATTTTATATAAGAAATGATTTTATATCATTATTTTTCCAATTTTATTCAATATTACCCATTATTTGCATGTTTTTTCTTCTTGAAGGAGTGGAAACATTTCTACTATAGAAATTAATAGTGTGAATACATTATTCACACCAAGAATGGTCATTATTTATTAAGGAGGAGATCCCTATTTTTATAACTAGTGAGTCATGGAATGAACCACCTTTTCATTCATTAAAATCAATCTGGTTGGGATGGATTCATATGTTGAATCTTGGTTCAATTCATGAACCCACCAGGCCTAACTTTAAAAAAATTTCTTTCCCCATTTCCCTTGTCTCTATTTAACCATATTTGTTTCACACTTTTATAGTCTCAAACCTGGAAAAGTATCTCATTACTAGACTTCTTCTTCCCATCAAATGTGGTGTTATTTTGGTGTGGATTTTCCTTATAACATCAAGGGTTCCTGAAGGTAATGTTTTTTTTCATATTTCGTGATCTTTTACATTATCTCTAATGTTTTCCATTCACCTTAAGGAAATATAAGCTTAGTGTTGGTTGTATCCAGAAGTCTTGATGAGTTTTTTTGGATTGGAAATTCCTCTCATATTCTAAGAGTCCTCTTTGGCTGAAAATTACCATTTTTATTAATATGAAAACAAAAACCACAAACAACAAACCACGTTATGGTGTTCTAAAGTACTTCAATCCCAACACATTATTGAAAACAAATCACAACCCCTCGCTAGGAAAGGAACCCAAGTGAGAGAAAGAAAACATACTTCGATCTGGAGTTGACATAGAAGCCAAAAAGTCAGCCACTATATTACCCTCCTTCCAGGTGTGAGAGACCTCCGTGTGATCCCCCATTAATAGATTAAACCACCTAACCATGTAAGTAATAGCCCACGTAATCCTTCCCTTTCCCTACAGCGCGTTGAAAAGCACCTTGGAATATGTATCCACCCGACCCAGGTGAAAATGCCTGATCATGCACATATGCAGACTAGCAGCGAAATCCAAGGCTTCTTCCCGTAGAACGTCTCCTCTCCTGATCCACCTAGTGAACGCAGCGATCACAGACCCAGAATAGTCATGGACAACACCCCCACCATGCATCTCCCATTGGATCACCGACTAATCCGTGTTGAGCTTGAGCCCCATGCTTGGACGACAACTCTGTTATATTGGTTTTTGGGTTTCTTATGATTTCTAATTATGCCAAGTATTTTTTTTAGTTTGTTTCATAAAAATTATTTATTATATGAATATTGAATTCCTACTTGTTCGGAAAATATTTCCAATGTTTTTAAATGCATGGTTTTTATTTCATAATTTTATTTGAAAGTAGAAAATGAATTGATGATGAAAATGGTTTATAGGAATGTTAATGCCATATTTTGTGGCGATTTTATTGATTAGATAGAGATGAATTTTTATTGATGAAATTACCCATTGAAATGATTTGGAATTTTGAAAATGGTTCCTCTATGATAGGGGAAAAATATGGGAGCCTGGGTTTTAAGTTGGTAGTTTTCGACATGCACAACTAGTTGTGGATAGCCTCTATAGAATTTTATATTTCGGAAATCTCAAAATGACCATTTTTAGGCTAAGAGTAATGTGATGATTATATACAATCCCCAGGACTATGTTGAAAGTATGTGTGTTCACACCCTATTATTTTCCATA
The DNA here is from genome assembly GCA_963277665.1 of Viscum album. Classification (NCBI taxonomy): domain Eukaryota; kingdom Viridiplantae; phylum Streptophyta; class Magnoliopsida; order Santalales; family Viscaceae; genus Viscum; species Viscum album. Next base: position 1,465,403,539 of record OY728123.1, read on the forward strand.
GCTATTTGAGGTGGGAAGATCCTATCTAACCATTTCATATTATACCTTAGGACTTCTTAGTATGATTATAAATTTTTCTAAATGATTTTATTTTCATCATTGGACATTGATTCATCTTTTTAAAACAATTTATACTTATATGATGTTAGAACTATTATGGAATGGTTAATTTACATGTCTTGTTTTAGATTGTGAAAACTTATTCTCAAGTATTTATTAAAAAATGTTACAAAGTGGATATCTTTCATGTTTTTTGAAAGATTATGAATATCTTATATCATACCATTTTATTACTATAAAATGATTATAATTGATTTATATAATAAAGTCTTATTATTGAGAAAATGGTGGGAACCTACTAGGACTTTGAGTTCAAACCTTGTATAAACCTAAGGGATGTATGTATATATAGTGTTATGTATATTGTTGGAAAGTGAAAGAAACCACTTAGTAATAGTGGGTATTCAAACTATTTCATGTTTATGGTATGGTAGTGGCATAGTTGTATGTTGACCCACAAGTCACAAGGGGACGTGTTTTAGTCTTCTATTTTGTTTTTCTAACCCCTAGACTAGTACAATAATTATTCATGTTGAACTTATGTATTTTCTTTCTCTATGTGTGGATCAGTATTGTTACGTTTTGTATTTTTTAGTGTTTATTTTATTTATGTTATGTTTTGGGATATAGTTTAATTCCTTATTCTTAATATATCCTAGTTTTTATTTATTTTTGTGGTGAAATCATTACCAAAGGTGATTCTTTGATCTAGAGATGTTTTTTTCTATCCTGTGGGGATTCAGATCTCTCTTCAAGCCTTACCATGGGCTGGATTGGGTGTACCATTAAGAGAAAACTCAGGTTTGTTCCTTAAAAATTATTATAAATGAAGGATTTCAGTCTATATTATTTGGATGTATTTTTATATTGGATTCTGAACATTCAAGACTAATGGCGTAGGCTGAGAGCCTGTTACGGGCTAGCTCTCACCATGCTGAGATATCAGTTTACAAATGATATCCAGGAATGTGTTTTGTTGTGTTACAATTTTATTTTGTTTTAGATTTTATTGATCTTTTTTCCACATTCAATGATTTATAATATTTCTCTAGTGTTTTTTAGTACCATACATCCTAAAATACTTTAATAGAATCCTTAGAAGGGTACTGTAGATAACATCTAAGGGAAAATCCTCTTGATTATTAGAATCTTGCTGAGGTTGTAGTGACCTCATTCCATTATAATCATTGAGATTAATCTCTAGTCCTAGATCATGTTAGATATTTGTATCTAGAGAAGGATGATTATAGGAATGGATATTAATATTATCTCTACAAAAAAATCCATCCTTCCAGGGGATAAATGATCCAGTGGAAGTGGGGGACTAGTAGGGAAAAATTGAAAGTATTTTTGACATCTTGAAGACTATAGATTCTATTAACGTGAAGTTTACTATCTTTTCAAAGCCCTAGAAGAAGTTGGGGGATTTATTGATTATATAAAATAAGCATGAGGATATTTATTTTAAGGGAATTAATACCATATTTAATCTACATTTTTACCTATAGAAGGAAGTTTTGGCTATGTCCATAGAGTTGCTCGCTCTTCAACAAGGTGACAAGACAGTAATGGTATATACCAATTGTTTTTCCAAACATTACATTTTCATGATAGAGGTTTTATAAAATTAATTTCTAAATACTAAATGGTTTTAAATTGTATTATGATTATATATCCATTATAAGGTTTTCATTTTGAAAATTTCCACATTTTCTGAGGATTTGGATAGTGTATTTATGACTGAGATTGATCAGTGTGGCAAGATAAGGAATAAAAAACATTATTTCTCATCTTCATGAAATGTTTTACTCTCATATGGATGAATGCTTCAAAAAAAATGTGTTTTTTTACCTACTCAAACATTTATAGTAGTTATGGATCTTCAACTTCAAGATGGTCAGTGGTTCAATTTGATACTTCCAAGGCATATAATTTTTTGTTGTATTGTTATAAGGAAAAGAATGAATCTTTTTGGGCTAAAGTAGTTACAAGTAGTGACAAGGTTTTCAAAGTAGATCAATTTGGGCACTAAAACTATTATAATATAAAATTTTGATTACATTATCTATAGAGACTGCCCTATTGTATATTTTTACCACTCACTCATTTATGTCACCCCACTATGTGAATATTTTAAATCACCTTATTGAACTCATAAAATATGTTATTCAAGATAGAAATGGCTCTAAAAAAGAAATGGGTGTAGTATTTCTAATTCCTGTCACACACCTTTTCTATATTTTATTTTAAGTTATCTTCAGAGTTATTATTTATTGATATTGATCTCTTTTATTTAATTATTAAGATGGTATGGATGGATTCCCATAGATCTTTTTTCATTTGTATAATTAATGGGTGTATTTTATTTTTCCAAATGGTAACTCCCTTGTGTCTCAAAGTAAATGGGATATGAGGTCCAATCATGTGTGACCTTAATATAGTTAGGGAGTTTCTTTAGAATTTTGAAACTAATTTTATTTGTCTTCCATTAAAGAGATAATTGGAGTTCTAAATTAAATTAGTAACAAGTATCCATTCAATAAATATAACATTGTACCATATGGAACTAGAATAATAGAAAGAGTTAATGACTAAGTTGGATTATTTAGAATCTAAGAGTTTAATCTGTCCAATTGTATCACTATAGCATACCAAAATTTTCCACACATAGAGGGTTGATGGAACTCCTTGTTTTCATATTGATTATTAAGATCTCAATCAAGATATGATTAAGAAAAACACTTTTACCTAAATTAATGATTTTTTGACCAATTAAATGGGGTAAAGGTGGTTATCAAAAATATATCATTGTTCTGGATACCATCAACTCATGATTAAGTCGTCCGATGTTACAAAGACTACATTAAGGATACGGTATGATAAATTTTATTATATGATGATTCCATTTGGTCTTTATGAAGATCCTATAATTTTCATGGAACTAATAAACCACACAATTCATTAGTAACTAGATTCCTTCATCATGGTATTCTTAGATGATATACTGTTTTATTGAAAAAATAAATAAGATCATGAGTATCATTTGAGAAATGGTTTGGGAATCTTGAGAGACAACTTCCTTTAATCCATTTTAAAAATGTGTCTCATGTGGATATTATAAGTTATATTCTTAGGAAATGTGGTCTCAAATAATGAAACATTAGTTAACCTGATATAGTGAAGAACATCATGTCATTGGAAGTTCCAAGAAATGTTTTCAGTAATATGATATTCTTGGGTCTGGAAAGATATTACATGTGGGTTGTAACATATTTCTTGAATTTGGAATTGTTGTTTATATAGTTCACTATAAATGGCTTGATCCTTTCTTGGTATTGGAGATGCCAAGCTTTTTTTGGTGAATTTGAATAGTGTTTGACCTCAGATTCTATACCTATCTTGTAAAAATTTATACAAGGATGCATGGTATCTTTTTATGCTTTATTGGCAGGCTTAGATTGTTGTCTTATAAAAGGTGTTCATGTGGTGATGTGTGGTTCATTTCAACTTTTTCAGAATCTGAAGAATTACCCCACTGATAACCTAGATATTGTTGCAATCATCCACACCCATAAAATTAATTGACTTTACCTTTTGAAGAAAGCTTCACCTTTTTTTCTAATTTTTGTTTGAACAATATCTTTTCTTAGATGAACCTTAATCTCAGATAGAGGCGGTGAGTGGAGTAACTTCACTCTTTTTACATTGAAATTTCTTACAACCTGGGAAAGGGGAATTACTTTTTCTATTCCCTTAATTGTAATTTTCACTCTCAGGTTATGATGATGTCCAATGATAAATGGAACCTCATGGTACTTTTTTCTAGAATACACTTGTATGTAAAGGATGAAGGGATTAATGTTTTTTTAGTGAGTATATATTTTTAATTGTATCTTCTCAAGTTGATTTTCGAAGAGCGGTAGTGTGTTCAATAATTACATTTTAAAATGGATTATTTATATATTGGGGGACCATCACCAAGAGGTCTTTCACTCTAGATGGTGTTCTAGGTTTTAGGAACGAGTGTGTTGTTCCTTCACCCATGAGAAATTTAGCGATGGATTAGTTTTATTTCTCTTAGTATTTCATTCACATAGAAACTACTAAGATGTATTATGACTTGAAGAATCGAACTTGGATAATTTATTTTTGTTAGGACATAGAATATTTTATATATCATTATTCTATGTGTCAGAAATTAAGGCCGATCACCAAAACCCTCCCAGTTAATGTCATATACTCCATAAGTTAGTATCAAAGGGGGATTAAGTTTCTATGAATTTCATGTTTTAACTACAATGGAATCCTTGAGGAAATAATTCTATATGGAGAGTGATTGAATTATTAACTAATCCTACTCATTTTATCACAATCTAGGATAAAAGTATGGTTGATGACTTCGGAAATACGTACATGCAATAGATTTGAGGTTACACAGGGTTTCTTTAACTATCATTTCAAAACGATCCCCCCTTTTACCTCTAATTTTTGGAATGTCTTCTAGGAGGTGATGAGATCTTATATTAGGTTGACAAGATACCTACCATCCTCAAACAGATGACCAAACAAAGTGAGAAAATTATATTCTAGAGGATATGATCCATGGTTGAGTCAAGGTATTTGGAGTTACATAGGATTACCATTTAAGACTGGTTGAATTTATTTATAAGAATAGTTACCATTCATCCATAAAAATGGATTCCTTAAAATCATGCTATAGAAAACATTGTTTGTTGCATATTTGTTGTCTAAAATTGGTGAAGATTCATTGGTTAGGATGGGTATTATTTTTTATAATAATACCAGAATCCAAACTATTCAACAAGATTTTGTGATAGATCATAGTCAGAAAAATATTTTACATATCGTTGGAACCATGATTTAATGTTTTTAGTTGGTGACCATGTATTACTGAAGGTTTTAGCAAGATTGGGACATTGATGACTTGGGATATAAGGGAAATTATTATTGAGATATGTGGGCTCTCTTGATATCATCAAGTGTATTGGAAAAGTTTCATATAATTTGGAATTACCACCTCAATTAACTACTTGTCATGATGTATTTCAGGTGGCTTGGATCAAGAGATATCATGATGAACCTTCTCATACATTTAATTTGTAGGAACTCCACATAAAATCAGATATATCAATGGTTGAGAAACCCATCTAGATAATTAAATAACATGAAAATATATTCTATAAAAAGTCTATTTCATTGGTTTGATTTATATATAAGCATATGAAATATTATCATGAAATGTGGGAGTTAGAATCCAATGTGATGCAGTAGTGACCATACCTCATTTTGGATTAAAATTTTTCAACTTAGCTTTATGGGGATAAAAAAATATATAATGGGGAAATTTTCAAATACTGATATTTATTTAATTTATGAAATGGTTTCCAAACTTTATTTTTCTATTTCTTGTTGAGTTTACCCATGGTTTGGGTGTTTATGGATCTTTGAATAAGTTACAGCACTACTTCTGCAGACATTCACAACATGAATCAATGATTTGATTTATAAATGGTTGTGATTTATTGAGGAATTGAGCCCAATTTATGTAACTTGTGGCACATGGCAGGAATTGTTTTTAACACCTTGAACCAGTCATGTTGGGATATATTCACAGTGTCAATCTTTGTTCACACCATGAAACAATCATAACCAACATTAAAATATTTTCTATACCAATTTGAATTGGTTTAATTTAAACATATTATTTCATTATTTACTCCAATATTGAACCTAAAATCATCTATCTCGACTAGGTTTCTTCCTCCCTTTCACCCACGGTATAATTTTGGAAGGGAGTTTCAATAGATCTTCAAGGGTTCATATTGGTAATTTTTTCTTTTAAAAATCCATGTATCATTATGATAAATATTTTTCATATATTATTAATTTTTTTAATAAGATTATATAGAATTATATTCATTATAATAATATTAAATAATTTTTTAATCAAAAATAAAAAAACATTAGTTTTAACCAAATTGGGTTTTCATACATTATGTGGTTTTAATTAAAATCATAATTTCCAAATTTTAAAATTTTAAATTGAAAAAATTAATTTCACTTTTGAAATATTCATATCTAAATTATCTTATGGTAAATTATTGATAATTTTCTGAGAATCATGACTTTTCAGTGAATAGTAAAAAATAGAAATTATTTTATTAAAACATATCTTTTCTTTTCAAGTAATTACAATGGAAAATGAAATTCTGGAATATTTTAAAATTTTAATTACTTAATTTTGATTAATAATAATCAAATAAATTTCATTTTGATTAATATTATAATTTAATTTTGTATGAAAACATTTTTATACTTAAAAGAATTTTTTCTAGAAAACCATTTTCGTCGTGTTTTGTGGGTTTAATTTTAAATTAAATTATACCACTTCTATATATTGAATTTTATAAAATAAATTCTATATTTGGAATAATAATAATTAATATAATGTGACTGTTTTAACTTATTTTTTCTAGAATGAATAATAAAAACTATAAAATCACTTCCAAAATTAAGGTTAATGGTTTACAAGGGGTTAAACTAAAGAGAAAAGGGTAAAAATTACCTAAAAATTTACATTATACAATTGGATGAGTTTTATTAAATCATTTATATAATTAAGGTGTAAAAAAATTTAGTTTAAATCATTTATTTTGAATTTTTGAACCCAATCTTGACTTTTGAGAAGATAAGTTATATTTTATTCAAATTAAAAATATTTTTTGTGTTTTTATATTTAATGGAATGGATTGAGGATTTAATTATTTTTTAGGTCGATATAAAAGTATAAAAACAGCATTTTTAAATTATATAACAAAAACAATCATGGAAACTAATTTATTAATTTGTTTCAAGGTAAAATTATTTTTACAAAAAAACAGTTTATTTTCCTAAAAATTGTTTTTCTTTCGTTTTGTGTTCTTATATTTAATTTAATTTCTTCTACCAAAATAATTTGAAACCGCTAAAATTTATTCTAAATATTTAATCATCAAGTTAATTTTTTTAAATAATACTTTTATTTTTGGTCACATAATTATGTTATCTTGTTGAAAGTTAATTTATCACAATTAAGGCTAAAATGAGTTTACAATTATTTATCTAGGATATGAGGTTTAAATATAACCAAAACTTGCATAAATGTAATTTTTAAGTTTAGATAGACCCTATAACATAATATATTTTAATTTAAGGTTACTTGGTTTCACATGACTTGATTATGATATATATTATATGTTTTTTTGATAAGTTCCAATAATACCCCTCTCATCACTTATAAAATGGAACCTCCTTTCCACCCTATATTACACATTTTTAGCATTCTATCTTAGAAAATATCTACCGAAATATGTTATTTATGACCATAAACATTTCCTAGAGAACCCATTTTAATTAGAAAACCATCCATGGAGGGCTTCTGGTATCAAACTAAAGAGGTTTTCTGAAGATGAAGTATAGTTTCTAACCGGGAATTTTTTTATTTCTTATTTTACCTCACTAAAATCTTCATAAAACATCATTATATAATAAAACAAATATATTTCATATATATATGTGATATTTTGTTTTAATTTTATAACCTATATAAATCTCCACTTCTAATAAATGGGAAACGAAACCACCGTTTAGGTGTATGAAAAGCAACCCCCTTACGAACCGATGTAGTTCAGTTTCCATAACCACAAATCATGGAAGATAATAATAATAGATTTAATGAATATATATGATATTAATTTCATATTTATCATTATATAAAGATAATTTATCAACTAATTTCTTACCTTTAATTACATTTAATAATTATAACATCGTCTATGCATATGTATGGACTACCACCTCCAGGAAGTGATGTGATTTGATTTTCATCATCACATCACATGGATGATATATATAAGTGTATTAAAAGAAATATTATTTTTATGAGATAATAATAAATCTTTAAATATATAATAATACTTAAATGTTTTCCCTTTTTCTCCTCTAAAAATGGAAATGTTACTCATGCGTACATACAACCCACCATCTTCATGATTATAACATAGTTCATTTTTCATAACCATATTTCAAGGTTGGTTTTAAAAGTATAATTGATGTATAAATATTATAACTATTTGATTATTATTATTCTTTATATTATGGAATAAAGACCTATTTGACCATAATCATCCCATAGAAACAATTTTGGGCATATGAACCATATATCATCAAAACATCTCACGTGAACCTAATTGATTAAGTAATTAAATATAACATGGTAACAAAATAAAAGTAATAATAAACGTGAAAAATATTATTTAGAATGTGAATAATTAAAAAATATTATTTATGAATATAAACAACATACATGACAATGCATACTTGAGGTAAGGAATACATTACTTTAAAAATTCTTGTTTTAAGTGTTTCAAAGGTTTATTTCCTAAATATTTTTCTTCTAGTTGATTATTCTTAAAAATATTATGTTGAAGTATTTATACAGAAATGAATAAATCATAAAGTAATTTTTTCACATTTTAATTTCTTTAAAAGGTTTTAAAAATTAATTTTTTTACAAATTTTATATAGATCATTTTGATAAAAAGTTAAGATGAATGTTATATTTTAACGTATATGGAATCAATTGTTTTTATCACCAACATAAAAGTATTTTATGATTTTATGTTATTATAATATGTTACAATTTTTTACAATAAAAAAATCATTACCATTATTCTTGGTATTTTTAAAATGGGTTTTAAATGGAATGTAAATTTCAATATCTAGAAAAGTTTAATTATGGGTGAAAGGAATATTTTTATTATTAAGATGATGAAAATGAAGCCTTTCCTTTGTTGTGATTATGTTATGGTTCTTTTGAATTTTTTATAATGATGGGTGGTTCTGTTATAAACAAAGGATTTGAGGTTACATTATAAACCAATTATGGGTGGTTTGGTTATAAATTATGAATGGGTGAGCCTGATATAGCTATCAAATGCATTGGGTAATCATTATGTTCCCTGTAAAATTATGTTTGAAGTTTAACATATTGTTTATTCCAATTTTAAGTGTTATTATAAAGATAATTTCCCAAGTTACCTAAATTTTTTATCTATTATTGTTATGGGTTTTTATAGAAATATTATTATTTAACAAGGTAACTTAATGATATTATGTTTAAAGAAAAGTATATTACACTTCTTAAGGGTGAAATGTATAGATTTTTGGAAAAGAAATTGTGAATTTTTCATGAATGTAAAGAAAATTTTAATGTATTATTTTTTCATTTAATATTTTTTATGAAATGTTTTATGAAAATACTTGGGAAGAGAAGTTGATTTATTAGTCAAGAAAACTTTTATTGAGAGCCCAATTTTTATTTTGTAAAAGAGTTTTTTATATATTTATTCATGGTATAACATGTTTCTTTTTATATTTTTATATTTCCATTACTATGAATTTAATTATCATACCATGTTTTAAAATGTTTCTCATAGGGTTTTAAAAATGATTCGAGATAGGGATAAGGTAATTATAAAATTGTGATGATATGCCATGAAAAGAAAATTTGAATATCTAAAAATATTTGTGTTTTGGAAAAAATATCAACAAAGTGTAAGTGTCAACATTATGATTTAATATTTATTTATATAAGGGTGATTAAATAATTCTATAAAACATTGAACCATAAACATCCAAAAAATTTAAAAGGATGAATTATTAACTTAAAACTCAAGATTATGTAATGTTTAATTTCAGGTCCTTATAGTTGGTATCTGAGGAAATGTTTAGATAAAAATAGAGTTAAGGATAATGTTAATAAAACAATTTGAGACATTATACATTATGGTTATGTTTAAATGATATATAATTTGATTATTACCATGTTTATTCATCTAATCTATGTTTTTTTATAATGATTTTCCATAAATGAATCATGGAAGCTAAAATAGTAACATATTAAAAGGAAAATAACCTTCCAAATAAACAACATCGAATATTTGTAATTGGAAGAGAGTAGTTTGTTAAAGACATGGATCAGTTAATGTGGACTATAAATAGTAGTGGCATCCATGCTAGAGAGAAACCAGATATACCAAAGGTGAGCATGTTGATAGTGTATAATTTTATAAGAAAACACTATTCATTGTTCATTGGATATTCCTACCCATTGGCAGGTAAGGGAGGGATTAAATCCCTAGAAATGATATTCAAATTCATGGGTCGTTTAGGTCATTAAAAATTTTAATATTTTATTTACTAATTTGATGGTGAATTTGATTAATGTTGCACAATAGTTAAGACTACTAGAGAAAGATAAGAAGTTGACGCAATAAATTGGGATACATTTGAAAATATTTTCCTTGAGAAGTATTTTCTTAAGTATGTTTAACATAGGATGGAAAATAAGTTATCGTAATTGAGGTAAAAGGAAGAAGATTTAGTGGGTTTGAATGAAAAAAAAATCACTTAATTGGCATGGTACATAATTTTTTTTATTCAGGATATTGATAGTAAAATTAATCAGTTTTACTCAGGATTGAAGCCAAGATATCAAAGGGAATCTACTTCCTTTGTATTCAAAAGTTATGAGAAGATTGACCAATTTTTGAGAATACTGAAATGTAGTTTTTCATAGGTGATGTATTCTATGAAAACAATATGAAGAAGTGATATAGATGGAATAAAATAGGGAAGAATCTATTAATGGAATCTAAAGGTAAGAAAACAATGTTTTATGTTTATGATATTTATGGTAAAAATAACCCTGTTGAATGTCTTAAAAAATATTTAAGGTTCTTTTTATGTGGGAATTTTGGGAATATAGGTCATGATTTTAAAGAGAAATATTTTGGTAGTGAAAATATGAATTTTGATAAGCATGCATTGAGGTGTTTAAATGTAATGATATTGGTCATTATGTAGATATGTTTTCGAATAAGTGAACTAATGATGAGAATAAACAAGTGTAAATTAGTAATGGTGCAGTGAAAGCCATTGAAACTACTTAGGTAGATGCTGGGAGATTGAATGAAGTGGTAACATGTATATTAATTATATATTTATATTATCAAAATTTATTTTATGATTAGGTGTCTGAAGATTCATTAATTTATATGATTTTTTTTGGTAAAATGATAATTGCACCTCATGAAATAAAGAAAAGAATTTTGGTAAAACAACTTGGTGTAGAATTAAGGAAATAATAATTTACAAAAATATTCCAACAACTATATATTGATTATTTTTTCCTATAAATGTCTTTGAATTTTCTATTATATAATTTGAAGTTATTTTGGGGAAGGATTGGCTTCCAGTTTACCATGCTAAGAAAGATTACAGATCTAAATAATTTATTTTCCAAAATGAGTTTCCATTTGTATATATAAATCAATTCATACCTTTGATAACATAACAAGAACATGATAATATGTTAAGATGGGGAAATAAAAGTTACCTTGCTCAGGTTTATAAAAAAAGGCATCTGTTTAGATTAATTATTTTCCAATAGTAAATGAATATTTTGATGTTTTTCTTAATGAGTTACCTATAATTATACCTGATTGAATTATTTCATGATGATAAGTTAACTTCAAAACTCCACTATCGAATGGATCAAGTAGTTATTATAGAATTGAAAAATAATTTGCATGAGTTAATTGATAAATGTTTCATTTGTCATAGAACTTAAACATGGGATTCTTTTATTTTTAACATAAAAAAGCCACATAGTTCCATGATTATTTTCATTGATTATATAAATTTGAATAACATTGCTAATAAGAATAATTATATTATTCTTTATATAGATGAATTGAATTGTTAACTCTAGGGAGCTTAGTATTTTCAGTAGGATGATCTCAAGTCTGGGTACCATCAACTGAAGGTGAATGAGGACAACATACCTAAGACAAAATTACATACTAGTTAAAAGAATTATGAATTTTTTGATATTCCCTTTAGTCAAATGAATTATTTGGATGTATTAATTTATCATATGTTTATTATTTTCCATGAATATTTGGATAATATTGTGATTGTGTTTATTTAAAATGTTTTGGTTTATTATTAATATTATGGTGATCATGAAAAAAATAATTAGATTATTTTCAAACCCCTAAAATAAATGAATTCATATTGAAAACTTTTGAAATTGGATTTTTGGTTATAATTGATTTCATTACTTGGATATATTATAATTAATTATGGCAAACCTATTGATCCTACTAAAACCAAAATGGTTCATTACTAAGGAAGACCTAAAAATATATAAAATGTTTTTATTTTTCATTGGATAGATAGATATTATAATATATATTTTTTGAAAACATTTCACTTTTATTTATCTAACTCACTAAGTTAACATGAAAAGTATTTAGGTTCTTCTCAATCAAAGAAAGTGATAATTTATTTGAGAAATTGAAAATAAGAATAGTAAATGATCATGATTTAGAGAACTCATCTAGAAATTTTTACATATTTATCTATAATGATGCTTAGTTTAATATAATGGGTTTTGATTTAATGTATAATGATCAATAAGTTACTTGCACCTCAGGTAAATTAAAACCATATAAAAAAAATTATCCTACATATGACCTTGAATTACAAGATATATAGTTTTCTTTAAAAATATGGGGATATCAATTTTATGGAGTAAAGTATGAAATATAAATTGATTATAATATCTCAAAGTATATATTCAGTGGAAAGGAGTTTAACATGAGATATAGCAGATGGATGGATTTTAAAAAGGATTATCACTATATAATTCATTACATTCTAGGTAAATAAAACAATGTAGATTATTCTTTGAGTAAGAAATATTATGTTACATTAAATATAATATGTCTAGAATTTAATCCTTTGGTTAAGTATTTGATTAATATTGGATTAAAAAATTTTAATACAAGAACTCAGTCTATTTTCTTTCAAGTGGAACTATAATCTCTTATATTATACAAAATTATGAATTCTCGAAAGGAATACTATGAGTTATAGGAAAAGGAAGCGTTGTTTAAGAAAGGTGAGTTTCATGAATTTAATATTGAAAAAGAAGGTATTTATTTGAAATATATAAATGTTAAGTGTTCCATGTAACCCCCAAATAAATATTGAATAGTTGAGTGAGGCTTAGAGTTCTTTATTTTTTCATCTTGGAAACATAAATACTATTAAAAAAATTCTAGTGGGAAGGTACAAACAATGATATTGTTGATTTTAATATGAAGTGTTTAACTTTTAAATTGGATAAATCTAAACAAAAATTACCAATGAGGGTTCTAGATAATTTTACAGTGTTAGAATAGTAATAAGATAAGATATCCATGGATTTCATTTTGGGGTTACCAAATACATCTTGAGGAAATATTGTGATTTGGGTACTTGTTGATCAATTTACTATATCTTCTCATTTTCACCACATTGAATATGATATATCTTTGGATATAATTTATTATCTTTATTTTAAATATATAATTAGATTACATGGAGTTAGTATTTCTATTGTATTTGATCATTATCCCAAATTAATATCTAATTTATTGAAAAGACTAAAAAATTTATTGGTATTGAATTAAATTTCATTACAGCCTTTCATCCTCAATTTTATGGACAATCAGAAAAAAGATTTAAACTTTGGAGGATGTGATTCAATATTATTTAATGGTTTATGAGGGAAATTATGATCAACATATAATTTTTATTGAGTTTTCATATAATAATAGTTTCCAATATTGTATAAAAATGACACCATTTGTGTTATTATATAAAAATAGTTGTCAGAATCCATGATGTTTGGATGAATTCAAGGTAAGAATGTTGTTGGGAACAAAATTGGTATAATAAAAATTTGATAAGGTGAAAAATTTTAAACAGCACATGCTGATGGATCAGAATTGGAAAAAATTCATGTAGATAACCAGATTAAATATCTTTGTAACAGCCCGAGATTTTATGAAAAATATTCTTTTTATTTCACTAATGTCTTGTGTTGTACGCTACACCAAAAGGAGCTTGCACAACATGCATCCTTGACTTGCCTTGCATTACACGCAATCGCGACCTTCCTCGATAGCGTGTGTAGTACGCAATAACGAGTTTCACTAAACAGCGATATGCTATTAAAATGTTATTAAAACTAGCCGTTATGAATAGTAATAACCACTTTTTGAAATTTTGTAAATTTTATTTTTCAAAATGGATTTCATTTTTGGATTCGGAGTATCGAATTTAGCCTAAGGTGAAATTTTGGTACATTTCGGATAACTTTCATATTATGATGAATAGTGAAAATTACTAAATTTTAATTAAAAACAACTTTTTTAATCGAAATAATTAATAGTGATAAATTATTAATTTGAGTGGTTTTAAAGTATATTTAGAGTATATTTTTACAATTTAATACAATTTTGGTCATTGGTTGTAATTTCACATTTAAACCAGACATAATCAAGTGTCAATATTTTGATAGATATTGTTTCTTAAAAACACGCTATTTGTTTTAACAGCGGGATTTAATTATAAAAATAATTAATGAAACTTCTATGTTATGAATTTGATAAAATAGACTTTATTTTTGAATTCGGAATATAAAATATAACTTAGGATGAAATTTTGGCATTGTTATGAAAAACATCTTTTTGATGAATAGTGAAACTACTAAGTGGTAGTTAAAAAACTGAATTTTTCATAAAACTTAATTTTACCGCTTCTGTGAATGGAATTTCAAAAATCCGAGAGACACGGTTGATGTCAGTAAGTAAAATGTGGTTCAATGAGATGAAAATAATTTTTTGGTGAATAGTAACTTTTTACTTTTTTTACCGCGGTTAATAGTAAATAGGGTAACGAAGGGTAAATATGATATTACTATTACCCTAACACATGTCCTAATTCTATTGGATAAGTTTAATTCGACCAAAAACAACCTTATGAATAAAATATGACCATTTAGGCCCAATTGGATTAGATTATGACATTTATTATTAATTTATTTAAAGAAGGGTTAAAATAGTTAAAATCAATGTTTAATAAGTAAATCATTTTTAATATGGGGTTATACATAAGATAAATTCGACTATAAATATTAATTAGAAAGATAAAACGATTTCCTACATAATCGTATTTTATTTGTAATTTGTAGACATTAAATAATTTAATTTATTTATGACACAATGATGATGCAGTAATTATCTTATTTATGAAATATTGACATAATTGATGTCATAAACACCAAAATAAATTTAATTTGAGACTTTTTATGAATTCCACTAATTTTCTAGGTTACTATGATATATTAGTGTTGATTTAATCAACTTGGTTCGAACATATAATTCTGTTATGACTTTCACAAAAAATCATATATCAAATAGTGTCAAAATTGACACAAAATAGTTTTTAAATCAAATATTATATTATTAATTGTTATTTTATTCCTAAAAATCTAAGGTTCGTCCAAATGACTTAGATAAGGATATATGTATTAGTAATAAACAATTTGGGGTTCTTTTGGCATGTTATAGTAAGTGTATTAACCATATAGTGAAAGAAAACAAAAAGACACGGTAAAAGTTAAATTATTTAACTTAGAGTTAAATCTAATTGATAAGGTTAAAATAATATCCTAAACTTGTCTAAATCCTATTGGTTGATAGGATTTCGACCCTTCCCCACTTTAGCTTCTAAATAAGACCCTTTGGAACCATTATAAACCGATTTTGACTTTAATATAAAATAATATTTTGAGATATTCCTAAGGTGCCCCTCTCCTCCCTTATAAAAGGGCACCTCCTCCCCCTTCCTCCTCACACCAATTTGAGCACTCAAGCTCGGCCAACCTCTGCCAAAATCCCTTCTCCACTTCCCTAGAATAGTCCTAGAGGTCCTGGTCTTCTTCAAAGACCAATCTTAGTTCCCTAAGTGGAGGATTCAAAGAGGCGTTTCAAAGAAGAGGTAATAACCATTACCGATCTTCTCAATTTCTTTCTTCTTCAAATTCTTCTTCTTTAGTTGTTTCATAACAAAGTAATAACATCAGTATTAGTTACATACTGATATGTTATTATAAATATGAAACAACCCTAATTCACCTTCTATCCATCCTACGGAAAAAAATGAAATCACCGCGCGTGCGTACGTACGGATACCGTCTCCACGCCGTGGTGTAATCTATTTTCCACCACCACCTTACAAGGATGGGTATAATGGTTTAATGAGTAACTATATATGATTATTATAAAGTGATATTGATACTGAAATAGTATAAATACACTTCAACGCAATTCCACGACCATGGGAACGATACCATCGCTCGTGCGTACGTACGGACTACCGTCTCCACGACGCGATGAGATTCATTCTCAATGATTAACCATTAATGAATGATTATAAAGTATATATAATAATTACTAATGAAATATATTACCTAATAATGATACTGTAATTATTTATATTTATATGTATGTCATCTACTTAATTCCATTCAATTCAATAAGGAAACGAAAACAGCGTTCATGCGTACGTACGGACTACCGTCTCCATGAACGGTGTATTTCATTCCATTTAATGATTTATTATATATTTATATTCTGAATATATATATATAAATCATGTTTTATATTCTGGAATTAAGTAATCATGATCTAAGTAATCATATGAATAATTACAAGTTAAAAACACAAACGACAAATGAGACGATTTTAC
This sequence comes from Viscum album, assembly GCA_963277665.1. NCBI lineage: Eukaryota > Viridiplantae > Streptophyta > Magnoliopsida > Santalales > Viscaceae > Viscum > Viscum album. The sequence goes on from OY728123.1 coordinate 1,465,420,303, forward strand.
CCAAAACGCTACTTTAACATGAATTTACAAAAGAACGGGTAATATAAAGTCATAAGTGGACCATATATGATATAATAACAATGAATATGATTCTGGAATAAGTCAACAACATGATTTAAATCATTATACAGGAGGTTCAGACACTTACGAAGCAAATCGGACCTAAGGTAAGGGAAATGTCACAATCTCATTTTTATCCGAGATTGTTTATTCGTAAGTATTTACTGTGGTGTATTTTATCATCCACATCCATGTTTCATCAATATGTAATATTATTTCCATCCACCTACAATTTTTTAAATCCATTTTTACCCTTCGGTGAGTTTTTAGTAATATCTATGAAAGGAATCTTTTGTCGTACGAGGTACTTTTTGACTTTTCCGACAAAAGTACAAAGAATGTTTTTTTAACTTATACGGCATGAATGGATTTTTAAAACAAAATTTCCAAGAATCTTCCTTTACAAGTTTTCAAGTTTATTTTTAATCAACTTCTTTTATTTTAAAGTCGTATGACATGTTATGAAAGGAAAAATGTTTTTGAAGAAGAAAGGATATTTTCCTCAAGAATGAAGTTCAAGTATTTTATCAAAATTATTTTCCATCTAAGATAATAAAAGGGTTCTATTTTTATCCCTATTATTACATGGATTTGATTATATTTTTATGGAAACATTTTTATGAATTCCTTTACCTTATATGAATTGTTTTATGATGTCATGATGTTTCAAGAATCCCATTTTTATTACATGGGTTATGTAATGATGTATGATTTATGGTTATGTGGCACACATAAGAAAGGATTCATTATAATATGGGTGGGACCTATATCTCCCTCCAATGCATTGGGTAAAGATTTTATATATCATGAGATATACAGGGCTGGAACGGTAGGTTATACCGGTTCAGTGAAACAGGACTGAAACGGGGGTTACTCGATTCAGAAAGGGACTTTGTCCACTAAGATAGTCTTGGCAATGAGTCTTGACTAACAAGAAATGATTTTCTATGATTATGTGTGGATGCCACAAAGTTTCATGTTTTAAGTTATGATTATTGTGATTACATTTCACTGCCATGATTTATCCCATGTTATGAAATTTTGATCTCTTTTGCAGGTTAAGATTTCCAAAAGTTATGTGCTTGTGTATATGATGTGATTGATATTTATTTTGTTTACACTTACTGAGCATTTGAGCTCACCCTTTTATGTTTTCTTTTCCCCAGGATATAAAGAAAGGTTTTAGGTTAAAAAAAGGGAAGATCTTTATGGGAGATATTGAAGATCTTTCACCACGATTAGAAGATTACATTCCGAGTTTCAAAAGACACTAAACTATTCCGATCCTTGTGTGTGTGTTTTTGTTATGTACTAAGTATTCCGTAAAAGTAATGTAATGTCAATGTACGTCAAGCTTCGGGTCTCTACAGTTGGTATCAGAGGAAAGGTTTAATCAACCTTTGGAAACTAGGATGCGAAAACATTAGTGAGATCCCTAGAGATATTTCTAAGGTATGTCTAGGGATGTCCCTAAGGTTAAGTATACGTATAGGTTATAGTACTAAAATTACGCTAACGATCATAGAATTAAACCTAAGATGTTAGATATTGAAGGTACTCCCCCTTTATTATGTTGTTTTCCCTAGCATGATTTTTGCCTCTCACACTATTCTTTGTGGGTTTTAGACGATGGCTGGAACCCGAAGGAACCGTGTTGATCAATGCAATGGACAATGCAATGATTGTCCTCCTGAACAAACAAATGTTATGGGAGATGGAGTGCGAAATCTTATTGCTATACTTACACAAGCTATGAATCATTCTGGACTTCCAAATGAGCAGAGAAGGGAACAATATTCTATTGAGTCCTTCATGAGGCAACGTCCACCTTCTTTCAGTGGGTCTTATGATCCACTTGTTGCTGAACAATGGATCAGTACCACTGAAAAGATATTTTCAGTTCTTCAATGTTCTGAACATGATAAAGTCATCTTATCAGTATATCGTTTGGAAGGTGAAGCTGATCAATGGTGGAATCTTATCAAGAATACAAGGCAAAGAGATGAAATTGAGTCCATGGAATGGGACGAGTTCAAGAACTTATTTTTCAATAAGTACTTCCCTCGTATTCTTCGAACAAAGATTGAGAAGGAGTTTCTTGAACTAAAGCAAAAGGATGATGAATCTATTGGTATATACGAAGTGAATTTTACAAGACTTGCAAGGTATGCATCTGGCATTATCATCCAACCTGAAAGTAAAGTTGATCGATTTTTCAGTGGCTTAAAACCAAGTCTTCGAAGGGCATTAGCTATAAGAGACTTCAGTAGCTATGAAGAAATTGTGCGTTATGCTATCAAGGTAGAAATGGAAGTTGGTGTTACATATCCATCTCATGGTTTTGACAAAAAACGAAAGATGGAGTTCAAGGAGAAATCTCAGAATAATGGTGAAAAGAAGATGAATGTTTCCTTATGCACAAAGTGTGGAAAGAAGCATGGTGGAGATTGTCTTAAAGGGACTAGAAAATGTTTTAAGTGTGGAAAAGAAGGTCACCGAGCAGCTGAGTGTCGAAGTAATGGAAAAAGGGTTTCTAATGATGTGAATAAATCAAACACTGCAGAGAACGCACCACCAACACTTCAATGCTTCAAGTGCAAGGAAATGGGGCATTATGCTAATAAATGCCCTAATCCAAGGGTTAGTGATGATCAACATGAGCAACCACTGAAGGCAAAGGAAAAAGGGAAGTCACATGCGATCACTATTGGCAATGTTGAATATGACAACGATGTGGTGGAATGATTAAGTGTTTATATAATGGGATTTCGAAATAATGTTGTATCATTGAGTATTGCAATATTTATTGATGTGGTATTCAAAGTGATTGATATATTTTGGAAATAAGATGATATGCGCATAATGAAGGGAAAACGAGAAAATGAAATGTTTAATAGTATTCATGAGCTCATGATTAATATAAGGACTAAGTGATATCATGGTTTGAGTATATACAATTTTGAGGATTTTGGTATGTGGAAGGTGTTAACTTTTAACTACATTCAAGTTTTCACTATGGTTCAATGGGTATTCAAGAGAATACATGATTAAGGCCTTTGAATGATTGGAATGTGACCAACAAGACATATATATGGGGATTAACGATAGTATTAAATCTCTGGTAATCGTTTTCACTATATTATGAGAGTGGACTGCAGTATTATGGATAAGCCTAAAATTATGTTGGACATAAGTTAGTATTGTTTAAGGATAGAAGTTTTTTCGATATTATTGATGGGATGTTATAGTAATATAGTTTTAGAAAAAGGACAACCTGCAGGACGGGCGACAACCCATCGCGTCGGACAAGGCTGTGGGAATCGAACCCACAACCGAAGTGCGACTGGCCTTTATCGCCTACCACTGGCCTACAGGAAGTCCCTGTTTAGTAGAAACTAGTTTTATTATATTAAGAAGTATGATATATGAAGTATAAGTCCATTTTAGGAACCATATATGATTAATCTCACTATAGACCGACTTATGTATATAATTTTTGCTAACCTTTTGTTTGAGACAGATGGAATGACCCGTCATTCTATCACATAATCTGCTAACACTTCACGAATAACAAATTCAACTTCATTTATTTAAGAGATGAAGTGGAAATTGTTCAAGGCACGAACAACAGTGAGATTGTACAAAAATAAAGTAAGTATTTATTCTAATTCAAATTTTCAACTTTAGGGAAATGATCTTGAAAACCAAAAATGTTGTCCTAGTGATCTTATACCTGATGAATCAGATGGTACCTTATATCATCACAAATCTATGGATTTGTGATTACTGGCTTTTCCATAGCCATGTTCTCTACCACCCTCCATCAGAACATGATGGTTGGATTTCTCTTCCATATCCATATTTTTACCTATGTGGAAACCCAACGATTAGTTTATTTGGGTAATCGTTACATTTCATACTTTAGTTTTTAAAGCCAAGTTTTGGTATTCCTTTTTACGATGTGGGATTCTATTAATGAAACTTTCGAATAGTAAACCATTTATAACCCCGATGAATTTCGAGGGCGAAATTCATTTTAAGGGGGGTAGAATGTAAGAGCCCGAGATTTTATGAAAAATATTCTTTTTATTTCACTAATGTCTTATGTTGTACGCTACACCAAAAGGAGCTTGCACAACACGCATCCTTGACTTGCCTTGCATTACACGCAATCGCGACCTTCCTTGATAGCGTGTGTAGTACGCAATAACGAGTTTCACTAAACAGCGATATGCTATTAAAATGTTATTAAAACTAGCCGTTATGAATAGTAATAACCACTTTTTGAAATTTTGTAAATTTTATTTTTCAAAATGGATTTCATTTTTGGATTCGGAGTATCGAATTCAGCCTAAGGTGAAATTTTGGTACATTTCGGATAACTTTCATATTCTGATGAATAGTGAAAATTACTAAATTTTAATTAAAAACAACTTTTTTAATCGAAATAATTAATAGTGATAAATTATTAATTTGAGTGGTTTTAAAGTATATTTAGAATATATTTTTACAATTTAATACAATGTTGGTCATTGGTTGTAATTTAACATTTAAACCAGACATAATCAAGTGTCAATCTTTTGATAGATATTGTTTCTTAAAAACACGCTATTTGTTTTAACAGCGGGATTTAATTATAAAAATAATTAATGAAACTTCTATGTTATGAATTTGGTAAAATAGACTTTATTTTTGAATTCGGAATATAAAATATAGCTTAGGATGAAATTTTGGCATTGTTCTGAAAAACATCAATTTTTGATGAATAGTGAAACTACTAAGTGGTAGTTAAAAAACTGAATTTTTCATAAAACTTAATTTTACCGCTTCTGTGAATGGAATTTCAAAAATCCGAGAGACACGGTTGATGTCAGTAAGTAAAATGTGGTTCAATGAGATGAAAATAATTTTTTGGTGAATAGTAACTTTTTACTTTTTTTACCGTGGTTAATAGTAAATAGGGTTACTAAGGGTAAATATTATATTACTATTACCCTAACACATGTCCTAATTCTATTGGATAAGTGTAATTAGACCAAAAACAATCTTATGAATAAAATATGACCATTTAGGCCCACTTGGATTAGATTAGGACATTTATTATTAATTTATTTAAAGAAGGGTTAAAATAGTTAAAATCAATGTTTAATAAGTAAATCATTTTTAATATGGGGTTATACATAAGATAAATTCGACTATAAATATTCATTAGAAAGATAAAAAGATTTCCTACATAATGGTATTTTATTTGTAATTTTTAGACATTAAATAAGTTAATTTATTTATGCCACAATGATGATGCAGTAATTATCTTATTTATGAAATATTGACATAATTGATGTCATAAACACCAAAATAAATGTAATTTGAGACTTTTTATGAATTACACTAATTTTCTAGGTTACTATGATATATAAGTGTTGATTTAATCAACTTTGTTCGAACATATAATTCTGTTATGACTTTCACAAAAAATCATATATCAAATAGTGTTAAAATTGACACAAAATAGTTTTTAAATCAAATATTATATTATTAATTGTTAATTTATTCCTAAAAATCTAAGGTTCGGCCGAATGACTTAGATAAGGATATATGTATTATTAATAAACAATTTGGGGTTCTTTTGGCATGTTATAGTAAGTGTATTAACCATATAGTGAGAGAAAACAAAAAGACACGGTAAAAGTTAAATTATTTAACTTAGAGTTAAATCTAATTTATAAGGTTAAAATAATATCCTAAACTTGTCTAAATCCTATTGGTTGATAGTATTGTGACCCTTCCCCACTTTAGCTTCGAAATAAGACCCTTTGGAACCATTATAAACCGATTTTGACTTTAATATAAAATAATATTTTGAGATATTCCTAAGGTGCCCCTCTCCTCCCTTATAAAAGGGCACATCCTCCCCCTTCCTCCTCACACCAATTTGAGCACTCAAGCTCGGACAACCTCTGCCAAAATCCCTTCTCCACTTCCCTAGAATAATCCTAGAGGTCCTGGTCTTCTTCAAAGACCAATCTTAGTTCCCTATGTGGAGGATTCAAAGAGGCGTTTCAAAGAAGAGGTAATAACCATTACCGATCTTTTCAATTTCTTTCTTCTTCAACTTATTCTTATTTAGTGGTTTAATAACAAAGTAATAACATAAGTATTACTTACATACTGATATGTTATTATAAATATGAAACAACCGTAATTCACCTTCTATCCATCCTACGGAAAAAAATGAAATCACCGCGCGTGCGTACGTACGAAATACCGTCTCCACGCCGTGGTGTAATCTATTTTCCACCACCACCTTACAAGGATGGGTATAATGGTTTAATGAGTAACTATATATGATTATTATAAACTGATATTGATACTGAAATAGTATAAATACACTTCAACGCAATTCCACGACCATGGGAACGATACCATCGCTCGTGCGTACGTACGGACTACCGTCTCCATGACGCGATGAGATTCATTCTCAATGATTAACCATTAATGAATGATTATAAAGTATATATAATAAGTACTAATGAAATATATTACCTAATAATGATACTGTAATTATTTATATTTATATGTATGTCATCTACTTAATTCCATTCAATTCAATAAGGAAACGAAAACAACGTTCATGCGTACGTACGGACTACCGTCTCCATGAACGGTGTATTTCATTCCATTTACTGATTTATTATATATGTATATTCTGAATATATATATATAAATCATGTTTTATATTCTGGAATTAAGTAATCATGATCTAAGTAATCATATGAATAATTAAAAGTTAAAAACACAAACGACAAATGAGACGATTTTACCCAAAACTCTACTTTAACATGAATTTACAAAAGAACGGGTAATATAAAGTCATAAGTGGACCATATATGATATAATAACAATGAATATGATTCTAGAATATGTCAATAACATGATTTAAATCATTATACAGGAGGTTTAGACACTTACGAAGCAAATCGGACCTAAGGTAAGGGAAATGTCACAATCTCATTTTTATCCGAGATTGTTTATTCGTAAGTATTTACTGGGGTGTATTTTATCATCCACATCCATGTTTCATCAATACGTAATATTATTTCCATCCACCTACAATTGTTTAAATCCATTTTTACCCTTCGGTGAGTTTTTAGTAATATTTATGAAAGGAATCTTTTGTCGTACGAGGTACTTTTTGACTTTTCCGACAAAAGTACGAAGAATGTTTTTTTAACTTATACGGCATGAATGGATTTTTAAAACAAAATTTCCAAGAATCTTCCTTTACAAGTTTTCAAGTTTATTTTTAATCAACTTCTTTTATTTTAAAGTTGTATGAAATGTTATGAAAGGAAAACTGTTTTTGAAGAAGAAAGGATATTTTCCTCAAGAATGAAGTTCAAGTATTTTATCAAAATTATTTTCCATCTAAGATAATAAAAGGGTTCTGTTTTTATCCCTATTATTACATGGATTTGATTATATTTTGATGGAAACATTTTTATGAATTCCTTTACCTTATATGAATTGTTTTATGATGTCATGATGTTTCAAGAATCCCATTTTTATTACATGGGTTATGTAATGATGTATGATTTATGATTATGTGGTACACATAAGAAAGGATTCATTATAAGATGGGTGGGACCTATATCTCCCTCCAATGAATTGGGTAAAGATTTTATATCTCATGAGATAGACAGGGCTGGAACGGTAGGTTATACCGGTTCAGTGAAACAGGACTGAAATGAGGGTTACTCAATTCAGAAAGGGACTTTGTCCACTGAGATAGTCTTGGCAATGAGTCTTGACTAACAAGAAATGATTATCTATGATTATGTGTGGATGCCACAAAGTTTCATGTTTTAAGTTATGATTTTTGTGATTACATTTCACTGCCATGATTTATCCCATGTTATGAAATTTTGATCTCTTTTGCAGGTTAAGATTTCCAAAAGTTATGTGCTTGTGTATATGATGTGATTGATATTTCTTTTGTTTACCCTTACTGAGCATTTGAGCTCACCCTTTTATGTTTTCTTTTCCCCAGGATATAAAGAAAGGTTTTAGGTTAAAAAAAGGGAAGATCTTTATGGGAGATATTGAAGATCTTTCACCACGATTAGAAGATTACGTTCCGAGTTTCCAAAGACACTAAACTATTACGATCCTTGTGTGTGTGTTTTTGTTATGTACTAAGTATTCCGAAAAAGTAATGTAATGTCAATGTACATCAAGCTTCGGGTCTCTACAATCTTTCTTTCAAGGTAGGTGTTCATGCTTTTATTAAAGTATATCCATAGAAATGTTTTATGAGTTTTGGAAAAAAGTGTATGCTGAACCCATGGTTTATTAGGCCATATTAAATCCAGGAGAAATTTGATCAATTTCTTGCTAATTGGAATTTACTTTTATTTTATCTCACACACATGGTGAATTTCATGTTTTTTTTGAAAATATCTGTTCCATGCATCTCATGTTTCAATCACTAATGTAGTTTAGTTGGAAAAAAACTTTATTATTTGGATTATAATTTTTAGACTCTTGGATAAAGATATAAATGTTCAAAAAATAAATAAATTGACCATGTTAATGTTTTGTGTAAAAATTATATAGTTGAATAATAATAAAAAATCTAAAAATACTTTGAGGGAAAGATATCTTCACTTGTTTATGAAAGGATTAAAATCACGATGATGTAATTTCCAAATTGGTTTATGAATGTAACATCCTAGGTAATGCTAATATATATAATTTTAATGTATTATTAAAATAAATTGATTATATTTTATTGGTTTATATTCATTATATGAATAATAGGTAATTTTTTAGTAAAAATTTAAAATATATATTTAACGAAATTGGTATTTCATGTAATATATAGGTTTATAAAAAATAGTGATTTAAAAATATTAAAATTATAATTTGGAAAAAAAATATTTTTGTAAATAATCATATCAAAATTATTTTATGGATAAATTTTTAGAATTTTCTTTGATGTTTTATTTTTTAATGAATATTAAAAAATACATATTTTTATTTAAAAATGCCTTTTTTTAACTATTTAAATTGGTACATTATATTTTAGATTAGTTTTAAATTTTAATTAGATAAATTTTATTAATATAAATCAATCAAATTGCATTATAATCCAAATTATACTTCTATTTGTTCAAAACAATTATATATAAAATAGAATTTTTTGAAAAATTTCTTTTCATTGCATTTTGTGGGTTTAATTTAAAATTAAATTCGACCAATAATGTGAATTTAGTTTGATAAAAAAGATTCCATATTTTTAATCTTTATAATTAATAAAATTTAATTGATTCAACTTAATTTTTGGTCAAAATAAATTGTAAAAAAATAAAATGTATTACAACAATTAATGTTAAAACTAGTTTACTAGGGGCTAAAATAAAGAGAAAAGGGTTAACATTACCTAAAAAGATTCTTTTATCATATAGGATGATTTTTGGATCATGTATATATTTAAATATGTAAATAAAGTATTTTGAAACATTACTTTCAATTTTCGAACCTAGGATACAATTTTGAGAAATAAGTTATATTTTATTCAATTTTTTTGGGTTCTCTACATTTAATGACATGGTTGGAAGATTTAATTCAATTTTGGATTAATACTAAAAATAAAAATATTAATTTTTTATTATTTAACCAAAATTTCATTAAAACAAATTTATTACTTAATTTTAAGGTAAATTTATTTTTTTCACATAAATCAAGTATTTTCCAAAACAACTATTTTTCATGCATTTTGTGTTCTTATATTAAAATTAATTTCTTCCACCTATAGAATCTAAACGTGATAAATTTATAAAAAAATTGAATCATCATGTCTATTTTTTTAGAATCACCGATTAATATTTTTTCTTCTAATTTAGTTTTCATGATAAAATTTAAGTTATTGTGATTGAGGAAAAATATAGATTGAAATGGTTTAACTTAGAGATAAGGAATAAAATATAGACAAACTTATATAAATTTCATTGAATGAGTTTATTTTGGCCACATATTGCTTTATATTTTAATTTGGGGGTGACTTTTGTAACCCCCCAAGATTTCATAGTACGTTATTTCTTCAAAGTAATTCAATAACTTGCAATACACGCAACACAGAGTTCAGGCGAACCACGAATTACCAAACTAGCCATTCAAAAGTGGTTATGAATAGTATTAACTGAATTTTGAATTATATATAATCCTTATAATTTTAGAATCCATATTATGAGTTTCTTAGACATAACGTAAGAACTAATTCATTTTTTTCATATAAAAGATGTATTCTTAAAAAAAATGCACTTTTACCTCTTTTTAATGCTGAACCCTTTTAAATCCAATATTTGAAACTTTTATATGTTCAATTTTAAAAAAATAAACTTCTTATTTAGAATCGGGACATAAAAATTTAGTTTCGATAAATTTTTGGTGTTTTTTTGATAACTTTCATATTTGGGTGAATAACGAAAAATACTATATTTTAACTGAAAAAAACATTTTTAATCAAAAAAATTTATAGTGTTAAATTATAAATTTTAATGGTTTGTAAGTATATATAGATTATATTTTTACCATTTAATCCAATTCTAGTCATTGTCTATAATTTCACTTTGAGATTGGACATAAACAAGTGTCAATCATTTGATAGTTATTGTTTCTTAAAAATATGTTTTTTGGTGTTGACAACGGGAATAAATTTTAAATTAATAAATTAAACTTCTATGTTTTTAATTTGGTAAAATATGCTTCATTTTTGAATTTGGAATATCAAAATTATCATACGGTAATTTTTTGGTATTTTTCTGAAAACATTCAATTTTTTATGAATAGTGAAAAACTCTGATTTATTATTAAAAAATGACTTTTTTTAAATAATTATTTATTTTATTTCAATTTATTTTAGGTCAAAATAGATACATCATACCTATATAAATTCAATTTAATTCATTGGAGTCAGTTTATAATAATTTTAGATATATAAAAATTTATCAAACATTTTACCGTCTTTTATCCACCTCCTAGGATCATTTGAAAATTTACATAAAACATAATTTTACCACTTCTGTGAGATAAATTTTGAAAATACGAGAGACACGGTTAATATCAAGGAGTAAAATGTGGTTCAATAAGATAAAAATAATTTTTGGTTAATTGTAACTTTTTACTTTTATTTACCACGGTTAAAAGTAAATAGGGTAATTAAGGGTAAAAATGATATTATTATTGGATAAGTGTAATTCGACCAGAAACAACCTTATGAATAAAATATGGCCCTTTAGGTCCACTTGGATTAGATTTAGACATTTATTATTATTTTAATTAAAGAGGAGTTAAAATATTTAAAATCAAATTTTAATAAATAAACCATTTTTAATATAGGGTTATACATAAGATAAATTTAACTATAAATATTCATTATAAATCTTAAAGTATTTCATATATAATGGTATTTTATTTATAATTTTTATATATTAAACAATTAAATTTAATAAGGACACAATGATGATGTAGTAATTACCTTATTAATGAAAGAGTCAAATAAATGGTATTATAAATATTAAAATAAATATAATTTCAAAGTTTTTATGACATCCACTAATTTTATAGGTGAATTTGACATGTTAGGATTGATTCAATGTATTTTTTTTGAAGTAATCATGTTGTTATTATTTTATCAAAAAAAATACGAAAGAGTGTCAAATTTGACATAAAATAGTTTTAAAAAAATATATTATTTTATTAATTGATATATAGTCCTAAAAATGTAAGGTTCATCAAAAAGACTTATATAATAATATATATGACATTAATGAACCAATTGGGGTTCAATTTTCATTTTATAGTATGTTTATTAGCCATATAATATAAAAATACAAAGATACATGGTAAATGTCAAACTATTTAACTAAGAGTTAAATATAAATGTTAAGGTTAATACAATAACCTATACCTGTCTAAAACATATTGGTTGAGTTTTTTTCGACCCATACCCACATTATATTTTAAATAATTCATTTTTGAGCCATTAGAAAACGAAAATTAATTTATTATAAAATAATATTTTATGTTTTTTCTAAGGTGCCCCTCACCCCTCTTGTAAAAGGTCACTTACCCTTCTCTCAAATTCAAACCCCCAAAGCCATTTGACTCAGCCAAAATCTACCCAAATACCCTCTCAACTATCTTCCCTTCATCCTAGAGGCCTTCCATTAGTCATAAATTTATCCTAAGGAGCCCTTTTGACAAAATCAAAGGAAGAACGTGAAGAAGAGGTAAATATTTCATCACCTCTTTCATGTTCCTTTCTTCTTCCACTTCCTTTTTTATTTTTTGTTTCTATTCTAAAATAATAAATATATTATATTCTATATAATGTGATGTTATTATAAATATGTTACAACCAAATTCATTATTCTATCAATCCCTTGAATGACATGTCTCTAAATGTGCATATGTACGGCTTACCGTCTCCACGACGTAATGTGATTCATTTCCACGTACACAATTCATCGACCATTATAAAAATATATATTAATAATAAGTATGTAATATATGACATAATAATTATACTGGATATATATATATATGTACTTACATATATCATATTCACTTAGTTCCGTTCAATACGATATGAAAATGGAAACATCGTTTATGCGTATGTACAGACTACCGTCACCATAAACGATGGTTTTCATTTCATATATATGCATATTATACATATTTATATTCTAAATATATATGATATATAAATTATTTTCAATATTCTCGAATTATTTAAGTCTTGATTTATGTGATAAAATCAAGAGTAATTTGTTAAAACACTTACGATAAAGAAAGCGATTATTACCCAAAATGTTAATTTAACATGGAAATTATTATTAAATGGGGAGTATAAAGTAATAAATTAATCATGTATGATATCATAAATATTAATATGTTTTTGGTATAATTTAATAGCATACTATGATCTTCATATAGTAGGTTAAATGTACCCTCGACTAAATGAAAGTGCAAGGTAAGGGTTATTCCTCAATCTCATTATTATCTGAGATTGTTTATGTGTAAGTATTTACTGGGACATTTTTATCATACATGTCCATTTTTCATAAAAATTATTTCAAAATGAATATTTTATAGAATTTTTAAAGGCAATATTTATCAAGATCATAATTTTAAATGTTTTAAAGATTTATCTTTCTGAATCTTTTTAATTAATGTCTATGTTTTCAAAATGATTTTAAGGATTTATTTATATGGACATGAATGTTTTGAAATAATAATTCCTTTCAAAAGTTTCAAAGTGGTATGGGACACTTTGATTCAGAAATCTATTTTAAATTACTTCCTTTATAAATGTGTGACTTTTAAATGATTTTACAAAAAAGATTTTTCTCAGAAAAAGTTTTACTCATCATTTTCAACTATGTCAGCATCCTTTACTAGATATTATTTTTGATTGAGGTTGATTTATTATAATACAAAATTCCATATTGTATTGAATGAGTTATGATATGTTTGATTGTGGATGTTCTATTTTTATACCATTCATGGTTTATGGTTAATGTATTGACATTTCGTATGCTAGTTTTAATAGGAATGTTTAAGTTATGTTTCAACTTTTTCATATGGGGAAGGTAGTGGACTTAGTAACTAATGGGTGCAGCCCACTATAGCTCCCCGAGGCATTGGTAGGTCTCATGAGACAAAATAGTGTCTTGGCATACAGACATGAAAAAAATGTTTTTTGTAGTCTTGGCACAAGGCCTTTACTATGTGGTAATGATGTCCGGTGTAAGGCATTCCCTCATTATGAAATTAGTTATTACATGTGATTATTAAACTAATAGAATATCCATGTGAATGTTTATATAGTAATGTTTTGTTTATTTTTTTTCATATTATGTTCATGTTTATGTTTAAAAAGGCTGTAGTTTTTATCACATATCTTTCCTTAAAAGTATATATATTCCTCTAAATTATTTACCCTTACTGGGCATCTGAGCTCACCCATTTATTATGTTTTATTTTCCTAGGATTCCAAGAAGTGTATTGTGATTGATATGCAGGGTTAAGCTAAAGGGAATAATGGAGTTCTCAAAGAACAATTTTCATTGTATTGTATGATAGAATGTGTAATGTAATGGTAATTTATGCAATCTATTTTCCCAAACTGCTAAACCGATCGGTCTTTCAAGACTTGATTCCTTGTAATCATGCAAATGTATTAAAATAATGCACCGACTCTGGGAATCTAGGTTCGGGGTGTTACAGTTGGTATGAGAGGAAGTTTAGTACAAACCTTGTAAACTAGATTTAGATTAACTCTTATTCGAGCACATATCCCTAAGATAGAAATTGAAGATTAGTATAGAATAAATTCCTAGAATTTTGGTATTGTAAGGATTTTTTGAGTTTTCAAACAATACATCCCTGTTTGGATACGAGTAGGTAGAGGTGGCTCTGGCACAGATGTACCTTGGGGTAAAACCCGAAAACACCGCTTTGAGCTAGACTCGAACGGGAACTAGTGCATGACAACATGACTTTCTGCACTCTTGGTTATGACACTCCTGGGATATATGCTTAGGATAATTATTATTTTCTTTAAAAACCACTATGAAGGGTATATGAGTATATACCTCCTCAAAGAAAACATTTTTGTGATTAGGGATTATATCCATAAAATGTTCAATTTATGTTAGGTATTTTACAAGTTTTTAATTATTCGTTTCAATTCATAAACAGACCTAGTGTTTTTCATTGTATAGAAATGGCACCTAGTAAAATTAATGTGAACTCTTGCAACACATATGATCCAAAGAGTAAGAAGGATCATATCTTTCATGGTATTAATCCAACATTTAGAAGGGAAATAGTACCCCATGTATTTTCAACATATGAATAAATAATATCATGTGTTAATAAGATAAGTAAAGAATTATCTGAGTCCTATGGATTTGAAGGGAAGCAAGAGAAGAAAATGGTGGAAGAGAGAAAGATGGATAAAGGGAAGAGGGAAAAGAAGGATTTTCCCATATATGATAACTATCGAAAGAATCACCTTGGTAAATGCTTGAAGGGAATGAGAGTTTGTTATAATTTTGGAGAAAAAGGACACCAAGTACATGATTTCAAGGGTAAGAAAAAAGTTTCAAATGTACAATGCTTCATCTGAAAGGAGTTGGGACACTATGAAAATCAAAGTCCAAATCACCAGAGTATACCCCAAATGATGCTATTGGATAAGAATAAAGTTATTATACTACCAAATATGAAAAGGAATTATTAAGAGTTCTTATGTTGTTATTAAAGTATTGTATCATTTGAGTGTTGTATCAATGATGTACTGGTTATATGAATTATGGAAATAAATAAGGATTATAATGTAGTACTATTTGATTGGAAATTTGAGATTATATGGTCCGGATACTAAGTTAGAAATTTTGCAATAAGAGATGGTTGATTTGGATAAATTATATTGGATATTCTTGACTACCTTGAAACAGATTAATAATTTCTATAATCCATCATTTTTTGAGTTTAAAACTTTTTTGGATAAAAAGAGTATATCCAGTATTCTATAAGGAATAAGGGAGAATTAATGTAATCAATAAGGTTTTATGGTAATTCAGGGTGTTACAATGTTTTAAACTAATACATGATGAAGGTGTTCACATGTTATTACATGGAAAAAAGGTTTTTCATTTTGTTTAACTTCCTCATAAAATTTGGACTCTGAGTTTGGATATAAGTATTTTGGATAAGTCTAAAGGTTAGAATAGATTATGTTTGAAATTAGATATTATTGTTAAGGTTATTTTTGGATTGTTATAAAAAGGACAACACGCAGACCATGTGTCAATCTGTCGCATTAGACAAAGCTGCGGGAATCGAACCCACACCATAGTGCGATTGGGATTTATCGCCTACCACTAGACTACATGAAGTCCCTAGATGCTATAATCTAGTTTTTTAAAGGTTCTGATAGGTGAATTATAAATTCATTATTTTTGGAATCCTATATGATTAGGATAAATAGAATATTGTTTTGAAATATTTTGGAGTGAAAGATGAGTATTTGGTAGGAGTTAGTTAAATGATATATATATATATTCTCTCTTATTAAGACTAAATTTTATTCACCCAATTTCTGATATGAGTTCTCCAAAAAATTATTTTCTACTTTAAAAATTTTATTTTCAACGAACAATTTCAAATTGTGAGGATGTAATTTATTGAATGAGGGAAGAATGTAACACCCCATGATTTCATAGTACATTATTTCTTCAATGTAATTCAATAACTTGAAATACACACAACACCAAGTTCAAGCGCACCACAGCATACCAAACTAGCCGTTCAAAAGTGGTTATGAATAGTATTAAATGAATTTTTAACTATATATAATCCTTATAATTTTAGAATCAATATTATGAGTTTCTTAGACATAATGTAAGAAGTAATTCATTTTTTTTCATATAAAAGAAGTATTTTTCAAAAAATACACTTTTACCGCCTTTTAATGCTGAACCCTTTTTAAATCCAATATTTGAAACTTTTATATGTTCAATTTGACAAAATAAAGTTCTTATTTAGAATCGAGACATAATAATTAAGTTTCAACTTTTTTTTTGGTGTTTTTATGATAACTTTCATCTTTGGGTGAATAGTGAAAAATACTATATTTTAACTGAAAAAAACTTTTTTATTCAAAATAATTTATAGTGTTAAATTATACATTTTAATGGTTTGGAAGTATAAATAGATTATATTTTTACCATTTAATCCAATTCTAGTCATTGTATGTAATTTCACTTTGAGACTGGTCATAAAGAAGTGTTAATCTTTTGATAGTTATTATTTCTTAAAAATATACTTTTTGGTTTTGACAACGAGATTAAATTTTAAATTAATCAATGAAACTTATATGTTTTGAATTTGGTAAAATAGACTTTATTTTTGAATTCAGAATATCAAAATTATCTTAGGGTAAATTTATGTTATTTTTCTAAAAACATTCAAATTTTGACGAATAGTGAAAAACACCGAGTTATTATTTAAAACTGACTTTTTATTTAAATGATTATTTATTTTATTTAAATATATTTTAGGTCAAAATAGATTTATAATACCTAAATAAATTCAATGTAATTCATTGGATTCAGTTTATAATAATTTCAGATATATAAAAATTTTATCGAACATTTTACCGTCTTTTACACACCTCCTATGAGCATTTCCAAATTTACATAAAATGTAATTTTACCGCCTCTTTTAGTTGAATTTCGAATATCCGAGAGACACAGTTAATATCATAGAGTAAAATATGGTTCAATAAGATAAACATATTTTGTCGAATAGTAACTTTTTACTTTTATTTACCATTGTTAAAAGTAAATAGGGTAATTATGTGTAAAAATGATATTATTATTACCATAACACTTGTCCTAATTCTATTGGATAAGTGTAATTTGATCAAAAACAACTTTATGAATAAAATATAACCCTTTAGGTCCACTTGTATTAGATTAATCCATTTATTATTATTTTATTTATAGAGGAGTTAAACGAGTTAAAATCAAAGTTTAATAATTAAACCATTTTTAATATAGGGTTATACATAACATAAATTCGAATATAAATATTCATTAAAAATCTAAAAATATTTCCTAAATAATTATATTTTATTTATAATTTTTGTAGATTGAATAATTAAATTTATTAATGACACAATGATAATGCATTGATTACCTTATTATTGAAAGAATCAAATAAATGGTATTATAAATATTAAAATAAATATAATTTCAATGTTTTTATGACATGCACAAATTTTATAGGTGAATATGACAGGTTAGGATTGATTCAATGTATTTGTTTTGTGAAGTAATCATACTGTAAGTATTTTATCAAAAACCTTATACCAAAGAGTGTCAAGATTGACATAAAATAGTTTTTAGAACAAATATTATATTATTAATTGATATAATAGTCCTAAAAATCTAAGGTTTAACCAAAAGACTTATATAATAATATAAATGAAATTATTGAACCAATTGGGGTTCGATTGACATTTTATAATATGTTTATTAACCATATATAATAAAAATATAAAGAGACAAGGTAAATGTCAAGCTATTTAACTAAGAGTTAAATCTAAAAGTTAAGGCTAATATGGTAACCTAAACCTATATAAAACCTATTGGTTTAGTTTTTTTTCGACCCATCATAACCTTAGATATTAAATAATTAAATTTTGAGCAATTAGAAACCAAAAATTAATTTATTATAAAATAATATTTTATGTTTTTCCTAAGGTGCCCCTCACCCCTCTTATAAAAGGGCACTTCTCCTTCTCTCAAATTCACACCTCCAAAGCCATTTGGATCAACAAAACTCTGCCCAAATACCCTCTAAATTATCCTATATTTATCCTAGAGTCCTTTATTTATTCATAAATCCAACCTATTGATGCATTTTTATCAAATCAAAAGGAAGAACCCGAAGAAGAGGTAAACATTTCATCACCTCTTTCAAGTTCCTTTCTTCTTCCACTTCCTTTTTCTTTGTTGTTTCCATTCTAAAATAATAACTCCAGTATATTATATATAATGTGATGTTATTATAAATATGTTACAACCAATTTCATTAATCTATCAATCCCTTGAATGACATGTCACCATATGTGCGTACGTACGACTTACCTTCTCCCCGACGCAATGAGATTCATTTCCACGTTCACCATTCATCGACGATTATAAGAATATATATTACTAATAAGTATGTAATATATTACATAATAATTCTACTGAAGATATATATATATATATATATATATAAATATGTACTTACATATATCTTATTCACTTAGTTCCGTTCAATACGATATGAAAACAGAAACAATGTTTATGCGTACATAGAGACTACCGTCTCCATAAACGGTGTTTCTCATTTTATATATATGCCTATTATAAACATTAATATTCTAAGTATATATGATATATAAATAATGTTTTATATTATGGAAGTACATTAATCTTTATTTAAGTGATACAATCAAGAGTAACAAGTTAAAACGCGTACGATAAAGAAAGCGATTATTACCCAAAATGTTAATTTAACATGGAAATTATTATTAAATGGGTAGTATAAAGTAATAAATGAATCATTTATGATATCATAAATATTAATATGGTTCTGGTATAATTTAATTACGTACTATGATCTTCATACATGAGTTTAAACGTACCATCGACTAAAGGAAAGTGCAAGGTAAGGGTTAATTCCTCAATCTCATTATTATCCAAGATTCTTTACGTGTAAGTATTTACTAGGAAATTTTTATCATCCATGTCCATTTTTCATAATAATTATTTCAAAATAAATATTTTTAGGATTTTTGAGATGTAATATTTATCAAGATCATAATTTTAAATGTTTTAATGATTTATCTTTCAAAATATTTTTAATTAATGTCCATGTTTTCAAAATGATTTTAAGGAATTATTTATATGGACATGAATGTTTTGAAATGATAATTCTTTTAAAAAGTTTAAAATTGGTATGGTACACTTTAATTCAAAAATCTATTTTAAATTACTTCCCTTATAAATGTCTGACTTTTAAATGATTTTACAAAAAGAATATTTCTCTTAAAAAGTTTTACTCATCATTTTCAACTATGTCAGAATCCTTTACTGGATATTATTTTTGATTAAGGTTGATTTATTATAATATAATATTCTATATTGTATTGAATGAGTTATGATATGTTTTATTGTGGATGTTCTATTTTTATACCATTCATGGTTTATGGTTAATGTATTGACATTTCGTATGCTAGTTTTAATAAGAATATTTATGTTATGTTTCAACATTTTCATAGGAGGAATGCAGTGGACTTAGTGAGTGATGGGTGGAACCCACTATAGCCCCTCGATGCATCTGTAGGACTGATAATACAAACTAGTGTCTTGGAACAAGGCCTTGAAAACAAATTTATTTGTAGTCTTGGCACAAGGCCTTGACTATGTGATAATGATGTCCGGCGTTAGGTATTCCATCATTATTAAATTAGTTATTACATGAGATTATTTTACAAGTAGAATATGCCTTTTCGTATTTATATTGTAATGTTTGATTTATTTTTTTCATATTATGTTCATGTTTATATTTAAAAAGTTTGTTGTTTTTATCACAAATCTTGACTTAAAATTTTATAGCTTCTGCTAAATTATTTACCCTTACTGGGCATCTGAGCTCACCCCTTTCATATGTTTTATTTTCCAAGGATTCCAAGAAGTGTATTATGATTGATATATAGCATTAATCTAAAGGGAATAATGGTGTTCGCTAAGAACTATTTTTTTGTATTGTATGTTCGAAAGTGTAATGTAATGTTCATGTATGAAATCTTTTTTCCAAGACTGCTAAACTAATCGGTCTTTCATGTATTGATTCCTTGTAAACATGCCAATTTATTAATATAATGCACTATCTCTAGGAATATTGGGTTGGGGTGTTACACGTTTGTTCCACTTGAAATGACTATGATATATATTTTATTTAGTATTTTTGAGAAATTCGAATAATAAAACCATCATCACTTATAAAAGGGAACCACCTCTCCCCCATTAATCATTTCTTTTGAGAAATATATCAAATCTAATACATTACAAAACCCTTAATTACATCCATCATGATATTTTTTATTTATTTTTTTTTGAAAAAAATCAATCTATAAAGCCTTTAGTTATAAACCTTAAGAGGTTGTTCAAAGAAAATGTATTGTTTCTAATTGATCATTTTTATTTTATAAATTATTATATCTCAAAAAAATCATATTAAACAATTATTAGATTATAAAATAATTATATTACATATAAATATATATTATTATGTTAATTTTATAACCTATATCCATCTTATCTTCCTTCGAACCAAAAATAAAACCATTGTTCGTGTGTACGGTGGACTACTACTTCGTGAACTAATGTAATTTATTTTCCATCACTACCTATCACACATGGTTATATGGATATATTTAATGTATATATATATCATATTAATGAAATATTTATCATTCTAAAATTATGATATAAAATCTAATTTCTTTCATTTCCATCCATTTAATAATGATAACATAATTTATTTGTATGTGTGGACTACCAGCTCCATAAAGTGATATGATTCTTTTTTCATAAACACATCACATGAGTTTTATATATGAGTGTCTTTTAATAAATAATATAATATTTATGATTTAATTATAATTTTAATGATAAAATAATACTTACCTTCCTTCCCTCCTTCTTTTCAAAAAATGGAAATGTAACTCATGCATATGTATGACCTACCATATCCTTGATTGTAACATAGTTCATTTTTTATTACCACCATTCATAGTTGGATTTAAAAATATAATTTATACATATATATTATAATTATTTCATGATTATTATTCTGGAGATAATGGAATAATGTCTTCTTTTACCAAAGTTAATCTACAAAATTCATTTTGTGACATTTAAACCAAATATCATCAAAACATCTGATGTGAAATTAACTGTTTAAGTAATTGATTATAAAATGGTAATTAAATAAATGGAATAATAAAAATGAGAAAATTATTAATAAGGTAAATAATTAACAGAATTTTATAATTTAGTTTGATTAGAATGCAGGTGAAATGTTGGAACTAAGGTAAGGAATATTTTACATTAAAAACCTCATTTTAAATATTTGATAATTTATTTTCTAAATATTTAATTCCCATGTTTGTATTCTTGAAATTATTTGGTTTTTGTATTTATAGATACATGAATCAGTCATGAAAGAAATTTTTCCACTTTTGACATTATTTTAGTTTTATTAAGAAGTAATATCTTTATGTAATTTTTACAGAATGTTCTGAAAAAAGTTTGAAGGAATATTTTATTTTAACATATATAAAATCAAAATTTTTCCCACCATCATAACCATTATTGATGTTTGAATTAATTTAAAATATACCATTTTTCTTCCAATAAAATCCTTTTTACATTTTTTCTAGGTATTTTCAAATAGGGTTTTAAATGGAATGGATATTTCAATATTTGAAAATGTTTTTCTATGGATGAAAATAATTTTTTTATGATTATGATGATAGAAATT
Source organism: Viscum album (assembly GCA_963277665.1). Taxonomy (NCBI): domain Eukaryota; kingdom Viridiplantae; phylum Streptophyta; class Magnoliopsida; order Santalales; family Viscaceae; genus Viscum; species Viscum album. Next base: position 1,465,442,533 of record OY728123.1, read on the forward strand.
AAAGTTTTAATGTGTTATGATTATATTATGGTTTCTAGTAATTGTTTACGATGATGATTGGTTCTGTTATAAACTAATGATGGGTGGTTCTATTATAAAACTAGAATGGGGAGCCCGATATATCTCCCCAATGCATTGGGTAATGATTAAGCAATTTGGATACTTATATTATATGTTTACCATATTAGTTATTCCACTTGTAAGGGTTCTTAAAATGATAATTTCTCTAGTTACCAATGTGTTTTATCTACACTTTCTATGTGTATTTTATGGAAATATTATGATATCCCAAGGTAAGATAATGAGTTGTTGTTTTAAAGAATGTATATTATATTTATTAAGGGTGAAATGTCTTGATTTTCTAAAAATCATTATGAGTTTTCATTATTGAAAATAATCAATTATTTTTTTATTATTCATATAAGATTTATTATGAAATTTTTTATGAAAATATTTGGGTGGAGCAGTTGATTTATTTGGAAACAAAATTTTTATTAATATCCCAATGTTTATTTTGAAAATTAAAATATTATATAAGTATTGATGGACTAACATGTTTCTTTTTTTTATTTTTATATATACCTTACTAATATTTTTTCACTAATCTTACTTTTTAAAATGTTTTTCCCAGGGTTTTAAGGATGAGTAGGGACAAGGGTGAGGTTAATATTGAAATTGTGAATATAATTCATGAAATGAAAAAAAATTATATATATTTTTTGTATTTTATGAAACTAGAAACTAAATGGAAGTCTCCACCCTATGATTTATCATTTATTTATGTACGAGTGATGGCCTAATTCTCTAAAACTCTAATTCTGAGGGACCCTCAAAATTTAAAAGGCTGAATTATTGACTTAAAACTCATGATTATGTAATTTTTAAGTCTGGGAGCTTATAGTTATATCATCTTTCATGATTTTTCCCTTTTATGTTCTATTTGGAATTTTCTATAGTGTTGTAGTAGCATACGATTTATTAGATCTATAATTCTGGATAATGGTTTGTTTTTTTGGGTTCCTTGACCTTTACAAGATCACTCTCTTCCCTTAGTTCATAAATTTCATCTAATTAATGATCATCCCATTTGTTTAAGTTATGTGGTTTCATAAAAAGGATTTATAATATGAATCCTTCTTGTATTCATGTTTTATAAAGAGGTTTTATATTATTCAAAGGCATGGTTTTGAATTCTTGAAATCAATTTGAAATTGAAAAACGATTTGATGCTAAAAATGGTTTATAGAAATATTTATGCCCACTTGTGGGGTTGTTTATGTTGATTTGATAAATCATGTTTTTTTATTTATGAAACTCCCCTGTAAAGTGATTCAGAATTGTGAAAATAGTGCCTCTGTGAGAGGGGTAAAACCCATGGGATCTGGGGGTTAGACAGGTAGACATAGACAAGAACAACATGTTTTGGTTATCCTCCCCAAAATTGGATTAAAAAAACAATAACATAACACTGGTAATGTGTGGAGATACAATATGGTGATCTATAATTCGTAGTCCTATGTTCTAGATATGCTTGTGCACACCCAATTATTTTTCCAGGGTTATTTGATGTGTGAGGGTCATATAAAAAATTGAATATTTATATAAGTCCCCAGCCTTAAACATTACTTAATATTTAGATATTTCAAGAAAACACCTTGAGGATCTTTTCAGGTTTAGAGTTTTAGAGAATTAGATCATAAAACATGCATTACATCCCACATTTAAACAATTTGGTTACAATAAAAGATAGTATTCATTTTTTCCCATCAACAGAAATATATTTAAAATATAACATGGATTATTTCTTGACACTTCCTTGAAACTATCATTATATCACGTTCCCTTCACTTGACCTGTGAAATTTTTTTCAAAAACTTGGGATGAGTATTAAAAGCTCAGTAAGAGATATAAAAATATGGAAAGGAAACATGAGTACATGTATACATAAGAATCAATGAAATCATACTCTACTCATAAAACATAAGCACTTTAACATACCTCATCAAATCATGAATAAATCATAGAAATCATACGACATAAAGGTAACTTGAGGCATTCATAACATTCTTACGTAGGGAGTAACCCTCTTGGTTTCGTTTGGAATACCCATCATAGTATATTTCCTAAATCTCTTCGGAGAAACCTTAACGTTTAACTCCTTAACGTTACCCAATTACTTGGATAGATATATCGGGCTCACCCGCTCTTAGTTTATCACGGAACCACCCGTCTTCATAATAATGCCCAAGAACCATAAGATAATCGTATCACATAAAACATGCATAAAGGAAACATAACATTTCCACTATTCAATCACAAGATATAAATAAAACACATTGACATAAAAACATTATGAAAACCATTTTCCATACAAAAATAAAAGAAAAGTAAAACATGGTATTTATTTTAAAAAATTTATGGCTTGTAGAGGAAGCCGAAACTCAAATAATGGTCACGGTGGCGGAGAAGTCATTGTCGCACCATACATACGACAAAAAAAATCCCTTTTATTATTTAGTAAACGCTTCGTATAAAAAGATTCCATTTGAATAAACATAAAATTCAAAGGGGTTTATACACCGTATAAAATAAGTTTGTGTATAAAACAAAAATGCCTCAATGAAAGGAGATTGAGACGAAGTCCCATACAAAGACGGTATCCTTGGATTAAGGACAAATGAATTACATAATTATGTGTGAAAAATGAATAAACCAAATATAAGTGGATATTATGTGTAAAAAAATCAGAGTTAATTCACACATATTCATAGAACGACATATTCAAGGAGTACCAGTTTATCCCAAAGAATCAAAATTGGGTTAAGAAGTTCCCTTGCAAAAAATTTGACAGCCTAAAGGCGTCACTTCAAAATTCATAAAATGAGTTGATGAGAGATAAAAAGGGTATCTCATAACTTGGACATAAAATTTACATCAATAAGGATGTATAAGAACACATCCCACCATTACAATATGTAAATTAAAACACCCAACAAAAGAATTATTTTAAAAAGAGGAGGGTGAAAGGTTCCCTTACCGACTTGGGTATCTTTCGAAACATACACCCCATGAAAGAAGGACAATACAACATTGATGTAAATAATCATAAACGAAAGTATATTACACAAAGAGTAAAATAATGGGTAGTACATGCACCACTCAAAGGAAATTGTGGCAAATGTAGCATAAATCTCATGGGAATAAAAGTGAGATGAAAAATACCTTACGAAAACTCAGCAGCCCAACAACGCCACTTAAAACTCCCAAAAATGGATTGATGAGATCAAATAGGGTCTATAATCATATTAACATAAAGTGTAAAACAATATTAATATTAAATAACATCCCAATCATAAGAAATATGAGCTTAAAATAAATCACATAAAAGAGTGTACTTAAAAAGAAAGAGAGGGGAATGATCTCTTTTGAAAATTCAGTAGCCTAACGGCGCCACTAAAAACATAAAAAATGGATTGATGAGATAAAATAAGGTCTCTCATCATATGAAAATAAAAAATTACAGTAAGAGTAATATAAAAGAACATCCCAATCATAAGAAAGATGAGCTTAAAAGGAATGACATAAAAGAGTATACTTAAAAAGAAAGAGAGGGGTAGGTTCCCTTACCTCAAGTCCGACTTGTCTTGTTCGTTTCATTATATTCCTAAATAATAAACTTTGGTCAATTTATAACTTCTTATGTACCTCCTTTAAAGATTATTATTCAGTTCATATCGCATATTATAATGTTATATTAATTGTTTAATAATGTTGGTTCATATCAGATGTTTTTCCCAATGTTTGGTACATGAGTAAAAAAAATGAACTTTTTTGAAAATGATTTCCCATGTAGTTATATGTAAATCATTTACAGAATAGTATTAATGATTAAAATATCATATATATCCAGTAAATATTCATTTTATACTATTCCATAACATTTGGAGATAAAAAATGAAAAGCACCGTTCATGGAGACGGTAGGCCGTACGTACGCAAGAATGCTACTTTCATTTTTTTTGTCATATTAATGGAATTAAACATAAATGAGATATATATATACATTATAATTCCATTATAATATATTTTTTATATAGGTCACATATTTTCATTAATTTCATTCTTTATACATTCCATGTATTGCATTAACGAGTCACATCACTTGAGGGGGCAGTAGTCCACACTTCCTCATATGAAATTATCGCATTTGCACAACATGAAAAGAATAAAGGTATGTTTTAAATATAAAATACAGAATAATATATTAAACATAAATTCCATATATATCATATATAAAATACAGTGACATCATAATGGCCACCTTTAAAGGTGTTAAAAGAATATTGAACAATCATCGTTTCGTGGGGCAGAAAATCGCCAAGCACAGAAACAGTATGTTCTTTAACCATTAGATGAAGGTGTGTGTAAGTGTAGCTCGAATAATTCACATAACAACATACTAGTATATTTAAGATACTGGTTTTGTTACAAAAGAAAATAATAAAAAGAGTTTTTGGGGTTGGAGAAGCAAAATAAAACATAAGAACACAAGAGAAAACACTACCTTTAAAACGGGTTACTCTCTTTGATTTAAGCTCAATGGCTTCCTTGAAAAGGATTCTGCCCAAAGTTAGGCTTCAATGATTAATAGAGGTATGTGTAGAGACAAAATGGGCAGGGGTTGTCCGACCCAAAGGCTTTGGAAGTGTGGGTAAGGTGGTAGAGGTGGGGGCCTTTTATAAGAGGAGAGGAGGGGCACTCTTGGAAAGTTAAGAAACGATACTTTGTTATAAAATGATTTTCGTACAAAAAAGGTCCCACAATTATAAATTTAGAGTATAAGGTGCTAAGGGTTCTAAATACACCCATACAATATTTTTTTGACAACTGTAGGGCATATATTTTACATTATATTTTCATTGTATTTAAATCGTTGAATAATGAGGTAATCGCTGCATCATCATGGTGTCATAAATAATTTAATTTATTTAATGTCAAAAAATTATAAAAAAATTATCATGATGTGGTAAATATTTTTATATTTCTAATGACTATTTATAGTCAAAAATATGACTTCTATAACCCCATGTAAAAAGTGTTTTAGTAAAACAACTCATGTTTGTGACATTTTCATTTTAACATTAAATAAAACGTTTTTAATGTCATTTTCCTTCCAAAGTGGCTCCATGGGGTACCCAAGTCGACCCATGGATTTCCTTGGTCGGCCATGACACATCCAATATGGTTAGGTCATGTGTCTAGGTATTTTCGTTTTATTATAATATCATTTTTCCTTAAATTGCACTAATTACCTCTAATCGCGATTAAAAACTTAAAAGTTTACTATTCACCAAAAAATTATTTTAATCCCATTGAACCACATTTTAATTTCTAATGACAACCATGTATGTCGGATTTTTGAAATTCAAAACACAGAGGTGGTAAAATTTCATTTAAACGAAAAATTAGTTTTTTAAGTACCACTTAGTGGTTTCACTATTCATAAAAAATGATGTTTTTCCGAAAAATACCAAAAATTAACCCTAAGATATATTTGATATTCTGAATTCAAAAATGATGTCTATTTTAAAAAATTCAAATCATATAAGTTACATTAATTAATTTAATAATTAATTCCCGTTGTCATGACAAATAGCGTGTTTTTATGAAACGATATATATCATAAGATTGACACTAGTTTAAGTTCAATTTCAAAGTGAAATTAATTCCAACTACCACTATTGGATTAAATTGTAAAAATATATTCTAATTTCACATTAAAACCAATTAAAATGATAATATAATAATATAAATAAATTAGATTAAAAAGAGGTTTTGAATTAAAATACAACATTCTTTACTATTCATTAAAAATGAACTTTATCAGAAAAATACCAAAAATTTACACAAAGAAAATATTGATGTCCCGATTCTAAAGAAGAATTTTATTTTGTCAAATATAACACATAAAATTCTCCAAAAGTGGATTTAAAAGAGGTTCTCCATCAAAAGGCGGTTAATCGACCTTTTAAAAAATATTAGAATGTTTACGCTTAAAATTGGATTCATTCGCATTTTTAATCCTCTAACATTTATTTTAAAGAGTAAAAATATTTGACAAACATATATAATAATTTTGTAGTTAGTTATGTTCATTCCAGCCATTACAATGTCTAGGCATTAACTACCATTTAAAATAAAATTATTTTATTATTAGAGTGCAACGTAAGATTTCCAAGAAACTTGTTATTGCGTATTGGGTAAGCCATCGAGCATAGAGTCCCTTTTAAAATAATATTAATATTTTATTCACAAATATGGATAAATGTGAAAATGTTATATTATTTATTTACCTGGGGTGTTACATCCTTCCCCCCTTTTGGGAATTGTGTCCTCGCAATTTTAAAATTGGGCTTTGAAACTTCATTGAAAATCCGACATCGGAACAAGAGTCAGTAAAAAAATCACTTTAAAATAAAGAAAGAGAAGTACAATGGTCACACGAGTTAACCCATACTAAGATTCCATTTAGAAAAACATGGATATGGAGGAAAAAACAAAGGGTCATGTTCTGAGGTAGAGTGATAGAAAACATGATTAGGAGAAAGTTAACCACACGAAAATCACATACTTGTGGTGGGTTAAACGGTATTCGATTCCCCGGTAGGAAAAGTTAATAGACAACATTTTTGTTTTAAGTTACTTTTCATTGATGAATTTATTTTTGATCTTAAGGAAACATACTTACTTTTCATGTTGACTTTCAAATTTTACTAGATTTCTCACACAAGCTCGTACTTTCCCCAAATTATGAGTATTTAGGAAGACTTGATTACATTAAGAGAGATATAATCAACTACTAGAGAATCACCTAATACACAAAAGAGAACTATATACTTCCCATGTATTTAGACCTTAACCAAAACTAAAACCTAAAAGGTTAGTATGAGATCAGATAATACCCAAAAAGGATAAAAAATCTATTCTTAATCTCAAAAATTTGTCAAACAATACCCAAAGTTCAACAAAGACCATTAAATAAACAATCTGTCCATAAAATGATTCAATGAAAACCAAACTAATATTGAAACCCAAATATTTGAAGGATTTAATCATATAGTCTTCCAAGGTACAAATTAACACTTATCTCCAAATAACATCAGTTGCTCTTAAAGTCTTATATTGAAAAGTAATTAACCTAATCACATATCCTCCATGATAGGTTAATAATTTTCATAGATAACCCAATATAAACTTAATCTTAATTCATAAAATCATATAACTAAAAATAATAAGTCATACTAACCAGGGACTTCACATAGTCCAGTGGTAGGCGATAAATACAAGTCGCACTTTGGTTGTGGGTTCGATTCCCACAGCTTTGTCCGACGCGACGGGTTGTCACACAGTCTGCGTGTTGTCCTTTTTATAATACTCCAAAAATAAACCTAACATGTTTTAACCTCAATAGTTTCTTTATACCTCTCATTTTCATCCAAATTTGTTAATATCTCAACATCTTAATTCTTTAAGTCTTATTTCACCACCACAAGATAAAATAAAATGATTCCCAAAATGAATAACATCATACCTTGATCATGGAGTCCACTCGGTTTCATCGTCATCTTGCTCACGTAGGTAGAAGTCCCATGCATTACAACAATGATTTAGAGATCCTTCAAAATCATTTTCTTCCTCCATCAAAGTACACCTTGTACAACTTGGGTCATATGGGCGTTCACAGAAAAACAGTTTTGGAAAATAATCATGTATAACATATAATTCCAAAACATATGATAAAACATGATTTCTATAAAATAGTCAGATAGAATTTGAGTTGAAACTTTCTATTATTGGTACTTTTAAAATACCATAAGTATGTGATGAAAGACTATATTTTAAAAGAAAATATAAATAGGTTGCGCAAGGGTCACCTTCCTCGGCACCATTTTTAAAATCATAATATGCTTCAAATTCTTATGATAAGGTAAAATATTTGAAAATACCTTGATAATATTTACCTTTCTTGAAAATATGAGAATATTGTGAAAATAGTAGTTGTCTAAATACAACCCATGATCCACGATGATAACGAGGTATAGTGGAGGTGTTTGATATCTCAAACAACTGCTTGCAAGAGAGTTGTATGATAGAAAAAGTTTCACAATCATCCGAACATGACTTTGTAATAATTATTGCAAGAATGTCATCAGGAAGAGATAGGAATATCATTTGAGATCCTTCTCCTTCCATTCGTAACCGACTTTACTTGACCTGAAAAAAGATATAAAACAAGGATTTAACTGAAATAATAGATATAGGGACTAATCATGTGTCGGACAAAAACTCTTAATCCCCAAAGTTGTCTAAACCGACCTCTGATACCAACTATAAGGCCCCAAACTAAAACATTACTTAATCTTGAGATATTTCTAGAATACACCTTGAGGGTATTTTCAGGTTTAGAGTTTTAGAGAATTAGATCATAAAACATGCATTACATCCAACAGTGAAATAACATGGTTGCAATAAAAGATAATATTCATTTTTTCCCATCAACAGAAACATATTTAAAATAAAACATGGATTATTTCTTGACACTTCCTTGACACTATCATCATATCATATACCCTTCCCTTGACTTGTGAAAAACATTTCAAAAACATGGGATGACCATAAAAAGCTCAGTAAGAGATATAAAAATATGGAAAGGAAACATGAGTACATGTATACATAAGAATCAATGAAATCATAATCTACTCATAAAACATAAGAACTCTAACATAGATCATCAAATCATGAATAAATCATAGAAATCATAGGACATAAAGGTAACTTGAGGCATTCAAAACATTCTTACGTAGGGAGTAACCCTCTGGGTTATGTTTGGAATACCCATCACAGTATATTCCCTAAATCTCTTCGGAGAAACCTTAACATTTAACTCCTTCGTGTTACCCAATGCATTGGAGAGCTATATCGGGCTCACCCGACCATAGTTTATCACGGAACCACCCATCTTCATAATAATTCCCAAGAACCATGAGATAATCATATCACATAAAACATGCATAAAGGAAACATAACACTTCCACTTTTCAATCACAGGATATCAGTACAACATATTGATATAAAAACATTATGAAAACCATTTTCCATACAAAAATAAAAGAAAAGTAAAACATGGTATTTATTTTAAAAAAGTTATGGCTTGTAGAGGATGCCGAAACTCAAATAATGGTCACAGCGGCAGAGAATTCATTGTCGCCGCATACGTATGAAAAAAAAAACATTCCCTTTTGTAGTTTAGTAAACACTTCATATAAAAAGATTCCATTTGAATAAACGTAAAAGTCAAAGGGGTTTATACACCGTATAAAATAATGTTGTGTATAAAACAAAATATGCCTCAATGAAAGGAGATTTAGATGAAGTCCCATACAAAGATGATATCCTTGGATTAAGGACAAACGAATTACATAATTATGTGTGAAAAAAATACACCAAATATAAGTGGATATTATGTGTAAAAAAATCAGAGTTTATTCACACATATTCATATAAAGACATATTCAAGGAGTACCAGTTTATCCCAAAGAATCAAAATTGGGTTAAGAAGTTCCCTTGCAAAAAATTTGACAGCCTAAAGGCGTCACTTCAAAATTCATAAAATGAGTTGATGAGAGATAACAATGGTATCTCATCACGTGGACATAAAATTTACATCAATAAGGATATATAAGAACACATTCCAACATTAAAATATGTAAATTAAAAAACCCAACAAAAGAAGTCTTTTAAAAAGAGGAGGGTGAAAGGTTCCCTTACCGACTTGCGTATCTTTCAAAACTTACACCCCATGAAAGAAGGACAATACAACATTGAAGTAAATACTCATAAACGAAAGTATATTACACAAAGTGTAAAATAATGGGTAGTAAATACACCACTCAAAAGAAATTGTGGCAAATTTAGCATAAATCTCATGGGAATAAAAGTGAGATGAAAAATCCCTTACGAAAACTCGGTAGCCCAACGACACCACTTAAAACTTCCAAAAATGGATTAGTGAGATCAAATAGGGTCTCTAATCATATTAACATAAAGTGTAAAAAAAGAGGAATATAAAATAACATCCCAATCATAAGAAAGATTAGCTTAAAAGGAATGACATAATAGAGTGTACTTAAAAAGAAAGAGAGGCGTATGATCTCTTACGAAAATTCAGCAGCCTAATGGTGCCACTCAAAACTTCCAAAATGGATTGATGGGAGAAAATAAGGTCTCTCATCATATGAAAATAAAAATTTACAGTAAGAGTAATATAAAATAACATCCCAATCATAAGAAAGATGAGCTTAAAAGGATTGACATAAAAGAGTGTACTTAAAAAGAAAGAGAGGGGTAGGTTCCCTTACCACAAGTCTAACTTGTCTTGTTCATTTCTTTATATTCCTGAATAATAAACTTTGGTCAATTTATAATTGCTTAAGGACCTCCTTTAAAGATTATTATTCAGTTCATATCACATATTATAATGTTATAATAATTTTTTGATAATGTTAGTTCATATCAGATGATTTTGCTGATGTTTGGTACATGAGTAAAAAAATGAGCTTGTTTGAAAATGATTGCCCATTTAGTTATATGTAAATAATTTACAGAATATTATTAATGATTAAAATATCATATATATCCAGTAAATATTTATTTTATATACTATTCCATAACATTTGGTGATAAAAAATGAAAAGCACCGTTCATGGAGACGGTAGGCCGTACGTACGCATGAACACTACTTTCATTTTTTTGCCATATTAATGGAATTAAAAATAAATGAGATATATATATACATTATAATTCAATTATAATATATATGTTATATAGGTCACATATGTTCATTAATTTCATTCTTTATACATTCCATGTATTGCATTAACGAGTCACATCACTTGAGGGGGTGGTAGTCCACACTTCCTCATATGAAATTATCGCATTTTCACAACATGAAAATAATAAAGGTATTTTTTAAATATAAAATACAGAAGCATATAGTAAACATAAATACCATATATATCATATATAAAATACAGTGACATCATAACGGCCACCTTTAATTGTGTTAAAAGAATATTGAACAATCATCGTTTCGTGAGGCAGAAAATCGCCAACCACAGAAACCGTATGTTCTTTAGCCATTAGATGAAGGTTTGTGTAAGTGTAGCTCGAATACTTCACATAAAAACATACTAGTATATTTAAGATACTGGTGTTGTTACAAAAGAAAAGTATAAAAATAGTTTAGGGGTTGGAGAAGAAAAATAAAACATAAGAACACAAGAGAAAACACTACCTTTAAAACGGGTAACTCTATTTGATTTAAGCTCAAAGGCTTCCATGGAAAGGATTATGCCCAAAGTGAGGATTAAATGATTAAGATAGGGATGTGGAGAGACAAAATGGGCAGGTTTTGGCCAAGAAAAAGGCTTTGGATGTGTAGGTAAGGTGGTATAGGTGGGGGCCTTTTATAAGAGGAGAGGAGGGGCACTCTTGGAAAGTTAAGAAAAGATACTTTGTTATAAAATGGTTTTCGGAAAAAAAGGTCCCCCAATTATAACTTTCGAGGGTAAGGTGATAAGGGTTCTAAATCCACCCATCAAATAGGTTTTTGTCAAGTGTAGGTCTTAGATTTTACATTATATTTTCATTTTATTAAAATCGTTGAATATTGAGGTAATCGCTGCGTCATCATGGTGTCATAAATAATTTACTTTATTTAATCTATAAAAATTATAAAAAAATTTCATTATGTGGAAAATATTTTTAGATTTATAATGAGTATTTATAGTCAAAAATCTGACTTGTATAACCCCATGTAAAAAGTGTTTTAGTAAAACAACTCATGTTTGTGACATTTTCATTTTAACATTAAATAAAAGGTTTTTAATGTCATTTTCCTACCAAAGTGGCTCCATGGGGTCCCCAAGTTGACCCATGGATTTTCGTGTTCAGACATGACACATCCAATATGGGTATGACATGTGGCTAGGTATTTTCATTTTATTATAATATCATTTTTTCCTTAAATTGTACTAATTACCTCTAATCGCGATTAAAAACATAAAAGTTACTATTAACCAAAAAATTATTTTAATCCCATTGAACCAAATTTTACTTTATAATGACAAACAAGTATGTCGGATTTTGGAATTCAAAACATAGAGGTGGTAAAATTTCATTTAAACGAAAAATCAGTTTTTTAAGTACCACGTAGTGGTTTAACTATTCATAAAACATTGATGTTTTTCAGAAAAATACCAAAACTAAACCCTAAGAAATATTTGATATTCCGAATTCAAAAATGATGTCTATCTTAAAAAATTCAAATCATATAAGTTACATTAGTTAATTTAATAATTAATTCCCGCTGCCATGACAAATAGCGTGTTTTTTTGAAACAATATATATCGAAAGATTGACACTAGTTTAAGTCCAATTTCAATGTCAAATTAATTCCAACGACCACTATTGGATTAAATTGTAAAAATATATTCTAATTTTACTTTAAAACCAATTCAAAAGATAATACAATCATATAAATAAATTATATTAAAAAGAGGTTTTGAATTAAAATACAACATTTTTCACTATTCATTAAAAAATGAACTTTATCGGAAAAATACTAAAAATTTACACAAAGAAAATTTTGATGTCCCGATTCTAAAGAAGAATTTTATTTTTTCAAATATAACACATAAAATTGTCAAAAAGTGGATTTAAAATAGGTTCTCCATCAAAAGGCGGTTAATCGACCTTTTAAAGAATATTAGAATGTTTATGCTTAAAATTGGATTCATTCGCATTTTTAATCCCCTAACATTTATTTTAAAGAGTAAAAATATTTGACAAACATATACAATAATTTTGTAGTTAGTTCTGTTCATTCCATCCATTACAATGTCTAGGCCTTAACTACCATTTAAAATAATATTATTTTATTATTAGAGTGCAACGTAAGATTCCCAAGAAACTCATTCTTGCGTATTGGGTACACCATCGAGCATAGAATCCCCTTTAAAGTAATATTAATATTTTATTCAAAAATATGGATAAATGTGAAAATGTCATATTATTTATTTTCCTGGGGTGTTATAGTTTATACCATATGACTCTTTACCATGGTGTTAAATTTTTTTAAATAGTTTAATTTTGAACATTTTCCATTGATTCCTATTTGTGAAATAATTTACAAAAAAATTATTTTTAACATGTTTTGGAATGTGTAATTTCCATATTTATGTAGATAGTGATAATATATTCCCAAACCATTATTTTAAACCTATTTCAAAGCCGATATCTTACATAATCTATAAAAGATTACAAAAAATTATTTTTAACTAATTTATTTTTGTAAATTCATCTTAATTGTTTATATAATAAAATATTCTTATCGAACACTTGTTGAGGCCCCAATAGGTTACTAAGCACAAAGCACACGTACACCCAATCGGATTATGAAGACATTATGATGTCTCATATATGAAAGTTAAAGGTGATGTCTCATTCCGGTGGGTATCTGATCTAGTTCATGTTTATAGTATATTGGTGGCATAGTGGGATGTTAACCCATGAGTCCTATAGAGATGTGTTCAAATATTCTATTTTATTTAGTTTTTTTCCTTGGACCAGTACTTGTATTGATGCTATGAAACTTATATTATTTCATTCCTTATATTTGAATCTATATTGTAATGTTATGTATTTTTTTCAGAGTTTTTATAATTATGTTATGTTTTGGGATATTTTTTATTTCCATATTCTTGAAAAATCATAGTTTCTATGTCTTTGTGGGCGAGGTCATTGAAAAACATTATTCTTTGATTCCCAGGTATATGTATCTAGCATGTGGGGATTGGGAACCCAATTAAATACTTTCTATGGGTTGACATGAGGGTCCTATTTAGGGATGAACCAGGTTGGTTCATAGAAATTTGGGGGAATATGGTTCCTTACCAATTATAGTGAAAGAATTGAAATACAAAGTTAAAAATCCAATTAAAATATCAGGTTTAATGGATCCTATATAATTTACTTCAATGATAATAAGTATTTAGAGATATAACAATGAATATGAAGCTATTTTCATCATATATGCAAGAAAGGTAACATGAAGAGGAACTATGATGAATTGACAAAGAGGAAACAAGGCATTTATTTTTTCATATATATATTCATCATTTCATTTAATATTTTTTTAATTCTTGGGTATTAAATACAATTTAAAAATCACGTATTTTTATTCAAATATATGAGTAGAGGATGTTTATAATTATTTTAATAAGTGAGGAAAATTCTTCATGTAGCTAAAGCTCATTGATTATTAATCCAGTAAAGAGAATCACATGACTTTAGTTTTCTAGGTAGATTTAGTATTGTAAAATTATTGTATTGTATTGAGTATTACCAAAAAAATAATCTTAGTGTCTAGTTCTAGACATGATGAGACATTATTTCATTTTTGAAATGAATGTTGGTATGGAACATTAAACTTAATAGTTTAGTAATAATTAAATCTTAGATGTCCAAATCATCAATCTATTATGAATATAAAATATAAGACTCATACCTGGTTGCGGTGGTATAAATATTAGTTAAGTAAAACTAACGTTAATTTTCAAGAATGTTACTTGAAGAGTGTTTTTACTCTTAGGTACTAAAAATATTAGTTAATTGAAAAAACAAATTATATAGTTTTAGAGAAATAAACCTTTATATATAAATATATAGACACAGAGCTTCCAAAGTTAGTTCCACAAGACATAGAAGAACTATTCTAAGTATATGATACTGGTAAATTCATATACTTCATGATATTATTTAAAATATCTAAAAATGTTAAAATGTAATTAATAAATAAACTTTGTAAAAGATATAAAATACCCTTGGTGGGATAGTAAAAGAATATATTAACCAATTAATCATCAATCATTTAAATATATCATGTATAAATTCTTAAATTAACATCATCTTATACACATAAATGATGTTATGGCAGTATAGAGATGACAGACAAGATGTCTTTCATATATTCCATGTCTTCTATAATTTTATTCAAAACAATTTTCATAAATAATTTTGTGACATCTTACTATAATATAACTTTATTGACTGATGTATATTATAGAAGTCACAATATGGTGGGATTATGTTTGGTCACAACTTCACATGTTTAATGAGAACAATTTGTTAAATATAATCATATAAAACACTCATTCATTTGGTAAAACACTAGGTTCATCCTAGTTAATTATCTAATATCTATCCAGGATATTAGAATCCATAAGATATAATGGTATTAGTCAAGGTAATAAATATTAATATAAAAATAAGAACATCTATGTTTAAAAAGTGAGAGTATGATACAGTTCAATGAAGTCATGGATCCAGATGAAAATGAGTTACTATATGAATAACAAACTCAAAAAATCAAGTGAAATGAGTTGTTCTAAAGAAACAAACTATATAGGAATGTTAAAACTGAAGTGGTGCTTTTATATTTAACAAGTAAGGTGATATATTATTCCATAAGAATAATTTATCCTATAACAATGTAGTAAATAAAAATATTATAAGCTTGTATAGTTCATATAAATTCATATATGGAATCTATATACCAAAATCAATTTCAATATTTTATTATTTTCTCTAATTAATGTAAAGTAATTGGTTGGTATTCATTAATAAATTTGACATGGAAGGTACTAACAAGGATCAATTCTTTATTTAAGGTTTAAAAAATTTTACCAGTTTCCATGTTAAATCTATTAGAATTTTACTTCTCATAAAAACCTTATATGATCATGTAATTGGGAATTATATATTAAGATCACATTTCTTGAATGAAACCCTAAGTAATATGTCTATACAATTCAACTAGAAGGGTTGGTGTCACTAAATAAATCAAAAAAGGTATGTTATACATTGAGATCAATTTATTGATTAAAGAGAGAAACATTATCATAGAATTTTTATTTAATAACATCATAATATTTTGGTTTTATTAGAATAAAATTGTGAAATGTGCCTATAATAATTAAATGAGAGTGCCTTACTTTTCCAAGTAAATAATGTTGATAACATATGGAAAATAGATATTAAGTATTATAGTTTTTAAAGATGAAGTAAATATTTTTATATAAGAATGAATTATTATAGAAACCCAAATAATAGGAAATAATATAAAAAGAATAGATCTATAGGGTTTATCATATCATATCATGGTACTTAATTTGACAAGGTATTTAATAATTTCATGATGTAATAAATCAAGGTAGAATTGTTTTCTATGTTACATGGAATGAAATATCTCAAAGTTGATGTATGAAAGCACATGAATATTTTATTATGATGAATATAATGCCATATTCCAAAGAGTATTTTTGAAGATATCTCATATGTTTTGATATTTATTAAGGATTTATAATTAAAATGAATAAATCATAATGAAAAAAATATCAAATATAAATTTAAGAAAAACATATACTTGTAGTTAAAATTATTCAATAGTAGCTGTGAAAGTGTGATGGATGAGTTCTTGGTAAATGGAAAAATTAAAATTCTAGTTACCACGTGGATAGAAAACAATTCTTCTTTTAGATCAATTTGATTAAGTTTCATAGTAAGGCTAAATAATAAGAGTGATAAAATTATTACCTCTAGTGGTTACTATATAAATATAAACTGTGAATGTTGCAGTATCTCATGATGTATAATAAGTATTTTAGCAATTAATTTTTCAAGATATGTAATTATACCAAGATAGTGCTCGAGACTTTTCTATTAACCTGGATTCCATGTTTACAATAGAGTAAAAATTTCATTACTATATGATATCATTTCTTGAGGGATATTTTCAAATGAATGATGTTATAGTAAGTGAATTTTATATAAGAGAACATATAGTCCCATCAACCACATACATACCTCTATAGAATCATTTTAATATTTTGAAACCCAACTAGACAATTTGCAATTGGATGTAGTGAAAGTGGGAGACTGTTAGAGTTTGTTCCCTAGAAAAAACTAACAATATACATTTAATTACTAGAATATTCAATGACCTAAATATTAATAAATATATTATCACATGATTATTTTTCTTCTTTGTAAAATTAATGTGATAATTTCCATAGAGTATTTGTCACATTGAATGGTTATAATAGTTCCACACTATAATTTGAACATTGAAAATCTATAAATATTTTTTAAAAAATATGTCCAATGGTCTAGAAAAAATATATCTGAATGGATAGATATAATCTTAATATTTTTGGTATTAGATTGTTATAATAAGATGAGGCTTCTACTCATGAATTTAAAACTTTGTAATCTTCAAGAGATTGGGGATTGGGGACTAAACCACCAATAAGAATTCCATATGTCATTTATGTCATTGAATATTGTTTAACGTAGACATGTGTATTGGTCATTTGATATGATATTTTTATTAATGTATAGAATGAAGCATGTATATTAATTTATTAATGAAAACCAAGGTGACATATACATGTGGTGAGGCCAAATCGGTTGGGTTCATCATAAGTGATACGAATTTAATTGAATAATTCAAGAAATGATTTTCCTTTTCTATGTTAATGGATTATTATATCTCTAGTCCTTTGATTGAAATGGAATTCTTTGATTAAATCCATTGATAAGGTATTTCATCAATGAGTTTATATGTGGCTGTTAAGGAAAGATTAATCAAATATATAGGTTGATGACACAAAGTATGAAACCCCAATGATGAGATATTGGGAGAAAAGGGAAATATAACATAGTTATAATTTTAGTGAGGTTTTTAAATTATTAGATTAATATATTTTTCTATGGGTTCCCTCGCATGTTTCTTGAGGCCAATATTTTAATTTTGGAAAGTTCACATAATAAAGCTGAGAAAGAGGCCTAGAAGGTCACATATAATGTTTTTATAGTATTTCAGTTAAATTTTATTAACATTTAACATTAAGAATAAATATTATTCTTGAATTTTGGTTTAATAACTATTCATGTTGGGTTGATCACATTATTTTAATCATCACATATTTATTCTAGTTTAGAATATATGTGAGTTGTATATGTAATAATTATTATTTATGAGATAAAAGTACATAATATTTATTTATCTCCATTTAAATTTGAAAGAAAATAAATAATTATTTATTTCTTAAAAAATATATTCAATTACATGAATACTATAATAAATATTTATTCATAGGATAAGTGAATGTAATAATTATTTTTTATTAAATTAATGATATAAATTTATTTATTAACCTAAATAAATATATATAATTCAAGTTTTAATAAAATTTGGTGAGAATTGACATACTAATTTAAGTTTATGACAATAATGATATATTTTATATAATATAATTTATATAGACAATATTATTTTATGGAATGATATTTAGATATTCATTAATTAGTTCAAGTAATGGGATATAATAATAATAATATCATTCAAAATCGGGAATATTTTATAAAGAATATTTAATGAAGGAACTTAGTGAAATTAAAAAAATATTTAGCCGTCATTATGTATTCCATTTTATATCATTTTCTAGGGTAGGTAGATTTTTTGTGCAAAAAATTTCAACTGAAGAGAATTATCTCAAGACCAAGATAAAAACACAAAAGTGATCTCAATAATGAGATACAATCCTTGACCCTCTCAAGACTGATATAATAAGAAAATAATTCTTTCAAGACTTAAAGACTTCTTGTTGTTCTCAATAATGAATAATAAAAGGTGATTGGTTCCTACGCGATGGTACTCAGAATACCAATGGTGACATTCTGATATTTTTAGAGCATGTGTGGATACCACTAGAGGAATAAAAGTTTAGATTATTCACCACAATGATGATATTATGTGATCATAAATTGGATTGATCAATAATTAATGCAATAATTTTTTATCTAGGGTATTTCTTTTTTGAAATTGGTTATAAATTATATGGGATGAGATTTACTCCATGAAGAATATGGGGGTTATTATTTATTTTATAAGTATTTTATCAAAATAAATAGATAAAATACACTGTTGGGAACATTCCTAAATGCTTTATATACACCTCATAACCTTCAGTTGCATGGATATAAATTTTTTTACTTGGTATTACATAAGAGTGATCGGGGGAAATATTTCATGGTATTCATACTCACTCATTTAAAAAAATCTCTATGTATGTGTTGATATATTATATCATGATTTAGGTAAGGTTAAGGCTTTGATGTTCTTGGATAATTCAACTTTGAATATGAGTTCATAGTGTAAGTAGTGGTGTTTGACTGCACTTTAGGGGAGGAATTTAACCATTCACATAGTATGGGTATTTTCTACTAAGTTTTCATGTCTTGTTGGGACAATAATTTGATTTAATTTTTCTAAGTGATATATTTGGTTGATTTACCTTATATGGTATTTTTTAATTTTTATTTGGATTTTAATATAATTTATATTATTTTCTAATGTAGTTAGTTATTCATTGAGGAAAAATCACTCCCCAGTGATTTATTATCCCTTGGATCTATTTTTCATCCAACGGTGATTAGGGAAGACACTTGAGGCCTTGCGATGGCTTTATCTCACCCTTGGGGTTCAGGTTCCCTTTTATGGTTCTTCACAGATAGGTATCAAATCGAGGTTTTAAAGGTTTTTTCTTAGATATTTGGTAGGTGTGGAGACTAAGGTGGTGATAACTCCAGAGGTACCCAAAAAGGTGTTACTAACCTCCTTTTGGAGATAATTTAGTTACCCAGGAGTTTTGGTAGAATGATACCTTATATGATATAGATATGATGTTCCATGAAGGTGTTTACAACCATGGAAGGTTTTAATATGTGATTTATTCATGCATTATGATAGACATGTATAAGGTTGTAATACAAGTGCATTATATTTTTAAAAATGGTTTCCCCACCTTAATGTTATTTTAAAATATATTTCAAAAGGATTTTAAAGTGATTTAATTTTAAAATAATATGATAAAAATTATATATTATTTATTTTTAGAAGTATTATTGTGAATTAATAAATATAGTGATAATATTAACACTTAGATGAAGAATTAATATTGAATTTTTTTTGTTTGATGGTTTTAGTGGAAGAAGTTTTTACATAGTGGCTTATGTAGTTTTAATATATCTTATTTTGTTATATAGATACCTTTGTATAATGAGTCTTTTCATGAGGCAGAATAAAAAAATATTGTATTTGAGAATTTTCAAGAGGAATGATCTAGGAATGTGGAGAGTGTTCTTGAACATTCGAACATGTCAGTTCAAGTGATCGAGGTGCATAGAAAGGGGTCATATATGGAATAAAAAAAGGAATAATATCATGATTTATATTTACAAAAGAAGATTTTTATCATGTTTAGGAGTGATGGGAAACTAAAATAATATTAGTCTTTGTTTAATAGTATTAACTAAATATTTTAGTTTCTCATTACCCTTAATATGATGAAGGCGGATTTAACTACATACATGCTTGAAAGAGTAGCTCATAAGTGGGTGAAGATAAAGATATATGGGAATTTATATAAAGATTTAATAAGGACTGTCTTCTATAAGATGTTAATTCAGTATTTTTATCCAGAAATATTGAAGTCAAGGAAAGACCCAAAGTTCTTAGAGTTGGATAGGGGAATATTATAATGTTAAAATATGCTTATCTCATTAAATATTTGGTGAAATTTTCATCAAATTTAATCACCAACACTAGTCTCATGGTTTTATGGTTATAGATGAATCATTTACCAAAGATCTCTTTGGGGGTGATTCTAATTTATTTACCTTTCATCATAGTAGCGGTAGATAAAATAGTGATGGTTATGGTATACATGATGGGTGTGAATGATGTAAAATCCTTTATTCCCTTTCTTGGGGGAGGAAATAATTTACATAGAGACAATAAGAGGAAGTGGGATGATTCTTAACAGGTATTTATCAATGATAAATCAATAATATCAACTTCTTCTTAAGGGAGGAGATATCTTGTGTGTTATTAATGTATCATTACAATATAAAAGAAGTTAAATTATCCTAATAATGCATAGAAATAATATTAGTGTGGGAAGCTTGGGTATTTGAATAAGCTATGTGATATTTTTCATGATGTTCTAATGTTGGAGGTTTTAATGAGTTACAGGGATCAAGGATATCTATATAGAATCTATTGTATGATAGAGTTCAATTACATGTTAGAATTAGTGACAATCCTCATCAGGGTTGTGATCATAAGTTATTGGGGAAGCTATTAGAATTAGGGAATATATCGAAGGGGTGTGAGTCAGAACCCACAAAATCATGAGGTACTCTTATTATTGCTTCAAAATTAGTCTATTTTATTATTGATATATGATTATATTGTTCATTCATATCTTCATGAGTTGTTGTTCAATTAAATTTTCATGTAGAGTTAATATCATATTCCTTAAATATTGAGACTCCTTCTAGAATAAAGGTAGATCATGCGTCTAAGTGTCTATGTTATTTCATTTTGAATAAAGATGAAAAATATTATTGTGTTTCATTGTTAGAGATATGTACATGTCCATTATCACAATCAGGATGGATTGTATGGTAAATTTTAGGGCCCATGTCTAATACTATGAGTTGAAGTTTTCATTTACATCACCTAATAGGAGTGATCACACATTTCAAGGGTATTGGGACATTCATACCAATAAGGAAGTAATTATCATTAAATACATTGATGTTTTAACATGTAAACTACTTTGGTTGATTCTTGGATTATTAATATCTTGGTATTAAATTCAGTCTCTAGTAGTGGTGGGAGATTTCATGGATGTATTCCTAGAATAATGATTTGGGATTTTAGTAGAGAGAGATGTGCATTTATACTTTAATTTTTTACCATTAAATACTATAATATCATTTCCTTTATATCAAATATATCCCATGTACTTTTAAGAGATAAATATTTAATTGAAGTATTTGGAGTGAAAGAGGGTTATTTTTTATATGTGAATAACCAAAACTCTTTTTGAATAATTATGAAGCTAGTTTGTGGTTGTGTATTTACTACCAAAATTTGAATCAGGTTCTAATAAAGAGTGAATACACTCTAAAAATCATTATTGATATATTTGATCAGTTAGAGGGAGTTAATTTGTTTGTGAATATCTATTTTCGATTAGGTTATCATGAACCATGCGTGAATGGGATAGACATTTTGAAGACAACATTTATTATATAGAACATAAATTATGAGTTATTGGTGATGTTATTTTGGTTAGTATCACTCAAACTATTTTTATTCCATTGATGAATTATGTCTTACATAAATACCATGATTTATTCTATATATTTTTTGGATGAAATTTTGAATTTTTCAAGATCCAAAGAGGATCATGATAGGCTTTATAATACTATTCTAGATATTATATGAGTGAAAATGTTTTATGTGAATCTATCCAAATGTCAATTTTGGAAGACGGCTGTGAGTTTCTTGGTTTACATGATTTTTATGAATAATGTATAAGTGGATCAAGAAAAATTTATGGCATGAATATATTCAAACTGTCCTATTATTTTATTTGATATAATTATTTTCTAAGTTTTTAAGGATACTACCAACGCATCATTTATGTATTTTCAATGTCAGAATATTTGATGATTACATTTACCAGGAAGGGCATAAATTTTGAATATGTTATGAAGTGACAAGAAGATTTTTAAGATATAAAGAGTAGGATAATATATGCATCATAATTGTTCTTAGAAGATACTGGGGAAGGGTTCTCCATATATTTGGATACATCTAGATTTTTTCCTGGGGATTTTTCTCATAAAATGTGATGATGTGGTTGTATATGGGTCTAGGAATTTATAAACACATGAGAATAACTATCCCACATATGATCTTCATGTATTGAAGATTTGTAGCCATTGACTATTCAGTGAGAGTTTCATCAGTTATTTGGATTACAAGAGTTTTTGGTGCATATTTTCTTAGTGGGATATGAAACAAAGGAAATAAATATAGGTGGAAGGTCTTCAGACAATCAATTTCATATTATCCTATAAACTATGTAAGTTAAATTTTGTGGTATATTTTTTGAATAAAAAATCTAAAGGAGATGGGAGAAATAAAAAATTATAGTATTGAGAGTATGTTCTTATCTAGAAGCTCATTAAGAGGGAAGGGACATCATGTTACATCAGATCAATGTACAATTTACATATTTGAACCAAGTAATTGAATGATATAACACTGATTCTTAATATATGACTAATAGTGACACATTAAATTGGGAGTTTTCATATATTGGTGGTTTATAGTGATTTATAGAATTCTCAATATTCATGATATGGTTAAAGATACATTGAGTTTTATGAAGGATGTTATGGGTGAATTCCTTAAATTTAGTTGGTTAATTCATCCCATAATGGAAAATATGTGTTATAACATTATATGAAATTTCTAGTAGGTTGGATTTATGAGATAATTAATTGATTATATATCTTGATTCATGAAATATTAGTAGATAAAGGTGGAGAATCAATGACTTTTAGGGCTTTTTCAACCTTTTTATTTGCGGAAGTGGAAGTGGGAGGATATTGTGATGGATTTTGTAACTGGGTTTCTAAAATCATCATGAAAACATATTGGGATATGAGTGATTTTAGATCGAATTACATGGTCAGACCAATTATTTACTATTAGGGAGACATTCATAGTTGAGGACTTAGGTAAGCTATATATAGATGTGATTGTTGAGATTTATAGAGTTACTTTATCAATCATGTCGGATAGATATCCATTATTTACTATGATATTTAGATATGGTTTTATAAGATGATGGGTACTTTGTTAAATCTGTGTACATCATATCACCCTTAAACAGATAAGTATACAGGATGGTCAATACAACATTTAGAGGATATTATTTGATATTATGTTTTATATTTTAGAAGATTATATACCCTTGCTTAAATTCATCAATAATAATATCTACAAGAATTGATTCAGAGGGATATATTTGAAGAGTTTTATGTAATACTATTCCAATCCCTATTATATTGGTATGAATTACTGGATAGATCACTCTTGGGAACTAGCATAGTTTAAGGGACAATGGATTAATTTCACATAATTTGGAAGTGGTTAGTGGAAACTCAGTCTCGACAAAAGTATTATACTGGCCATTTAAAATGATAGTTAGAGTTCGTAGTTGGAGATGAAGTCTTTATTTGAGTGTTCCTATGGTTGGAAAAAAGATAACTCATGAATTAGGGGTTGTAAGCATATCAATATGTGGTTCTATTTGAGTTTTTACAATAAATTGTAAATGTTTCTTATCACTTGGAGTTTCCATTGAATTATACCTATATTTATGATGTTTTCTACATATCTATGTGATGTAAATACCAACCCAACCCATATAATGATATTTATTATGATTTAGTGGATTTAAGGCTATACATTAGATTTTTGGAAAAGAAAATTAGGATTTATGATACACATTATAAGATTTTTAGAGGAAAATGTATTCTATTAAATTTGGTTTTGTCGTATCATTTTTTAATTCTAGAGGATACATGGGAGGGAGAGGATATGAAGCAAAAAATGATATGATTATTTAATTAAAATGAATAATCTTTAATTTTCAATGAAAAAAATTCAATTATGGAGAAATTTTTAATGTATTTGTATTGATTGGTAAGTACCCCTTTGAGTTTTTATGGTTTTGGTTTCAATTTTTTTTTGAGTTTTTATAGCTTTAGTAAATATTTCATGGTCAATGTAATCTATCATGGGGAATATGAATAAAGAATATATTGGTCACTTGGGGAGGTAGAGGTGAGTCTATAATAGGTGTATAGTCTCATGTGAGCATGCAAAGTTTTCAAGCATTAATGGGTTTTTGGTTAGAGGTGGTTTAAATTCACAGTCTAAGATTACTATGTTACTTGACCATGTAGTTAGGTTTGATTTTTACTATTTCACTTAAAAAAAACATCCTCCCACTAGAAACACTGAATGCACTAATTTTTCTTGGGGTGTCTCTATATTCATTGATAGAAAACTTAGTGATTTTCTATCATCATAAATTATTTTATCTCCTAGATCAATCAAATTGACATCAGATCTATGGTTTGATCTCTGTGATCTCACATATTCTTCAATTTTTCTATTTCTTATCTTGTTTATATATTCTATCTTGGATAAATCTATATCACTTGATTATATCATGGTATTTGGATTATGGATTTAAAAAATGAATATAATAATCATGATCACACACTGTTATTACTAGGGTTGACATGATTAGAACATGATTACTGGAATTATATCTAGGGTTTTGAGATCATTTCATAATAATTATCTAATATTGGTTAATATTATTCACTCTTTACGAGACTATAATTCATGATCATGTGATTTTTTTATTTTAATACATTTTTAATTATCAAATAATTGACTGAATTGATATTATAATAGGTGTATTTTCTTGATTTTACACCTTCTGTTAGGAATGAGTTTTTGGTTAAATAGAGTTGGTTTAGAAATTGGGTTCTGGGTCAATCTATGAAAGTTAGATTAGAAATAATGTTTTGGGTTAAACCATATTATTTTGTTTTGGGAATGGTGTTGGGTAGAAATGGTTTTTAGGTATCTTAAATTGATTAAATTTAAGATTGGGGTTTGAAGAATTCTTTTTGGTAAACTATTTTTCAAGAAGTAAAAATGGTTTGGCATAAAGAATTTATTGGATATGAGAAATTGTTTAGAAATATTGAGTAAAATGGTGAGGTATTTGGTATGGACATGATGTTCTATAATTTTGATGTGATATAGATGAAATAGGCTGTGAAATTAAAGAACCACTTAGGTAAGTGATTACCTACAAAAGGTGTATGTTATGATCATATGAATGAAATTGTGTTATCTTTATATGTATGTATCATTTATCATTTGAATATTTCTCTTAATTATGTGATATATGTTGTGGTGGAACCTATAAGTGTTACCTTGTTTTGGAAAATATTTTATTACATTATTTTCATTAATTTCTTGGACTATCAAGGGTTATGATAAGTTGTTTTTTCAATGTGATGAAATGTTTTTAATGGATTTTGGTTCATGGTTGGGAATTGGTATAAATGGTATTTTATGAGATTAATCTTTTCAAATGTAAATAATCCGACCCTAGTATCCTAGTGTCGATGCCTTACTTTATTACATTGGTATAGTTATAAGGAAGTCATACCTCGAAGGACCGAATAGTTTAGTAGTTTTGGAGAATGAGATACAAACATAAGTTTTATATTACAAAATTTAAAAGAAATATAATAGAAATTCAATTGGAAACATTCATGTATCACATATTATCCCATAATATTGATAATAATTTTCATCTTTTCATACTCATGAGAAATAAAACATAAGTGGGGAGATCAGATGCTCAGTAAGGGTAAGTAATATTGCAGAAGCATAAGTAATAATTCATGGTGAATAACATAAAATACACATGCCATTAAAATAAAATCTTGTACATAATATGGTAGGAATAAAATATGATTAAATAATGTCATAATAAAATAAAACCACTCATATTATACTAGTAGAATAATCACATGGACTATAAATTACTAGATTCATAATGAGGGAAATACATAGTGATGGATATATAAAACATACCTTCAAGGATTCATGCCAATAATATTTTATTTTAAAGTCTTCATTCCATGAATACATTATTGTCAAGGGTTCATGCAAATAATCTAGTAAATAGGTAAGGCCTCATCCAAAACCATATACAATTTTGTTCATGTGACCTACCCATGAATCAAGGGGCTATAACAGGCCCCACCCATCAGTTACTATGTATAATCCATTCCCCATATGAAATAGGTGAGATATAATTAACATATACATTCAAATTGAATCTAATATATGAAATATAGATAAATTTCCCCAATCAGTAAACATAAT
The DNA here is from genome assembly GCA_963277665.1 of Viscum album. Taxonomy (NCBI): domain Eukaryota; kingdom Viridiplantae; phylum Streptophyta; class Magnoliopsida; order Santalales; family Viscaceae; genus Viscum; species Viscum album. The sequence continues at coordinate 1,465,469,560 of OY728123.1, forward strand.
CACTAACCATTCAGAGTAATATAGTAAATGGAATCAAGAGAGAACATCCAAAGTCAAACTAATCTTAACCCATTCAGAAAAATATGGTAGATGATACAATAAAATATTAATCCCAATTAAAAATAATAATTAATAAGGGTGTCGAAATATGTAAAAATACACTTACAATATAATGGAGGAATTTTTTAGAGAAATAGATTTTTTTACTTAGAAAAGAAGATTTATTTTTTAAAAACATTTTATAAAACTACAAATGAACTAAGATTAATTTTCATGATAAAATTAGTGATTTTAGAAAAATAATGGGTTCCTAAAATAGATTATAGACGGTACTTGAAACTAGTTAAGAAATCGAAATGTTCCCTTTAATCGGGCTTATATATCTCGAAGGATTACGAAGGGATTTTTGTACAACATTTATTATCTAATAAAAGTATGATGAATTGTTCTGCATATATGACTTTGCAACATATATATATATAATTTAGAATAATTTTATAAAATAATAAATAATAACATTACTGTATAGAGGAAGAAAGAATAACCCCAATGAAAATGGAGGCTTAGGAAGAAAACCATTACAAAGACTGTGTCATTATGGTGAGGAAAAATCAATGAAATAATTCTGTGTAAAAAATATATATCCACACAATAAAATTTCATATAAAGTATAAAAAAATTAGAGGGAAGTCACACATATTCAAGAAAAAACATAACCAATGACATAGATGATTAACTCAATGAATGGAAATTGAGATAAGATATCCCTTACCTCGGGTTTGACTTCATTAAAATTTGTTCAAAAATCTTGTATAATGGATTGAATTTTTTTATTAATTTATCAAATAACTAAAATTGTGTTTATAATACCTTACATAATCATCTTATAACATTTTCCAACAATTTATTAACAATATTTTGTTATTTCTATTGTTTCGGGTGCGCTCCATTCGTGGATTCAAAGGTTGGTTTATTATGGAATTCCTTAAAAAATTCATATGTGATAAAAAATATAAATTTATTTCATTTTAAACAATTACGTGTGAATTTAAACTATCAATGATTTCTCTTAAAGGGAAATTATGAATCATCATCCATGAAGGCGTTGAATTGATGCACCATGGACGACGATTTCGTTACTTAAGAATAGAAGGATAAGATGGGAGATTTTATGATTATTTTACCATAAACACAAAAAAAATATAGTATATATTATATACTATATTTTTCATGAATAATTGTATAAGAGGTAGGGATAGGGTAGAAGTGATAATGAATTTGAAAGAGAAGAAGATGGAATGTTACCTCTTGAAAATTTCTCTTTGAATACCTCCTTAAGGACATAAGAAGTTTTATTTTTGTGAGACTATAAGCACTATAATGTGGTAAGTCATGAGGAGGAGGTAACGTTTTACATTTTACCTCATAAATAATTCTTAAGGTGATGAAAATTTGTGAAGGAGGGATCCTCCATTTTTAATTGGTGTGAGGGGTAACATAGAAATTACTCAAATTATTAAAATATAATAAATATATTATAGGGTTTTAGACTATAAAAATGCCCAAATTTCTAAGGGTATCCAATTTTATATGGAATATTATAATTTTTTGGATTGTTTATGATTTTCATATTTTTAAATAATTAATTGAAATATTTTATTCTTGGGAAAATAATATTTTTCCATTAAAAACTATTCAAAATCCAAAATTTATGAACATTAAAACAACGTTTAAAAATAGAATTAAATTTTTTATTATATCATATACATACCCTTAGTACCTATATAAATATTTAATTGACATAAAAAAAATTATTATTATTTTACATTTTCTAAAATCATTAATTTGATTTGTTCATTAATTCAATATTTATTATATCATAAGTATTCAAGAAATTAATGTAATTATATATTACCTAAAAATTAAAAATAAAATTCTATTATAAAAAAACTATATTATATTTCCAAAAAATATTATTTTTTGAAAAACACTTTTAGAATACCTAATATGAAAATACTATACTAGTTGGAAATTATAGTGCGAACAAGTTGTCTACTTTTTTTATAAAATAATTTAAAGAGGATAATGTGATCCATGTGGGTCCAAAATCTCCCCAATTAAAATTAAAAAGATAAATTAGACAAAAAATACACATATAATTAAATTTATATAGTTTATGGTCATATTAAATATTCTTATAAATTTAATTAAAAAAATTATTTATTTTTTCTTCCGTTTGCACAAGCACTGCATCAACACTTCAAAATAATTAATGTTTTTTAGTTATTAAATATATTTTTTAAAAAATAAATATCATATAAATAAATTAATTATATTGAAAAGGGAATTATATATTTGTTATTATATATATTCACTCATATACATTTCAAGAAATCTTCTTAAATTTGTTATTTTGTCTTTTCTTTCCCTGCACATGTATTGCACTTGTATTTGGATAAGATTAATATTATATAACTATAAAATTGGAAATTATCATCCAAAAACATCCATTATACATAATAATTAACAACAAGGTCGTGAATATAACTTTTGGCTCTTTATTATTATTTTTAAGGAACCAAATTGACTTTCTCAGCACGACATAGGCACTGCATTGATAATGAAAACAGTTCTATTATACTTATCAAGAAAAATATAATTTATATGTTTTTAATTATTTTTATACACAATTTATATTATATCGTAATTATTTATTTTTCTATTAGTTTAATAAATTTAAATATCATGAATATATCTTGGCACTGTCACAAAAATAACATATTTTCTTAAATATTATTTTTTAATATTCATTAAAAATTAAATGATTTCAAAAAAATCTAAAAATTTAATCCTGACTATTTTTCAGCATGTAGATTTCAAAAATTATCTCTATTTTTTGAAAATAATTTTCTTTTGAATCATTATATTAATTATAATATTATAAAAAGAAATTTATGTTTTATAAAAAATTCTAATACTTAATTAATAATTTTTAAAACATTTATTTAAAATGATATAATTATATCATACTTTCATTTAAAATATTCCTCAATATTATTTATAAATTCAAGTGGGAGGTAACTACCCATTTGGATGATTTACTATTCATAAAGGTCATATTACTATTTATAATAGTAATATAACTATTCAAAAGTGTCAAGATACTATTCCCAAAAAATTGTGTTGATCTTATCAGACTCTAAAAATCTTAATAATCACAACCATGTATGTCTGTTTTTTAATTTAAATTCACAAAAGTGTAAAATTATGTTTAATTTCTAGGTTATAACTATCATGTTTAAATAATTATAATAAAAAGTGTTGTTTCAAAGAGACTTAGTGTCTTGTTCATTACATTCTGTATGAAATATATTTCTAAATCCTTGGGGTGTTACATACTCCCCTCATTCAATAAATTGTGTCCTCAAAATTTGATATTGCACTTTGAGAAAAATAGGTTGATTTGTGAAAATTCCTTTATGGTAAACCCACATAGAAAATAGGGTCAATAGAACATCCTTTTAATAAGAGGGAAATGATAAATACGAAGGTCCCCCCAAAATTAGGCTTTAGAACAGGAGAAACATTAGCATAATGTGAAAAAATAGCCATAGAAGAGAAATATAACAATCATGTTTTGATGTAGAGTGATAGAGAATATGGTCAGCAGAAAGTTAAACATCATAAAACCATAAATCTATGATCAATTAAAAGACCATTGATTTTATGGAAGGAAAAGTCATTAGATTACATTTTTCCCAAAATTTAATGTTTAAAGATATATAAGAAAGGTCGCTTAATATCACATTTTCCTCAAAACAACATAATGTATCTCTCATTATCATATATCAAACATTTTAATACCTTTATTCCCTTTAAACATTTATAAAACATACATTCATCAAATTTCTTAAATAAGTACTGCAGTACAATATAATTCAGGAATCTAAAAAACACTCTAATTATTCCACTTTGACTATAGTAACAATATAATCTTGTCTTTCATCCCTTTCATTCTATTGGGGATATTCCATTGGCGCTTAAGGAGTTTATTTTTATAGTTCCCCATATCCTTATAGTTGAATCATTAGATATTTGAAATATAACAACAGTGCTCTTTGTTTCACACTTAATCATATTTTATTACATAAAACCTTCACCTAATACAACATAGAAGATCAATATGTATAGTGTCTATGGGGCTTAGGAACATTACATAACAAATTAAAACTTGAAATACACATCTTTATTGAAAAATTCTTTTACATGACCACGCACATTCCTTCATACTTAGCATAGCATGGGATAAACAGAGGAGACGTATAAGAAAAGGGTGAGATATAAAGCACTATAAGGGAGTAAAAGAGTCATAACATGAAGAATAAAGTACATTTTAAGCAATAGGAGTATCAATGGAGCACAAGAGAAACATGAACCTAAATTCATGATATAGCATGGTTATCTTAACATGGAAACGTGGCATCAAAATTTAACATGATATTAGCATGATCCAAGGCTCATTGCATGTGGAGAATGAGTAAGCCCTCATTTCACATGATGTATCATGATACTAATCTTTATCAACTTCATTAGAGTGCTATCAGGGTGCACCCTTCTTAATCATTTCATTTCTTGCATAAGTGTGCCACGTGGACCACATAACATGGATTCATTAAACATCAACATTTATTTCACACTAAAGGAATTTGGAATTCAGACATGATACTCTATAATCAATTTGTAAAATTTCATAATGTTTAATACCTTTGAGAGTGAAATGGGCATGGAATTCACTGCACAAAGACTTTGGCATGGAAAATCGTGGTGCAATTTCTGCAGAATAACAGTGTGTCATAAAAATTCATAAAAATGGATGATTAGAGAGAAATAAGTGTCTCATCATATCTATATGAAATGGAAAGTATGGGGTATATATAGATACATGTACCAACATATGTAATGGAATTTATATTCGTAATATAAAAGAAGTGCTTTAATGAAAATGATGGGAGAGAAATCCCTTACGGAATTTCAGCATAGTAATTGGTTCAAATGGTAGGGATTAATGAGATGTGAAAGGGTATCTCATAATAAAAACATAAATATGGATGTATATGTGAGGTGATAAATCATACTCAAACATTTGTAATTGAAATTAAATGGGTATAACAATATAAATAGACGTGGAAAAAATGAGAAATGAAGAAATCCCATACTTGGAAGTGTGATTCCAAAGGATTGGGAGAGGTTTGAGAGAGGCTTCTTGGGAGCATGGGGGACCATGGGAGGATTCTAGATAGATTAAGGAAGAGGTTGGTTGAGATACAATTTCTTTGAGTGAGGAAGATGTGGTAGCTTGCGTTGGTTTATATAAGAAAAGGGAGGGAATTCTTTATTATTTAGGTTTAAGACACCACACATTAAACAAATCAAAACCAAAAACCATCCCTAGTTTTTTCCGACAGTTAATAGAAAAAGGGGAGTGGAAAATATTATTTTACATGGTCAATGTCAAAACTTCCTAAAATATTAGGCTTGCTTATATGGAGGTGAGTCACACTCTCAAGGAAAACATTTTAAATGGTTAAAATATTTTATATGCCATGAAGGGTCCACTAAAGATTTCTAAAATAAATAAAACAAACATAAAATCACATTAATTTAATGGTAAAACATATATTGGTCGAACATCCCATTTATAGTATTTTATCTCATCACCATTGGGTCATTATGATGTCATAAAGCACATTATATAATTAAACAATATTTATTTTTTAACCAAAAATTAAACTGTATCAGAAAATTATGAAAAAACCACCATTAGATAACTTTGAAATCCCGATTCAAAGAATAATATTAATTTTATATAAATAATTTTCTATATATTTGAGTTTTTACTTTTAAAATAAAAACTAACATTTATCAAAAATTCATGGGCTTTGAAAAAAAAACTTTCAATGTTTAAAAATTTCAAATATATTCATATAAATTATAAGATCATTTATATTTATTAAAAATTAATTTAGCAATACAATTGTACTAATATATTATTTAATTCAAAAATCCATTAATTCATCAAAATATTTTTCTTAATTGAATATTAACTAAAAGTATTATTTGTGGTTTAAAAACTATTTACAAAGTAACAATCCAAAAATGAATAAATATTATTTATTCTATACAAAAATAATGCACTTAATCAAAGTTCTAGGGTCTTGTTACCTAACCACTTATAACACCCACATAAGACTGAAGGGTAAGGTGTGTGATGGTGGCCGACTCTTGGGGTGGCTCAGATAACATCGTTCAGGTGGTAATATCTATCAACATCCACTTCTCCAGTAGGTAGTTTCATTCAAGCTTAACGTGTTGAAGATCATAATGGGCTTAGTCAAAAGTGAAACCCAATGACACCACCTCCTTTCCAGGATTTGAAAAATTAGCTTCAAACAAATCAATTTTACAAGATGAGGCCATTTCATCCTTTATCTGACTAAATTGGATTTGTTAAATCCCTATATTTATACTAATAATGTGATCACTATTCAACAACTATATTAGAAATGGTCACAAGTCTTAGCAATATTTTAAAATCCATAAAACCAAAGTAGTGCATATTTTATATAACCATTTTACATAATGATACATTTAATTGGATCAATATGAATTTTCATTAATAAAATTTTGGGCCATTACAATCTTTCCCCCTTAAAAAATTTCACCCTAAAAAATTTCATTTTCCCACACTAAAAAGTTGAGGGTAACTCTGGTTTATCACTTCCTCTAGTTCCCACGTTGCCTATTTAACTTGTGGTTTCTCCAAAACACAATGACTAGAGGCATTGTCTTATTTTGTAGAACTTTTTCCCTATGATCTAAAATCTTCATCGAATTATGTTCATTGGAGAGGTTATTCTACAATGGTGCCACTAATGGATTGAGTATATGTGATGGTTCAGGTATGTTCTTCCTCAAGAGTGATACATGGAATACATCATGTACTTGAGATAGGTTTGGATAGAGTGCTAGTAGACATGCCACTGCTCCAATGCAATCAAAGATCTCAAAAGGTCATATGTACCTTTTAATAAGCTTTCCATTATTCCAAAATCTCATAAATCTCTTCCATGATGATATTCTGATGAATACCATGTCTCTAATATAAAACTATAGTTCTCCTCGATGATTATAAACATAAATCTATTATCAACCATGAGTATCTTTAATGTGCTACTGGATGATCTTAACCTTCTCCAAAATTTATTCAACCATTTCTGGACCTAGAATTTTTCGCTCCCCAACATCATCCTAAAATGTTTGTGTTTAACACCTATTCTCTTAAAGGGATTCATAAGGATCAATTTGGATTATTTAGTGGAGATTGTTGTTGTAAGAGAACTCAACTAGAGGAAGATTTTGACCCCATCCTCATTGGACGTCCATTGAGCATTATCTCAACATGTACTCAATTGTTTGGATGTTCTTCTCAGATTTGCCATTATTTTGGGGATGATAAGTTGTACTAAAGTTCATCTTAGTATTAAGAGAATGTTTAAGACACTTCCATAACTTAGAGGTGAATATTGTATCTCAATCAGATACAATCGATAGTGGTGCTCCATGCAGCCTTACCACATCTCTGATATATATCTGTTCCAGTTGATCCAATGAGAAATCCTCGTGAATTGCAATGAAGTGTGTAGTTTTTATAAGACAATCTAGAAAAAACGTAGATAGAATTGTTTCTTTTGGTGGTCTTTGGATGTCCAGTGAAAAAGTACATGGTGATGTTTTCACATTTCCATGTTGGTATGGGTAATGGTTGCATCGTCCCATTAGAATTATTCCTCTCAACCTTCACTTGATTACATACCAGGCACTTTGATGTATACCCAATGATCTCCTTCTTCATTTTATACCACCAATAATGCTCTCAAAGATCTCAATACATCTTTGTGTTTTCAGGGTGAATAGCGAAATTTTAACAATGTGAATCATCCAAAAGTTCTTTATTTAACTATAGATTTTATGGAACGCATAGTATTGTCCCAAATCTCATAATTCCTTCTTCATTAACATTAAACTCCAAGGATTTCCATTTTCTGATATCTTCCAATTTCTTTTGAATTACCACATCATCATTTTGAGAATCATTTAACCTTTCCAAAATTGATGGTTGAGAAATAATTTGTGAAAGGATTGATGATATTCCCTTATTTATGATTCCCATGTCCATATTCATCAAATATTAGAATATTTGATCCTTTTCAATTAGCATCAATGAAAGAATTGTTGGGTACTTTCTACTTAGAGCATCTTCCACCTTGTTCGCTTTCCTAGGGTAGTAATGGATTGATCAGTCATAGTCTTTCATCAGCACTAAACATCTTCATTGGTGCATGTTCAACTCATTCTGTGTTAATATAAACTTGAGTCTTTTGTGATCTATATATATTTCACACTTCTCCCCAAAGAGGTAATATCGCTGAATTTTTAAATTGAATGTTACTACAACAAACTCCAGATCATGTGTTGGATAGTTTTTCTCATAAAATTTCAATTACCTTGAATCAAAGGCAAATAATTTTTCATTTTTCATTAACACACAACCCATACCCTTCTTCAAAGCATCAATAAATACCAGAAATAGTTCTCCACTTGAGGGTAATGTGAGAACATGCATAGTGATAAGCCTCATTTTAAACTCCTTGAAACTCCCTTCACATTCATCACTCCAAGAAAACTTCAATCCCTTATAATTTAGCTTGTTAAGAGGGTTTTACAACCGTGAGAAATTTCTCACAAATTAGTGATAATATCCTACTAACTCTAGGAAGCCTTGGTTATCTATCATAGATGTTAGCCTCGACCATCCCTCAATTGCAGCTATCTTGGAGGCATCGACAAATATACCATTTCTTATGATGATATGACCCAAGTATGAGACCTCTTCAACTAGAACTGACAGTTTTTGTACTTTTCATAGAGATTATCCTTTCTCAAGGTCTCTAGTACAGTGCTTATATTATCCTCATGCACCTCCATGGTTTTAGAGTATCTTAGAATATCTTCTATAAAGACTACCACATATTTGTCGAGGTAATCTATAACGATTTTTTTCATAAAGTTCCTGAAGATTTCTAGAGAATTAGTGAATCCAAACGGCATTACTATGAATTCATAGTGCCTGTATCTTGTTTGAAAAGAAATATTGGGGATATCCTCCTTCACACTTACTTGATAATATCCCAACCACAGATCCACCTTGGAAAAGTATTGTAATCCATGTAGTTGATCGAACAAGTAATTAATTCATTGTAGAGGATACTTTTTAATTATCGTGATTTTTTTTGAGCTCGTGATAATCAAGGAAAATGTACATTGACCCATCCTTCTTCTCGATGAAGAGGACTGGTTCACCCCATGGTGTAGCATGTAGGTGTATAAACCCTTTATCTTAATTTCCCTATGGTTGTTTATGCAACTCCTCAAGCTCCATAACAAACATTCTAGACGGATTCTTGGATATTTCAAATTCCCTAGGTATAATATCAATTGATAATTCAACATCTCTTCTATGAGGAAGACCAAGCAATTCCTTAGGAAACACTTCAGCAGATTCCCTCACAATAGGCATGTCTTCAGGGATGGTTTCTTCCTTAGAATCAATCATCTGAACAAGATATACATGATCATAGGGAATTAATATCCATGATTGAGATGACAGTGATAAGGAATATTCATCCTCTTCCTTGCACTTCTACAGAATCAGGGGTTGATTCGCCACAGGGAGAGTGATTTCTCTCTCACAACAATTTTTGTTGGATCTTTATAAGGAATTCCAATAAATGCTAATAATTGCATCAAATTCAACTAGAGGAAGTATAATGAGGTTCATCGTAAAGTTCCATTAACAAATTGTGATAGGGGAGTAGTTATATTCATGGGTTGTAATGATTTACCCAATTTTCGTTCTCACTGACATCTTTACTTCAATGTTTTTTGGTGGTGTTTGGATTGTTCTACTAATATTTTGGGATATAAAAGAATGCATAGAACCCGAATAAAAAAGTATGTTCTATATTCATGAATTAATAAATAGAATACCTATAACCACTTCATTTTCAGTGTTCACTTCAGCAGTAGTGATGGCTAGAGCTCTCCCTTGTTTTTCTTGGAGGTTGTTGGTTTCCTCTAAAAACCCTTGGCTTAGTGCACAGGCTTGAAAAGTCCCCTAGTTCCATATAGTTGAAGTAATGAATAACGCATTGAGGATTGAATAGATAATTCCTATCCTCTATCGCAGCCACAAGGTTTTCTTGTTAGAGGTTAATGGCCATGTTCCCATCTCTTCCACACCTAAAGCATTTCCTTTTCCCCTTCAGGCATTTTACGAGGTTCTTCTTTCCACAACATTGGCAAGTGGGGTGCTATATTTTCTTAGCACCATTGGATTTATCCATCAGACCACTAGAATTTAATTCCACCTTATTATTATTATCCCCATCATACCCCTGAGATTCACTTATTTTTATTTCTACTTTTAGGGAACATCAAACAATTTCATCATAGCTTTTAATGTTGTAAATCACTAGGTCTTTCAGTAGGTTAGTTTTTATCCCAACAAAGAAGCAGTCAACCTTGCATTTGGGGGTAATGATAAAGCTGGAGGTGTATCATGAAAGACGTATGATGTTTGCCTATTACGCTTCAACATATTCTTCGTATTTTTTGCATAAAGGAATGGAAATCCCTTTCAATCTTAAGTTGGAGGGTGCACGGAAAATATTTATCAATAAAATTTTTCTGGAAATCCTTCCATTCCAATACCTCGATCTCCTCCTCAGGCATTGTATTGTTTATCCATTTCCACTATTTATCAGCTTTACCCTGCATACCATAAGCATCTTGAAGAACCTTCTCTTGTTCGAAACATTAAAGGAAGGAGAATAACTTTTCAATTGAGTTGATCCATTGTTCGGTGATTCAAGAATCATACGATCCAATAAAATTAAGAGTCCTTTGTCTAACTAATCTCTCGATTGTGACTTGTTCTTTCTTAGGGGCATTGAATGTTTCTCTTAACCCATGTTTCTATTCAAAAAATTAGTTAAGTGAGAGATTATCATGTCAATGTTCTCAATTCCCACTTCCATCCGATTATGCATCTCATTATAATAGTCATCACATTTATCTTCACATTGGTTTTTAGCCTGAGTTCTCCTATTACTGACCATTGGCTGGAATAAAAGGAATGTTAGGGGTAACACATAAAGGGTGAACTAAAGAAAAAAAATGGATGACTTATAAATTAATTCTATTTCCTTAACTTATGAGTTTATGGCCTTCAATATATGTTATCCATGATCAACTTCCCAACATATATTATTTAGGGCATTGTTTATTCCCTTAATAATGGTTGGTACTAAGATTACGAATTTAACAAAGCATATCGTGTGGGAGTGTTGTAACCAAGTGTTTAGCAAGGCTCATTGTTGTGCACCAGTTCCCATTCAAGTCTAGATCAAAGTGATATTTTTGGGTTTTACCCCTAGATACATTTGTGCCATAGCCATATCTACCTAATCGTATATATACATGGATGTATTTTCTTATCCTCAAGCCTTTCACTAGAGTTTTCTAATCCTAATCCCAAGAATAACTAAACCTCCCTCTGATACCAACTATAATAACCATGCTCTATATTTCACAAATAAACATATTTTATTACATAAAACCATCACTTGACACAACATAGAAGATAGAGAGGTATAGTGTCATTAGGGATTAGGAACATTACATAACAACTTAATACATGAAATACACATATTTATTGAAAACCTTTTTTACATGACCACACATATTCCTTCGTACTTAGCATTGCATGGGATAACCTGAGGAGACGTATAAAAAATGGGTGAGCTATAAAGCCCAGTAAGGGATTGAAAAATGAATAACATGAAGAATAAAGTACATGTTATGAAATATGAATATGAATAGAGCACAATAGAAACATGAACATAAATTCATGATATAGCATGGTTATCTTAACATGAAAATATGGCATCTACAATTTACATTATATTAGCATGAGCCAAGGCCCATTACACATAGAGCATTAGAAAAACCTAAATTCACATGATTTAGAATGAGTAAACCCTCATTGCACTTGACATATCATTATAATAATCTTTACCCAATGCATTAGAGAGCAATTAGGGTTCACCCTTCTTAATCATTTTATTTAATACATAAGTGTGCCACAAGGACCATATAACATGGATTCATTAGAAATAACCATTTATTCCATGATAAAGGACTGTGGAATTAACACATGAAATTATATAATTAATAAGTAAATATTACTAAAGGTGAATGACCTTTATAGAGAAATGGGCATGGCATTCACTACACAATGACTTTCGCTTGGAAAATCGCTGTGCAATTTCAGCAGGATAATGGCGTGATGTAAGAATTCATAGATATGGTTGAGGAGATAGAAAAGGGGTGTCTCATAATATGTACATTAAATGGAAATTAATGGGTTCATATAGATACATGTCCCAACCTATGTAATGGAATTTAGATTCATAATATAAAATAATTGCTTTAATGTAAATGAGGGGAGAGAAATACCTTAAGGAATTTTGGCATACTAACCAGTGTACATGGGAGGAATTAATGATATATAAAAGGGGTATATAATCATTAAAACATAAGGAGGGAAGTATATAATAGTAGTGAAATAAAACCAAAAAATTTTTAATTGAAATTTAAACGGTTTAAAAACATAAATGAACTTGTAAAAAATGAGAAAGGACGAAATCCCTTACATGGAAGTATGATCTCAAAGGTCTGAGAGAGGCTTGAGAGTGGATTCTTAAAAGATTGGGGAACCTTGGGAGGATTATATAGAGATTTGGGAAGAGTTTTGTAGATCAAAAATGGTATTTAGTGAAGTGGAAGTATGATCTTGGTTGGGTTTATATAGGAAAAGAGAGGGAATTCTTTATTATTTAGGTTTTGTACACCACACATTAAACTAATCAAAACCACAAAGGATCCCATTGTTTATGCCCACGGTTTTCTCTAAAGGGGGATGGAAAACATTATTTTATATGTAAAATTTCCGAAATTTCTAAAATATTAGGCATTACTATTTGGAGATGAGTCACACCCTCAAGGAAAACATTTTGAAGGTTAAAATATTTTATAAGCCTTGGAGGGTCCACTAATGATTTGTAAAATAAATCAAACAAACCTAAAATAACATTATCATAATGGTAAAACATATATTGGCCGAAAATATAATTTATAGCATTTTATTACGTCACTATTGGGTCGTTATAATGTTGTAAAACATATTATATAATCAAACAGTATATAATTTTTAACCAAAAATTTGATTGTCTCAGAAAATTATGAAAAATTAATTGTTGGATAATTATGATTTACTGATTCAAAAAATAATATTCATTTTATCTAAATAATAATCTAAAAATATTAATTTAAACTGTTAAAATAAAACCCGACATTTATTGAAAATTCGTGGACTTTGACCAAAACAACATTCAAACCTTAAAATCACAATTATATTCATAAAAATTAAATGATAATTTATATTTAATAAAAATTAATTTTGTAATAATATTTTATTAAAATATTATTTAATTCCATAATCCATTAATTCATAAAAATATATTTCTTGATTTAATATTAAATAAAAGTATTTTTTGTGCTTTAAAAACTATTTACAATGTTACAATAACAAAATGAATGTATATTCTTTATTCTATACAAAAATAATACACATAATCATAGTGCTTCAGTCTTATTACATAACCCCTTATAACACCCGCATAAGGCCGAAGGGTAATGTGTGTGATGGTGATAGACTCCTGGGGTTTCATGGATATCATCTCTTGGGTGGTAATATCTATCAACATCCAATTCTTCTGTAGGCGGTCCCGTTCGAGCTTAACGTGTTGAAGCGTGGCTTGGGCTTGGTCAAGAGGGAAGCCCAGTGATGCCACATCCTTTCCAAGCTTTAAAAAATGGGCTTCCTATAGAGAAATTCTACTAGTTGAGGCCATAATTTCCTTTGTCAGAGTAAATGGGATTTGTTAAAGACCTATATGTATACTAATCATGAGTCCACTATTAAATGGCTTTATTAGAAATGATAAAAATTCTTAACTATATTTTAAAAATCCATAAAACCAAATAAGTGCATATTTTATATAACAATTTTACATAATAATACATTTAATTAGATCAAGAGGAATTTTCATTAATAAATGTTTGGGTCGTTCCATGAAAACTCTTTCTTTCCCTTGAAATCCTATGCACGGTATCTTTTTTCACCATAGATGATGAAAAATACATTTAATTTTTATTTATGTCCCAATGTGTTTCCTTCCACTAGAATCACATGTTGGAAAATTCATCATTCCCCTCTTCCCATTATCCGTATTTTTCTCTACCATCCTATTTTTCTCTTATTTAACTTCAATATCATAATCTTGGAGAATTATTTCATGGTATTGATAGCACAAGATACTATACCCTCACATGATGAGAATGTTTTGGAGAATAATTTTCTTTTTATAATTTTATTAACACTATAAAATAAATGAACACTCTTGCACCTTGGATTACGTATGTAGTTCGTGACATGACATCCTAACCTTGAAAATTTGTATTCGTACTTAGAGATATTTTCATCCTCTTTCTATCTCATAGACAATAATTATTTCTCCATATCTTCATGGTATTCATGAGGGAAATATTTATCGAATAAAATTTCATTAAAATCCATCCATTCCCTATTTTCAATTTCTTCCTCATCCTTTGTGATTTGAAATAATTCCCACCATTGATACGCATCTCCCTAGAGATGATATAATTCCCTAATAACCTTGTCTTATTAGTTAAAAACCAAAGCTAGAAATATATACTCTAAGGAACTTATCCATTTTTATCTACAAATGGGTTTGTAATCGCATTGAATGATAGAGGATGTTGTCCCATAAAGTGATCTAGCACTTTCCTCCACATTGTGGATCAGGATGCTTTATACGAGTAAGGTTATTGTTTATATCCCAAGCCAGTTATCCCAGTATAGTTATATGTTGCTCAGCACCAGTCACGGCTCCAATACCTGCATTATTATCTTGCATGGGAGGGAAATACCTACATGGTATACATGAGTTCATATAGTTCTCATTAATTTCACTAGGTTCCATTTATAAATAATGGAATACACAATATTATATTTTTAATCCCAATGTATAATCTCAAACTAGAAACATAATTAACATTAATTTAAATTTTATTAATAGTAGATCTCATAATCATTAATATGGTTTCTTTAGGGATATATTTATTTTTCAATCCTTGATAATGGTTTGTAAATAAAATGTGACTTATCCTAAGAATATCCCATAAGAGTTTCAAAATAGGTTCACCATAAGGCCTGTTTTCATAAACCAGGATACCCCCAATCAGGCCTAGGACACCTTGTCAAAGTTATTACCCCTAGGTAAATTTATGCTAGAAGCACATCCACGTATTGTAACCAGACTGATATTTATTTATAGTAAGTTCCACATAATCTCTACCTTACCAAAATTCTAGGATGTTCTTCTATTCTTATTCAACAATTCAATCTTGGGGTTATGTTACTTAATCAATTTTTTTCAAAATATAGATTCTAAGGGTTCTAATAAACATCTATTGATGCCAACTATAGGGACCCTGACCCCAGTATCCCAGATCCAGTTATTTACATTATTACATTAGTATGGCTATAATGAAGTTATATATCGACGGACTGAATATTTTAGTAGTTTTGGAAAACTAGATACAAAAATAAGTTTTTTATTACAAATTTTAATGTAAATATAATATAAATTCCATTTGAAACATTCATATACCTTAGATTATACCATTATGTCATTCATAGTATTTATGTTCGCATCCCGAGGGAAAATAAAACAAAGAAAGGTTTGAGATCATATGCTTAATAAGGGTAAGTAACATAGAAGAAGCACAAATAATAAGGAACAATGAATATCTTAAAATAAAAATTCCATTAAAACCTAATATTTATCATAATATGGAATAAATAAAAGCTGATTAAATAGTTCAATAATAAAATATAACTAGGGATATTCTACTAGTAGAATACTCGTATGGACTATCAATTAAGAGATTCATAATGAAGGAAGTGCATTACTATGGACATCAAAACAATACCTTGAAGTATTCATTCCAATAATATATTATTTTAAAGGATTCATTCCATGAATATAATAAATTGGTAAGGCCTTGGACAATAACAATTCTAGTTTTCCTCATGAGACCTATTGATGCATCAAGGGGTTATAGCGGGCCCCACCCATCACATAATAATTCCAATGAATTTTTCATATTAAAGGGATGAAAATAGTTAAAATATACATTCACATTGAAACTAATATATGAAATGTAAATAACATTCCCCAATCAGAAAGCATAATAACTAACCATTTGAAGTAATACAGTGAATTGTATCAAGAAAACACATCCAAAATGAAACTAATATTAAATAGTTAAATAAAATATGGTAGATTATATCATAAAATATAAATCCCAGTTAAACATAATTATCAATAAGGGTGCTGAAATTAATGAAAATATGCTTATAAAATCATCTGGAATTCTGAGGAGAAATACTCTTTTTACATTGAAAATATGAGTTGTTTGAGAAAACCCATTGTATAAAACCAAAAATTAACTAATATATTTTTTCAGGAATAAATTAGTTATTTTAGATAATTAATGTGTTCTTAAAAAATATTATATGAGGTACATGAAAATGGGTAACAAAATGAGAGATTCCCTTTATATGGGCTTATTTATTAGGAAGGATTGAGAAGGGAACCGTGTAAAAAATATATTATACCATAAAATAATGATTAATTGATATGGATATATGATTTTGGAACATATATATATATATATATAATTCATAATAATTATATTAAAATAATGAAAAATCTCATTGGTTTATATAGAAAGAAAGCATAACCCAAATGAAAATGGAGGTTCAGGAAGAAAACCATTACAAATATCATATCATTACATTGAGGAAAAATAAATGAAATAATTTTGTGTGAAAAATATAATTCCAAATAATATAAGTGGATATAAATTATAAAAAAATATCAGTTCATTCAAACTTATTCTGGGAAAACATATCCAATGACATAGACGTTTAACTCAATGAGTGGAAATTGAGTTAAGATATCCCTTACCTCGGGTTCAAATTACTTCAAATTTCTTCAAAAATCTATTACTATGGTTTAAATAGTGTTATTAATTTAATAATGAACTAAAGTCATGTTTATAATATAATACATAATATTCTTATAACATTTTCTACCATTTATTAACAATATTTAGTTATTTCCGTTGTTTTGGGTGCGTTCTTTTCATGGTTTGCATGGTCAGTTTATTATGGTCTTCCTTGAAAAAATAAATAATCATAATGAAGTGATATAAAATATATATTTATGTAATCTTAAACAAATACATTTGAATTTAAACATTTCATAATTTTAGTAAAAGGGAATTAAAGAATAAAGAATCATCATCCATGAAGGTATTGAATTGACGCACCACAAACAATGATTTCATTATTTAAGAATAAAAGGATAAGATGAGAGATTTTACAATGATTTTACAACAACAAGAAAAAGATAAAATATATATATTTTTATGTACATTTCTTGAATAATTGGATAATAGGTATGGATAAGGTATATGGGAGAAATAATTTGAAATAGAAGATGCCAGAATTTTACTTCTTAAAAATTACTATTTGAAGATTCCTTAAGGCTCTTGGAAGTGGTAATTGTGTGAGACAAGAAGCACTATAACATGTTAAGGTATGAGGCTGATGGAATTTTTCTATGGTTAATTTATATATAAGGCTAAAGGTGATGAATATTTGTGATGGATGGAGTCCTCCTTTTATAAGTGAGGCGAGGGGTAACATAGGAATTACTCAAATTATTTAAATATAAAAATTTTATTATAGGTTTTAAGACTTATAAAAGGCCTAAAATCCTAAGATATCCCATTTTAGAATGAATCTTATCACTTTTTGACTTATTTATGATTTTTTATTTTTAAACAATTTAATAGAATAATTTATTCATTGAAAAATTATTTTGTCAAATTAAAAAATATTCACAATCATGACATTAAGCATATAAAAAAAAGTTTCCAATTATAATTAAAATTCTTATGATATCATAAAAATATTATATGTTATTTTATAAATCATTAATTGATTTTTTATATATCATGTTATTTTTATTTTCATATTTTTAATATTATTAATTTCATTTATTAAATAATTAAATATTTTCGGCATCATAATTGTTCAGGACATGAATTTAATTATCTATTAGCTAAAAATTAAAAGGAAAATTATATGAGAATTATAAATATATTAGAATTAAAATGACTACACCTTTTTGAAAAACCCACTTGGGAAACCTCATATTAAAATAATATACTAATTGAAAATTATTGTGTGAACACATTATCATTATTTTTAATTAAATAATTAAAAGAGACTAATGTGATCCATGCGGTTCCAAAATGTCCCAAATTCAAATGAAAAACAGAAATTTGATGAAACATAATCATTTAAGTAAATTTAAAAAGTTTATGGGTCAATTAAGTATTCCAATAAATTTATTTAAAACAATTTATTTATTTTATCTTCCTCTTGTACAAGTATTGCATCAACATTGCATAATAATCAATGTTACTGGTTTAATGTATAAAATTTAAAAAAAATTAATACCTTTAAAATTAATTAATTATGTCTAAAATAAAATTCTATACTCTTTCATATATATATTCACTCATATAAATGTCAAGAAAACTTCTTAAATATGTTACTTGGTATTTTTCTTCTCTGTGTAATTTTGTGCATGTATTTGGATAAGAGTAATATTATATAACAATAAAATTAAAATTTATTGACAAAAACAAAAATTATACATAATAATTCATAAGAAGGTTATGAAAATAATTTTTATCTCTTAATTAATATTTTTAAGGAACCAAATGTGATTTTTCAGCACGACACATATACTACATCGACAATGACAATGGTTCTTTTATAATTATCATGAAAAATATAATTTATATGTTCTAATTTATTTCTATAAATATTTTCTTTTATATAATAATTGATTATTTATTCCCTTAGTTTAAAAAATTTTATACCATAAATATCTCCTGACGTTGACACAAAAATACAGAATTTTCTTAAAAACATTATTTTTTACTACTCACTAAAAATTCAAATATTTCAGATTACTCCCAAAATTTCATCCAAAATATTTTTCAACATGACTAATTCAAAAATGATCTCTATTATATGATAGCAGTTTATTTTGAATCATTATAATTAATTATAAAATTTTAAATGAACATTTATGTTTTATAAAAATACTAATACTTAATTAATTATTTCTAAAAATATTTATTTACAATGATATAATTATATCATACATTCATTTATAATACTATAAAAAGGGTCAAGTTACTATTCATGAAAAATTAAGTTGATCCCATCAGACTCAAAAAAATATTACTGATTTCAACCATGTATATCTATTTTCGAAATTCAATTTAGAGAAGTGTAAATGTTATGTTTATTGTCTAGGTTATAACTATTTTTTAAATAATTATAATAAAAATGTTTTGTTTTGTAGAGACTTAGTGTCATGTTCATTACATTAAATATTAAATTTATTTGTAAATACTTGGTGTGTTACACGAAATATTATTTGGTATTCATATTAACTACTACCCACACATCTTAGTGTATGCCTAGATGACTAATGATGAGGTATATGTAATGGAAATGCTCAAATGCCCCCATGAAATAGATCTTAGGAGTTAATTTCATAGTGTACGTAGTGGAGTTTGAACAAAAATTTGAGGACGTGTTAGACTATCCATATAAAATAGTATTCATCTACTAGGATGTCATGTCTTGTTGGGACATTGGTCGTTAATATTTCGAAATACTTTCTTTTCATGATTTACCTTAAATGGAATTTTTAATGTTGGTCTTAGATTTTTAATGTTATTTCATTATTTTCAAATGTAATTTTTTATTATTTGAGGTAAAATTATTCCCTAATAATTAGTTTTATTCCTCAATACTAGTTATCATCCTCTAATGATTGGTGAATACACTTGAGGACTTGTGGAAGTTTCAAGATGACCTCAAGGTTCATGCACTAGGTTTGGGGTTATCAAATCTATTGTCAGTAACCATGACCATAAGTATTGATAAAATGATTTTTTTGGAGTCAATTAATTATTAAAATTTATTACTAGTTAATAATTAATTATTAAAAACAATTTATTACTCATCATAATTTATTTCATTATGTATAGATATAACAAAATAAGTTCTCAGGAGGTCACCCACCTTAACAATATTAGCACCAAAGAATGTTTTACACCATATTCTCTTACTATGTTTTAAAAGTAGATTATGATATTGTTAATATGTTATAAATGTTATTCAATTTGTCTTATAAGCCTAAAAAATTATTTAAATAAAAAATAAATAAAATAGTAAATTCATAATTAATAATTAATTATTAGTGTGATTAGAGAGTATATTATGGACCTCTAATTTTTATATTATGGGTGATGGGGTTTTTATAGGTATATAAATGGTTATTATGGGGAATGGGGGTATAGTTCTTAGCTAATGGAATTGGTTGTGTCAGGACCCATAATCATTGTGCCGTGATTAGTTTCTTGGTAAAGTATAAATTTTATAGTCTATTGTGATTCACCATAATTTCCTCACTTTAAGTGTTGTTAGATGTTTTGTAGTGTAGAGCATGAATTTTTATTTTTTGTGTCTTTTTATTTGGATTCTTTTTATTGGTCGGAATATGATTTTTTTAGGTCATAGCATGGAGAGTCTCAAGGTTTTTTTAGGAATGACTTCAGGGGATCTATTATGGTGCAGTGTATTATGTTTTTTCATGAAGAGTATTTATTTTAATATTAATGGATTATTAGTGATCTAGATGTATTTAATGGATTATTTTATTCTTATACATTTTTAGATGCATTACACTGTGGTGGTGAGAGTTGCACCATTTTGAGAATTCAATGAGTTGTCAAGACTGAGGCTATGGCCAAGGTTGGTTCCATAAATCATAGAAGTTAAAGAATTATACTGTGAATATTCTAGTTGGGTCATCACCTTACATAGATCCATTAAATCTTTAGGTTTTGACTTCTTGAGATTTAGGTAGGGTCATGCCATGAATTTTGGATTGGTCCACTATAATGGAATGACCCTTTTCGTTGTGATGTGATATTCCATTTTGTAATTTTTATTATAAATTTGGGTACCTTCCAAAATTTTCATAAGTTCCTTAAAAATTATTCAACACCTATATTCCCTAATGTATGTCTTGATATCTTTTTTTGTCATTATTTGGTATCTCTTGGATCCCAAGATTCATGTGACTAAGATCTTTTGATCAGATTTGTATTTCTCCCCCTATTTTTCTCTATTCCTTTACCCAATCCCTATGTTATTATTTTTTATTGGCTATGATAATTGGGTTTACATAGTTTGGTGTTTTTTGGTATATTTTAGGATGTGTTGTTGATGTGCGTAGGTACGGTGGTGTGTTACTTTGAGTTTAGTTGTTTTTAACCATCAATTCTTTTCAACTCTTGTGTTATGTTGATTAAAGAATCGATTGAGGTATATGATTCAAATATTTTACTTTGTGTTAATGTGTGAATATGTAATTGACATGATTTTTTATTGGGTGGGTAGTTGAACTATCCATATCAATTTTTATGCTAGTTTGAAATAAAATGAAAAATGGAAAGGTGATTGTCATGCGCTTTGTGAGTTTTCCAAGATATTTCCATCATATTATTATTTTCATAATGTACAATGTATATTGATTTGATTCTTCCTTGTTTTTTATTTTTATAGTTTTATTTATAATTATTCATAATTAGTTAATAATTTGAATATGGGAATGAAATAAATGTTTAAACAACTTTAATTGGTATTGATGTGTTTGTACTTTATGTTATTTTTATGTCATTTTCATCTCATTATTGCCTAGTTAATTGATATGAGATACTCAAAAACCATTTTTATAGATATTGATATCACTAACCATAATTCATAACTAAATAAACACCTAAATTTGGTAACTAAATAAGAGATGTGGAAATGTAGAATCTATGTTAATATGTTTAATGCATGAGATATTGAATTGATTTGGAAGTCTGGTTAAATATAAACTAGTTAGTGTGATTAACTACAAAGAATTATTTTTAATATTTTCCTTTGGTGAATATCATTTTTTTGTTAGATTGATATTGGGGGTGAGTTATTGTGATAATGTTTTGTGTTATATTTTAATGTGGTTGTTTTGGTGAATGTTGGGGGTAATTATTTGTTTTCTTTGTGACTTGTTTTGAAATTGTTAATTTTGGAAGGACCTAATGATCTATTTTTTTTAGTGCCATCATCATTCTATTGGTTTTTTATCATTACCATCATGAGGTGTTTTAGATATATTTCCCTCACTCTACTATAGAATTAGAGTACTATTGTCTAACCCATAATGAACTAGTGTTTTAGTCACAAGATGATGAGTTTTAGTAGAATGTTCATGATATTTATGGTGAGGGAAAAATTTAAACCAAAAACCAATACCCAAAATAAAGTGGTAGAAGAAATAAAATATTCAAAGAGGATAAAGAATAAAATAATGTGAAGGGGATTAATTTTTATTAGGTATTATTATAAATTCATCCTTTACCATATAAAATTATTTATTAGAATCATTTACCAGGATGGATAAGTTTTTAAATTGATTCATTTTCAGATAAAAATTAACTGTGTCTTTTATAAATTTACCATGTGATCTAGTGAATAATAACATAATGTTTTTTTACCAAATACTGTAAAATAGTTCCAATGTACTCACCCCTATGTCATGAGTTAAAACACTAAAATTTCATTGGTTTTCCTCACCAATTCCATTATTTTTTCAATGAAACATTAGAAATTAATTTTTAATTTAATTTGGAAAAATAACTATGAAATAAAAATCACATCAAAGAGAAATTGTAACCCCACATGAATTTAGAATATTTTTTCTATTAAATTAATTTGATGTGTTCAATAGATTGTTATGAACACAACACCAATATTAAGTGAATAGTGATTTACCACAGAACAAATGTAATAAAATACTATAGAGTTAAATGAAATTTGTAAATAAATAAAATTTTAAAATAAATGGGGTCAAATTCACTTACGAAAATATATTTGATTCTAAAAAGACTATTTTGAACTATTTTTGTGGCGTTATGTATTTTTTAAGGGATTTAATATTTTATGGAATTATATCAATAAATATATTTATAAAATTTAATTAATAATTAACAAAATCTATTAAGGACATCCATGAAATGGTTAAGTAATAACAGTTTTATAATTTGTGTCCTAATATAATTTTTTTTATAAACATTATTTTATTATATTTTTTTTATTTAAAATTTAATTTCTATTAATTATAGTTTTAAAATTATGAAAAATTATTTTCTATACATGTATAAAAATAAATAATAATTCATATATTGAATATAAAATGGATGGAAATGAAGATAAAATCTTTTGAAGGTAAAAAGAGATATTTTTCATGAAACTATTTGTTTACCTTAATAAATTAAACTAATAACTTTTCATGTATAATTTTAAGAATTATTATAGATAATATAATAAATAAAAAACATTAAAATTAATCTAATTTAAATTACTAGGAAAGTAAAAATATTTATTTCATTTTATTATTCAAAAAAAACATTGTTTTCTAAAAATGGTCTTTACATGTTTTATATAAGGATATTAAAATTAATTTCTACCACCTTTTGAAATTGAATCTTATATAATGGATTAAAAATTTTGTATCATCAAGTCTAATTTTTTTTATAATTTTAATTTAATTTAATTCCATAGACATAAGCTATCTTGGAAAAAGTTAATTCAATATGGTTATAGTTAAAAGGGGTTAAACTATGGGATAAAGATTAAGATATAAAAAAACTCTCATTTAATTGATTTTTTGAGTGTATTTATACCTCAAATTACCTTATATTAAATGTTTTTTTATTTTCTATTACTATTTATTGGAAAATGAATTTATATTATTTTAAAGTTAAGGGTCATTAAAAGGGTTTCACTCCACTCACTTATAAAATTGAACCTACTATACTCACTTATTCACACACTTTGAGAACTTTATATCTATCCAAATATTAAGGTAATCATGTCAACCTAGCACTTTTATGTTTTATTTGTTCTACCACCTCCTCCAAATTTTAAATAACCATAATAATTTAATTAAAAAAATTATTATTCCAAAATGTAATTATATTGATATAACAACCATGAAGGCATAAGGAGATATCTAATGGAGGATAACCAATGAAGTAATCATGTCAACCTAGTACTTTCATGTTTTATTTATTCTACCACCTCCTCAAAATTTTAAATAACCATAATAATTTACTTAAACAAAAAAAATATTATTCCAAAATTTAATTATATTGATATAAAAAACATTTTTTTCATCATTTACATCTAATAGAATATTAAAACATCGCTCCAGCATACGTGTTGATTATCGCCTCTATGAAGAAATATATTTCATTTTCCCCACCACCTATAATGGATAGTTATATAGATATATATAATGAATATATATATTGAATATATATAATTAATATATATAACATTTTGACATAATTATAATTCTATAAATTTAATCTATTATTTAATACCCCTTCCTCCCATCTGTTCAAAAATGAAAACATTGTCTTCGTGTATGTACAGACTACCCCCTACATAGAGTGATGTATTTCATTTTTCATCACAACCATACATGGATGGTAATAAAAGAGGATATAATAAATAAATATTAAATTTAATACATGATTAATATTTTATAACTATGAATAAGTCACAATTACTAGAAAACTTAAATCAAATTATTAATTGAAAATGGAACATTTAGCACCCAAATATTGACTTTAATGAAGAATTTTTAAGAAATGAGTACTAAGAAAATAGAAGTGAATTTTATATCATTAAATAAATGTAAATAGGTTTTTGATAAATTTTATTAATAAGTATAAATTTATTATACAATAGGTTATAACATTTCCAATCATGGAGAAGTTTGAGGTAATGTTTTGTTTAACAATCTCATTGTTAACTCAGAATTGTTTATGTTTAAATTTAAATTTAGATAATTATATATTATTTCTCTCTTATACCCAATATATTTTCCTCTACTCTGGTGATTTCTTGGTTTTTCTAGTATTCGATCCATATTCCCCCTCTTTGGTACTCAAAACAACCGAAAGAATTCCTTTAATAAGAACTAACTTTATTCCCTCTTTTTAGTCAAGAATATTTCTCTACCAAGTGTAAATATTTTATATTGTTTCAAAATTGTTCATATGTTTAATAAAATTATTATTTAAGGAAATTTTTACCTATTTTTACTTTTGTTTAATAGTTTTATAATGTAATTTTTTCCATTTTTTTAGTAATGGTGCATTTGGACATTCTTTATAATGGTGTCAAAATAATGTTTTGTAACATTTATCACTTAACCACATTTTCTAACCACCATGACCATTATTTTTTATTATTATTCCACTATATTTTTATATATTTTAAAAAAATATTATTCACTTTATTCTAGGAATTTTTTGTCTTTAAAATTTACCTAAAGAAACGTATTATTATTCTTGTTTTCGAATCATATTTTTAATTATTTAATAAACGTTTTTTCTATTTATGTTAACAAAAATTATTGATTATTATTATTATACAGTTATATTATTTAATGATACCATCCGAATACTTTCATTGGGTTTCTTATGATGATTTTTCAAGGAAATATTCATGAAAAAAATCTCTTTTTCAGGTGTTAATTAAGTTGTAAAGGAAGGATTAATATTCTTTTGATCTTGTGTCATTCATAACAATGGTTTAACATAATGTGATGGACGAGGTCTTATATATCTCTCAAATTCATTGGTTAAGGATTTATGTCTCTTTATATAAGGATGATTTTTTATATTCATTATTATTATGTTCACAATTTGATGAGTGGTAAATTTATTTATGTTCACAAAATGATGTGTGGAAATTACTGTCATGTTTACAACATGATTCATGCAAAATGTTGTTAAGTTCAAAAAATATTAAATGCACTTATTTACAACTATAATTGTCCAAAATCCTAGTTTTTCTTATACTTATGTTTATTCCACAACCATATAAAATATTCTTGATCTTAAGATATTATATCATCGATTATGAATGATTAATTAGGTTTTTTCACGTTGATGAATCATATATTTTATAACAAAGACTTATGAGACAAATCATGATTTATAAATTATGAATTATTATATATAATCTTAAAATGAATATCGCATATACCTTGATTATTCTCTCATTCCCTTATGCTTATATTATTCTAATTTTTTATCCTTAATTTATTTCTTCCATGTTTATCCTTAATGAGAATATGAGATCACCCTTTATTATGTTTCAATATCCATAGGTTATGAAGAAATTAATTAAGTAGGATATGTCTAAGAAGGGTATTATCTTAGAAGAAACTTATGGTATATGTTAAATATATCCCTTGAAATAAGTTGATTTTTTCTTTGGTATCTAAATGCAAAAATGCATTACTATGTTGGGGTGTGTATTATTGTGATATGTATAAATATTTTTCAAAATGATAGAATATGTATGTATATTATTCTTAGTTCACCTTATAAACACACCCAAATTATTTTTAAAATACATCTATAATCTAATTAAAACCCCAATGTGAGATATATACCTTCTAATTACATTGGGAATAGTGAAAGGTTTAAGAAAAAACTCAACCCTTCCCATATAACCAATAGGGGGACGAAGAAAAAAAAAACTGGAAATGGGGCGAAAAGAAAAAAAGGAAAAAAAGAAAAATTACTGGTTTAGGGGTATTGAGTTTTTGAAAGGCGAACACCTCTCCTAGGCCACAATCCCTTAATTTAGAATGTATAATAATAATTTATAGAAAAATAAATTACATGCTATGTACCAAATTACACTATATATACTCTGTTCAACCATGAACTCAATGTTTTCTCCACCAATTGGTAATCTTCTATGCCCCATTTAATTTTCACAAATCTTCTA
The DNA here is from genome assembly GCA_963277665.1 of Viscum album. Lineage (NCBI taxonomy): Eukaryota > Viridiplantae > Streptophyta > Magnoliopsida > Santalales > Viscaceae > Viscum > Viscum album. The sequence goes on from OY728123.1 coordinate 1,465,496,909, forward strand.
GTGGTATGTTGGTTTACATTGACTATAGAGCTGAGAAACATGATGAAAAACTTAAAATTAGATATATATACTAAAATGAATTTTTTTAACTATTTTAAATATATATCCATTATAAACATACTTATTATGCAATAAAAAACCCCAAAATATTACTCTTTACTCAATAAGATACACCAAAATATTATACACAAATTGGTTGCATTAAACACCCCTACCCTTATTCAATTTCTTCCCCGTGTGAAAAATATTAAAATTAGATAAAAAATAATTCACACATTAATAAAGGATACTTTTAGTTAATTATACCTATAAACAAAAAGTCATGATTTTATATTTGAATAAAATAAAACCAATACAATTAGAATAATTCTAATAATTCTTCATGTATAATTTCAATTCAATAACTGTTATTATATTACATTCGCATTATTAAACTTTTCATAAATAACCATTCCATTTATGATCTACATAACCTAAAAAAATTCACTCGTCACTTAAGGTTATTTAATCATAGTTGTGATGAAACTCAAGTATATAGACTACATATATTTTCTTGAAAATAATATAAATTTCCACTTATAAATTAAACCATATAAATGATGAGGACTTTCATTAAGGTTTTAGTGATTTTGAGGCTAAGGGTTAGAAGGAAATGATGTGAAAAATCAAATCAGAGGATTTAAAAAGCCGGTTAAATTCATTAAATATAAATCATAATATTAAAAAAAAGTAACTTGTAAAATAGAACCTCATTTATCTTTATTAAAATAAAATGAACACAAATTCCTTCTCCTCATTATCATAAGATCTAAAACTAAACATTTAATAAAATGAAATATTTTATTCCTCTTTATATATTTTTTTATTATAAGAACCACATAAGAGCATTGAATGATGGGTTTTAAACAGTTTTCCTTAAATGATAAAGTGAGGCTTCCACCATAGTTAATTCATGTCACTCTCACCCAATGAGACCATGAATCACTAAAATCCCCCATTAATGTGTAACTGAATAATCATGCAATAATATTAGATAATAATGGTAGGTAGGATAATTATTCTAGTAATATATTTTCATATCAAGAAAAATCATGGTCTATATGGGAATTACAAATTATCATGTGTCAAGATAGGTCTGCTAGTAAAATAGACTATAAATAAATCAATAAAATTCCTCAGTCATTTTAATATGGTTCAAAATCTTCATTTTTTTATGATACAAACTAACAATTTCTAATATTAATGCATATCTTGGGAATATCTCAAGAAAGACGGTAGATGGAAGATTATTTAAAAAATTCTAGGAATATCTATCGAGGATGGGAATAAAAAAATATGGGTCAACCAAGTTATGGAATGAATAAGAATAATCAATCTAAATAATAATAATTTCTACGAAATAAAATCATAAAATATAATTATATCAATAATCATTTAAAAAAACATTGAAAATCCAAATTTTAGAAAATTTTAAAAATTAAACCTACGTATTTTTTATTTTTAATCATAATTGATAAAAAAATTCTAATGTGTCAAATTATTTATTTTCAATAATAAAATATCTATGATTAGACCATGGTAAAATAACTACTGTGTCTATATCCTCCCCCCCACACTTAATAATTCACATGGTCCTTCCTTTGTAATAGTAATTTTGATTAAGGATATGGGTTACAAAGCTATATAATACTAGAGAATAAATAAATTGAGTGAGTTATAAAAAGAAGGGGAAATTTAAATTCAAAACAATACTCCTTGGGGTGGTAGAGATCTTAAAGGTTAGGAACAATTCATATGTATATTCCCATAAGAAGTAGTGAGAATACAATAGTTTCAAAAAGATCCATAAAATAAAAGAATTTTGATGAAAAAGAATGTAAATTTTTATGAAAACCAAGAATATCAATGAAAGAAATAAAATAGATATATATATATAATGAAAATAAGGGGTTGAAATATTCATTGAGTCACCTCTATAGAATCAATTTATTTAATAGCCATGTCATAGGAATGAGGAAGGGAATCCAATTAAGTTTCACAAAATTGGTTTATGGTCTATTTGTGGGATCAACTAGAACTATCCTGGGGAATAAAAAAAATTTCCTCACCCAAGTCATCACATGTGATGACCATGAACATCTCTTTAGTGGCTGAGGGAGTACCCTAGTTTTCAGGAAAATATTGATCGGAGTGGGGAAATGATGTATTTATAAATGGAAGTCCTAAGTGTTTATGTTGAAGTCCAATTACATAATGAATGTGTTAAAACATATCTTATGTCTGATATATGTATTGATCCATAAAATATATCAAAGAGGGGACCAGTGAGTCAGCTGAGGGAACAGGTGGTGGTGGTTTTTAGATGGTTCTTTGGTGGGAATCTAATTGGGGGATGGTTGATTAATGTAATAGGATGGGGTAGTAAATAAAGGGGTATATAGAGATAGTATTGGTGGTGGGGTTTCACGTGGTGCTGGTGGAGGTACCAGATTAGGTGAACCCCTAAGGGAACCATGGTCCTTAGTCACCACAATAGTAGTGGGATTCTTCTATATGTGGATTCATCCATTTATATAGACCAACCCCATATATGAGTGTGAATTGTAAAATATAACTTCTTGGGGACAATTAAAATATTTTATAGAATATATGTATCAAATTCCCCTAAGTGATAAGCTAAATGGATGGAATTGAATCCCTCATTTGAGTTTCCCTAATGTCTATTCACCATGGCATGAATGTAGTATGTTGAAAATTAAGGGAGTTTGTGGTAATTATATATTGATATATAGATCAGTAGATCCATATATTTCATAGAAACAACACCCATGTTCTAATGGAGTGGAAACAATATGGTGTTACAACTCCAGTGGATAAGGTGGGAGGTGGGAAAAATTATCAGGGTGGTCTAATTTGAGGTATAAGCACATTAGAAATTTCACGTGGAAAGAATCCACAACACAGTTAGAAGGTTATATCTATTAGTGAAGGATAGAGAGGTAACTGGATTTGGGGTGGTGTCAAAGAGATAAAACCCATGCCCTCAGTCAAATTCTCCCATGGTAGGGGAAAGGAACTTACTCTAAGATGGAATCAGACTAGTCACTCTATGTAAATCAGATCCTCCCAATATGATGATCCATAAAACTCAAATGTGGTCAGTAACTCTAGAAATAAATCTCGGTAAATAATAGTGTTGAATTGAAATAAGTCGAGAAGATGTGTGGGGTCTAAGATCTTTTCCATCTCCTCCAAGAGTCCCAGCCACTCTTGTGTACTATTATTGAGAAAAGTATTTGTTAAATAAATAATTCATTGATAAAATAAAGTCAATTGGTCCATTATACTATACATAAAGGTATGTTAGGGGTAGAATGATGATCTTAATCCACTAGCTATGGTCAATATTGTGTCCCACTTATAAAACTAGATGGACCTGATACTATTGAAACAAGAGGAGGAGGTGCTTTGTCTTTAACTGACAGTGCTCGAGAGGATGATATAGATGAAAATGTGAATGATAAAACCATAGGAGGAAGTATTTTTAATGCCCGGGGCTATGATATAGGTAGGTCTACCACCAGATTCTCCCCCACTTCCTTCATATACAATATGCGTAGTATGGACTACTCCTCTATCATTTAAGAGTTCGGGTGATACCTTCCTAACATAGGGTGATCTTTGACTATAATGGTCCCATGAATCTTAATTGAAAATAAATTAATAAAATAAATAAAAAGTAAAAAATTAAGAAAATAATTAATTGAAATTTATGAGTCTTGTAACCCAGAGTACATGGTGTGTTAGGAAAGCATGGGGTAAAACAATGTACGTTGGATAAACACCCCAAATCCAAATTTATGTGAAGTAAGATAGTATATCAAATGTATGATATGTGTGAATATTATATATTTGAAATGGATTTAATTTTGTGTTGTAATGGAACACAGAAAGTGAAACTTAGTCATGTGGTGAGTATATGGAATTCACTGAGTGCACCCATAATGTATTGGATAGTAGGTACTAGAGCAGTACATTGTGTGTGCATAATATGCAGCCTTGTGGGTAGAAAAATATGATACTTAGAATATAAAAAATTCAATGAATGGGAAAATGAGAACCATGAGTATATTATTGTATAGAAACACAATGTTCTTGGATATTTAAAAATGGATATTACATGGCATGCAACAAACACACACATCATGTGTTTTTTAAATATGGTATTGATCATTGTTTTAAAATGCTCCAAAGTATACATCATGTTTTATTCACATGTGACCATTTACTACTAGTTTTCATCCAATTATCCACCATATGTAATTAAAACTATAAAAACCATTCAAAAATATGAAATAAGGGTCGTATGATAACTCACATGGATCATAGATCAAAATACAAGAGATCATAGATGTTAGATCATTTTATAGGTCCGGATTGATGGTTTTCTACCATGGTTTACTCAAGAAAAAATGAGAATAAAGTAGGGGAAACATGGATTTTTTCTCAGAGAAAGGGGGGAAATTTTTTAAAACCATAACTACACAACATGTATGTTCATGAACACACATCATTTACTTCATTATTTTATCTTATCTTATTATAATGTTTATGTTTATATATGATTTTTTATTTTAATTTATAATTATTATTTTTAATATTTTATATAAATACATATACTTATATTTTAAATAAATTTACATGTCATGTAATTTTTAAAATTCAAATATATGGAACAAGATTCACCCTAGTGCTTATGGAGGACCATAAATTGTTGACAGCTCAATCTCACTGATTTCCCACAACTACTAGAGTGAAATTTATACTGCTAAAATTTTAATATTATTTGGTATTTTATTAATTATATAAATATAAGTTTTTTTAAATAAAATACACACAATGTGTGGTTTTTTTAGTGAAAATGGAAGGAATTGAGTCCACTAGGAGGATACAAACCAAGGTCTGTTTATACCTAGATAGATACTCTTCCAGTTGATCCAACCCTATTATAGGTTTTATATTTATTTTTACATTATTTTTAAAACATTTTAAAATGTCACACATTGTTTTACAAAACCATTAATAGTTTGGTGATCACATGTCAAGTATATGATTCTTCTTCTATTGAAGTTTTTGGGAATGTGCATCCTAAAAATCTCATTTTTCTACCTCTTGTTTAATTTGATGTTATCTTAGGTATAGATTGACTTAACTTACATAAATACCATATCAATTTCTTTGTAAGTTAATTCAAATTCTTTATTTTGAACAAACCTATAATTATATATTAGGTTGAGTATAAATATGAACTTCCACTGGAAATTACATCCATTATATGGGTCTTGATTCCTATTCAAAAGGTGCGTTTTTTTCTCAGATGGTTAGGGAGAAAATAAAAATCAAATATATGCTTATGGTATGAGATTTTTTTGGTATTTTTATTGAAAAGTTTTTTATAATCCTTCTAAATAAAAAAAGTTGAGTTTTTAATAGAAATCATACCTGACGCTACACATATTTCAAAGAATCTATATAGAATTTCACTTATTGAGTTGCAGTGATTGAAGAAGAACTCCATGTAAATCTCGAAGAGGGATTCATTCCGAAATGTATGTCACTATGGGATGAACCTTTTATTTTTGTTAAGAATAAATATGGATCAATGAAACTCTGCATTTATTATCAAGAAATTAATGAGATCAAAATACGGAATAAGTATCATATACCCTATATTAATGATTTGTTCAATCATATATGATAAGCTCCATGTTTTTACAAGATTGATCATCGATATAGATACTATCAGTTGAGGGTAAAAAGTGAAGTCATACTCAATACATCCTTATGTATAAGGTATGGACACTATAAATTTTTACTCATGCAATTTGGTCTGACTAATTATCCATATATCTTTATGGATTTATTGAATATAGTCTTTATATATTTTTATAATCAGTTTTTGGTAGTATTTATAAATGAAAATATTATATATTCCAATAGTAAGGATGTGCAAAAATATCACTTGAGGATTTTACTAAATACCTTTAGGATGTACAAGTTGTATAAAAATTTAAAAACCGTGACTTTGGGTACATAAAGTTTCATTTTTGGGTTATGAACTCTTATGTGAGGGTACATTGGAGGGTCCCTAAAAGATGGAAGATATTGAATATTATCCCAAACCACCCACCATGATTGAGATATGTAGTTTTCATGGTTTTTATTTATTTTATTGATTCTTTTATTTATAATTACTCAAGGGTGTCTAATACACTCCCCATATTAACTTAAAAGGGAGAGAAGTTCCTTTGGATAGATGAATGTGAAGATATTTCCAAGGAACTGCAGAGAATATTACTCAATGAATGTATTCTTACACAACCCAATAGTAGAGAAATATTTTTTATATATAGTGATGTATCAAATAAGGTATTGGAATGTATACACATGAAGACTGACATGGTTTAATCTAATGTCTCATGAAAATTGAAGGTTCGTGATGAAAATTACACAACTCATGATTTGGAGTAAGCTGCAATAGTTGTTTAATTTGAGATATGGTGGAATAATCTCTCTGAAGAATGGTGTGACATATACACTATTCATAGGATTTTATAGTATATATAATTTTAGAAAGAGTTGAATCAGGTTAATAGAAAAGTTTTGTAGTGGATTAAATATTATGACTGATCAATACACTACCGCCTTAGGAAAGTGAAAAAAGTGAATGATTATTTTATTTGAAAAGACTATGCTAGATTATATATTATTCATATAAAAAAGATTAAATATTTTTGGATTTGGAAAGTATGGATATAGAATTATTGGAGGAATTTGAGATACATTATCTTTCAAAAATTATTGATCAACCATCCATCCAGGTGATGATTAAAGAAGTACAAAAAGAAGATATAGAGTTGAAAAAAATATGAAATGTTTTTGAGTTCTGAATTGATTTTTATTTAATAATAAGTTTCATTAATTTTGTATTTGTCTTATTCATATTATATTTGAGGCATGATTCATTGGATGAAGCTCATAGCTCATCATTCTATATTCATATTATAAGTATAAAGTTGTATAGATATCTAAAAGAATATTTATAGTGGGAAAACATGAAGAGAGATGTTACAGAGTATGTATCTTGATGCTTAGTTTTTCATCAAGTTAATGTTAAGAGATAGTGGTTGAAGGGGATGTTACAACCATTACCCATGCTGGAATAGAAATGGGGAAATGGATCATAATAACATATAAGGGTCATAATACTGTTTGGGTTGTATTCAATCATCTTATAAATTCATCACAATTCATTTCTATCAGATAACATTTATCTCTTGATCATCTTTCCTAGATATATATAAAGGAATTGATAAGGTTTCATAGAGTACCAAATTCTATTATATCTGACTGAGATATGTGGTTTTCCTCAATGTGATTTAGAATTCTTCAAAAAGATATTGATTTATTATTGTGTTTCTGTATTACTTATCATCCAAGATAGATTTTCATTATCATAGAACCATTCAAACCCTATAGGATATTATGAGATCTTATTCTATATAAATTAGCGGTTTTTGGGGTCGACACCTTTTTCTATCCAATTTTTCTAACAATAAAGAAACTCCCTCAATCATTAATATGAATCCCTACGAATCCATCAATGAAAATAAGTCTAGATATCCAATTTTTGGGGAAGAAATTGGAGAAATAAATCAATTGGGACTTGAGTTAGTAAAGGAAATAGTGGATAAGGTTATAACTATTCACAAGAACATTAATCCACCTTAGTGTTGACAAAAAAGTCACACTGGAACCCATCCGTGAAATATGGGATTTACTATTAGTGAAAAGGAATTCCTATAAATTTCCACCTATAATAAGTTTATGAGATATAGACAGGATTAAAATTTTATACCTTGGTATATTTGCTACTTCGAGATTCTTGATTGAGAATGGATGGTATCTTATCTCTTATTTCTTCCATTGAACCTCTCTCAGTTTCATGATGTATTCTCTGTATCTCTGATAAGGAAGTACATACATGTTACTTTACATGTAATGAAATACAAGGTTGTAACAAAAGAAAATTATACTTCTTATAGAGAAAAATCAGTTTATATCTTAGATTGTATAGGTAAAGTGTTATGGAATAAGACTACTCACATGGTTAAATTTCTCTGGAGGCCCTAGAATTAGGAAGATGCTACTTGGAAACCTAAGGATATGATGTAATATATATCAACAATTATTTGAATCATATTGATGGAATTTTAGGGGATAAATCTATTTTATGGTGGGAGTATAATTGAACACACTAATATTTTATGATATATTTATCTCTAAATAAATTGAATTTCTTTGATATCATGCATTACACACAAACCTAAGTCTAAATGAACTACAATATTGTATAACATTATAAAATAGTTTTTAAATTGGTAGAGTTAATGGGAATAACAAAGTTTTGAATATTATGTTTAATATTTTTAGATAAATCAAATATATTAAAAATTAAGTACTTAATTTTTGGTAAAGACTTTTTATACATTAAAAATAAATTTTCTTTTAAAAACACTTTTTATTTATTTTTGTGAGAAAATAATATTATTAATTTTTTTTCCTATTTTAGAAAATTTATCTGAAAAAATAAACTTCATTTTTGAAATAATAATTTCAAAATTATCATAGAGTAAAATTTTGAGGGATTTTTGAAAAATGTGACTTTTCAATGAATAGTAAAAAATGCTGATTTTTTATTTGAAAATAACATTTTTGTTTCAAGAATTTAAATTTTTGTATTTTTTAAAAAAGTATTTAAATAAATAGTTCATTTATACTATTAATAAGTCATTTAATGTGATTTGAATCAATTTTATATTGAATTCCATGTATAAAAACTTTTTATAATTAAAAAATCATTTTTTCTCGAAATCAATTTTCATTGCATTTTAAGGGATTATTTTAAATTAATTTAAACCACCTATGTGGATTGAATTTAATAAAATATATTATATATTTTAATTTTTATTATTAATATTATATAATAATTTCTACAAAATTGTATGTCATAATTAATGGTAATAATAATTAAAAATCATTACTACGATAATGGTTAAAACAAGTTTACTGGGGGGTTTAAACCCAGAGATAAGGATAATTTTTAAAATAAAAATTGACTAAATCCTATTTTATGACCATATTGAAACATCATAATATCCTAAATATTAATCTCTATCAATTTGGAAGAATGTTTCTTGAGTATTACAATAATATATTTTAATATTTTAAGAAATTTTAAGTGTTCCCACTTCCCCACTTATAAAAGGATCCCCTTCATTTGTCTTCTTTACACAAATTTGAGAAATATTGATCAGCCAAACCCATCCCAGTTATCCTATAAAGTTACCTATACAATAATTAATTGTCTTGGTATTCTTAAAATACCATTCCAATAATCCATAAGAAATTATCTAAAGGAGGAAAACCAAAGGAGTGATAATCATCATACCCGACCTCTTTCATCTTATTTCCTATTTTACCTAATCTAAATATGTGATATTGATCATAAAATAAAAAATTAATTATTATAAGCATAACTAAATGTTTTTATGAGTATTTAACCTATATTATTCACCATATTTTACATCAAATAGAAAGCGAAAGTAGTTCTCGTTTGTACTTGTGGACTACCACCTCCACATAGCGTACAATTTATTTACCATCACCATATTTCTTGGATGATTATTATGAAGGATTTAATGTTTATATATGGTATTTGTGATAAAATATTACAAATATAATTACAATATCATATATACATTATTACCTTAAATTATTTTGGAGAAAAAAATGTCCCTCATTCGTATGTGTGGACTACTACCTCCATGAAGTGATATGTTTTTTTATTTAAATTTTCCTTATTTGAAAATAAAAAATATATTTCAGGTATATATATTTTATTTATGATATAATTATTCTTTTTTGAATATAAAATAATATTTATCTTTCTTTCCTTATTTTCGCTAGAAAATTAAAATAGTATACATGCATAAGTTTGTTTTACCGTCTCCATGAATGATGTAATTCATTTCTATATATCTTCACTTTATGGATGACAATAAATACATGTACAATGAATATAAATTATATTTATTTCATGATCAATATTCCATATATTATGCAACCATGATGAAATTACAAGGATTAGAACTATCAAAAAAAATTCTCCCGAAAAAAGGAAATAATTAACACCTGAAAATGATGATTTTAATAAAAAATTATTAATAAATGGGTTTTAAAATGTTATAAGTGGATAATATATGATATTATAAGTACGTAAATTTCTCTATTATATAATAATAATAAATTTGAATTTATTATATATGATTTTATATTTCTTTTGAATTAATTCGTACTTAATGTAATAGATTTATTATACAATCTCATTGTTTGTAGGAAATATTTATGATTAAGTTTATGATGATGAAATGTTATGAACTATATCTAAATAATAACATGGATTTTATTTTTCCATGATTATTTATAGACAAATAATTTCTTCATTTCATTTTCCCCTCTTTAATAACTAACAATAATGAAACAATGGTTTTTTAATAAAAACATACTATATTTCTCTCTTCGTTCAAAATTTCATTTTCTTCTATATCCATATTTTATGAAAATATTTTAAAGAGTTCTTTTATATTATCCTTTCATTTTTTAATGTATTTTATACCCAGTATTTAATTTTAAAAAAATATTAATAATAATCTTCTTTTCCTGTTCAAAATGAGTTACTATTGAATTTTTACTGAAAATGTGAACATGGTATTTGTTTTAATACACATGACATAAAAGTAATTTCATTCCATCATGACCACCATATTAATTGATTATTTCATTACATTTATTTTAATTTTATTTCAAAATAAAAACATTCTACTAATATTTGTGAATTTTTTTAATTTTAAATAGTATATTTTAATCTGAAAAGGGTATTTTCTAAGAGAAATGTTCTAATGATCTTTGAAAGGAATGTTTCATTTATGATAACATCATTTAAGGTTACTTATGATTCATTATGGATATTATCCAATGATATCATACACATTCATTATTTTATGGATTATTATGATGATGATTTATGAATAATTATATGAAACACATTTCATTACCATGCATTAATTATGATATGATGAATCATTTATGAAACCCTTTCATTCCCCATAGGTTATACTTTAATGGAATGATGAAATTTTTTTGAAATCCATTTCCTTTCCCTGGGTTATTCTATGATGAATTTTTTAATAATTTTTTGAATACTTATGTAATTCTTTCATTATGTGATGGGTGTTCTAAAATTTTTATTGACCTCCAATGCATTGAGTAAAGATAGATATCTCAGGAGATAATAAGAACTAAAATAGGGATTGAACCTTGTTCAATAAAGAACTTTATCCACTGTGATATTCATCGGAATGAACATTGACTAATGATATGATGGAATGTGGAGTGAAGACAATCCACTATAATATTATTGGAAATAATATTTGACTATTAAAATTATTTTCTATAATTTTTTATGTCACAAACTTATGTATTATGACAATTTTATTCTCTCATGAATCATATTATTTGATTCCATTTTGATTCATATCTTATGAACTAACATGATTTATTCCATTAGAAAATATTACGATCTATTATATGTTATATTTGGTTTTAAAATGATAATCTCATGTTTTCATACTATTATTCCCATGTTATTCTTAAGTTATCATTTATATATCCCATGTTTACACTTACTAAGAATTTTATATAACCATTTCTTATGTTTCCTTTACTCATGTAATGAAGAAATATTTTAAGTATGATATGTCTAATAATGTTTCTAGTTATAAATAACTTATTGGTATATGATGTAGATCTCTTATGAACATGTTATTTATGTTTCCATGATTCTGAAGACACTAAACCGATTTTATTTTTGTGTGGATCCTAATGTTATGTACTTAATATTTATATAATTATATGTATTATTTATGTATAAATATTTTGTAATGATATAGGTATAGTGTGGTTGGTTATTTTGTTGGATAGTTTTCCCTTAGATTAGACATTGTGTGAGGTCATTATATGATTTTATTTTAACTTATTTCTTATACACCACCACCTAAGTTGGATAACCTAAGATGTTTCCTTATGGATTCTGGGCTCTTGGTGTCTCCCCCACATATTTTTTGTAGAGGGAATGAATGGTAGACTATGACCTATTACCATATCTCTCTTTTAGATGTGTTATATACTATTATGGATTTAATTTATGATTTATAGGGCATAATGGACTATGGTTTTATTTTTTAACATATAGTTGTGGTGTGTTTTAAGGTGGAGGATGTGTATACTGAATTTAGGGAATGTGGTTGATGTATATCTTGTTTATGTCACCATATTGTGGTGAGGATGTGACTTTTTGATATGGAATGTAGTTGGGGATATGTGAATATGGTAATGATGTGGTTATATGTTTTTGTTATGGATGTTTTCACAAGTTATATGCAAGAAAATGACCTGAGCTGACTTGACACATCACTTAACTCGGTCTACCAGTAGGCCCAAATGGTGTTCTCGATCCCCACATGATAGAAATTTGTACCTGGGTATCAAGAATATACACCTAGGAATGACTTAAAAATATAATAATAACAAAATTTTTATTAGAAACTACAGATAATCTGGCACGAACTATCTATAAGTTTGACATACATTTATATCAAAAAAGTAGATACAAAAAATAAAAACAAAACCAACATGGAACAAGATAATAAGAATCTAATGATACATAACCAACAAACATGTTTAATCTCATTTGGAAATGCATATATGAATAAATTATCTCTTATACATATAAAATTAAAAAGACTAAAATAAAATTACAATAAATGACCGAGTTGGTTGATACATGATTTAACCAAAAAATTAAAAATACAACCTCATATACTTCTCAAAAATCTCCTAATAACCCTTAACCACTCACCAAGGCCACAATATTTTTCAAAGGACTGGAAAAAACATCCGATGAATGAGTTCGATACCTAGGAACCTAAGAGAGAACATAAACATTATATACACACACCCAAAAAATGGTCTATATGTATGGTGTGAGAAAAATATTCCAAGTAGGATCTCACCGAGGAGTCTATGTGATTCCCATCATAAAAAAACTCATAAATTATACTTTTCAAATAGTATAGAAAAATATGTTTTCACTTTTAAATTACTATTCATAAAGTAAACACAAAACATACTTTATTACATTACATTTTCAAAAACAAAAAAAATCCTCTATAAAAATGAACAAAATAATGTTTAAAAACATAACTTTCAATCCCAAACATTAAACAAAATATTTAATTTAAAATTTAATTCAAACAATAAAAACAGGTTTATCAAAATACATAAAAAATCTAACCTTTATTAAATGTTTTTTAGAAATCACTTCTCAAATACCACTCATAAAACAAATACCGCTTCACTTTATAAATTAAAATTTACAAACCATTTTAGATACAATTTATATGTAAATAAAACATGGAGTAGAATCAAATACAAGTATCATAGGAACCGAGGCATCAATGAGTCATAATAAAAGTTAAATGATAATAAGATGATTCCATGTGAATAAACCAAGATTTGGGAAACTATCAAATCATGGAATGGGATCCTTTAAAATAATCCATAATGGGAAAGAATAATAATTGGAAACTAAATAGGTCCTAATATTAATTTTATAATAATTAGATCGTTGGATCCCTCATTAGGCTGATATAGGAAATCTGAACAACTATATTAATTTCTCTTTCAATCACTTCGAGCTTATATAAATAACACATATGAGGGAAATTATTTCTTAGGGGAACTAACCAGTGTTCACACACCAATCTATTATAGGACACATCAAAATAATCTACTTATATACCTAGGATCCATGATATCAATAAATGAAAAAGATAAAGAAACATGGAATGAAATGATAATAAGAATCAACAATCATAAAACTCTTTCAAATAAACATCATCTTATATCATACACCCTCACAGTAAACATCCTAGTTAATTTAATCTATTGCATGAAATAACATAATATAAGAACAATATGAAACATTCAATTTAGAGTGATAATGTTAATTGTAATAGTTAATAATGTGATCCAAATTATATCTCAAAATCGTAAAATAAATCAATATTAAAATTGAAAATGGGGATTTCCAAACAAGATTAGAAGGAAAAGATAGTATACCTTCCATAAAATTTAACTTCAAAACGTTTTTTTGAAGAAAATTCATTAAAACATGATTTTATGTCCATTTGAAAATCAAAATTATTTCAAGAATTAATTTAAAAATAACCATAAGGTAAAACAAACCATAAAACCATTTTTCACAGGACTAACACAACCCTTTTGAGAAAACAAATCATTAAATTAATAGAATTATTTATCTAAAAATTAAAAAATGCTTAGAACCCATTCTAAAATACTAATTTCCATTTAAAAATCCATTTATCCATTTTATAATATAGTTATTATGCACAATAAATCAATTTATAAATCATAATAATGAATTCATATAAATCCCTTTTCCTGACAAGTAAAAACTCACTGAAAAATAATTTCCTTGACCATTAGGGGAACCACATTCATTTAAAATTCATAAGAAATATATTAAAATAGTCAAGTATTTCCAAAAATTTAATACAAGGGAGATTTCACATAAGAACCCACCTCAATATCTAGAAATAAGTATCATTCAATGATGATAGAAAACTTGAGTAAGGATACAACCTCTACAAGCACATGACATCAAAATACCTATGATTAAATGAAATCAAACCCTAAATTCATCCAAAATTTGAATTAGGGTTTCAATATGGAATAAAAATAAAAGGGAAATAGTGGAGGAAGGATAAGAAGAGAGAAGTAGATACTGGACTTCTAGTCCTCTTGGAATTGATGAATGTGGGCCACAGAATCAAAGAAGAGGCAGGGAGAGACCTCCCTTGAGCTCTCCACGAGTAGATGATATAGGTAAAGGTTGATGAAAGTTTTCTAATTACCTAAAAATACAATGGGAGGTAAATTATAAATTTGCGAAAAATGAAAACCCATTTAGAAACCTTCCATAGAGAAGCCACATATGTTATGACATGGATACCCCTCCAAACTCCTACCATAGTGAAGCTTCCCAAATTATGGTATGTAGAGCCTCTATCAGGAAAGTATGATGACCCTAATCACCTGGAAACTATGATGTGTCCCTCTATGTTGTGGTCCAGATCCCCCACCCCCACCCCTATACAAAATCATATGGAACACCCACAATGGCACGGTCTAACCCCTATATTCTAGACTCCTTCTATTTATGAAAATTCAAAAATGGGACACAACCCATATCATGCCCCAATTACCAAGGTTAATACATGGGCTATATCCTCTATCCAAACTAAGTTATAGGTTACCACAACCCTTCTCCAACACTCCCTCAATCACCCAAAAATCCGTGGAAACACCCAAAAACCAAAAAGTATGCCAAAATCATGTAAAATTAATTCCATGGTGATATGTGGGTGCCACAATTCACCCACCCTAGAGACTTTATACCGCTTGAATGACTTAGGTCATGTTTGAAAGAAACAAAAAGATGCACCTGAAGAATGAATCCTTGAAATGAATCCTCAAAATGATGGGATAGTTTTCTAAAGAAAAAAACAAACAACCTCAAGAGAGTTCCAATAAAAAACTATTACATGAGAATATATAGGATGATGGAGACCCAGTATAGGTTTTCCCACCATCTAGAATTCATCAAAAATTGTGATGGCACTTACAACCATTTATATAAGGAGAGTTTCACTGAGATAACTATGATTCCACAAATCAATAAAGGGAACCACAAAACTCCCCCAACCATAATTATCAATCAAGAAACAAACCCAGATTCTATAAAGGGGGCATAATAAAAAGGCTATTTGAAAGACTTTAAAATCAAGGAACATCCAAAGGTTACATGATATAGTCACCAAAACAATCACATCCTAAAATATCAAAATCATGCAATATTAAACAACATACCTTAACAAGGAACAATATCATTCTAACCTTGGGTTATGAAACTACATTAGAAGGAAACTTTGGGTCAAATTTATTTTACAACAACTTATGTTGAAACAAATTTAATATATCAACCAGGTATCCCCTGTAGTCTAATTGGAAACAACCAAACCCATGTTACCTATAAACACACCCAAGGCATCCCAATGTTCAATAAATCAAACCAAACATCACGCATAGTTCTAATCGATTAACCAAACATGTCATAAAAAATCAATGAGTCATGACCATCCCAAAAGAACCACTTCTCAAAAAGAAACAATTAATATATCATCCAATAAACACACCAAGAATAATCCACCTTAAAACCATAACTTCTACAAACTCACTGGGCAAGAATACCAAGACATTTCATCGCCTCTAAATTCAAACATGTACCCAAGACTCTTCTTCCCATGACTATCGTTCCATGGATCACTGGACCAGTCTATCCAAATAAACCTACATAGTCACTGATTACATGTTATAGGAAATGTCTACCATGAATAATTATAAGGTGCTCTAATACACCACCAAGAGGAAAAAACAAAACCTTACACTCCATTCAATGTTTGAGAGTATCCAAATAGAAAAAAGGGGTTACTCTTAAATATAAACAATCTACCTTTACTCAAGTGATTATAGGAGTCTTATTGTAAAGAATATAATAATGGAACCCAACCCATTCATGTTTCTTAATCGAAATACAATTGTACCATTATAAACTGAAGGGAAAATAAAAACAAATGATTCACTAATGAATAGAAAAAATGTTTAAAATGACTATTTTCAAATCCATGGCCCCTAATCATGGGTCATAAAAGATCATTTAAAAAAAATAACAACCATTTAAATATTTTATATCTTTTAGAAAACTAAAAGAAATCATTTTAACAACATCAACTACACAACCTAATCATATAATTTATATTTATTCTTTATTGAAAAATATTGTGTCTCTTAAAACCCTTTAAAACACATTAAAAAAACCACCTTTAATTTTTAAAATGACTCATATTTAAAACACTCTCTAAGAGAGAAAAAATACATTAAAAATAACTCATCAATAAATTCTAAAATAAAAAATGAATATCAAATTTCATATTGAAATATATCACAACTAAAAACATTTTATAATGACCAAGTAAACATTAATAAAAAGTCTTAATGCCTCATTTTCAACCAAATTTTTTTTCCAAAATTCTTATTTTCACACTCAAAAATGATTTCACAATAATCACATAAGTAAGATAACCTCAGAAGAGAAACAAAATCCAAATAAAACCAAATAAAAATATCACAAGGCTCATCTTCATTCTTTTACCATTACTAAAAGAACTGAATAAAATCAAAGTATCAAGAGGTATAACAATAGAACCAAATTGGATGTATAATTATGCTTAAAGTTTTCATATAGTTTGATAGTATGTGTACAAATCATGAAATAGTTCCTAAATTGTATCCAAATTCATGTGTTTGGTCACTGCATAGTTTATTAAGACCTGAAATTCAACCTTATTCCTCTAATCCCCTTTCTATCTCCATCCCAAAATTCTAAGAACATCCCCCTAGGAAACTCATACATTTCTAATAAGGGTAAAATTAAACTATATCATATCTTAATCAAATAAAAATAATAAAATTGAAGACTAATTCCCAAAAATATAATATAAATAAAGGCTCAGGGTGAGAAAGAGCTATCTAGACTCTACCAACACATACCTCCCATGTTATAATATCTTATCTAAAATATAACAGTGTTTATAAATAACAAGGGAATTATTCATGGGCGCAGTCCATCTTCGGAACCTAGATCTAAAACCATTTTCAATTGAATGAATCGAGATAAACCAAAATTCCACATGGCCTAACCCACCACTAGGATGGAAGGGTGTTCTCTATCCCCAAAAGATGACAACATGTTCTTGGATATCAAGAAAAAACACTTCAGAATAATTCCACCTTCCAAAAAAAATATAAATTTTCAGAAAAAAATGCTACTAATCATACATTACCTATCTATATGATGTACATCTATGAATATAAAATAATTAGATACAAACTAGTAAAAACCAAAAAAGTCACAGCTCAAAAAATTTAAATGAGACACAAACAAAAACCATAATTCATATCATTTGTAAATACATAATAGAATAAAATAAATCTCTTACACAATTAATATAAAATACAAAAATAAATCTACAATATCTTGTTGAGTAGGTTATACATTCCATGAAAAATAAAAACCACAACTCGAGAATCTAAAACATCACCCTAAGACCCCTGATCACTCACCATATCCATAAAATCTATTAATTGACCATAAAAAACATCCCATTAGTGGGATATAAATTTTGTAACATGAGAGAATACATGAAGTTTGAATACACACCCATGCATTGGAATATAAACTAGGTGTGAGAAAAAAATGGTGTTGGACCTCTTTAAGTATTATATTCAATTAATTTAATAAAACATCTTATAAATACTTGTTTTGAGATAAATAATAAAAATATGTTTTAAATTTTTAATGATTGTTAATGAAGGAAATGAATGACATACTCTATTACTTTCCTTTTTCAAAATCCAAAAAATAAGCCTTTCTAACAATGGGGAACATCTAGTTTAAAACTATATGTTTCATACCAAAATGTTAAAAAATCATTACATTAAAATTTCCTTCAAACCATGAAAATAGGGTTTTCAAAATATATCAAAGAAAAACAAATTCTTCTTATATATTTTATTGAAATAACTTCACAAATACCACTTCGAAAACAACTACATCATCAATTTATAAATCACACTTTCCATACCCTTTTGAAAATTATTTCTAAGTAATAAAAATGGTTAAAAATAAAATACTAGTATCATAGGAACCATGATATCAATGAGGCATAATAAAGGTGAAACAACTTGAAGATGGTTCTGTGTGAGGAAATAAAAACTAGGGGATACTGAAAAGACATGTAACATGATCCCCTAACAGTATTCCTAACACTAAGATACATAAAATTCTTCAAAACCATATACTTATCTGTATAAGATCCCATAATTTGAATCAATGTACATGAAAAAAGAAATAAGTAATGAAATCACTATAATAATCAACAATAACGAAACACTTTCAAATAAACCTCATCCAACATCTTAAACCCTAAATATAAACCACCACTTTCATTTCATAAATTCTAAATCATTACATAATATATTAACAATATGAAACATCCTCATTAGTGACATAATTTAAAGAATACTGATAAATAAGGGTCTCAAAAGAAGGTCACACAATCATAAAATAATTCATTTATAAAATGTGAAGCGGGACATTCCAAACTAGCATGGAATGCCAAATACTTCTATCTTCTATAAAATTTCACTTTAAAATGTTATTTGAGACCAAGTGACGAAATCATTATTTTAAATCCATTTAGAACCAAACCTTTTTCTAAGAATCACATTTAAAATGACCACATGAGTTAACATGCCATAAAACCGTTTCTTATGTGCCTAAAACACCCTTTTTGATAAAAACACATCAAATTCATAAAATATTTTCTTTTCAAATAATCTAGTGCCAAGAACACCATTAAAAATCCAAATTTTCACTTCAAAATAAATTTAGGAATTTTAGAAAAAACATAGAATGCACAAACACTCAATTTAGAAATAAAAAGTAAGAAATTATATGAAGGACATTTCATGATAGGTACAAAAATCAATGTAAACCCATTTTCAAGCCTCATGGACAACCATATACATTTATAATACATGGAAAAGAAATTAAAAGACTCATTAATTTGAATAAATGAAATATAATGGAGATTACATTGAAACAAATACTTCAATCACTAAAAACAAGACACCTTTGATGACAATAACAAAACAGAGAAAGGATATAGCCTCCACAAGCCCGATCCATTAAAAACCCCATGATTCAGTGAACTCAAACCTTAAATTAATTCAACACGGGGATTAGGGTTTCCAAGTTCAATAAAAAAAGGTAAAGGGAGGATGAAGGATAAAAATGGATAAGGATAGACCAACCTTTTAATCTACTTGAAATCAATGAATGAGGTGTTTGGTATCAAAAAATTGTGAGGGAGAGACCTTAATTGAATTTTCCTCCAGCATCCAACATGGGTAAAGGGGGTGAAAAGGGATAAATTCCCTATAAATTAAATGTTCAATAATTTAAAATTCACCACAAATTAAACCTAGGAAGAAACGATAAACAATACAACCTCCCCTGCTGTTGCGTGGTGTCCCCACTGGATTCCCACTATATTGAAACCTTCCATGTTGTGGAATGGATCACCTCTAATGTGTATGGTTTATGACCATAATCACCTGTATACTAAGGCTTATAAATAAATAATGTAGTGTGGATCCCCTCCCTTACCCGTATGCACACTCATACACAACACCCACCACAACACTTCCTCAACCTTATGTCATGGCCTCTATCCCTTTTTAAAAATTAAAAAAAATAGAAATATCCCATGACTTGTTGAAATGATCAAGGTTGCGGCATGGTCTACATCTTTCATCTACCCCTAGATTTTAGGTCATCTTTACCCTTCTTTGACACTTGCCCGAGAACTCAAAAATCCATGAAAGCACCCTGAATAATTAATGTAACCCAAAATTAAATAAAATTAATACATCCATGATATGTGGGTTTAACCACATATTCTTGAGAGGTTTTGTGGAGGATCATACATATTATAGTTATGTACTCACTCATATATATATATATATGTGTGTGTGTGTGTGTGTGTGTGGGTTTGTGTGTTTTATAGGTTTCTGAGAGGGTGTTGGTGATCAGGTTGGACGATACTAGAACATGGAGATCATGTCTGGTGTTGGTGTCGCTACCCTTGGAAGGTTTTTGGTATTTTATATGGAGACCCTTTTCTCTGTGACATTTATATACATTATTGACTGAGTTTAATTATTTATGTTATGGGGTTGATTGGTGATTGTTTTTTATAATCTCGAGATTTATTAGTGAATTGACTCCCTATAAGGGTTTTATATTATAGGTGCTAGTCGCTAAATCATGGCGTATTGGAGATGGGTTTTATCGACCACTATCATCTTCAATACTAGACCAAGAGTGGTTGTAATTTGTGTGGATTGGGACAATTAGTATTCAGAAATAAGTTATTGTTAACTATTTATAAATAACAACAATCATAAAATATAGTTTAATAATTGATAAATGATAAATAATTTATAATTTATAATTTGT
The DNA here is from genome assembly GCA_963277665.1 of Viscum album. Lineage (NCBI taxonomy): Eukaryota > Viridiplantae > Streptophyta > Magnoliopsida > Santalales > Viscaceae > Viscum > Viscum album. The sequence goes on from OY728123.1 coordinate 1,465,518,312, forward strand.
AATGAATTATTAAAAATAAATAATATATTATAATAATATATAAATAATAATTTATTATTAATTATTATGTAATAATTGATAAAATTAAATAATAGATATTTATTTTATAATTGATAATAATTTATTAGTTCTAATTTTCTTCTTCCTCCTCCCCTGGATGATGTGATAATAATTAATAATTAATAATAGATGTTTAATAATTTAAAATTTAAAATTAATTATTAATGGTTAATAATCTTTATTTAATAATAATTGATACTTATTAACAAAAAATTAGTGATGAATTATTAAAAAGTAAAATTTAAATAATGAATGGGAAAAAATTTATATTTGGTGAAAAATAAATAATAAATACTTAATAATAAATAATTAAAATCAATAATTACTATTTACTAATTACTAATTACTAATTAATAAATATCTATCAATAATTACTATTTTATAATAACAATTTATTATTCATAAATAATTAATAATTAAATATTTATTGACAATTAATTATTGATGATTAACTATCATTATTTAATAGTAATCAAAATATATTAATTTTTAATAAAAAAATATTTTTATTAAATAAGGAATAATGAATAATTAATTAATTATTGATAAAAAATAATAAAATGTCAATTAATAAAAATTAATAATTAATAGCTAATAATTTCAAATTAAAAATTTTGAATTTATAATTAATAATCAAGAGAACTCGTGACAAAAAATCATGGTTATAACATATTTCTCTAGTAATTCAACCACTACATCATTGATCCCCTCACCAAGTTCCCATCTAAAGGCACATGACATTCAATTACCATCTGAACCAACTGAAATTTTATATCCACCTCCTCTAACAAGTTCTCAATAACATGATCTGATGATTATATCTCATACCTTGAAAACATGCGGGACTTAAAATGTAACAAAGAACATACCAAGGTATATCGGTCGTAAAAAACTCTTTGGTGAACTGGTTCAAGCTGCTACCCCTCCTCTCACGTAACCCTTTGATGATAACCACCCAACATGTAGATAAATATTAAATAATATTTAATAAAACATGGGCTAAGGATGTAAATTTTACGAATATAGATTAAATTCCATTAGTTATCCCCATATAGACTGTCATTCTATAAAAACACACAATCATCTTGTGCTGTATGATTCTGGTCCCAGCTTATAATACTACTATCTAGGTAGGACACTCTCTTTTAAAATTGATAAAAAATGATTGCATCTCTTATATAGAATCTCATGGGTCCACTAAATCCATTTCTGTGTTTCCAAGCATACATCACATACTAGGTTCATGTATATTATTGCCTTATCTACCATTGGAACCTCACCTTTCACTTCTCGTAACATCGTCCTAATCATCTTTATGATGTCACTCTATCACTATCTAGACCCCACTAAAACTCATTCTTGTACAATCAACATGATCAGGGGAAACATCTTATTCTTTCATCCAATTATCCTATGGATGGGGTTGAAAAATAAGGGCATAAAACTCTTAGACATACACGCACATGTGGGAGTAATTTCTTTCAAGACATATGATTAAAATTATAAAATTAAAATATAGATTAAATTTCAAGTGTAATCATGAATATATGTCTAGTGGAATATAAAAGTATAAAAAGTATATTGGTAGTTAAACATCAAAACCACTAAATAAAATGAAATAAGAATGTTTCCTAGTAGAATTACAACATCCTAGACCACCAAAAATAATAGTATCTTTCTATTTGGGCCCCATTATCCCCCACACCATTATTTTACATTCCCCCTGGAAATGGATTATGATGGGAGAGGTATATGTTCCCTATTAAGAGGTGTGATTCATTCCCCGCCTATTATAATACGGTGAAATCCTAAATCCACCCCTTAAGGGGACGAACATCCTCTCTAGAACACTAATAATGTTGGAAATAAGGAAATAACCAAGGCATAACAACTACAATTACATGATTGACACATATCCATCCAAGACATTTAACTCCTCCAGTGATGCCCAACCAAACACCATCACATCCCACCATAAACATAACAGATATTCTCTATCATCAATAAATAAGGTATCCTTTCGCTTTCTTACATCATGGAAAGAAAAAACCACATACACACCAAGATATATGGGTATGGTTGAGTAACACTTTACTCAGATAGATCCCCCCAAACTACTCTCATGTATTCCAATGTATGATCTATTCCAAACCATGTGACCAATGTTATTTGGAATAAAAATAGTTTATAATTGAATAGTTCATAAATATTTTCAATAATTCATATTAAACCCAAATCATTCTCACCAGAGAATTCATATTTCCAAACATTCAAAAACGTTTTAGGTTTAATCATAAAACCATAATTCAATAACTTAAGGAATCACGAGAAATATAAAAAAGTAATCAAACATGCACCGGTGTATAAACTAACCCAACTATCATCATAGTGTTCCTTCCACTATTATAACTCCAAATTTTATCAGTGCTCAAAATGAAATTTATTAGAGATTTTAAAAAACTCATATTTTCATCACTAATAAAAGAAATACATTTTTATCAATTAAAAAACATTAATAAAAGATAACCTTTATTAGTACTAATTTATAGCACTAATAAAGTTTATAAAAACATTTAATAATATTTATAGTGAAAAAAACGACACACCAAACCATCTCGAGGCCACCATGTAGCACCTACTAATCCACACACACAACACCATGATTATTAATAATCAATTTCAGCTCAATGAGATTTGATCTCCCAACTCTCACATTGTCCGGAATCACACTTACCGTTATCGCATGTTGTTTTTATTTTTATATAATGATATATTTTTATATTTATATATTTTTGGGTTTGTGTACATATTTATATATATATAATATTTATATTAATATATATATATATATATTAATTATATTAATATAATCAAATACATTTTTTATATAATGATGTATTTATATATTTGTTCATATATATACATATCTCTTTGTGATATTACATATTAATATATATTTGTTGTAATATGTGTGTGTGTACACATAAAGAAAACCCTAATGTGACTTGGCCTATTCTGTAGGGGATCCTTCCTCACATCCTTGGTTGGGATCAGTGCTGAGTTGTAGTTGCGGGCTTTCGACCTAATCCCCCTACCACCATTATTGACCCCCCATTTTATATTCTCCATTTTTTTCATTGGTAACATCATTAGATTTTCAGGTCACGTCAAATAGGATCTTTTTTAAAATACCAATATATATTTATATATATATATTAATCTAAAAATACTTAAATATGGATCTGTTCATATATATATATATATATATTAAATAATTAATACAGTGTTCAGAAAGCACTAATGGTGTCTTTGACAAGGTTACCTATAATATTCCACTTTGGGAATCTTGAAAGGCTTTAAAATATCCTTTTAAGCACACCACTAAAGCAATGTCCACAAAAAGGATAAGGGTATTACTAGTCATTAACTTGTAGGATCATTTCTTAGAATATACTCACATGAAGATAAAAAATGATTTAAAGTGAATGTAGATAAATAGTGTCTGAAATTTTTCTGATTTCTATTCAAGATTATCTCCCTAAACAAATGGTTCTGAGGTCCCTTGTATAGGTCTTTGGTCTTAGCTTTACTGAGAAGCTAGCTCGAATGTGACATAAAATGCACTATTTAGACTATGACAAAAGAAAAAGAAAAAGAAAAAGAAAAAGAAAAATGTGGAGCTCACAACCACAAAACAACCACCACCGACTTCACATTAAAAACAAACTCTATAATTGAAATTTATGATTTGATCCGATCATCCATTTTAGATATGATGCATGTTTGGATCAGTGCCTACAATCCCTCCAAATTTTATATAGTATCACTAATTTCACCAACTGATACATATTTTTTCCACTCTTTCATTTAAATCAATTCATTGATTTCATGTTCAATTTTTTCTCTAACAATAAATATATCTTCTTTATGTCCCTCCCATATCTTGTGTTCTTCAAAAATTGTGTCTGCCTTCACTGTAAATTCTACCAGATATTTCATTTATAAATGTTTCATGTCCTTGAGTTGATAGAGACAAGAACATTGTCTCCTGTAAAGAATATATAATCTATACTTTAGGATTTTTATTTAATTAGATAAACACTACATGAAATATGGATTCCCTCACAATGGATTTTATTCAAACTAAACTCTACACAATATTCATCTCTATACTATGTTTCTTATAATTCTTTATAGAGAGGTCCTTTAGTCCAATTCCTTAGGTACAGATTCCATAACATGATTAATCTGTCTGCTAATATGATGGGTTTGATATGGGAAACCCATCATAGAAAACTTGGATATGAATTGTTTTGAACTCTCCTTACTATTTTGGTACCCAATTAAATATAGAATTTATTTTAATAAACCCTTAGGATTTAACTGCTCCCATTCTGAATGCTTTACGGAATTCAATGAACTCTTCCGGTTCTATATTTGGAATATAGAGATTTTGAATCCCTATTCATTATAATGTCTAAAACCTTTTCAAAACTGGATAATGTTCCACTCTCATTTCTTTTATCCATTTAAATTTATCAAGAAGACTAAAAACTTATACATTCATCTTGATCTATTTAGTGATGATCATACTGATCATATCTCAGCCTTTCTTTTTATAATCCCCCCTAAGGTCCTCAGATTCTTCAAGCATGTCTAAAACATTGTTTAGGCCTCTCTTGAATAATTAATAATATTTATTTTTAGGGACATTTTTATAGATAGATGTGTATTTATTGCATGAAAAATATGGAATCCTTTTCTAATATTTCCATATTTTATTTTATGTATTAGGATCCTCATATAGATCATCATGTAGACTCTCTTGATCTTGATCCTGGTGAAAATTTCGCTGATCAAGTTCTTTAATAGACTTTTTCTTCATTTGATTTTCTACTTCTACTTTATCACCCTATAATTTAAAAATGGTATTATATTTTCTATTAGATCTTCAATTAGTTTCAACCTTCTAGTTCTTTTGAGCCTTCATATTACTTGTATTTTCTGTTCATTGAGTATCATAATGGTCTTTCGGACCACATACAAAGCATTCAATATGGGTATTTTCCTTATAAATGCTATCTAGGGATATTTTTGAATCATGTGTTTTTTTAGCTTTGACAGAAGAGGAACCCATGCTTTATAATATTTTAAAATTACTCAATGAAGGACCCTACTTCGAAACTAGATTCTATACTAGAATCCCTTTCCTTTTTTGAGATTTATCATCAATTTCTTTGACTGGTTGGAATTATACCACCGAATTATTATCAATAAAAACTGAACATCTCCTTGATTTTATACCTTCTTCTATTACACCTGCAAGAGTCAAAGTAGTGTGTTAGTTCATTAGGAACGAAATCACCCTTTCCACTATTATTTTATATATTAAAGTTATTGTATTTAGATTCATTACTCCACCATAATAATCATTCTTGGGTAATCCTTTTTAATTTTTAACTCGTGAAATTCATTATAAAACAACTATCTATTATTATATTAAAAATATTTCCCATGAAAATATCTTTATCAATAATTCCTTTTAGGACATCATGAAATACACTTTCATAGACATGATAATTCTATTTAACCATATTAAAACAACCACTCCATTATCTACTAATAAATTAATCATAGATATTATTTATATTTAGGATATAATCTCATATAGATTCTGATGCATCTATTTGTAATATATGTTCATCTTCACTCCCATCTGGATACTTCAATTCTGGGATGTTCTGTCCTTTTTTTATTCAAAATTGTGATTACATCAGAATCTTCTTCTATCCAATTCTAAGGTACCTTACCGGGCACCATTTTTTGTATTATTACTAATATTTTTTTATAAATCTATAATATATGAATTGTCATAACTTAATATTCCAAGAAACACATATACCTGCTTATGATCTGTAAGCTCATCGTAAAAGTTTCTTTCTTTTCTGAAATATGATGTTGATTAATTTATATAATTAATTGTATTTGAAATCACAAGAAGTATATATTTAGTTATATCCAAATTATATTTCTTTCTAAAATTATCATCCATTATTTTCCAAACACTTCATCCACCACTTGTAATTTTTTTATATTATCTAATATATTTTTACTAAAAATGAGTACATCATCAATATATACTACCATGAACTGTGATAATCAACTCTTGTCCATTCTCCTCTGGAATATTCCGATGGAGTTATAGAGTCCAAATGGTATAAATATCCATTCAAACAAGAAAACTATAATAGTAGATGTTTTTAGTGTCATCACCTCATATTTAAACTTTATCCACCAATAACATGAATTGGTATCAATCTTATAAAATACCCCTATTCTTTCATTCCTGATCCTTTGTCATAAAGCCTCAGGATTAGGAATTTTATATCCATTATTTTTTTTGTTACTGTTAATATCATTATAATCAATAACCATTTTGGATTTACAATGTTATATTTTGTCATAATTCATTACTATGAATGTCTCACTCCTATTAGGACTTCCACTATGCCTAATTAATATAAGTCTAATTAGGTCAGGAATTTGTCTCTCAAATTCCTTAACCATGTCATCTAGATAAGAAATTACTATAATTACAACCATGGTACTTACATTATTAAGTGTGATTTTAGCCTCTATCATTTCATTATTTGATAATGGTAGAAGGTTTCATCACTAATTTTTTGATAAATAATATTTTATCATAACCAATGCATCTTCTTTATTAGTCTAAAAAATCTTAAATACAAATATTTATTATCATTTCTCAAATTTTTTTTTCTATTCTCTATTCTCATGTGGATATTTTTCCACTTCAAGAACATATGATTTATTTTCTCGAACCATTCTAGTATTTCCAAATGCAGTTTTAATCATATAATTGTTGGGGATAATTCCTTATAAAAATATAATTATAGGATTATATATTCTAAGGAATCAATTTTCAATCAATAAATATTCTAGAACTTTAGGAATATAACAAATCATCTTCTCAACAAATATTCTTCCACTAAGTTCAATCTAAACCTTTTTAAAACTTATTTAATTAGAACTCTTACACTGTTACCAACTATAACTTAAAACTTTGTGGATTCCTAGGCTAAACCTAAAAAACAGATTCTTGTGCAATAAAATGTTCTTCTTGTATCAATTAGGGAAATTCATGAAGGTTCATTAATAATTAATTTTACTAATATATCCCAATCCTCTATCATTTCACTGAGTAATGAAGATATCATTATCCTAAATACATCTTTTCATCATAATAGATAGATAACTAAAAATTCATTTTTCTAACTATGTTTTTAGAAATTAATGCTCTAGGTGACCTTACAGAAGTACCTTCATAATTTCCAATTTAGATCTTGATATTTTACAAAGGGTTCTCTAGTATTTCAGATTTGAAATGTAGCATGTTCAAATATAATCTACCTGATCTTGATCCTCGTTATCTAAGTTAATCATCATATTATTTGATCTCATAGATGAAAAGTCTATTTTTGACTCATTTAATAATAGTTGTAAGAAGTTTCTCTTATCGTCGTTTTTCTTCTAGATCTGGCGAAACACATTCTCTAAGCCAATTTGGCCTCTTGGGGTTTACCACCATTGGTTTTATTACTCAAATTGATATTCCTTCATGTTGGAAAATATGTACAAATATTTACACTCTATTATTTATAGTTGGTCTACCAATGTTATCGAACTTCACATAAATATGAGTAATTACTCTAACACATATTATTTTGGGTGTACATCCCAACATATTATACCATTTTATTGTGTTGATATTTAAACCTATATTTTTAATAATATTTTTTCCATTAGTACTACTTGTAAATATGGGGTCAGCTAAACCCATGTAGCTCCTAAATGTAGATTTTCTCATGCTCCTTCTAATAGTGAATTTGATAAATTGGATAAATTTTCATTCACCACTAAAATAAGGATGGGTAGATCATATCCTTTTCTAAATAGGGGATCAACTCTCATCAGATTTTTTTCAAAATTCACAAACTTAGATTTTTTATGGATATCCTTACAAACCATTTCTAGTTTTAGTAATTTTTTTGTAAATAATAATCTTTCTATTTTACAGACACCAAATTTATATTCATTGAATATATTTTTCATGTATCAATATGATACCCAAGCCATCTGGTATACCATAGAGAGATAAAATCTAGGAATCTTTCATTCTTGGAGATATATTAAATTTTAATAATTTTTAGTATCTAAAGAATGTACTATATAAACATATATCTTCGTTACCTTTACCAATTTTTGAGAGTCTTTAGGTGTACTAGAACCTATTAGAATCATGAATATTTACTGTTGTCTCAAAATTAGGTTATTTCCTTCTTCCTCATTTGATTCGGAGTCTTCCACCTCTGAGTACTCTTAATATAATGAATATAAACATTCATCATATGATTCTAAATATTCTCACTAGATAAAATTGAACAATATATATGATGAATATTCCATCATTATTGTCTTAAGAAATTCTCATCATTTGTCTACATCTACGAGAGTGTTACCTCTATTACCTTTCTTCCTACAGAACAAAAAAAAAATCAGAAGTTGATAGATATTTTCCTTTAGGTAATTTGGTTCTGTTACCATATTTTTTCCTTTTTGTTTTCTCTCATATCTTTATGGATTCTATTTGTTCAACGAAATATATTATATTTTTTTAGCCATATACCTAAAAATATAATTAATGAATTTATTTTACTAAATAATTTTTAGTCATTCTTGTTTGATCAATTTGATTAAAACTAACCATATTGAAATTGTGTTCTGAATGTTCTTTTTTGTGGGTTTCTAAGCTCTTTCCTGGTTAGACCAAACCCATATCTTCCTACGATATCGTCTACCTTTGGGAAACAAGATGAACCCATATATGGAATATTTCATTCATCCTTCAATACATGCCTCTTCATACAACATAGAATTATCACTTACCTAATGGTTTCTTCTTGAAATCCAGGAATATCCTATAAATCTTAACATTGGGAAAGATGACCCTTCAATTATAGGTAAAAAATTTAATACCAACTTATTTAATGTTTCTAGAAAAAGAAATATAGAGAATATACATAATCTCCATATATAATATGATAATAACAATGCTAAAACTTACAAATGTATTCTTAAAAATAACCTATGTCATATATTTGGATCTTGGTTAAATATTTTCTGGCTTTCTATACCAATTCTCCATCCTAATCAATAAGTCAATTTCCTTAAAACTTCGGTTCAAGGAAATCAACTACTATTGGAATAACCTCAATTGGGAATGTAACATATTAGAGGATAACTTTTATCAATTATGATTTCCTTAGAAGCCTATCCCAAAATCATACTACATTTTCTCTCAAGGTAGACACTATGAAATTGAATGCACTATCTATGGTCCATGAATATAAACCAATTGATAACATGTAATATAGAAGGTCTAGAGATCATTTATCTATGGATAATTTAGGATCCTTTTACCAATATATATTCTGGATCATCACATGATGATGACCACCTTATGGATGTATTTTCCATGGCCTATATTCTACTTGAATATAGATAGGATATGAGGTATTAGTTTTTCTATTGATATTCTAAAACAAATCCTTGACCAATCCTTTTTTTCATTCCCAAGTGATTGGTTTATTAGAGATTTCCTACCAAACTATCTTTGATTCCCAAGGTTTTACAACAAAACCTTTGGTGGTTGATGACCAAGTCTCATTATTTTTATTCTTCTTTTTTAGTTTATATTATAGGTCATCAACTTTATTTGCCTTTTTTATTATGGTTTTTGAAGACACATTTAGTATCTCCAAGTTATCATTTCTCCCTAGTAGAAATAGTATGGATCTATTTTTGGTAATTCTTGATACTCTGAGAAATACTCAAAACATATTCATTATATTCTTAAGTTTATCCTACAAAAGGTCACATGTAATCACCTAAATTATATCATCGTTATATACTTTCCATTTCTATATATCAGTGTAGATTTATATCTAAGGAAATGGCTTCTTGCTGATTAGAAGCTTCTATTGATGCTTTCCCATCAATCTTATTCCAAATATCTAAAATTATTTTTATAAAACCAGATCTCCACTCGGTAATATATTATTGTTCAAAGAAAATTACTTCACCTTTTGGATCTTATAGTTTCCTTTCCATGTTTTTTCTAACCACTTGTCTTTTCAAGAATGATATTTATTATGCTTTATTTCTACCATCAACTCCTTGAGCTTTTCATGAGTATCCTAGGGTTTCTTATAGATATCCTACTTTTCTTACATAAATTTTACATCATTTTAATGATAGAAACCCTAAAATCATTACACGAAAATGATAAAAAGGTTTAGTGTCTTGGGAAAACAAGGATCAAACATAAATTTTACAACATAATCATTAACATTTAGTTAATTACTTCTTCTCTTTATATTATTGGCACTTGAATTATCCTTATAAAAGTAGTCACATGCGGATATAAATTAAAATAGGGTGAGCTAAAGGCCCAGTAAATGGATAGATAAGAACATGAAACAATATAAAATGGGATGGGAATAATATTTATCATTATAACATAGGCATTTGATCATAATCATGAGAGGAAATATTAAAGAAAGACTTGGAATGTGGGAATGCATAAAAATGAAACATAATGTCTTAGTGGTAAACTTCCACACATATTTGTGAAAAAAGATAACATCATGTTCATGCATACTTCACTTTACTCATGAGGATCTTTACATTACCCAATGCATTGGAGGGAAATATATTTCCGACCGCACCCATCACATCATAACATATACATTGTGTTATATAATTCCAGGCGCACCCATCACATCCCAACATTTATATTATTATGCATGCCACATAGAACATATATCAATATTGAACATATGAAAACCCATGTAAAGGATTGGGTTTCATTTCATACGCATAGATTCAAAAACATTGGGTTCCAAAATGAAATAGTAAACATGATAAATGATATAAGAATCATCAACCTTGATTGAGAAGTAAAAGATGCATTTTTTGAAAGAATAGTTCTTTTTGTAAAACATTATGTTTTACATAAACTCTAGTGGAAAACATGTATATCACATAAAAGGTAATATAATAGTGAATAATTTATTTTTAAGGAGGAACAATGCTGAAAAATGGGCTGAAAGAGGCAAAACCAAAAGAAAGAAAGTTGGGTTCAATAATCCCCCTTACCTTATGTATGAACACTTTATTAACTTTAATATTTTGTATAATGAAAATGTATTCATTAATTAACTATTAAATTACATTTTATAGATTAAAATGATTCATTATGGTTTTATTATGTTCTTTTAGGGGCCTTTTGATGTGTTATAGATTTTAAATTCATTGTTTTGGAGTGTTTTTTTGTTAGTTTTCATAAACGGTTCACTTGTACACAAGAATGAAAGTTCTTGTAGAACATGTATAAACATCCAGAACTAATATAAAATATTTTTAATGATCTTAATGGAGTTTAAATTATATTTTAATTAATTATGTTATATACCATATGGATGAATCATTAGCTAAAATATAATGATTATCGTTTTAGGTTAATTTGGGCAGTTTTTGGGTAACAAAGAACATTTTTTATTATTTAGTATTATGTATAAAAGTTATTAACATAACATAAAAGGGGTTAAAAATACATATTAAAATCCTTTTCAACCATTTAATGTTTTTATTGTTATCCATTATGTATTTGAAGGAAATTGTCTGTGCATTGCCCATGATGTAGGTAAATTAGCACATCATGGGAAACAATTTAATTTTTATAAAGAGGGAGAGGTATGGAGGGGTATAATGAATAATATTCCACTAATATGATATCATACCATTATATAAATCATACTGGAGTTATCATGACATTTGGATAAGGAAATCTGAGGATAAGATAAGAAATGAAATGAAATATGAATGGAATTTGAAAGAATGATAGAGAGAAATTACCCATTGAATATATCCTCTTTGAGAGCCTCTTTAGGGGGAGGTTTTGGTCTTTTTATGAGACCAACGTCTGATGGACATGGGGGAGGAACTTGGGAAAATATTTTAGCAAAATTTAGAGTTAACATGAGGCTTTAGAGGTGTGAGGAAATGTGGTTATGAGGGGTGGTATTTATAGTGGGGGAGAGATGATTTTTGTCAATATTATATTCATTAATTTATTATTTATCCACAAGAAAAGAAATAGTGAGGTTTTGAGCCATTTCTCAATCACCCTTTTTTGAATGGTCTACAAATTTTCCCTTACTTGTGACCACATGTCCCATGAACGTGAATTGCTTCATCCAAAAGTCACACTTGCGGAGCTCAGCATACAACTTATCCTTTATTAAATCCTCCAGCATAGGTATTGGATTTTCTTCATGTTCCTCCATTATCTTGGAGTAAATGAGAATATCATAAATAAAAAATTCCAAAAAATCCAAGGTAATTTTTAAAGACTTTATTCATCAAATCCATGGATATTTCAAGGGAATTAGTACGTTCGAAGGGCATCAATAGAAACTCATAGTTCCCATACCTTTTACGAAAGGCAGTCTTCTGAATATCTGCCTTCTTCACCTTTAGCTAATGATATCCAGAAAGAATATCCACCTTTGAGAAGTATAGATCACCACTTAACTGAACAAAAAATTTATCCATACTTGGAAGAGTAAAATTTTTCTTTATTGCGATCTTCAAATAGAGAACCTATTCTCCCCAATGTGATGCACTATGGCATATGAACCCTTTTCCCAAATGCTCTGGAAGATGCTTTATTAACTCCTCCAGTTCGATAGGATCCATCCTATAGGGACACATTGAGATTGGAGTAGCTCTGGGTACGAGTTCTATAGATAAATCTACTTCACAATCTTGGGTAAGTTTGAGTAACTATTTAGAAAACAAGCCACTATATTCCATCATGATGGGAATTTCAGCTAGGTTAATACTCTCCTTTGACAGAACCATTTAAGGGAGGTATGCCTCTTGACATAGAATCAAAAACCACACCGTTAAATAGTTTTTAAAAAGAGATTCATGATCTTCCAGGAATTTTTAGAGGATCATGGGATGGTTCAGAATATGAAAATATATTTTCCATTTCCTAAAAGTTTATATGTGATTTATATAACAAGAATTAATCCATTCCCATTATAGCATCGAATTACACCAAGGGAAATATCATGAGACTATCTGGATCAATCATCCCACATACACCATCAAGAGAAGAGTGAAACAACTCGGTTTCAATGATTTCACAACTTGGTGTTTTTATAGATATCTCAACATCAAGGTTTCAGGGATTCAATTCAGTAGTTTTAGCAATATTGTGAGATATAAAGGAATTCATTGAACCCGAATCAAGTAATAATTTTTTCATTTTTGAGTGAATAGGAAGTGTATCTTGTATGAATTCATCTTCTTGCTCAAATTATACTGTAGTTCTGACATAATCCTTCCCTTCCTCCATTGGATTTGGTGGATGATAACACTAATTACACTCGAGGGCTTGAGGTTTACTGCACTGGCTTTCATAGTTCCCTTTCTCCCTATAGTTGTACCACTGGACCATGGGAGGTGCTATCCTTTCCCCCACCACATTCTCCTTCCTTCTCATGTATTTTCAAAAATATTGAGCTTTGTGGCCTTTTCTAACACACATGAAGCATTTCCCTATCACTTTGAGTCGATTACCGTAATGATTCTTCCCACATTTTTGATGTGTGGGTGGTTGAGTTTTCTATCCACCTTTCTCATTAAATCCTTCAACATGGAACTCCATCTTTTTATTTCTTATCATAATAGCCTTGTATTAACTCTCAAAACTCATTCTCTACTTTTAGAGAACATCAAAAAACTTCTTCCTAACTCTCAAAGTCTTGAATTGAAAGAGCCTTACAAATGTGTGGTTTTAGTTCACTAAGGAATATATAAATTATTCTATCATTGTTGATAAAAAATCCTAAAACATACCTTGAAAGCCTTGTGAAATTCACTTCATAGATCATGATATATTCTCCAAATGTTTTCTTTATCTCTATTAATTATCCCTCTATCCTTGTATGAAGATTTCATGGGAAATACATGTTAAGAAACATTATCTTAATGTCTTACAACTCCATCTCTTCAATTTATTCTCTCAGCTTGGTTTTCATGATCAAATACCACCATTGGTTGGCCTCTCCATCAAGATGATAACTGGATAGATTCACCTTTTTCATCTCAGAAAAATTAATCATAGAAAATATATTCTCTATTATGTTAACCCACTGTTTCGAAACTAGTGGATTGGAAGATCCATTAAATGTTATAACATCCTCCTTTACCTGAGACAACTTTGCATGCATCACAATGACGTTTTGAACTCCACCTCTTAAAGGATTGGGTATGTTATTCGGGAAATTACTGTATTCTCCCTTACAAGGGTTTTTGGCATGGTTCTCGCCATTTTCTAAATTAGAAAAGGTTAGAACAAACATAAGTCAAAAAATCAGGAATAAATAATTTATTCCTTTGTGAAATTAAAAGTAAAATCATATCTTATGGGATAATTATGTTTAGCAATGATTCTTGTGATAATATATATACTTAGTCTCATACCAGGGATTTCACTATGGTTCTCTAATTAGAATTCCCAAATTAACAAAACTGTGCCCCTGATACCAACTATAGAAACCCTTATTTTCTTATATTACTTTGACATAATTTTAATGATAAACATCATAAAATCAATACACGAAGAATAGATGAAGGTTTATTGACTTGGGAAAACTAGTACCAACCATAAATTTTACAACATAAACATAAAAATTTATTTAATTCCTTTTTCTCTAGCTTATTATTTGCCCTTGTATTCTACTAATTACTAGTAGTCACGTAAGGATATTCATCAAAAGGGGGTGAGATAAAATCCCTATAAGAGGGTATATAAGAACATGAAAAAACATAACATGGTATGATAATAATCATTATCATCATAACATATGAATAATATCATAATAATGAGAGGAAACATTAAGAAAAGACTTGGAATGTGGTAATGCAAAAAAAAATGAAACATCATGTCTTAATGGGAAAAAACAACACATATTTGTAAAAAAATATTGAATTCTGTTCATGAATGCTTCACTTTAGTCATGAGATTCTTAAAATTACCCAATGCAATAGATCCGTATATAATTCCAAGTGCACCCATCACATCATAACATTTACATTGCGCTATATAATTCTGGGCACACCTGTCACATGAAAACATTTACATTATCATGGATGCCACATAGAAAAAATATCAATATTTAACATATATTAACCCATGGAAAATAATGGGTTTCATTTCATAAAAATACATTAAAAAAAATTGGGTTACCAAATGATAGAGGTAATATCATACTTGATACAGAAACCATCAACCCTGAGTGAGAAGTATAATGTGTGTTTTTGAAAGAAGGTCTCTTTTGGAAAACATTATGTTGGACATAAATTCTAGTGAAAAAAAATTATATCCCATAGAAGGTAAGATAATTATTAAAAAGATATTATTAAGGAATAATTGTATTGAAAATGGAGTGAAAGAGTGAAACCCTAATGAAATAAATTTGGGTTTGATAATTCCCCTTACCTTATGTCTGAACGGTTTATTCACTTTAATGTCCGATATATTGAAATTATATTCATTAATTAACAATAAAATAACCTTTTATAAATGAAAAATATTCATTATGGTTTTATTAAGTTATTTTATGGGCCTTTAGACGAGTTATAGAGTTTAAATTCATTGTTTGGGAGTGTTTTTTCTTAGTTTTCGTGAATAGTTCACATGTACACATGATTGAAAGTTCATGTAGAAAATGAATAATCATCCAGAATAGATATTACATGTTATTAAAGATATTATAGTAGATTATATGAACTATTAATGTATCATGTTTTATACAATGTAGATGAATCAGTAGATAAAATTTAATGATGATCGTTTTAGGTTAATTTTGGCAGTTTATGGATCATAATGAACATGGTTTGTTTTATCATTTAGTATTATGTATAAAATTGGTTTCCATAATATTAAAGGGGGGAAATATTTATTAAATTATTTTTTCAACCATTTAATGGTTTTATTGACATACTTTAAGGAGTTGAAGGAATATGGAATTGCATCACCCCTGATGTAGGTAAATTAATACATCACAGGAAAAAATTTCATTTCTTTAAACAAAAAGAGAGAGGGGGGGGGATTATAATGAATAATATTACATTAACATTATTTAATACCATTTTATAAATCATACTGGATTTATCATGAAATTTGGATAATATAATTTGAGGAAAATAGAATAAAATAAATGAAATTTGAAAGGAATTTGAAGGAATGAGAGAGAGAAATTACCTCTTGAATATTTCTTCTTTGAGAGCCTCTTTAAGGGACTGATTTTTGACTTTTGGTGAGACCATGGGATTATAGACGTGGGGAGGAGGTTTGAAATATATTTGAGCATAATTTCGAGTAGGAACAAGGCTTGATAGGTGTGAGGAAAAGAGGTTGTGAGGGGTGGTATTTATAGTGGAGGGGAGAGGATTCTTCTCAATATTATATTCATTAATTTATTATTTCCCCACAATAAAAGAAATATTGAGGATTATTGTGAATAAAAAAGTAATAGGTGCATGTGAGTTAGAAAAATGGAAATTTATATCATCCATGACTCAAGCATGATGCAGAAATTCATTTATTTACCATGTTGTTTAAATTATCAAATTTCAATATTCACCCAAAATTCACGTATTTTAGAAAAAATCCCAAAAATTCATTGTAACCATTTTTCAATGTGTAGAATTAAAAAATGAAGTCCATTTTCTGATGATAATTTTCAAAATTTTATTAATTTAATTTTTAATTAAAATCATAATTTTCTTGACAAATATGAATTTCAAAACTAAAAAATGCTTTTCTAACACATTGAAAAAGTCATTAAGGTCTCATAAAATTATCATATAATAATAAGACATCTAAATAATAGTTTATATGGAATATTTATAAAAACAAATTTTCTTTTAAATTATTAAACTAATCGTTAAATATTCATGACTTACAAAAATACCAACACTATAATGTAATTATATTATATTATCACTAATATGACAGATACCATTTATTTATACTATCATTAGTAAGGTTCCTATTCACTTGGCCAATTTAGTATTAATTAGTGTCATATTACTACTCAAAAGGGCAACATAACTATTCATAAGGGTATGTTACTATTCACAAAAATTAATTTTCCCTATCAAAATCCAAAAATCTTACTGATCGCAACCACATATGTCAGATTTTTGAAATTTAAATCATATAAGTGGAAAATTTAGGTTTAATGGTCACATAGCTGTTAATTTATGCATGATGTGGCATTGTGTTTCCTAAGGTGATTTTATGTGATTATGGCATTACTACAAAAGGGAGAAATTGCATGGATAAAAGTTTGGGTCATTACATTTTTTCCGAACTCAATTACATTGAGTTTGTTTTCGTAGGATAATATGGGTTTTGGAATTTAACGATAGTTTCTAAACCAAATATAGTTATGTTTTTTCATTTAATACCATAACCTTGCTTCTAAAAATTTCTTCTCATAATAATGAAATTAAACAATGGAATACAATTGATTCTTACTAGAAACTCTACTAAATTAGTGCTCTATCTGGATTCATTAACATGCAAGATCGTTTCATGGAATCTCTTTAAAGGAATAACACAATGGATTTGGAGATAATATAGATAAAGAGTGTTTGAAATCATTGTAATTTCTTTTCAAAATCATCTCCTTGATAAAATGGGTCATAGGTCCTTTATATAGGACTCTCGACATAGTTTGTCAGATAAGCTATCTCAAATATGACTTACAATGCACACTTCAGACAGAGAGAAAAGAAATATAAAAATAAAAAGAAATGAAAAAAGGAAATATTAGAGTGAAAAACCATGAAATATCCACCACACACATCACAATAAAAACAAACTACATAATTTACATGTTCAATTTTATCTTATCATCAATGCTAGATATGATGCGTGTCTGGATGAGCACTAAGAATCCATCGAAATTGTATAGAGCATCAACCATTTAACTATCCAAAATTTATTTTTATAACTCTTTAATTTTTATCAATTATTTGGTGGCATGTTGTATTTGATCTCTGAACATAAATATATCATCTTTATGTCTATTTTATATCTTGAGTTCTTTATGAATTGTTTCTGACTCCACCGTGATGTTTGTCAGATGTTCTATTTCTTGATGCTTTATTTATCTAGAGTTGATAGAGACTAACAAATTTTCTCTTAAAAATAATATACAATCTCTAATTTTTTATTTTTATTATTTAAATAAATACTCATACAATATGGATTCACTCTTAATGGCTTATATTCAAACTTAACTTCATATTATCTTCATTTTAACACTATGATTCTTAGAATGAATACTAGACAAGTCATTTAGTCATGTGCCCTGGATACATATTCCATAACATGATCAATATATATTTTAATATAATGGGCTCTATGAGTGAATCTCAACATATAAAACATATATATATTCATTGTTTAGAAATTTCCTTACCATTTTTGGTACCTAAATTAAGCTGAAATATATTTTATAAAATCATAATAATTGAAATGATCCCATTCTAAATGATTTTCCAAATTTGATGAACTCTTCATGTTCTTATGTCATATCTGGTATATGGTGCTTTATAATACCTATTCCTAACATTCTCCAAAACCTTTTCAGAACTAGATATTATTACAGTCGACTCATTTATCTATTCATCTTTTTCAAAAAGACCATAAACTTGGAATTTCATCCCAATCTCTTCAGTGGTGATAATATTGATCATATCTTGATCGAAATTTTTATAATCCCTTATAAGGTCTTAAAATTAATTTAGAATGTCTAAATTTTTTTTCAGACCTCTAGTGAATACCTAATCATATTTATTTTTATGTATTAGATTATATATAGTTGTGGATTTATTCCTTTCCATATTTGGAATCCTTTGAAAATATTTCCATATTTCCTTGGAAGGATTATGATCCTCATCTAGATCCTCATCTAAAATCTCTTGATCTAGTTCTTGCGTATAATTCTTCTAATCTATATCTTTATGAGAATTTTATTGCTTATCATGTTATTCTTATACTTGATCAGCCAAAATTTTAGAAATAGTTTTCTCTTTTCCTGTAGTTATTCCATTTGTTTATACCTTCTGGTTCTTCCGAGCCTTCATATTTCTCAGATTTTATTCACATTAAGTGTTGAAATGGACTTTCTAACCTCATATAAAGCATTCAATATGGATTTTATCTCTATAGTTTCTATATGAGGGTCTTTTTTGAATCATTTCATGATTTTTCAGCCTTCCTGGCCGAGGAACCAAAGCATTCTGATCTTTCAACCTTACTAGATAAAGATCCCTATCTCTAAAGAATATTCTATTCTACAATCCCTTTCCTTTTCTGATATTTGTCATTCAATTATTTTTTAATTGTGAATTGTTCCACAAAATTATTATCAATGAAAATCAGAGATCTCTTTGATTTTCTACTTTCTTCCATTGCACTTACAAGAATCAAAGTAGTGTGGGAGTGCAGTTGGAATGACATTATATTTTCCTTAAATATGTAATATATTAATGTTTTAGTATTTTAATTCATTCCTCTACCATATTAATCATACCTTAAAAAAATTAATTTAATTCTCATTAAATTATTTATATAGAAACTATCTATTCTTATAGTAAAAGGTTTTCCGTTAAAAATATCTTTATCCAGAATCCCTTTAAGGACTGCTAGAAATCATCTTTCATGGACAAGATAATTCTTTTTTGACCCATTAAAATTGCCACTCCAGTATCTAATGATTCTTTCATCATATTTTTTCATTATATTTTGGATACAAACCCTTAATGAGTCTGGTTCATTTGTTTCAAATATAAGTTCATCTTCACACACATATAGAAACTCCAATTAGGGGAGGTTCTGTGCTTTTTTCATCAAAATTATTATTACTTTAGAATCATCTTCATTCCGATTTTGTGGTAACTTAATAGAAAATATTATTTGTAATTGTACTGATATTTTTTTCTAAATATCTTACATATGATTTGGATAACATATTTTTAATGACCCGCCAATTCTCATTGGCTTGAGAGTACAATGAGTCATTACTAGGCCTTAAGAGACACCCCCAAGATGCCCAAGGCAGGCAATAAATGCCGAAGTGTTTCAAATATAAGTTGGGGGATGATTTATCCATTAAGAAATAAACCCATAACCGACCATAAATAAACATTCACTATATGATGCATGAACAAATGAATACTAATAAACAACTTCATTTATAATAAACCACATCTAAGTACACAACAACGAATGACCAAACCAAACATCAAAGTGCACAACGGAAGAACCCGTCAAGGCTCCCAAAAGACACCAAAACTCCACTCCACAAGATCTAAGCTCCAAAACATCTCCCAAGCATCACCACGAGCCACTAGCAATAAGATGCTTAACCTTTACCTGTGTCCTGGAATACGACAGCAGTAAAAGCACCAACATGCCCAAGAAGTGGTGATTATAAAACTCAGTAGGTTTTCCCCAATGACTTCCCTACTCACGCCACTAGGATAGAAGTGTTAGCCACATTGATATAAAAATAGTTTATATAAAACATTTTCTCAAAAGCAGTTTATAACTAAATATAAACAAGTTTCCAAAAACATTCGTAACCAAAGAAGTTGAATTCAGTTTCCCAACAAGTCATTTTTTCAGAACAATCACCAATCAAGCTTTCAAACCATCTAACAAAACATTCCTTGTTGGCATACCTAGACATTAACACTAACCCATGCAACAAACCATGCATGCTACCTATAAGAGGGGAGAATCCCTAACCCTTATCCATCCCAACCATGATGGGGGATACTTCTTACCCTTATCCAACCCAAATGCACATGAATGCTTGACGGGGGAGAGCCCTAACCCTAATCCATGCCAACACTGATGGGGGAGACCGCTAACCCTTATCCTTCCCGAATGAAATATGAATGTTTGACGAGGGAGATCCTTAACCCTTATCCATCCCAACACTAACGGCGGAGACTCCTAACCCTTATCCATTCAGAATTCCAGAAGAACACACACAACACATTCACAACAATCATGCCAAAACCATCCTTTCAATAGAACTCCTTTCATTGAATACCATTTCCATCAAAACCAAGTGTGTTCAACCAATTGAAACCATTTCAATAAAAAACCTTTTTTTATTGAAAACCCATATTTTATTAAACTATTTACCATTCCAGCAGATCCACAATTTAAAATCATCATTTTAAATTCAAGAAGCCAAATCACTTTGCACAACAATTCACAAAGATTTCACAATTTAATCTAAACCATAAATCATCACTAAAGAATATTTATTCTATGATTTTCAAAATCAAATCCATTAAAATAACCCAATTTGAATCTAAGATAATCAATTATAGCAAAAGGATTCAGGTTTGAAGCCTCCTACCTGAAAGGTTTTGACGAAATCCCTAACAAACAGAGAACACACAAGAAAATCGGGCCAATTCACCAAGGATCTTTCTTAGATCTCTTCTCCTAACACAACCAAGACCAAAACTCATCATACTTTTAATCCACACACATAGATCTACCCATAATAGGCGTATATCTAAGAACTCAAGAGAAGAGAAGAAGTCGATCTATGTAGATCTAAGAAACCAATCATGAATGATCACATACCTCAAGAATTCGGCTACGATTTGTCAAGAGAAGCCTTTATATCACCTTTGGAATTATGGGAGAACCCTCTTTGACCTTAGTAGAACCAAAATCCTGAGTTAGGGCCACCTAGGAGGGAAAATGAGCCTCTTAAAGTCAAAACGCGTAAGATCCACTTTTATAGGATCTCGTTTAAGTGGTCGCACGGTTAGTTCACCTAGGTGGACAAAGCCTACGCTAACCATGCATTAGATGCTGCCTCTTCTACCCTTCTCGCATGGTTTGGCCACAGGGTTTAAAAAACCGTTCAACACACATGCAGAAGCTACCACCTCCAATACCATCTCCGCATGGTTTGGAAAAACCGTGTGCCACCCGTGTGGCTTCCCTTTTTTCCCCAAAACTCATTCCAAGTTCTCCCGACTCTCCCATTAATCACCCTTAACATTATAACTAATAAAAGCATCAAGAATGGGTTACATACAAGAAACTGGGGGTACTAAATTCTCCCCACCATTGGTCATCCAGTCCTCGAAAAGTAGAAAACCTTCACCCAGCTGAAAGAGTTCCGACCATTGCTCTTTCATTTCTTTCTCACGTTCCCAAGTCTCTTCTTGAATCTGACCATGATGCCATAAAACCCACACTAGACCGATTCTTGTTCAACATAAGACTTCTTCTTGCCTATCCTCAATCCATACCAGGATATGTATCAATGAAGCATCCGGCTCTAGGTCAACGTGATCCCATATGATCACATGGTCAGGATCAGGGTAATACTTTTTCAATTAAGATACATAGAATGCATTATGCACCCAACTAAACTGTGGTGGTAATGAAAATTTATATGCTACCTCTCCAAACCATTCTACTATCTCCAAATGACCAATGTATATAGGAGATAACTTTCCATGCTTCCCAAAACGGTGATGTCCATGTCTTGGATAGATCCTCAGAAAATGTGATCACCCACAACGAACACCAATGGTCTGCGACGGTGATCTGCATAAGATTTCTGATGACTTTGAGCCGTCTCCATCATCTTCCTAATCAACTCGATCATCTCTATTTTCTCCTGGACAAGGCTGGGCCCGACTAGTGATGTTTCAACCGTTTCCACCTAGTATAGTGGAGAACGACAAGGAAACCCAGACAATGCTTCAAACGAAGCCATGCATATCGAGGCTTGATAGCTGTTATTGTATGAGAACTCCAATAAGGGTATATGATCCTACCATGAACTACCAAAATGCATTACACAAGCCCACAACATATCTTCCAATGTTTATATCGTTTTCTCGGATTGCCCATCTATCTGAGGATGATACACCGTGCTCATAGTCAACAGGGTCCCAAGGGCTTGCTGTAATGATTTCTAGAAACAAGATGTGAACCTAGGATCTCTATATGAGACTATAGACATTGGTACCCAATGACTCTTTACCACTTCTCGAATATAGATTTTTGAAAGATCTTACACCGTATGAGTTTTATGAATTAGGATGATATTGGCCGACTTGGTAAGACGATCCACTATCACCCAAATGGCATCATGTTTCTGGACTGTTCTTGGAAGACCTATAACAAAATCCATTGTTATCTGATCCCATTTCCACACCGGGATTGGTAAATATTGTAACATACCAGCTGGTCTCTGATGCTGTGCTTTAACTTGCTGACACGTTAAGCACCACAAGATGAACTCGGCCACCTTCCTTTTCATGTCGCTCCACCAAAACTGTTCCTTCAACGCCTTATACATCTTCTATGTACCTGGGTGTACCACCCATCTTGAATGGTGATAATCATGAAGGAGTTGTTCCTGCCAAGACATATGTACCACCATCCGATCTCTGAAATACAAAATTGAACCCCCATCAAGTTTTCAGCCATCTATGGTCTCCCCACCATTTAGTTTTAAACATATAAACAGACATTATGCATCAGATGTTTGTTCTTCTTTGATCGCCTTTACTAAATCAGGAACAAGTGTATCTGAAAATAAAACTTCAACATCACCTCGGTCTTCCCATTACACATGCATGTTGGCTAAGACCGACATCAATTTCCATTCATCTGAAGCTTCTTTTTCTAACTGAGCATATGAAATTATACTCAATGCATCCTCCACCGAATTTCCTTTTCCCGGTGTATAGATCAAGTCAAAGTTTAACATTTGGAGATACTCCATCCGCCTCAATTTCCTCAGATTCAAATATCACTGTGAGAAAATGTGTTTTAACCTTTTTTGATCCATAAACACAGTAAATTACTCACCAAAGAGATAATTTCTCCATGTTTTCAAAGCATGGACGACTGCAGTCAACTCCAAATCTTGTGTTGGGTAAGTTTTCTCATGCACTCTCAACAGCCTTGGGCCATAAGAAACCAAATGGACTCCTTGCATGATAATACAACCCAACACTATTTCTAAAGCATCACAATACACCACATAGACCTGTCCTGATTCTAGAAAGATCAATATAAGTGCTGATGTAAGATGAACATTCAGTTCCTAGAAATACTTCTGACATTCTTCTTTCCATTGGAATGGAGCATTATTGTTTGTCAGAGCTATCATTGGTGAAGCTAGTCATGATAAATCATGCACAAAGTGTCAGTTGTAACCAGCTAGACCAAGAAAACATCGTATCTTGAACACATTCCTTTGTGGTTTCCAAGCGATAACGGCTTCTATCTTTTTAGGATCAACTGAAATGCCTTTCTCGGAAATGAGATGGCCAAAGAAATTTACTTCCTGTATCCAAAAATAACACTTTGATAATTTGGCATACAAAGGATGATCTCTCAAGATTTGTAACACCATTTCCAGGTGCTCCTCATGATCAGCCCTTGACTTCGAATACACCAAGATATCATCCACAAACACCACAACGAAAGAATCCAAATATTGCGGAAATATCTGATTCATTAAAGCCATAAAGACCACCGGTGCATTCGTTAGACTGAAAGTCATGACTATATATTCATAGTGGCCATATCTTCTTATGAAAGTGGTCTTTGAAATATCCTCCTTTTTTACTTGCAATTGGTGATATCCTGGTCGCAAGTCAATCTTAGAGAACCACTGATCTCCCCTTGATTGATCAAACAGATCATCAATGTGTGGAAGTGGATATATTTTTTTTTATCGTATCTTGGTTAAGCTTACGATAATCAACACACATCCAAAGAGTTATATCTTCCTTCTTCACAAACAAAATCGGGGCTGGCCATAGAGAAGTACTTTGGTGAATGAAACCCTTTCTTTCAAGCTCCTCTAACTACACTTTCAATTCCTGTAACTCCATTGGTGACATCCTATAAGACGGAAGTGAAATTGGACTGGTCCCTAGAAGGAGATCAATCGTAAACTCCACTTCCCTTAGAGGTGGCAACCCTGAGAAGTTATTGGGAAAGACATCTGGAAATTGATCCACCACCGCTAGAAAACTATCTCTCGCGATTTCTTCCATTGATAGCAAAGACAACACTGCCAGTTGGTAAGAGATCGTTCCCACCATTGGTTCCAACTAGATCTTTGCATCTTTCATTTCCATCCTCTCTCTTCTGAATAGATGGTCGATGCCGTCCTCAATCCTGAAACTAACCATTCTCTTATAACAGTCGATGTGATCCTTAAACATTGTCAAGCAATCCATACCCAGGATTGCATCATAGACATCCATGTCCAACATCGAGAAGTCCCATTTTTACTCATCTCCATCAACAATTACAGCACATGCTCTACACACAAAGTCTTGACATTCTCTTTCTCCAAGAGGAGTTTTCAGTTTCAAAATAGAAGGCATCATTTTCAGTTTTAAAAAAACCAAATCAATAACATGAGAAACAATAAAGGAATGCGATGCACTAGTATTTAAGAGCACTTGCATAAGGGTAGAATTCAAAATAATCATACCTCTCACTGTAGATGGTCCAGCTTTATCATCCACTATCACATGCTCAACTCCATACAATTTCTTCATCGTAGCATGATTCTCCTTGTTGCCTTACTGAGATTTCCCCAGTTTAGGATTCATGGTATTTCTAGAATCACCATGGCTAGATCTACTCTATTGATGAGACTGAGTCTGCTGGCCTCATCCAGTTGATGCATACAATTCTTGTGACGCCTACGAAGTTTCATGTGCACCCATACTCAGAGAATTCCTATAATAGCACTGTAGATGCCCCATTTACTGCAATGGTGACAAGCTATAGGTTGTGCCGTACAATCTTTCCTTTTGTGGTCAAGTGAACAACATTGAAAACAATCTTCTTTTCTCTGAGGCCGTAGAGGAAGGTTCACTCATCCTACTGTCTGATAGTGATTCCCACTTGCACAGTGGAAATAGGTGTCCCTTTTCCTCTTGTTCCCAGATTATGAGTTCCCACCATTTCCTATAGGTATCATCATTCATCCTCCTATTGATCTCGAGATATCACATTCAGCAACAGTCGCTCTGTTCACCATCTCTGTATAATCCATAATACAGAGCACCACAATATTCGATCGAATCTATTTCCTTATCCCCGATTTGAAGATGGGTGCCTTCAACGACGCACTTTTCGCGACCTCTGGTGAAAAACAGACTAAATTCATGAATTTAGCCACACACTCTATGACAGAGAGAGTCTCTTGTTTCATCATGAAGAAGTTCATTGTTTTCTGGATCTTGAACATGTGAGAATAGAATTGTTTGTTGAAAAATTATTAAAAAACCTCCCAGGTAAGGCCTTCATCCAATTTAGCATGCACCGCTAAATCCCACCACTGATGTGCAAGATCCTCGAGCATATACGTCGCCAACATGACCTTCAGCTCTGATGGTGTGCCAATGAAATCGAAGATACGATTCATCCTACTTAGCCACACCTCCACCTTTTCATTTTCAGCATCACCCCGAAAGTTCGGTGGATTATGCTTCATGAACTGGATGGTATGATCCACATGCCTTAGTTCATTTCTCTAGTTCCCCATATCCACTGCATGAAAAGCAAGAACAATACACTGAACCAGCTCTTGCTTCACACGTGGTTTGGGTGAAATCACATTTTCTGCGGCTTCTTCGAGTTGGTTCCGACGACGCCTACCAGGTGCCATTTTCTAAACCAAAAACAAACTCTGTCAATCTCACTCTCTAGCAACTGATGTCTTAGCATTGAAATTCTATCACATCATCTATCACAACATTGTTTTTACAAAAACAACCTTTTTACATGTTCAATAATTTTTGAAAACATTCAACATATGTTTTGAAAATCAACCCATTTTCAAAATACACCAAATGATCTGTTTTCCAAATCTTTCTCTTGAAAACAATTTCTGCATTTTTCAAAAATTGGCACCGTGCACAAAATCCTTACTCATTCCTTATAATGAGATATGAAATCCTAGTGGGAATTCATTCCTCTACAATGCATTTCATGCTCCTGTCATTGGGTAAAACCATGACAATGATATTTCCAACATTCTAGAAGTGTATCCAAAACACTTATCTTCCCAACACCCTGGTGACTTGAAGTTTAGCATAAACGAGTTTGCTACGTCCTTTTATGCTATACATTTCAAGTTCCAACAATCCTACTTCTATCTAAGATTTTGACCCAAGGAATAGACAAGAATGAATTTCAACTCCAAGACCAAGAACAACGATGGCGACTTGTTAGGCAAGGACCAAGCAATCTGATACCATTTGTAATGACCCGCCAATTCTCATTGGCTTGAGAGTACAACGAGTCATTACTAGGCCTTAAGCGACATCCACAAGATGCCCAAGGTTGGAAATAAATGCCGAAGGGTTTCAAATATAAGTTGGGGGATTATTTACACTTTAATAAATAAACCCATAAACCAACCATAACTAAACATTCACTATATGATGCATGAATAAATGAAGACCAATAAACAACTTCATTTATAATAAACCACATCAAATTACACAACTGTGGAAGACCAAACCCAAAATCAAAGTGCACAATGGAATAACCACTCAAGACTCTCAAAAGACACCAAACATCCACGCTCCACAAGATTAAAGCTCCACAACATATCCCAAGCATCACCACAAGCCACTAGAAATAAGATGCTTAACCGTTACCTGTGTCCCGGAATAAGACATCTGCAAAAGCACCAATGTGCCCAAGCAGGGGTGAGTATAAAACTCAGTAGGTTTTCCCAAATGACTTTCCTACTCACGCCACTAGGATAGAAGAGTTAACCACATTGATATAAAAATAGTTTATAGAAAACATTTTCTCAAAATCAGTTATAACTAAATATAAGAAAGTTTCCAAAACCATTCATAACCAAAGCAGTTAAAACCAGTTTCCCAAAAAGTCATTTTTTATAAAAATGACCAATCAAGCTTTAGAACCATCTCACAAAACATTCCTTATTGGAATACCCGACCATTTCCACAAAACCATGCAACCAACCATGCATGCTACCTGGAATAGGGGAGAATCCCTAACCCTTATCCATCCCAACCATGATGGGGGAGACTTTTTACCCTTATCCAACCCAAATGCACATGAATTCTTGATGGGGGAGAGCCCTAACCCTTATCTATCCCAACACTGATGGGGGAGTCCCCTAACCCTTATCCGTCCCGAATGCAATATGAATTTTTGATGAGGGAGATCCGTAACCCTTATCCATCCCAACATTGATCATGGAGACTCCTAACCCTTATCTGTCCCAAATGCTAGATGTAAACACACAACACATTCATAACAATCAGGTCAAAACCATCCTCTCAATAAAACACCTTTTATTGAAAACCATTTCCATCAAAAGCACATGTGTTCAACAAATTCAAACCATTCCAATAAAACACCCATTTTTATTGAAAACCCATCTTTTATACAACTATTTACCATTTTAGAAAATCCACAATTTAAAATCAACATTTTAAATTCATGAAGCCAAATCACTTTCCACAACAATTCACAAAGATTTCACAATTTCATCAAAACCATAAATCATCACTAAAGAAGATTTATTATATGATTTTCACAATCTAATCCATTAAAATAAACCAATTTGAATATAAGACAATCAATTCTAGAAAAATGAGTCAATAGAGGAGCCTCCTACCTCAAAGGTTTTGACAAAAACCCTAACAAAAGGAGAATGCACAAGAAAACAGGGCTGATTCACCAAGGATCCTCCTTAGATATCTTATCCTACCACAACCAAGACCCAAACTCGTCATACTTGGCATCCACACACATAGATATACCCATAATAGGCATAGATCTAAGAACCTGAGAGAAGAGAAGTAGTAGATCTATGTAGATCTAAGAAACAAAACATGAACTATTACATACCTCAAGAATCTAGCTTTGATTCGTCAAGAGAATCCTTCAGATCACCTCCATAACGATGAGAGAACCCTCTTTGACCTTAGGAGAACCAAAATCCCGATTTAGGGCCGCTTAGGTGAAAAAATGAGCCACTTAAAAGCAAAAATGTGTGAGATCCAATTTTATAGGATCTTGTTTAAGTGGCTGCACAGTTAGTTCGCACGGTTTGAAAATCCATGCACTTACTATGCATTAGCTACTACCTCTTCCACCCTTCTTAGATGGTTTGGCCGCACGGTTTGACAAACCGTGTGACACCCATGCGGAAGCTACTACCTCCAATAAAAACTCCACATGGTTTGGCCGCACAGTTTGGACAAACCAAGCGCCACTCGTGTGGCTTCCCTTTTTTCCCTAAAACTCATTCCATGTTCTCCCGACTCTCCCATTCATCACCCTTAACATTATAAACAATAAAAGAATCAAGAAAGGGTTACATACTATAAACTGAGGGCATTACAATAATATACAAATAAAGATATGTATCAGCTTAAAATCTGTATGCTCATCTGGGAGTGTTTCTATCATTTTTTTGATAAATTTTTGAATATTTTCTCTACTTCCTTGGATTTTCAATCCCAATAATTCAATTTTTTATTGGCTTAAAATGAAATTTCTTTCTTAAAGTTTCATCTCATATTTTCTGAACACTTAATCCACCGATTGTAATTGTTTGATACTCTCTTATATATTTTTAATAAATATGAGAACATCATCAATATATACAACCATAAATTATGATAATATACTAATTTTCCTGTCAATTCTAGTTTAGAATATTGTTGGGGTATTCTTGGGTCAAAATAGAATAACTATACATTCAAACAAGCTAAACAGTGTTGTAAATGATATTTGTAGTATATACTCCTCTTTGATCATAATCTACCAATATCCATACTTGTCACGAATAGTCCCTTGGGGCCCGTACCATGACTACACCAAGCCAACCTTCCATAGAAAAAGGGCTGCTGACTACCGCTGGATTGGTGTATCCGTAAAAGGGAAAGAAATTGCCATTAAAACTATACAAACACACAGAGAAGATCACAATAAAAAGAAACTGTGAAGTAAAATGCTATAGTAAAAGAGTGTTGAAAGTAATGGGGTCAAAATAGAAGCCCAATTGGAAAAGTACTAGTACAACTCAAAAGTACAAAACAACATAAAGGTGAAAATCAGCTCCTAGATCATCCACTAGAGATGTAATGCCCCGAACCTAGTTACCCAGAGTCAGTTCATTATTACGTATCATTGGCATGATCACAAAAGATGAATTCTCAAAAGGCCTATTAGTTTAGTAGCCTTGGAAGTACTAGATACATTTATATGGTTTACATTACTTCATAAAATGGAAAACTACAATAACATTGTTTCCATAGACTACACTGAGATCCCATAGACTATCCATACAGGTCAGTCATAATATACATCTTCGTAACCTATGAAAAATAAAACATAGAAAGGGTTGATCTCAGATTCTTAATAAGTATAACAATATAGCAGAAGCTTTCATAAATAAGCATAAACATTTAAGGATATGTATAAAAATAAAACAAAATCCTTTTCAACATAAACTTCATCATAATATAGAAAATATAAATCAAAATAGTTCCATTTACTTACTGACATGAATATTATACTAGTCTAATAGTCACATGCAATATCAATATCCACTTTCTTAATGATGGAATGCATAATGCCAGAATTTCATAACCACATAGTCAATCCCTTGTGCCAAGACTGCAAATAAGATTTTATCAAGGCCTTGTTCCAAGACACTAGTTTGTCTCATGAGACCAACCGATGCATCGAGTAGCTATAGCGGGCTCCAACTTTCAGTTACTAAGTCCAATGCATTCCTCATATGAAAAGGTTGAAACTTAATCTGAACATTCATATTAAAACTAGCATATGAAATGTCAACATTTTAACCAAAAACCATGAATGGTATAAAAATAGCACACCCACGGTCACACAAAACTCATTCTATAAAATATGGAAGATTTTATTATAATAGATCAACCACAATAGATAATAATGAATGATATTGACATAGATAAAAATAATCATCAAAAATATTTGAGAGAAATTTCCCCCTTTTTCATGAAAACATTTAAAAGTCTCACTATTTATCAAGAAGCCGTTTAAAATAGATTTTTGTATCAAAGTATCCCATACCACATTGAATCGTTTAAAAGGAATTTTAATTTTAAAACTTCAATTTCCATATAAATAAATCCTTAAAACCGTTTTTAAAACATGGACATTAATGAGAAGAATTTAAAAAAATAAATATTTAAAACATTTTAAAATGATATTTTAGTTAGAATTCCTAACCAACGGAGAGAGACTTTTATGAAAATAATTGCAATAATAAAAATATTATAATATCATTGGAATAAAGGGACTCATGATATACTATGTCAAGGTACATTATATACACCATATAAAAGTGAATTGGCATATAACAACAAGTAAGTCTCAATGGAATGTAAATTGAGAGGAAATATATTATAAAGAATGTATCCTTATGTTAAGGATAAATCAACAACATAATTATGTGTGACAAATATAAATACACTAAATATTATTTGGTATTCATTGTAAATCAATCAGAGAAAATTCACACATATTATTGTAAAAACAACATCAATAAATTGGATGTTTAACTCAATAAATGGAGATTGAGTTAAAATTACTCTTATCATGTTCATATCAAGGACTTGAGAATTTATAAATCAAGTAATTATGTGTATCAAAAGTATATCCCAAGAACGGGGAGTGGAAATTACTAAACAAATAATAAATTGTGATTCCACCCATAATCATTGAGTAAAATAATCAATGAAGTGTACGCAAAGCTGAATGGGTGGAAATTGAAATTTAAAATCCCTTTACCAATTTGGTCACTTATGAAACATACATCCCATGAAATATGGATCATAAAATGAATATGTAAATAATCATAAATTAATGTATATTACAGAAATAATACAATCATTGGGCAGTACATACACCACACAAAAGGAAATAGTGGCAATATGACATGAATCTCACGGAAATAGGAAGTGAGATGAAAACCCTTACTTCATTATAATCAATCGATCCGTATGGCCAAAAGTTAATAACAAACAAATGAATCACAGAATACCATGAATATAAAGAGAATCATGACAATATATATCAAATTATAGTACACAATACACCATATTTAATAAATAAGTGGTGAATAATGAAAATTTCACAGAATTAAAAGTGAGATAAGAAACCCCTTACCATGTACTTTTTCTTGGTTGAGGGTAGATTAACCTCCTATATAATGGTGAAATAATTGTTATTAAATTATAAAAGAATCATATACATTAATATGATATCATATATGATCTTTTAATATTGCGTTTTTAATTATATCTTAGTATTATCGTTATTTCGGGTGTTAATTGATTCGTATTCCTTTATATGCTTTGTTACGTGAGCCATATTTTTTATGTGTGGAATGTATCTTATTCATATCCAGAATCATATCAATTCATTAAACATTATTTTTAATCATGTAATGAAAATTAGTCTTGAATGGATACAATGGGGAATGAATCTCATCGCGTTTGTGGAGAGGGTAATCCGTATGTACGCACGTATGGTGACATGTCATTCAAAGGATGGATATAATAATGAATATGGTTGTACCATATTTATAATAACGTCACAATATATAGAATATACTAGAGTTATAATTTAATAATGGAAACAACTAAGAGAAATGAAGTTTAAGAAGAAAGGAACTTGAAAGAGGTGGTGAGATATTTACCTCTTCTTCAGGTTCTTTCTTTTGATTTGATCAAAAGGGATCGTTAGGTTGGATTTATGACTAAATAAAGGCCTCTAGGATGAAGGGAGGACAGTTGGGAGGGTATTTGGGTAGGTTTTGTCCGAGACAAAAGTCTTTGAAAGTTTGAATTTGAGGGAAGGGGGAGTTCCCTTTTATAAGAGGGGTGAGGGGCACCTTAGGAAAAGCTAGAAATATTATTTTATAATAAAATAATTTTCGGTTTCTAAAGGCTCCAAAATGAATTATTTAAAGGATGAGGTGGGTATGGGTTGAAAATCACTCAACCAATTGGTTTTTTATAGGTTTGTGTCTCCATATTAACTTTATCTTTTGGATTTAACTCTTAGTTAAATAGTTTGACATTTACCATGTCTCTTTGTTTTTTTATATTATAAGGTTAATAAACATACAATATACTTACAATAGAACCCAAAGTGGTTAATTGATGAAACAAATATCATTATATAAGTCTTTTGGTAGATCCATATATTTTTAGGAATATAATATCAATTAATAATATAATATTTGTTTTCAAAACTCTTTTATGTCAATTTTGACACTATTTGGTTTTTTTATAAATTCATTACTACATTATGACTTGAAAAACAATTCATCTAACCAACCCTAACATGTCATATTAACCTATCAAATTAGTGTAATTCATATAAAGTCTCAAATTACATTTATTTGGATATTTATAATATCAATTATTTTAATATTTCATTAATTAGGTAATTAATGCCTCGTCATTGTGTCATTAATATATTAAATTATGTAATGTATAAAAACTATAAATAAAATACCATTATGTAGGAAATATTTTTAGCTTTCTGATTAATATTTATAGTCGAACTTATCTTATCTGTAACCCTATATTAAAAATGGTTAGTTATTAAACATTAAATTTAACACTTTTAACACTTCTTTGAATTAAATAATAATAAATGTCCTAATCTAATCTAAGTGGACCAATGTGGTTCATATTTTATTCCTAAGTTTTTTTGGGTCAAATTATAGTTATCCAATAGAATTAGAACATTTTTTGGATAATAATAATATCATATTTACCCTTAATTACCATTTTTTACTTTTAACCGTGGTAAATAAAAGTAAAAAGTTACTATTCACCAAAAATTATTTTCATCTTATTGAACCAAATTTTTCCTACTCATATCGACTGTGTCTCTTGGAATTTTGAAATTCCACTCACAGAAGTAGTAAAAATATGTTTTATGTAAATTTACAAATACTCCTTGGATGTGGGTAAAAGATAGTAAAAGGTTCAGTAAAATTTTTTTATATCAAAAAATATTATAAACTAACTCCAATGAATTACATTGAACTTATATAAGTATTATGTATCTAGTTTGATGTAAAATAAATTTAAATAAAATAAATAATTATTTAAATAAAGAGACGGTTTTAACGAATAACTTAGTGTTTTCACTATTCATCAAAATTGAATGTTTTCAAAAAAAATTCCAAAAATTCACCCTAAGATAATTTTGATATTGTGAATTAAAAAATTAAGTCCATTCTACCAATTTCAAAAAATTGAAGTTGTATTAATTAATTTAAAATTAATTCCAGTTTTCAAAACCAAAAAGCGTATTTTTTAGAAATAATAACTATCAAAAGATTGACACTTGTTTACGTCCAATTTCAAAGTGAAATTAATTACAATGACCATCATTAGATTAAATGGTAAAAATATAATCTAATTATACTTATAAACCATTAAAATGTATAATTCAACACTATAAATTAACTTGATTAAAATGTTGTTTTCATTTAAAATATAGTATTTTTCACTATTCACCCAAATCTGAAAGTTATTAGAAAAACACCAAAAATTTATTGAAACTAACTTCTTATGTCCCGATTCTAAAGAAGAAGTTTATTTTCTAAAATTTAATATATAAAAGTTTCAAATACTACATTTAAAATGGGTTCACCATTAAGAGGCGGTAAAATTGCATTTTTTGAAAAATAATTCTTTTATCTAAAAAATGAATTGGTTCTTACATTATGTCTAAGGAACTCATAATATGGTTTTAATATTACAAGGATTTTATAAAGTTCAAAATCAAGTTAATACTATTCATAACGGCTTTTGAACTCCTATTTTGGTATGTCGTGGTACTCTTGAACTCAGTGTTGCGTGTAGTGTAGGTTATTGCATTACTTTGAAGAAATTATGTACTATGAAATATTGGGGTGTTATATTATTTCCCCCTTCAATAAATTGAATCATCGCAATTTGAAATTGTTCTTAGAAAATAAATGTTTGAAAATATAAAATACATTTTTGGGAAAACCCACATCGAAAATAGAGTCAATAAAACTACCCCTTTAAAAGAAAGAAAGAGAAGTAAAAAGGTCACCCATGATAACCCATACTAGGATTCCATTCAGTAAAACATAGATATGGAAGATAAACTAAGTGTCATGTTCTGATGGAGGGGGATAGAAAACATCATCAGGAAAAAGATAACAACAAGAAAACCATAAAATTGTGATGGGACAAACAACCATTAGTTTCCCAGAAGGAAAATTAAATGGACAACCTTTTTTTTGTTTCAAGTTACATTTCATAATGACGAGGAATTTATTTATGAGATAGACTAAGAACATAAAGCGATATACCTACTTTTTAAGTAGAGATTCATTCTTTAAGATATTTCTACCACTATCTCATTTTTTAAACGATGAGTATTCAAGTTGACATTGTCACATCATTGGAGCTAGAATCAACTTATAGAGAATCACATGATCCAAAAAGGATAAACTATACAATTAACTTGTATTTAGAGATTAATAAAAACCAAAACAGTTAGAACAAGATCAGATGATCCCCCCAAAAGGATATTATTTTAGAGAAAGAAACACTAATCTTAATTTCTAAAATTAAACCAACAATACCCCCAAAGTTAAATAAATACCATAAAATAAACAATTGTTCTTAAAATCATTCAATATAATCCAAACTGATATTGAAACACAAAACATAAAAGAATTTGGTTATGTAGTATTCCACGTTAAATTGTATCTCTAATTGACATCGACTACTCTTAATGTCCCATACTTGAAAGTAATTAACATAATCCCATATTCTCTATTATAGTTTAATCATTTACATAAATAACCCGAATAACTATAAATCCATAATAAAAACATAGATAAAAATCTAACATTACTACTCAAATGATATCCCATAGTATTCTATTTTCCTTAGGCATATAGTGTCCGCAACAAATTGAACATCTTCCAAAATAACATTTATCACTTAATCACCAAATCAATTTCCTATACTAAGGGTATTCATTTGATAAGACATAATATCCCAAATAAACTCTTTATTGATCAATAAAATCATTTCAATAAAAATAATTAGTCACGCTACCTAGGGACTTCACGTAGTCCATTGGTAGGTGATAAATACCAATCACACTCTAGTTGAGATTATGATTCCCATTTCTTTTTACGATGCAACGGGTTGTCAGACGGTCTGTATGTTGTCATTTTTTAAAAACTATATTTTATAACATTACCAAAATGAGAGAAATTCCTCAAAATAACCATAACATAATTTAACCACAAATGTTATCTCTTACCTTTCATTTTCATCCCAAAATATAATAATTTGTAATTTCCTCAAACCCAATGATCATAAAAAACCAAATTGTATTTATATCTATATCGACAAGAGAAATGATAATTCTTCCTTAAATATCATTTTCAAATTAAAACTGTAGAGTCACAAATACAAGAGAAAATTATTCCAAAGTAATCCCATCAACAAGGAGCACTAATAATTTAAAACATTTCTCCAACCATTTATTTCCACATACCTTCTTCTTTGACCAAGAAAATATCCTCTAGAATAGTGCATTCACTCGGGTAATGTGCAGGTCCCCTAAATTTACGGAAAATGACTGTAAATGGATTATTGGGACCATTTTTATTTTCTTCCATAGTACTCTTCATTTTTTCTCAGAAATTCTTTACTTTATATCCTTACATCCCACCATAAATCATTTGTTTATTCCATTGATACACTTTCCTGGGTGTATCCTTCCACATTTCCTGCATGATGGAAATTGAGTATTCTTTTCTCCATGGTCTCCACTACTGGAGCTCTTATCATTCATCACCTTTCTCTTCTTTGTTGAGTCGGGGAGTTGGTTAATAGATATGTTGTTGATCATATTTTTGGAAAACTGATTTGTCCTGAACATGATATCTATTATGTCTATCAACATTCCATTTTTTTGCTCATTTCCACCACCATTCCCACCTTATACATCATGCTCAAAGTTACTATGACTTCCTTGGAATCTAGCCATTGACTAAAACTAGAATTCATTGTGTGAGTAACAGTAGTCTAAAAATAATTTAGAGAATATCATGACACCATATTTTCAATTTGAAACACCTTAGGATTAACCAAGTTCATTTATTCTCATCTTATATTAAAATCCATAAAATCGTTTTGTAAAGAAAAAGTAAATTATCTTAAGAAAATCCCCTCGGAGTGTCATAACCAAGAGTGCAGCAAGGCCCGTTGTCGTGCACCATTTTTTGTTCGAATCTAGCTCAATGTGGGGGTTTTTTGGGTTTTACCCCTAGGTAAATCTGTGTTATAGCTGCCTCTACTTTCTCGTATCCAGATAGGGATGTATTTCTTGGAAAACTCACAAAATCTCTACAATACCAAAATTATAGAATGTTCTTCTATACTAATCCTCAAAGTCTATCTTAGGGATATGCTCTCTAATTAATTTTTATCTAAATCTAGTTTCAAAGGTTTGTACTAAACTTCCTCTGATACCAACTATAATTCCCTGAACCTACTTACCCAGAGTCGGTGCATTATTATGTATCATGGGCATGATCACAAAATATCAAGTCTCTAAAGACCGATTAGTTTAGTAGCCTAAGAAGTACTAGATAATTTCCTAAGGTTTACATGACATCATAAAATGGAAAAATACAACAACATTGTTTCCATAGACAAAACTGAGATCCCATAGACTATCCCTACAGGTCAGTCATAATATAATTCTTCACATCCTGTGAAAAATAAAACATATAAAGGGGTGAGCTCATATGCTCAGTAAGGATACAATATAGCAAAAGCTTTCATAAATAAGCATAATCATTTAAGGTAATGTGTAAAACTAAAACAAAATCCTTTTCAACATAAACATCATCATAATATGGAAAATATAAATCAAAATAATTTCATTTACTTACTCACATAAATATTCTACTAGTCAAATAATCACATGAAATATCAATAGCCACTTTCATAATGGTGGAATGCATAATGCCAGACTTTCATAACCACATAGTCAAGGCCTTGTGCCAAGACCACAAGTAAGATTTTGTCAAGGCCTTGTTCCAAGACACTAGTTTGTCCCATGATACCTACTGATGCCTCTAGGAGCTATAGCGGGCTCCACCCGTCACTTACTAATTACAATGCATTCCTCATATGAAAAGGTTTAAACATGATCTGAACATTCGTATTAAAACTAGCATATGAAATGTCAATATTTTAACCAAAAATCCTGAATGGTATAAAAATAGCACATACATAGAAAAACATAACTCATTCAATACAATATGGAAGATTGTATTATAATAGATCAACCACAATAGAGAATAATGAATGATATTGTCATAGATGAAAATAATCATCAAAACTATTTGAGAGAAACGTCCCCCTTTTTCTTGAAAACATTTAAAAGTATCACTATTTATCAAGAAGCGGTTTAAAATAGATTTTTGAATAAAAGTGTCCCATACCAATTTGAAACATTTAAATGAAATATTTATTTTAAAACATTAATGTCCATATAAAAAATACTTAAAACCATTTTTAAAAAACGTACATTAATGAGAAGGATTTAAAATAAATAATCTTTAAAACATTTTAAAATGATATTTTAGTTAGAGTTCCTAACCAAAAGAGGGACACTTGAATGAAAATAATTGCGTTAATAAAAACTTTATAATATCATGGGAATAAAGGGATTCATGAAATACTATGTCAATGTACATTATATACACTATATAAAAGTTAATTGGCGTATAACAACTAGGAAGTCTCAATGGAATGTAAATTGGGATGAAATCAATTATCAAGACTGTATCCTTAGGTTAAGGATAAATCAACAACATAATTATGTGTGAAAAATATAAATACACTCAATATTATTGGATATTTAGTGTAAATAAATCAGAGAAAATTCACACATATTCTTGTAAAAACAACATCAATTAATTGGATGTTTAACTCAATAAATAGAGATTGAGTTACAATTACTCTTATCAAGTTCATATCGATGACTTGAGAATTTATCAATGGAGTGATTTTTTCTATCAAAATTATATACAAAAAAGGGGAGTGGAAATTACTACTGAAATAATAAATAGTGATTCCACACATAATCATGGAGTAAAATAATCAATGAAGTATACACAATGCCGAGTGAGTGGAAATTGAAATTCGAAATTCCCTTAAAAAATTGGTGACATATGAAACATACATACCATGAAAGATGGATCAAAAAATGAATATGTAAATACTCATAAATTAAATTATTTTACACAAATAATACAATCATTGGGCAGTACATACACCACACAAAAAGGAAATAGGAAGTGAGATGAAAACCCTTACTTCCTTATAATCAATCGAGTCATATGGCCAAAAGATAATAACAACCAAATGAATCACATAATACCATAAATATAAATAGAATCATTATTATATATATATATATATATCAAATTATAGTTCACAATACACCATATTTAATAAATAAGTGGCGAACAATGGAAATCTCACGGAATTAAAAGTGACATTAGAAACCCCTTACCTTGTACTTTTCCTTGGTCGAGGGTAGGTTAAACTAATGTATAATGGTAAAATAATTTTTATTAAATTATAAAATAATAATATACACTAATATGATGTTATATATTATCTTTTAATATTTCATTGTTAATAATATTTTAGTATTATCGTCATTTCAGGTGTTAACTGATTCATTTTCATTTATATGATTTGTTACGTGAGTTATATGTTTTATGTATGGGATGTATCTTATTCACATCTTGAATTATATCAAGTATTTAAACATTATTTTTAATTATCTAATGAAAATTAGTCTTGAATGGATATGATGGGTAATGAATCTCATCGCGTTCATGGAGACGGTAATCTGTATGTAAGAACATATGGTGACATGCCATTCAAAGGATGGATATAATAATGAATATGGTTCTAACATATTTATAATAACATCATAGTATATAGAAGATACTGGATTTATTATTTTATAATGGAAAGTACCATGCAAAAGGAAGCGGAAGAAGAAAGTAACTTGAAAGAGGTGGTGAGATATTTACCTCTTCTTCAGGTTCTTCCTTTTGATTTGATTAAAAGGATTCCTTAGGTTAGTTTTATGACTAAAGGAAGTCCTCTGGGATGAAGGAAGGACAATTGGGAGGGTATTTGGGCAGGGGTTGGCCAAGCCAAAAGGCTTTGAAAGTGTGAATTTGAGGGAAGGGGGAGTTCCTTTTTATAAGAGGGGTGAGGGGCACCTTAGGAAAGCTAGAAATATTATTTTAAAATAAAATAATTTTCAGTTTCTAAAGGCACCAAAATGAATTATTTAAAGTCTAAGGTTGGTATGGGTATAAAACCACTCAACCAATAGGTTTTAGATAGGTTTGGGTTACCATATTAACTTTATCTTCTAGATTTAACTCTTAGTTAAATAGTTTGACATTTACCTTGTCTCTTTTTATTTTTATATTATATGGTTAATAAACTTACTATATACTTCCAATAGAACTCAAAGTGGTATATTTATGATACACCTATCATTATATATGTCTTTTGGCCGATCCTTAGATTTTTAGAAATAAAATATAAATTAATTATATAATATTTGTTTTAAAAACACTTTTTTGTCAATTTTGACACTATTTGGTATTTTGTTTTTACTGAATTTATTACAGCATTATTACTTCGAAAAAAATTCATCTAACCAACCATAACATGTCATATTAACCTATAATTTTAGTGTAATTCCTAAAAGTCTCAAATTACATTTATTTGGATATTTATAATACCAATTAGTTTAATATTTCATTAATTAGGTAATTACAAAATCATCATTATGTCATAAATAAATTAAATTGTTTAATGTCTAAAAAATATAAATAAAATACCATTAATTTGGAAATATTTTTATCTTTCTAAATAATATTTATAGTAAAACTTAACTTATGTGTAACCCTATATTAAAAATGGTTTAGTTATTAAAATTATAATTTAGCACTTTTAACTCTTCTTTGAATTACATAATAAAAAATGTCCTAATCTAATCCAAGTGGACCAAAGTGGTTCATATTTTATTACTAAGGTTGTATTTTGTAGAATTATACTTATCCAATAGAATTAGGAAATGTTTTAGGAAAATAATAATATCTTTTTACCCTTAATAACCCTATTTACTTTTAACTGTGGTAAATAATAGTAAAAATGTTATTATTCACCAAAAATTATTTTCATCTTATTGAACCAAATTTTTCATACTCATATCAACCATTTCTGTCATATTATTGAAATTTCACTCATAGGAGCGTTAAAATTATGTTTTATGTAAATTTGAAAATATTCCAAGGATGTGGGTAAATGACGGTAAAAGGTTCAATAAACTTTTGATATATCAAAAATTATTTTAAACTGACTCCAATTAATTACATTGAAATTATATAGGTATTATGTATCTATTTTTACCTAAAATAAATTTAAATAAAATAAATAAATATTTAAATAAAAAGTCTGTTTTAACCAATAACTCAGTGTTTTTCACTATTCATCAAAAATTGAATGTTTTCTAAAAAATAACAAAATTTCACCATAATATAATTTTGATATTGTGAATTCAAAAATTAAATCTATTTAAAAAATTTCAAAACATTGATGTTGCATTAATTAGTTTAAAATTAATTCCAGTTGTCAAAACCCAAAAGCGTATTTTTAAGAAAAAATAATTATCAAAATATTGACACTTGTTTACGTCCAATTTCAATGTAAAATTACATAAAATGACCATAATTGGATTAAATGGTAAAAATAGAATCTAATTATACTTCTAAACCATTAAAATGTACAATTCAACAATATAAATTATTTTTATTAAAAAAGATTTTTCAGTTAAAATATAGTATTTTTCACTATTCACCCTAATATGAACGTTATCAGAAAAACATCAAAAATTTATTGAAACTAAATTATTATTTCCAGATTCTAAAGAATAAGTTTATTTTTTCAAATTTAATATATAAGTTTCAAATAGTTTATTTAAAAAGGGTTCACCATTAAAAGGCGGTAAAATTGTATTTTTTGAAAAATAATTTTTTTATCTGAAAAAAATGATTTTGTTCTTTAATTATGTTTATGAAACTCATAATATGGATTCTAAAATTATAAGGATTATATAATGTTCAAAATTTAGTTAATATTATTCATAACTACTTTTGAACGGCTAGTTTGGTAAGTCGTGGTGCACTTAAACTTAGTGTTGCGTGTAGTGCAAGTGATTGCATTACATTGAAGAAATAACATACTATGAAATCTTGGAGTGTTACAATGGATCCTACCTGAAGGGTAGGTATAAATCCAAATCAGTAGTCCTCGTGTCATGTGACTCCAAATGGTCCACCTTTGAGCACCGTCCTATCCTGGCTCTCTCAAACCTCATCCCAGCTGCTCATTTTCTGCACAAGACACAAAAAGGTGTGGGTGAAGCCTGTGTAGGGGTGAGTAAAACAATACCCATTAGGGACCCCGAGACCCCCAATGTTCTCTCAAAATTACACTTGTAAAACCAAAAAGCATGATCTCAATCACAACGTACAAAGTAATAGAAACAACTCAATTAGAGTCTAAGCTCAAAACATGTATACAACTTAGAGAAACAGGATTATGATGCTGACCCACATAAGATTTCTATGAATGTTGATAGCCAGCCATTAGATTCTCGATGGATAGTTACAAGAAACATCCCCTGTCAGAACATCGAACACCCCGACTGCGGGTGAACACCTTCTCTATCGATTATAGTGGGCATGTCGGGTAACACAGATCTGCTTCCCACTAACCTTAGACTGCTGAGGTACTCCTTTGATCAAGTATCATGGGTCTGACACATCACATAGAGGGACTCCCCACCATGGACTACTGAGGTACTCCTCCTGTAGAGTACTATGGCTCTACCGCGTAACACAGATGCACTCCTCACTATAACCTGTTGAGGTACTTCTCCTACCGAGTACCATGGATCATCCATGTCACACGGAGGCATTCCCCAACATGGCCTGCTGAGGTACTCATCATGTAGTGTACCGAGGGTCTGAAGCGTCACATAGTGGAACTCCCCACTAGGCAGTCGATTCAGATAGAGTAAAAAAATCCAGTGTTTTCAAGTCCTATCCAGTCGTAGGGTTCCGTACGTAGCGTGTTTGGGAGAACCACTCCTCAAGAAAACAGTCATATTATAAATGGAAAAAGTCTCACAAAGGAGTAACCTAATGATTAGCCATGTCATAAGGGTTACAACATAACAATCGATGCATCAATCAGATGCCCAGTCTGTCTGTTATTGGCAATTTAGTGCCAAGGTCCTGGTTGGATTCTGGTATGAACCAACCCGGTCATACTCCAAGTTTCTCCAAAACTCCAATGGAGTAAGTAAAATGAACTGTCTCACTCCAAGGATTCAAATGACGCAAAAGGTTCATCAAACTGACATCTGGTTCCCAAGATAAGGCACTTAAAGTGATTCTGGGCCCGGTTGGGCCCGATCCCTGTCCAACACGGTCAGATCGACTTGGCCCGACCCGTTCTGGGCAGGGCCATGGCAGACTCGGCCCACTGGACTAAGGTCCGGCCCGACCCGCAAAAGGTTCATCCCGTAAGGGCGGCCTAAACTGCAAAGGGGCTGCTCACAATGGTGGCCCATCCCATAGGTGGTGGCCATCTAGGCAGGAGGCCCGACCTTCTAGTGGAGGCCCACAAGAGGGAGGCTCGACCACATAGGGAACAACCCGCATGGCTTCTACCAGGTGGCTCGATGAAGCCGCTCCCCCGAAATCCCAAAATGCCAAAGCCCTTTCATCCTTTGAAGCAGTGGCACTACATGGGTCCCTCCTGGTCACCGTGGAACCCGTCAGAGGTGCAGGTTCTCTCTCTTCTGCTGCAGCTTCAGACACGGCTCCTTAGCACCCCAGTAGTGCGGTGGTCGTGCTGCCCTTCCTTTCTGCGAATAGCTGAGGTGCCGAAAGCCTCCCCCAATTTCCACGGTTGACGAGCCGTGGTCCCCCTTGCTCACCAATGGTGCACAATGGCGCGTCGAACCTCCTCTGACATCGGCCAGTGCCGGCCA
The DNA here is from genome assembly GCA_963277665.1 of Viscum album. NCBI lineage: Eukaryota > Viridiplantae > Streptophyta > Magnoliopsida > Santalales > Viscaceae > Viscum > Viscum album. The sequence goes on from OY728123.1 coordinate 1,465,562,860, forward strand.
CTCTGGTGACCACTGTGGTCTCCTATTGTGGTGTGCGTCAGTGCATTTCCTCTTTCATAGCTGGTCGGTGTCGCAGCACAGGAGATATTCCACGAAGAATGCAATGATATAACAAAGTTGATGAGGGTCCGGGCCAGATTCGTTAGGCCTGTGCACTCTACGTTGGCTCGTATCATAAGAGAGGATAAAGGGTTCCATAAACACTTGGAATTTAAATCACGATAAACCACACAAAGATACCCCATAACAACCTCCTGTAAAAACGAATGAGTCGCGGGTCAACTCGTAAGTTAGTTGACATGCGTTCTTCGTATTTTTCAAGAAAGGGGATGTGGAAAATCAATTAAAATGAATAAATGAATAAACCCTCTACCTTGTAAACCTATTGTAGAACTTCCACACTTGATGGTGGGTCATGTTATTCATTCCCGCAATAGGTTCCCAACGACGCCACTCATACGCCGCTGTTCGGTTCAGGGTTTGGTGTCACCCGTCACCTCCCACTGGGATCAGCTCCATCTTCTAAGGTTCCGGCACCACAATTCTCCTTTAACACTTCTTTGCTTCATGAAGAAATGCCTATACCTCCCCCCAAGCTCCATATATATTAGAGAGGGGGAGGGTAAATAACGACGTGGGGAATTAATGGGGCTCATAAATTAGGAACCTTCCCAATTCCCCAACGACATCATTACTTAGGGTTAGAAGGTAAAGAAATTTGTAGGCTTAACACATCGCTAGCCCCACACACCTCTTATCTGTTGGATGATATGAAAGAAAAGTAAAATACTAAATTATTTGTTTTCTTTTCTTTTAAAAAGTCACAAAACAAAACTTTTTCTCTAGACCTACTGCGGTGAAATTAAAGTCTCCCTTAAGAAAATCCTGACACTACGGATTCAACAGTTCCCTTGGATTATAAATCTGAGCATCAGTTCCAAAGTTAGAAAACATCACCCGCGCATTTACTGAATGTACCTTAAAAGAGATCTATAATTTAACTACATTCACCCTTGACCCGCATCAGTTGGGGTTAAGCTTATCCTAATAAGAACACACCCGAATGACGTCAACGGTACTATCCGATTTTCAATTGAAGTTACTATTTAGAAGTTATGGATTTTACAACAAAATTATTATCACTTAATTATTTTATTTGTGGCCAAAAACGAATTTTCACCAGTGGCCCTCCCTGGCCAATGTTAGTATCAGCCTAGGTAAAGAATACTCTCACAAGTTTAGCGGTGGTCTCGGATTTTCAATCGAAGTTACCATTCATGATTTATTAGAATTTGAAAAATAAAATATTTTTATTTAATTATTTTATTTACGGTTATGCCATTTTTGGGTTTTCTCACCAGAAGCCCGTGCCGACTAAACTTAAGTACCACGTAAGGTAAACCTGCCATCCTAAACGCAATAGTTTTCTCAGATTTCAGATACAAGAAACTATTTAAGAGTTCATCCACTTTTTTAGGAAAAAATCTTATGTGCAATAATTAATGATTTACCAAAATTCGACGGATCATTCTGGGCAATCTGGGCCTCGGAATTGTGCGTTGTCGGATTTTGCGGTCTTGAAATAATTCCATATATTTAAAATAAATTATACAAAAATTCTGGGACATTCCATTCTCCCCAACTTAGGTATTTACAAGCCTGAAATCCAAAAACAAAGGCAAAACAAACAAATGAGGGTACTTAGCACGAATATAAGCCTCCCGCTCCCATGTTCTCTCATGGAGGACCCTGTGATGCCACTGAACTCACACCAGAGGGATCGACCATCCATGAAGGACTCCCTCCTGTCGATCCACTATCTCTACTGGGAACACTGTAAAATTCACCTCATCATCAAAGTCTAGTTCACTATGGCCGATGACGTGATATGGTCATGCACGCATCTCCTTAGCGGTGACACATGGAAAAAATTACGCACACATTGCATCTGTGGGTGAAGAGATAGACGGTATGCCAACTCTCCCAGTCTGCTGAGAATCTATAATGTTCTGATGAACCATGAAGATAGCTTTTCATCCTGACCAAACCTCTGCAATCCTCATCAGGGTGAAACCCATAGGAAGACATGGTGTCCCTCCTTAGACCCTAAGGGTCTTCATCTCTTGTTGGAATAAGAATTATACCATCTTTGTACAATCTTCACTTGCTGAAAAGTGAGGCATCTTGATACAAACTCTTCTATTACTTCCTTCATCACTATCCACCAGTGATGATGCTGGAGGTCCTGGTATATCTTTTCCACAGTAGGATGTACCGCTGGAGGGGACTTAAAGAACTACCTCAATATCTCCTCCCATAGCACCATTGGTACCATGGTATGTCCTCTGAAGAGGATGACATGCTCCCCACCTTCAAAAAATCATTCAGGTGCCTATCCTATGGATATCTGTGCATGTCAAGACATGCAATCAAAGTCCCCAAGTTGTGCCTCCCTGACTCGCTAAAGGAATGGGGGAGTGACTTTCATAGTCTAGAGGTAAGCTTCTCCATCTCTATCTATGAAGGATTTCTCCAAAGTGGCTAGCTGCTCTGTCGCCTCACTCAGCAACTAGAGACCAGACCTCCTGTTAAGTGCTACTACTACCACGTTCCCCTTCCCAAGAGTATATACTATCTCAAAGTCATTTCCCTGGAAAACCCCAACCATCATTGTTGTCTTGTGTTTAGGTCCTTTTGAAAGCTCTGTTGACACTTCTCCATCCAAACAAAATGACACCCCTTTTTAGCCAAAGATGAAAGGGGTGCCACTACACTAGAGAATTCTATTTCAAAACTCTGGTAGTACCCATCCAAAGCAGAAGACCGTCTCTCTTCAGGGAGGTAATCCTGGAAATGTCGTTTGAAAAGATGTCCCCATACTCTGCCACTCCTATTCAGAATTGAAAACTCAAAACTCTTGTTGTGATGGGGGTAAGGCTTTCCAACTCAAGAGTTGTCGGCTGCACCCTCCTATGCATGAGTTTATCCTGTGCTGCATGGGTTTTCTTTTTTTTTTTCGCAAGCCAAGGAAAACCCCATTCCAACATTGTAGATAAACCAAAACCCTTTTTCTTAATGCACTCAATCTGAGTATGAACTATGGATGTCCAGTCCATACCCAAACTAATGTCGTAAGGCCTTGACGTTGCCACCAAGAGGTTTCTACCCAAACTATCACCTCATGGGGAAGATCACACCATCAGCAAGTGCGATTTTCGAGTTTCCTCCCAAAGGTATCTCCTGACGTAAGGGTCATGTCAACAGTTTAACTAGAAACTCCAGGTCGGGAACAATATTCATGGAAAGAAGGAATGATTAGTTCCTATGTCTATTAAAACGGAAACTGGTAGTAGACACATACCATACCTTTAATCATTCCCAGATCCCTTGGGTCACACTCCTTAACTACATGAAGCTACTCCCTCTCCCTATCCTCCATCTCCCTGATCCTGGTGGGGAAAATATTAGGGTTGTGGTTGTAACATGTAAAAATGTATACCACATCATGCTGATCTCATAGATCTAATTCCAGTTCTAATGCCCTACCGATTCATCTATCCCTAACACTTCCTCTTCTCGAAAAATTTTACAAGCCCATGTCTCTGAGACTGGCATCAGCTTCCTGCTTCCCCACTGTTAACCTTCACTGGCTTCATCCGTTCTGCCAAAGAACATTCAACCACTTAGGTTATCTTTATTACCCTAACAAAATTAGGAATTCATAGAGGAATAGTGATGGCTCGGATGTCCCTAAACACACCTCGCATGGAGGTTCGAGCTCTAAATAACTAAACATTCTTTATTCATTGAGTAACTGGGATGGTTGGTATGCCTCGATGAATACTCAGCTACATATATGTTCTCCTGCTGAGGTTATAGAAGCTCTAGGTAACTCTCATCCATTAGCATTTTATAGAAAGTGACACCCTTTTTTGAGAAAGGTTCTCAAGATTGTCCATTGAAAAGTCACCTCTTCGCAAGATCAGGGTAACCTAAACCCCGACATCGTCCTCCTGAGCCACGTATAAGGCTCTTTACCATGACCACCATCTGATAAAATGGTGCCCTGGCTAGATGGAAACACAACACCCTGCTCAATCCAGTATTTAGTCGCTTGGGAGTCAGGCTCTCCTAGAAACCCGAGGGATATGTGATACTGAAACACGTGTAAGGAACTATGCCTACAAGTTTCATCTACTAGTAGTGCCAGATGTAACTGTTGACCAATAAGAAGTGACATAGATGGCACACTACCTGAAGGTACAATCTCGGATAACGATCCATGTATCGAAGCCTCATCACGATACAGACCATCCTCATGGTCACACACTGATAAGGACCAATATCTAGGATCACCATCTGATCTGCTGGTGTCCCAACTAAGAAGAAAACTCCAGCCACAGCCTCCAGCTAGTCCTCAGCTGCTTGGGGATCTACGTCACCTCGAAACCTTGGAGGCATTTGATGCTGGAACTCATGAAACATGCTCATTCAGTGTGCACCATCCTCTAGTGAGGCTGGTGGTAACTGCTACCCAATAGGTGGCGGTGCTGCTGGTACACCATCCGAAGGTACCAACACAGTAAGAGGGCCCTAAACCACAGCCTCATCACTCTGTGGGCCGCCATCACGTACTCTCTCAAGAATCCTAGATGGCTGTCTATATGGAGGAATCCTAATATAGAACAGGTGTGCAACTGTCATTAAGTTATACCTGGTGAGCTGACTCAAAATAAATCAAAAAAAATCATTAAAAAAACACCCAATCCGTGTTTTTGTGCGCTGAGTCGGGAATCCGAATTCAGGGTCCTGGTGTATGGATACATCAGCCACAACACCAACACTGGATTCCCAAAACTGAAAACCACACTCATAGAACTCAACACTATTTCCACTTAGAAAAGATCAAAGTCCTATTTATTTGGTTGAACCGACTCTTCTGATACCACTTTGTCATGACCCATCCCTCAGGGCCCATGCCATGACTACCCCAATCCCGCCTTCTAAATGCCAAGGGATGGAAACTAGCGCCAGAAAGGCATATCCCTGAAATGGAAAGGCATTTACTTTAACCCTATATAAACATACATAGAAGAACTCAACAAGAAGAAACTGTGAAGTAAACTGCTATAGTAAAAGAGTGCTGAATGTAAATTGGCCGAAATACAATCCCAACTGTAAAAGTACAAGTACAAATAAAAAGTAAAAAATAGCTAAAACGTGAAAATAAGCTCTTGGATAATCTAAAAAAAATCCGACCTGAAGGGTAGGTACATCTCAAGATCAGTAGTCCCCACGTCAAGTCACGCTAAATGAACCACCTCCGTGCACCGTCCAATCCTGGCTCCCTCAAACCTCAGCCCAGCTGCTCATCGTCTGCACATAACACAACAAGGTGTGGGCGAAGCCTGTGCATGGGTGAGTATAACAATACCCAGTAGGGACCCCGAGACACCTGAAGGTCTCTCATAATTCCACAAGAAAAACCACAAAGCATGATCTCAATCACAAATAACAAAGCAATAAACACAGCTTAATTAGAGATTCAGCTCAAACCACGTATACAACTCAAAGAAACAAGATTATGATGCTGAGCCACACAAGATTTCTATGATTGATAATAGTTATCTATGGTATTCTCTAGGTATAGTAACAAGAAACATCCCCAGTTACAACGTCAAACACCTCGACAACTGGAGAACTCCTCCTCTATCAAGTACGGTGGGCCTACCGGGTCACACATAGCTGCTTTACACTAACCTTGGACCGTTGAGGTACATATCTTGTGGAGTACTATGGGTCTTCCACATCACATAGAAGCACTCCCCACTGTGTCCTACTGAGGTACTCAATCTATCGAGTATCGTGGGTCTACCGCGTCACACAGAGGCACTCCCCATTGTGGCATGCAGAGGTACTCCTCCTGTCGAGTACAAGGGATCTGTCGCGTCACACAGAGGCACTCCCCGCATTGGCCTATTGAGGTACTCCTCCTATCGAGTACTGTGGGTTTTCTGTGTCACACAGTGGTGCTCCCCACAAGGCTGTCGAGTTACACAGAGTTGAAAAATCAGTAGTCATCAAGTGTCAAGGCATCAGTCATATTACAACTAGAACAATGTCTCAAAAAGGTTTAACCTAATGATTTTACATGCCATAAGGGTTCCAACACAATAGAATACATGTCAATCAGTTGTTTGGTTTATGTGTTATTGGCATTACAGTGACAAGGGTCCAGTTGGATTTGGGTACGATCCAACCCGTCCATACTCCAATTTTTTCAAAACTCTCATGGAGTAAGTCAAAAGGACTATCTTGATCCAAGGATCCCAACTCCGTAGAAGGTTCATCAAACGGACTTCCAGTTCTAATGATAAGGTGCTTTAAGTGTTCCTAGGCCTGGTTGGGTTCGGGTCCGGTCTCACCCGGCCCGACCCGGTCTGGGCTAGGCCGTGGAGGACTCAGCCCGCTGGACTGAGGTCCGACTCGGCCGGAAAAAGGGGCATCATGGCTGTCAAAAGGGGCGGTCTGGCCCGCTAGAAGTGGACCATCGGAGTGTGGCCCGACCGTGTAGGGCACGTCATACGGGGCTTGTGCCTGGCGGCTCAAGGGAGACGCTACCCCAGAATCAAGAACGACCAAAGTTTGTTCGGCCTTTGAGGCGGCGACGCTACGTGGGGGACTCCCGGTCACCGCCAAACCCACCAGAGGTGTGGGTTTTGTCTCCCTTGCCACAACTTCGACTGCGGCCCCTTCACACACCGATGGCGCACTGGTCGCGCTGCCCTTCCTTTCTGCAGCCTGCCGAGGTTCCGACCGCTACTTCTAATTTCTATGGATGATGAGTTGTCATCCCCCCTTTCTCATCGGCAGTGTGCTATGGAATGCTGCACCTCCTCCGAGGCCAGCTGGTGCTGGCCGATTTGATGACTGCTGTAGTCTTCTCTTGCGGCGTGGATTGTCGCATTGTCTCCTTCGTAATTGGTCGGTGTCACAGCGCTGGTGGTATTCCATGGAGAACACATGGGTATAACAAAGTAGTAGGGGTCTGGGACAGGTTCGTTAGGCCCGTTCCCTCCACATTATCTCATAACATAAGGGAGGATAAAGGGTTCAATAAACTCATGGAATTTAAATCAAGATAAACCCAACCAAGATACCAAACAATTTCATTCAGAAAAAAAACGAATGAGTCGCGGGTCAACCCATTAGTCGTTTGACCAACGTTATTCGTATTATTCAAGAGCAGGGAAGAGGAAAATCATTTAAAATGCATAAACGAATAAACCCCTACCTCGTAAACCCATAGAAGAATGTCCGCGCTTAAAGGTGGGTCGTGTTCTTCGTTCCTGGAAAAGGTTCCCAACGATATTTCTCATACAACAACTTTTGGCTTGTGGTTCGGTGTCACCCATCACCTCCCGCATGGATCAGATCCGTCCTCTAAGGTTTCGGCTTTGTGTTGTTGCTTCAACACTTCATTTCATGGCAAATTTGTGCTGGTACATCCCCCAAATCTCCATATATATAGGATAGGGGGAGGGTAAGTAACGACGTGGAAATTAATGGGGGTTCATAAATTACAAACCTTCCTAACCCTCCAATGATGTCATTACTTAGGGTTGGCAGGTCAAGCCATTTATTGGTTTTCCACATCGCTGGCCACACACAACTCTTTTCCATTAGAGGATATGAAAGAAAAATAAAATAATAAAATAATTTTATTTCATTTCTTTTAAAAATTAACAAAAGCTAACCTTTTATCCAGACCTACTGTAGTCAAATTAATGTCTCCCTTAAGCGAATCCCGACCCTACAGATCCAGCAATGCCCTTGTATTTTTAATACGGTCACCTTTTCAAAAGCTAAAAAACTCTGCCAGTGTGTTTACTGAACGTACCTTAAAAAAAGTGCAATGAATTAATTATGTTCACCCTTGACCCGCGCTGGTCGGGGATAAGCATTGACTAAGGAAAACACGCCCCATAGAACTCAATGGTACTCTCTAATTTTAAATCTGAGTTATTATTTAGATGTTATGGATTTTAAAATAAAATAATTGTCACTAAATTATTTTATTTACGGCCAAAAACTAATATTCACTGGTGGCCCGCATCAGCCCATGTTAGTATCAGCCTAAGGAAAGAATATCCTCATTAGTTCAGTGGTGGTCTCAGATTTTCAATCTGAGTTATTGTTCATGGGTTATAAGAATTTGAAAAATAAAATAATTTTATTTAATTATTTTATTAACGGTTATTCCATTTTCAGGTTTTCTCACTGTAAGCTTGTGCCGACTAAACATAAGTCACGCCTAGGGAAAACTTGCCATCCTGGATGTAACGGTTCTCTTAGATTTTTTATCTGGGCAACTATTTAAGAGTTATTCCACTTTTTCTGAAAAGCTACTTACATGTGCTAATTAAAGCTTAAAAAAACATTGACGTATCATTCTGCGTACTCCGGGCCTCAGAATCTGCTCTGTCAGATTTCATAGTCTCAAAATAATTCCATATAATTAAAAAAATATACAGAAATTCTAGGACATTACATGATATGAAATAAATCATATAATATATGATTGGAATTTCATTCCTAATCCTTATTTCAAATGGCTCATCATTAGGAAGATTGTATCCATCATCATTTGAGGAACAATTAATATCCTTATAATCAACAACTATTCCAAATTTACCATGCTATTTTTCAGCATGATTCATTACCAGGAATGCCGCACTCATATGAGTAATTTCACTATGCCTGATTAATGCAGGAATAATTAGTTGAATAATGTTTCTCTAATACTCCATAACCATCTCATCAAGGAAAATCTATTACTTCTGACCACAGTACTATGATATTTAAGTGGAATTGTAGCCTCAGTAATTTTCTTATGACATAATTTCAAAGTGTTTTTTGACTAATTTTATGATAAATAATCTTTTATCTTATCTAATAACTCATATTAATTAATTATATGTACATTAAATCCAACTAATTCATTCTATTTCTCAATATTTCTGTCGTTTTATTTGTCCTCAATTGTATATTTTTTAACATTAACAATAGGTACTTACTTTTTTGGAACCTTTTTAGCCTCTCCTAAAGCCATTGGAATTAGATAATTATTGAGGACAATTCCTTATGAAAATATCGTTATAGGAAGATATATTATAAGGAATAGATTTTATATCAACAATTTATTAGTAAATTGAAGAATGAAACAATGCATATTCTATAAAAATATTATTCCATCGATTTCTATCTAATCATCCATTTCTACTTATTGAATCAAAACAATTGAATTAATTCCAACTATAACATGAAACTCTCTATATTCATAGTTTAAACCTATAATTAAATTTCTTGTGAAAGATAAATTACATCCTATATCTAAAAGTGGAATAAATAGAGTTTCATTAATACTTAGTTTTATTAATGTATCTCACTCCTCAATCTTTTCAATGAGTAATGAATATCCCATATATCCTTTATGGGTTTCTTTATCCTCAGAGATATGTAATCTAATTATCATTTTTCTTAATATATTTCAAGAAATTAATGTTCTCAGTGCTTCTACTAAAGTACCTTTGTAATTTCCAGTTGAGATCCTGGAATTTTCCAGAGGGTTATCTATTATTTATAATTTGAAAACATTCATCTTTAAATCAAATCATCCTTATCTTGATCCTTCTGATATTAGATAATCTTCATCTTCTTTGATATGAGAGATGAAAAGTCTATTTTTTAAATGTTTAATAACATCTATAAGAAGTATATTATGCCTTTATTCTTATTATATATACGGTGAAACATGTTCTCTAGGAAAAGTTATCTTATTGGTGTTTACCACCTAGATTTTAATTTCCCTAGTTGACATTCCTTCATCTTGGAAATGATATATAAATATTTACACTCCCTTCCATAGAGAGGGAATCCTAGTGTTGTATAACTTTTTATAAAGATGAGTAATTACTCTATCACATCTTCTATCTGGTGTAAATCCCAACATCTTCTTCCGGTTTCTTATGTTGATGTTTACTTCTTGAATTCTATAAATAATTATGTCCATAAGTAATACATGCAGATATGGGATCACTTGTAACCCCATAGCCCCTCTATGTAGTTTTTATCCTCCTACTAATAGGGCATTAGATAAATTAGCTAAACATCCATCCACCACTATAATTATGATCGGTAGATCCTGTCCCTTTCTGAATAGGGGATCTACTCCAATATAAATTATTTCAAAATTCCGGAACAAAGGATTTTTTTGGATAGCATTTTAAACCCTATATTCTTTTAGAAAATTCATTATAAATAATCCTTTATCTATTTTATAGACTTCAATTGTGTCTTCCTCTTTAAAGATATTGGTCATTTATTACTATGGTACTCTAGACTTCGGGTATACCACAGACTAATTAATTTTTGACATCTTCCACTCATGGAAACCTCTTCCTTCTAAATAGATTTTAGTTTTTGAAAAATGAAATAAATCTCATTCCATCTCCTTTAACTTTACCAGTTTAAGAGATTCTTTGGGTATATTATCCTTAATTTGAATCATGGATATTCAATGTTGGCTCAAAATAGGGTTATTTTTTAATCCTCATATGAGTAGGAATCTGTTATCTCTGAGTAATTTGAATATAAATTATATAATATTTCATCATATGAGTTCATATATTCTCCCAATATAGGCTCAAACAATATATATAATGAATCTTATATCATTATTATAATGATACTTCCTCTTTGTTTGTATACATCTTGGAAAGTGCCATCTCTATGACCTGTATTTCTGTATAACCAACAATAATCACAACTTGATTGATATTTTCTTTTTTGGAATTTTGGACAATACCCATATTTTTCCTTAAATTTTTCACTCATATATTTTTGGATTAATTTTAGTCTATGAAATAACTTATATTTTTATGGCCTTATAATTGAAAATAAAATTGATGATTCTCTTTTGCCAAATCATTTCCATTATTTCTTGGGTGATATATTTCATTCACACTGGCCATATAGAAATTGTGTAATGGGTGATATTTTTTGGGTTTTTCCAAGATCCTTCCTTGTTAGACCACAAGAAATCTACCTGAAAAACCTTCTACCTTTAGGAAACAATTATAAAGAATATATGGAATATTAATTACCTCCTACAAGAAATTCCTCTTCATATAGTATAGACTAATCATCTACCTAATAGTTTTTTCTTAAACCCCCAGATTATCCAAAAAAATTATCTTTGGGAAACATGAGTCTTCATTTCATGGTGAACAATTACAAGACAACTGCCTTGAAGATTCTAGATAAATATATCTAGATCCTATGATTAATCTCATATTCTAACAACATAATACAATTTATGATACTTGGAAAATGTATTCTTCAAAATAAATCATGTAACTGATTTAGATATTTCATAAATATGATCTATTTTTTTACCAATTATACATCCCGACCAACCAGTGAATTTACTGGAAAATATTGTTTAAGGAAATCAAATCATTCTGGTTTAACCTCAATTGAGAATGTAATGTTTTTTTGGATGGTGAATCTCACTTTAGAGTGACTTATATTCATATCCCAAAATGTCTATGTAATACATATCAAGGATCCCCATTTGAAATTGAGTACACTATCTATAATATATGAATGTAAAACTACTATAACATGTAACATAAATGGTCTAGACTGTATTCATCTATGGATGCTCCCAGATCCTTTTCATGATTTCGATTTAGGATCATCCCATATAGATTAACACCTTCTAGACGTGTTTTCCTTGTCCTATATTCTCCCTGAATATAGATGGAATATGAAGGAGTTTTTTTTACCTATTGATCTTATAAAAAATCATTGAATGATTCTTTGTGTCATTCTCAAGGGACCAATTTCTTGGAGATTACATTCCATACAATATTTTTATCCTATGGTTTTCAATGATTCCTTTAGTGGGAGATATCATAGTCTATTTATTTTTATTCTTATCTTAGAGTTTAGTTTGTAGGTATATATTTTATTGATCTTTTCATTTAGGTTTTTGGAGACAAATTTAATATCTTGAAGTTCCCATTTCTCTTGAGTAATAATATCATAGATCTGTCACTTGTATTCCATGATACTATAAGGAATACTCAAATCTTCTTCCTAATATTCTTGTTCTTCTCCGAGTAAAGGCCACATGTAATCATCTATATTATATTGTCCGGATATACTTTCCCTATTTGTATCTTTATGTGGATGACTATTTGAGGTAGTGGATTCTGGATGATTGGAAGCTTCTCATGATGATTTCTATTCAGCCCTATTCCAAATATCTCAAATATTTTTTCCAAAACCAGATCTTATTCCATCCATCTTAAATTAGTAAAAGAATAACATGTCTCATTCTGGATCTCCAAGAATATTTTCTAGGTTTTGGTCTCACAACATGGATTTTTGACATTGATATTCATTTTGATTGATTTCTACCATCAACTCCTTCATATTTTCAGGTGTTTCTTAGCATTATTCTCTAACTCGATTACTTAGAGTTTATTTTCATTGGATAATTTAACTTATAGAATATGATGATACTTTATAAGCTAAATATACCTTCCTTTGATCTTTTAATACCTTAACCATCCATTTAAACATTTTTACCATAATAAATAAATTAACCATGGATTCTAGGAGTTTATTACTATAATATCCACTAATTCTATAGTATGGATGGTTTCGCCCCCCACCCCCGACAACGCTCTGATGGTGGTATTAGAGTGCAGGGTGGGGCGGGGGGGGGGGGGTAATGCCATCCAAAGTGAACCTTCAGCTAATATCCCAATTAGAAACTCATTGATTCTGTAGTTAAAGGTCTTCATTATGAGTAGAAACATTTAGAAGGAAGGTTAATGTATTACAAGAAAAAATCCAACCATATTTTTCTTAGAAAGTATTGTAAAATTACGAAAGCTAGATTATCCTACAAAAATGAACCCAATGTAATTGTGTTGAGGACAACACCTAGGAAAATCATGATAATCTCAGGGAGTGGAAGGAATGAATCAAGAGTAATAAATCGTAGCTTCACCAAGAATAGTGGTCAGTCCAAAACCTAGAAAGGAAACCAGGATAGCGATAAGGTGACATATTTTTCATTGAAAAGTAAAATATGGTCAGAAGTGGATCTTTTTATGGACCAAATATTCAATATATTTGGAATAGACATGAAGGGAATGCTTCAAGAGAAGCATCTAATTATTCAGAAGATGCTTTCTTAGATATGTGTCTACATAGAGACACATAAAGGGAAAGTATATGAGGATAATATAAATAGATTATTACTCAGGGACATTAGTAGTAGAAGCTCAAGGATATTAGAAATACATTTTGACTATCCCTCAGAGTATTTAGGAATAAAGAAATTAGACCAATGATATTATTACATGGGAGAAATGGGAATATAGTGGTATTGAACGTTTCTAAAAAAATATGGAAGGACCAAGAAAGTAGAATACCTACAAGACAAAATTAAAGAGAACAAGGAAGAAAATAGACTAAGTCATCTCCCACCAAATGACTCAATGTAAAACCTTGGGATATAAATATAGTATGGTAGAAAATCTCATAGAAACCAATCAGTTATTAACAACAAAAATTATTTTTCAAATATTTTTTTCAGAAGATTAATAGGGAAACCAATCCCTCATATCCAACCTATATTCAAGAATAATATAGGCCAAGGAGAAAATATCCAAAATATGTTCCTCAACATATGAAGATCATAAAGCTATATTTCAAAAAGGAACATGGAGAAACCCTAGATTAATGGGCTCTATAACTTCAATATTACATTTCATCTATTGGTTTATAGTCATATATCATATATAGTGCACTCCATTTCATAGGGTATACCATGAGAGTTAATGCGGGGTGATTTTGGATATGCTACTAAGGCACTCAAAAGTGAGAGTAGTCATCCAGGAATATATTATATTCTCAATTGATGTTATATCAGTTGTATCTGAATTCCTTAAAATTAAGTTTATGGGAGATTCAATTCTCGATCAAGATAGATAATTTGAAGAAAAATCTTGAAAAACATTAACCAAGATCCAAATAAATGACATGTGTTATTTTGAAGAATACCTTTATGATATTCAGCATTGGTATTATTTTCTTGGACTTTGAGATCAAGCATATTCTTAGATGTCATTGTCTAGAAACTTCTAAAAATATGGATTGATATTTTTCACCATGAAATGGTTACTCTCCTTTCCCAAAGTGAATATTAGGTTGATACATTGGGAGTTAGAGAAAAAATAATTAGTCATGTGATAAGACTATATTGTATGTAGAGACATGTCTTGTAGGATGTAATAAATATGTTATATATGAGTTATTATATTACCCAAAGGTAGAGGATATTGTAGGAAGATATGGGTGTAGTCTAACCAGACATGATCATAGAAAAACCTAAAAAAGATCATTCAAAACACAATGTCAAGATGGTCAGTGTGAAGGAAAGTGATCACACGTGAAATTCTAGAAATGATTTGGTAAAATAAAATCATCAAGTACATTTTCAGGTAAAATTCTATAAAATCTAAGGGATTTCATTGACCAAATAGAATCCATAAATATGTGAGAGAAAACCTGAAGGAAAAATATGGGATGCATACATGAAAATTTCATTCTAAATATGATTTTATTTGTGTCTATGGTAACAAAGGTCATAGAGCTGACACTTTTTCATATATAGCCTGATGAATAGGAAGTCTCAAGATAAGAGTGATGGAAGATTTATCAGATATATTGTTAGGGCCTATCTTGGGAGAAGATATAGAATCATATGATGACAAATTATATAATGAAATATATAATGAAATATCCAGATTTCTATAATGTGATATATCATTTTTGGATATGGTGATGATGGTTCGTGTTGAGAGATCTTCCCAGGTTATTCAATAGAGACTCAATCATTTATTTTTGATGGTATTTCCTATTGATATTTATTTCAACCGCATAGAGGGTTTCTTATTCCTTTGATTGATAATGAATTTATGAGATCCCTTGACTGAGATTATCTTGGTTTGGAGGTTCATGACACATCAATGGATCTGAAGGACTCAAAAGACCTATTTTCTTTTAATATTAGTTATTCTAGGGTGATTTTGAATCATATGAATGAGGGTTTAGATTTGACCAAACACATTTAAAAATTATCTTTATATTTTTTGAAGCAGATCAGTGTTTCCACAATGATCATATTAATGAATGTGCGTTTTCAATAATCTATCAAAAAATTTCAACAAGAGATCAGATATGGCACATTCATTTCTTAAAATTATGTCCATATGAAATTTTGGTGTCATGTGATTTGATTATTTCATCCATTGGGTAAGGTTTTTTCCATCATCTATTCCCTTTGGTTGACTTCAAGTATTGATCATAGGGATCTACTTTTATCAATACATATTCATGCAATTTGAAGATTCAATAATGGAATCAATTCTTTAATATTGACAAAAAAATTTAAATTATTGAAGTATGGATCCAAATTAAAGGTCTTAGCAGGTTTTCCTAGAATCAGAAAATTTTATGGAATGTTTCATCCACTTCTAGTGTTATGGTTATGATTGATCACAAAATCAAAAGTATATGATTATTGAAATTTGATCGAATACTTGTTGAAATTGGACCTTTCTCAACCCTACATGAGACTATTATCTTAGTTTCCAAGGATAATATTTTTAATCTTACTATAGAATTTTTGAAGATTCCTTTATTTTATAAGTATTATAAATTTATTTTTCATTACACTGATAAATACGTAAAATCTATGATTTTCTCCCTATGTACCAAATTCAGACATGGGTCGGATATATGCAGATTTGGGAGAAATTACTCAACTATCATTGAAATTGGTAATTCATAGATTAAATGTAATAAAAATCCCTTTTATGATCCTATGGATGGTGGGGTCACCATCAAACTTACTTTTAAGAATTTTTTTATGGTACCTCTAACTATCTTAATCTCAGTGCCTCTACCTGAGGATTTTTTATTTAGGGAACAACGGATTATTGAAAACTAAGGGGAAGGAAATTTATACCACCTAGGACAATGTAATAGTTCATGAAGCTACTCCAAACTATATCATTGGTGATTCATATTATTCTTTTTATGTTAAACATGATCCAGATTAAGATGGTTCTAAATCCTAAGGTGGTAGAATTATATGGGGTGATGTGCATGACTCTGTGAAACATTAAAAAAAATCAATACTCCTGTTGATGTGGATTATATTGACTTATTAGAGGATCAATGTTGTTCTATGTACCTAATAAAGTAAAAAACGTATATTTTACCTTATAAACATATTTAAAATCGATAAAGAGGAGTAGTGTGGGAAAATATAATGTTTCTCTATATGCTGGAAAGGTACCTCCTAAGAAACGACACATCAAGTCGGTGTCCACTCCCTCAGAGGACGAATTACCGATGGATATTGTTTGTCATAGTTACAACACCCTGTCAAATAAGGTTCTCAAGGATGATGTCTCCAAAATAACTTGTGTATATAGATCTTAAAGATATAAAATGGCCATGTATGATTATTAATGATTGAATCACATGAGGTGCATCTTACTAGGGACAACGAACACAGATAAAGGGGATGGTGTATTATGGAACAAAATTAGATGAGGTCCCAGAAGAGATGGTAAAGACTGTTGAAACTATAATTTATTTTTCAGTGGTTCTCCTATTTCTAAAATTAGGTATTCTCATTTTCCTAGACCTTTTTCACTTGATACAATTCCTAGTTAGTCTACTAACATCTCTAGTTTAAAATAGAATTTTGTTTTGGGATTTTATACTTGTACAGTAGCATCACTAAGAACTGAAGCTGCTCCCCTCTATCAGATTAGATCTCATGGGAGATAGAGTGATCCAATTTCTAGAACATCTAATTATGTTACTATAACCATATTTGATTAGGGTGAAAAAATGCCACTACTTAGTAGGAGGAGGAATAAGAAGTTAAGTATCCAGTTAATGAAAATTCTGAGGTGAGACACAAAGACCCTATCAAGGATATTAGGGACACTAGTTTAGTGTTCAGTGGGTAGGATATAATATTTGTTGCATGTTTTATAGTTCGTGTTATAAAATCTTTAAAAATAATCTTGGGATCATCCTAAAAGGTGATTAGTAAGGTCTATAATCTTCTTTTGAGTTTATTGACTCTGAATATAATGAGAATGATCAATAATGAAGTGCAAGTAAATCGGAAGCAATATTGAAGGTGGATATTGAGGTGTTTGAGAATTTTAATGAATGTTATTGATGATAGGGAATCCCCTAACCCTATTATAGATTCACCTAATTCCATTTTAGATTCTCTTAATGTGTAAATGTTTTGGGGGAAATCAAGAGAGATTAGAATATGGTTTTTGAAAATTGAATATCCATCCACACTAAATGTCGGTGTGCAATCTTCAAGATATGTGAAGGTTGATATTAAAGAAGATATTGATATGTCATTGGATGATAAAATTTTGACATGGTAGTGGTAAAATACTTGAGGGAATGACATCCTCATGATTGGGGTGGATCAGTTTCCCATCATAACATGGGTACCAAATCCCGAGTTGTTAATTTTGACTTTTTAGTGATTGTTAGTTGGGGTCTTTGACATGGTGTGACTGATTTTATTTTATTTTGATGAGGAAGGTTTATATCATATCTATTTCCATCTTCCCATATTTCCCTTTTACATAATTTTAGTGAATGGGTTAGGTCGTTTGGGCTCTACCCTATTCTTGTTATGATATAATTATTTCAAACAAACACACACATATATTTAATAATTCAAATAAATTTAAAATATATTATATTTTCAAATACATATTTCTAATGTATTTTAATATATTAATACATATTTTTAATTGTTAATATAAATATAATATTTTTTTACATAAATTATGAAAATAACATTGATAATACTTTTTTATTCTAATATGATTTATGTCATTAAATATACATTTTAAATGTAAATTTTTTTAACATATTAATATTTATAATTATATATACTACATATTAATATATTTTATAATATAGATATTTAATTATAATTATATATATAAACACTCACATATATAATTATAAGTATATTATAAAATATATAACATGAATATATATATTATATTAAATAAGAATTATATTATAAATATTTTTACTTTTATTTATATAATTAATTTTAAAATATATTAAAATATTTATATATATATCTATTTATAAATAAGTTAAAAAAACTAGTAATGGTCAATATTTATCAGTGAAAAAAATGATAAATGCACTAGAAGAAAAAAAATTGATTTCACATCGAGGATTTAACATTTGTTATTAGTAATTGAAAGTAAATCCCTAACGATTAGTGGTTTTAAGTTGATAATTAATATAACTGATATGAAATACCGAATAGGTGGGTTTTTCATGTTGTTTATTAGTTTGATCATTGTGAAAACACCGACCGTCAGCATTTTCAAATCGGTTATACTAAAAACTAAGGTGATAATTCTGACCATGAGGTTTTGACATTGGTTATTCTTGTAACTTATTTTGGAACCTTTATGTTTTGAAATATGTTACTTATATTACTAACATTTAATATCTCTATTAACATTAACAATGATATAAATGGCAAAAAAACATCTAATTTTTTTTTAAAACATGACTTGGAAATTGTGAAACTCCTTCTATCGAACTGAAAGTTATCAAACCCCAAATTTCATGAGTCTCAAACACCCTCCCTCCAATTCTTCATCTAGATTACTCCTTTTATTATTTTTCATTCCCTAATTATATGAATTTTCAATTGTTTAATTCTCATGATACTATCGTTTGCTATATTTTGTTATTTAATAGTTTTTCAATGTCTTTCCTACGAGTTCCATAATCATTATCAATGATATTTTTTTTAATCCATGATCACACTTAATTGAACTCAAATTTTGGTCTTTTACTATTTATATATATATACATTCATTTTTTATATACATTCTTCATCTTCATTTTTTTGATTTTTTTTATTTTCTTTGTTTAATGATTTATTATATGTTTGAGATTTAAATTTTATTCATTTATTTATTATTGAACACACTACCACTAATTTGTATGTAATCTAAGGTTAATTAAATTTTTTCCCCTTTGTGTAATAAATATATTATTTGCATCTAATATTTTTGAGTTAATTTTAAATTTTCTATATTTAGAATTTTCTATAAATATTTAATATTTTTAAATTAATTGTATTTATTTTATTATATAAATATTTTATCCATTTTTAATATTATGTTCATTTATTTATTGTGTTAATGTTTATATTGTATAATTATCTATTTTAATAAAAAAAATACTGAATACATGGCTTTTACTACATGTTTATTAATAAAGGGTGAGTTTATTTATTATATTTTGTTGAATTTATTTATGATATTAATGTTTATTTTATATATTTATTTTCTTTGATTAGATGTTTTTGAATAAATGGTCAAATTATTTTTTTGATTATATGTTTATATTTTTTTTATATGTATATATATATATAATTTTAATGTATATGTTTTATATTGATTCAAGTTTATATATTTTTTTATATGATTCTTATTTATATATTTATATATATGTTTAAATATTTATATGGTTATAAGATAAACATTAAAATATTATTTAGTAATTTAATGGTTTTATTAAAATCCTTGATGGTGTTAAAGGAATATGATAGTGCATCTCCCACGATTTTGATAAATTGATACAACACAGGTGACAATTTAATTTTTCAGATAAAAGAGAGGTAGAGTTGAGCATAATAATGAATCTTCCATTAACATGATATAATTACATTATATCAAACACAATGCATTTATCATGACATTTGTATAAGATAATTTTAGGATAATAGATAAAAAAATGATATTTTAAAGGAATTAAAAGGAAAAATATAGTATTTTACCCCTAGGATTTATCCTCATCGAGGTCCTATATAGGGAAAAGGTTTTGGTCTTTTGATGAAACCAAGAGCTCCTAGATATGGTGGAGGGACTACGGAAATTTATTGATTATAATTTAGGTATGTCTCAAATCATGAGGAGTGTGAGGAGGATAGGGGGTGAGGGCTGGTACTTATAGTGAAGGAGATTGGTGTTTTCTCAATATTATATTCATTAATTTATAAATTTGGCTCAAGAATATGAATTGTTTTATAATTATCACTAAATATATTAAAATAATGAATAATAATTCTAATTTATTTATATCATCCTTAAATGATCTATGAATCCATAATTCATGTATTTAGATTTTATTGTAAATTATCGTATTTTACTATACATCAAAAATACAATTGTTTTAGAAAAAATCCAAAAAATTCACCCTAACCATTTGTCGATGCGTATAATTCAAAATTGAACTCCATTTTATGAAAATAAATTTCTATATATGAGTAATAAATTTTAATTTAAAATCATCATTTACATGGAAAAATCAAATCATAAAAATATAAATAAAATTATAACACTTTGAAAATTTATTTAAGGTCACAAATAAATATCCTAAGACCATAAGAAATTAAAATATTAATTTATGGAGCCATTTTAAGAAAATAAATTTTCTTTTAAATTATTAAATTAATAATAAAATTGTAAGTAAATATTTATGGCTTTCAAAAATGCCGACAATTAATTAATAATTTATAAAACATTTATTTACATAGGCAATTATATAATTATACCATAATTTTACTTATATGATTTATAAATCTTATTTATACTTTCATGGTTGAGAATTCTATTCATTTGGCTTGTTTACTGTTCATAAGGGTCATATTTGTATTCCCAAGATCAGGTTACTATTTCATCGGTATGGGCTCCTTAACTTCCAAAAATACTTCTTATTTAATTAATTTGTCATTTATAATGTTTATATTATGGTATCAAAGTAATATTATGTTATTTATACTATATTACATTACTATAATAAGCGAGAAATTCCATTGATAAATTTTTGGGTCATTATATTCTTCCCCCCTTTTGAAATTGTTCCCTCAAAATTTTATTTTACATAAACAGGTGAAGGTAGTTCTCCTTCATTTCCTCCTATGGTTCCCATTTTTCTTATTTATTCTTATTATTCCTCCAAAAAAAATTATAGTTTGGGTTGTCTTATTGCATAGAACCAAATATCTCTTGACTAGAGTGTTTGATTTTTCTCCTTATAAGAGTGATCATCTTCCAAGTCTACCACCTCTAAGTTCAGTACATATGATGGATCTGGTATGTACTTCCTCAGAAGTGATATGTGGAACACATCATGACACTGAGCCATATTTTGTAGAAGTGCAAGATGATAGGCCATGACTCTTATGCGATCTGGGATTACAAAGTGGCCATTTTACCTTGGTCTTAGCTTCAATTTTCTTCCAAACCACATGACTCTCTTCCATACTGATATTTGAAGGAAGACTTTATCTCCAACATCAAACTCAAATCCCCTTCAACGGTTGTCATCATATCACTTTTGACAACTCTATGAACCTTTGTTATGTTTTTGGATGGTTTGCAAAATCTCTATCATATCTTGTAAAAGATTAGGTCTATATAGGTTTCATTCACCAACTTCATCCCAATAGGTTGGAGTTATATATCAATTTTTATACAGATAATCAGATGGAGAAATATGAATATTCCAGTGGAGGATATTGTTGTATAAGCAATCAACCAATGGGAGATGTTGATCCCATCCATCTATAAATTATAATAGTCAAGCTCCAAGTATATCTTTGAGTGTCTGGGATGCCTTTTCAGATTGGCCGTCATTTTTGTGGTGATAGGTCATGCTGAAATTTAATTTAATATTAAAATCATGAAGAAGACTCCTCCATAATTCTTATGTGAACATGTGATCACAATCCGATAAAATCAATATTGGAACCCCATACAGTCTCACCACTTCCTTCACATATATAATTTTAAATATTTTAAGCGAGATATCTTACCGAATAGCGATAAAGTTGGCAGTATTTATGTTTTAGTCCACTATAACCCATATTTCATTATTTCCTTTGGATTTATTCGGGAGACCCATGACAAAGTCCATAGTGACATTATCCCATTTCCGCATGGGTATAGGAAATTTTTGCATTAACCCTTTGGACTTTTTTTTCTCTTATATAATGTACTAACATACAAAGAACCTTGAGATATACTCTGCAATCTCCTTTACCAAATTTACCAACAAGAACTGCCCATGGAGACCACAGTACATCTTGTTACTTATAGGATGGATTGAGAAAGTTGAGCTATGTGTATTTTACAATATCTCCTTCTTTATCTCTGGTGATGAAGTTGTCATTACAAACTAAATCACACCATCATCATTGATATGGATCTCTTTTAGATTCCCGTAAATTACTGCATACACCTTCTATTGAAACTATGGATCATCCCTTTCTTCCCCATTAATCTTATCTTTGTTATTTTTTGGGAAATAATTTGGTAAAGGTAGGATGTATTCCCTACTATTATGATTTCTAAATCTATAATTTTCATATCCATGAAGATACTATTTTTCTCAATCCACAACATGGATAGAATAGAGAGTTTATTTCTTCTGAGGGAATCAACTTACTTTTTTCCTTGTAAGGATAATAGTGAATAGAGTAGTCATAGTCATTGATTATCTCTACCCATCTATTTTGATGAATTATGAGCTCCTTTTGTGTTAATATATAATTTAGGCTCTTGTGATTAGTATATATGTCACACTTATAACCCTAGATGTAGTGCCATAAGTTTTCAAGGAAAAAACCACATCTTCTAACTCATGATCATATGTCCAGTTGTTCTACTTAGTGATCATCAACTTTAGTGAGGTGTAGGATATCAAATTATCATTTTTCATGAGTGCACAAATTGGAAATTTCATTGAAGCATCACCATATACCACAAAACATTCTCCACTTTTCAGTAATGGGAGTAGAGGTGTAGTGATCAGCCTTCTCCTTATCTCCTTAAATCATGACTCACAATCTTTTATCCAGACAATATTTACCCTTTCCCTATTAACATAGTTAGATAACATGATAATCAAGAGAAATTTCTCACAAAATGTTTTTATTACCCTTATATTACTAGAAAACTATGGGTTTTTGTGACACTAGAGGGTATGGGCCATTCCTCAATTGCCTTTATTTTTGAAGGGTTCACAAAAATTCCTTTGCTTGTGATCATATGCACCAAGAATTTGACTTATTGCATCCATGATACACACTTTTTGAACAAGGGGTATAACTTCTCCTCCCTTAATGTTACAAACAAAAACGTTATATTTTCTCTATTTTCCTCCTCTATTTTGGAGTAGATGTGAATATCATCTATAAACATTGCCAAAAATTGTTCGAGGTAATTTCTAAAGACTCTATTCATCAAATCCATGAAGCTTTCAAAGGAATTCGTAATTATGAAGGGGAAAAACAAAAAATAATAGTTCCAATATCTAGTACGAAGGTAGCATTCTAAATATATTCCTTCTTTACCTTTAACTGAAGATATCAAGAACAAATATCCACATTTGAAAAGTAATGAGCTCCTCACAACTGATAAAAAATTCACTAATACAAGGAATTTGATAATTTTTATTTATAGTGATCTTGTTGATTTCCCAATAATCGATACACAACTACATTGATACTTCCTTCTTCTTGAAAAAGAGCACTATAATGCTCCAAGGTGATGAACTATAGAGTATGAACCCTTTGTCAAAATGATCTTACAATTTCTTCTATAACTCAACCAGTTCGATATGATCCCTCCTATAGAGACACATTAAGATATGAGTAGATCTGGGTATGAGTTCTATTGAGAACTCTACCTCACAATATGGGGAAACATCATGCAACTCTTTAAGAAATACATCGTTGAATTTCCAAAAAATGGGAATTTCCCCAAGTTTGATACTTTCCTTTGACTCAACCATTTGAGAAAGGTATGCTTCTTCATAAGGAATCAAAAACCACACCATTGAAATATTTCACAAAGCTGATTCATGATCTTCCTTGAATTTATAGTGGATCATGGTATGGTTTGGAATATTAAATTATATTTCCTTTTCCCCATAGTTTATATGTACTCTATATAATTAAAACCAATCCATTCCCATTATAGCATCAAATTACACCAAAGGAAGTATCACAAGATTCATTAAAAGCATCTTACCACATATGCTAACGATAGAAAAGTACAACACATGGGTTTCAATGACTTCACCACTTAGTGTTTTTGTAGATATCTATACTTCATAGTTTTGAGGTTTCAATTCAGTAGTTCTAGAAATCTTGTAACATATAAAGGAATGTGTAGAACCATAATCAAATAATACTTTCTCCATTCTTGAGGGAATAAAAAGTATTCCTTGTCTTACTTCATTTTATTACACCATTTCTACAATATTAATGGAATAAGTCGTACCTTTATCCTTTGGATTTGGTGGATGTTGACACTAATTACCCTAGAGGACTTGAGGTTTAGTGAACTAGCATGCATAATTCCCTTCCTCCCTACAGTTGTAGCATCAGACCACGGGTGGTTCACTCCATTCCTTAACCAAAATGTCTTTATTCCTCATATATGTTTGACATTTATGATCTTGGTGGAATTCTCTTCCACACTTGAATAATTTTTCCACCACTTTGACTGAGTTCCGATAATGCTTCTTCCAAAATGTTTTACATATGGGTGGTTTAGTTTTCTTTCAACATTTCTCAATGGATCCTGTAGCTTGAAATCTTATCTTTCATTTCATATCACCATATCCATGGTACCATTCTACAGACTTCATCTCCACTTTGAGAACACATCAAACAAATTCTTTATAAATACTAGTGTCTCAAATTGTTAGAGCCTTTCGATGGTGTGGTTTTAAACCACTAAAGAATCCGCCAATTATTCTATCATTGTTGATAACAACACATAAAGCATACCATGCATGCCTTGTGAAATTTTCTTTGTAGGCCATGAGAGATTATACTTCCTATTTCTACAACTCGATCAATTATATCTCCATATTTATATGAAGAGGTTGATTGAAATACTTGTTAAGAATCACTCTGTTAATGTGTTACCACTCCATATCCTCAATTTTGTCCCACAACTCGTTGTTCATAATCAAATCCCCCCTTTGATCAGCCTCTCCATCAAAACGATAAATGTCACGAGTCACCTTCTTAGTATTAGAATAGTGAAGTATAAAAATGACCTTCACCATCAGTTTTACAGAATGTTTCATAACTAGTGGATTAGAAGATCTAAAAACATTTGGTGGTTGTTTCTTCCTAAAACACTCAACTGCTAGTTTTCCCTCTTATTTTAAGGTGGTCTTTCATGATTATTCAGGTAATTCTTTATAACTTGAGACATATGGGTAAGCATCACCCTGAATTGTTTAACTCCAACTCCAAAATAATTGGGGTTGTCATTCAGGAAATCACTTCACTATACCTTGCAGGGGTTACTGTATTGATTTATTCTGGTTTCCACCATTTTCTATAATAAAAAAGTGATAACAACACATAAGTCAACAAATAATGAATAAATAATTTATTCCTTTTTATAAATAATAATTGTAACAACCCAGGTAAATAAAGAATATGACATTTTCATATTTATCCATATTTGTGAATAAAATATTAATATCACTTTAAAGGGGACGCTATGCTCGATGGCGTACCCAACACGCAATAACGAGTTTTTTTTGGGAATCTTACGTTGCACTCTAATAATAAAATAATATTATTTTAAATAGTAGTTAACATGTAGCCGTTGTATTGGCGGGAATGGATAGAAATAACTAAAATATGATTATACATGTTTTTTAAATGTTTTTAAACTTATCCAATAAAAGATAAAGGCTTAAAATATGGAAAGAATTCAATTTTAGGCATATATGCCCTAGTTTTCACTAAAGGTTCACTTATCGCCTTTTGATGGTGAACCGTCATTAAATATAGTTTTTTTCACTCTTATACATTCTTTTGGACCAAATAAAGCTCTTCTTAATAATTGGGACATCAAAATTTACTTTGTGTAAATTTTTGGTTTCTTTCCGATAAAGTTCATTTTTTAATGAATAGTGTAAAAGGTTGTATTTTAATTCAAAACCTCTTTTTAATATAATTTATTTATATGATTAGATTATATTTTTAATTGGTTTTAAAGTAAAATTAGAATATATTTTTACCATTAAATCCAATAGTGGTCGTTGGAATTAATTTCACTTTGAAATCAGACATAAACTAGTGGCAATCTTTTGATATTATTGTTTCATAAAAACACGCTATTTGTTATGACAGCGGGAATTAATTATTAAATTAATTAATTTGACTTATATGTATTGAATTTTGTAAACTAGACTTCATTTTTGAATTCGGAATATCAAATATAGCTTAGGGTGAATTTTTGGTAATTTTCTGAAAAACCTCAATTTTTGATGAATAGTGAAACCACTAAGTGGTACTTATAAAAAATGATTTTTCCGCTTAAATGAAAATTTTCCATCTTTGTGTTTTGAATTTCCGAAATCCGACATATATGGTTGTCATTAAGAAGTAAAATGTGGTTCAATGGGATAAAAACAATTTTTTGGGGAATAGTAACTTATTATGTTTTTAACCGCGATTAGAGGTAATTAGTGTAGTTTAAGATAAAAATAATGTTTTAATAATATTAAATGAACTTGACACATGTCCTAACCTCATTGGATGTGTCATGGACGACCGATACAACCCATGGGTCAACTTGGGGACCCCATGGAGCCACTTTGGTTGGAAAATGACATAATATCTTTTTATTTAATGTTAAAGTAAAAATGACACAAACATAATATGTTTTACGAAAACAATTTTTACATGGGGTTATAAAGATAAGATATTTGATTATAATTATTCATTGGAAAGATAAAAAGATTTACTACATCATAGTATTTTTTTTATAATTTTTAGACACTAAATAAATTAAATTATTTATGACATCATGATGATGCAGCGATGACCGCATTATTTAACGATTTAAATAAAATGGAAAGATAATGTAAAATATATGAACTAAACATGTCCAAAACTTATTGTATGGGTGTATTTAGAACCCTTAACACCTTATCCACGAATTATATCAATGTGGGACCTTTTAAAACCGAAACACATTTTCAAATAAAGTAATATTTCTTTACTTTCCAAAAGTGCACCTCCTCTCCTCTTATAAAAGGCCCCCACCTCTACCTCTTTTCCCACACTCCTGAAGCCTTTGGCTCGGCCAAACCCTGCCCATTTACTCTCTCCAAATCCCTATCCTCATCTTAGAGGATTCCCTTTGAGAAGAATCCATTCAAATGAAGCCTTTAGGCTCAAATCAAAAGGAGTTACACTTTTAAAGGTAATTCATTCTCTCATGTTCATTTGTTTTATTTTGCTTCTCCAACCCACTAAACTCTTTTTATTTATTTATTTTGTAACAAAACCAGTATCTTCAATATACTAGGATGTTTTTATAATATTTATTCGAGCTACACTCTCACACAACTACATCAAATGGTTAAAGAACATACGGTTTCCGTGGATGGCGAAATTCTGCCTCCCGAAACGATGATTGTTCAATACTCATTTAACACCTTCAAAGGTGGCCATTATGATGTCACTATTTTTATATATGATATATAATATATTTATTTTTTCCTTGAGCTTCTGTTTTTTTCATTTATGGCATACCATTATTGTTTCCATTATGGGTAAACACGATATCTTCATTTTAGGAAGTGCGGACTACCGCCCCCTGAAAGTGATTTGATTCGTTAATACCATATGTGGGATGTGTAAAGGATAAAGTTAATGATATTATATATGTTATTATAATGGAATTATAATATACTCTTATATCATTATGAATCCATTCCAGAAAAAACGAAATAGAAATGGAAGTAGCGTTCATGCGTACGTACAACTTACCTTCTCCATGAACGGTGCATTTCATTTCTTACCTCTAAATGTGATGTAATATTATAAATAAATGTATATGGTGAATATATATGATATATATGTTATCTAAATCATTAATATAATTCTTGATATAATGTAACTTTGACCAAATTAACAACATGTAAGTGTAAGAAGTTTATTTTTGACATAAGAACCAAATACCGACAAAATGAACATTATTAACTTAAATGATTACATGATGTTCATAACATGGTATAAAAGGAATAATGAACTTGAAAAATGTTTTTAATCAAGTAGATATTAACTCAAGTTTATTATTCAGGACGTTAAAGAACGATCGAGTCAAGTCGGACCCGAGGTAAGGGATCATACTCCTCTCTTTCTTTTTAAGTACACACTTTTATGTCATTCCTTTTAAAGCTCATATTTCCTGTTATTGGGATGATCTTTTATATTACACTTACTGTAATTTTTATGTTCATGTTATGAGAGACCCTATTCTCTCTCATCAATCCATTTTGGATGTTTTGAGTGGCGCCGTTAGGCTGCCGAACTTTCGTAAGAAATCTAACCTCTCTCTTTCATTTTAAGTACTCTCCTTTATGTCACTTCTTTTAATCTCCTCTTTGTAATGTTGGGGGATGTACTTTTATATTCCTCATTCTCTACATTTTATTGTAATGTGATGAGATACCCTATTTGATCTCATCAATCCATATTCAGAAGTTTTATGTGGCGCCGTTAGGCTGCCGAGTTTTCGTAAGGGATTTTTCATCTCACTTTTATTCCCGTGAGATTTATGCTACATTTGCCACAAATTTCATTGAGTGGTGTATGTACTGCCCATTATTCTACTCTTTGTGTAATATACTTTCGTTTATGAGTATTTACATCAATGATCTATTGTCCTTCTTTCATGGGGTGTATGTTTTGAAAATTACCCAAGTCGGTAAGGGAACCTTTCACCCTCCTCTTTTTTAAAAGACTTCTTTTGTTGGGTCTTTTAATTTACATATTGTTATGTTGGTATATGTTCTCATATATCCTTATTGATGTAAATTTTATGTCCAAGTGATGAGATACACTTTTTATCTCTCATCAACTCATTTTGATGTGATGCTGTTAGGCTGTCAAGGGAACTTTTTACCCCAATTTAGATTTCTTTGGGTTCAACATGTAGTCATTGAATATGTCATCCATTGAATATGTGTAAATGACCTTTTATTGTTTTACACTTAATATACACTTATATTGGGTGTATTTATATTTGTCACACATATTTTTGAGATTGTTTTGTCCTTAATTTAAGGATACCTTCTTTATAAGGGATTTCATCACATTTGACATTTCTATTGAGGGTTCATTGTTGTTATGCACCAATTCACTCTTATATGGTGTATAAACTGTCCTTTGGAGTATTATATCATGAATAAATTTATTCCCATGATATTATAAAGTTCTGACTAAATGTTATTCCTCAATTATTGTATTCAAGTGTCTCTAATTTTGGTAAAAACCCTTTAACCAAAATATCATTTTAAATGTATTAATTATTTGTTCTTATTAATATCCATGTTTTCAAAATGGTTTTAAGGATTTATTTATATGGATATTAATGGTTTAAAAATTTAAGCTTCAAGGTGGTATGGGACACTTTGATTCAAAAATATCCTTATTAAATGTTTTAAATGGTTTTGGAAATGGTTTCTTTTTGAATGGATTCATTATTTCAATATACTAAAATGTTATATTGTGATTGAAATGTAGAAATGTTATGTTTCATTTATGCATGTTTTATGTGACACATTTATGTTATGGTTCTTGGGTATTGTTATGAAAACGGTTGGTTCCGTGATAAACTAAGGGCGGGTGAGCCCGATATAGCTCTCCAATGTATTGGGTAATGTGAAGGAGTGAAACGTTAAGGTTTCTCCGAAGAGATTTAGGGAATATACTGTGATGGATATTCCAAACGTAACCAAGAGGGTTACTCCCTACGTAATAATGTTACGAATGCCTCAAGTTACTTTTATGTCTTAGGATTTCTATGATTTATTCATGATTTGATATGCCTATGTTTTATGGGTAAAGTATGATTTCATTATTATGTATAAATGTACTCATGTTTCCTTTCCATATTTTTATATCCCTTACTGATCTTTTTATGCTCATCCCAAGTTTTTGAAATGTTTTTCAGAGGTCAAGGGAAAGGAACATGATGTGACGATAGTGTCAAGGATGTGTCAAGAAAGAATCCATGTTATATTTTAAATATGTTCCCGTTGATGGGAAGAATGAATACTGTCTTTTATGTAACCACTTTGTTTAAATGTGGAATGTAATGCAAGTTTCATGATCTAATTCTCTAAAACTCTAAACCTGAAAAGATCCTCAATGTGTAATCTTGTAATAACTCAAGATTAAGTAAGGTTTAAGGCTGGGGCCTTATAGTTGGTATCAAAGGTCGGTTTAGATAACTTTAGAGGTTAGGGTATTCTTTAAGTATAAGTGACATTACCATAATGGTTAGGATTTCAGAAAGAGTCCTAGTTTTAGATAAAGTAAATGAGTAAGTGTATCTTAGTGTTTACCTTCCTCATTAGTACATGATGGTTTTGTTGATATACTCACACTGAAATTTCTGTTTTTAGTAAATGGCTGGATCTAGCAGGAACCAAAGTGACAATGGGTTTGAAGGAAACTGTGGTGGTTCTCTGATTAGGATACTGGATGAGATGGGGAATTCAATGAGGAATCTCATAGTTGTTCTAAACCAACTATCAGGGAGTCATGATCAACCACTTCAACCTTGGTGAGTTCTCTAATGCATCATGTACGAGATGGCCAACTCGATGTGGAAATTCAGGTAATAATTATTAAGGTAACCATTAGGGTTTATATGATCCTTACTTTTTAGGTAATTATGGGTTACTCTATGATATGATGGAAAATGAAGGGCATGAGATAAACTTGAGGTTAAAATATGTTATGATTATTTTTGAAGATTTTATCTCATTTTGGGGAATGTTTTAATAATTATATAGTTTTGGAAAAAGGACAACACGCAGACCGTGTGACATCCCGTCACGTTGGACAAAGGTGCGGGAATCGAACCCACAACCAATGTGCGACTGGTATTTATCGCCTACCACTGGACTACGTGAAGTCCCTGGTTAGTTTGACTGATTCATTCTAGTTATATGATTTTATGAATTAAGAGTAAGTTGATTTTGGGTTATTTATGAAAATGATTAACCTATCATGGAGGATATGTGATTAGGTTAATTACTTTTCATTACGAGACTTTAGGAGCAACTGATGTTGTTTGGAGATAAATGTTATGATTTAACTTGGAAGACTATGTGAATAAATCCTTCAAATATTTGGGTTTCAATCTTAGTTTGGTTTACTTTGAAGAATTTTATGGACAAATAGTCCTGGTTGAACTTTGGGTTTTGTTGGACAAATTTTGGAGATTAAGAATAGATTTTCTTTTTAAAAAGGGTTATCCTTTTCTGGATTATCTGACCTTGTACTAACCTTTCTGGTTTTGGTTTTGGTTAAAGCCTAAAGACATGGGATGTATATAGTTCTCTTTGGTGGATTAGGTGATTCTCTAGAAGTTTATTATAGTACTCTTAATGTGAACAAGTCTCCCTAAATACTCGTCTTTTGGAAAAAAATATGAGTTTGATTAAGGAATCTAGTAAAAGTTGAAAGTCAACATGATAAGTGATTATGTTTCCTTATTAATATATTCCTCAATAAAAAGTAACTTATAACAAAAATGTTGTCTATTAACTTTTCCTACTGGGGAATCGAATACCGTTTAACCCATCACAAGTTTGCGATTTTCTCATGGTTAACTTTCTCCTAAATATGTTTTCTATCACTCTTCATCAGAACATGACCCTATGTTTTCTCCTCCATGTCCAGGTTTTCATACTTGGAATCCTAGTATAGGTTAACTCGGGTGACCTTTGTACTTATCTTTCTTTATTTTAAAGTGATTGTTTTACCGACTCTTGTTCTGATGTGGGACTTTCAAGGATGTTTCCAAGCGCAATTTCAAAATTGCGAGGACGCAATTCCGAAAAGGGGGGAAGGATGTAACACCCCAGGTAAATAAAGAATATGACATTTTCATATTTATCCATATTTGTGAATAAAATATTAATATCACTTTAAAGGGGACGCTATGCTCGATGGCGTACCCAACACACAACAACGAGTTTTTTTGGGAATCTTATGTTGCACTCTAATAATAAAATAATATTATTTTAAATGGTAGTTAACATGTAGCCATTGTATTGGCGGGAATGGATATAAATAACTAAAATATGATTATACATGTTTTTTAAATGTTTTTACACTTATCCAATAAAAGATAAAGGCTTAAAATATGGAAAGAATTCAATTTTAGGCGTATATGCCCTAGTTTTCACTAAAGGTTCACTTATCGCCTTTTGATGGCGAACCGTCATTAAATATAGTTTTGTTCACTCTTATAAATTCTTTTGGACCAAATAAAACTCTTCTTAAGAATTTGGACATCAAAATTTACTTTGTGTAAATTTTTGGTATCTTTCCGATAAAGTTCATTTTTTAATGAATAGTGTAAAATGTTGTATTTTAATTCAAAACCTATTTTTTATCTAATTTATTTATATGATTAGACTATCTTTTTAATTGTTTTTAAAGTAAAATTAGAATATATTTTTACCATTAAATCCAATAGTGGTCGTTGGAATTAATTTCACTTTGAAATCGGACTTAAACTAGTGTCAATCTTTTGATACTTATTGTTTCATAAAAACACGCTATTTGTTATGACAACATGAATTAATTATTAAATTAATTAATTTGACTTATATGTATTGAATTTTGTAAAATATAATTCATTTTTGAATTCGGAATATCAAATATAGCTTAGGGTGAATTTTTGGTAATTTTCTGAAAAACTTCAATTTTTGATGAACAGTGAAACCACTAAGTTGTACTTATAAAAACTGATTTTTCTGCTTAAATGAAATTTTTCCATCTTTGTGTTTTGAATTTAAAAAATCCGACATACATGGTTGTCATTAAGAAGTAAAATGTGGTTCAATGGGATAAAAATAATTTTTTGGTGAATAGTAACTTATTAAGTTTTTAATCGCGATTAGAGGTAATTAGTGTAGTTTAAGGTAAAAATAATGTTTTAATAATAGTAAATGAACTTGACACATGTCCTAACCTCATTGGATGTGTCATGGCCGACCAAGAAAACCCATGGGTTAACTTGGGGACCCCATGGAGCCACTTTGGTTGGAAAATGACATAATATCTTTTTATTTAATGTTAAAGTAAAAATGACACAAACATAATATGTTTTACGAAAACAATTTTTACATGGGGTTATAAAGATCATATTTTTGATTATAAATATTCATTGGAAATATAAAGAAATTTCCTACATCATAGTATTTTTTTTATAATTTTTAGAGACTAAATAAATTAAATTATTTATGACATCATGATGATGCAACGATGACCTCATTATTTAACGATTTAAATAAAATGGAAAGATAATGTAAAATCTATGAACTAAACATATCCAAAACTTATTGGATGGGTGGATTGCGAACCCGTAACACCTTATACATGAATTATATCAATGTGGGACCTTTTAAAACCGAAACACATTTTCAAATAAAGTAATATTTCATTACTTTCCAAAAGTGCCCCTCCTCTCCTCTTATAAAAGGCCCCCACCTCTACCTCTTTTCCCACACTCCTCAAGACTTTGGATCGTCAAAACCCTACCCATTTACTCTCTCCACATCCCTATCCTCATCCTAGAGGATTTTTTTGGGCAGAATCCTTTCAAAGGAATCCTTTAGGCTCAAATAAAAATGAGTTACACTTTTAAAGGTAATTCATTCTCTCATGTTCATTTGTTTTATTTTGCTTCTCCAACCCCCTAAACTCTTTTTATTTATTTTTTTTGTAACAACACCAGTATCTTCAATATACTAGGATGTTGTTATAAGATTTATTCGAGCTACACTATCACACAACTACATCAAATGGTTAAAGAACATACGGTTTCTGTGGATGGCGAAATTCTGCCTCCCGAAACGATGATTGTTCAATACTCATTTAACACATTCAAAGGTGGCCATTATGATGTCACTATTTTTATATATGATATATAATATGTTTATGTTTTCCTTAAGATTCTGTTTTTTTTCATTTATGGCATACCATTATTGTTTCCATTATGGGTAAACACGATATCTTCATTTTAGGAAGTGCGGACTACCGCCCCCGGAAAGTGATTTGAATCATTATTACCATATGTGGGATGTGTAAAGGATAAAGTTAATGATATTATATATGTTATTATACTGGAATTATAATATACTCTTATATCATTATGAATCCATTCCATAAAATACGAAATAGAAATGGAAGTAGCGTTCATGCGTACGTACGGCTTACCGTCTCCATGAACAGTGCATTTCATTTCTTACCTCTAAATGTGATGTAATATTATAAATACATGTATATTCTGAATATATATTATATATATGTTATCTAAATCATTAATATCATTCTGGATATAATGAAACTATGACCAAATTAACAACATGTAAGTGTAAGAAGTCTATTTTTGACTTAAGAACCAAATACCGACAAAATGAACATTATTAACTTAAATGATTACATGATGTTCATAACATGGTATAAAAGGAATAATGAACTTGAAAAAGGTTCTTAAGAAAGTATAGATTAACTCAAGTTTATTATTCAGGACTTTAAAGAATTATCGAGTCAAGTCGGACCCGAGGTAAGGGATCCTACTCCCCTCTTTCTTTTTAAGTACACACTTTTATGTCATTCCTTTTAAAGCTCATCTTTCTTGTTATTGGGATGATCTTTTATATTAAACTTACTGTAATTTTTATGTTCATGTGATAAGAGACCCTATTCTCTCTCATCAATCCATTTTGGATGTTTTGAGTGGCGCCGTTAGGCTGCCGAACTTTCGTAAGAAATCTAACCTCTCTCTTTCTTTTTAAGTACTCTTCTTTATGTCACTTCTTTTAAGCTCCTATTTGTAATGTTAGGGGATGTTATTTTATATTCCTATTTCTGTACAGTTTATTGTAATGTGATGAGATACCATATTTGATCTCATCAATCCATATTCTGATGTTTTATGTGGCGCCGTTAGGCTGCCGAGTTTTCGTAAGGGATTTTTCATCTCACTTTTATTCCCGTGAGATTTATGCTACATTTTCCACAAATTTCATTGTGTGGTGTATGTACTTACCATTATTCTACTCTTTGTGTTATATAATTTCGTTTATGAGTATTTACATCAATGATCTATTGTCCTTCTTTCATGGGGTGTATGTTTTGAAAAATACCCAAGCCGTTAAGGGAACCTTTCACCCTCCTCTTTTTTAAAAGACTTCTTTTGTTGGGTCTTTTAATTTACATATTGTTATGTTGGGATATGTTCTCATACATCCTTATTGATTTAAATTTTATGTCCAAGTGATGAGATACACTTTTTATCTCTCATCAACTCATTTTGATGTGATGTTGTTAGGCTGTCAAGGGAACTTTTTAACCCAATTTTGATTTCTTTGGGTTCAACATGTAGTCATTGAATATGTCATCCATTGAATATGTGTGAATGACCCTTTATTGTTTTACACTTAATATCCACTTATATTGGGTGTATTTATATTTGTCACACATATTTTTGAGATTGATTTTTCCTTAATTTAAGGATACCTTCTTTATAAGTGATTTCATCACATTTGACATTTCTATTGAGGGTTCATTGTTGTTATGCACCAATTCACTCTTATATGGTGTATATACTGTCCTTTGGAGTATTATATCATGAATACATTTATTCTCAGGATATTATAAAGTTCTGACTAAATGTTATTCCTCAATTATTGTATTCAAGTGTCTCTAATTTTGGTAAAACCCCTTTAACCAAAATATCATTTTAAATGTATTAATTATTTGTTCTTATTAATATCCATGTTTTCAAAATGGTTTTAAGGATTTATTTATATGGATATTAATGGTTTAAAATTTTAAGCTTCAAGGTGGTATGTGACACTTTGATTCAAAAATATCCTTATTAAATGTTTTAAATGGTTTTGGAAATGGTTTCTTTTTGAATGGATTCATTATTTCAATATACTAAAATGTTATATTGTGATTGAAATGTGGAAATGTTATGTTTCCTTTATGCATGTTTTATGTGACACATTTACGTTATGGTTCTTGGGCATTATTATGAAAACGGGTGGTTCTGTGATAAACTAAGGGCGGGTTAGCCCGATATAGCTCTCCAATGCATTGGGTAACGCGAAGGAGTGAAACGTTAAGGTTTCTCCGAAGAGATTTAGGGAATATACTGTGATGGGTATTCCAAACGTAACCAAGAGGGTTACTCCCTAAGTAAGAATGTTACGAATGCCTCAAGTTACTTTTATGTCTTATGATTTCTATGATTTATTCATGATTTGATATGCCTATGTTTTATGGGTAAAGTATGATTTCATTATTATGTATACATGTACTCATGTTTCCTTTCCATATTTTTATATCACTTACGGAGCTTTTTATGCTCATCCCAAGTTTTTGAAATGTTTTTCACAGGTCAAGGGAAAGGAAAATGATGTAATGATAGTGTCAAGGATGTGTCAAGAAAGAATCCGTGTTATATTTTAAATATGTTCTCTTTGATGGGAAGAATGAATACTGTCTTTTATGTAACCACTTTGTTTAAATGTGGAATGTAATTCAAGTTTCATGATCTAATTCTCTAAAACTCTAAACCTAAAAAGATCCTCAATGTGTAATATTGTAATAACTCAAGATTAAGTAAGGTTTAAGGCTGGGGCATTATAATTATAAAGGCATATCTTGTGGGATACCTTTGTTTATAATTTTATAAAAAAATATTCATATGTTATTTCTTATACTTAGTCTCATACTACGATTTTTCAATTAGGTTCTCTAATCCTAATTCCCAAATAAACTAAACCATTCTTTGAAAACAGTTATAGATACCCTACATTGACTTATAATACTATCACATAATTTTAATGGAAATCAAAATAAAATCATTACACAACCATTATCCAAAGGTTTAGTGTCTTGGTAAAACTACAAAAATACATAAAATTTAAAAATTAGACATAATGATTTATTTAATTCCTTCTTTTCTAGCTTATTATTGTCCCTTGTGTTCTCCTTAGTAAAAGTAATCTCATGAGGATATACATCAAAAAAGGGGTGATCTAAAATACCAATAAGAGGATAGATAATAAAATGAAACAATATAACATGAGGTGAGAATAATAATAACATCATCATCATAATCATTATAGGAAGCATTAGATAATTCCAGTGAATATGGAAATCCATAAAAATGAATCATCATATCATTATGGTCAACTACCACACATAGTTGTGAAAAAAGATAGAATCATGTTCACATATATTTTATTTTTCTCATGAGATAAATCAAATTTCCCATTACATTGGATTTATATATATTTCCTAGGGCACCCATCACATCATAATATTTACATTCATCTATATAATTTTGGGCGCACCCATCACATCAAAACATTTAAATTATCATGCCTGCCACATAGAACATATATCAATGATGAACAAAAAAGAACCCATAGAAAAGAATGGATTTAATTTCCTAAATCAAACATTTATAAAATTTTGGTTCCTAATTGAAATATTTAATAATATATTGGATATAAGAATCATCAACAGTTATTGAAGAAAAACAATCTCGAGATGTAAAAGGTGTGTTTTTAAGAAGAGTTATTTTGGAAAACATTATGTTAATTATAAACTCAAGTAGAAAACATTTATATCCCATAAAATGTAAGATAAAGATGAAGAAATTATATTTATTGAATATTCATACATAAAATGGGGTGAGAGAGGGAAACCCAAATAAAGAGTGTTGGGTTCGAGAATTCCCCCTACCTTGCGTCCAAATGCATTATTCACATTAATGTGTTATATAATGACATTATATTAATTAATTGACGAATTCATAACCTATGATACAAGAATTGGATTCATTATGGTTTTATTAAGTTCATTTATGGGCCTTTTATTAGGTATAGTGTTTAATTTCATCATTCAGGAGTGTTGTTTTTCTTAGTTTTCAGGATCGGTTCACTTGTATACACGAATAGAAGTTGGATTAAATTTTGAATAAATATCAATAATATTTATTATATGTTTTTAATTATATTATATATGTTTAAATGATCTTATAAATATTTTTTTTATATGGTATGATGATGAATCATTGGAAGAAATTTAATGATGATCATTTCAGGTTAATTTTGGCGGTTTTTCGATCCCAATGAAATTGTTTTGTTTTATGATTTTGTATTATGTATATATGTTAGTTACAGAACATAAATATGGTTATAAAATAATATTTCAAATATATTCTTAACCATTTAATGGTTTTATTAACATCATTGTAGGTGTTAATGGAATATAAATATGCATCACCCATGATGTTGGTAAACTGACACATCACGAGCGACGATTTAATTTTTAAAATAGATGAGAGAGTGTTTGTGTTTTTTAATTATGAATATTAAATTAACATGATATAATTGAATTATATCACAAATAATGTAGTTATTATTCCATTATAAAAGTATGAGGTGAGGTGAATATATGAAAATATATCAAATTTAAAAGGAATTGAAAGAAAAAAGAAGAGTATTTTACCTCTTGGATTTATCCTCCTCGAAAACCTCATTAGGGGAAAGGGTTTGGTAGTTTCATCTGAAAAAGAGATCTAGGATGTGGGGTAGGTACTTGGGAAGGGTATTGGGAAGAATTTTGGAAAGGATTAAAGCTTTATAAGTAGGAGGGGAATAGGGAATGGGGGTAGTATTTATCGTGAAGAAGATGGGTGTTTTCTCAATATTATATTCATTAATTTATTATTTAGGCTCAAGAATATGAATAGTTTTAGTATTATCACTGAATATATTAAAATAATGAATTATAATTACAGATTTTTATCTTAAATCAGCCTTAAATCATTTATAACTCCATAATTCAGGTATTTAGCTTTTACTGTAAATTATCATATTAATTATTCATCAACCAATCAAGTATTTTAGAAAAAACCCAAAAATTCACACTGACTATTTTTTGATTTCTATAATCCAAAAATGGACTCAATTTTATGAAAATAATTTCCTAAATATGAGTTATTTAATTTTTAATTAAATTAATCATTTACTTAGAAAATACAGATCTTAAAATTATAATTAATTTTATAA
The DNA here is from genome assembly GCA_963277665.1 of Viscum album. Taxonomy (NCBI): domain Eukaryota; kingdom Viridiplantae; phylum Streptophyta; class Magnoliopsida; order Santalales; family Viscaceae; genus Viscum; species Viscum album. The sequence continues at coordinate 1,465,602,262 of OY728123.1, forward strand.
CACTTCGAAAAAGAACATATGGTCCCATAAAATTATCATAAAACCATAAAACATAAAAATATTAATTTGTAGAAACAATTTAATAAAATAAATTTTCTTTTAAATTATTAAATTAATGATAAAAGTTTAAATAAATATGTATATCTTGCAAAAATACCAACACTTAATTAATAAATTTTAAATCATTTATTTATATATAATATAATATATGAATACCATAAATTCACTTATAATATGGATAAATTTCATTTATACATTAAATAGTACGGCTAAAATTCCTTTGGCATGTATATTTTTCATAAGTTTAATACTTCTATTCCTAAGGTTAAGTTACGATTTCCTCGGCATTGGTTCCTTAACATCCAAAAATACTTCTTAATTAATTAATTAATATTTTATATTGTTTTTATTATGGTATCTAACTTATTTTAGGTGATTTATACTATATGGAATTACTACAATAAGGGATAAATTCAATTGATAAAAGGTTGGGGCATTACACTACATCTACTGAGTATGTGTGAGAGATCAAAGATCAGTATGAGAGGATCATATATGGGTGATCCATTCTTTTATCCCATGTCAGGTGGAAGCACGAGAATCTCCAAGAGATCATATTAGAGTAGTAGGATCGAAATCATATTTGTACCCACAAATTTATGAGTATCCATTGTTTTCAATTTTTGGGTTATAGAGACCCATGAAGGGGTGGGGGAGAATGTAATGACATAGATTTTCCATGTATTATTTTTGGATATTGTTTAGATGAGTTTTTTATTGTTTGTAGATATTGTATAGATTATTTTTGAGACTATTCACTGAGATGAAATTCGATTATGAGGCCAGATGTGGCCGAAATAAATATTTAAATACATTAAATATATTACATAGAACACACACATAGTTTTCTGTAAAAATTTTAATATCTTCTTTAATGGGTTCCTACATTATAAATCTAAGGTAATCATTGGTTTTACAGTATTAGGTTTACCATATCCATGACTTATCCTTTGTCGGCATATGTCATTTCTAGAAAAGATATTATCGGTTTAAAATAAATGATTGAATTAGTTAAATTATTTTGTTTTTCCATTTCTATATTAAAAAAACAACTTAATTATATTTATTTAAATAAATACTTATAGAAAATTTTCAGGGTGATCTGCATGACCCTGCAAGTCTTTGGATTTCCTTTGGAGGGAATGGAATGAGATTCCATTGGAAGAAGATGATTAGATTAGGATTAAAGTCCAAAATAAGATGTAATTGAACGATATCTCCAACAACAATCATAGTTCATCATTATTAATCAGTTATTTATCCAAATCAAGGTATCAACATTGTCTTCTTTGGATTTTTTCCCCGTTATTTACTCTTACAATGAACATGGATCAATCGGTCAATATATTAACCCATTGATCAGGTGTATTTTCATGACACATTTATTGTAGGGTGAGTTTGGTGGAATTATTTTGATTTTTTATTTCCTCATTTTTATTCTCATGTGAATGAATTGAGATTTACACGATCATCGAGTGATGTTCATTCCTCTCATCTTCCCCTATGATTTTCTCTCACAGTTCATAATTCAGCATTAAAATTATTTGTTTCGATTAGGGATCAACATTTCCCAATCAGTCAATCATAGAGAACCTGTTTCATTGATCAATGATCCATTGTCATAGATTCGGGATGATCACAACATGACAATGGTGAAACAAAAGAGATGGGAGTTAATTGAATGGCATAGGTACTGAATTATCATGTTCTTTAATGTGCACCGATGAATGAAGTTGATACCTTTTTCAAGAGGATTAAAGGCCCAAATATTTTATATTAGGTAATGGAATGAATCGATGAGGCTCGATATGTGATTATGTAGTAAAAATATCATTGGATTGAAGGCTAGAACAATGGCCAAGAATCATGGAACTGGATCAATATTTCTATGAAAATCTATGTTACAAAACATGTAATCTAGATCTACACACTGTGTAGGGGCCCCAATGTAGCATCTATGGTTTCAGGAAAAACATAAGTGTCACACATCACGTGAACCTATCACATGAAATATGGTCTCACCCCAGAGACATGACATGTATCTAGGAGGGTAAACAAACAAGGGTTAGAGCACAACATGGACTCCCCAACATGGACATCGCCTAGACTATGACATGGGATGATTTGTGTCCTACTACATGATAACATGTACATATGAGATATTCTTGTACTTGAATATTGGTAGACTACACAGGCATCCTACACACTGTGTAATTCCACATGGACACATCTAAGCAACAAGGGCCATTTACATGAGAAGGACGTAGGGTAAAGGGAGACGATGTGTTACTCTTATACACACTATATAGATTATTATACAAATATTTGATCCCTTTTCCAATATATTTTGTACAATCATCCTTATGGTGTTTTCCCCATGTACTCTTCATAAGGGTTGTTGTGGAATCATCTCCTACTCCTAGAACTATGATCACTTCATCAAGACTTTAAACATAGTGTCGTCAGAATCCCTCAAAGAGACATAGAGTGATATAAACTACTCATATTAATTCCCTAGGTGGACTTCTTGGTATCATTATTACCAACACTATGTGGGATGAGATCCTTTACTAAGCGGGTTAATCTTGATTGAGTTGATGGAGTCACCACATGGCCATGGTAGTGATCCTTGTAACGACCCAATATTTCTTCAATGGAAATTACTTTCTTATAAATATGTCATAATTACATGAAATAATAATATAATTCACTATTAAGTGCTTGTGACCTTTAAAAAATCAGTTTTTCATTTATGTGATGTGAATTTCAAAAATCTATCATACATGGTTCCGAACAGTAAGTTATTTGGAGTCCGATAAGAAAAACATAATTTTTTGTGTATAGTAACCTAACCTCATGAAAGGAAAACACCCTTATGAATAGTTATATACCCTAATGAATAGTAATTTTACCTATGATGGTATATAAATAATATTCAAGAGGAATTATGATATACCTATGCTTTGGAATAAGTAAATAAATAGTTTAGAAGTGTTGTAATTAGAATAAATTTTGATTTTAATTAAATATTTAATTAATCATATTTAGAAAATTATTTTTGAAAAATGGGATTCATTTTTGGATTCTACACATCCGAAAATGGTTAGGGTGAATTTTTGGTATTTTTTGAAATACATGAGTTTTTTATGAATAGTGAAATACAGTAAAATACCGTATATACAAATTATCTGTTAAATAAAATATTTCTGACATCACAAGCGATGTGAGCCCACTTAGTTCGAACTCACATGAATTTATAACTATTATTTTTCATGTAATCATCACTATTTCTGGTTTTGTGGGAAATTAATAAACTAATGATTAAACAATTATAAAAACTCTCCTCTCCTCCACTATAAAATCCGCCACTCACTCCCTCTTCTCGTCACTCCCCTCAAGCCTTGTGCCTTCTCCAAATTCTTTCCAAATGTCCTGCCAACATCCTCTTCCATGTCCATCAATCTATGGTATCATAAAAATACCAAAACCTCATTCTTAAAGAGGCTCTCAAGGAAGTTTGGTTCAATAGGTAAATTCCTCTTTTCAATTCTTTGTCTTTCCTTTCAAGTTCATCTGATTTCTTTTTCTTTTATTACCTCTCCTTGTCCATATTTTGTGATGATTCTAGTACCTTAAATTTACAGGCATTTTGTCATGATAGTGTAATATGTTATCATCATCTGTTCTTTTTACATTCTTTTAAACTAGTTTCAAGAACACCATCCGAGATGTGTCAATTTACCGCATTCAAGGACGATGGGATTTCAATTTGTATTATCATTATAAATAATGTTCATGAAACCATTATTTTTATGGGTTAAGAAGATTATTATATTTCATAGTATACCCTATTTAATGTTCAATAATCCCTTTGTACAAATTGTTTTATGTTATAAAGAAAAATCAGTTCGTTGTAATCAAAACCCACAAATTAACTGAAATAGTTATCATTAAATTTATATATAATAATTCATCCTCATTCCATGTAACCAAATTATATAAATGACCACTAAAACCTATATATAATCATAAATAATATTAAAATTCATTTCTAGAGATTTACATCCATTCCACGTGAATTTCATTACTTAATAACAAGTGAAACGATTATGAAAATAAAGAAAATGAACACTACAGAACAACAAAATTCAATATAATAACTTATCAAGAAGGAAATAAATGAACTAAAAAGAATTATTATAAACCAAATACATGTCTTATATGTTATTAAATAATTTATTAATAAGTATAATTTCAAATTCCATGAGCTTATGTGCAAGAGCGGAACACGTTCAGATTTAAGGTAAGGGTTTTTTTCACCCGAACATCAATTTTCATTCGTGTTACTTTTATTGTAGACTACCTCAATGAAACTCTTGTGTATTATTAAGTAATCCTAAGAAATTATTTTTTTGGATTATATATATATTTACAAAACATAATATTTCCTTATTTTATTGATAGTTACATGATTTAAAAGGATCTTTCAAAATTGTTTCTGAAATACAAGCCCAATTCAATAGAATATCTCAATTTCTCACCTATTTTCAAGGGAAAGATATAATCATTTTATTCAAACCATTATACTTATGAAATTACTCATTATATTATAAAAATAATATCTTAATTCACTTCTAGTTTTATAAAATTAGTTTTTTCTAAAATAAATCTTATTTTCATAGTAAAAGAGTATTTATTTCATGAATGACTCGAAGATTTTATAAGAGTGTCTTAATTTATTTCAAAAATATTTCTGATTATTATTTATTATTGGAATTAATATTACATGGTATCATTTACCATATTTAATTTAATGGGTTATGATTATTTTGTCTGTGGATGTTCTATCTTTAAATCGTTCACCAATTTACTCCGAATGGTTAGTGGTTATGCTTAATGTTCGGGGAAAGTTATTTAATTTTCATATATTAGTTTCAATATGAATGTATATGTGGTTTATGTTTATACCAGTTCATATTAGGAATTAATAATACATACTATGTGTCAGGTGGGGCCCTATATGGCCCCTCGGTGAATCGGTAGGTCTCATGAGACAAACTATATAATGTCACAAGGCCTTGACAAAATGATTACTTATGGTGTTGGTACGAGGCCTTGACGGTATGGTTATGTTGTCCCATGTTATAAATTCCCTCATTATAAATATAGTATTGATGCTTCATGTGGTTATTTGACTAGTATAATACCCACAATTATGTTATATTATGGAAATATTTATTTAGCATATATTTTTATAGTATTATATTCATGTTTATTTTTAAAGAAATGTGTTTTCATTTATTCACCATGCCTAATGATTAAGTTATCTTTTGTTGTATTTATTACTCCAACTGAGCATTTGATCTCACCCATTTTTTATGTTTCATTTTCTCAGGACAGGAAGAATTTTATTATGAGTGACGTGCTGAAACAACTTAGATGTTATGGAAGTTGTTTAAGGAGTTTCTATGTTATTTTTCATTTCAAGTTGTAATGTAGAACCTATGTATGTATGAACATAAATATGGGATGTAGAAGAGAGATGGAGGACCATCTCTTTCTAAAAATCCGAGTGTTTAGGGTTTCCTTTGCTTTGATTATTTGTTTTTGATCTCATGGACGCTTCGTTTCTTGTTCCTGGAAGATTCAATTCTCACCATTTTTCTATTTTCGGGGACAATGGAGGCGATGCGTAGAAGGAAGAAACCATTCCGAAAGAAAAACATATGCTGATTTCCTTCCTAGATGCATTGAAAGGCACAGATCTGTACACTGCCACCACGAGGAAATCGTCTTTCTGCAAGAAATTAGATTACAGACGTCTTGCGGTGGAGGCCGATCTGGAGGCTTTGAAGCAGCGAACCCAATACTGTAAGTTCTCGGTGTTGGGTCGCATTTCTTACCTGACGGGTGACAAGCCATGGCCGGCTTCGGAGCTCAAACCAAGGATCTCCCATATTTGGGGTTTCAATTCTTGGAAGCTTGTTTCGATCGGTCACCGATATTTTCAAATTCTTCTAAGCTCATAGGAGGATCTCGACCGAGTCTGGAATCTCAGAAATATTCATATGAAACCATGTCTGCTGCATCTTTCGGAATGGGATTTCTCATTCAATCCTCACACTCACAGAAACACGACGACTCAGATCTGGGTGCGATTCCATGCACTAAATTTCTTTTTTGGCATCCCAAAATCCTAAACGACATCGCCTCTTGAATCAGAACTCCGATGAAGATAGATCATCGAACGATCAATGATGATCTCGGTTTGTACGCGAGGGTCATGGTGGAAGTTGACCTTGGTGACAAGCTTCCCGATTCGATTCCCATCAACGCAAATGAGTACAAAGTCGACATTCGATTGGAATATGAACGATGACCTCCTTTCTACGATTTGTGTAAGATCGTTGGGAATTCTCTCATGAACTATGGTGTGATGAACCGCCAGATGAAGTTGGGAGATGACCAATCGATGGACGACGGGTGGACTCAGGTTCATTGGAAGAGGAGGGATCAATCCTTTCCGTTGGGACACAAGACAATAATCTGAAAAAACTGGGATGATGGGTGAAGAAACTACCTCTGGTGGGGGAGACCTCCAGTGTCAAATGGTCCGAATTGGCAGAGGAGGAGGAGACCGAGGATACTGATGTTGTTATCATGGATGAAATTGAGTCTTGGGTGTGGAACATCCTTGAACAGCCTTCGGTTGTGTCTGATGAAACTGACTCGGGCTGCAGCATATTAGGCGATAACCAACAGGCGATGCCTCGGCTCTTATCTAGCGGCCAAAGCACCTCTATATTGGCGGCCTCAATTGGTCTGTGCCTCATTCCTAGTAAGGTTGATGTAGGTTCACAGATTTTGCAGATGGATTTCCATCATGATTTGGGTGAGGGTCCTAGGCAGGGCCTGCTATGGATGCTCCTATGTTTATAAACGTTGATCATAATCTAAGGGAAGACATAGAACTTATGGTGTGAATCATATTTGAACAAAAATGTTCGGATTTCCATCTGTTCTCTTTGAGTGATGGTCTTTAGGACGTTCCTCATATGGAGATTCATGAGGTTGCAGGTATGCAGTCAAAGGGTGAGGCTGTAGGTATCTCTTCATCCACCATTTGTCTTGCTGATAAGGATCTTATTAATCCAGTGGGTGCACACCCCACTACCAAGGTTGGTGACCAATTAAAATGTAGAAATGACCAAATTGCTTGGCCTATACGTCTTTCAAAGGAGACCTGTATGGAATTAAATTTGGACCTTACTCTCAATAAAATCACCAATGACACCTGAGATCAGGTGCAGATGGCAACTGAAAAACCTTACACCAACAAGGTTATATGACCCAGTGATCAGGTAGTGGTTGTGGGATCCTTGGCCACTGCGACAGTCACCTCATGTGCCTTTGATGCCTCCGCATCTGTTTTTCCACCAATTGATTGCTCAAAGACCCCACTGGCAGCTAAAATACCTTTAGAAAAAAATCAGGGTGCTGATATTAAATCATAACCTAATGTCTCTATTTCCCGTTCTAAGAATACGCAATTAATGAAATACAGTCCTTCTTCCTCACATAAACCAAGAAGGTCAGAATGAAATAAGGTCTCGAGTGGAAAAAAAGGGAGCTCTAGCTCTAAACGCAGGTTTAAATGAATTTCTTATTTTGGAATTGTCAGGGTTTAGCTAACTCTGATACTTTTATTGTGTTAAAAAGATTTATTTTGACTCATAAACCAGATTTTTTTTATATTGCTGAGCCTAAAATAAATTTTTCTTTTAAATATTTACACATGTGCTCTTTTGGGTATAAATTCCATGATGCTTGCAAGGAAGGTACTTCTACTGAAACTTTTTGGGTTTTTTATCATACATCTTTGCAATATGTTATTGTGCTTAGAACTTCTGACCAAATTCTTACCTTTGATTTTTACTCTGCTGGTGTTTGTACTGTCTGCACTTTGATTTATGATAAAAATATATATCAAGAACGAAGTTCTCTCTGGAATGACATCCTTTCCCTCTCTAGTTCTGTTCAAGTCCCATGGCTGGTGATCGGTGATTTTAATGACACTCTTCTCCCAAGAGAAAAAATTGGACCGTCTCATTCTACATTATCAAATAGAGAATTTAGAGCCTCTATTGAGGACTGTGACCTTATTGAAATCAACCTTACTGGTTCTAAATATACTTGGTATAGAAAGTGCCTCAATAGGATGGTGGCTAGAAAAATTGACAGAGCCTTTACTAATACTGCTACCCGTGATAAATGAGAATCCATCTCTAGTATTACCTTACCTAGGATCAACTATAATCATCATCCCATTCTTGTTAGTTTCACCTATAAGGGCTTGAAATCTCCCCTCCCATTTAAATTTAACAATGGTTGGGCTGAGGTCCCAGAATGTTCCAATATGATAAAAGATATCTGGGATGGCATGAGGCACCAAAATGATTTTTCTTCTTGCATTTATAAATTAAAACTTTTGAAACAGAAACTAAAGGGTTAGTGCTTCTCTAAAACAAAGTAGCTTGATGCAAACATCTTCTCTTTAAAGAATGACCTCATTCGTATTCAAATCTCCAACACCTGCTCTGATTTTTCTCTTGATCCACAAGATGAAATTACTACTTCCTTGAAGCATAATTCTTTTTTGAAGATCAAGGATAACATGTGGAAGAAAATATTTAAAACCAAATGGCTTTTAGATGGGGATAGGAATACTAAATTTTAAAATTACCTCTAAAGGATTAGGAAGATTTGTAGGCCCCTTTCCTTTCTTAGAGTTGATGACACTCTTCTTGGCACATAAGATTCCATTTCTAATCATGTTTTCGATTACTTTCACAATTTATTTAATGGTCCGGAGGTTAGTAAGGACCTTCTTCCTGACATCATTGCTAATATGGTCACTGCTGAGGAAAATGATCATCTCTTAAGCCTACCTTTGGATCATGAAATCAGGTCCACTATTTTTAGTCTCAACCCTGACAGTGCCCCAGGTCTTGATGGTTTCTAAAATGGATTCTTCCAACAATACTGGGATCTCATCCATGTGGATGTTTGTAAATTGGTTAAATCCTCTTTATCAACTGGTCTTCTTCCTCATGGGTTAAATTTTCAATTCCTTACTCTTATTACTAAAGTGGACAATGCTACGGAGATTCATCTTTTCTGACCCATTGATCTAATCAACACCCTTTATAAAATTATCAACAAACTTCTTGTGAATAGACTCTCCTCCATCTCCAATAAAATTGTTTCTTAGAACCAATTTGGTTTTATCAAATAAAGGACTTTTCAATATTGCATCTTCCTTGCCTCTAAATGTACTAATATTCTTAATAATGTTTCTAGAGGAGGTAGTGCGGCCATTTAGTTAGACATCAGGAAAGCTTTTGACACCATGGACTGGAACTTCATTTTAAAGGTTCTTAAGAATTTTGGGTTTAATGACTCTTTTACTACCATGATCCGCACCTTATTCAATCCGTCTTCCATTTCCATGATATTCAATGGGTCCCCTAATTTTTTTTCAAATGCATCAAGGGGGTTAGGCAAGGTGACCCCCTATCTTCCATTCTTTTTACTATTGTGGAGGATTATTTAAGCAAGCTCCTTACAAACCTTGTGAATCAAAACAAAATCAATCCCATTCAGTCCTCTAGAAACTTAAATGTTTCCACCAACCTTTTATATGCAGATGATATAATTTTATTTTTAAAGGGTGATAAAAATAACATTAAAAATCTCAAAAGTTCCCTGGAACATTATGAAGATGTTTCGGGTCAAGCGATAAGATGGAAAAAATCATTTGTTTTCTTTGGGAAATTTTTTGGCCCCAATAGAAAAAGTCACATCATTGATTACCTCGGAATCAAAGAAGGCCATTTCCCTTTCACTTATTTGGGTGTTCCTGTCTTTTAGAGAAGGCCTAAATCCAGTTATTTTCATAGAATTGTTGATCAAATTATCAATTAACATTCATCTTGGAAGGGTAAGTCTCTTTCTATGGCTGGCAGAGTTTGTCTTGTTAACTCTACAAATGGTTTACACTTGGCCTTCCAGTCTTCTCAAAAAAATCAATGTTTTCATTAAATTTTTTTTCGTCCAGTAGTACGATTGAAATAAAATTTATCACCATACTTGGGTCCCTTGTAGTAAACCCCTCGATAAAGGTGGCCTTTTCATTAATAATCTTATGTTTTTTAATGAATCTATTTAAGCTAGAATGACATAGAATTTGATTCATAGAAACTCCGATTCCTTAAACATTCTTATGAAATGATTCGTGACCAAGCTTCGGAATTGTAATTTGGGTTACATCACTTCATCTATATGTCCATCCATTAGGTGTTCTTTCCATAAAATCATGAGAAATTCTAGATGGATGGTTAGTGCTGATTCATCTATGAATTTCTGGATGGAAAACTAGACTAGTGTTCCTTTAATCTCAATGCTAACTTCCACCACTACTCCTGTGAACACCAACTACAATATACATGAGTTTGTTAACTCTCATGACATCACCCTTCCAAACCACATCAGTCACATCATTGAAAATTATCATTTTTCTGATACTGACGACTTTCTCATTTGGGAACCTTCTCCTAATGGTGTCCTGGATTCTAAAAGTTTCTACAAAAACAATTTTAGTAACTCTGATTCTAACTTTGTTTGGTTGAAAGATTTTAGAAAACCTTTGATCAAGCCCTCGCGACTCTCTCTCATTTGGCGTGTTGCTCATGATAGGGTCCCCAACGATGTGTGTCTTCAATATTTTGGGATCTATCTTTGTTCTAGATGTCACATTTGAAACCAAAATCGCGAGGATGTTAATAATTTTTTCTTGTCTTGTGCTATAGCTGCAGCTCTTTGGAATTACATTTCTAACATTTTTGGTTGTAGATGGTCTCTTCATGCTTATATTAGCTCTCAACATCAATACTATGTGACTTGGGATGCTTCCAAGCAAATCAGGAATCTATTTCTGGTTGCGGTGCTAGAGCTCCTGCATGTGATATGGTATGATAGAAATAATTTCATTTATAATAATTTCTCTATCAATATTAATGCAAGTAAAACACGTATTCTTATTGCCATCAAGGATGCTGCCTCTCTTCAGAAGGATCATTGTGACAACTCTGTTGGTGATTTTGAGATCCTCCTCCGTCTTCGAATTGCAGGCTCTTATAGGCAATCCCGACGTACCTTTGAGGTCTTCTGGCAAGTCCTGCTTCCAGGATGGATAAAGTGAATGTCGACAGCGCCAATATAGGAAACCCTGGTCCGGTAGGCTGTGGTGCCATCTTCAGAGATTTTCTTGGCAGATGCCTTGGTTGCTTCTTCGGTGGATGTGATACGACCTCGTCTTTAGAAGCGGAAATGATGGGAGTTATTCATGTGGTGGATTTCTCCAAGAAAAAGGGTTGGCCGAACCTGTGGATTGCATGTGATTCAACCATTATTGTCCAAGCTATCTGGAAAGGGGTGGTGCACCTTGCTTGGCCTCTTACCTCTCGTTGGATGAAATTTCTTGACTCACTAAGGGATTTCAACTACATTTCCACTCATGTCTTCTGAGAAGCGAACATGGTTGCTGATAGTAGTGCCAACAAGGGAGTCAATGAGGTTGTTACCTGGTTGGATGATTTTCCTGACGAATCGCTCCCTTTTTTCCACAAGGATTGTAATAATATTCCGTCTTTCAGACTTTTGTAACTCTGTTTCTTTATTAACAATAAGTTGTGCCTTGGTCTTTGACTAAGGAACCAACTCTTAAAAAAAACCTATGTATGTATCATGTTTCCAATAATACTAAACTACTTGGTCCTTAAGGATTCATATTACTTGTTTATATGCCATTGAAGCAAAATAAGGCACCGACTCTGGGTGACTAGGGTTGGGTCCTTATAGTTGGTATCAGAGGAAGTTTAGTAGAAAACATGGAAACATGATATAGAAAATGTAGATTATGGAAGAGTACGAAAGATAGTCCTTGAGGATAAACATACAAGAACATCCTGGTATTTTGGTAAGGAATATATTATGTGGATCTTACATGTAATACATCCATGTCTGGATACGAGCAGGTAGAGGTGACTCTAGCACAGATGTACCTAGAAGTGAATGCTCTCACAAGGAGTTTCGAGCTTGACCGGGGTGTCCTGGTACATGACAATGGGCCTTACTGCACTATTGGTTAGAACACTCTCGAGGGATATGCTTAGGATAATTCTCATTTTCTTTAAAAGCCATTATGATGAATTTAAATGTAAAATCATCCTCAAAGAAACCATTTTTGTGATTATGCGATTATCCATGCATAAGAATTCAATTTGTGCTAAGTATTTTGTTATCTTAAGATTATACATTATGATTCATAACCTAATATAGTGTATTCCATTATCTAGATATGGAACCTAGTGGAAGGAATGGAAACCGCATGAACGCACGTGTGCCCTGTAGGGATTTCCCTTTGACGTGAGATAATGATTTTGGATCTGGTACTATGAATGGTGCTGAGAAACTCATAACTATACTGGGAAAACTTACTCAGGTTCTAAATAATAACCTTACCCGTATAGAGCATCAAGATCCACAACATAGGGGAGGTATTTTATATCGTTTTATGCGACAACAACTTCCATCATTCAATGGGACTACAAACCCGTTTGTAGAAGATTAGTGGATATGTTCCCTTTAGAAGATATTTCCCACTTTGGGAAGCAGTGAAAGAGAGAAGGTTGTCATGGTAGTTTATCATCTAATGGGATATGCAGATTAGTAGCGGTCATTAATCAAAATCATGAAGGAATAGGAAGAAATAGACGAGGATGTTCTTGAATCTGAGGAAGAAGGAGGTTGAAAATGTTTCCATGTATGAAGCCAACTTTACAAGGATGTAAAGGCATGTTGTGAACTATATACATAATCCAAGTAGAAATTTTTTTCAATTCATTGATGGTTTAGAACCATTCCTATGAAGGGCTCTAGTCTCCCCAAGTTTCTCATCATATGGAGATATAGTCTCAAGTTATATCAAGATAGAAAATGAATTTCTAAGTCTTATGACATTAAGGGAAAAAAGGGAAGGAGAGGTATTCCAAAAACTCTAGGATGGGAAATAATGAAATGGGGATAAAGGGAATAGTTGAATTTCCATCATGTAGTTATTGTGGGAAGAAACACCCTAGCACTTGCCTGAAGGGAATGAGTGTCGGTTACCAGTGTGGAGAAAAATTCTACTTATCTTGGGACTATAAGGGGATGAAAGAAGCTACCAATGTTCTGTGCTACAATTGAAAGGAGATGGGACATTATGCACATGAATGTCCTATGTGTCAGGGAAATGTTCCCCAGAGGAAGCCAAGGGATCAATGTCAAGCTTATGCGGTCACAACTGTACAGGTTGAAGTTCCTAAAGAAGTGTTGGTAGCTACATTGATCGTTTCATCAAACATAGCCAATGCTTTATTTGATTCTGGATCGTCGCATTCATTTATATCTTCCCAGTTTTCCACGAAAATGAGATATGTCCAATATGATTTAATAAAGGAGTTATTAGTCAAGACCCCTAGAGAATGTATCATTGCAATGAAGGCATGTCGATTTGTCCCCCTCATGACACATAAACATGCTTTAGTTCCTAACCTTATCATCATAACAATGGTTGACTGTGATATAATTCTTGGTATGAATTGGAGATCAAATTCTGATGTGAAGATCTATTGTAAGAAGAATGAAGATACAATATTTGAGAACGGTGTAGAATCATTTATTTTTAGAGAAGAAACCTCACCATTTGATTCTCATCTAGATCAACCCCCAATAGAAAAACATAAATAAATTATTGGGGAGGAATGGAATCGAATAAATATGGGTGAGTAGATGAATGTAAAGATAGAGGATGTACCAATTGTATAAGAATATGTTGACGTCTTTCTAGAGGATTTACCTGTACATCCTCCAGAGTGAGAAATTGAGTTTTCGATTGACATAGTTCCTAGTTCAATGCCCATATCAAGGACCCATTATAGAATGACCACTGTGGAGTTAGTGGAACTAAATAAAAATCTAGAGAAATTGAGTGATAAAGGATTTATTCAACCCAGTGTTTCTCCATGAAGAGCCCCTTTCCTCTTTGTCAAGAAGAAAGATAGATCCATGAGGTTTTTCATTGATTATAGGGAAATTAATGCTATTACAATAAATAATATGTATCCTCTGCCACGAATTGATGATTTATTTGACCAACTTCATAGAGCCCAATATTTTTCGAAGATTTATCTTCAATTTAGATATCATCTATTACTTGTGAGGAAGGAATAAATTCCAAAAATAGCATTCCGAACTAGGTACGAGCAATACGAGTTTATAGTAATGCCTTTTGGACTAAATAATGAACCGTCTATTTTTATGGATCTGATGAATAGATTTTTCAAGGAATGTCTTGATGACTTTATGGTGGTTTTTATTAATAGTATCCTTGTATAATCTAAGAGCTGTGAAGATCATGAAAATCACATTCACAATATTCTGAAGACACTTAGAAGAAATAAATTATATAGGAAGTTTAGAAAGTGTGATTTTTGGTTCCAATCAGTTTCCTTTCTGGGCCACATTGTCTCTAAGGATGGGACATCGGTAGATCATGAGACGACAAAGACTATGCAAGAGTGTCCTACTCCAACGAATGTAAATGAGGTATGTAGTTTTATTGGTTTAGCAAGTTATTATCGGATTTTAATTCATAACATTGCCTGTTTAGCTAACCAAATAACCAAGCTCACATGAAAAGGGGTTATGTTCATATGGATAAAATATTGTGATGAATTTTTTAAAGAATTGAAGTGGAAGTTAATGAACACTCCGATCCTAACCGTACCATCAAGGATGATGGGTTTGTTATATATAGTGATGCATCAAAGAAAGGACTTGGTTGTGTCCTTATGAAGAATGATCGAGCGATTTCCTATGCATCTAGGCAGCTAAAAATTCATGAACAAAACAATACAACTCCTAATCTTGAGTTAGCAGTGGTAATCTTTGCTCTAAATATTTGGATATATTACCTATATGGATAAAAATGTGAGACAATTACAGATCATAAGAGTTTAAAATATATATTCTCACAGAAAGAACTAAACATGAGACAAAGAAGATGGATTGAGATACTCAAAGACTATGATTGCACAATACCCTACCTCTCAGGGAAGGAAAATAAGGTAGCAGATTCTTTGAGTAGAAATGATCATGGAGTTCTGAACAAGATGAGAGTTGAAAGGGATCTTTTTTCATGGATCTAGTAAAGATGGATATGGGAATTATCAATCAAGGGTAAACATCACTACCTTTCCAAATGGTTACCAAACCATCTTTACTGGAAGGGATAAAAATTTCTTAGGCTAAAGATGAGGAGTTTCAAAAAATATTATAGCTGTAAAGATGGGAAGTTGATGGAATTCACATATGAAGGTGGAATTTTGAAATTCAGAAAGAGGCTTTGTGTTCCTTGTATTCTCGAGCTAAAGAGGGAACTATTGTATGATGCCCATAGCTCTAATTTCCTTGTACAGTAATGTAGCACAAATATATATCGAGATCTCTGAGAAAACCTTTGGTGGGACAATATGAAAAGGGATATTGATGAATATACATCATAGTGCCTTGTATGTTAATAAGTGAAGGTTGAGAGGCAAAATTCTAAGGGCATGGTGTAACCACCACCAATACCAACATGGAAGTGGAAGAACATTACCATGGACTTTGTCACTAGACTTCCAAGCACATCCAGAGGAAACAATTCTATATGGGTCGTTGTGGATCGCCTTACAAAGACAACTCACTTTATTGTGATTCGATAGGAATTTTCATTGGATCAACTTACACCGATTTACTTTAAATAAGTGGTAAGGCTACATGGAGTATCACTATCTATTGTATCTGACTGTGATCCTATATTCACCTCAAAGTTTTGGAAAAGTCCCCAACATGCTCTAAGTAGTGACCAGAACATCAGTACGGCCTATCTTCCTCAAACTGATGGCCAATCAGAGCTGAATATTTAGACACTAGAAGACATGTTGGGAGCATGTTCTGTGGAATTTAAAGGAGGATGGGACCAACATCTTCCCCATGTTGAATTCTCCTACCACAACGGTTTCCACTTGAGCATCAAAATGGAACCATATAAAGCCCTTTATGGGAAAAGGTGAAGAACACTAGCTTGTTGGGATGATTTCGGTGAGCGTAATCTATTAGGACCTGAAATGGTAAAAGAAATGGTGGAGAATGTGAAAATCATTCAACAGAATATCCAGGAAGCACAAAGTCGACAAAAGAGTTATGTGTATAATCATCAATGAGTCCTTGAATTCAACGTTGGAGACCTAGTACTTCTACACATATCTCCATGGAATAAGGTAATTCAGTTTGGGAATAATGGAAAGCTAAGTCCTAGGTATATCGGGCCCTTTGAGATCTTTGATCGAGTCGGAGCTGTGGCCTATCGATTGGAACTTCCACTTACCATGTTGAAAGTACATGATGTATTTTATGTATCCCTCTAAAGAATTACATACTAGACCCTTCACATGTACTCTCTTCAGAGGTGGTACAGTTGGAGGATGATCTTTCCAATGAGGAGCAGCTTGTGAGAATATTGGATCATAGAGAAAATGTTCTACGCAACAAGACTACTCATCTGGTCAATGTACTATGGAAAAACCATAATTACGATGAGACAATGTTGGAATGGGAGGAAGAAATGAATTAAAAGTATCCCCACCAGTTTTTGGCCCAATTTGTAAAATGAAATTTCATGGGAGAAATTTTTGAAGGGGGGAAGAGTGTAACAACCCAATACTTCTTCAATGGGAATTCCTTTCTTATAAATATGTCATAATCACATGATTTCACAATATAATTAATTACTAAGTTCTATGTGACCCTTAAAACATAATTTTTTCAGTTCAATGATGTGAATTTTGAAAATCTTATATACAATGTTGCGAACAGTAAGTTATTTGGAGTCCAATAAGAAAAACATAATTTTTGGTGAATAGTAACATACCATTATGAATAGTAACATACCCTTACGAATAGTGATATACCCTAATAAATAGTAACATTACCGATGATGGTATATAAATAACATTCAAGTGGAAGTATGATATACCTATACTTTGGAATAAGTAAATAAATGTTTTAAGACAATTGTTTTTTAGAATAAATTATGATTTTAATTAATTATTAAATATATAATATTTGGAAAGTTATTTTTGTAAAATGGACTTCATTTTTTGATTCTACACATATAAAAATGGTTAGGGTGAATTTTCAGTATTTTTTTAAAATACTTGAATTTTTTATGAATAGTGAAATGCAGTAAAATACCGTATATGCATATTATCAGATAAATACACTACTTATGACATCACAAGTGATGTAAGACCAATTGGTTCAAAATAAAATTCATTTATCACTATTATTTGTCCTATAATAATAACTATTTCTGGTTTTGAGTGAAATTAATAAACTAATGATTTAAAAATTAGGAAAACTCTCCTCTTCTCCACTATAAAAACCCTCTCTCACTCCCTCTTCCCATCACTCCACACGAGCCTTGTGCCTTCTCCAAATTCTGCCAAATATCCTCACAACCTTCTCTCCCACATCCATAAAGCCTTGGGCACGAAAAAAGAACAAAACCTCTCCCTTAAAGAGGCTCTTAAGGAAGTTTGGTTCAAGAGGTAAATTTCTCTTTTCAATTCTTTGTCTTTCCTTTCAAGTTCATTTGTTTTGTTTTTATATTATTACCTCTTCGTATCCAAATTTTGTTATGCATCCAGTACCTTACATGTACTATAATGTTTTCATGATAGTGGAATAAGTTATCATAATCTCGTCCTTTTACCTTCTTTTATACTAGTAGCAAGAACCCCATCCAAGATGTGTTAATTTACCACATTCAAGGACGATATGCTTTTGATTTCTATTATCATTCTCAATTATGGTCAAGAAAGCATTCTTGATGGGGTTAAAACTGATTATTATATATTTAATAAACCCTATGTAAGGTTCTTTAATCCCTTAGTACAAATGGTTTTATTTTATAAATAAAAATGAGTTTGTTGTAATCAAAACCCACAAATTAACTTAAATAGTTATCATTCAAGTTCTATATAATATTTCATCATTATTCCATGTACCCAAATTATATAAACGACCAATAACACCTATATATGATCATAAATAATATTCTAATTCAATTCTTGAGATTTACATCCATTTCATATGAACTCCATTACTTAAGAACAAGTGAACCGATTACGAAAATAAAGAAAATGAATACTGCAAAACAACAAAATTCAATATAATAACTTATAATAAAGGGCATAAATGTAATAAAAAGAATTATGATAAACAAAATAAATTTCTAATAGGTTGTTAAATAAGTTATAAATAAGTATAATTTCATATTCCAGATGCTTAAGTTGAATAGCAGAACACATTCAGATTTAAGGTAAGGTTTTTCAACCCGAACTTCCATTTTCATTCAGGTTACATTTATTGTCTATTACCTCAATGAAACTATTGTTTATTATTATTTACTCCTCCAAAATTCTTTTTTTCGTCTATATATATGTTTACCAACCAGAATATTTCCTTATTTTATGGATAGTTACATGTCTTAAAAGGAGATTTCAAAATTTTTTCTGAAATATAAGCATGATTCAAGTTAATATCTGAATTTCATACCTATTTTCAAGGGAAATTTCTAATCTATTTTTGGAAACCATTATATTTATCAAATCAATCATTTTATTATGACAATAATATCTTACTACCCTTTTGGGTTTATACAAATATTTTTCCCAAATAACTCTACTTTTCAATGTAAAAGAGTATTTATTTCAAGAATTACTTACAGATTTTACAAGAGTATCTTCATCTATTTCAACAATCATATTGATTATTTTTTATTATTGGGATTAATAATTCATGGTATCATCTAACATATTTAATTTAATGGTTTTTGATTTTTTTGTCCATGGTTGTGCTATCTTTAAACCATTCACAAATTTACTCTGAATGGTTAGTGTTTATGCTCATTGTTTTGGGAAAGTTATTTACATTTTATATATTAGTTTCCATATGAATTTATATATTGTTTATGTCTATCCACATTGATATAAAGAATTAATTGGATATACTAAGTGTCATGTGGGTCCCACTAAACCCCTTCGATTCATAAGTTTGTCTCAAGAGATAAACTACAGTCATGGAACAAGGTATTGGCAAAATGATTACTTATGGTCTTGGCACGAGGCCTTGACGGTGTGGTTATGTTTTCCCGCATTATGCATTCCATAATTATGAATATAGTATTGATTCATCGTGTGGTTATTTGAATATTATAATACCCATGATTTTTTTATATTATGGAAACATTTACTTAGATCATATTTTTACCATATTATGTTCAAGTTTATTTTTAAAGACATTTGTTTTCAATTATTCACCATGTCTAATGTTTAAGTTATCCTCCATTGTATTGCTTACTTTTACTAGGAATTTGATCTCACCCACTTATTATGTTTCATTTTATCGGGACTTGAATAATTTTATTATGAATGACATTCTGAAATAAACTAGGAGTTCTGGACGTTTTTTAAGGAGTTTCAAAGTTGTTTTTCATTTCAAGTTGTATTTTTGAACCTATGTATGTATCATGTTTCCAATAATACTAAACAACTCGGTCCTTCTTGATTCATATTCCTTGTTTATATACCAATGTACCCAAATAAGGCACCGACTCTAGGATACTAGGGTCTGGTCCTTACAATCCTCATCTGTGTATAATATTCTCTTTAGACCTTGGAAATTTTATTTTACTATGGAGACCGGCTGATCACTACATCTCAGATAGATGTCATCAGTGATATCATACTCAGAAGTTTGTTCTCCTAGATGAGTGATTTTTGGATCCTTTTATATGTGATCCTAGTCTAGTATACTACGGTTGTGACTTTCCTTTAGACTATGTTTTTTTGAGTATATCTAAATATTCTCAGTATATGTGTTGTAGACATATGCCTCAGTAGAATAGACTATATTTCCATTGTTGTATTCTTTGTGATTTTGGGGTGTCCGACTGTGTATTACTATAATCAACCCAATACGTTCTTTTCCTATATGATCCATGAATTATGTATATGATTGACCATTTGATAGAGTCCTTGATGGATTAGGACAAAACGATTCTTAGTGCGACTGGATATATTTAGTTGTGTTACTGTAGGATTTCGATAGTAGTAAAGGTTTTACATTTAGGATGGAAATGGGTTTCAATTTTTTTTGGTTGGGATTGTATTTAGCCATTCCTAATTTTTTTTACTTCCTTTTGTACTTTGGTTGTGGGATTTGGATGCATACATGCATGGTTATTCAATATTTTTTTACATTTAAGCATTGTATAGGAATATAGATGTGTGTGTGTGTGCGTGTGTGTGTAGGTACATAGGAAAAACCATCCCATGTCAGTGATATACTTACTCAGTGATATTCACTAGCCCCTAGTCTCTTGGAGGACGGTAGGGCGAGTCATAGAATGGTCCCCATTAGGATGGTTTATGAAAAAAATCATATCCTAGGGTACATAAAAGGATATCCAAAAGAGGACTCTCTAAGAGAAGGTAATGATCTTAACAAAGCGCCTTATTTTTTATTTACTATTTTATAAAATTAAATACTGAGATAAAAACATAAATATAAAATAAAATATATATCACATAAAAAAATATGTTAATATAATGATGTCATAATATTTATCCATTGTCCAATTCATTAAATTGGAAACAAATCCATCGTTTGTGTGCAAACAAGACTACCACATAGCAAATTGATGTAATTTTTTTCACATAACTGAATTACATTGATAGTAATAATTTTTTAAATAATGGGAATATTTATTAAATAATATCAGATAATAATTATGAATAATATAACTCCATATATTTATTTACCATTTCCCCCATTAGGTAAATTATGTTGTTTCTCATGTGTATGTACGTCCTTCTATTTTGACAAAGTGAGGTGATTTTTTTCCATGTCTAACATTAAAGAATGTATTTGAAAATTACCTAATGGAAAATATTATAATTAAAACATTAATATTGTTACAGAGATGAAGAATGTATATCCTATAAACAGGATTGGGGATATTCCTGAAAAAATAGACAATAGAAAGCAATGAAATTATCAACCAAAATGAGGGTAAAAATTAAATATTATTCATGAAAAAGTGATAATATGTTATAAAAGGATCATATATGATATAATAAGTATTAATATGGTTAATTATCAATAAATAATATTTTTCAATCCATTATATATGATGTTAAATAATTTTCATCTAAAGGGAAACTTAAGGTATGGGATTTCATCAAAATTTCCATTTCAATTGTTTATATTTGTTAATAGGAACCTATTTACATTTACATAGTGCATATCCTACCCCTGTTTTTTTAACAAAAATAAAAATTTAATAATTATTTATAATTTTTCAATTCATGTTAATTATTCCAATGTATTTAAATTTTAATGTTGCACAAGAGGTAAGAATCTAATTTACAATCCCAATTTCTATTGGTATTTCTTTTACTCTTATTGAAATAATATTATCATTTAACATTCGTAATCTCCCATAAATTTCCAATAAACTATATATTTATGGTGTTTCAATATTATAATAAATATTTTCCATGTTTTCTACATGATTTAAAAAAATTTAAATGAATAAGTGATTCAATTTCTCTTTAAAATATACTTTTTTCTTTGTTGTCCATTTTTTTCAAAAATTGTCTAACAAAATAATATTATTTACAAAAAAAATATTAAGGAATTTTTTAGTTAAACGTGATTTCTAATAATGTCTATAATTGATGATAAATACTTTTTTCAAAAAAATTATTTTTGAAAAATATCTTAAACGAATATTTTTTATCATATACACTGATAACGAACATCTCTACCGTTGTAAATATTTTAAAAAATATAGATTATTATACAATATTTCAATGGTTTTAGAACTAAAAAACTTTTAAAAATGATTATTTTAATACTACACTTTAATTACATTTGTTCATCCATATGAAATGATATTATTTCACAAAACTATATTCCTGATGAAATGATAGTCACCTCTCTTCTCCTGAATAATGTATCTTTTGTTAAATATATCATTAAACAATCACTTTATGGTGATCATTTTTTATTAGAAAATACATTTACATTAAACATCCATAATCAATGTATCATAGAGTTTATCTTATCTGAAACCATATTCTATTACAACATAATATGTTTATATTGAATGTTGAATGATTAAATATTGAATTTTTTTAAAATTTTAATTATTCACTCAATACTGATATTTATAGACAATGCATATTTTTCATCAATTCAATTGATCATTAAATATATGAGGAAATAATTTGTAAATATTAAATGGTTATTTACCCATTATTTCAAACTCTCTAATGAAAGTTCTTGATAGTATAGATATCATGATGAGTGAGATCATGTAATATAATATTTTGAATTTATTTTCTTCATAATTAACTTAGTATTATCCATTTGATTATTTTCATCAATATTATCCATGGATTATTTTGTTGATTAATTTCTTAATTAAAATGATTTTTTGTTTAGTTATTTACGTTTCCATATTGAATATTCATTATCTAAAAATGTATGACATGTTATTGATTAAAATCAATTTTTTATAGTAATTACCATTCCATATAGATTTTGTCTTATTCATTCATGATTAATTCCATTTTACATATCCCTTACTGATCATTTGAGATCACCAATTTTGTTTTTCTCTTATATGATGATGAAATATTTATATGAGTTTTAAGGAATCCAAAAAAAAATTTTGTCAATTTTTTATTATATTTAAATGTTAAAATGGGTATCATTTATATATTTGGTTCTACAATACTACTAAATGGATTGGTTCTTTGGGATTTTACCTAATTTACATATTCCAATGTATTAAAGTAGACATAAACTTTCAGTTATAGGTGTTAGTGTTATTATAGTCGGTATCATTGTGAGTTTAGTAGAAACCTTTGGAACTAGATTAAGGAAAAAATATATTTGATAACATACCCTATAGTATACATTGAGGATATGTGTAGAAGAAAAACATAATTTTTTGGCATGTAAGATAATATTTTGTTTTTTATATCAACGAATCCATGTCTGGATACAACATGTGAATGTTGTTTTGGCATAGTTGAACCAAAGTGTAATAACTCTAAAAATGGAGAATTGGGAATTTATTTTATCATCACCTAGTAAATGAAAATGGAATTTAACGCACACCTAGTTTTCCACTTTCACATTATATAATTAAGATAATTTATATTTTCTTTATAAACCATTATGAAGGATTTGGAAATATTTTTTATTATTAATGATATTCTTATTGAAACCAATTTTTTGTTACCATGATTAATACTGAATAAAGTTTTATTCTATGTTATATATTACATAGTAATTAGAAATATTTGTCATGATATAAAATTAAGAATGACATGAAGTAATCTGTTATATCCCATTATTTATAAGTTTCTCTGAGATAAAATAAGGATATTAATACTTATATGTAATTTAGATATTTAATTGATAAGAAATAAAATATATCATCTATTTGATCTCAGAATATAAAGGCTATATTAAATTATTTTACTCAGTCTATATTAAATTTAAAATCCCAAATAAAGAAATATATTACTTCAAAATTTAATTCTTTTTTGAAGGATCATTTCATTTAATAGAAACCTCTATATAGTGGGACTACTTATCTAGTGGTTTGTGAGAAATAGATTACGTTTAATTAAAAATATTTATGGCATTGGGATGTGATTAATAGTAAAAGGTTATATTTGTAGTGCATTGTATCAAAGGTGATCCAGATTAATTATTTTCAGTGATCTAGAATACTAAGGATGAAGTTGAATCAAAACACATGGAATGGAATGAAATTAAAAAGTCATTGTTCAATAGCTATTTCCATCTTGAGTAACAAAATGAAATAATGATAAATTTTCTCATTATAAAGAAAAATCAAGACAAATATGTTTTTTGGTATGAGGATAACATTACAAAACTAGCCAAATATTATACAGATTTCATTCACAATATGAAATTAATGATTTTCCATTTATTTGAGTGATTATAAAATTTATTTGATGAGTGATGGTTTCTTAGTCTTTTTCATCATGTTATGAAAGAGTTTAATATAACATCAAAACAAAGAAGGAATTTTATGATCCTATATTTTATAGTGGAATAAGGATAAGAATAGGTCTTATGAACGTAAAGAAAATGGAATGAAACTAATAATAATATGGTGATGATACAATTTATATCATTTGAAAATTAATGGAATATAAACCATGGAAAATTATGAAAGGGTATCAAGGTTTTATCCAGTGTGGTGAAAAGGGTCATTTTCCTAATTAATTTAATTTAAAGAAAGTGTCCACGTATATAAAGTTCATTAAATGGTAAGAAATTTGGAACTTTGGAAACCAAATTCCAAAATATAAAGTGAACATACCATGTAATAGAAAATGTGTAAAAGGCTGAACCTATTCCATAACTATAGCTTAGGTGTATGTTTCAAATGATGTGGTGGTTGGAATATAATCATATAATCATATTAATCAATGTTGTGCTTGATTCTGGATCATCTCACTCATTTTTGTTATCCTTATTTTCATTGAAAATTAGATACTTTCCCATAACCATAAAAGTTTGTTTTTAGTAAAAATGTCAACTGGAAATCTCTTGAAAACAATTATGTGTTATGAAGTCCCAATTATTACACATAAAGATTATTTATTTATAGAAATTGTTATAATGTCTTTGGTTTAAATTGAAATAATCCTTTTTATGGAAAAAATAAATATGAAAATAATTTTTACAAGGAGATAGAAATTATGATTCATGTTGAAAATAATGAATTATTTATCATTAAATTAGAGACTTCATCATCTGATTGATATCTATAACCACACCTAGTAGCTATTTTGAATGATATTCTTGGTGATAAATACAAAACAATCTATGGATGTAAAAGGTAATAGTTAAATTGGGTATGTCTATATGTAAAGGAATTCATTAATTTATTTCTTGAGAAATTACATGGACATCCACTAGATCCTGAAGAGAATTTATCCACCATTTTAAATCTTAATGCAAGCAATATATCAAAAAATCCTTAAATAATGAACAATGTTGAAATATAGATGTTGATGAAATTATTAGAGGATTTATTTCATATGGGATTTATTATCCATATTTTTTCAATATGGGGAGACCCTATTCTTTTAATTAAGAAGAAATATGGATCCATGAGGTTGTGCATCAATTATAATAAAATCAATGCTATTATGATATTGAACAAGTATCATTTTTCTCACATTGACGAATTATTTAATCAAATTCATAGTGATCTATATTTTCAAAAGATTTACCTTTATTATGGGCATCATTAATTATGAGTAATTATTGAAGTAATATAGAAGAAAACAATAGGAATGCGTTATGGACATTAATTGTTTGCATTAACACTATTTGGATTAACTTATGTACCCTCTATTATTATTGACCTATTAAATGGAGTATTCAAGTAATATTTAGATGCTTTGTTAGTGTTTATTGATGAGATATTTATATATTATAAAATATTTTAAGACATTGAGATAAAATTGTGGATTTTTCATTAGAATCTTATAAGAAAAGTAATAAATTGGAAATTTTGGATGTGTGATATCACGATTTAGAATTTTTAATTTCTAAGCCAAATTGTATCAAATGAAAAAATCATTTTTGATCCAATGAAGGAAAAGGTGGTTAGAGAATGTCCTACACCAATAAACCTAACTGAGTTATGTAGTTCTGTTGGATTGACAGGATTTTGTAGTTTATTTTTTTATATTTTTTCTTGATTGGATAACTCAGAATCCAAGCCTACAAATAAAGGGGTTAAATTCATATGGATAATGGAAATTGAAGAATGCATTGAATATTTGTAGAGAATATTGTTTAATGTTCTAATATTGATAATACCATCAAGAAATTAAGGGTCTATCAAATACATTAATGGAATGATATATGAATATTGTTATACATATAAAAAAACCTAATTATATTTCATATCCACTAAGGAAGTTAAGGACTCGTGATGAGAACACTCAAACACATGATATTAATTTTGTAGTAATAATATTTAAATCAATGATGTAGAGAAATTATTAGTATGGTCAATTATGTGAGATATGTATAGACTATAACATCTTAAAATAAATATTTTCAGAAAAATATCTCAACATGATGAAAAGAAAATGGTTGAAGATAATCAAGGTTTATTATTTCTCAACACACTGTCATCTTGGAACAGGAAATAATGTAGCATAATCATTGTGTATGAAGGATCATAGTGCAGATACCCAAATTTGTATTGTTAGGGATACTATTTTCACTAATATAGTTCTATGTCATTGGTTATTACTATGTAAGGGTATACATCACCCAATTTTTTAATTATTGTAAAATAATATATTTTAGAAAATATTAAAATATCTCAATTTAATTTTTAGAATACTTTGATGAAAAATACTAATGATAATGATAGGAATTAATATGACATTATATTTAATGATTTAATTATAATATATTGGAAAGAGATTATTTGTTATATATTGAAAATAGAAAGAAATAGAATTTTTTGATGATTTTCATAAAACTAATTTATATATACACCATGGTAGGCCCACAATTCAAAGGGAATTTACATACTATTTTGGTGGGGTACCATGAGATGTGAAATTGAATATTATGTGTCTATATGTTCATCTTTTTATGATGTAAAGGATGCGATACTACACCATAGAGGAGTCCTAAAAGCTATTCCTATTCCTGTGTGGAATTTCTAAGACATTACAATGGAAATTATTGAAAGACTAACCAAGAATCCAAGAATGAATGATGAAATATGTTTCATTGTTTATTTCCTAACCAAATCCACACATCTATATTTGATAAGAGAAGATTTACCCTTTGATAACCACACAAGTATCAATTTTATTGAATTTTTAATACTTCATGGAACACATATTTCCGTTGATTATGAAAATGATCTCCATTTAACGTTGAAACTCTATATGTGTTTTCAGAATGATCTGCATATTAAGCTTCATTTTTTGTACCACCAACCATCCTATAACTAATGGATAATATGAAAGGACTTATAAAGCATTTAATGAAATACTAATAACATTCTCATATGATTTTATAAGTTTGTGGGATCATTATTTACGTTTGGTATAGTTTTATTATCATTATAGCGTCCATTTATTTATTAAAATGGAAGTGTATCAAGATTTATATGGAAAGAAATGTTATACTCAAACGTGTTGGGATGATGTGACTGAAATAAAAATTGGAGGCCATGAATTTTTCGAAGATAAAATTAAAAAGGTAAAGATTATTTTAGATCATATTAATGAAGATAAAAGTATGAAAATGTTTTATTCAGATAATTGAGTGAATGATAATAATTTTTAAGTATTAAAATATTCTTTTTAATGTATCATCATGGAACTGTGTCACAAGGTTAAGTAAGAAGGAGAAATAGAGCCCCACATCTATCATACCTTTCGAAAAAATTGAATGAATTGCCACTATGGATTACCATTTGGAAATAAAACCACGTATCTCTATGGTACATGACATGTCCTATATATTATTATTAATGATGTATATTCTATGATTGTCATATCTATTCAACTATGAATAAATCAAATTCAAAAATAATATATCTTATTGTAAAGATTCAGTCAGGATTATTGATACTAGATAGAATTTTTTTAAGATTTAGATTATTGTACTGGTATTGGTACATTGGAGAGATCATAAAATGAATGACATAATGTGTGAAATAGTGGATGTTTTGAAGAAAAACAAAACTCATTTGTTTAGATGGTTGTATACATGAAACTTTTGACCAAACATTTTCTAATAGATAGAATAATGTAACTCAATAGGCTATTTCATAGTGGTGTAATAATCTATTTTAAAAACCTATAATATAAATTTCATTTTTATATTATATGAAAATTCTATTTCTTGAAGAAAAAAATTTTCCCGATCTGCAGGTTTAAAAAAAATATACCACTTATGTAAATTCTATATAAAAAATGATATTAATATAAGAAATAAACATAATTTATATTAGGTTATGAGGTCAACATATTTTTTTCATAATGATTAGTTAATAAATTAAAAATGAACCCCCTCTTATATGGTTAAAATAAATATATCTCTATTGTATTATCTTCTTTACAACTAATTTAAAATATATATAGAGTTTTTATTTGATAAATTTTATTTCATAAATAAAATAAGTGGTAAAAATTAACTAATAATACTCATTTTATTTTATCCATCCAAGAAAAATTATATCGATTAAATAATAATTACCATGTTGAAAAAAAATGGTAAAATTAACTAAACTCCGAGGAAAAGGAATGAAATTTTTAAAGAATATTTTATTTTACTTTTTTAAGATGTGTATAGATATTTACATCTTTATAATCCATTATTTATCTATTTTCGCAGCACCTGGGTTGAGAGTGACTTTTGTATTTACAAAAATACCACTCTTATTCAATTATAAAAGGGCCCTCCCTCCCCTCAAAAATTCAATCCCATCAATACATTATTTCTGAAAGTAAACATCACATATATCTCTTAAATGTCAATTTAAACATTATAAATTGGATTTTGTTCCAAAAAATCAAACTCCAAGGTCATTAAGAAGTTATCCAATGGAAGTTTCTCTAAGAAAATGTAATATTTTTAATGATTTTTTTGTTTTTTATTCTTTTACCACCATA
The DNA here is from genome assembly GCA_963277665.1 of Viscum album. Classification (NCBI taxonomy): domain Eukaryota; kingdom Viridiplantae; phylum Streptophyta; class Magnoliopsida; order Santalales; family Viscaceae; genus Viscum; species Viscum album. The sequence goes on from OY728123.1 coordinate 1,465,631,304, forward strand.
AATTATGTATTAACACATCCAATATAAAAAATAGAATTATCTAGAATAAAAAAAATATTAGTATTATGTGAAAAAATTTATCCATATTCTTCTACATCAAATGGGAAAAAAATCCATCACTCATATTTATGAAAGATTACAACATCACGAACTAATGAAATATGTTTTACAATACCAACTAACATGGATATAAATTATAATGATGATAATATATAGAAGTGAATCATAAGAAAAGATATTAATATTTTAAAATTAATATAAAACTTATTTCATTAACCATCACCCATTAATTGAATGATGTCATTACTCGTGCATACGTACGTCCTACCTTCTCCAAAAAGCGATGTGATTCATTTTCAATGTATAACATTATGTAATGGTCATAAAAATGTATCTAATGACAAAAAATTATATTTATTCAACTAATATAAATCTTTATATTTTGAATATATATCCCATTAACAAGAACAAGGACTTTAATGAGAGAAATCAAATGAGAAAACAAACTAGTCTACACTCAAACATGTGTAAAATTGAGATATTATTAACGCAGGATGAGATGTTATAAAAGGATCACATATGAAAATATAAATAATAACATGGTGATAGTATAAATTAATAATAGATTTAAAACCATTATAATGATGTTTAATGCACGTTCAATGAAACATAATCAAAACATAAAGGATTTCATCTCAATTGTCATTTCATTAAGACATATTTATTAATTGGAACATATTTCCTTTTTTGTGATTAAAAAATTCTACTTCTTCATTCTATCATTATTAATAGTTTTTAAATATGGTAAATTTTTTAATTCATGTTTATTAATTCATGGGGTTAAAATTGGAATATTAAAATTGTGGTAAGAATCTATATTACAATCACATATTCATTTAAGATGGATATTACTCTCATTGATGGAATATATCATTAGTCCATAATAAGCCTAAATAATTTCCCTATCCAACATAGATATATGGATTTTCCATATTTTATTCATAATTTTACTATATATGGTACTTGAAACAGGAATATTAATGTTTATAAGAATAAATATTTTTTGCTATTTTTAATGGACTTATATTTTTCCTTTTTCGTGATTTAAAAAATTGTTTTTAAAAATACTATTATTTAAAAAGACTTATTAAGGATATTTTATGTCATCCATGAATTTTAAAATGTGTTTCAACTGAGTATTTTAACTATATTTTGAAGGGGTATTTTTTGAAAAAATGGAAAGTGAATTTTTTTAACGAATATAGAGATAAAAAACATCGCTACTATTGTAATATTTTTACAAAATATATCTTCTTCTCTGTATTTTTAATTGTCATAATAAGAAAAATAATTAGAACGTTTATTTCAATATTTCACTTCCATTCCTTTTATTATTCTAAATAAAATTATTTTATTAAAAAATACTAAATTCCTAATGAACCAATTTTTACATCTCATCTCTTGAATAATTTTGTGATTATAAAATTTCTCCTGAAATAATTAGATTATTGTGATATTTGTTTATTAGAAATTAAATTTCTCATAAATATCCAAATTAATTGTATATAGTGTATGATCAATTTGAAAAACATATATAATTGGAACATTTTTTTTACAGTAAAGGTAATTCATTTAACTAGGGAAATATTAATTAGCTGCATTCTTTACTCAGTATGTATATTTATAGATTAAGTATATCATTCAGGAATTAAATTGATCAATCAATATATGAGGTATTAATTCTAAATTTAGGTGATGGGTTGGGAAAATTAAATAGACCTTGGATTTACCAATGGGTATCTTGAGGAAAATTATTCGGCCAAATTAAATGAGTCTTTCCAATAGTTTTAAACTGTATTATAAAGGTTTTTGATGGTATAGATATCATTATGTATGAGCCAATGATGCCAAAACAAAATAATTTTTTTAAAATGAGAATTTAGTTTTTATTATCACTAAGATAATTTTCATTTATATTATCACTGGATACATTTTTTTCTGATGTTGTAGATTAAATTAAATGAGTGTTTAGCTATTTACCTTTCTATAGTGATTATTCTTTATTTAATTATGTAAAGTCAAGTTGTTGATTAAATGTAATATGTTTTAAATTGTTCACCTTGTATATGTTGAATATTCCTATTTAATGCATGATATTTTACACTATACAAACCTATTTTTGTTCATCTGATATCAGCCTTATTTTTTCTTTTCCATGTGATATAAAGGATAATTTTTTGAATGAGATTCAAGGATTTCAATCATTTTTATTGGTTAGGATTTCTATTCTATTACCAATATGAAATGGGTATCATGTGTTTATATGGGTCACACTGACTACTAAATTGATTGATCCATTTCTATTTTTACCCATTCATATATTCCAATGTATTGTAGTAGACATTGGCTATAAGTTACTAGTGTTGGGGTTTTTCGGAAAATCATTTTATTACAGCCCATATTTTCTATACAACACATGAATAACATTTTCTATTTTTATAAGTGTATTAAAATGAATAAATAAACATTATTATAAAACATTATTCCATATAAAATTAACAATGATATTATGGTTATCATATTTAATTGGATAGAGTAGGTTTTGAATAGAAATATTAAGATGAAATAGTAATTAATAGGTAATTCTCTCATCGGAATCGTGAAATTTATTATGAATGTATACATTTAAATGTATATATTAGGATAACTAATTTAGAAATGAATATTATGATTATTAAATATCCTTTTAAGAGGACCCAAATTTTATGGATTCGGGATGGAATTTTATTGAATGGGTTTAGTGTGGAGGGTTCAAAATTATCACTTTTTAAAGTTAAAAATGTCCATTGGTGAACACCAAATATTTTTCAATGATATCATTAAAATATTAAATGTTTAGAGACTGGAAAAGTATAAGATATTTTATTCCTATGTAATATATCTTTATTAAAGACTCATCCAAGTATATCTTGAAATGTTCTAATCATATTGGATTTAATTTGTTCTTTGGTATTAACTATTCTATTTTTTACCACGTTAACAAGTTTTAGGTAAGAAATTTAGGTGTTATTAATAATATAAAATAACACCTCTAAAACATTTGGTAGAGGAAACCTAAATTTAGTCTTAATTTTATCTACTTCAACTTCTAGATATGTGAAAATTAACTTTTAGTTAATAGGTTTTATATATTGGAAAATACTTTTCGGTAGAAAAATATAGTTTTAAACATTATGCATTCTTTTTTAGAATTATAATTTTGTTAAAAATAAATTTTTTTAATAAATAAATAAGTATATGTAATAAAAATTTTCATTATATTAATCAATTAAAACATCTCAATTTAATTTATTAAATACCAATTAAACAATATTAAAAAAGCATTTCCTTGGAAATAACAATTTTACTATTACCATGATTATTAAAATCAATCATTGTAATAATACTTTTAAGAAAAATATTTAAATTAAACATTATGTAGAATATTTTCATTTTCTTAAAAAATATAAAATCCATTTTGATCAATTTAATTTCAAAAAATTTTGAAATTAAATTTATAATATAATCAAATAAAAACAGATTTGCTGAGTGAAAGATTATTTATGTTTCCATAATGATAGTCATGGGGTTTAAAAATAAATATTAATTTTAATTAAGTCATTTTACATAAAAAAATTATTATTTATATAAAAAATTATTTAATCCATTTTTGTATTTTATTAATTTCATAAAATATAAAAGTAATATTATTATTTCTTCACTATTCTCCTAAATAACAAATTAAACAAAAAAATCCAAAAAATTAACCATATTATAATATATCAATTCTAGATAAAATAATGATTTTATTATTTTAAAATTGAAATTATTGTATTTATGAAAAAAAATATTTGAATTAATCATAGTATTAATAAAAATGTTTTTTATTTGAAAATGAAATTTTCAAATATTAAAAATTATTATTCTTGTTTGATATTATTTTAAAAAATATATATTAACCAATTATTAATATCTACCATAATTTATAATAATTTTTTATGTGTTTCATGAATTATAAATTCATATCCCATTGAAATTAGTTTATTATAAAAATTCCTTTCTAAACAATATATTATCTTATTTTTTATTTTATGGAAATAAATTTAAATTAATTAATATTAAATTTATCCTTTATTTAAATTATACATATATTTTATAAAGAATCATATAATATTCATTCCCAAACATTAAATGTATATATATTAACAACCATAATTAAATATATATATATATATATTATCTAAATATAACTCATTATTTATAAACATTGGTGTTGTGTGTGAAGAATGTTATAAAACACATTTGACTCATTTAAAAGGTGTTATATATTAAAATCTCATGTTGTTTCTTTTTTCTATTATGGATTTACTCCATAAAAACTAATAATTCTGACATATCTATTGAAGACTCTGGTGTGTGCTATTCACCCATAATAAAAGAATATTCCATTTATTATTTGTGATGTAAACTTTTTGAAACATCTAGGAGTAATTTGGTTACCATATTTCATTTTTTATTTTTAATGGAGAAATACCTTCATTATATTAATTTATTCTCTACATGGTGTTGTTCTATCACTATATTAATTAGACACATGTTTTGTTTCTCTGAATATTCATTCATCCTCTATGTGAATTGTGCCTGAAGATTTTTTAGCACCAATAATTACCAATTAAATATTATTCTTGTGATGATTGAATTAATTAGTTTATCATGATTAAATATAATTTATTATCATATTTTAACTTCCAACTGGATTAATTTGGGAAAAAAAAATTCTAAAAATTTTCATATCCAATATATATATTGTGTTTTATTACTCAATATTTTTCATCATCTATAATAGTTTAGATTTTTATTTGAAACATTTTTAATTCTTTAAAACAAGAATATCCAAATGATAATTTTCCTAAGTAAATAGTTTATAATTTAATATACCAATATTGGGTTTACTAATTGTTAATTTCGAACCCGTCATACCAATTTCGAGGGGAATGTTTTTAAAAAATATCATCATACGAGGTATGAAAGGTAGAAACAATTCATTTAGTCTTTTGTGAAGACACATATGTATTCACCCAAAAAATGCCAATTTCACCATCAGAATAAGATACATCAAATTTAGGATATTTTTATCATCCTCTACAATATTCATTCTTCATTAACACACTATTTTTTTATTCTAAAATATATATTTCATTTGGGTTTCACATTCCATTATTTTTCAATATCATTTATTTTTTCATCATTGATCCTCAATTGAAATCTCATTACTTCAATACCAGATTTTTTATTATCATCCAATAAGTAACAATTATCTTCCTCCACATTAAATGATTATACTTTTTCATGATTTAATTGTGATAATATTTCACAGTTAGAAAGTACTAATCCACATACATAAAAATTGGTTCACTTTTGGAATCAAGTAGTTTTTTTGAGTTTTACTCCTACCAATGCAATTTGATTTTTTTTTTCTCCATTATTTTAAAATGATAATAAATTTTACTGATAACCTATTTTATTTATCCTGATTATAAAAAAAATGCTACACATTCGAAAAATTTTAATGTGGTAATTAACATGTATATGTATTAATGATCATATATATTATAATGCGATTTTCCAAATAAGCTTTCTTGTATTTTTATTCTTTGTTAAGAAACTGGAAAATTATAGATTGGAATATTTGTTATGTATAATTTGTCTAATTATTATGATATAAATGAGGTATTATATATATTTTTATTCTCAATGTAGGATTTTCCCACCAAATCATCACTATTTTTGGTATATAATATCTTTTCTAGAATCTAACCTATAAAAGTTTGGACATTATAATATTTATATAATATAGATAACTTTTAATCAAATTAATATACATTTTTACATTAATTGTTATATATAAATATTTTGAATTATTTTAAATATTTTACATTAACGAAACAATAGACACTAACATACTAGATAAACTCTACTTCCCTAAAATATTGTCCATTAGACAATTATTTATTTAATCATTAAAATATAAATTTTCAATGGTTAAATTAAATTTCAAATATCCAAATTTTAGGAAATTAATTTGATTTGAGGGATATAATTTAGGATTTTATATTCATAAATATATAATATATTTATATAATAATTTATTTAATCAGTGAATAGTGAAAAACAACTTTTACAAATATTATAACTTTTGAAATGTCATTATGATAAAAAATGAAATTAATGTTTTTCAAAACATGTGAAAAATAAAAAATATTTTTGATATTTAAAGTATAATAATTAAAAAAACTATGTTTCACTTTTAATCCTATGATTGAAATTTGAAACCAAGAGTGATGTTTTACTCTAATAAAACTTATATTTTCAACTCATTTATATTTGAATTAAAATAAAAAGTTACCATCTGTTTTGAGTTATATTTATAGTCATATAAATATCCTTTACTTGTTCATAAAACAATATTGTTTATAAGAACCGACTCTATAAATTATTTTAGTCGAAACATATTTTTATCGTTAAAAGCACAATATTTAATGAAATTATTTTTCACTTTGTTTTTTGATCATATAATAAATTATTTTACTACCTATATAAATTGAAACATATAAACTGGATTCCATATTTTAGAATTTGAATAATAAATTTTACTAAATATATTCTAATTAATTTTTTAGGATAATTAATAGTAACCATTTTAATCATTTATCATCATTTTTAACCATTACAGGGGTGAGAAAAGGGGTTAAACTAAGAGATAAAAATAAAAAATACCTACAAAAACTATTTTTATTCGATTAGATAAATGGATATCAAAAATTAAATATCCAAAATTTCATTTTTGTCTAAATTGGATGCAATTTCTTGTAAAATTATATTTATTATCATAAATATTTATTCATATTTAGAAAAGTGCCACTCCTCTCAATTATAAGATTGTGCCACCTATCATAAATTCTCAAAAGAATAAGGGTCATAGGTCAATAACGATTTTACAAAATACCTTCCAAAATATTCTATTCATTTATTAGTTGTCTAGGTCTCACTATTATTCCTGTCATGTAATGTTTAAGGTGTATGTCAAATCAATATATCCATAAAGGACATATAAGTCCTAATTTAATTTTTTCATGTTTATTCATTATTCTACCTCCTTCAAATATATTCTATGAATCACAAAATAATCTAATATAATCATTTTCAATATTCAAATTATATTATGTTGATGTAAAAAGTATTTTATATGTCCATTCCATCTAATGGGAAATGAAAACATCGCTTACGAGTTTGTACAAACTACTGTTTCCACAAAGAAATTATCTTTTCTTTTCCTCATATCCTTTCATAATAGTTATATTGATTGATTTAAGGAATATATATGATATCTATAAAATAATTATTCTTATAAATGATATCTCTTTATCTACATTCTTATCCTCTAAATCATTGAAGTATTATAATGTCCCTATTACATACATGTGGATTACCATCTCCATAAAGCGATGTGATACATTTTTTATTTAAACTATATAAGGATTCTAATCAGGATATATTTAATTAATAATTATGATATTTAAAAATTTTTATTACTATGTATTGATAAATAATTATCAACAATAATTAATATTTAAAAAACAGATATATTCAAATTCTTTCATGTGTATGTATGGACTAATGTCTCCATGATATAGTGTGTTTAATTTTTAATAATAACCATAAATGGGTTGTTCAAAATCTATGTTGAATTTATTAAAATGAAAATTATAATAGGTTTATGATTTGGGATTTGGTGTAACTATGGACACTTTTCATGGACCATAACCATGATATCAAAATATGAATATGAATTAAGATAGTTAAAAATTAAACAATTAATTTTAAAAAATATTCATTAGTGAATGGGTAAATAGATTCTAAAAATACTTGACCTAAAAGTGAAAAACATAATCATGGATCTTATGTAGATTAATAATAAATATAAAATTACTATATTGGTTTTGGGAACACGTCTATACCAATGGGAATCTATGGAAACAGTTTATTATATTATCTCATTTTTATTCATGACTCTTACTATTTAAACATATATTAGTACAATGACATGTTATTCCCCATGTAAATGTAAAATCATGTGTGTTTGAACCGGGTTAAAACAGGAATGTTTTTGAAAATATTTTTCTTGGTTTATCAATAGGTTTCTATTTTTAAACTGAGCTCCAAAATTTTATTCCGAGTGTTGGAACACCTAAATATGTCATTTTTGGAACTTTGATTGATGCTTTGAGGCAAAGGAGAAGTCACATGGGAAGTGAACGGTTTGTCTAACTGTGCGGCCAAACCATGCGTAGTTGAAGTTTTGAGGTAGTGGATAATGCACATTTAGCGCACAGTTTGTCTAACTATGTGGTCTAACCGTGTGAGGAGTGGTTGCCGATGTAGTAGCTAACGCACAATTATCACACGGTTTGTCTAACCGTGCGAGAAAATAGTGCATGAACTTAAGTGAGATCCAAAAAAATTGGATCTCACATGTTTTTTCCCCTAGATGGCTCGTTTTTCTTCCTAAGTGGCCATAACTCAGGATCACCCACCCTTGAAGGTAAGAGAACCTCTCCCAAGCATTTTGGAGGCGATCTGAAGGCTTCTCTTGGAGAATCGAAGCCAAATTCAGGACGTAGGTAGATGTTCTTCTTCGTTCTTGTTCGGTTTCTTAGATCTACATAGATATACCTCTCCTTTAATTTCAGTTTCTTATATCTACACCCGTTATGAGTAAATATAAGTGTGTGGATGACAAGTATGATGCGTTTGGGTCATGGTATTTCTAGGAGCAGTGATCTAAGGCAGGTTCTTGAAGAATCTACCAGTTTCTCTTAAGTGTTCTTTGTTCCTTGTAGTTTTCGTCAAAACCCCAAGGTAGGGTCCCTAATCTTTAACACTTTATATGATAATTTTAGGTTCTTTTGATAAATCGAGAATTTTATATTCCTTGATTATGATATGTCGATGCATGGAACTTTTGAGGTTATTAAATAATGTCACCCACATGAGATAAATGAGGACTTGAAGATCTGTTGATTTTAAGCACGAGTTACTAATTTAGTTAAAGTGATTTGATTAAACATTTGAAGGATATGAATGAGATTAATGAGTAACAGGATAATTAATGGAAGAATTAATTATCAAGTCATGAGTTGGAATGAAATTGTTGCTTTTACTAATTATTTGGAATATTGAATATTTGACACGTTAGGTATATAATTTGGAAACTGGTAATAATTAATGGATGGAATAATTATTACATATTAAATGGTAAATGGTTAAATAATTTATGATTGGTCAAAGAGATGATATTTAATTAATTAATTGTTGAATTAATTAATTTTCATGCATTAAATATTGATTGTGAATTGATTGTTTGTTAAGATTGTTAGCCAAGAGTAATTTTGATGCGTATTAATTTTGCAAGACTTAAGTTGTGTTGGATTCAGTTGTTTGAAAATATGATATGTTGTCTGAGATGGTTTCTAAATATCTTGGATTTGTTCAGCATGTTTTGTGATGATTATGGGGTGCTTGTAGATTGTTAAAGTCCTGGAAGAATCAATGTTTGAGTGGACAGGTTCAGACTTGTTAAGGAATATGGATAATTAAGTGTTGAGTTAATTATTAAATTGGATTGCTAAAAATAGTTAATAGTTAATTAATTATTAATTAATGAGGTGTTTAATGGTTAATTTAGTGTTGACTTATCTGAAGAGTGATTTTTGATGTTAATTATCTGTTTAATTAATTAACAGATTAGTTTGGGGGTGTTAGACATGGTATTTTACACCAATGATAAATATATATGTATGATTGATTACTGGGTTGTGAGACAAAGACTGAGGCTCCAAATACTCACAGGGGGTTATACATGGCATTCGACACCAATGATATAGGTATATATATGTTTGATAAATGGTTTGTGAGATAAGGATGGATGCTCTAAATACTCATGGGGTGCTAGACAGGGTGTTCTACACCCAGTTTGCAAGAGAATATTTTTTATGGGACAGGGACTAATACTTCAAATACCCATGGGATGTGAGACAATGACTGATGCTCTGAATACTGATGAGGGTTCTAGACATGATGTTCTACACCCATTAATTAACATTGGACTGTGGGTCCAATTGTTCATGCATGAAATGAAGTGATGGGAAATAAAAGCGGTTGTGAAATAATGATTTTGTGATTTGATTATGAGAAAGGGTTCAGACTTATTAATAAATTGGGTGATTCACTGTTAGTGGATGGACCTAGGAACGATTATCTACTTTAGTGAATGGGCTCAGATTTAGTATATGAAATATTAAATTGAGTAACTTATGAAGTTTTATCCAAGTCAAAGCACAAGCTTAGATCCAGTCTTTTCTTAGAGTACTTAGATGGTCCTTAGAGACATCTGTGGGGAGTGATTTATATGGGGGATGTCAGGCATAGTCCGAATCTCAAAACTTTCATAATAATATTTGAGTAATTGATAAATGAAAATTGATTATGTAATGATAATTGAGTATGCTTGAAAAATGAACAATACAGGTTCAGACACCAGCTGAGGGATGAAGTTGGTACTTGGGTATATAGTTACATTGTACTGCTCACTTTATTTATGCATTCCTTCACATGTTTTAAATTATTTATTAAATGTCTGTAATTGGGGTATACACTGGTGGTCTCGGCCTTTTGAGATTTATATCTCACACCCTACTCGGGCGGCCATTGCACTGGGTACCTGAGTAGATTATATTTGGTTGAAGGATTATGTTGTTTGCATTTACTTGGGAGATATGCGTAGAGGACTTAGCGGATGCTCGGGATGATCGAGAATACCACCCTTGGGGCTTTGAGTCATTAATTGTTTATTTCTGTATTGGAATGTAAAGCATACTCTTATGTTCACTTTTCTATTTTGTATCATTAACATGTCATGCATGTACCTACTGTACAATTTGGCGTTGGCCATTTGTTTTGTACAAGATTTATAAAATCTTCTTTCCACTGCTTTATCATTTATTATACCATTTCTTCTATTTATTGGCTTTGTCTATTTTTAAACACTAAAAAGAGGGTAGTCTCCCCGCTGACTATCCTTAGACCCTCATTACTAGTCGGTAGCGTTTAGCCTAAGGGGAGACGCGCTTGAGGACATGTAGTGACCAGTCTGGCCACCGGTTCAAGGGTGAGATGGGTTGGGACACTACAAGGTTGTATCATTGGTTTATGATTCCTTTCTTTTCCATTGTCTTACTATTTTGGGATGGTATTTAGGAGACTAGGAATATGTCGGTGCTTGGGTTAATAGTCGTTCTTGTGACTGATCACCTCATTTACGAGAAATGACCAAGTGGCCAGGGACGGGAATTGATGTTTGTACTATTAGAGGTTTTAATTGATATGATTTCACCTTAAGTGGCTGGTGTATTATCCATTGTTTATTGATTTTGAGAATTTTGAAAATAATAATTTTCTTGGCCTGATATGGTAAGGAATTTTCATACATGCATCATCTTAGGCAATTAGAGATTCACATGTCATGCATATAACATTCCATGTAGTTGCATTAGTAGGATACCTATAAATTTGGATTTGTTCCTTGGGTGCAATTCCATGTTTAATCTGCTTTAGCATGCCTCTCTAGATAGAATGTTTCGGTGATAGATTTAACATGCTTGAATGGTTATATTCCATACTACCTCTATTATTATCATTTTTTTTATTGTTCCATGCTTATGTGTTGTATCATACTAATGTGTTATTGCTTATGTTAACATGTTAGAGATGTTTTGGATAGGTGAAATAGGTGCTAAAGATAAAATATAAAATAAATGATGATTGTGTTAAATGGGAGCCAAAATCCAGCGATAAGGTGTATGGGTGCCTTATCGATTGGTAGGAGGTCACCCATAAAATTTAGACCATTAGGTTTATCATGTTAATTTCTGAATTGACTTTGGTATCGATTAATGAGATCCAATTTTCAATCCATGGAGTGTATAAACGCTCTAAGAATTGGGAATGATGACTCATATTAAATGTGATGACTTGATGCCTTGTGAAATTCTTATAAATGTGAAAGATGTTTAATGTTTACCAGAAATCAAATGGATAGCTTCCAAAATGAAACAGGACCCAAGTAGGTCATTTGGGGAGTGTTTTTATGGGATGACCTGTTTGGTTGTTTGTAATTTTAATACCTATGTGTTTACTATTGGTATTCTTCATAGAGAACCTAGGGTGTTTAAAATGATATCCTCTTAGGTCACCTTATCTTCTTAAAAGGAATTTATTTTGATAAATTTCCTGAAAATGATGGGCGGTCAACTAATGTAAATGTTTTAAAAATGGAGTTTTGTGTTACTTGCCTATTTTTTCCTTCGGGCATTTTGAATATGGAACTTTGATGTTTTGATTAAATCTTTGATGATTATAGATTAAAAGTGATTAAATATAAGAGGCTTGGAAAGGGAACCTATTGTCGTGTCCACAGTTTAAAACCCTCATGTAAAGGGTAGTTCAGACTTCTCTTGAGTAACCTTGGAACGAAAGCATGAGTACTTTCCATAGACTTTCTTCTTCTTATCAATGGACTTATGTTCAGCTTTTGAGTCTAGTGACTTGTTTGACGTGACCCGGTTTAGGGTTGATACATATTCTTCGTAAGGGGCTAACATGTGGTCAGTAGCGCCCTCAGAACTTAAATTCCTTGATAGCGCTATGGATTTCTCACTCTTTTGGTGTTATTAGGTGTCGTTGTCCCACGTAGGACTTCCAATTTCCAATTAAACCCTTGTTCAAATGGGTGGTGATGTGTTTCTTGACATTGTTAATGGATTGAGCATCGAGAAATGCTCTTTATCAGTTGGTTAAAAGTGCCTCGAACATGGTCAGTTGCTTTGTTGGTCGTTTCACCCTTCCTTCTTGTTAATGGATGATTGGTAATAGTTTCATCTAGGAAAATGGTCCTATGAGGCAATATGACTCAGTAATAAGTCTTTTTGTACTGTTGATTATGGTCTTGGTTCAAATCCATGTAGAGTGAATTGAGTGTTATATAATCAGTTTCATTTCAATACATGGAATGGTTTTCGAAAGACCCGGGTGATGTGACACGCCGATCTTGTTGTTAAACTAGCGCACTGGTGAGCAGATGATCTTTTCTTCAGACATCTTGGGAAATCCTAATATGGGTATTGCCACTTTGTTCTCGATGAATGTGTTGGAAGGTTATGCCGAGATTTTAGAACAGGGTTGTCCGGTAATGGTTTGACTGATCTTCTTCATGACCTCAGTTTTCTCTTAGTGTGCTCTTCTGGACACATCATCAGATAGAGGGTGAATGTGGCTTTTGGGTCCATGGCGTCTTTCAGGGGAAGCATGTGAAAAATGTTCTGTTGATTGATCAGTATTAAATCTTTTTTTGTTGACAAGGTCCTTCTAATGAACTTTGATATAAGATCTGTGTTGATGTTTAAGCTTTAGAGTAATATTTGGATCTAGTTATAAAGACTTATCCACCATGTTTGTGAAAGGATAAAGGTGTGTTTTCCATTGGGAAATCAACACATCACTTCTAACATGATTAAATGACCTTGGTAGGTCGGTTGTTTAAGTAGTGGTCCTCAATGTCTTCTTGAGGAGAAGAAGTTTTTTTAATGTGGGTATAATGTAAAATACCCTGTGTTTGAACCGGGCAAAAACACGAATGTTTTTGAAATTATTTTTTTCTATTTATCAACGAGTCTTTATTTTTTTAACTGAGCTCCGGAATTTTATTCTGAGTTTTGGAACACCTAAAATTGTCGTTTTTTGAACTTTGATTAATGTTTTGAGGCAAAGGGGAAGTCGCACGGGTGGTGCACAGTTTTTCTAACCATGCGGCCAAACCATGCATAGTTGAAGTTTTAAGTCAGTGGCTAATGCATGGTTAGCACACTGTTTGTCTAACCGTGCGGTCTAACAATGCGATGATTTTTTGCCGATGCAGTTGCTAATGCATGGTTAGCGCACAGTTTGTCTAAACATGCAAGCAAACCATGTGGGCACTTAAGTGGGAACCTAAAAAAGTGGATCTCATGCATTTTTTACCCTAGATGGCTCGTTTTCCCCCTAAGAATCCATAACTCGGGATCACCCTCCAATGAAGGTAGGAGAACCTCTCCCATGTGTTTTGGAGGAAATGCGAAGGCTTCTCTTGGATAATCGAATCTGAATTCTCGTGGTAGGTGGATGTACTTCTTCATTCTTGTTCGGTTTCTTAGATCTACTTAGACCTACATCTCTTCTTTCGCTCGGTTTCTTAGATCTATGCCTGTTATGAGTTAGTCTAAGTGTGTGGATGATATGTATGATGAGTTTTGGTCTTGTTCTTACTAGGAGAAGTGATCTAAGGTGGGTTCTTGAAGAATCAACCCGTTTCTCTTAAGTGCTCTTCATTCGTTGTGGTTTTCTTCAAAACCCCAAGGTAGGGTCCCAAATATTTGACACTTTATATGAGAATTTGAGTTCCTTTTGATAAATTGAGAATGTGAGTTTCCTTGATTATGATATGTTGATGCATGTCACTTTTGATGTTATTAAATAATGTAGCCCACGTGAGATAAATGATGACTTGAACATGTGTTGATTTTAAGCATGGGTTACTAATTTAGTAAAAGTGATATGATTAAATAGTTTAATGATTTTAATGGGAAGAATGAGTAATAGTGTAATTAATGGTAGAATTAATTATAAAGTCATGAGTTGGAATGAAATCGTGGCTTTTACTGATTATTATGAATAATGAATATTTGACATGTTTGGTCTATAATTTAGAAACTGGTAATAATTAATGGATGGATTAATTATTACATGTTAAATGGTAAATAGTTAACTAATTTATTATTAGTTAAAGAGATGATATTTAATTAATTAATTAATGAATTAATTAATTTTGATCATTTAAATTAAGATTTTAAATTGATTGTATGTTACGATTGTTTTCCATGAGAACTTATGATGCGTATTAGTTTTCCATGCCTTAAGTTGTCTTGGATGGAGATGTTTGAAAATATGATATTTTGTAAGAGATGGTTGCTAAATATCTTGGATTTGTTCAGCATGTTTTTTTGATGATTATGGGGTGCTTGTAGATTGTTAAAGTCCATGATGAATCAATGCTTGAGTGGACGAGTTCAGACTTGTTAAGGAATTTGGAAAATTAAGTGTTGAGTTAATTAGTAAATTGGATTTCTAAAAAAAGTTAAAAGTTAATTAATTATTAATTAATAAGATGTTTAATGGTTATTTATGTTTTGACTTATTCTAAGATCAATTTGTGTTGTTAATTAGTTGTTTAATTAATTAACAGATTAGTTTTTGTGGTTTTAGACATGGTATTCTACACCAATGATAAATATATATGTATGATTGATGAATGGGTTGTGAGACAAGGACTGAGGATCCAAATAATCACAGGTGGTTAGACATGGAGTTAGACACCAATGATAGAGGTATATGTATGTTTGATAAATTACTTGTGAGAGAAGGACTAATGATCCAAATACTCATGGGGTGCTAGACACGTCGTTCTGCACCCAGCTTGCAAGCGAATATTCGTTTATCAGATTGGGATTGATGCTCTAAATAACCATGGGTTGTGATATAAGGATTGATGCTCCTAATACTCACGAGGGTGCTAGACATGATGTTCTACACCCATTAATTAAAATTGGACTGTGGGTCCAATTTTTCATACATAAAATGAAGCGATGGGAAATAAAAGTGGTTGTGACATAATGATTTTGTGATTTGATTATGAGAAAGGGTTTAGACTTGTTAATGAATTGGGTGATTCACTATTTGTGGCTGGACCCAGGAAAAAATCTCTATTTTAGTGGATGGGCTCAGACTTAGTATATGAAAGATTTAAATGAATAACTTATGACGTGTTATTTATGCCAAAGCACAAGCTTGGATCTGGTCTTTACATTGAATACTTAGATGGTCCTTAGATACATCTGTGGGGAGTGACTTTTACGGTGGATGTTAGGAGAAGGCCAAATCTCAAAACTTTAATAATAAGATTTGAGTAATTGATAAATGAAAATTGATTATGTAATGATTTTTGAGTATGAATCACAAATGAATAATGCTGGTTCAGACACCAGCTGAGGGCTGAAGCACGTACATGGGTATATAGTTGCATTGTACTACTCACTTTATTTATGCATTCCTTCATGTGTTTTGAATTATTTATTAAATGTATGGAATTGGGGTAGACACTGGTGGTCCCAGTCTACTGAGATTTATATCTCACACCCTACCCGGGTAGCCATTGCACTGGGTACCCGAGTAGATTATATTTGGTTGTAGGATTATGTTGTTTGCATTTACTTGGGAGATATGAGTAGAGGACCGAGCGGATTCTCGGGATTCTATTAGAGACCGCCCTTGGGGATTTGAGTCATTAAATATTTATTTCTGTATTGGAATGTAAATCATGATGTTATGTTCATTGTTTTCTATTTTGTATCATTAGTATGTCATGCATGCATCTGCTGTACAATTTGGCATTGGCCATTTCTTTTGTACAAGACTTATAAAATCTTCTTTCCGATGCTTTATCATTTATTATACCATTTCCATATTTATTTCCTTTGTATACTTTTGAACACTAAAAAGAGGTTATAGTCTCCCCACTGATGATCCTTAGACCCTCGATGCAAGTCGGCATCCTTTTGCATAAGGGGAATCGTGCTTGAGGTCATGGGGTGACCGGTCTGGCCACCGGTTTAGGGGTGAGCTTGGTTGGTATGCTACAGTAATGGTCATCCCCATTCTTCTTATGTTTTTATTTATATATTTTTAAGAATTTTCTCAATTTCAACTAATTTTGGTAGTAAAATCCAATGATATAATTCTTTTAAGAAAAACAGACATCATTTCACTATTTTAGTAAATAATTTTTAATTTATATATAAATATTTATTATATTACTCTAATAATGTTCCCATTTATACTTTGAATATTTGTGAATTTCAGTTTTAGTTAATTTTTACATACTGTTAAATGTTATTAATGGAATCCTTTTAACATTTACCATACATGTAATATATTGATTTTTTTATAAAATAGGGAAAATAATTTTTTTCAATGATTAGTTAGTGCCCACATTTTCTCATCGTTAATTCCTATAATGATTATCTTGACTACTTTATATTCTTCCATGGGGTTTCAATGAAAACCCTGTTCCATTTATTCTAATTTTTTATAATAATTATTTCATATGGAAAATGGAATTTCATATTGTTTTAAATGAAACATTATATAATATTTAAAGATAGTTATTCCATATTTTTAACCATATATTAAAGATTCATACACATCACATGATATGTTCTCTAATGATATAATCCATCATATTTCTCTAGATATATTATGATCATGTTTTTATTTCTATTGAAAAGGAAAACATTTACATTCCATATGCTTGTTTCCAAATGTGGATATTTATTACTAATGTATGATTATAATGTATTGTATTTACTCCTCCAGTATGGTGAATGAATTGGACATAGTTAGTGGCTACAAGTAACTATTATTATACTGATTCATGATGCATCCTCATGTATCATGTGAAATATTAGCAAAGGTATTTAGCAAATGAACTACTAATTTATGAATTATTTCTTAAAATAATCTACTAATTGTATGATTATGATATATGACATTATGAATTATATAATTAGGAAATCAATTGTTATTTTCAATGTGATTTTTTGTGTTCTTATTTCATCTATAGATATATTTCACTTTAATGAGTTCAATATAGTTTTTATCTCTACCATATTATTGTTGACTTATTTATAATTTCATATCTTATATTGTACTCTTTCTTATACAAATCATCTTTGATCACCATTTATTATGTTTTAAATTATATATATTACCAAATATAGAACAAAAAATGTTTAACAATGATATTCTAGAATGAATGATAAACATATCACTATAATATTTTGTTGTATTTTCATGTTTTTGAAAATATTGTGAGAATATATTGTCTTTATAGGCTCTAAAGAAAACAAAAATATTTTATCCTATGGATATGATATATTGTATCATTTAACAATTTGAAAGTAAAATAATACAATTGGGTTTTTGGGGTCAGTGTTTTTATAATTGGTATTAAAACTAGTTTAATATCATCCTTTGGAACTATATCTAATAGACCATGGTTGAACATGTTGAAAATTGTATGGTAATCCAAAAAATATTTTATAGACTTCTATAGAATATTAATAACTTATTCTAATTATATTCTATAATTGAATATTAACAATCTTATGAGATAATACCATATATTTTATTTTTTGAAATGGATTCTAGATATAGGAAGAGAAACTTTATCTACCCCCATACACCATGTAGAGATTTATCTCATGATCAAGTCTATGAATTCAATGAGGAATGTTCTAGATAAGAGTTTATTAAAAAGATATTGGGTTATTTGACTCTTGTTACGACCAATAACTTTTCACATATAAAGAAACCTACTGATTCCCTATACGGTCAATGAAATATTGGACTAATTATTTTATGATGACACCCATCATTCAATGAAAATAATAATCTATTAGTTTATAGGTAATGAATCATTTCTCTATATATGATATTTAATTGTTTTGTATTTAGACATAGCGAGACAATTACCATTGATATTTATCATCTAAATGGATATATTGATCAATCGGGATTGTTAATCCAAGAAACAATAGATTTTGTGGAGATATAGAGAATGGTAGAAAATAATTTTAAGTATATATTCTAAAAAACCTCATATGTAATGATCTGTAGTGGAAATACAATTCCCTAATGTAAGTAAAATGAGGGGAAAATATTACTGAATATAAATCTATCATTAAAAAATTAAAAAGTCATATTATATATATGTTTATAAATATCGTAAGAAATAATTATAAATTCTATAATTGGATAAATATTTTCATTAGAACATCATTAGTTTATAATGATTGTTTAGGTATTCCAGGATTTAGTATTAAGAACCATCAATTAAAATGTCCTCTATATTTGTTTTTCAATGAAAATAATGGAATACATTAGGTGACTGAGCACCTTATAAAAACAAATACGATAAATGAGTATATGGGAGGAATGTGTTTTTTGATATATAATAATTATGGAAATAATAAAAAACATAGTAGTATTGAATGGTGTTCTTCTTCATGATTAAAAATAATGGACATGATTATTGTGAATAAAATGTAATGATAGAGTGATCTATTCTCCAACACCTCAATTTTATAGATATGGGGAATTATTTAAAATAATTCCCCAATTGTAATAGTAATATACCTTATAAAATCATGTGGAAGAAATATGAATAGTTAGAGATTAAAATTTCTATAGTTATGGTGTGAACTGAAATTATATCAGTGACATTGATTTTAAACTCAATGTTAGGTAATGAATTATTAGATTCCATATATATATGAAACTTTAATTATATTACTATTATGATAGGAACATTACATAATACCATAGAACTCATAGGATGATGTTTTAAATCAGGAACACTTGTGCAAAAATTATTTATATAATGATATATCAATAAGTCCTCTTTAAATGCAAAGATTTTTCCCCATTTTGAAATTCATTTTTGTTCCCTTGATATATATTCCCATAACACATAGTATGGATTTTCTTTCCGTTTACAATGTATTGATTTATTTATTATAGAATAATATTATAATTTTTGGAGGGGCATAAAATCCCATGTTTTCATGTGAATGATATATATTTTTCAAATCAATAAGATTAACCAAAATTACCTCTACATAATGAAATTAATGGTGGCATTAAAGAGAAATTCATACCAATTGATGGGAGTATAATCCTAAGGACAATGGATGCAAATCATATTAAGGAATGCATACATTTATTTCTACAAGAATTACTAGGACATCTACCTACACATGAAGTTAAATTTTGTATTCAGATAATATTTAATGAGAAAAAATATCTAACATTCTTATAAAATTACACCAATAAAATTGATAAATTTTAAGAAACAACTATAGGTGTTATGTGGAATGGGATATATATTTCTTATCAATTCACCAAGGAGATCCCTTTTCTTATTTAAAAAAGGATGGGTCCCCAAGGGTATGCATATATTATCTATAAAGATAGGTATCCTTTTTCATGATTTTTTGACTTATTAGATCAACATCAAGGAGGTCAATATTATTCAATGATCGATATTTAGTTTGGTTATCATTAATTAATTTTGAATAAATAACATATAATTAAGGTCGGTTTCATACATAGTAAGGAAATTATTAGAGTAATATAATATCTTTAATATTGAGTAATTCACCTTCTATTTTTATGGATATGATTAATAATTTATTAACAAATTATATTGTAAACATTATGTAGGTTTTAATTGCGGATATTTTTTTATACACTAAAACCCATAAAGTGTATAAGAGTTAGATATAAATTATTCTCTATACAATTTGTGAAATTGAATTATATTGGAAATTATTTATTTGTGAATTTTTTCACAATAAATTTTATTTTCACTCAAATATTTTATTTGATAATCTAATATTGGTTGATATTTCATTCTAAATTTGTTTTTACACTTAATCCACAATTTTTTGTAAAACAAAAAAAATAAAATATTCTGAAGGAATGGATTTTACAATATTTTATTTTAATGTGATGCGTCAAATCCTTATGTAATACCATATAAGAAATTAGATTCTCAAAGATGAACCTATTATTTTCAAGTCAATAGAAAATTTAATTTACCTCTTAAAAAGATTCACTGATAAAATAATTCATGATTGAGAGAAAATACAAGAATTTTAACCATTATACGGTCATCTACAAAATAATTGATAATTATGAGATCTAATATATTTCACGATTGTTATAGAGATAAGTTCAAACAATAAATATTTTTATAATCATTTTTCAACCATTTATACCACTTTGATCAATACATGCATTTAATCCACAATATATGATTCAGTTCTACATTTTCCATAATCAAATCCCATGATATTATGATTATGGAGTCTAAAAACTACGCCAAAGCCTACATGCTTGAGATTTCCCCATTAAGAACTATAATTTCTCACTACATCCATCCAATAAATTATGAGTTCAAGATGAAAGACAATGTTCCTTTTTAGTACATTAATTACCTATAATATCTAAATTATTTAAAAAAATTATCTATGGAGTTGTTACAATGGCATTTCTGGAAAGATTTTACACTATAGAGATCTAACATTATTGGATCCATAACATATTTATTTCTAATTTGTAATTTATCATTCATAATCCAATTTATACAAAAATATATAACATAAAATAATTCATCAATATACACTATGTGATGATTCATTGTCTTCATGAGAATGAGTTCATTAAGAATGCCTTGATCAAATCCTAGATTGAACTTGATTATGGAAGTAACACATCAAACATTTCAAAAGAACATCTTCCATAAATTTGAAGAAGTTTCACATAATAGAAAAATATGATTAAGATATTACATTATCTTGTGGAACAATATGCACACATATCATAAAGTGAATCCCACTGATTGAAGGAATGCATCAACAAGGAGCTTCGAGATGTCCATCCTTTAGAAAAATATGAATCTGTATGGGCTCATCCTTATAATATTGAATATACTAATATAACTATAAAAATACCCACTATTATAAATTCTATAATATATCCTTGATGCAATCACCCCATCAATTGTAGGTTCTGAAATCATATTTTCAACCGGATTTATGAAAATATAATTCATTACAAAAAACATAATAAAATTAGCAAGTTTTTCGATGTTATTAATCTGGTACTTGATAAAAATAATATTGATGATATGATCTATCTTAGAGGAGATAATAATATCCAAAATTTTAACAACATTAAAATTATCATAGAATATTTTTTTGATTAATTCGTATAAACAATCCAATGGGAGATTAATGAAATTATGGATAAAATATTTTATATGGCCTGTCCAACTAAGTATTAAATATAATTCATGTTCCAATCTTTCACCTTTAATAATAATATTGATTTTAGAAATAAAATAGACTCTAATTATTAATTGATAAATATCCAAATAAAGTTATATTTGAGGTACTAAATTATGTTAAAAATGGTATTGATTCCATGCCCTCTAATAGTATAAGGATGATAACATTATATCCAAGGTATGGTGATTATCATTCTTTAAAGTATTGAACCACTCCAAAAAAAAATTTTATAGAAGTTTTAATATTTAAGAGAAGATTTATGTGCCTTTTATATACCATAAATGAGTTAAAAATTTTGGAGACAATAATATTCTTCACAAGGCACATTATCGGTACTATTGAAAGACATAACTCTCCATGATTACAAGAGTCTTCGAACCTGACTAATGATATCATAAAATTTAAAAGCTTATGGTATTTCACAAAATTAAGGTAACCCAAGGTAAGTAAATGTTAATAATCCATTGATTCCTAGTTTTTTAATAATTTCCACATTTCTGTTTACTGAAATATTTTCCCATATAATATAAAATATTTATTCTAGTTGATCTATGGTCCCAAAACTGAATCATAGTATAGGGTGTTATTTTCAATATTTATAGTACTCCTTTTTCCCTTTAGTATTAAATATAATATCATCTACATAAAATTGGTGTGAATGATAAAATAAATTTATAACATCCCTAATAGTCTTCAAAATACCATTATCAACAATATTTAGAAAATTCCTATTATGGAAATCCACTATTATGGAAAAGATAATGGTAAAAAGATGATATCCTTATATAAACCCTCATTAATATATGAATTATACCTCAATAGATCTATTAATAAAAATGGAAAAGTATTATAATAATATAAGATTTATTATCCATTGAACAAATCTATAATAAAATAAAAAATTGATAAGGACATTACCAATTGAGTCCCAATACATCATCTTAAATGATTTTTTGATATCAATAATCAATGAAATGTTTTTACACCAACTATATTCCTTGTGAATATTCAAAAATTATGAGGATATGATAAGGAAATAATGTATGGTAATCCCTTTAAAAAATATAAACTGATTCAGTGTCATTATATTATATTCTATTCTTCTAAGCATGCAACTATATTTATACCTCTAATTTTAAAAATGGTATTAACTATAACCACTATTCTAAAAGAGATAAAGTCTCTTGTATTCTCCCCATTTATAATTTAAAAACTAAATTGGTAAATTAAACAAATTTTTAGAGAACCACATTGGAAAAAATGAGTGACCGGCGTACATACCACATTTTGAATAATTTCCCAGATGGTTTGAATGAAATTTGATTGAAAGCATCGGGGGAATGATCGCATCCAACTTTAAGTATGAAGACAATATATGTAATAAATAATTAAAAATACATTGATGTATACATGGAATTATGATTATAATTAAACACTTTAGAAATGAGACCATCAATCAAATTAGAATTACTTGTGGTCCTATTGAGGTTATTCATAATGAATGATATCACGGGATCAGAAAGGGTTTTACTTTCATCCAGGAACTATTCACAATACTTGAGTATTGATAGAGTCCAATTACCCTTTCTAACACTTTAAATATAACTAATTAATATTATGTATCTATCCACATCATTTAGCCACATGTTTTTAAATGTATCTTGTTGAGTTCTATTTTTGATATTCTAGACAATATTGAGTCTAGATGTAACCTCATACTCATTTTCTAGGTTTATAGAAATGTCACTACTAGTTCTCCACTCTTATGTTTGTTTTAATTAGCTTCATGAAAAGAATCCTTCATGTCTAATAAAATAAAAGAGGATCTTTTCAACTAATTTAACACTTATTGAGAAGATTATGCATGAGAATAATGTAACGTTCATTTCCCTTGTAATACTTTGAGGTCCACATGTGCATGAAAAACTTCTTACAAACCTTATGAAGCTCCCAATAATTTTTAAACATAAAGGGAAGATAATTTTTTAATTTATTTTCCATTATACACATGATAATACAATGATGGATTGAATTTATTCGATCCAATTTAGAAAATGAGTTCGAGATCCAATATTTCAAAGAGGCCTAGTTGGAAAAATCTCTTTCAATCTTACTAAAAACATTATATTGAAGACTTTACTGTACCAAGTTTATATTTATTCGACTAGGTTATTCTCAAAAGATTAATTCCCTCAATGAAAGCCCAGAAATCTGTTGATGAAATCGAATTATTCAGATAACTTAGTTTCTCACTAGTATTTTGAATTGAATTGAATTATCTAATTATAATACATGTATCAATCATAATTTATTAAAGGTAATATATTTCAAACCACAATTTTCATGGGTCCTGATATGTATTAATGTCATTAGAAAAGGAATAAAATTATTTAATTCCTTTTGATCTAAAACTGCAAGTATCTAGCTGGTCAATAGAACTAGACACATTTGGATTATCTAGTCTATAGTGATGCAAAACCTAGAGTCTTTTGAAATGTATCTTACTATCCTTGGATTTTCATGTTAATACTAGTTATTTGTTGAAATGTTATCTTTATTTTCCATATTTTTGTCCACTTTGACATGTAATAGTGGCATGTTCACGTTGTTAAGGGAAAATGATGAATTTTTATGATTTAAATTGTATATTGGTTAATTATAAGTTATTAACTTTGAAATTAGACAAGTAATTTTTTTTAATTTATTATGATTCATCAAAGAATGTACTGGGTAGTGTTTATATAAGAAATGATAGAGTGATTTATAGCTTATCAGGGAAAGCATCAATCATTGAGAAGAACTATCTGGCTCATGATCATGAATTTAGTGGTATAATTATTTTCTCAAAAACATATTTGAAAATAAATATTTTGAAAGCTAGAATATATATTTGTAAAAAAGATAATTATGTATATAATATCTCATAATTTTCCAAAAATGAAGAAATTAATTTGGGTAGAACTACTCATGGACTACAATTTCATAATACACTACGACCATAAAAAGTAAAATATGGTGGATAATGAATTTATTAGTTGATTCTATTGATTTTAAACCATGAAATTAATTAACAAGAATCCTATATTCATGGATCTAGTAGAGTTAGATAATAATTTTTTTTACTTAAATTGGTAATATCATTCTTATTATATGAAATTTATAAGCACTATTTCAAATAAAATATAATGAAATCTGTATATAACGGTAAATAATTAAAATTGAATATTAATATTGAGAATGATCAGAACTTTTCATAATTCATCTCCAATTTAAGATTATTGATGTTGGTGAAACTTTTATAGGTCTCATCCATACTATAACTAAATATGGATATTCTATCCAAGTAAAATATCTCAAATATCTCCTTACACCATGGAAAAAAAATCATATACAATGATTTACAATAACCACAATGACAAGATGATATAAAGAGGGAAACCAAAGACTATGTATCCATTTTCATAATTTCTTAGTAGGTAAATATTGAATGCAAATATCATAAGGGTGACATGAATCCTCTTCCAATAAAAATATATAATTGTGAAAATATACAATATACTTTTCCCCTAGAAAACCAGAGACACTTAAGAAGAATGATTATATATGGGAATTATCATTCACTTTATAATGTATACAAATTTCTTAGGAGTTATAGAAGATATACTTCATGACCTCCCTTCCTTGATCTATATTGACAAAATTGTGGGACATTTGGGTGTGCCTCTATAAATTATATCTAATGATGACCCATGATCTATTTCTAAATTCTGAATTTGTCTTAAAAGGGATGTCGACTCTAAGATAAATATGAAAACAACTTATCACCACGAAAATGATGGACAATATGAATGAAATATTTAGACACTATATGACCTTACTATATCAATATCAATAGAAATTAATTGATCATGGGACTAGTATATTCCCCTATAGAAATTTGTACAAAATAATAACATTAATTCATGAATCCATATGAAACCATATTGTGCATTTTGTGGGAAGTTATGTCTTACTCCTTTCCTCAAGTAAAAATATGGAGAAAAGAATCAAGTATTTCAAGAACCCCAAGAGGAGGAATCTATCAATGTATGGAAAATTCATAACATATTTAGACTATATCAATGTAATTAAAATAGGTACACTAGTAATCAAAGAAAGGAAAAGGAATTTAATGGGGCGATTGTGTATTCTTATTGTTAAATCAATGAAATATTGGTATAAGATTTAATAAAATATAGATGTTACAATCTAGGTATATTATGCCTTATTCTTTTTTTAGAGTATTTTATTTGACAAATATCAATTTTATATGCATCCATACCTCATTAATGGAAATAATTTCATCAATAATTCATTATCGGGTGGATACATGAAAGATCCAACACATATACACACCACTAATAGAATATAGTGGAATCATATATAGTCTTATAATGAATAGATTATCTAGATTCCTATAAAATTAAATCTAGTTTTTATGAATTATACAACTCCAATGGTGAATTTTCTTTGGATAAATCAAAATCTAATGATGGAAATATACGATCCAAAAAAATCCATGAGGATAGAATACCAACATTTTCATATGAAATAATATATATCCTAATTTCATAGAGGTAATTATTTTAATTTTTTGAATTTTAATACCTAAATTCCTATAAGATTAGGTAAAAAATCTAAAATATATTTTCTAGTAAACATCATATTATGTTATCGCTATTGTAGAAATATAGAATTTTAAAAAACACATGTCGTTTTATGAAATCCTTATGAAATATGGATAAAATTAAATTTTGAATAATCATTTTGAGAGAAATAATATATATTTAATATAAATAATAAATAATTTTAAAATATCACTTTGGATTAATTAACATATGATTAGAATTTTAAATATTAAGTGAAGTTTGATTATTGTGTTTTTCGTAAGTGAATTGATCAATTCTTTCACTTATAAAACCCGAATCTTGTAAAATGGATCCAAATTTTTTAATTTGAATAATCAGTACTATGTATAGAGGATAAAATATTTTTTTTCATAATTATTAATTACCCTTGAAATCTTTTATTAAAATTTTTAAAGGAAAACAGTTAAATGATGGGTTAAATTAAGAGACACGCCTTCAAATATCCAAAAAAATATCCCTAACATTAATAGGTTCAATGTATATAAACCTTAATATAAGTCATATTTATATATAAACAATATTTTATCATGTTCTTGGATAATTTGAATATAATATTTAAAATTAATTAATATTGACCAGAGTGGCATCTAGTTTACTAATTAAGGAGAATCTATTATCCTCGTATATCCAGCCACCTCATCATAGTAGCTCAAAAAAATATGTATAAATTTTATTTACTAATACTAAAATAATTTCATATCGGTTCTTTAGTCTTTAGAATCCAAATCATTTAATTTTTAAGGTATAATAAAAATTAAGGTATTATAGAAGGGGGTATAAATCAAAGTCCAATTTAATCATGTTTATTTAATCATCGAACTCCATAAAATATATTTATATCATACTAACATAATTAATCATTATATTTACTATTCTAAAATGTTAATATTTTTATGGAAAAAAATTTCAACATCAATTCCATCATATAGAAAATGAAAACATTGATCATTTTTATATATGGACTATTATCTCCTTGAAATGATGTATCTTATTTTTCAATCACATCCTTTAATTAATGGTTATACAAATTGATTAAATTGATATATATGATAGATATGAAATTACCTTGATCTAATAAAGATAATATATTGTCAACCTTATGAACCTTCCATCTATTATAAAATGAGTATGTCATTCCTGCGTATGTGCGGATTACCACTTCCACAAAGTGATGTGAATTTGTGTTTGTTTCCACCATACATGGATGGTCATAATGATAGGTTTTGTAAGTATATTTGATATTTTTAATAACATTATTATTCTACAATGGTAAAAATTTATTTCATTTGTTCAATTTTCGTTCATTTAAAAAAATTAATCCTACATATATACCAACTACAATATCCCTCAAATAAAGAATTTCATTTTACTAACTATACTTGGATGGTTATATAGGTATTTTTAATTTATAAACATGATAAAATATAATGTTTACAATATCTTATATATTAATAAATAATGAACAAAGTGAAAGGACCGCATACTATAAATAATACAATGCATATGAAACAAAATATTTAACACATAAATCATTTATTTTAATATGGAATTATGAGTAAATGTGTAAAAAAAATATTTGAAAGTTGACAACCAAAAGAAAGGAAATAAATATACATATGATATAGATAAAAAATAATGTTAAATTTTTACTATATTTGGTTTGAAAATGTTCATCAAATTGGAAATCTATAGTAATGGTTTATTATACACAATCATTTTTATTAGATATATATTTTTTATTTTTAATTTAGGGTTATTATAATATCATTCCCTCATAAACCCCATATATTTAATGGATTCTACTTCCTTTCATGATACTATTAGGTTTGGAAGAATACACAATGAATATGATAGTGTATCTAGTGCTAGGTCCAAATTTGACCTTATAAGGGATTATGAGTCAAGACCACCTCATTCTCTTCGGGTATATTTAGGAAAAAAGAGTTCAGTTGTCCAGGAATAGGGATAGAATGAGAAGTAAGATGTTCTAATATTCAGACAGAATAAAACCCTCTTTTCTCCTTTTATTGGAAATGTGCCACAAGTTGTATACTCTAAATGGTGGCAGACAATTATTCCAAAATGGCAGAAGAAACATGTCAGGTCAAGGTACAATGAAGACATGGAGTAGAGTGACAACAATACTGATTAAAAAAAGACAGTTTATGAGCAGGACCTGAATGTTGGAAATGTATGAAGGAAGGGGAACAAAGGGAACCTACTATCCAAAAAAATTCTAGTTCAATAGGGGGAAAACCAAGACCTAATAAATATTATTCTAACTTTCCAAGGATGGTCAAAATGAGATCCCCATGCAGAAAAAGGTGAGATATAAATAAAACTAACTAAAAACAACAAGCCTTGAAATTGATAATCAAGAGCTTGGTGAGGCAGGGGAGAAAGATTCAAGTGAGTCCAATTGGAGGTCTGAATATGAAGATACTAAACATGTCTATAAACCAAGGTATTTGGAAGATCAATATGGAATAATAAGGGATATATAATTATAAAAAAATATACTGTGTGGAGAATACCCTACTCTTTAAGGAATAAATGATCGAATAAGTCTTTCGGATAAATGTGATGAATGAGGTGGTCTATAGAATTTATGATAGAGTCCTTTATGTTGTTACTAATGAAGAGAAATTTTTTTGGATTAATAAGAAATACCACATCTCAACTTGATGTGTTAATGAATAAAAGATCAGTTTAGATGAATATATAATGTTATGGGACAAGATGGATAATAAAAATTTATTTTGATGATTATGATAGAATACTAGTCTCATCTTTAACAATTTTGTGGGATCTTTCTGTGCGTAACACGCAATGGTTCTGACTTATATGGTTTCACACTTTTTTTATATAAACGTGTTTTAGAAAATAATAAAAATTTAGTTTGATGATGATGATAGTATTATAATAATATTTCCATTTTAGCTTTTTATGGTTGTCAAAAATATTGAATGAATGATTTTATGAAAAACTAAGATTATTTCTCCTTTTGGTTGAAAAACATTCACTAACTGAAAATTAACATTTTATTCAGGAATGACATGTAAGAGTGCTTGCATAAAAATAAAAGAATACCAAGGAGGATGAAAGTAGTAGAGAATTTTATCATCATTCATAAAAATAATCATAAAATCATTGGTTGCATAATTTGATATTGATTCTTCATACATTAATTTTTTTTCAAATATAATTAAACTCTTACATTCACTTTGATTATTCCATTAATGCATCATTCCTTGAGAACACATTAGTGAATGAAGAAGATATTGCGAAAGTGGAAACCAAGAAATAGGATGACTAATTCATTGTCCTAAACCCACCATGCATGTTGTATCTCATTGTAGTGGGGGTGGACTTGGTATGATATGTTAATAGAGTCCTCAAAAAAAGGAAGAAATTCATGTTGGAATGAAGAATTTTTGTTAGTTCATGTGCAAGAAACATCACCCACCATCATATTGGGGATAACCGATTAAAATTTCCCCTTTGGAGGAAGTCAAAACCTAAGGCCCACTTGGGGGGATTAAACCAAAATTTATCATTCTTTTCTTTTCTATTTTTTCATTTATTTTAATAAATTTCTTACGTTATGTTTTTAATTTTTTTAGGTTTTCAATGAGCAACACATAGGAGCCAAACTCAATGTTGCATTGCCAATAAGTCAGGTCGTACCACTCCTTTACAATTTCTTACTATTGAGATTCATTTTAAAATTAGTTTACATGTTAAATCCACTTGAATTAATTGAGGACACTACATCATTTAAGTGTGAGGGAGGGAACCTTTGTAGTTTAGGATTTGCATTTTGTGTTCGTTTTTTAGAAAATACAAATTAAAATCCACAAAAAATGCATGTTTTTATATTTGTGTGTGTTTATTTTTCATTTTTTTGTGTGTTTTGTTTTTGAAAATTTTGATCTGAAATGATTATCATTACCATTTTTGAAACCCATGTCAATGGGTGAACCAATCTATTCCATGAAACTGAGCTTAAATGAATGCTGAAATGACTTTGTTTTGAGTTCAAATCTTTTGGAATTTCATGAAAGTTACACTGATTTTTGAAACCCATGCCATACTTCACTGTTTATATCATTGAAATCACTTTCATGTGAGGCTTTTGAACCATTTTTTTCATATTCTTTTCATTCACCTAATTTCTTGAGAGAACCAGACCATTCATGCTATAACTAGAATTTGATTTATTTCTGTCAAAACTTGAGGGTTTGAGGTACTTTTGTTTTAAATGATTGAAGCATTTATTTGGTTTAATCCCCCTTTCCAAAAAAATCCTTTTCATTATGTCCTACCTTATACATTAGTCATTGTATCCCCTAGTAGCGATGAATATCGTATTAGGTTAGCCACATTAGAATCCAATTTTCCCTATCTGGCCTACTCTTGAAGTGAAATTGCATGATCTAGTTGAACTTAAGTGTGAGGGAATATGTCTCGTGGTGTACTACCTCATTTGGTGACACTTTTGGTGGAATAGAAAATGTTGAAGTGCTTATGTTTCTACTAAATATTTCATTTTGTTAAAATCTGTTCCTTTTCTGGAGCTTTCATAATAAGAGAATTTGTGCCTTTCAAGAGCTTCCAATATAAAAATAAAGTTGTGCCTATGTAGAGCTTTCAAGAAAAATCATGTTTGAAAAGATTGAAATTTTTAATGCCAAAATCCTGAGCTGATTGAATGATGATAGTGCCTATTTTCTACAAATGGTAAGAGAACGAGACCATATTTGATTGAAAATTAGGTTCTTGCAATTTTGATTCAAAAAGATCCAAGCCCTCCTTTTTCACCCTCGTAATTTTTAACATCTAAATACTACCAACCGGAAGCCACAAAACAACCCTATAAATTCCTCATGAGAAACACATTTCCTTGACTCACGTTGGGTGGAGAAGTAGGAATTTATCAAGCCTATCGTGACTCTTGTATGAGTATGGATGAGAGAAGCCTTGTTGAGCATTTACATTTGTGAGATGGGAGAAAATTCATGTGAGGTAGGTGTCTTGAGTTCATGGGATAAGAAATGAAGTGGAAATATATTAAATAATCTAAAATGGAGAACTTTAAATAATTGTTTTTGATGAGGCATCATATTTTTTTGTTTCTTAGTATGGATTTGGTATATCTCATTGGTATGTGTTTGGGATTTGATTTTATTTGATTTTTACTTGTCCAGGAGTCCAAGTGCTAAGTGTGGGGGAATTAATAGAGAAAATATTTTTAATTAAATTTAAATTAAATTTAATTTTTTTAAACCCACAAAAGTGTTTCTCTAAGATGAATTTCTTTATTTTTAGGATATAGGTGTTATTTTGAGCTAAACAGTAAAAATGGCTCATTTGGGATTTTTAACTATTTTAAATTATTTCTGTAGTTTGTCCATAACATATTATACAATAATCCAAATTTAAAAAATAGATCTTTTCAAGATTCTACACATTCAGGGATTCATTTAATCTTTTTGGACCAAAAGCTTAATTGACCATATGGAAGCTCAAAAGAATCTCAGAATTTGTCTCAAGAAAACGGTTTACAGTTCTACCGATTTGTGGTGTAGGATCCATAACTCATTCTTTTCGGGACCAAGGGTTGTGTAATTCGGTTGATGGATGCGAAAGGGGTTGGGGAATATCTTTTATGAAGAAAGGACACGCGAATTTTCCATTTTAGGGGTCATTAAAGCTTCCTAATCCAAAGGATGGTGATTTGGCATGTCTGATTGGATAGAATACATTGTGAGAGTAAAACGGTCATAACTCTTGGAATACTTGTCCCAAGCCGCTGATATGTTTAGGAGAAATGCCCAAGATAATTATGAACAACATTCAAGAACTATGCAATGCGTGAAGATGTAATTTATTTGGGCTAAAACACGTCAACATTCGGGGAAAAAATCCTTGCTATAAAAGGAGGAGAGGTCCTCCCTATCGAAGCATCTCTCATTCCATCTGATTCCTTTTGGGACACCAAGGAGGAGAAAACTTTGGATTTATCTTTTATTTATTTATTTTTTTGATGTTTTTTAATGCCTTCTTCTTCCCCATTCATCTTGATTACCCTTTCCATGGTGGGGTAATCATTTGAAGTGATTGGGGAAGGGTAGGTTCTCTATTTTTTAATGCTTGAGTTCTTGGACGTAATTGAATGAAATTTATTTTCCTCTTCAAAGTTGTTTTCAATTTCATATAGCAGATTTTATTATCATGTGTGATATTTCATTAATATTAATTTGGCTATTGATTTTATCCTTGTTAAAACAATAATCATCTCCCTCCACTAATTTCTGGTCTATATACGATAGAATAAACCAGGGATTAGTGGTGAATTACTCGATGATCGTCAGTATGTTTAAAAGGTGTAGTGAATGTTCTTGATATTTTGGGATAAAATAGACCTGATTGGGTATTTCCCATTTCAATTAAGGATATTCAATACAAATATTTTACACATGGAAAGAGATTTGACCAAACTGAGATCTTGGTAAGGTTTTCTCTCACCATTATAATTTCACCAAGGAAGTGAGAGGAAACGATTGTGTAAAATCACTTTAATCAACTAAGAAGAAGAGGTTCAAATTAAACTGAACAAGGATAGAATTATAATTATGAAACTGGCCTCGACATAATCACCCTTTTAATATCATATTTTTTCAATCATTTAAATTTCAAATTTCCTTTCAAAAGAACAACATTTTTACCCTTGTTTTAAAGTGAAAAAATATTTTGTGTGCACTCATCTTCGGGAGACATCCTAGGTCAACCACATTTCTGCATTTTAAGTTAGAAAAAAATTGTTTGTCCACACCCTACAAAAAGTTTGCGTCATTTAACTCACGATAGTTTGTTGGTGTTCTCCATAGATCTAGTTCTAGGATCTACTCCAGTATCCATTCATCCTTATTGGATGGATATAGTGGAGTTTCAAGAGCATAAGTGGCTTCTATTGGATTTGGAAGTGAGAGGTTTTTTTTGACCTAGTACTTATATATTGGTTTTTCTAGTCATTTATGCAAAAAATGCTTATGGAATTATTAGGCTATGCATGGATAATATGAAACTGAACTAAATGGCCGTTAAAAATAGATATCCCTTAATAAGGATAAATGACCTTTATATTCATATTTGGGGATCCTGACTATTCAGGATAACTTATTTCCGGTTAGGATATCACCATTTTCATGTTAAACATGTATACATACCTTTTATAGCCTTTTTTTTAGGTATGGTCTATAAGAGTATCTAGTTATGTAGTTCAGTCTCACAAAAGAACCAATAGTGTTCATTGATTTGTTGAACCGAATGTTCGAACCTTACATGCATTTTTGTAGTGGTTTTGTCGATGATATCTTGGGGTATTCTCATAATCAACATGACCATTCCCACCATTATGAGATCATTTTGAATACACCTAGAGAGCATTCATTATATGATAAACTCACAAAATGAAACTTTTGGATAGATCAGATTGACTTCCTATGTCACATCATATCGGTGACATGAGTATTAGTTAAGCCTGAGAAAGTGAGAGATGTGGCTTCCTAGAAAAAACCCAAGGATGTTTTTACATAAGTATTTTATTAGGCATATATGGTTACTATAATAATTTTATGAAGGATTTATGACGCCTAGTGGCATTGTTAAATGGATTCACTGAGAAGGGTGTCTTGTTTGTATGGTCACATTCTTACAAGACATCTTTCTTAGAGCTAAATAGAAGGTTGAAATCAGAACCAGTCCTGATACTCTGGAGTTCAGAAAGATCTATAGTGTGTATTTTGATGCATTAGGTATTGGTATGTGTTTAGTGATGACGTAGGGAGATATATTTATGGAGTACGAGTCTCAGTAGCTGAGGACTCATGAGAGGAACTACATGATGCATGATCTCAAGTTAGATACATTTGCACATGATTTATATTTTTTGAGACTATACTAAATGGGTGAGAATATTGTGGGTGTACATAGAACAAAAAAGCCTCAAGTATATTTTTACATAGTGTGATATGAATCTGCCAAATCATAGGTGGGTGGATTACCTATATTATTTTGACTTTGAGCTTCCTACATGCCTGGTCAAGGAAATTCAATGGTCAATGCACTGAGTTGGAGGAAATGTATATAGGCAGTAAAGAAGTCTAGTAGCGAGTGGAAGCATATGCCTTTGATGTCTAAGATGCACTTGTAGGTGCACGAGAGTCAGGAGTAGACTAATATATCATTCATTGTTGTGACCTCTACCATAATATATAGAGTAAAGATATTGTAGATATTTTATTATGAGGTCCTTGTACTACATTAGTGTGGTTGGTGAGGATCCATCACCTGGTTGCACCATAGGTGTGGAAGATATCCTATGTATCCATGGATGTGTTTGGGTTCCAATAGGCAAGCATGATGAGATGATGTAGGAATTTCATGTCTAAGCTTGGGTAGTACATTCTAGAGTCCCTAAGATGAATCATGACATTAAACATCATTACTGGTGGTTGGGAATAAAGAATTAAGTTTCATTCTTTGTTACGACGTGTTCCATATATTAAATGGTGAAGGAAGAACACTAGTAACCAACTGAGATTTTATAGAATTTCCCATTTCTAGAATAGAAATGGGATGATGTTGCGATGGATTTTATGACCATATTACTGATGTCACCTCAAGGTAAAAATGTTTTGTGGGTTTTTTTGATATCATAATGAAGGTTTCTCATTTCATTGTGATCAAGTAAAACTTAAATGTTGATGAGAATGGATAGTTGTACATCTGTGAGATAGTACAACTTCATGGGGTTCCACGCACTATCATTTCAGATAGGAATTTCCACTTTAAATATCATCTCTGAAATTGTTTTTAGAGGGAACTAGGTATGTATTTTCTTTTGAGTACAACATACCACCCATATACTGATGGAAAATCATAGCATACATTACAAGTTCCAAGAGGAAATGTTGTAAGCATGCATCCGAAATTTTGGGGGCTCTTAGGAGAGACACATCCCCCTAGTGGAGATCACCTACAAAAACTATTATCAAGAGACTATAAAGATTATAAATTATGAGGATTTTTTTGATAGGCCATTATGAGATCCCTTTTTCTGGTTAGAGGCAGGTGAGGTAGATTTAATAGAACCGCGTCTAATGCAGGAGAATTATGCACAGGTCCAGTTGATTCAGAAATTGATGGCTATTGCACAATCTCAACAGAAGTTATAAAATAATTGCAGAAGATGTTCTATCAAGTTAATGTTGGGGATCATGTTTTCTTATGTGCTTCACCGAGATAGATACACAAGATAATCAGGAGACAAGGTAAGATTTCATTGTGATATGTCGGTCCCTTTGAGATTCTGGTGAGAGTCAGGTTGTTTTTTTAAAGGTTGGGGCCAAAGCCTCATTTTTATTATTAATGCAAAGAAAATACATCTTTTAACTGGGTAGAGAGAGACCCATTACAAAGCCTGAAGGCCCAGTGGTCTTCAATCCCATTACATATCCCATAGGCCTATTTTTTTGACTAATGCCTATTCATACCCATATCATATTTTCCATTATTTGAAGGTTGAGCTTCAGGTTGATGTATCCTTTGAAGAGCATCTGATTCTTATAGTCAATAGGAGCACCAAGGTTCTCTAAGGCCAGTCAGTTCCCCAATTATATTTGTTATGGATGCACAACCATTTATAAGAAAAGACTTCGAAGGGGGAGGCTGAGGCACATGGTCAGTGGGTATATTTTTTCTTATAATAATCTTGACCACCCTATAGAGAGAAATCCAGGGTTGAATTGCCATAAGGGAGAAGAAGGCAAGACCCCCAGTTTTTGTATTAGGTACAAATCCCTTATTTTCTTAGTTTTAATGATTAAATATGTCATTAACTGAGTTCCAAACTCGTTCATGATATTTTTGGATGTTTTTGTGGCATGTTTGGTCCCCAGAACTAGGTTTGTGTCCATAAATGTTCTGGTACATGATTAGTGAAAACCATGTTAGACAGGCTGCATGGTTTGACTAGGTTGTGAAAGCTGAATAGAGGGGGAATACAGGCTGCACATTTTGAGGAAATAGTGTGGAAGGATTCACACACCATTTTGACCAGTCTACAGTTTTTTTAGAAACATTATTGAGGCCTAGCGAACTATTTTCCCAGAGTTTGTAAACTTTTCATGTAAACTGTTTGGGTGCCCCTAGGACTACTGTAAATGGGTGCGATTGGTACATGTTTTTCCAAAATGTGTGCCTAAACCATGTAGGCTTTGTATTTCTAGAATTGTATAATTTGTAATTAAATTAAAATTGTGATTCTGAAACATAAGATCTACTCATTCTATGCACAATTAGGAGGGCCTTTGGAAGCTCTCAAAGGTGACTATTCATGGAATTCAGATCAACTCTCCTTCTAAATAGTGATTCAATCATATTTCATCTCCTTTGATCAAAAATGGTAAGATCCATATTAATTTTTATCCTTTCACGAATCTTCTGTATATCGATTGTGCTATTTGGATTTTGGCTCATATTCCATAATTTCCCATTATTCATCTTTTATTGATATTTCTCCTAAACTGAGTTAAATCATGACTTGATACTGGATGAGAACGCCACTACTAAGATAGGGTAGGTGATATATAATTTTCATTAATAATTTGGTATTTTTTCAGAATTATCCAATGTTACGCCACCCAATGGTCTTTTTGATGTGGCCCCAATTATGAATGGGATACTTACAATAGACGATGTCAGACCTATTAGAGATTCCAATAGGATGTGTTGTGATGTGATGGTACCCATTTCCAGAACCAAGGACACCCATGGGGTTCACATTATGAAAATTAATTTTTTATTCCATGTTGAACCACACAATGGATGTACTTTGGGATTTCCTTGTTATAAGATGCTATGTATAAGTGGAATGGGTTTCATGGGATGATTAGACGATAGTTTTCACCATTACAATGATTTATTATATAGAACATGAATTAGTTAATTGTCATATTCATCAAATGATTTATGTTACATGTGATGTGATGAATGGATTATATTTATTTAACTGAATGGGTCAGTATACCCATGGAATATTTTAAAATGTTAATGGTGTTAAATGTGTGTGTTTACCAATGTCACATGTATAATTGAAATTGATGATAAACGGGTGGGTAAACCCACGTGACTTGACTAAATGGAAATGTAATACATGAGTGGGTATTCTCATGTGATGTTTTTGGTATGAAATACATTAAATTAATGGGTATACACATTATATGGAATTGAATAAAATTTATTACATTAGTTGGTAGACTAGTATGACATTGACTTGTAAAATGGTATGAATGAATGCACGTTTTTTTATAGATGTCATGGAAGACTCTCCACATATCTGGGACACGATAGTGGAAACCTTGGGTATATTATTATCCAAGGGTATTGATTCCCTGGGATGTCTTGGGGTTTTCTAACCCTTGGATCTGGATTTCTTGGACTCACATAGGACATACGGTACACATGATCCTATGACTCCCACCAATGCCTATATCGAGTTTCCATAAAGATGGTCCTAGGACTCGATGAGGATGACTTGGTCTTAGACATGACTTTCACTGTACACATTATATACCATTTTATTTCCAAAAAATTATTCAGCCCTTTCTCCCTCGTCAATTTGTTTTATTATTTTTTAAGAAACATCATTATCCTGCTAAAATTTCAACGTGGTTTTCCATGCCAAAAACAATTGTGCAGTGAATACCATACCAATTATTATATCAAGGGTATTAACCTTTATGCATATATATATATTTATTAGGGATTTACATGTATTAAATCCACATTCCTTGATTATGAAATAAATTATGATGATGTATGAATCCATGTTTTATGATATATGTGGCATAATTGAGTGTGAGAATGAAATGAATATGATGAGTTCACCAATACAGTGCTCCAATTCACTGGGTTATGTTTAGTATTCATGATTATTCAAGTTGGTACATGGGTGTACATGTTCCTTTATTGGACTTTTTCCACCACAAATTTTTGGTGAATTTATCCTTGGTCTATTTTTATGATGTGGTGCATTAAGTAATTTCAGCATTAACGATGTTATGATTATAGTGTTATATCATGCATTATTATTCAGGTTTCTTTAATTACTCATTGATATGGATATTTTCTAACACGTATCACTTATTCTCTATTTATTCCCAAAATGGGCTTTATAGATGACCCCTTTCTTATGTATGTCACTATATTATCCCATGATGTTTTAAGTTTGAAGGAGTATTTTTAGCATGTTAAAGATGTTTTCAATAAGAATGTAGTATTTTTTATTTTATGTTGTAATGTAATGTACATAATTCCAAAATACACTATAATTATTGAGCATCTGGGTTTTATTAGGTGTAGTCTTATGTAATAAATCAATTATTAATGTAAAATAAATAGCATCATTATTATTGTTTGAATCAGATTAAAAGTATAGTTTTTTTGGGATTATTATCAGAGAAATCTAGTGAAATACATATAGATTGAATAATTATAAGAAAACATCCCTAAATTTTGGTATGTATGATGTAATTGGATTATTAAGGAAATACATCCTTTTTTGGATACTACATGTGGACATGGTTTTTGAATAGATATACCTAGGATTAACAACTCCAGCAATGTGTTCTGGGCCTCACATGGGGTAATCTGTTAAACAATAATGTGCTTTACTGCACACTTGGTTGGAATCTCCTCATGGAAATTATTTGATAAATTCATAAGATCCTTTCTAACCATTATTATGGGAACAAAAATTCTTATATGTGTCTATGTTGGCAAATTGATCATGGATAACATAGATTGAAGAAGAAAATTCATAAGGTAAGGAATAAATTCCATTTATAATCTATCCCTTCAATGTTTCGGGATTCTAGTTTGTGTGTTTAATAGTTTAAGATTACTCATCCATAATTTTTCCCTCCTTTTAGCCAATGGAGGGAACAAACAAAAACTAAGTAAACAACCAATGTGAAGGGAAATTTTAGGACTTCCCAAATGAGATGTTTTACATGGTGGGGATCATGTAGGACATCATTTAATTGTTCAAAACAAGATATCAAAAACAACAATTAACAACTTTCCATTTTTAGTGTCAAAATACTTAAAATAAGCGGAAAATGACATATCGAGGATGTAACGCCCCGCTTATTCCCCAATGGATTGACTAGACAGTGAGGTGCTACTAGGCCTTAAAAGACATTCCCAAGGCGCCAAAGGCTAGAAATAATTTTTTAGGGCTTTAATAATAAATTTTGGAATGATTTTCCCTTGAGATAAACCGACCAACAAAACAAGCCATTTCCAAAAAATACTACATGATGCATGTTAATATAGCAAACCAAACCATATAGTACCAAAAGACAACCAATCTAATCCATAACAATTCCAAAAAACCAATTCAAAAAAACCATACCAAACCAAAATCACATCACTATGTGGAAGACTGGACCAGATACCCTAAGAAAACCAGGACACCCTCTATTGCTCCACAACAAGCTCCATGGTCCAAGTACCAACAAAAAAACCCAAGCATCATGAATAACTGCTATCAAAATAAGATGCCTTACTCTTACCCATGTCTTAGAATAAAACATCTACAAAATCACCAAAGTGACAAAGCAAGGTTGAGTTATAATACTCAGTAGGATTTCCCCAAATGACTTCACTACACATACAACTAGGATAAAATCATTATGACAATTATATAAAACAATTTATATAAAACATGAAATAGTTAAACAATTTCTGATAAGACAAACACACCCTTACCAAACCATGTCAAACAAGGAAAATCCAGAATTACTCCATAAGACATATCACCATCACACATTTTAATATCCAATTTCCACTTGCAAGGCAACACACAACAAGGAAAACAACCACGGTGGGACTTCCCATCCAAACACATTTACTACTTTTCCAAACTAGAGGTACTTCCTGAACCCTTATCAATAATGGTGGACCTTCCATCCTTTATCCATCACCTTTTATAGAGATACTTCTAATCCACTTCAACATAATAATCAAAAGCCATAATACTTAACCAACCAAAATCATAAAACACTAAGGCCACACATTATGCACCCAACCATTTCCAACACATGACAATCACTTCAATAAATAAACAATTTATGAAAACACCCTTTATCCATTTTCCATACCAAAATACATTTCTATAATCCAAAATCTAATTTAAAACCATTTTTTCAAACCATTTTCATAAACCAAACCAAGAAACCACTATTACAATATACATTTTAAAATCACACAACAAGCCCCTTTTTGAAATAATATCACATTTCACCCAAAATCCCAAAATCATCTCCCAACGGGTTTCCACCATGATTTTAAATTTCAAGAAAAAAAATTAATTGCAAACAAGGCCTCACACTTTAACAATGTGGGATTGAGAGAGAAGCCACCTTCCTTTAGGGTTCCATCAAAATTGACCCATAGGCAACCACACCACCAATCTGGACAAACCCTCCACCAAAACCACTCTAGATCTCCTTCTCTATGATTAAAAATCCTTAAAATCATCACCTAATACAATAAAAACCCTATATCTACATGAAAAATATGTATATATATAAAATGAATAGGGGAAAGATAGAAGATCTTGGGGAAACCCAAAATAATCCAAAAGATAAGACTTACCTAAGATGAACCATCTTCAAACCACCTTGCAAACCCTTCAAATCATTCCCAAATGAGTGGAATAGTGTCCTTAGCCCTTAAAAAAATAAATACCCTTTAGGGATCGTACTGGAGAAGAAATGGGTGAGTTAGGGAATATCCTGACTAACCCCATTAAAAAAAACTATTTTAATGGGATTCAAGGTTATCTCCCATGGTTTGAAAAACTGTGCAATAACCATGCGGATGCTACTGTTCGAACTGTGGTGTATTTAATAGTAACCTGGGATTCTTGCACGGCATTCCGTAATAATTCTCAAACCATACTGCCTTAAAAATTCCTCCAAAACATTCCAAAACCATTAAAAACTCTCCCAAACATATCCCAACCCCTCCATATACATAAAAAGGTATAAAAAAGGTCACATACTTCAAATCATGGGAGCTACATTCTCCCCACCATCAGACTTTCCGTCATCAAAATGTATAGAGACATATACTTGCTGAAAGATCTTGGGCCATTGATCGACCATCTCTTTCTCCCGCTCCCAAGCCTCCTACTAAATCGGACCATGCTCCCAAAAAACTCAAACTAAACAAATGCTCTTCCCACATAAGACACTATCTAGCCTATCCACAATCCACCCTGGCACGTGCACCAAATATGTATCTGACTCCATCTCTACATGATCCCATCAAATTACATGGTCAGGATCCAGCTAAAATGTTTTCAACTGCAATCAATGAAACACATTGTGCAACACACTAAACCATGGTGGAAAATCCAACCAATGAGCCACCTATCTATGCCTCTCATGTATCTAAAAAGGCACAATATAACTTGGAGATAACATAACCTGCTTTATAAACTGACAATGTCCTATCCTGTTATAGATTATATAAACACATGATCAACCGACTCAAATGAAAATGATCGTAGACGATGGATACATATGATTGTTGATAACTGTGATCAATTTCCATCCTCTTTCTGATCAACCAGATCATCTCTATAGTCTCTTTAAAAAATCATGGTCCAATAATAGAAGTCTCACTTGTTTCTGCACAACATAATGGAGAATCAAATAGACACTCATACAATGCTTCAAACAGATCTATTTTTATTAAAGCTTGATAGCAGTTATTATAGGATAACTCCACCAACGGTAAGTTCTACTCCCTTAAACCACCAAAATTCATCACACAAGACCTTAGAA
This sequence comes from Viscum album, assembly GCA_963277665.1. Classification (NCBI taxonomy): domain Eukaryota; kingdom Viridiplantae; phylum Streptophyta; class Magnoliopsida; order Santalales; family Viscaceae; genus Viscum; species Viscum album. The sequence goes on from OY728123.1 coordinate 1,465,674,066, forward strand.
AATCTTAAAAAGTTTGTATCATCCTCTTGGATTGGCCATCAATATAAGAATGATTTCCATGATCATCATCAACTGTGTCCCAATGGCTTGCCGTAAGGATTTCCAAAAATGACAATTGAACCTTGGATCTCTATCTGATATAATCGAAATTGTAACACCATCCCTCTTTACCACTTCCCGGATATAGATTTTGGATACATCCTCCACTGTTTTCGAATCACGAATCGGGATGAAATGGGTCATATTTTTGAGGCGATCCACAATCACCAATATGTCATCATGTTTCCTAAATATTCATGGGAGACCTGTCACAAAATAGCTCGCTATTTTTTCTAACTTCTATAATAGAATAAGCAAAGATTGCAACCTTCCTACGGGTCGTTGATTCTTTGCGTTGACTTGCTGACAAGTCAAGCATCTCGAAACAAACCCGGACACTTCCCTATTCATACCAACCCAAAAAACTATGCTTTCAACACCTAATACATCTTCTGAATTATAGGATGCAAAACCCACCTATGTTAATGATAGGCCCTGAGAAATTCCTCCTAACAAGTAATTGGTGCCACCAACTAATTAAGAAAAAAACTAAACGGGTTTTCCATTTAGTTTCAAGCCCTTAATGGTCTCCCCACCATTGAGATTCTTTGTCATCACCACACACTCAGAATCAGATTCATGTGCCTCTTTAACCAAACCAACTAAGTTCAGAACTAATGAAACTTAAGAGAAGACCACTCTTTCACCCCTTTCCTCACATTCCAAACACTTGTTGGCTATGACAAACATCAAATACCACTGATCTAATTACCATTTGACCACATGAGCATAATCTAACATGTGAAGATATTCCATCCATCTACCATTCCTTAAGTTCCAATATATTGGTGAGAAATTATTCTCTAAACACTATTGATCAGTAAACACCATGAATTTCCCAATGAAGATATAATGACATCACATTTTCAAGTCGTGAACCACTACTGCCAACACCAAATCATGTTTCAGGTAGTTTATCTCCTGAAACCTCTACTCTTGTGATCCATATGAAACCATATTACCCCCTGCATGAGAACACACCCCAACCCTAATCTTGATGCATCACTATATAGCATGAACACTTTCCCTAGTTCTGGAAAATCTAATATTGGTGGTGATTTAAGGTGACCCTTTATCTATTCAAACCAATTCTAACACTGCTCATCCTATTGAAATGGAACATTATTCCTTGTCAAAGTTGTCATTGGTGAGGTCAATTGTGATAAATCACAAACAAAATGTCGATAGTACCCAAATAGGCTAAAGAAACACTATATCTCAAAACCATTCTTTGGCGGTATCAATGAGATAACAACCTCTACCTTTTTGGATCAACTGAAACACGCTTCTCAAAAATAACATGGCCAAGAAAAGGAACCTCTTGTATCCAAAAGTAACACTTTGAATGTTTGGAATAAAACAAAGTATTCCTCAAGATCCCCAACACTATCGCCAAGTGCTTCGCATGCTCCAACCTTGTTCTTGAATACACCATTACATCATCAAAAAATACCACCACAATAGAATCTAGATATTCTAAAATATCTGATTCATCAATTCCATGAAAATCATTGGTGAAATTTTTAGACCAAAGGGTATAACCACACACACATAATGGCTATATCTACTTCTGAAAGATATTTTGGGAATATCCTCCTTCCTAACCCGCAATTGATGATACCGTGAAATCAAGTCCATCTGGGAGAACCTCTAAGCTCCCATTAAATTTTAAAACAAATAATCAATGAATGGAAGTGGATATAGATTATTTATTGTAACCTAATTATGTCTACAATAATCAACATAGAGCCACAGAGTTCCGTCTGACTTTTTAACAAAACAACTGGCGCTTCCCAAAGAGACGTGCTAGGCTGGATGAACCCTTTGTCCTCTAGCTCCTCTAATTGTAACTTCAATTCTTGCAATTATAATGGTTCGATCCTGTAATATAGATTTGAAATAGGAATGTTATCCATAATAAGATTAATCGCAAACTCCACTTCTCTCACAGGTGGAAACCCTAAGAATTATTTGGGAAAGACATCTAGATACATATCAACTACTACTGGGAGAACTCTCTGCTCAACACAATCCATGGATGCAAACGACAAATCAACTAACTCATATGAGATCATGACAGTAGCTGTTCTAAATAATCTGTTACACCCAACATTTAATTCTTCTCTATTCTAAAGAGGTGTTCAATGCTATCCTCCATCGTAAAACTATCTGTTCACACATAGAAATCAATGTGGGCCTTAAAAATTTCCAACCAATACATTCCTAGTATTATATCATAATAATCCATCTCATGCATTGAAAAATCCCACATCAATTCAATGTCGTCTACAACTTAGCAACACACTCTATATAGGATGGCTCCACACACTCATTGACCCAGAGGAGCATGAAGTTTTAAAATACATTTCATCATATCTATAGTTAGAAATAGAAAAATAATTACACGAGAATCAATAAAAGAGTGGGAATCACCCGCCTCAAACAAATATTACATCAATTTAAAATTTAAAAGAATCATACCTCACACCATGGATGGTCCTAACTGATCATCCATCACAACCTGTTCAACTCCAAACAACTACTTTCTTACTACACTCTTCTATTTGTTACCCTACTTAGGTGTCATATTATTTCAAGAATCACAATTAGTAACTCTGCTCTGCTGATCAGGAGTATGATGTCGCCCCCATCCCATCATGGCATAGGATATTTTCTACCCCTGAGGAGTGTCATGAACACCTTAACTCGAATCATTACATCAATACCACTGAATACGGACAATATTCTTATAGTTATGACATGTTAGAGGTTGTGTCATAAAATCCCACTTGATGGGTCTCCTAGAGACACATTGAAAACATTCTAGCTTACTCTGAGGCTTTGTAAGAAGATTCACCGATCCTTCTTCCCGATTCTGAGTCATACTCCCACCCTAGAAATAATAGTCCATCTTCCTATTGAACCTAGTGTTTATGTTCCCACTATTCCCCATGGGTACCAACATACTTACCTCTCTTTTATCCACCAAAATATCTCACCCATCCACCAAATCTCTATTCACCATTTCAGTGTAATCATTTATACACAACACAACTCTCTTGGAATGAATTTCCTACCTCAACCTAGCTACAACATTTTGTGACTTCAAGGATGTGTTACCTTCTCCCTCAAGTGAAAACAACACTAATTTCATAAACATAGCTTCATATTCCATTACCGAAATGTTCTCCTTATTTAAATTGAAGAAATCTACTATTCTCTGAATTTGGAATGTATGAGGGTAGATTTTTTTGTTAAAAAATTCCTCAAAACCCTCCCATGTAACACCTTAGTACATCCCATATTGGATCAAAATATACCACCACTAAAGGAAAATATCTTCCATCATATACATGGATAACTTTACTTTAACCTCTGCTAGTGTTACCAAGAATGAAAAAATCATATTCATTCTATTCATCCATGCTTCATCCCCTTTTGGCTCCGAATCAACCCTACAAATGGGAGGATTCAACCTTTGAAACTCAACCACATAATCCAAATGATTTTATTCGTCCAACTTATTCCCACTTTACATAGCATGGGAAGTATGCACTATACTCCACACTAGCTACTGGTTCACCTACTGCTCAGGTATAACCATAATTTTTAGCAGCCTCCTCTGGTTGGACTCTACAATGCTTACACGGTGCCATTTCTATCAATACAAAACATCAATAAGTCCCACATCTATAGAAAAAAAGTATTGTGATTCAAATTCAATTACATAACTACAATCACAACCAGGATTTCCACAAATTCGCATTTCCCATGTTTCACTCTTCTGAAAAATCCACCATGTTTTGAAAATTAACCCATTTTCAAAATACCACAACCATTCACATTTCAAATCCACACATTTTATTTAATTTAAAGTTTTCCCAAAAATAAATATATTCATACCATAACATAAGTCATTATACCAAATAAAATATGAATCTTGTAGGGAATTCATTTTTACTATGCCTGACATGCTCATCACATTTGCTAAACCCATGCCAACGAGATATCCAATTCCTATAATTGTCTCCAAAACACATGTGTACCCAACGTCCTGGTAACTTGAAGTTCATCATAAAGGGGTTAACTGTATATTTCTATGCAATACATTCCATGTTTCAACAATCCTATACATTGATACTATCCTGACTCAATGAATGGACTATGAACAAATGTCAACACCAAGACCAAAAATTAATGCCAAAGGACCAAGAAAACTGATACCACTTGTAATGCCCTGCCCCTTCCTCATTGGCCTGAGAAGGCGATGAGGTGATAATATTCTTTAAGTGATGTTCCAAAGGTGCCAAAGGCTGATAATAAATACTATGGGATTCAAGAATAAATTGGGGAAAAATATTTCCTTGAGATAAACCAACCATCCAAACAAGCCATTACCAATAACAACTACATGATTCATGTTAACATACTAACCCAAACCATATAGTACCAAAAGAAAACCAAAATTATCCATAACAATTCACAAAAACCAATATAGTAAAACCGTACCAAACCACAAATTAGAGCACTAAGGGGAAGAATAGATAAGATACCCAAAGTAAACTAAGGTACCCTCCACTTCTATACAACAAGCTTCATGCTCCAAGCACTATCAAGCCACCCAAGCATCACAAAGAACTACTAGAAAAATGAGATTCGTTAATATTACCTATGTCTCGAAATAAAACATTTTCAAAATAACCAAAGTTCCAAAGAAGGTATGAGTAATAATACTTAGTAGGATTTCCCCAAGTCACTTCCATACACACACCACTGGGATAAAACCGTTAGCACAATTATATAAAACAATTTATATAAAACAACAAATAGTTCAACAATTACTGATAATCCAAAGACACCCTTAACAATCCATTTAAAACAATAAAAAATTTACAATTATTCCGTAAGACATATTACCATCAAACATTAGCACAACCAATTTACTTCCTGCATAGAAACACACAATAAGGAAAACAACCATGATAGAACTTCCAGTCCAAACCTATTTACTATATTTCCAAACTAGTGGTACTTCCCAACCACTTATCCATAATGGTTTCACTTCAATCCACTATCAATCACCATTTATAGTGAGACTTATCTCTCACTTCAAAACAATCAATACAATCTATATTAATTAACTAAATGAATCATAAACCACCTTGGCCACAAGTTTTGCAGACAACCATTTCCAACGAATTCTAATCACTTCAATAAATCACCCATTTATTGATGCACCCTTTAAATCTTTTCCATGAAAAAATTCATTTTAATAAACCAAATTTTTATTGAAAAACATTTTCCCAAACTATTTTCATAAACCAAACCAAGAAACCTATCTTAAAATCTACATTTCAAAATCACAAAACAAGCCCCTTTTTGCAACAACATCACATTTCAACCAAAATACCCAAATGATAACCCAATGGGATTCCACCAAGATTTTAACATAACATTCACCATTAATTTCAATAAAAATAAAATAATTTAAAATAAGACCTAAAGCTTTAACAAAGTGTAATTGAGAGAGAAGAAACCTACATTTAGGATTCCGTTGAAATCGACCACAAGCAACCACACCACCAAAACAACTCTATATATCCTTCCCTATTATAAATAAGCCCTAAAATCATCACCTAAGGAAACAAAAAACCTTTATTTACATAAAATGGATGTAGATATAGAAACCCAAGAGGGGGAAGAGAGAATACCTAGAGGAATCCACAAAGAATCCAAAAGAGAATTCTTACAAGAGATGAACCATATTCAATCCTCCTTGAAACCCCTTAAAATACCTAAAAATGAGTGGGAGAGAACCCCTAGACCTCGGGAAGAAGAAATCACACTTAGGGTTCATATGGGTGAAAAAATGGGTGATTTAGGGAAAATCATAACTAACCCCATTTAAAAACGATTTTTAATGGGCCACACATTTAGCTCTCACAGTATGACAAACTGTGTGGTAATTGTGAAAATGATACTCTCTGAATAGCGCCATATTTCACTGTTAGCTAGGATTTTTTCATGGATTCCCCTAATAATGTTAAAACCATGCAGCCTTAAAAAGTCCTCCAAAACTTTCCAAAACCAGTCCAAACACTCCCAAACATTACCCAACCACTCCATATACATAAAAAGGTATAAAAAATGTCGCATACCTGAAACTGTGGGATATACAAAGGAATTCATCCAATAATGGTGATAACTGAATGAATTCCCAATTTTCTTTATATAATATGTGTGGAGAGAGCTGCGAAGGGAAATTAGACAAAGGAAGTTGGAGTTGTTTTAAGTGAGCTAATATAAGGAAAAAGTGTCCACTTTCTATGAAAAAATTGATAATGTGAGGGATGAAAATAATTTACAATCTAATGTACCTTATACAGATATATGCCATGAATGTGGAGAAGTTGGGAACTATCCATGACAATGATCTATTCCAAAGGTTGAGAAGCATGATTATCATCAACAATCTCCAAGATAGATAGAAAAAGAAATTTCCTATGCTGAGATGGATCATGAGGAAAAATTTACATTTAGTATATGTCATGTTGAATTTCAATTCATTCCCTATGAGTATTATTTTATGTTTTCTAATAATATCATGTCCCCACATTAAAATATTTAACAAAAAAACATCTATGATTTTTTATAACATATTGATGCTTAAGGGAATGTTCTTCAGGAAAATATTATCAGTATTCCATTAGTGTAATTTTATGTTATCCAAGTTATATTATGTGTTCCATTTAAAAAAAATATATATATGGCTAGGAGAAGGAACTCACCCTTCATAAAATGAATATCCATTTGATTTTATAAAAGTATAAGGTGGATTACAGTTGTTATTTGGTATGAACATTACAATACTATAATCACATGTATTTATCTTAAATTTGTGGGACTAAGGAAATACCTTTTTTATATAAATCATTGAAGAGTAAATATTAAAGTTTTTATGTATCTATATATCAATGTTATGTTGTAGAAGTGGTATATCAATGAAATTATGGATATAGGAATCATGAAACTTATAAGAAATGTTCCATAGTTTTGTTTTTTCTTTTAGTACTTGAAATTTATATTTAATGGTAGCGATAACCTATAAATGTTATATAGAGATAAATTGATATTTTAAAAGACATGTGATTAGTGTATTGATAACCCTTAATAGGTTGTTGATTTCTAGAAAATCTTAAAGATTCTCGTGATGATATGTCTAAGGATATTATTCTATTTAAAATCATTGGTACAACTTTGTAAGATTTATAAGATGAATGTTTATTATTATATTTTTTTAGGAAACATATTATAGGATCAAATAATTTTTATTTTTTGGTGATTAATTAAAATTGTAGAGATTCTTTATTTGCTTATGGAACATATATACCTATTATGATTATCCAAGATGAGTGATCTTATGATTTTTGAGTTCTGAGATAAAGGGTTTCAGGAAAACATTAGGGTCAAAAATATCTATAATTTTGATAATATTAGTGTTATATATGGTTATTTATTTAAGGATTGATCTGTATTGAACCTTTGGGAATATTTGTTCAATTTTTGAGATTTATATATTAAATAATTATGGCACATTATACTAACCATTTTTTGTTATAAGAATAGGTTTTTATCCTTTGGTGAATTATGTGATCCGTTATAAATTTATAGTGCTTTTGGAAAAAAAATTAATATTCAATTATCATCATTTCGACAAAAATATGATGTTTCAGTGGAAATTAAAATCAATAAAGTGTATTTTTTTTATATTTAAATTCTAGATAATAAAGAAATTACCTGACTTTATGAAAATATTCTTCAATAATAAAAATGTTTTTATATTAAGGTTATTTCTGGTGGATTGATGGTAATTTTATCCATAAAATATTTATGGTATTGTGGTCATGTACCTTCTCATGACCAAGTTCTTTACCACACTCAACTAGTTCATTAGTGTTATTTGTCTCTTCTATGTCCATGTTTTCACTTCCCACTAAATTTATCCTACGTAGAAACCTCATTTTGTGATTACCTTCATATGTCTCTTTATCACTTCTCAATAGGATTGTTTATTAAGCCTTTTTAGGATATGGGTTTTCAATAAATATATTTTATAGTGTAAAAAAATATCCTTAAAAATCCATTTTTAAATTGCAAGGACACAATTTTTTAATCAAAAAAATATTGAAACAACCGGAACTATTATAAATAAAATTTCCATTTTTATTTCATTAAAATTATTATTAAGTAATCTGGTTATAGAAAACACATGAAATCCCTTGGTTTTATCCTATCAGATTTAATTGACCATTAATAATAATTATCAATGTCAGTATATCTGTTTATTAGTGATCACATGATTAATATAAATATTTGGTTTTAACAATCCAATTGACACATAATAAAGAAGTGATGACATCAACCAATAGGATCATACCCTATGAAGCCCATACATTAGAGATTTATAGGGAGATATAATATTTGGTAATTGACCTTGAACCAGACCAAGATGATATTTAATAACTTAATCATGATCAAAACCGTTTACAGGAGAAGTTCAAGCTCAGCGAGATAACATCCCAACCCATGTTTGCCGAAGGACCCAATGAAAGTACCACCATCACACACCAAACTCTTGGGGAGTTTGCAAGAGTAAAAAATCAATATTTATAAAAACACTACAAATATAAATATGTACATTATTTTTTATATAATAATAAATATATTTTCATCTTTTTATTTTTACTTTTTAAATGATATTTAGTTTGATACAATAAAGAAAAAATTATTTTTTTGGGAAATATTCAAATTCAATTAATGAATTTAATAATTAGGGTATTATTGAAAATAAAACTATTTTAATAATAAATTATTATTAAATATTTTTTATCAAATATAAATGAACATATTTTTTATGAATTGAAATTTATGGCTTTATTAGTGTTTAAAAAATTGTTATTGCCAAAAACCCATCATTTTTCAATAATAGTTTGTTATTACTTTTAAATTTTAAATTCATATATTTAGAAAATTATTTAGATAATATTAATATTATTTTTGGAATAATAAGGTCAAAATTATTCAATGGTGAAATTTTCAAAAAAAATTGGGCAAGTCAAATTTTCGATTAAAAAACTAAATACATATAAATATAATTTTTTGTATTTTGACATCAAAATGACATAAATGTGATGTAAAAAATACTATAAAGTTTATCAACTAACAAATATATGTTTTACCATTAGAATAATTTTATTTTCATATTATTTTATTTATTCTATAATTCTATTATGAATATTCCAAAATATTTAATATATTTTATGGTTTTTATAATCATTTATTTAAGAGTATGACTAACCTCTACATAATAATGGGAATTATTTTATTATATTCATATCTTTTCCTTATAAAATTATTCAAAGAACTGAAATTTGGCTAAAAACATTAGAAAGAGCCATGGGATGGTTTTTGGATACTAATATTTTATTATGTAGAGTCCAAAACAAAAGTAATAAAGAAATTATCCTATTTCAAAATATAAAACCACCCAATATCCCATTTATCATCACTAAAAATACTTTGAGCACATCCATATTCCTCCAAAAATCCGAATAATCCCTCAAAGATCCCCCAATATCTCAAGAACCCATCCCAATCCTTTTTAGTCGCACACTCATGTAAGAGATCCTCTCCTTCCTTTCCTCATTTCAATTCAAGAACATTTTTTGAAAGTAGTCTTATTAATTTCAATTTTTTATATTCTAATTCCGTAATAATCATTACTTTAGGGTCACATTTATTTTTTATGAATGATATATCACTTAACCTCTCTCATTTTAACCCTTAACTAAGATTTTACTATGCAGAAATTTTTTAAGGGATCTTCCACTATCATCTTTTATCAAGAACCCCTTTATGGCTATGTATTTTTATTTCCATTTTATAATGTTGGTATATTTTCATCCATATACCCCTTAAATTAAATTATATTTATAAACAAAATGGTATCCCCATTTAATCTCATTTTGACATTCCATGAACCTTTATGTACACCAATTACAATGCCTAAATTTTGTAAGGGATCCTCAAATTATCTTCTTTATTATATATTCCTTATGAGATTAGGTGTTATATTTCAATTTCCTATTGCTGGGATATGAAATTTCATGTCCATATTAATTCCCTTTTTCTGTCCAAAAATTGAGAAACCCATTTCTCTCTCATCAACCATTTTTATGAGCTTTTATGTAATGATGTTATGTTATCGAAATTTTCCATGATTTTCCATGCCAAAAATATTCTGTAGTGAATATCATACCAATTATTATATCAATGGTATTACACTCTATGAACATATAATTATTTATTGGGTAGTTACATGTATGAAATCAACATTCCTTGATCATGGAATAAATTATGATGGTGAATGAATCCATGTTTCTTAATCTAGGTGGCACACTTAAGAATTAAAAATCAAATGATTATGATGGGTGCTCCCAGATAGCACTCTAATGCATTGGGTAATGTTTAGTATTAGGATAAATCATGTTGGTAAAGGGGTGTACCTAAATCTTATATAGGACTCTGTCCACCATGAACTATTGGAATATTTATCCTGGACTTATTTTCACGATTCGGTGTTTTTATCCATTGCCTCATTTCCTATATTATGATTATCATGCATTATTGTGCATTATTATCCAGGTTCCTTTTATTCCCCATTTATATTCCTTTTTTATAACATCATTAACCAATTCCATGTTTATTTCCTTACTGGAATTTATAGATCATCTCATTATTTTGTATTTCCCCAAGTTATCTCATGTAGTTTTATGTTTGAAGGAGTATATTGAGCATGTTAAAGAAGTTTCAATAATGATATTGTATTCTAGGTTTTATGTTATTATATAATGTAACTAATTCCCAAAGAAACTATACTTATTTTCCATATAAATTGAAATACGTGTAGTATTATGTAATAAGTAAAGTATTAATATTAAATTAAAAATAAGGGTTTTATATGTTTAGACACCTCATATGGTGATTTTTCAGGCGAGTTATTCATTTTAGGCACAAGTCCATATAGGTGAGGTAGAGTGATTTTATTTGATATACTGGGTTCTAAAAAATTATAGTTAGGGGCCAAAGACCAATCTATGTATAGTAATGATCAACATAACTTTGTTGGAAACCATTTTTGATACTGGTTCATCCTATACATTTTTGTATTCACAATGTGTTTACTAGATTGAATTACCATTCATGTAATATTCTTTGTTTTTTTAATTGATACATCCTTGGTGGAAAATTTGGATAGACAATATAGTTTTTGAGAGTGCCAAATAGTTATTTCCATATTTGAAAATAAATGGAACTTCATGGTCCATGAGATAACTATATTAAATGTAATCTTTTTTATAGACTAGATGACTAGTTTTCTAGAACATATTGATTAATATAAGTTATTTAATTCCCAATAGATCAACCCTATTTCCATTTATAGCTGATATGGAGGAGTTTTTTTGAATAAGAAGTAATTTCTCTATCAAATAAATTTCATTATCTACTTCCTATACCTTCTATAAATATATGTTATCTATTATAAAATAACACATTCATTATGCTCAATATTATTAAAGGTTATAATTATTATGAAATCACCACTATAAACCCTATTTCCCATCAAATAAGAAGTGAAATTATCCCTCACGCATACATTTGTATTGCCATCTCCATGTACGAATCCAATTAAATTTCCATCTCTATAGTATATGGATGAGTATTATGATGAATTTAATGATTAAATATTATATTTATGACAAAATTATACTTATATAATGATAATATCTTTTTACCTTATTTTCAACAAATCTTTTAGAAAATGATAATGTATCTCATGCTTACATAGGATTACAATATCCCATATACGATATTATTAAATTTTCATTTATATTTCACATGGATGTTAGTAATGATTAGCTTTGTGAATATATATGATATATATAAAATTATAATTATTCTTTATAGGTTTACTACTATTTACTTTTATTTAATTCCTTGAGATGAAAATGGGAAACATGGTTCTTTCATACGTTCAGCATGTCATCTCAATTAACAGTGAAATTAATTTTTATATCTCAACCTATTAATAATGATTTTAAATATTTATATAATGAATATATGTGATTATTATACCATGATCTAAAAATTCCCAATTTTTCATGTTTTATTTTGTTATTACATGTCCCAGTACTATGAAATTTTGGTCCAAATAATTATATATCATTTATCTCCTCTCATTATATCATTTACCTAAGTCGTTACTAGGTTTAATTAAGTGAATTCTCCTCTTATCACTTTTTCATTCAAGTAATCTTATTTTATAAGTTTTCTAATTGTCCAAGAATCTTTCTTTTTATGAACTTTTGATTTTCCATCTACTAAAAAAATTGTGTTCTACTAATGGGGTACATTCATTCCCTCGCTTTATACCTTCCTCTGATAATTTTTTTTATCGTTATACTGCGAAAATTAATTAAGGGATCTCTCTCTCTCTCTTTTCCTTTCACTTCAATCTTCTTCTATGTATTTAGCCTTTTAAATCTCAGTTTGATATGTTTTCATGTCTTTATAAATTTCACTTTACTATCCAATTGATGTTATAAGACTGATATATCATTTATTACCTTTCATTATATTTTATACATATGTCTTTACTATGCCGAAGTAATGGAATTATCCACTTCCCCCATTTTCATTCAAGTACTCATATTTTGTGAGTCTTATAAATCTCAAAAAATCTTACTTTTTCTACACATTTTGATATTACATATACTTCTAAAATTTTGTTTTACCAATGGGAGACATCCATTCTCTCTCATTATTCTTTTCCCATAATCCATTTTTTATGTTTTTATGCTATCCATACCATTTCATGAATTTTTCTATTTCTCAAAAAATATTCTCAAATTTTGAACACCCAAACCGCTTCAATTTCCTTGGTTAATCACTTAGATGTCTAAATATATTATTTATTATTGGATTTACATATATGAAACCCATATTCCATTTTCATGGGTTAAAAATGATTTTATGTTCAAGACATTATGAATTTTGTATGAAATGATTTGGATATGAAACCCATCATTTCATCCCATGGGCTATTCATGAAATAATTTCCTTTATGTTCAATTTGTCTCACATGATTTAATAAAAGTTTAGTCTGTTCCATAAAATAAATCCAATGCATTGGGTAAATAATTAATCTTTATATATGACATGTTTTACTATACCTTGGTGGACATCCTTGGTAGTTATAATTTACGACACCACAGTGATAAAACATGGTGATATGTTTATGAATGTCTCATTTTTATGTCGTGGACTCATTTACATGATAGAATTCATGTTTTTTATTTTATTACATTCCTCATATTTATATAATAGTCCCTTATTCATATTCCTCTTTCTACCACGCTATGTGTTTCTTTGGATTATTCCCTTTCTTGGATTTATGATCACCCCTTTCTTTGATGTATGTTCCCAGGATATGTGACGCAGTAAGAGTAACCTTGGAATAATCTATGATGAATTCTAGAATGTAGATTATAAAAATGTTTATGTTTATATATATACATTTTTCTTGTAATATATACCTAATTTCAAAGACACTAAACACTAAAATATCTTATAAATATTTTAATTTTATTCAATGGAATAAAATATTTAAGTAATAAAAAGGTGGGTTTTCATATTTATTCCAACACTTGAATATAGCTTCTCTATCATATGGATTTTTATAATAACCTATAATAACATTAGGAAACAAATTTAAATTCACACAGTGTTTTTATTTACCGAATTCTATTTATATAATAAACAAAAACATTGCATCAAAACACATGTTCGTATGATATGATGGATTTATTTCATATTATAAATCATATGATATTCATTTTTCATTATATTTGGCATGTTTTTATGGTATAATGTTGTTATTTTAGATGCATGTATATAAAAATAATAAAAGTATTTATAATGCATATAAGTTCCAACATTGATATTTGTTTTGTTTACATCATGACTTTTATACATATAAGGAATTATTCATTTAAGATTAACTCAATATAATATTATAATGATCGATGAATTATTGGTCAATATAATCTTTACTATACCATCTTTAAGAAACTCGTATCTTTGGACCATGCATATACCATAATTCAATTTCACATTCCATAAACAAAATTAAAGGAATCTTATGAATTTTATTTACCACTAGATTATCCTTGTAATGGTTCACACTCTCAAGATGAACTAATTTCAATAGATTAATGAATTACCTTTATTTGTAAATTTTTCTTTTTCTAAAACTAAGTACATAATTTTCTTTGATAATACCTAAGGTATTTAACTCCAAAGAGTCAAAAAGTATGATGTTTATATCCTGGAAAACTACATAGGTTTTCTTAACAACGTATTATCTTGCCGAATATTCGTATATAAGTCTTATATTTTTATATTAATTAGTTATTTACAATGATTCAAGAAATATGAATCCATTATTTGAGTATAAGACACGATGAAAAAAAATTCATTCCAAAACTGGAATATTGTTTCCTTGTGTCCAATGGAAACATGGAACTAATTTCATAGTAATACTTAACAAAAGTTCAACTAAAATCAATAATTGTTGTATTGAAAAGTAGTGTAATTCTCTCCAATAACATAGAAATAACCATTTCTCAACCATTTGGATAATTCACCTTACTTGTTATAACATTCCTATTTTACCTTGTTATTGTATAGAAATAAACATATGTTATAGGTATATTTTATTCAATACCCAATAAGTAAAATACAAACATTACATAAAATTAATGAATATAGTTGAAGAATAGGTGATTAATTACTTCTTTAATGCAGTTCAATTCATTTAAAAATTCATAGATCTATATCATGACATGAAAAGAAAGTAAACTCATGTACAATAACCATCATCATTACATTGAAGGATGCTTCAAATGTTCCTTTGGTGTCAAACTTTCAAATGTCATTTTTTCCTTTTGTTTCATCTTGTTAACCAAA
The DNA here is from genome assembly GCA_963277665.1 of Viscum album. NCBI lineage: Eukaryota > Viridiplantae > Streptophyta > Magnoliopsida > Santalales > Viscaceae > Viscum > Viscum album. The sequence goes on from OY728123.1 coordinate 1,465,689,252, forward strand.
ATAATCTAAATATTATACTTTATTTAAGTTATTGTATACTAGTAGAACCATTACCTAAAATTTAACGAATCGTTTTCTCTATACTGTTAATTTTTTAATCTAAAACAAAATTTTAATGAATGGGTGATAAAAATAAAATAAGGGGATGTACTGAAATATCATAACCGATCCTTCATATATACATGTCTCTAGTGTAATCATCACCCATTCATATTTCACATCACTTTCTCATACCAAGAATCTTTGAGACGAGACAATATGTGTAATCAAATATGTCATTATTTATTATCCATAACTCACATTGGATGTTGATGATAACATTCTAAAAAAACCATTATATGCATCATACATGAGTCTCCTATAAGCATTTTTCTCACTCTCTCTTCCTGAGGAGTCTTAACATGTATTGGGGACACCATCACCTTGAATTCCTGATATCATAGTACATTGTTCTAGTGTCGATACTATTCATGGAAACTTTTTCCAGTTGGGACATGTTATATGCCCAATAATTATCAAAATGTGATTGTGGTAATACAAACCATTTTCTACAAAAAAAATCCAACATATCAGAACTTTTATCTTCAATACCGCTAGACATTACTAATTAATTTAATCATCAAATTTATCCCACTATATTATCAAACTATATTAGCATCAGTACTGGACTCGGAATACTCAATCGCTTGAGTATTCTAGTGGAAATGATTTTTTTTCACTAAAAAATGTAAATCAATGACGTTTTTTGGATTATAGATGTTTTTAAAATATCACTAATCAATTTACCAAAGTTTCTAAAAAACATAAAAAAATGATTTTTTCTAATTTAGCTATGTTTATTAATGTTTCTAATTATAAATACCTAATTTACTAATGTTTTTTAAAAAGGTAGGTGTTTTATTAAATCTGTTGTTTTTTAAATAATCTTATTATTCTATTAATTCCCCAACATATTTTCTTAAATAATTTTTTTTTGTGTGTTCCACACTCCCCTGATCCCTACCTCCATCAAACATGCTCCACAACAACTACACATCCACCCTTCGCCCTCCCCAGCAACATGCCTCTATCCGACATGCATGCCGCTAACTGCACAACCACCCTCAGCACTCCCCTGCCCCCTGCTCCATTCTTCAATTAGACATGAACAATTCACAATCACCCTCCTCCCTCCCCTACTCCATCAAGCACAGATAATACATGCCATTAGCTGCACAACCACCCTTTTCCTCCCATACCTCTATTTTATGTGCAGCCAAATGGATTTGATACCTGTACTTAAGGATCCTCAATGGAGGACCAAACCGACCCATCTAAAGAAGATTTATTTATTAAAATGTATTAATATATATATATATATATATAGATTTTCATATTTTAAAAATTAATATTATATATATATATTATATAATATATTAATATAAATATGTTATATATATTTTTATATTATATATATCTTTATATTGATATATATGTGTGTGTTAGTGTGTGTTTATATTTTATAAATGTTTATATGTGTGTGTTAATATATATATGTGTATATATTTATATATAATTATAATTATAAATTTTCATTTTTATATATATGTACATTAATAGGCTTATAATTATATATGCATATATATATAATTAGCCACATTTTCTTAAAAATGTGACTAAATTTAAAATATATAGGATTCTTTATAAATAAATATATGTCCATATATATTAATATATTTATATGTGTATTGTCTTTATATATATATATTTGTATGTATGTATGTATGTATGTATGTATGTATGTATGTATATGTGTGTGTGTGTTTTTGTGTATGTATATGTGTGCATTTTCTTTTATATATATATAAATATATATTTACACTGACGTGGGAAAATACACTATATTACAAATAAAAACATGAAACATGCAAATGATGGGAGAAACTCAATGAGACTCAAACTTTAGACCTCACAAACACCCACAGGGGCAACTACCATTGACATACACACTGATATATATATATATATGCATATGATTATAGTAATATGTGTGTGTGTGTTTTCTTGTGTTTATATATATATATATATAATTATCCATGTTTTCTTAAAAATTTGATTGAATTTAAAATATATGTGTGTTTATGTATATATATTTATTTATTTATCTGTGTGTGTGTTTATATATATATATGTAATGATATTTAAATCTATTTTAATGTATTTGTATATAAGTATAAATAAATATACTTATATATAATTATAAAATTATATATATAAATATACGAATATATATCAGTATTAAAAAATTAATATAGTATATAACTATGTGTGTATATATATATATATTATTTGTTACTAGTATAGGATATTACGAAACTGAAACACAGATTAAGATTGAGTGATACCTCATCAACATTGATTTTCTAATTTGGGATGGGATACAAGCCATGTTAAAAAATAATTAGTATGTTTATATATGTGTGTATATATATATATGTCTGCTCATATATGTGTATCTATTTGTCTGTTTGTGTGTTTGCATGTGTGTTTATATATATATGTGTGCGTGTGTTTACAGACATACCCATATATATAAATACATACATATATATGTATTTATATATATGTTTGTGTATATATACATATATAAATATGTTTGTGTATATATGTTTATTTATATAAATAGGTCTTGTATATATATATATATATTATGATATTTAAATATAGGTTAATATATTCATATAGAAATATAAATTTATATACATAAATATATATAATTATGATTAAATTTTTTATTTTTATATATATTTAATTTAATAGAATTATAATTATATAAATATAATTTTCCATGTTTGAAAACACTAGTAAAAATAATACTAAAATGGCAACATTTTCTTAAAAATGTGGATAAATTTAAAATTAATATGTGTTTTAATTTATAAATATATGTTTTATATGTGTGTGGGCATATATATATATATATATATATATATATATATATCAATGTTTTCAGATAAATTTTGTTAAATTTAAAATTATCAATGTTTTCTAAAAATGATGATAAATTCCATCTTTTTATAATGTGGAAATCTATCTTCATAGTCTGCAATCTTTGGCTACACCACTAAACGAAGAGTTCATGGTAGGTGTATGACTGGTCAGCTACATTTACTCCAGTCTCCTTAATCTGTTGAGTGAAGTCTCAACATCTTAAATCATAAACATGATTTATTCAACGTTTTCCTCTAAAATTGCAACAAGATAACATTGACTACATCTTTGCTTCTATCTTCAGTTAAGTCAACCAATCATACTCATAACAATTCCTCGATACTAGGAGGCACCCTAAACTTTTGATGAAAAGAACTTTGTACACATGGTTCTGTTCAAATTTGAGTGACAGAAGGTGTTTATGACTTAATATTTTTTTTGGAGTTTTAATATTTTCTTGACGAATCTAATACTTTTCAATTAATAATGTTCATTCTATATTTTTGTTCTCACAACTAAACGTGCATCAATAGAATATATTCATCGTGTTTGTATGAATTTCTCTATTTATTATTATATGTGTTTCCTACTGACATGAAAATGGATAAAATAATAAGAAATTCATAACATAAAGAAACTACATGACTGGTCTTGAGCATCTAATAAACATTGATCCATTTAAACTCAATATATCAATTGTGACTTAGGGGGATCATACCAGAGTTGGATATGGCTCGTATCATAGCCAGCCCTTGGTTTGGTTTTCTACATCTCATTTGGGATACCATCTCATATTGACCCATGTCTAATAGCATCATCATTAATAATACAAATGTACTCTCTCAATGGTGAGAGGGGGCTCAGGATGCACAACATATATACAAATATGAAATGGATGTGCAAGCACTTATACATATTGAATAAAAATATAACACTACCATAGATCCAAGAAAGGTTTGCATCTAGTGTTATCAGTGCTAAGCTGAAAGTGCTAATAAAAACTGGTTCTTTATCAGTGTGATTTTTAGCACTGAAAAAAAATTTAAATAAAAATTATTCTTTATTTATTTACAATTATTATATATATATATATATATTCAAAAATAATGTTAATATGTATACATTAAATAAAAATTCATGTTTGTAATTAATATATATATTTTTTAATTATTCATATATATATAATAAATTTCATTAAATAATAAATATATTTATTATAATTATTATATTTATGTATTTATGTATTTATATATTTATATATTTATATATTTATATATTTATATATTTATATATTTATATATTTATATATGTATATATGTATATATTTATATATTTATATATGTATATATTAATATATTAATATATTTATATATTTATATATTTATATATTTATATATTTATGTATTTATATATTCATATTTTTATATATTTGTAATTGTATATAAATAAGTTTTCAATATATATAAATACTTTTTAAATATGTATATTTATAATTATATATAAATACTTTTAAATATTTACATTTATAATTATAATTATATATATATAAATACATGTTTCCAATTATTTTGGTTAACTGATGTGTGAATATAATTGACGTTCATATGTTATGTATTTATCATGAATGCTAATTTATACATTACACCCTCATTACTATTCATGTTGCCCATATATATGATGACTCATTTTTTATGATCTATACTTTACATAGTGTATATAATTCATTCATGCTCTCGCGAAGCTATTATGTTCGCATAAATACTTAAAATCATGAAAAATATATTTATAATAATTATAATTAAAATTATATATATAACTATAGAAATATATTTATAAATATATAAAAATATTTATACATATATACAAATCTTTGTATTTATTTATTTTTTACCAAAAGGTTCAGGAGATAGGAAAGTATTCTCCTAAAATTTATTAGAAAAATAAAAAAAAAGGCATTAGAAAAAATATAGGATGGGGTCAAACATAGCATATACCCTCATCCAAAGAAAGGAAGACTACGGGCCAATACAAGTATTATCCCATTAATCATGATCAGATGTATCAGTGTCATCCTCAGATTCCCTCTCTGACTGTGAGGTCTTTCGGTTAAGAATCACAGAATATTTCTCCCAAATCTTTTTTCCCCAGAGTGAGATGACATCCTCGTTCAGCAGCTTATTCAGCACAACCTCATCCTTTTTCAAGACTTTTTGGGTGACGACCTCATTTCCAAGTCATGGGTTGTTTCCAAATCCCTTTTGGCTTGTCCTCAAGGAAAATCATAAGAACATTCTAAACAATATTATCCTATGAATGAATATTAGTGGAAGTCACCACTTCTTCATATTTATATGAATGGGGAAGTGACACACATCCCATGGGTGTTTCAAGCACCTATAAAATATTTAAAGATGCAATTTTATCATCATTGATATTCATAAGATTGTGTCTGGTCTTATATGCAACCATTTGAAAACCATCATCATCCATTGATGCCATGGGAGGGGTTGAGGCAACTAGCCTGGTTGAGGATGATACCATTGGCTTCATAGAATGTTCAGAAGCAGCATCCATCATTCCTTTATTCATCATACTAGAATTGGGATCATGTGCCAGTTCAATAACAAAGGTGTATTCAGGTAATTAGGTATAGGTGGGGCCTCGCCACCTGTGCGCCACATATCCCCGGTGAGGCCCAAAGTGGCCAACCATGGGTTTAGGCTAGTTCTAAATGTGGTAGAGAGGCCCATGAGAGGGTATAATGGCATATAGTACATATTCCCTTGCGAGGGAATCGAACCCAGAACCTCGGGGTCAGAATACCACCATCAGTAACCAACTCACCTATCCTCATGAGCGAACATGTTTTTGGGTAGCGAGCTATAGGTGTGGCCTCACCACCTGCGCATCAAACGTCCCTAGCGAGGTCCAAAGTGTCCATCCTTGGGCTTAGTCCAATTCCCAAAGGGGTAAAGGGGCCCATGAGATATTATAATGGCATATAGTGTGTGTTTCAATGTCAGGGACACGAAAAAAATGTGTATTCGGGTAACGAGGTATAGGTGCGGCCTCACCACCTGCACGCCACATGTCCACAATGAAGCACCAAGTGGACAAACATAGGCTTGGTCTAGTACCCAATGGGGTAAAGGGGACCATGAGAGGTTATGACAGCATATTGTGCACATTTACTTGGGAGATAATCGAACCCATAACCTCGGGGCTAGGAGGCCACCACCAGTAACCAACCCACCCATACCCCATGGGAAAATGTGTATTCGGGGTAACAAGGTATAGGTGTGGCCTCACCACCTACGTGCCACACATCCCAAGTGAGGCCAAAAGTCACCTTCTTAGGGTTTAGGATAGTTCTCAATGGGTTAGAGGGGACCATGAGAGGTTATAATGTCATATTGTGTGTGTTTCCTTGCAAGGGACTCAAACCTGGAACCTTAAGGTCAGGACCCCACCGCCAATAACCTACTCACTTGTGCCCCATATGAAAACATGTATTCAGGTAACAAGGTATAGGTGCGGCCTCCCCACCTATATTCCACACATCCCCAATGAGGCCCAAAGTGGCCAACCATGGGCATAGTCTAGATCCCAATGGGGTAGAGGGACCTATGAGAGGTTATAATGGCATATAGTGTGTGTTGCCTTGTGAGGGACTCAAACCCAGAACATTGGTGTCCGGACGCCACCACCAGTAACCAACTCACCAATGCCCTAGGGGAAAATGAGTATTTTGGTAATGATGTATAGGTGCAGCCTCACCACCTACATTCCATATGTCCCTATTGAGGCTAAAATTGGCCAAAATTGGGCTTAGGCCACTTCCCAATGGGATATAGGGGCCCATGAGAGGTTATAATGGCATTTAGTGTGTGTTTCCTTCCAAGGGACTCGAACCCAAAACCTCGGGGTCAGAACACCACTACCAATAACCAACTCAGTCGTGCCCTGTGGGAAAACATGTATTCTATTAATGAGGAAAAGGTACATCCTCACCACCTACATGCCACACATCCCCAGAAAGGCTCAAAGTGTCCAACCATGGGATTATGCAAGTTCCCAATGGGGTAGAGGGGCCCATGGGAGGTTATAATTGCATATAGTGCAAGTTGGCTTGTGAGGGACGCGATCCAAGACCCTCATGGTCAAGAAGCCACTGCTAGTAACCAACTCACCAGTGCCCCATGGGAAAACGTGTATTCGGGTAACAAGGTATAGGTGCGGCCTCACCACCTAGGTGCCACACATCCCCAGTGAGGCCCAATGTGGCCAACATTGGGCTTAGGACAGTTCACAATGGTGTAGAGGGTCTCATGAGAGGTTATAATAGCATAATGTGAGAAACCATTTATTTGGGTGATGAGGTATAGGTGCGGCCTCACCACCTACGAGCCACACATCCCCAACGAGGCCCAACGTGGAAAATTTGGGCTTAAGTCAGTTCCCAACATCGAAGAGGGGCCCATGAGAGGTTATAATGGCATATAGTGTATGTTACCTTGCAAGGGACTCGAACTCGAGAACTTGGGGTTAGGACGCCACTGCCAGTAACCAACTCTCCTTTACCCTGCAGGCAAATCAAGTAAGTAAAATTTGAGCAAATAAATACAAATATTTATAATTAGAATTCTAAATAATACAGATATATATAAATAGTTATTAATTTATAATATATATATTGATAATATATATTTATAAAATTATAATTGTCATAAATATATTTGATATAATTTTATAATTATTGAAATAAATAAATATTTATTTCTTTATTTATGATTATAACTATAAATAAATATATATTTATTATAACTATAAATAAATATATAATTGTTATAATAGTAAATAATTATATATAAATTTATAGTTATTAAATAATTATAAAATTACAATAAATATATAAAAAGTTTTACGATTATAATTGTAAATAAATAGAGATATATTTAAATAATTATAGATTTATAATAAAGATAATAATTATATATAATTATAAATACAATAAATTTATATTTATAAATAAATATTTATTTATTATATATGTATAAATAAATATATAGTTATTTATCGTTATTATTATAAATAGATATATATTTATTTATTATACATATAATTATATTTATATATATATAAATATAACTAATTTATTATCATTATTGTTTTATTAGCACTTTCTATTTTATCATTGATAAAACATACATTTATTATTTCTTTTTAGTTATCGTTGATAAAAGCTTTACCCTCTTTGATAAATAAACCCTACCAATCTCCTCCTTCTCTCGCATGCCTCAAGCTCTCGTGGAAGCCAAACCCTACCGCTGACTCCTCCTCCTCCTCCTCATTTGTAGGCTCCTCCTCCTCCTCTTCCATCATGAATCCATCCTCCACCGTGAAGCCCTAATCTACAACCATGAAGCCATCCTTCATACCAAACCTCACCACCATCACTGAACCCATCTGCTGCGAACCTCACCTCTGCTGCAAACTTCACCTCCTTTGTGCACTGAACCCCACATCTACCTTGAACCATTCCTTTGTCATGAACCCACCTCCTCCACATACCCCACCTCTACTACCAAACCCCACCTCTGCAGTGAATCCCTCATCCTTTGTAAACCCACCTCATCTGCGAAGTGAGCTCCTCAAGTGCTACCACTGTGAATATTCTTGTAATTCTCTTAGTATTTATTTTTTATTTTCTTATTGTAATCTTTTCCATGATCAATTCCATTTCTAAAACTTTTCTATTTTCGAAGGATATTGATGAGATTCCAGGGATATAATATGTATTGTAAAAATCATCATGTTTGATGAATTTCTATTGTAGAGTTGTCGTTGATCATAATATTGAAGTGGTTCTCAATGCATGAGATATATATTTCCACCAATGAGATAATAATCAATGAATATTCAGGATTAGAACATGATACCTTACAATATGTATATAGTGAAGGATGTTTTGGGTGTTGATCTAGGATACCTCTGATGAACTCTATAGATCCTAAAAATAAATTGGGTAAAAGAAACATATTGATTTTTTTGAAATTAGATTGGTAATAAATATCTTCTTAATATCTTGAGGATTCTCATTATTGACTTATTAAATTTTTTACAATGAATCTTTATTTCCATAATGTTATTATTTGTATCGGATAGTGAATCTCATTTGGAAAATTTTCATTTACATTAATAATTATCTACATATGTAAATTTTAGATTGATATACTTTTATTAATCCAAAATTATAATAACTAATATATATTAAATTTGAGTCACATGAAAACTATGAATCTAGTTTGTGACTATAATTAAACCCCCCATGTAGTGATGTATCTATTATATATTTTTTTTTCATTAATGGGTGGAATTATATTTTTCAAGGGTGATGATTATGTCTATATTGGAGAGTTGGATATGAAAACCAGTTGTGTATGACCTATATTTCTATAGCTGGGTTGAATCATAACCCATTTTTTTGGAGTAATTTTGGATGATATAGAGAAACATCACCTAGTATGTCTTACTGTCAGTGAAATGTTCCTTGATGTATTTCCAAAGGACTTATCTATGTTACCACCCAAGGGATAGGTTGAGTTTATGATCGTTCTCTTACAAGGTGTGGAGCATATATATATTCCACCATATAATATGGATCCTGGAGAGCTATTAGAGGAGAAGACTCAATTAAACGACTTCTAGGTGAATGGGTTCATATGAATGATTATTCCCCATTGGGGTGCCTTAATATATTCCATAAAAATTCTAAACTGTCATTGAGAATATGTGTGGACTATTAATGGTTATTATATGTGATAGAAATGAAATTATATTTAATTATACATATTGATAGACTATTTTATCAACATAGAGGCGCTAAAGGGTTCTCCAAGATTGAGGGAAGAACATGATTGATATCTGGAGATCGTTTTGAGAAAACATTGGGAGCATCAACTAAATTCCATGATATCAAATTTTTTGTTTTAGATTGATAATGCACTCTTCATGGATAAAATGAAATTAGTGGATAACATATTTTTAGAACCTGGGAAATTCGATGTTATAGTTTATTTAGAGGGGCTGAAGAATATTTTTGAGATCGAATTCTTTTTGGGAATTTCCAATTATTACCAGAGGGTCAATCAGGATTAATATTTATTCGAAGCGCTAAGAAGGTCATGGAAAAGAATGTAGTATGATCCCTTAAGTTATATCTTCATGAGATATCCTTCAATGATCTTAATGGTAGATTGATGAAAATATCAATCTTAACAATAAAGGATCTAGGTAATGAGTATGGATTATATTGTGATGTATCAGGAGGAAGGATTTGAATAGTTTTGTCCATGATGGTTATGTGGTTGCTTATGGGTATATATAGTTAGGTAAACATAAGAGAAATATCAAAAATCCTTTCCTAGATTTGGAAACATTGGTGATTTCAATGATTTATTATTGGTATCATCTTTAGGGGGAGGTATTCTTGGAATACACTAAAAAATGTGTTCAAAATATATTTAATCACAAAGTGAAATGAACCATTGATATTAGAGAATGTTTTATTACCTATAGTCATTTATCTTTTACCTAATTTATATCCTCAAGAATGGGAACACATTTTATAATGTACCATATTGGAAGGATCAAGATTAGGTAGTACATGATTCAAGCATCAATTGGAATATGGTTTCCCACTTTGAAGGGATGTGACTTTATGTTCAAAATTATCATGTCTTAGTGACACTTATGTCTTTATGTATCACTTATTCACTCCATTTTTGTATTATGGGGTGAACTATAGGATTTATACTATTTATTCATGAGAGACATGATAAAAACTTTATAGATTTATATTTTATAAAATGATGGTTATTTTTTATTCATGTATCATTTATAAAGTTCCTCTCTTGGGAATTAAGTCTTTGTAAAAATGCCTAAGTGGATCTTTTAAAATGATTCAAGTGTTTTTAAATGTTTTTAAAAAAATTATATGTTTTTAATATACATTTTTTTGGTTTTAATTAGCTTTAAAATGACTTAAGCACTTGGCATGGACTTAGGTTTCATTCCAAGTGTTTGTCAACTCACCTGACCGACTTTCTTAAAGGGATGTGAATGTTTAGAAGGCATATGTAATGATGGTTTCATTTTAAAAAGGGGTGTGTGATGTTTAAATTAAAAAATTTATAATATAGATGGTTTTTTCTCATTTTAAATGATTAAGATTTTTGGGTCATGATGTTTACTTGAATTCTTTAAAAAATGAATTTCGGTTTTATGAAAGAGTGTCTGGAACTAGTTGGTTTATTTTAAAATGGGTGTATTGGTCATAATAGAGTACTCAAGAGGGGGGTGAATTAAGTATCAATAAAAATTTCTATTAAAAAAGCTATAATTTGAAGTTCCCCCAATATTTAAAATTCAGTTGCATAATTATCCATTAGTGAATTTATAAGAGCTTGATTCTTTGATTAATTTCTCAAAAGATTGATTAGTTATTAGTTGTATCAATTTGATAATTAATAAAACTTTTGAAACTAACCTAACAAGTCAATACTATTATAAACACTTTATAAGACATACTATAAATGTGCAATTTATTTTTCTAAAATATGTGATAAAACAAAGATAAAATAAAAGGTAAAAACATAGCGGAGATAAAACAAGAGGTTCAGTCTCAAGCAGTGACATAATCATCTCCACTTGGTGATCACCTACCACCATGTAGATTAAATAAATAAATATTTTGATCCAAACCCCGGATCAGGGTTCATAACAGCACATAGGATGTCTTGGTCATAAGACCTCTACCACAATTCTTCTTGGGTGCAAACTACCAGGTCATAGAAGGACCCCTTCTGCACTTATCTGTGTGAGTAATAGGTGTAAGAAGGTATTATTGGAAGGATATATTGTATCCTTCAGTTTGATACAGTAGACAGAGTGTGCTTAATAGACAGATACACACACTGCTCAAAGATATGTAAAAAAGCACACTACATAGAAAACAAATATGAGAAATGATTTAGAAGGATCTATGTGTCTTGAGGTGTAGCTCCTGACTCTTCAGATGTAGCTGAGATGAAGTCCGAGTCCTCTTCTAGAAGTTGACACAAAATAGAGTGTCATATTTTGGATTCCATGTGCATGTATGGTTCTGTAGGTATAATCTTCTCCTTCTTTGATATGCTGAATTAGTTTGTCAATTCGATGTGAAGCTCAAATGAGATCTCCTCATGTGTTATGCCTTTTGTTCTAGAATTTATAGTTGCTTCATGAGAGTTTCAGATGTTCTTCAGTATGTCTCTCTCGCACACAGGGATGCACCACTTACATTCTTCTATTTGTCTTCTCTCTTTAAAAATGCTTCTTATTTTTGACGGCCGACAAACTGTATTTTCTTTCAACGTGCATAGGTTCATCGTACCTCACACTGTCTACTAAAAGTCCTACAATGGATTATAAAATATGTCAGTATAATTAAATTACACAAATATGGCCGTTAGAGATAATATTAATAAATGAAGACTTAAATACTCTACTAGTGACTCATCTATCAGTGTCTCCTTTTATTGGCGACTAAACCTATCGGTATGTCATTTTGTCAGTATTTATATAAGTTGGTGACTCATTACATTGGTGACTTGTTTCAATAGTGATTCCTTCCTTCTATCAGTGGGAAAATCGATCTATTGGTGACTCATTTCAATTAATGGTGAGTCCTTGCATTAGTAGAACCATGATACGGTAGGTCACTTGGACTGACAGTAGTTCATCTACATTGTTTTTCATATGCAATGGTGAGTCGTCGGCATTAGTGAGTCATGTGAAACTGTGAATCATCTACGTCGATGATTCTTATGAAACGGTGATTTGTCTGCGTCCGTGAGTCATGTGAAATAGTGAGTCCTTCCAATGGTGTCATATTCACATATTTAGATAATTTTAGATGTTCTATTTGTCCCACAATTCAACAATGTAAGGTAGTGTTAATATCCATAAGTACACATATATAATCAGTTGTAAACTTCTTTATACTTAAACACACATAAATAGTTTTATGATTGAAATGATATGATATTCAAGATAACGATTTGATATAATTTAGGATATGACATGAGGTAAGATATATGTTAATGTATGACATGATTTGTGATAATTAAAACCATTATAGTCACATATAGAGGACAACAATATCTATGGGCCAACAATCTCCCCCATTTTGAAGATCACAAATCATGTCATTATTAAGTACCATTAGAAAATGAGTAAAGTAAACAATCTGATTACAGGTTACCATTATGGGAAGTGAAATGTTTTTGAGATAATAATTCATAAACACATAATAATACTTAATAAATTCTACCCATTTTGGGATTAGAAAAAATATAATCGGAAGCACAAAAAGAATAGCATAAAGAGATAAAATGGTAAATAAAAAATGAGAGAAGACAAAAATTCCATTATTGAGTAAAATAAAATGTATTAAAAGAATATAATTAGAAACATAAATCCAATAAGCATCCCCATCAGAGAATGGTCCAAACAACTTGGTGGGGTCAAGGAGTTCCTTCCCCTTATCAGAATGATTAAGGGATGGTCTAACAGAAGGTTTAGGATGAGAAGTAGGAGGGTCTGAATGGATTTTAAGAGGAGGTAGAGGCACTCCTCTAGGAACTGTAGAATCTAGGGTAGGTCTTTGCTGAGAAAGAATCTGAGGCTGAATAGGATCTATAATGATTGGTCTGATCAGAGATAATGCCCGAGAAGATGACATCTGAGGTTGAGCAGGCACTGAACTAGCAGGGCCAAGTGGTACAATAGGAGGAACTATAATGAATTCAATTTGAACATGGAGATATGATTTTAACATGTTTTTGAAATATTCAATGATCTATTCACAATATTTCATTGCCTTTTCAAAATCAAATTTGTTTTCTATGAACTAGTCTGGAAGGGGAAGGAATTATCTCAGTTTCAAAATCTGATCCTTAAAAGCCATTATCACTAGAGGAAGAGTAATATTGGTGGGAAAATACTTAAACAAACTGTTCATTTGACTATTTGTGATGAGTTTGGAGAAAGACACATTAATATTTTGGGTCATCTCTTTCTGAGTGTGTGAAGCACTCCTTGTATAATACTTCATGTGGTCAAGCACCATATCCTCAGTGTCCTAAACATTGGCCATAATGGAAATTAAATATAGCAACTCTTCTTTCAAAACTAAACCAGGAGTAGTAAGATCTATAGATTGTGAAGGCTGAATAGGTAGTTCAGAGGTTGAAGAAAGAGAAGATGAAAAAAGTTCTTTAACTTCTTTTCCCGGTTTGGAAAAATCAAGAGCTTTAAAATGAGAAACAAGATTCTCAATTCCTTTAATGACACTTTCCATTGTGTTTATTTACTCAGTGGTTAAATCATAAATTCCAGTGGTAAAATTCTACATCTCATTTCCAAGGCTGGTGTTTCTTTTAATAATTGTTCCTATAGTAGTAATCAAATTTGGATGAATTTCCTTTATCACCATCTTGGAAATCGATGCAACATCAGCTTGAGATACACTGGTTGAGGCAGGAGTAGAATTAAAAGTTCTAGCTTTCCTTACACCATCAACCATGGATTGGATATCTTTTGTAACACCCCAGGATTTCGTAGTACGTTATCTCATTAATGTAATTTGATAGCTTGCGCTACACGCAACATCGAGTTTGAGCTCACCCCAACTTACAGTACTAATCGTTCAAATAAAGATTATGAAAAGTATTAACTGCATTTAGAATCTTATATACGCTATATAATTGTAACATAAATATTATGTGTTTCTTAGATATAATATAAGAACAAATTCACTTTTTCGTATAAACTAAGTATTTTTCAAAAAATGCAATTTCACCGCCTTTTAATGGAGAACCCTTTTTAAAACCAATATTTGAAAATTTTATATATTCCATTTAATGAAATTAAAATATTCTTTATAATCCATACATAAAAATATATTTTGGATAATTTTTTGGTAATTTTATGATAACTTTCATAATTTGATGAACAGTGAAAATTACTAAATTTTAAGTAAAAACAACTTTTCTAATCGAAATAATTTATAATGATAAATTATGAATTTGAATGGTTTGGAAGTATAATTACATTATATTTTTATCCTTTAAAACAATTTATGTCATTATAAATAATTTCACATTTAAATTTGACATAAACACATGTCAATCTTTTGATAGTTTTTACTTTTTAAAAACCTGCCTTTTGGTTTTGACAATAGGAATTAATTTTAAATTAATAAATGCAACAAATATTTTTGGAATTTGGTAAAATAGACTTCATTTTTGAATTCGGATTATCAAAATTATCTTAGAGTGAATCTTTTTGTATTTTTCTGAAATCTTTCAATTATTTATGAATAGTAAAAAAACACTACGTTATTGGTTAAAACCGACTTTTTATTTAAATAATTAGTTATTTTGTTTTAATTTATTTTAGAAAAAAATAGATGCATAATACCAATATATGATCAATGTAATTTATTGGAGTCATTTTATAATAAGTTTAGATATATAAAATTTTATAGAACTTTTTAGCATCTTTTACCCACCTCCTAAGAGCATTTGAAATTTTGTATAAAACATAATTTTACCGCTTCTATGAATTTAATTTCAAAAATCCCAGAGACACAGTTAATATTAGTAAGTAAAATTTGGTTCAATAAGATGAAAATAATTTTTGATAAATAATAACTTTTTACTTTTATTTACCACGGTTAAAAGTAAATAGGGTAATTAAGTGTAAAAAAGATATTATAATTACCCTAACACATGTCCTAATTCTATTGGATAAGTGTAATTACACCAAAAACAACCTTAGAAAGAAAATATGATCCTTTAGGTCCAATTGTATTTGGTTAGGACATTTATTATTATTTAATTTAAAGAAGAGTTAAAAGTGTTAAATTCATGTTTTCATAACTAAAACATTTTTAATACAGAGTTATACATAAGATAAATTCGACTATAAATATTCATTAGAAATATAAAAATATTTAATATATAATTTTATTTTATTTATAATTTTTATACTTTAAATAATTAAATATATTTATGACACAATGATGATGCAGTAATTACCTTATTAATGAATGATTAAAATAATTGATATTATAAATTTCCAAATAAATGTAATTTGAGAGTTTTGATTAATTAAAATAATTTTATATGTTAATAGGACATGTTAGGGTTGATTATATAAATTTATTTCAAATTGATAATGTTGTTCTAACTTCCACAAAAACAAAATACCAAATAATGTCAAAATTGAGATAAATTAATTTTTAAAACAAATACTATATTATTGGTTGATATAATATTCCTAAAAATATAAGGTTCGGAAAAAGGGCTTAAATAATATTATATATGTCATTAATGAACCACTTAGGTGCTCTTAGATGTTTATAGTATGTTTATTAACCATATAGCGTAAGAATACAAGAAGACACAGTAAAAGTTAAATTATTTAACTTAGAGTTACATCTAAAAGATAAGGCTAAAATGTTAACCTAAACATGTCTAAAACCTATTGTTTGAGAATATTTTGACCCATACCTACTTTAGATTCAAAATAAATCAATTTGGAGCCATTATAAACCGAATATGTTTTTATTATAAAATAATATTTCAATCTTTTCCAAAGGTGCCCCTCACCCGTCTTATAAAAGGGTACTCCACCTTCTCTAAAATTCACACTTTCAAAGACATTTGGCTCAGCCAACCCCTACTCAAATATCCTCTAAACTATCCTCCATTCATCTTAGAGGCTTTACTTTGGTCATAAAGCGATCATAAAGAGCCATTTTGATCAAATCAAAAAGAAGAACCCAATAAGAGGTAAATATTTCATCACATCTTTCAAGATATTATCTTCTTCCACTTCTTCATTCATTGTTGTTACCATTTTAAAACAATAACTATAGTATATTATTTATATTGTGATGTTATTATAAATATATTATGACCATATTCATTATTCTATTCCTAATATGAATGACATGCCACCATACACGCCTACATACGGCTTACCGTCTCCACATCGTGGTGTTGTTGTTATTCAATACATTACTATATTGGATGGGTATAATAATGATGTATAATTGATGTAAATAATAAATATAACATTTTAATTGTTGTGTATATATGATATACCATCCAATTATATATTATTTTAATATCAAAGGAATGATATTGTCGCTCGTGCATACGTACGAATTATCATCTCCACGACGCGATGAGATTCATTTCCATGTTCACCATTCAACGATGATTATAAAAATATATATTATTAATAATTATGTAATATATGACACAATAATGCTACTGGATATATATATATATATGTACTTACATATATCTTATTTACATACTGCCGTTTAATATGATAAGAAAACAGAAATAGCGTTTATGCATACGAATGGCCTACCGTCTCCATAAACAGTGCCTTCCATTTCATATACATACATCTATTATAAATTTTTATATTCTAAATATATATGATATATAAATCAAGGTTTATTTTTTCTAATAATATAAATCATTATCTAAATTATACGATCAAGAATAACAAGTTAAAACACAAATGATAAAGAAAGCTATTATTACCTAAAATGTTAATTTAACATGGAAATAATTTTTAAATGGGTAGTATAAAGATGTAAATGAATCATGTATGATATAATAAATATGAATATGGTTATGGTATAATTTAATAACATACTACGGTCATTGTAAAGGAGGTTGAATGTACCATCGGCCAAAGGAAAGTGCAAGGTAAGGGTTAATTTCAGAATCTAATTATTATCTGAGGTTGTTTTTACGTAAGTATCTACAGGAAAATATTTATTATCCATGTCCATGATTCATGAAAGAGTTCTCAAAGGGATTCTCTTAAAGGAATTTTTTTTACTAAATCATAATTTTAAAATTTTAAAATATTTATTCGTCTAAATCATTCTCATTAATGTCCATTTTTTCAAAAAAAAATTTAAGGATTTATTTATATGGTTATGAATGTTTTTAAAATGTTAATTACTTTAAAAATTTTCAAAGTGGTATGAGACACTTTGATTTAAAAATGTATTTAATTGTGTTTCTTTATAAATTGTGTGACTTTTAAATGTTTTCATGAAAAAGGATATTTCTCTCTAGGCGTTTTCCAAATCATTTTCATCTATGTCAACATCCATTGATGGATTTTAAACTTGTTTGAAGGTGATTTATTATAATAAAAATATTATATATTGTATTGAAGGTTTTTTGATATGTTTGACTATAGATGCGATATTTTTATATCAGTCATGGTTTATGGATAAATTATTGACATTTCATATGCTAGTTTTAAAACGAATGTTTATGTTATATATCAACCTCTTCTAAGGATGAATGTGTTGGACAAGTATGTTTCCAGTTTGTGATTGGTAAAATTAAGCCCTCCGGGTTGGGATCTAGTTACAACAGACCCTCCAGGGTGGAGTCCAGTTACAGTGGCTCTCCGTGTAGGATTCTTGTTACAGAGGCTCTCCAGGTTGGAGTCCGGTTACAAAGGCTCTCCGGGGTGGAGTCCGGTTAAAAAGGCTCTCCAGGTTGGAGTCCAGTTACAGAGGCTCTCCGGGTTGGGGTTCGGTTACAGTTAGCACCTAGGTCCTTGAACGAGGCCTTGACACAGAAATTAATGTTCGGTAATATAAATTCCCACATTATGAAATTAGTTATTACATGTGATTATTAGACTAGTATATTATCCATGTTCATGTTAATATAGTAATTTTTGAATTATTTTTTTCATATTGTGTTCAAGTTTATGTTTAAAAGGTTGTTTTTTTATTACACATCTTACCATAAAATTATATAGCCTTCCCTAAAATAATTACCCTTATTGATCATCTGATATCACCCCTTTCTTATGTTTTATTTTCCCAGTATCCCAAGAAGTGTTTTATGTTTGAGATGTAGGGTTAAGCTAAGGGAAAATGTCATTCTCAAAGGATTATTTTTTATATGTTATAAAGTGTAATGTAATGTTCATGTATGTAATCTATTTTCCAAGACTACTAAACTGATCGGTCATTCGGGACTTGATTCCTTATAATCATGCCAATGTATAAAAATAATGCACCGACTCTGGGAATCTATGGTCGGGGTGTTGCAATTGGTATTAGAGGAATTTTAGCAACAACCTTGGAAATAGATTTAGATAAACTCTAAGTAGAGAACACGACCCTAAGATAAACTTTGAGGATTATTATAGAAGAACTTCATATAATTTTGGTAAGGTATAGATTTTGTGAGTTTTCCAAGAAATACATCCATGTCTAGATATGAGCAGGTAGAGGTGGCTCTGGCACAAATGTACCTAGGGGTAAAACATTAAAACAACTCCTTGAGCGAGACTTGAACGGGAACCGTTGAATGACAACAGGCCTTGTTGTACTCTTGGTTATAAAACTCCTGGGTTATATGCTTAAGATAATTCACATTTTCATTACAAGCCATTATAAAGGATTTATGAGTAAATACTTCCTCAAAGAAAATATTTTTGTTATTATGGATTATAACTATAAATTGTTCAACTTACTTTTTTTATTTTACAAGTTTGGAATTATTCATTAAGATTCATAAACTGACCTAGTGTATTCAATTGTTTAGAAATGGTGCCCAGTAGTAGGAATGATAACTCCAGCAATATGTATGATACAAAGAGTAAGAAGGATCATATCTTACATGGTATTAACCCAATATTTTGAAGGTAAATTGTCTCCCATGTATTATCAACATATGAAGAAATAATATCATGTGTTAAAAAGATATTAAAAGAATTCTCTAAGTCCTATGTCATTGAAGGGATGCAAGAGAATAAAAGGATGGTAGAGAGAAAGATGGACAAAGAGAAGAGGGGAAATAATGATTTTCCCATATGTGATAAATGTGGAAAGAATCACCTTGGTAAATGCTTGAAGGGAATTGGAGTATGTTATAAGTGTGGAGAAAAAGGACATGAAGTACGTGATTTCAAGGGTAAGAAAAATGTTTTAAATGTTAAATGCTTCATCTACAAGGTGTTGGGACACTACTCGAATCAATTTTCAAGTCATCAGAGTATATCTCAAATGATGCTATTAGATAATAATCATGTTATGATACTACCTCAGATGAATAGGAATGACCTGTGTTCCTATGTATTTATTATAGAATTATTTCACTTGAGTGTTGTATCAACAACATAAAAGTTATATGAATAATGGTGATAAATATGGATTGTACTGTAGTTTTATTTTATTCAAGATTTGAGATTATATGGTTCTAAGAAAAGTGACTTAATAGTAAGATAAACATTTTGTAAAATACATGGTTGAAAGAAAGGTAATCCTTAATATGGTCCTAATAATGAGGTAGTGATTTTGGAATAAGAGATGGTTGATTTGGATAAATTATATTGGATATTCTTGAATTCCTTGGAACTGATTAATAGTTTTTTTATTTCATCATTGTTGGAATATTCAGAATTTTTGGATATATGAATATATAAAAAATTCTAAAAATAATAAGGTAGCTTGAATGTAATCAATAAGGTTTTATGTTAAATCAGGGGGTTAACATGTTTTAAAAGAATACATGATGAAGGTGTTCACATGTTATTACGTGGAAAAAATGATCTTTATTGTGTTTAACTTCCTTATAAATTTTGGATTGTTAGTTTGGATCTATGTATTTTGGATAATTCTAAAGATTATAATGGATTAATTTTGAAATTTCATACAATTTTTAAAGTTATTTTTGTATTTTCATAAAAAGGACAAGCCATAGGTCAGACAACAACCAGTCGCATCCGACAAAGCTACGAGACTGGAACCCACAACCGAAGGGCGAAAAGGGTGCATCACCCACCATTGGACTATGTGATGTCCAGGATTGTATAATGTAGTTTCTTTTTTAAAATTTCTGATAGGTGAATTATAAATTCAGTATTTTCAAAACCCTATAATATTACGATAAATAGAATATTTTTTTGACGTCTTTTGGAGTTAAAGGTGAGTTTGTGGTAGGAATTAGTTAATAGATGAAACTCTATTTACCAAGTATATATATATATATACATATATTCACTCATATTATATGAATAAATTAAGTCTTAATCTCTAGGGAAGAGATCCTAAAAGTAAAAATGTGCTAACCTACTACATTAAGTTTTGTTGAACTGATGATATTTTAAATCATCACAGATCAAAGGCTTTGAGGCCCTCAATTGTACACTCATTTGTGATTGATGACCTTAATCACTCCCTTTAAATATTTACATTTTTCTTCCAAATATGTTTCTCTAATTTCCACCAATTTTATCCTAATTGAGATCATAATTTTGTGGTGACTTTTTCATTTCACTATCCCTCTTATTAAGACTAAATTTTATTAACCCAATTTCTGATGTGGATTTTTAACAAAGGTATTTCTATATTTTTAACCTTTTATTTTTGAAGAACAATTTCAAATTGAAAGGTCTCAATTTATTGAAGGAGGGGATAATGTAACACCCCAGGATTTCATAGTACCTTATCTCATTAAAGTGATTCGATAGCTTACGCTACACGCAACACCAAGTTCGAGCTCACCACAACATATTAAACTAACCGTTCAAAAATCGGTTATGAATATTATTTAATGAATTTTGAATATTTTATACTATATTTAATTTTAACATCCATATTATGTGTTTCATAGACATAATATAATAACAAATACATTTTTTGGATAAAATAAGTATTTTTCAAAAAAGGAAATTTCACCACCTTTAAATGGAAAACCCTTTTTAAAACCAATATTTGACAATTTAATATATTGAATTTAATGAAATTAAATTATTCTTTATAATCAGGACATAAAAATTTAGTTTGGATAACTTTTGGGTACTTTTTTGATAACTTTCATATTTTGATGAATAGTGAAAATTACTAAATATTAATTTAAAAAAACATTTTTAATTGAAATAATTTTTAGTTATAAATTATGAATTTGAATGGTTTGGAAGTATAATTAGATTATATTTTTATCATTTAACACAATTTATGTCATTATAAGTAATTTCACATTTAAATTTGACCTAAACACATGTCAATCTTTTGATAGCTTTTACTTTTTAAAAACCTGTTTTTTGGTTTTGACAGTGGAAATTCATTTTAAATTAATAAATTCAAATTATTTGTTTGTAATTTTGTAAAATAGACTTCATTTTTGAATTTGGAATATCAAAATTATCTTAGGGTGAATTTTTGGTATTTTTCTGAAAACCATGCTTTTTATGAATATTGAAAAAACACTGCGTTATTGGTTAAAAACGACTTTTTATTTAAATAATTTGTTATTTTATCTTAATTTATTTTAGGTAAAAATAGATACATAATACCTATATATGATCAACGTAATTCATTGGAGTCATTTTATAATAAGTTTAAATATATAAAATTTTATCGAACTTTTTACTATCGTTTACCAACCTTCTAGGAGAATTTTCAAATTTGTATAAAACTTAATTTTATCACTTCTATGCGTTAAATTTCAAAAATCCAAGAGACACGGTTAATATCAGTAAGTAAAATTTGG
Source organism: Viscum album (assembly GCA_963277665.1). Lineage (NCBI taxonomy): Eukaryota > Viridiplantae > Streptophyta > Magnoliopsida > Santalales > Viscaceae > Viscum > Viscum album. Next base: position 1,465,711,880 of record OY728123.1, read on the forward strand.
TTCAATAAGATGAAAGTAATTTTTTGTGAATAGTAACTTTCTAATTTTATTTACCACGGTTAAAAGTAAATAGGGTAATTAAGGGTAAAAATGATATTATAATTACCCTAAAAAGTGTTCTAATTCTATTGGATAAGTGTAATTGGACCTAAAAAAATATTACAAATAAAATATGATCCTTTAGGTCCACTTGGATTAGATTAGGACATTTATTATTATTTAAGTTAAAGAATAGTTAAAAGTGTTAAATTCACGTTTTCATAAATATAACATTTTTAATATATGGTTATACATAAGATAAATTAGACTATAAATAGTCATTATAAATATAAAAAGATTTAATATATATTGTTATTTTATTTATAATTTTTCTACATTAAATAATTTAATTTATTTATGACACAATGATGATGCAGTAATTACCTTATTAATGAAAGATTAAAATGATTGATATTATAATTATCTAAATAAATGTAATTTGAGACTTTTGATGAATTCCAATACTTTTATTTGTTAATATGACATGTTATAGTTGATTATATAAATTGTTTTCGAAGTGATAAGGTTTTTTTGTCTTTCATAAAAACAAAATACCAAATAGCGTCAAAATTGACGTAAATTAATTCTTAAATCAAATACTATATTATTGGTTGATATAATATTACTAAAAATATAAGGTTTGGCCAAAGCGGTTAAATTATATGATATACGTCATCAATGAACCACTTTAGGTTCTATTTTATGTTTATTTTATGTTTATTAACCATATAGTGTAAGAATACAAGAAGACGCGGTAAAAGATAAATTATTTAACTTAGAGTTAAATCTAAACGATAAGGTTAAAATGGTAACCTAAACTTTTCTAAAACCTATTGGTTGAGAGGATTTAGACCCAAACCAACTTTAACTTCGAAATAAATCTATTTGGAGCCATTATCAATGGAATATTATTTTCTTATAAAATAATATTACAATCTTTTTCTAAGGTGCCCCTCACCTCTCTTATAAAAGGGCACTACCCCTTCTCTCAAATTCATACCTTCAAAGCCATTTGACTCAGCTAACCTCTTCCCAAATATCCTCTCAACTATACTCCATTCATCCTAGAGGCCTTGATTTTCTCATAAGATAAACTAGAAAGCCATTTTGATCAAATCAAAAGGAAGAACCCAAAGAAGAGGTAAATATTTCATCACCTCTTTCAAGATATTTTTTTTCTTCTACTTCTTCTTTCATTGTTGTTTCCATTTTAAAACAATAACTCCAGTATCTTATATATATTTTGATGTTATTATAAATATTTTACAAACATATTCATTTTTCTATCCATACTATGAATGGCATGTCACCATACATGCGTACATACGACTTACCGTCTCCACTTCGTGGTGTTGTTGTTATTCAATACATTATTATATTCGATGGGTATAATAATGATGTATAATTGATGTAAATTATAAATATAACATGTTAATTATTTTTTATATATGATATAAAATTTATTATATATGATTTTAAAATCAAAATAAGGATATTTTCGCTCATGTGTACGTACAGATTACCGTCTCCACGACGCGATGAAATTCATTTCCATGTTCACCATTCAACGATGATTATAAAAATATATATTATTAATAAGTATGTAATATATGAAATAATAATTCTACTAGATATATATATATATGTATGAACTTACATATATCTTAATCACTTACTTCCCTTTAATACGATAAGATAACGGAAACATCGTTTATGCATACGAACGACCTACCATCTCTATAAACGGTGGCTTCAAGTTCATATACATAAATCTGTAATAAATAAATATATTCTAAATATATATAATATATAAATCAAGGGTCATTTTTTGGAATCATTTAAATCATGATCTAAATGATATGATCAAGAATAAAAAGTTAAAACACATATGATAAAGAAAGCAATTATTACTTACAATATTAATTTTACACGGAAATGATTATTAAATGGGTAGTATAAAGTCCTAAATGAATCATTTATGATATAATAAATATGAATATGGTTCTGGTATAATTTAATAACATACTATAGTCATTATAAAGGTGGTTAAACGTACCCTCATCCAAAGGAAAGTTCAAGGTAAGGGTTAATTTCAAAATCTCATTATTATCATAGGGTGTTTTTATGTAGGTATTTACTGGAAAATATTTATTATCCATGTCCATGTTTCATGAAAGTGTTTTAAAAGGGATTATTTTAAAGGAATTTTTTTACTATAACTTAATTTAAATTTTTTTCAATATTTATTCTTCTAAATAAATCTCATTAATGTACAAGTTTTCAAAATGTTTTTTAAGGATTTATTTATATAGACATGAATGTTTTTAAAATGTTAATTACTTTTAAAAGTTTCAAAGTGGTATGGGACACTTTAATATATAAATGTATTTAAATGTGTTCCATTGTAAATTGTGTGACTTTTAAATTTTTTCATGAAAAATGGATATTTATCTCAAAGAGGATTACAAATCATTTTCATCTATGTCAACATCATTTGATGGATTTTATACTTGTTTGAAGTTGATTTATTTTTATACAAATATTCCATATTGTATTGAATGTTTTTTTATATGTTTGACTGTGGATGTGTTATTTTTATACCATTCATGATTTATGGATAAAGTATTGACATTTTTTATGCTAGTTTTAATACGAATGTTTATGTTATATATCAAGCTCTTATACGGATGAATGTGTTGGACTAGTTTGTTTCTGATTTGTGACCGGTAAAAGTAATCCCTCCAGGTTGGGGTCCCATTACAGCAAGCCCTCTGGGTTGGATTACAGTGACAGAGGCTCTTCGGGTTGGAGTCCGGTTACAGAGGCTCTCCGGGATGGAGTCCAGTTACAGAGGCTCTCTAAGATGGATTCTAGTTACCGAGGCTCTCCGGTTTGGGGTCCGGTTACAGAGGCTCTCCGGGTTGGGGTCCAGTTACAGTTAGCCCCTAGGTCCATGCAAGAGGCCTTGACACAGAAATTAAATTCTAGTACTATACATTCCCTCATTATGAAATTAGTTATTACATGTGATTATTCGACTAGTAGAGTATCCATGTTCTTGTTAATATGGTAATTTTTGATTTATTTTTGCCATATTGTGTTCAATTTTATATTTAAAATGCTATTGTTTTTATTAGAAATATTGCTCTAAAAGTTTATAGCTTCCGCTAAATTGTTTACCCTTACTAATCATCTGAGTTCACCCCTTTCTTATGTTTTATTTTCCCAGGATCCCAAGAAGTGTTTTGTGTTTGAGATACAGGATTAAGAAAAGGGAATAATGGCGTTCTCAAAAGACTATTTTTTTGAATGTTAGAAAGTGTAATGTAATGCCCGTGTATGTAATCTATTTTCCAAGACTGCTAAACTGATCGGTCTTTCGGGACTTGAATCCTTGTTATCAGGCCAATATATAAATATAATGCACCGACTCTGGGAATCTATGGTCGGGGGATTACAGTAGGTATCAGAAAAAGTTTATCAACAACCTTGGAAATAGATTTAGATAAACTCTGATAGAGAACAGTACCATAAGATAAAATTTGAGGATTAGTATAGAAGAACTTCCTACAATTTTGGTAAGGTAGAGATTTTGTGAATTTTCCAAGAAATACATCCATGTCTGGATACGAGCAGCTAGAGGCAGCTCTGGCATAGATGTACCTAGGGGTAAAACCCAAAAACACTGCTTTGAACTAGACTCGAACGGGAACTGGTGCACAACAACAGGCATTGCTGCACTCTTTTTTACGACACTCCTGGGGGATAGTATTAGGATAATTCCCATTTTCATTACAATCCATGATGAAGGATTTAGAAGTAAATACGTTCTCAAAGAAAATATTATTATTATTATGGATTATATCGATAAATTTTTCAATTTACTTTAGGAATTTTCCAAGTTTGGAATTATTCATTAAGATTCATAAACTGACCTAGTGTATGCCATCATTTGGAAATGGCGCCCAGTAGAAGGAATGAGAACTCCAGCAATACGTATGATCCAAAGAGTAAGAAGGATCATATCTTACATGGTATTAAGCCAACATTTAGAATGGAAATAGTATCCCATATATTCTCAACATATGAAGAAATATTATCATGTGTTTATAAGATATGTAAAAAATTATCTATGTCCTATGGCTTTGAAGGGAAGTAAGAGAAGAAAATGATGGTAGAGAGAATGATGGATAAGGAGAAGAGGGTAAAGTAGGATTTTCACATATGTGATAAATGTGGAAAGAATCACCTTGGTAAATGCTTGAAGGGAATGGGAGTTTGTTGTAAGTGTGGAGAAAAAGGACACCGAGTACATGATTGCAAGGGTAAGAAAAATATTTCAAATGTTAAATGCTTCATCCACAAGGCATTGGGACACTACAAGAATCAATGTCTTAGTAATCAGAGTATACCTCAAATGATGCAATTGGATAATAATCAAGTTATGATAATACCTCAGATGAAGAGGAATGACCAATGTTATTATGTTTTTATTATAGAATTAATTCATTTGAGTATTGTATCAACAATATACTGGTTATATAAATTATGGAGATAAAAAAAGGATTGTACTGCAGAACTATTTTATTGAGGATTTGAGATTATATGGTTCTAAGAAAAGTGACATAATAATAAGATACACTTTTTGGAAAATAAATGGTTGAAGGAAAGGTAATCCTTAATATGGTCCTGATAATGAGGTTGTGATTTTGGAATAAGAAATAGTTGACTTGGATAAATTATATTGGATAATCTTGACTTCCTTAGAACTGATTATTAGTTTGTTTATTTCATCATTGATTTAATATTCAATTTTTTTTTGATATAAGTAATATATCCAGTATTATAAATATAATAAGGTAGAATTAATGTAATCAATAAGGTTTTATGGTAAATCATGTTGTTACCGGGTTTTACAAGAATGCATGATGAAGGCGTTCACATGTTGTTACGTGGAAAAAAGGATCTTCATTATGTTTAACGTCCTTATAAATTTTTGACTGTGAGTTTGGATAGAATTATTTTGGATAAGCCTAAAGGTTTTAATGGATTAAGTTTGAAATTGGATACAATTATTAAATTTATTTTTGGATTGTCATAAAAAGAACAACCCATAGGTGGGGCGACAACCAGTCGCGTCCGGCAAAGCCACGAGACTTGAACCCACAACTGAAAGGTGACAAGGGAGAATCACCTACCACTAGCCTACGTGATATCCTGGGTTGTATAATGTAGTTTCTTTTTTAAAATGTCGGGTTGGTGAATTATAAATTCATTATTTTTGGAAGCCTATACGATTAGGATAAATAGAAAAAAAATTGAAGTCTTTTGGAGTGAAAGATGAGTGTGTGGTAGGAATTAGTTAAAGGATGAAACTCTACTTGTCAAGTAGATATATATAGAGAGAAATATATTTTACCTCTTATTATATGAATATATTACATCTTAATCGTTAGGTAAGAGATCTTAAAAATAAAAATGTGTTATCCTAATACCTTAAGTTTTGTTAAACTGATGATTTTTAAATCATCACAGATCGAAGGCTTTGTGGCCCTCAATTGTACACTTGTTTGTGATTGATGACCTCAATCACTCCCTATAAATATTTACGTTTTCCCTCCAAATATGTTTCTCTAATTTCCACCAATGTTCTCCTAATAGAGATCAAAATTTGTGGTGACTTTTTCATTTCACTTTCCCTCTTATTAAGACTAAATTTTATTAACCCAATTTCTGATGTGGGTTTTCCACAAAGGTATTTTTATATTTTTAACCTTTTATTTTCGAAGAAAAATTTCAAATTGAGAGGATGCAATTTATTAAAGGATGGGAGAATGTAACACCCTAGGATTTTATAGTACATTATCTCATTAAAGTGATTCAATAGCTTGCACTACTCACAACACCGAGTTCGAGTTCACCACAACTTATTAAACTAACATTTCAAAAAGCTGTTATGAATAGTATTAACTAAATTTTGAATATTATATACTATATATAATTTTAACATCCATATTATTTGTTTATTAGGCATAATATAATAAAAAATTCATTTTTTCAGATAAAATAAGTATTTTTCAAAAAATGCAATTTCAACACCTTTTAATGGCGAACCCTTTTTAAAACCAATATTTGACAAATTTGTATATAAAATTTAATGAAATTAAATTATTATTTAGAATCGGGACATAAAATTTTAGTTTGGATAAATTTTTGGTACTTTTCTGATAACTTTAATATTTTGTTGAATAGTGAAAATTAATAAATTTTAATTAATAACAACTTTTTTAATTGAAATAATTTATAGTGATAAATTATGAATTTCAATGGTTTGTAAGTATAATTATATTATTATCATTTAACAAAATTTGTGTCATTATAAGTAATTTAAAATTTAAATTTGACATGAACACATGTCAATCTTTTGATTGTTTTTACTTTTTAAAAACCCACTTTTTGGTTTTGACAATGGGAATTAATTTTAAATTAATAAATGAAACTTATATGTTTTTAATTTGGTAAAATAGACTTTATTATTTAATTCTGAATATCTAAATTATCTTAGGGTGAATTTTTGGTATTTTTCTGAAAACATTACATTTTTATGAATAGTGAAAAAACATTGTGTTATTTGTTAAAACCAACATTTTATTTAAATAATTAGTTACTTTATTTTAATTTATTTTATGTCAAAATAGATACATAATACCTATATATGATCAACATAATTCATTGGAGTGATTTTATAATAAGTTTATATATATAAAATTTTATAGAACTTTTTACCATCCTTTACCCACCTCCTAGGAGCATTTGCAAATTTGTATAAAACATAATTTTACCACTTCTGTGAGTTAAATTTCAAAAATCCAAGAGACACGCTTAATATCAGTAAGTAAAATGTTGATCAATAAGATGAAATTAATTTTTGGTGAATAGTAATTTTTTACTTTTATTTACCACAGTTAAAAGTATTTAGGATAATTTAGGGTAAAAATGATATTATAATTACCCTAACACATGTCTTAATTCTATTGGAAAAGTGTAATTGGACCTAAAACAACCTCAGGAATAAAATATGATCCTTTAGGTCCACTTGGATTATATTAGGACATTTATTATTATTTAATTTAAAGAAGAGTTAAAAGTGTTAAATTCAAGTTTTCATAAATATAACATTTTTAATATATGGTTATACATAAGATAAATTCGACTATAAATATTAATTAGAAAGAAAAAAATATTAAATATTTAATGGTATTTTATTTATAATTTTTATACATTAAATAATTTAATTTATTTAGGGCACAATGATGATGCAGTAATTATCTAATTAAGGAAGGATTAAAATAATTGATATTATAAATATCCAAATAAATGTAATTTGAGACTTTTTATGAAATCCAGTAATTTTATCGGTTAATATGAAAATTTAGGGTTGATCAGATAAATTTTTTTCGAAGTGATAAGGTTATTATGACTTCCACAAAAACAAAATACCAAATAGTGTCAAAATTGACATAAATTAATTTGTAAAACAAATACAGTATTATTGGTTGATATAATATTCATAAAAATATAAGGTTTGGCCAAAGGGATTAAATAATGTTATATATTTTATTAATGAACCACTTTAGGTTCTCTTGGATGTTTATAGTAATTCTATTAACCATATAGTGTAAGAATACAAGAAGACACGGTAAAAGTTAAATTATTTAACCTAGAGTTAAATCTAAAAGATAAAGTTAAAATGGTAACCTAAACTTGTATAAAACCTATTGGTTGAGATGATTGCGACCCATACCTACTTTAGCTTCAAAATAAATCAATTTGGAGCCATTATAAACCAAATATGATTTTATTATAAAATAATATTTCAATCATTTCCTAAGGTGCCCCTCACCCCTCTTATAGAAGGGAACTCCACCTTCTCTCCAATTCACACATTCAAAGCCATTTGGCTCAGCAAACCCCTACCATAATATCCTCTAACCTATGATCTCTTTATCCTAGATGCATTCCTTTGGACAGAAATCTTACCTAAAGATCCATTTTGATCAAATCAAAAGAAAGAACCCGAAGAAGAGGTAAATATTTTATCACCTCTTTCTAGATCTTTTCTTCTTCCACTTCTTCTATCCTTGTTGTTTCCATTGTAAAAAAATAACTACAGTATATTATATATATTGTAATGTTATTATAAATATGGTACAACCATATTCATTATTCTATCCATCCTATGAATGACATGTCACCATACGTGCGTACGTACGGCTTACCATCTCCATGTCGTGGTGTAGGTGTTATTCCACACATTATAATATTGGATAGGTATAATAATGATGTATAATTGATGTAAATAATAAATATAACATGTTAATTATTCTATATATATGATATACCATCCAATTATATAATATTTTAATATCAAAAAATTGATATTGTCACTCTTGCGTACGTACGGATTACAGTCTCCATGGCGTGATGAGATTCATTTCCATGTTTACCATTCGACGATGATTATAAAAATATATATTATTAATAGGTATGTAACATGTGACATAATAATTCTTCTGGAGATATATAAATGTATGTATGTACTTACATATATCTTATTCACTTACTTCCATTTAATACGTTAAGAAAATGGAAACGACGTTTATGCATACGAACGGCCTACCGTCTCCATAAACGGTGCCTTCCATTTCATATATATATATATATTATAATTATTTATATTATAAATATATATGATATATAAGTCACGTTTTATATTCCAGAATCATTTAAATCATGATCTAAATGATACAATCAGGAATAACAAGTTAACACATACGATAAAGAAAGCGATTATTACCTAAAATGTTAATTTAACATGGAAACCATTATTAGATGGGTAGTATAAAGTCATAAATGAATCATGTATGATATAATAAATATGAATATGGCTCTGGTATAATATAATAACATTCTTTGGTCTTTATACAGGATGTTAAACTTACCCTTGACCGAAGGAAAGTTCAATGTAAGAGTTAATTTCAGAATCTCATTATTATCTGAGGTTGTTTTTACGTAAGTATCTACTGGGAAATATTTATAATCCATGTCCATGTTTCATTAAAGAGTTTTAAAATGGATTCTTTTAAAGGAATTTTTTACTAAAACATAATTTTAAATGTTTTAATTATTTATTCTTCTAAATCATTCTCATTAAAGTCCATGTTTTCCAAATGGGTTTTAAGGATTTATTTATATGGAAATGAATGTTTTTAAAATGATTTTTACTTTAAAAAGTTTCAAAGTGGTATGGTAAAATTTGATTAAAAAATTTATTTAAATATGTTCCTTTCTAACTTTTATGACTTTTAAATGTTTTCATTAAAAAGGGATATTTCTCTCAAATAGTTTTACAAATAATTTTCATCTATGTCAACATTCGTTGATGGATTATAAAATTGTTTGAAGATGATTTATTATGATACAAATCTTCCATATTTTATTTAAGTTTTTGTGATATGTTTGATTGTGGGTGTGTTATTTTTATACCATTCATGTTTTATTGATAAATTATTGACATTTCATATTCTAGTTTCCATACAAATGTTTATATTTTATTTAAACCTCTTCTAAAGATGAATGTGTTGGACTAGTATATTTCGAGTTGGGGACCGGTAAAAGTATTCCCTCTTGGTTGGGGTCCGGTTACAGTAGACCCTCCGGGTTGGAGTCCAGTTACAGAGGCCACAGAGGCCCTCTCGGTTGGAGTCTAGTTGCTTAGGCTCTCTGGGTTGGAGTCCAGTTACAGAGGCTCTCTGGGTTGGGGTCCAGTTATAGTTAGCCACTAGGTCCTGACATGAGGCTTTGACAAAGAAATTAAAGTCTTGTACTGTACATTCCCTCATTATGAAATGAGTTATTACATGTTATTATTCTACTAGTATAATATCCATGTTCATGTAAAGATGGTAATTTTTATTTATTTTTTCCATATTGTGTTCAAGTATATGTTTAAAAGGATGTTGTTTTCATTACACATCTTGGCTTAAAAGTTTATAGCTTCCGCTAAATTATTTACCCTTACTGAGCATCTGAGCTCACCCATTTCTTATGTTTTATTTTCATAGGATCCCAACAAGTGTTTTATGATTGAGATGCAGGTTTAAGATAAGGTAACAATGACATTTTCAAAGGATTATTTTTATTGTATGTTAGAAAGTGTAATGTAACGTTCCTTTATGTAATCTATTTTCCAAGACTGCTAAACTGATTGGTATTTAGGTACATGATTCCTTGTAATCATGCCAATGTATTAAAATAATGCACCGACTCTGGGAATCTAGGGTTGGGGCTTTACAGCTTTCAAATTGTAAATCATCTCATTGTTCTCTCACTCTTAAGTTTATCAATATCATATCTCATTTGAGATTATACTGAGTGTCTTCTGGAAGAATATATGACTTTCTAGAATTTTTTAAAATCAACCTCAGTGACATAGTAACTTGAATATATCGCATCAACTGGTTCTCTTACAGTAAGGGAAAAAACTTCATCATATCAATCTTCATAATCTAATCATAGGGCCACATACCCAAAATTCCTTTCCAATCTATCCATAATATCAAAATTGATATAAGTAATAGTATCATGCCTTACTCTACCAATGTGGTGCTCTTCATCATCTTGATTTACTCTTCCTTTATGCTCCCCCCTAGTTTCATCTTTCATGGAATATTTCTCCCCATCACATAATGCTTCCTCTCTAGGATTATTCTCCTAATGTAGAGTTATTTTTCTAGTATATACAGCTTGACCAATAGGTTTATATGGAGCAACATTTTCATAGTGAACATCACCCTCAACAGATTCACCAGCATTAACTTCAACACTCTCCATACTAACAGCATATGGATTCCCATCAGGATGATCAGATTCAATATCACTTTCACATTCACTACATTCTTCATTATCACCATCTTCATCCTTTTCATCTTCATCTTCATCATAAACATTATCATCTCTTTCTTCTCTACTTGATTCTGAACCACTTTCAACACTACGAGCTTCCTCTTCTTTATCTTCATCTTCACTGGATTCACTGACATATTCTACACATCCTATAACTTCTATTTCATCACTTATAGTAGATTTTAAAATAGGTTCATGGGAAGGTAAGTCCAAAGGTGGACTTAGTGTTCCAACAAGAACTCTTTTTGGTGGTCCAGTTTTGTATGGGTCACTTCTATCATCAATTGGAGATCCCATATCTCTGACAGGAGTAGCATGCTCCTCCTCCTCATCTAAATAATAGATTACTTGATCATTTAGACTGAGGTCAAGATCTACTAGATTCCTTGGTATAACTGGATGATCTATAGGATTGAACTATTCATAAAGTCTATCTTCATCACCAGCCCATTCCTTCCTCCCTAGGATCCAAATAATTTTCATTCTCTTAAAAATGTCAGAACATAAGAATATTGCACTACATTCACTAACTACAACATCATCAAATTCAAATACACAACTGCTCTCCTTTAGCATTACTGAAATCATTCTGGAGTAGAAACAATAATTTGATTTAAAACCAGGTCTTATCTTTTCATTTATGTTCACCATTAGACTTCTACATAGATTCCATTTAACTCCTTTCTATTGAAAATACACCAAGTATAAATCCTGATGTTTGAGAGAAGCAAAGTCCCCTTTCCTTGGAAAAATCTGGTGCTGAATAAACTTAAATAAAATTCTACACTCACCATTTTATTCTGATGCAATGGGTATCTTATGTACCTCATTTCCAGTTAGCTCCTTCAGAGCTGTATCGTAACAAAAGAAATCAATTTCGGGTGGAGAAGTGCCTTGAAAATTATCAAAAATTACTTTGTGTGGAACCTTAAGACATTCTGCCCAATGTCTTGAATAGAAAGAGATTCTCTTCCATTTTACTCTTGACTTGACTCAGAAAACATCATTTCATTCTAATAGAAGTTCCATATTTATGAATAATTCATGTACTGGCTTCGGGTAGAAGACTATTTCATTGTTTGCAAACCAACCAAGCCATCCTTGATCTTGTATCACCTTTTAAAAAAATGACTTGATCTCAAAGATCCATTCCACCAGAACTTCTTTCTATGAGGATACAACATGGTTTTGCAGACAAGGATTTATAGTAGTAGAAGATTTTCTCAATTCACCTATCTGTTTCTTGGAAGCACGAGACTCACCATCTTCCAAAGACCGCTTCACAGGTGCCATTCTAATCAGTTCAGTCAAGAGGTCAGAAGGTTAAAGGTTTGGAATAAAGAAATAGACCGGCAGCTAAGAAAGAGTAGCGGTAAATAAGTAGAGTGGATCAATTCAAATTTATATCATTTAAGGCATTTGAAATTACCCTATCATGAAATCATGAACCGGGTTCAACAAAATTAATGAAACAATGTCATTTTGATACAAACATAAAACATATAGAAATAGTGAGTCATCATAGTTGACATGATAGATTTTTTATAACACTAACTCTGTTTCCATGACAGAAGTGTCGACATGAAAATGGTGTTAGCAAGTCAATGGAGTCACCATGACAATGGAGTCGGCATGAAAATGGTGTCAGCATGATACTTCACAGAAAAAGATAAATGGAGAGGAAACACAAGGTCTTACTGATTGATTATTACCAACTCATGTCTAATGCAATTATTTCTTTCAGAGTTCAATGGCTTAGTGAATATGTCATCAAGATGGTATTTAGTGGCAATAAATTCTAAAGTGATATCACCCTTTTGATAATGATCTCCCAAAAAGTGATGTCTTACATTAATATGTTCTATTCTAGAATGAGAAACGGGGTTATTAGGAATTTTAATATCACTTGTATTGTCACAATTTATATGTACATGTCTAAATTGATATCCATAGTATAGCAGAGTGTGCTTCATCCACAAAATTTGTGCACAACAGCTACCAAAATATATGTATTCAGCTTGAATAGTATATAAGGAAATAGAATTTTGTTTCTTACTACACCATGGAACCAAATACTTTCCCAAAAAGTGACATTTCCTAGAGGTTCTTTATCTATCTAACTTGCATCCACAAAAATCAGTATTAGAATAACACACTATATTAAATGATTTTCCTTTTGGGTAAAATAATCATAAATTGGTAGTATGTTTGAGATATTTGAAAATACATTTAACTGCATTTATTTGAGATTATTTGGGATTATCTATAAAATGGGTACACATGCACACACTAAACATTATATATGGCCTACTAGTATTAAATTATAGAAAACTTCCAATCATTCCATTGTAAGTGGTTTGATCAACAAATTTACCATCTTTATCAAGATCCAACTTACAAGTAGTACTAATTGGAGTGTCACTAATTTAATTCTATCAAATCCAAATATTTTTAATATATGTTTTGCATATTTACTTTGATTTAAAATGAAACCCTATTTATTTTGAAAAATATGAAATCCATGAAAGAATTTTAGTTCACCCATTAAACTCATTTCAAATTAATTTGCATCATATTTGAAAACACCATACATAAATAATTTCTTCAAGATAAAAAAAATAATATCATCAACATAGATTTGAAAAACTAAATCATATTTAGAAATCTGTATTATAAAAAAGAGTTGGATCAGTAATTCCTTTTGTAAATACTTTGGAAATAAGAAAACTAATAGATCTATCATACAAAGCTCTTTGATCTTTTTTTAAACCATATAATTCTTTTGTTAATGTGAAAACATGATTTCGAAAATTAGGATTTTTAAACCAAGTGATTGTTTGACAAAAAAATCCTCAACTATATACCCATTTAGGAATGCACTTTTAACATCCATTTGATAAAGTCTGAAATTAAGATGTGTGGCATAAGCAAGTAGGATTCTGATGGCCTCAAGTCTTGCAACAGGTGAAAAATTTTCTTCATAGTCAATGCCTTATTCTTGACTATAAACTTGTGCAACCAATATAGATTTGTTTCTAACAATATTACCAAATTCATCTACTTTATTCATAAACACCCACCTAGTGCCTATTGGCAGGGTGTCGTTGGGTCAATCCACAAGTTTCCAAGCATTATTTCATTCAAATTTGCTAAGTTCCTCTTGTATAGACATCACCCAAAATTCATCTTTAATTTCATAATTGATGTTTTTAGATTCAAACTATGACAAGAAGGATTGATGTTCAACAAATGTTATAAGAGAATCTCATGTTTGTGTCCCTTTATCTAAGTCTCCAACAAACATCATCTTAAGGATTGTTCTTTATAATTCAAGTTTTTCTCAAAAAGGAGGGTCTAGTAACTTAATATTCATCTATAGGTATTTGTTCATCATTCTCAGATTCAGATGAATTTAGAAAACTGTTTGATTTAACTGATTGCTTGACATGAGGATGAGATGATTTTTCATTTATGTCTAGGATTGACATATCATCTTCAAGGTTGTCTTGGGATATCTTAGGTTAATGTGGATCTATTTCATCAAATTTTATATACACAGATTCTTCCACATAGTTGCTTATCTTATTAATGACACTAGAGGCTTTACTAGAGGTTGAGTAACCTTAGAAGATTCCTTCATCACTGTTGGATGAAAATTTATCAAATTTATTCTTTTTATTGAGGATATAACCTTTTCAACCAAAAAAATTTAAATAAATAACTTCGGGTTTTCAGTTGTTCCATAGCTCATAAGGAGTCTTCTTGAGGATAGGTGTAATTAAGACTCCATTAATTATGTATCAAGATGTATTTACGGCCTCACCCCCAATGTAAATGGGTAAATAATATTCATTAAGCATTGTACAATATATATCTTGTAAGGTTATATTTATTCTTTCTACAACTCCTTTTTGTTGAGGTGTCCTAGGGGAAGATAAGTTATTACAATAACAATTGTGTGAGAAAAATAATTCAATGTCTTAATTTTCAAATTCATTTCCATTATCACTTTTAAAGGATTTTATTCTAAGTCCACATAGATTTTCCATGATTTTAGAATACATGGTGAATTAAGTACTTGCTTCACTTTTGTGAGATAAGAAATAAGTCCACGTATACCTAGAATAGTCATCCACAAGAACATTGACATAGTGATTCCCATTTAAATTGGAAACTCAAGATGGTATAAATAACTCTATGTGAACCAAATATAAAGGTTTTAAAGTTTAAACTGCTTTCTTTGATTTGAATGATATCTTAATTTTTTTAACCTATTGACAAGGATTACAAACTTTTTCATTTGGAAACTCATGTTTGGGTAGATCCTTGACTAGACCGTTTCATGTAAGATTTATAAGAGAGTGTACATTACAATGTCCTAATCTCCTATGTCAATTTCACGAGTCTTTATTAAAGGCACGTAAATAAGAAACATTTTGAGAAATTAATGAATCTATGTTAACATAATATATTTTTTAAATTTTAAAGAAGAAAATACCGATCCATTTTTAGAGTTAAAAACATTGAAAGAAATATTTTCAAATTTAACATCAAATCCAACATCACATAATTGTGAGATACTATGCAGATTATATTTCAATCCATCATCAAAAAGTATGTTAGAAATTTAAAATGAGTTAGAGTTAAAAATATGTCCTTGGAAAATTATTTTTCCATTAGCATTGTAACCAAAAGTGATATATCCTCCATCAAAAAAATTAGAGGTAGTAATGGATTTTTCAAAACTGGTACTAACAGTAGAAATTTGATTTTTGGGTAGAAGAATAGATTTTACAAATTTAGTTACAAAATGTTTTTTAGATAGGTTTCTCTATCCAGGTTGGTATCCAATACCAGAAGCATACTTAAGAGCTATCTATTTACCAAGAATATTAGTAAGATTTAATTTCCCATTGGTTATATTTTCGAGATCTTTCTTCAATTTATAATTAGACGTTTTTAATTCATTGTTTTCCTTGACTAGTTGATAATTCATTTCCTTTTCTATAGTAAGTTCAGATTAAATATTTACAGTGAAGGCATGTTGTTTTATTCAAGACTTCTATTTATATTTTACCTCCTTATAAGTGTCTTCCAGCATCTTATAGTATTAAAATAGTTCATCACATGTCATATTTTTAGAATCACACTCATTTTAAGAATAATAATAATTTTATTCAATATAATATAAGGTTAACTCATATGTGGTTTTCCTAAAACCCATATTTTTAATGTTATCTTTCCCATAATGAGATGATGTTGATTCACTATAACTATTCTCAAAGGAACTCCATTTGTTCTTCATAGATTTCTTATACTTCTTGTCTTTGTTTTCATACTTCATTTTGTATTTTAATTTGGATAGTCATCTTTAACATGATCTCTCCTTTTTCATTAATTTCATACAATCTACTTTGATTTTTCATTTCTTTTCCAGTCCTTTTTCCCGTTTCCCTTGTTATCAAATCTTCCTTTATAATTGGGCTTCCTGAAGAACACCTTATTTCTATATAATTTCTTTAATCATATGGCCATCTGATCTGTCTCTTCATCACTATCTAATTTTGATTCATCATTACTGGAGCTTTCAACAAAGTCTATCACCTTTTCTTTTTTCCTTATTCTTAAAGGTAGTGGTCTTGAATCATATATATTTTCTCTAAGGTTCATCCTCTTCTTCTTTGTTGACTTTCAGATCATCCTCATACATCATCCGTATTTTAAGTATTTCTTTGATAGGTAATCTTCTGATGTCACGTGATTCTTTAATTGAGATAAAATTTCCACTCCATATATCAGGTATGCATCTGATAAGCCTCAAAAATTTTTCTTTGGGAGTAACATCTCTTCCTAGTGAGATAGTGTTCTCAATTTTATTAAACCAGATATACATGTCAGAAATAGGCTCATTAGGATTCATTTTAATGTTATCATATTTAAAGTATATTGGAAAAGTCTCATTTCTTTAACACTAGATGTTACTTCATGTGAAATAGGGAAAGTATCCCAAATCTCATGGGTTGTTTTACATGAAAAAGTTCTGTTAAATTCTCCATATCCTAAAGAATAGTATAAGGAATTCATGAGTTTAAAATTATTTTTATAATAAGTCTTAGTTGGTTCATCCCATGTGGTTCTTATTGTAGCATCCATCTTATATTCATCTATAATTGAGGACCAAATTTCAAAACTCATACTTCCTAACTGCATTTTCATTTTAATTATACATTGTGCATTGTTTGTTCCATTAAAGAATGGAGGTATGCTGGTAGCAGCACATTCCAGACTGTTATCCATAATATCATTTTAGAACAAGATTTTAAAGAGAGAAAAATTTAGTATTAAACAAAATTATAAGATTATTGAAATACGACTAAAATAATAGTTGAAAGCGTTTTTAAAAGAATTTAAATCTAAAAATTCATATCTCCTATTATACAAAATGTTAGTCGTTGTAGAGTACTCTATAGGTAGGGGTGGATTGATTATATATATGAATTTATGTTAAAAAGGATATAATTTTATGTTCCCCCAATATTTAAACATCAGTTTCCTAGTTATGAAGTAGTGAATTTATAAAAGATTTACTGTTCTATTAATTTATCAAAATAGTGATTAGTTCTTAGTTGCATCAATTTGATAATTAATACAAATTTTTAAACTAACCTAATAAGTCAATAGCATTATAAACACTTTCTAAGACTAACTGTCAGAATTAAATTTAGTTTTATGAAATATGTGATCAAACAGAGTAAAACTAAAAGCTAAAAACATCGTAGAGATAAAACAAGAGGTGTAGTGTGAAGAAGAGACTTAATCCTTTCCACTTGGTGATCACCTTCCACCAAGTAGTTTAAATTAATAAATAGTTTGATCCTCACCCAAGATCATGGTTCACAATAACACACAAGCAGTCCAGGTCACATGGCCTCTACCACAGTTCTTCATGGGTACAAACTACTAGGTCACACAAGGACCCCTTCCAAACATATCTGTGGGAGTAAAAGGTGTAATAAGGTATGATTGTAAGGATATCTTGTATCCTTCAGTTTGATTCAGGAGATAGTTTGTTATTAACAGAAAAATACACACACTACTCAAAGATATGTAAAAAATAACACAACAAAGAGAAGAATGATAAAAGATTTTGAGGGATTTGTATGTCTTAAGATGCATCTCTTGACTATTCAGATGTAACTAATATGAAGTCTGATTCCACTTCAGAATGATGACACCAAATAGAGTGTCATATTTTTGCTTCTGTGTGCACATATGGTTCTGCACATATAATATTATCCTTATTTGATATGATGAATTAGTTTTTCAATTCAATGTGTATCTTGAATGAGATCTCCTCATGTGTTCTTTTTTAGGTTCTTGAATTTACAGTAGTTTCATGAGAGTGGCAGATGTTCTCCAGTATGTCTCTCTTGCACACATGCATGCACTGCTTACATTTTTCTATTTGTCTTCTCTCTCTAAAAATGATTCTTAATATTGAGGGTCGACAAAGTGCATGTTATTTCCACATGAATATGTTCATCGTACCTCATATTGTCTTCTAAAGGTCCTAAAAAGTATTATAAAATATGATAGTATTAGTAAATGACCCAAATATTACCGTTAAAAATAATATTAATAAATGTAGATTTAAACTGTCTATCCATGACTCATCTATCAGTGTCTCCTTCGATTGGTGACTCAACCCATCGGTATGTCCTTATGTCAGTCTTGCCATACATCGATGACTCATTAAATCAGTGACTTGTTAAAATGGTTATTCCTTCCTTTAGTCAATGAGACATTTGATCTATCGGTGACTCATTTCAACTGATGGTGATCCGTTGAGTTGGTAGCACTGTTCAATAGTAGGTCACTTGGACTAATGGTAGATCGTATGTGTCGGTGATTCCTATTCAACGGTGAGTTGTCTTTGTCAGTGAGTCATGTGGAAGGGTGGGTCATCTGCTTCGATGAGTCATGTGAAATGGTGAGTCGTCTGCGTTGGTGAGTCATGTGTAATGGTGAGTCCTTCCTACAGTGTCAGATTCACATACATAGATAATTTTAGATGTTTTTTCTGTCTCATAGTTCATCAAAGTTATAGAGAGTTAATACCCATAAGAATAAATATATAATCAGTTATAAGATTATTTAGACATAAACACACATTAATATGTATATGATTGAAATGATATTTTATTCAAGAGAATGTATTGATATAATTTAGGATCTCACATTAGGTATGATATATGTTAATATATGACATGATTTGTGATAATTAAAACCATTATAGTCAGAGATAGTGTCCAGTAATATCTATGGGCCAATAAAGTGTGTTATTTTATAGAGGAATTTGTATAAATGGTTGGTTTTTTAATGGGATTTCAACTATGATTTTATAAATAATTATAAATAGACATATGAAATGTATTTTTTTCCATAAACTTTTGTGTTTATATTTTTATAGAATTTGGAAAAAAATTAAATTATATAGGGAAGACAATTAGATAGATAATAAAACCATGGAAAGGGTAAATATATTTCAAGAACAAATCGATGCCAGGATTATATTCCTTTATAGAGATTTGGAGGAAGTGATCTACATAGATCAATGTTCTAATAAATGTTTCTATGAAATATGAATTAGATAGACAATGATACCATTCCCGTAATGATATTCTACAGGGTGATAATGACTGTGATTTATATCTTTCAACACCCACCCATCACCTTGTAGTGAGGGCTACTATATTCAATACCTAAAACAACATTCTACAAAGAAAACCACTTACAACAGGGCATCTGTGAGTGTTGATTAGCATAGCCCATGAGCCGACCACCATTCCACCTTTTCCAATTCAAGAGGGAGATGTTCATATTGTCAAAATATTTGTTGGAGTATTAATTGCATGGTTGTCACATCTTCTAAAAAACATGCCGATAAGGTGGTTCTCATTTCTAATTTACTTTTCAATAGAAAACTTTAACAATTAATGAAAAAAGTCTTGAACTGATGAATGTTATTATAGATGGACAAAGATAAGGGGATGAAACAAAAGACCACCTCAAAACCATCTAAGGGATCGACCCACCGATTGAAGAGATCTACCAAAAACACCATTACTCTACCCATTCTATATTCGAATCTAATATCAAAAGATTTTCATATGGATACAAAGTTAGAAGATGGTTGTAATCACATAGTTTATTTTCAAGAAAATATCTATAGAGAGAAATATCAAGACTTCATTGGTGTTGAGAGTGTAAGTGAAATACTCGACTATTATTGGCTTTGCATCTCAGTTGTAAATGTATGCATGAGGTTTGTTTTCATGATTTGATTTTCCAAAAGATGATATACTGTGTTAATTATGACTAAATAAATTTCAAATTTTTGGTAGATGTATATATGAAATACAATTGAATGGATTTTCCCATTAAAAAAATTCATACTTTCTAATCCTCACATCACGTCTATAGAATAAAAAAGAAATAAATAGAATCAAAAAGGATAAAATAGTGGAGGTGTTATCCAATAATTTCAATGAAAACATTCATATGATAGTATTTTCTTAAAACTCTACAATTTAATTATATCAAATATATTTTTATTTATTTTATTAATTATTCCTTTTTGTGTTTTTAGGTAGCATTTGATACTCATTGTGGTACATTTGGATACTCTAATGATTTATTTCCTTGATTCAATTAATGGATACCCAAAAAACAATCCACACATGATGGTGTTTATCAATAAGTAATACACTACATCCAAAATTTTAGAACTAAACATCAAGTTATATAATTTATATTATCTTTTAATGAGGATTCTGTTATGATAGGGTGGTGTATTATAACCATGAAAAAATGAGGCAAGGGGACAAGGACAATAAAAAAGACAAGTTCTATGAATGGAAATGTATCAGGGTATATATAAAAATATTTCACTATCTGATCACATATCCAAAAAAATTATTTATTCTCCTCAATGGTTATACAGTGTTTAAAACAAACCAATTGAAAAGATTGTGGTTATTATGTTTGTAAGTTTATGAGAGAGATCATATTCCATAAACAAACTATCATCCTTGAAGATGTATTTTTGAAGATAATTACTATTTCATTTAAAATATTTTTTAATCCTTTATGTATTTATATTTTTCCAGTACTACTATGACTGTCAAAAAAACTCATATTTATAAGATTATATAGATGTGCTCAAAAACGAATGGGCAGAATACCTGATGTTAGAATGTACGCAAATAGCATGAATATGTGTCTTCCATAGAAGTAGGGAATTATTTCCATATTTATTTTTAATTTACATAATTTCACTATTACTCATATAATAATTTTTTTCTTATACAGGTGGATTCCATTGTTTGAGTCGGGGTGGTTCATTCGAAGATGTGCATACCTGTGACAGATATGACTTCGAGGATGAAACCCAGAATTCAATTAGAAGGTAATGTTTTCATAATATACTATGTTTCTACTTGTAATATTATCTTCTCTCTACTTCATTAACATAATCTAAATTAAATGTTTAACTGCTCATACAAACAATGTCTTTCTCACACTTGTTCTCCCTCAACACCTTGTCGGCCCTGGTTTGTAAGTATTTATCACTTCCCTTAAAAGGCAATGGAGGGAACATGAAGGAAAGTGATAAATTTTAACAAATAAGTGTTTCCATTTTGACAAATAAATACAATGGAATGTATGGTGATGAATGATGTGGCCGGTATGACTCGAATTGTTTCATTTTATTTAAAATTTCATTTAATTTAAGTAAAAAACACGTCACATACTAAAAACTGAACAAAAGAATTCAAATTGTTTTGATACTTTAGGAAAATAATCTGTGAGCATTTTTTGATGTGTATGAGTCATCTGCACATCAATACGATGCACGGTGTGGCTGGTATAACTCAAAGTGTCTCTTTTTATTTAAAATTCAGATTAATTTAAGTAAAAACAATGGGTGGCATACTGAAAACTAAACAAATTCATTCGGATTATTTTGATGTTTTAGGAAAATAATCCATGTGTTGTTTCTCACATGTAAGAATCAACCAAACCTCAATTCAACGCATGGTGTGACCGATATGAATAAAGGGGTTCATGATCAATTTAAAACAAATATTTTAGTTCAAAATGTTTCACTCACTGAAAACCAAGAGAACTCACTCCAATTGTCTTGATAATTTAGGAAAATTATTTATAAGTGACTTGTAACTTTTATGAAGTAGTCTCATGTCAAACCGGCGTAGAATGAAACCGATAAGACTTAAAATTCATGTTTCCAGTTTAAAATGACATTTTTGAAAATAAACACAAATGCTATACTGAAAACTGATAAAACACATTCATATTGTTTTGATATTTTAGGAAAATGATTTACTAGTCACTTGTGATATGTAGGTATTAACCGCACCTCAATACGATGCACGGTGTGGCCAGTATAACTCAAAGTATCTCATTTTATTTAAAATTGACATTAATTTATGTAAATACAAGAAGTGACATACTAAAAATAGACCAAAGATGTCTGTATTGTTTTTATACTTGAATAAAATTATCCATCAGTCATTTTGGATGTGTACGAGTCAATCTCACCTCATTATGATGGACGGTGTGACCGGTATGACTAAAAGTGTCTGTTTTCAGTTTAAAGTTGACATTTAAGTTCAAAACGTGTCACTTAATAAGTATCAAGAAAACACACTCTGATGTCTTTATAATTTAGGATAATGATTCATAAGTCATTCGGTATGTGTATAAAGTAGTCTCAGATCAAATCGATGCACGATGCGACCAATATGACTCAAAATGAGTTTTCTAGTTTGAAATGGCATTTTCGTAAAAAAAACAGAACTTCCATACTAAAAATAACTCAAACGCTTTTATATTGTTTTTATATTTTATAAAAATGATCCATGAGTCATTTTTGATGTGTATGAATTAATTTCACCTAAAAACGATGCACAGTGTGGCTGACATAACTAAAAGTGTCTCTTTTTATTTAAAATTTACATTAATTTAAGTAAAAACAACACGTGACATACTAAAAATTGAGAAAACACATTCATATTATTTTTATATTTTATGAATCAATAAATGAGTCATTGGTGATGTGTAGTAGTTAACCATACCACAATCTGACGCACGGTGTGACTGGTATGACTAAAAGTGTCCATTATTAGTTTAAATTTGACATTTAGTTCAAAACGTGTCACTCACTAAAAACCAAGAAAACATAGTCTGATTGTCTTAATAATTTAGTACAATGATTCATAAGACATTTTTTATTTGTATTAATAAATATCACGTCAACCAATGCGTGATGCGGCCGGTATGACTCAAAATGTGTGTTTCCAATTTGAAATGAAATTTTAGTAAAAAACACAATTTCTATACTGAAAATGGTGAAAACACTTTAGAATTGTCTTTATATTTTAGTAAAACGTTCCAATAGTCATTTGTGACCTGTAGGAATAATCCTCACCACAATACTATGCATGTTTTGGATGGTATAACTCAAAGTGTCTCTTTTTATGATTAATTGACATTAATTTAATTAAAAACATCAAGTGACATACTAAAAACAAAACAAATGCATTCTGATTGTTTTAAAATTTTTGGATAATTATACATGAGTCATTTGTGATGTGTATGAGTCAACCATACCTCAATATGATGTACAACGTGACCTGTAAGATTAAAAGTGTCTGGTATCAGTTTAAAATTGGCATTTTACTTTAAAAAGTATCTCTCATTAAAAACCAAGAAAACATGCTCTAATTGTCTTGATAATTTCAAAAATTGATTCATAAGTCATTTTTAATGGGTATGAAGTAGTCTCACATCAAAATTATGCACCATGCGACTGATATGACTTAAAATTTATGTTTTAAGTTTGAAGTGACATTTTAGTAAAAAAACACAACTACTATTCTGAAAACTGAGAAAAAAACATTGGGAATATTTTAATATTTTAGGAAAAAAACCCATTATTCATTTGTGATCTGCAGGAATCATCTGCATCTCAATATGACAAACTGTGCGGCCAATATAACTCAAAGTGTCTCTTTTTATTTAAAATTGACATTAATTTATGTAAAAACAACAAGTGATATACTGAAAACTGGAAAAACAGATTTGGATTATTTTGATATTTTAGGAAAATGATCTACTTGTCATTTGTGATATTTTTGAATCAGCTGTATCTCAATACAATGCATGGTGTGTCCTGTATAACTCAAAGTGTCTCTTTTTATTTAAAATTGACATTAATTTAGGTAAAAACAACAATTGACATACTAAAAATTGAGAAAACGAATTCGGGTTGGTTTGTTAATTTTTGATAACGAGTCATTTTTGACGTTTAGGATTCAGCCTCACCTCAATACCATGCATGGAGTGGTCGGTATAACTCAAAGTGTCTCTTTTTATATAAAATCAACATTAATTTAAGTAAAAACTATGACAACCCTGCTTTTTATTACAACTTAAACATGCTTTATTACATAAAACTTCACTTGATACAACAAAGAAGATCGAGAGGTTTAGTGTCTTTGGGGCTTAGGATCATTACATAAAAACTTTAAACATGAAATACAACATCCTTATTGAAAACTTCCTTTACATGACCACTACATTCCTTCGTACTTAGCATTGCATGGGATAACCTGAGGACATGCATAAGAAAAGGGTGAGCTATAAAGCCCAGTAAGGGAGTACATAATGAATAACATGAGGAGTACAATACATGTTAGGCAATAGGCATATCAATAGAGCATAAGAGAGACATGAACATAAAGGCATGATAAAGCATGATAATCATAACATGGAAATGTGGCAACAACACTTAACATTGAATTAGCATGAGCCAAGGCTCATTGCACATGGAGCATGAGTAAACCCTCATTGCACTTGAAGCACGAGTAAACCCTCGTTGCACTTGAATTAGCATGAGTCAACACTCATTGCACATGACGTATCATGATACTATACTTTACCCAATGCATTGGAGCGCTATCAGGGCGCACCCTTCTTAAACATTTCATTTCATGCATAAGTGTGCCACATGGATCATAAAACATGGATTCATAAAACATAATCATTTCTTCCACGATAAAGGAATGTGGAATTCAAACATGAAACTTTACAATCAATACGTATATGTGCATAAAGGTGAATACCCTTGATGGAGAAATGGGCATGGTATTCACTACACAAAGACATTGGCTTAGAAAATTGGTGCGATTTCGGCAGCATAACGGCGTGACATAAGAATTCATAAAAAAGGTTGATGAGAGAGAAAGGGGTTCCTCATCATATTTACATGTAATGGACAGTAAGGATATCATATATATATACATGTCCCAACAATAGAAATGGAATTTAGATTCATGATACAAAAGTATTGCTTGAATATAAAAGAGGAGAAAAAGGTTCCTTTCGGAATTTCGGCATAGTAACAGGTGTACATGGGAGGCATTTAATGAGAGAGAAAGGGGTCTCCCATCATTCAAACTATAAAAGGGCAGTATGGGAGAGGTGCGAAACCATACCCCAACATTCATAAATGAAATTAAAAGGGCAATACAACTTAAAGAAAATTGACAAAAATGAGAAAGGAAGAAAAAACCCTTACTTGGAAGTGTGCTTCCAAAGGCTAGAGAGAGGCTTGTGAGAGGCTTCTTGGGAGCTTGGGGCACCTTGAGAGGATTCTAGAGAGAGTAGGGCAGAGTTTGGACGAACTTCAAGGGCTTTGGATGAGGAGGAAGTGGGAGCTTGGGTGGGTTTATATAGGAAAGGTGAGAGAATTCTTTATTATTTAGGTTTGGGACCCCTTATATTAAAATAATCCAAACCACAAACCATCCCATGGTATTTGCCCATGGTTTCTGGAAAAGGGAAGAGGAAAACAATATTTTACAAGGCCAAGGTCCGAACTTATTAAAAAATTAGGGTTGCTTATGTGGAGGTGAGTCACACTCCCATGGAAATTAATTTTAAAAAGGCAAAGTGTTGAATTAGTCTTGAGGGCTCCATTAATGCTTTGAAAAGTGAGTCAAACAAACCCAAAACCTCATTATTTTATTGATAAAACTCATATTGGCCGAACATAGGGATTATGGTATTTTATTACATCACCATTGGGTCATTATGATGTCATAAAACACATTATATATTTAAATGGTATTTAATTTTTACCCAAAAATTTGACTGTCTCAGAAAATTATGAAAAATTCACCGTTGGATAATTTCGACGTCCTGATTCCAAAAATAATATTTATTTTATCTAAATAATTTTCTAAATATGTGAATTTTCACTTTTAAAATAAAAACCGACATTTATAAAAAATTCACGGGTTTTGACAGAAATGGCTTTCAAACCTTAATAAAAAATTTAATTGCATTCATAAAATTATAAGATCATTTATATTTAATAAATATTAATAATTATTTAATTCAAAAATCCTTTAATTTAATAAAATATAATTCTTAATTAAATAATAACTAAAAACATCATTTGTACTTTAAAAACTAATTACAATGCATCAAAAATGACTAGAAATTATATTCATTATTATATACAAAAATAATGTACATGAACATGGTGCTACTTATTTGTTACATAACCCCTTAAAATAGCCGCATAAGACCTAAGGGTAAGGTGTGCGATGGTGACAGACTCTTGGGGTTTCTCGGATAACATCGCTCGAGTGGTAATCTCTATCAACTTCCATTTTTCCCGTAGACGATCACGTTTGAGCTTGACTTGATGAAGCTCAGCTTGGGCTTGGTCAAGGGCAAAGCCCAAAGACGCCACCTCCTTTCCGAGCTCCGACAAATGGGCTTCGTAAGGGGCAATTCTACTGGATGAGGCCATCGCTTCCTTTGTCTGAGTAGAAAATTGGTTCGTTAAAGCCTTATATTTAAACTACCCAGATGATCACTGTTCAACGGCTATAAAAGTAACGGTCACAAATCTTAACGTTAAACTAAAGAAGTTGACATCTTATAAAAACATAAAGAAACATTTAACTGGATCAAGAGGGATTTTCCATTAATGAAATTTTGGGTCGTTACAACATTCCCCCCTTAAGAAATTTCGCCCTCGAAATTTTCCTTTTCCCACACTAAAACAAATGTGGGTAACTTAGCTTCATCATATCCTCCGACTCCCAAGTTGCTTCTTCAAACTTGTGGTTTCTCCACAACACCTTAACGAGGGGCATTGTCTTATTTCGTAGAACTTTTTCTCTACGATCTAAGATCTTCACTGGTTGCTCCTCATAAGAAAGATCGTCTTCTAATTGTACCACCTCGGAAGAGAGTACATGTGAAGGGTCTGGTATGTACTTCCTTAAGAGGGATACATGGAAGACATCATGCACCTTGGCCATAGTAGGTGGAAGTGCTAGTCGATAGGCCACAGCCCCAACACGATCAAGAATCTCGAATGGGCCGATGTACCTTGGACTTAACTTCCCTTTCTTTCCAAACCTCATGACCTTCTTCCACGGAGATATGCGTAAAAACACCATGTCTCCGACTTTAAACTCAAGGTCTCGTCGACGATTATCTGCATAACTCTTCTGTCGACTTTGGGCTGCCTTGATATGCTGCTGAATGGTTTTCACCTTCTCCACCATTTCTTCGACCATTTCTGGTCCAAGCAGCTTACGTTCACCGACCTCATCCCAACATGCTGGTGTTCTACACCTTTTCCCATACAGGGCTTCATATGGTGCCATTTGGATGCTCGAGTGGAAACTATTATTATAAGAGAACTCAACTAGGGGAAGATGTTGATCCCATCCTCCTTTAAAGTCCATTGAGCACGCTCTCAACATATCCTCAAGTGTTTGGATAGTCCGCTCGGATTGGCCATCAGTTTGAGGATGATAGGTCGTACTGAAGTTCAGTTCAGTATTCAGAGCATGTTGAAGACTCTTCCAAAACTTAGAGGTAAATCTTGGATCTCGGTCCGACACAATAGATAGTGGTACTCCATGCAACCGTACCACTTCCCTGATATATATCAGTGCCAGTTGATCCAAAGAGAAATCCTCTCGAATAGCAATGAAGTGTGCAGTCTTTGTAAGACGATCCACAATAACCCAGATTGCATTGTTGCTTTTGGATGTCCTTGGAAGTCCAGTGACGAAGTCCATGGTGATGTTCTCCCATTTCCATTCTGGTATGGGCAATGGTTGCATCATCCCCTTAGACTTCTGCCTCTCTGCCTTCACTTGCTGACACACCAGGCACTTTGATGTATATTCGGCGATCTCCTTCTTCATATTATCCCACCAAAAGTTTTCTCGGAGATCTCGATACATCTTTGTGCTCCCTGGGTGAATAGAGAAATTTGAACTATGTGCATCATCCAAAAGTTCCTTCTTCAGCTCCGAACTTGATGGGACACATAGTCTTTTCCCAAACCGCACAATTCCTTCTTCATTAACATTAAACTCTGAGGATTTTTCCTTTTTGATAGCTTCCACTTTTTCTTGGATTCTCGCATCATCCTTTTGAGCATCCTTTAACCTTTCCAAAAGAGATGGTTGAGCAATCATTTGTGAAAGTATTGATGATGTTCCCTTCTTTATGATTCCCACGTCCATCTTCATCAAGTCTAAGAAGATTGGATCATTCTCAATTCTCATCATTGATAGAATTGCTGGATCCTTTCTACTTAGGGCATCCGCCACCTTGTTCGCCTTCCCAGGGTGGTAATGTATTGAACAGTCATAATCTTTTATGAGCTCTATCCATCTTCTCTAGCGCATATTAAGCTCTTTCTGTGTGAATATATATTTAAGACTCTTGTGGTCAGTATATATCTCACATTTCTCTCCATAGAGATAATGCCGCCAGATTTTCAAGGCAAAGATCACCGCCGCCAACTCCAGATCATGCGTTGGATAGTTTCGCTCATGGATTTTCAACTGTCTTGAGGCATAGGATATCACTTTATCATTCTGCATCAGCACACATCCTAAGCCCTTCTTCGAAGCATCACTGAATACCACAAAAAGTTCCCCACTTGTGGGTAAAGTGAGCACAGGTGCAGTGATAAGCCTCCTTTTCAACTCCTTGAAGCTTTCTTCGCATTCATCACTCCAAGTAAACTTTACTCCCTTTCGAGTTAGCTTGGTAAGAGGGTTGGACAATCGTGAGAAGTTTCTCACAAATCGTCGCTAATATCCAGCTAACCCCAAGAAGCTACGGATATCAGTTACCGATGTTGGCCTCGGCCATCCCTCAATTGCATCTGTTTTGGAGGGGTCCACAGATATCCCATTGCTTGTGATGATATGGCCCAAGAATGAGACCTCCTTCAACCAAAACTCACACTTGCTGTACTTGGCATAGAGCTTCTCCTTGCGCAAAGTCTCCAGTACAGTTCTTAAATGCTCCTCATGGTCCTCCTTGGTTTTGGAGTATATCAGAATATCATCTATAAAGACTACCACAAATTTATCTAGGTAATCTCTAAAGACTCTATTCATCAAGTCCATGAATATTGCTGGAGCATTGGTGAGTCCAAAAGGCATTACTATGAATTCATAGTGCCCGTACCTTGTACGAAAAGCAGTCTTGGGGATATCTTCCTTCTTCACCCTTACTTGATAATATCCCGACCGCAAGTCGACCTTGGAGAAGTATTGATCTCCACGCAGCTGATCAAACAAGTCATCGATTCTTGGGAGAGGATACTTGTTCTTTATCGTGATTTTGTTAAGTTCACGATAATCGATGCAAAGCCGCATTGACCCATCCTTCTTCTTGACGAAGAGGACTGGTGCACCCCATGGTGATGCACTTGGGCGTATAAACCCTTTATCCAGATTCTCCTGTAGTTGTTTCTTCAGCTCTTCAAGCTCAACAACAGCCATTCTATATGGAGTCTTGGATATTGGTAGCGCCCCAGGTATAAGTTCAATTGAGAACTCAACATCTCTTCTTGGAGGAAGACCAGGAAGTTCCTCGGGAAATACTTCAGCGAATTCCCTCACAATAGGCATTTCTTCAAGGGTGGTTTCTTCCTTGGACTCAATCATCTGAGCCAGATATGCGTGCTCATAAGGCAGTAATATCCATGCTTGAGATGATGGAGCTAAAGGAGATTCATCTTCCTCCTGACACTTGTAAAGAATCGGGGGTCGATTCTCCATATGGAGTGTGATTTCCCTCTCCCGACAATTTATGTTGGCTCTATATAAGGAAAGCCAATCCATGCCAAGAATTGCATCAAATTCCACCAAAGGGAGTATGACGAGGTTCGCCGGGAAATTCAATCCACAGATTATAACAGGGGAGGAATTATACTCATGGGATGCAATGATTGCCCCATTTTCCGTACTCACCGACATCTTTACTTCCATGACTTGTGGTGGTGCAGGGATTATTCTACTAAACTTTTGAGATATAAAAGAATGCGTAGAACCTGAATCAAAAAGTACGTTTGCTATTCTTGAATGAATAACTAGCGTACCTGTCACCACTTCGTTGTCGGGGTTCACTTCGGCAGAAGTGATGGCAAAAGCTCTTCCTTGCTGTCTTGGAGGTTGTTGATTGCCTCCGATAACCCTTGGATTAGGGCATTGATTCACAAAATGACCCGGTTCTTTGCATTTGAAGCATTGAACAACGTGTTGAGGTTCGAACGGAGCGTTCCTCCCCTCCGTCGCAGCCGCGGGTCCTTCTTGCTGACAGTTAACAGCTAGGTTCCCTTCTCTTCCACACTTGAAGCATTTTTCTTGTCCCCCTAAGGCAATTTCCAGGGTGCTTCTTTCCACACTTTTGGCAAGTGGGGTGCTGGAATTTCTTAGCGCCGTTGGATTTATCCATCGGACCACCAGCATTGAAGTCCACCTTCCGCTTCTTGTCCCCATGATACCCCTGTGATTCTCCGATCTCCATTTCAACATTGAGGGCACATCGGACAATTTCCTCATAGCTGTCGAAGTCACGGATCGCTAATGCTTTCCGCAAGCTAGGCTTCAGCCCACCAAAGAAGCGGTCAACCTTGCATTCGGGGGTAACGACAAAGCCGGAAGCGTATCGTGCAAGCCTTGTGAAGTTTGCCTCGTACGCTCCCACAGATTCTTCATCTTTCTGCTTGAGGGAAAGGAAGTCCCTTTCCATCTTAAGACGGAGGGTGCGTGGAAAATATTTATCGAAAAACATCTTCCGGAATACCTTCCATTCCAAAGCCTCGATCTCCTCCTCAGGCTTCGTATTTTTGATCAACGTCCACCATTGATCAGCTTCACCCTCCATACGATAAGCCGCCAGGAGAACCTTCTCTTTTTCAGAGCATTGGAGGATGGAGAATATCTTTTCAATGGAGTTGATCCATTGTTCAGCAATCGTGGGATCGGATGATCCACTAAAAGTAGGAGGCCTTTGTCTCATGAAGCTTTCAATAGCGACTTGTTCTTTCTTAGGGGGGGTTGAACGTTCCTCTTGACTAGTGTTTCTATTCAAAACTTGAGTTAGCTGAGAGAGAAGCGTGACAAAGTTCGCGATTCCCGCTCCCATTGGATTGGGCATCTCATTGGTACAATCATCACACTGATCTTCACAACGGTTGTTAGCCCGAGTTCTCCTATTACCGGCCATTGGCTGGAATAAAAGGAAAGTTAGGGGTAACAATAAAGGGTAATCCAAAGACAAAAGTTGATGACTTATAAATAAACTTTAATCTCTTCAACTCATGAGTCTATAGGATTCAATCCAGGCTTTTCATGATCTTCCTTCTAACATATATTCTTAGGGGCATTTTTCTCTTAATAAGGGTTCATACTAAGATTGTAAATTTATCAAAACATATCCCCCGGGAGTGTCGTAACCAAGAGTGCAGCAAGGCCCGTTGTCGTGCACCAGTTCCCGTTCGAGTCTAGCTCAAAGCGGTGTTTTCGGGTTTTACCCCTAGGATACATCTGTGCCAGAGCCGCCTCTACCTGCTCGTATCCAGACAGGGATGTATTTGTTTGATAAACCACTTACTTAGTATTTACCAAAATTTAGGGATGTTTTTATTATGCTTAGTCTTGTATCTAAGGCTTTACTAGGGTTTCCTAATCCCAAAAATAACTAAACCTATCCTCTGATACCAACTATGACAACCCTGCTTTTTATTACAACTTAAACATGCTTTATTACATAAAACTTCACTTGATACAACAAAGAAGATCGAGAGGTTTAGTGTCTTTGGGGCTTAGGATCATTACATAAAAACTTTAAACATGAAATACAACATCCTTATTGAAAACATCCTTTACATGACCACTACATTCCTTCGTACTTAGCATTGCATGGGATAACCTGAGGACATGCATAAGAAAAGGGTGAGCTATAAAGCCCAGTAAGGGAGTACATAATGAATAACATGAGGAGTACAATACATGTTAGGCAATAGGCATATCAATAGAGCATAAGAGAGACATGAACATAAAGGCATGATAAAGCATGATAATCATAACATGGAAATGTGGCAACAACACTTAACATTGAATTAGCATGAGCCAAGGCTCATTGCACATGGAGCATGAGTAAACCCTCATTGCACTTGAAGCACGAGTAAACCCTCGTTGCACTTGAATTAGCATGAGTCAACACTCATTGCACATGACGTATCATGATACTATACTTTACCCAATGCATTGGAGCGCTATCAGGGCGCACCCTTCTTAAACATTTCATTTCATGCATAAGTGTGCCACATGGATCATAAAACATGGATTCATAAAACATAATCATTTCTTCCACGATAAAGGAATGTGGAATTCAAACATGAAACTTTACAATCAATACGTATATGTGCATAAAGGTGAATACCCTTGATGGAGAAATGGGCATGGTATTCACTACACAAAGACATTGGCTTAGAAAATTGGTGCGATTTCGGCAGCATAACGGCGTGACATAAGAATTCATAAAAAAGGTTGATGAGAGAGAAAGGGGTTCCTCATCATATTTACATGTAATGGACAGTAAGGAGATCATATATATATACATGTCCCAACAATAGAAATGGAATTTAGATTCATGATACAAAAGTATTGCTTGAATATAAAAGAGGAGAAAAAGGTTCCTTTCGGAATTTCGGCATAGTAACGGGTGTACATGGGAGGCATTTAATGAGAGAGAAAGGGGTCTCCCAACATTCAAACTATAAAAGGGCAGTATGGGAGAGGTGCGAAACCATACCCCAACATTCATAAATGAAATTAAAAGGGCAATACAACTTAAAGAAAATTGACAAAAATGAGAAAGGAAGAAAAAACCCTTACTTGGAAGTGTGCTTCCAAAGGCTAGAGAGAGGCTTGTGAGAGGATTCTTGGGAGCTTGGGGCACCTTGAGAGGATTCTAGAGAGAGTAGGGCAGAGTTTGGACGAACTTCAAGGGCTTTGGATGAGGAGGAAGTGGGAGCTTGGGTGGGTTTATATAGGAAAGGTGAGAGAATTCTTTATTATTTAGGTTTGGGACCCCTTATATTAAAATAATCCAAACCACAAACCATCCCATGGTATTTGCCCATGGTTTCTGGAAAAGGGAAGAGGAAAAAAATATTTTACAAGGCCAAGGTCCGAACTTATTAAAAAATTAGGGTTGCTTATGTGGAGGTGAGTCACACTCCCATGGAAATTAATTTTAAAAAGGCAAAGTGTTGAATAAGTCTTGAGGGCTCCATTAATGCTTTGAAAAGTGAGTCAAACAAACCCAAAACCTCATTATTTTATTGATAAAACTCATATTGGCCGAACATAGGGATTATGGTATTTTATTACATCACCATTGGGTCATTATGATGTCATAAAACACATTATATATTTAAATGGTATTTAATTTTTACCCAAAAATTTGACTGTCTCAGAAAATTATGAAAAATTCACCGTTGGATAATTTCGACGTCCTGATTCCAAAAATAATATTTATTTTATCTAAATAATTTTCTAAATATGTGAATTTTCACTTTTAAAATAAAAACAGACATTTATAAAAAATTCACGGGTTTTGACAGAAATGGCTTTCAAACCTTAATAAAAATTTTAATTGCATTCATAAAATTATAAGATCATTTATATTTAATAAATATTAATAATTATTTAATTCAAAAATCCTTTAATTTAATAAAATATAATTCTTAATTAAATAATAACTAAAAACATCATTTGTACTTTAAAAACTAATTACAATGCATCAAAAATGACTAGAAATTATATTCATTATTATATACAAAAATAATGTACATGAACATGGTGCTACTTATTTGTTACATAACCCCTTAAAATAGCCGCATAAGACCTAAGGGTAAGGTGTGCGATGGTGACAGACTCTTGGGGTTGCTCGGATAACATCGCTCGAGTGGTAATCTCTATCAACTTCCATTTTTCCCGTAGACGATCACGTTCGAGCTTGACTTGATGAAGCTCAGCTTGGGCTTGGTCAAGGGCAAAGCCCAAAGACGCCACCTCCTTTCCGAGCTCCGACAAATGGGCTTCGTAAGGGGCAATTCTACTGGATGAGGCCATCGCTTCCTTTGTCTGAGTAGAAAATTGGTTCGTTAAAGCCTTATATTTAAACTACCCAGATGATCACTGTTCAACGGCTATAAAAGTAACGGTCACAAATCTTAACGTTAAACTAAAGAAGTTGACATCTTATAAAAACATAAAGAAACATTTAACTGGATCAAGAGGGATTTTCCATTAATGAAATTTTGGGTCGTTACAAAAACATCATGTGACATACGGAAAACTAAGCAAATGAAATCAAATTTTTTAGATACTTTAGGACAACTATCCCTGAGTCATTTGTGACGTGTAATATTCAATCATACCTCAATATATTACACGGTTTGACTTGTATGATTAAATGTTTCCATTATCAGTTTAAAATTGATATTTTAGTTCAAAACGTTTCACTCACTAAAAACCAAACAAACACTCTCCAATTGTATTAATAATTTAGGGAAATGATTCATGAGTTATTTTTTTTTGTGTGTGAAGTAGTCTTACATAAAACTGACACACAATGTGACCAATATGATTCATAATGTGTGTTTCCAGTTTGAAATGACATTTTAGTAAAATGACATATATGTCATACTGAAAACTGAGCAAACACATTCATATTGTTTTAATAGTTTATAAAAACAATCCATCACTAATTTTTGATAGGTAGGAATTAGTTTCACCTCAATCTGATTCACAGTGTGACCGGTATAACTCTAAAAGTGTCATTATTTAAAATTGACATTAATTTTAGTAAATGAAAGAGTGACATACTCGAAACCGAATAAACACATTCACATTTTTTTGATATTTTAGCACAATGACTCATAACTCATTTTGGACGTGTATGAATCATCCCCAAATCAATAGGATGCACTGTGTGACCTTTATAACAATAAATGTGTCATTTTTTTATATATTGACATTTTATTAATGTATTCTTTTATATTAATGTTTAATTTATTTCTTTATTGTATTACTGACATAATATTTGATTTCTTATATAGGTGGAATCTTTTTCTCTAATTTAGTTGATTTTTTTGGCAATTGATATCATGGGTAGATATTTTTTAGTGGTGATGATGGGTGTCAAAAGATGAAACATTATTGATATAGAATATTTCATGGATAATTGTAAATATAATTATAAAAAAAAATTATTTAAAATGTAAATAGTAGTGTCTTTTTGTATATACCATGGGTGTACATTTTTGTGTTCATGATGAAAATTAAATGTGTATAGAATTGTTTGAAATGATAGCATTGTTCTAAATTTTAGGTTTTATATATCTTTTTAAATTGCTTTTCTGTTGTTTCTCGTTGTGTTATTATATCAATAGTTGATTGCAGGCATCTAGGCCATTATCATCAGTGCGATTAACATCACTTTTTTAGCACTATTAAAAGATAATTTCAACATTTTAAATGGAATATATATAGTAGTGGATGATGCATATACTTTCGATAAATAAATAGTTATTAAGACATTAAATAGAGTTCTAATAAATATTTATATAAATTAACTCAAACATAAAAGAGGTTGGTCACTGATCAAAATAAATTGATATATCAAATAAATGCATAATCAAATTAAACCCTATTAAATTTAAGTTGGGGGACAATTCAACAAATTAAATGGATTGTTTTGAAATTAATATTAATTTAACTCTGTTCGTCGACAGAAATAATTAAAATTTTAATTCCATAATTAAATTATTAAATTAATTTAATTTCAAATAAAAATTAAATTAATTTTCATCCAAATTAATTAATCTTTAGAATAATTATTTTTTTATTAAATTCCAGAAAATTAAATAATTAATATCTTGGATTATAATAAAATCCATAGGCACCAAAACCGTGCTCGGGTTCAGTATGGGTTGGGCCGAACCCAAAAAGTGTCATTCTAGGTCAGGAAAACGATGGTCGAGACTGTTTTGTGCCATGAGAACCCACCTATTTTGGGTATGGAAAACTTTTTCAGAGCATGAGTTCACGATAGTAGGGGGTTCATGTACACCTATTAGAACCAATTGTGGAAGAGGGTTCCCAGGTAGCTTGATTGTGGGAAAAAGGTAGCCCAACTAGGGTCACCTCGCACGACACTCGAGGGGAGGTCAATGCGTGGACTGGCCACATATCGGACGGAGATGGTGGAAACGTCTGAATGTAGTGATGACCATGAGGATAGAGTGGAATGGGTGGGGTGACCATGAAACAGTGGTAATGAGTGTTATGATGGTCCAGTGGGTCGTGGTGTGGTCACTGGAGAGGCTACTTACCTCGATTGGAAGGCATTACAGGCAGAAGCATCCTGCTTATAGCTGGACATGGTGGAGGCCTCCATACTGTTTTCTTTTCACTCAACAATTCAATCCCCACCACCCCTTGAGTATCTTACATGAAATTTTCAAAACTCCTTTCAAATTGGTTTATTAAAAGTGGAAAGATTCAATGGGAAGAAAATAATTTAGGAGCAAAAAATTATTGTAATTGGATCTGTCCAAAATTGAATGGCAGAAATAAAACCTCAAAAAATGTATATTTATATTGTTCCTCAATTATAACCCACAATAGTCACATTTTCAATCTCCATTAAAAATTTAGGATCGGTGTAACTTGGTCATCAGAAATTGGATCGATGTACGGTCAATTCCTTTGGAACCTAATTAAACACCTCTACATAATTTATTACAAATTAATTTTTCTTGACTTAGAGAATTAATGCGATCCTACTGATGTCAATTGGAGGTATTGTAGTACACAACGGAAGTCGAAGGGTGGGGAATTTATAATTTTCCATTTTTAGGGTGATGTAGCTTTGTCATATATGGTGATCAAATATCCAATATAGGTACGATGATCTCACATCAATTTAATAAGAAAAAAATAATGAATACCTTCTTTGGATCAAAGATGTGTTCTTCTATCGCACGTCGCAGGCGAGCGTTTCCTGGAGGATCTAAGCTCGAAACTATCTAATTCTTCCATACACACTTCACGAATTTTTGTGCTTGAAGATCTTCAAATTATGGGTGTTATAATAGTCCTCCAATGAGTAATTCGACATGACGATGATCACCATGATCCTTTCCCGCTGATCCGTGAATAAGATTGAAGATATAGACCATGTATGGGAGCTCTCTCTATCTCTCTCTCTATCTTGGATGTGGGGATGAAGGGAGAGAATCTCTCAAATTTTTGGTTATGAATAGTTCCCATGAATAGAGCCCTCCCCTACTTATATAGTGAAACATAACTAACAAGAAAGGGTTCTCCGGCCACCATATATGTAAAATCCATTAAAAAGAAATAAATAGAATGTTATGAATAACTAACTATGTCATTATTTCATTTATATTTTTATCATATACTTGTAATATATATTGAATTAATTACCTGATAAAAATAATACATTAACTAAACATAGAAATTCCCTCAATAATAAATAAACTATAAATAGTGAAATAATATTTGTTCTTAAAATATTGTTCCATATAATTACCTAAATGTTTGTAAATATTTTTAACAAATAAATTTATCCCAATTATTAAATACTCAAATAATAATGAGTTTATTTATTTTTTGATGATTCTTACTACTTGGAAAACACTTGAACCCCATTGTGGGGACCACCATGTCATATTCAACTATTCACCATAATTAGGAAGACTCTTAAATACTCTATTAGGTGTTACCCTCAAGGCCCTTATCTCGATAATAGTGAATATTATTCGCAGACCAGGAGAAAATTCTAGCAACCCATCAAGGCTCTTAAAGAGATAAGGAATAGTCATAGAAATGAAAATCATCCTACAAACATGTACTGTGTAAGAAAATCTCTTTGAATTATAGTACCTCATAAAGCATGATGTATAACTTGTGTCATCATCCCTTATTGCATTATTTTTTTATATATAACTGGACAGACATACATTCAACTCCCATGACCACTGATTTATAGAATGTAATACCATTATAATCAATGTGTCACAAACTAGGCCATAGTTCCATCAGACCCGACATCCTACTTGGTCTGAGACATGGCCCAAAGGGAGTTCCTAATCCCCATGGGCAAACAACTAGTGTCAGACATTAAATATGATCTATGTGGGAACAATTTCATCCCAATAAACTAGAAAAAAACAAATAATCTAAAAAAACTCAGCGCAAAACATTAACCAACAACTAATCATAAATAAATATACAATTGATCCAAGTATAAAGTACAATTGAACAACTAAGAACTAAATATAAAACCTGATCGCCACTAACATGATCTCAATGTTACCTCATGGTCACCACTATCCACAAACTGACCAGACACAAGGCCAACCTGATCCCATGATGAGCACTTTAACTAGATAACCTAATCCCGCAAAAATATCTGGGGTCTACCGACACCAAATGATACAATTAGGGTGTGAGATTCAAAACTTAGTAGACAACCACCAATGAATCCATATGATTCATTTCCATAAAACAGTACATTATGACTTGTTTTAAATATAGTTATGAAATTATTTTTTTCTTATCTTAAATAAATAGCATAACTTCCCATTTTTGAAAATACACATACCACATTTCCATTAATTCAAACAGTTTATCATTTTTGGAATCCCAAACTCAAACTAAAATCAAAACAACATGATACCAATTCATTCCTAAAGTAAATAAGCATTGTAAATATGAACCCAAGTGAAAAGAAAATAAACAAGAAAATATATATAATGATCATGGGAATTTCCTAAACATCATTAGAGCAATCCCTATACGTACTCAGTCTGAACTCGCATGCCATCATATGGTGTAGATCCATTGTATATAACCAACTGGCTACTCTAAACTAACATCACTAGTGGAAAAACCTACCTGGCCTCTAAGACATCTAATGGGTACCAACTGGTCTAATTGAGGTTGATAAGAAATCATCACTCATCCCTCTAAAATATTTCCATGAAACTCATGGAAATAGTACACTGTGTATGTAGGAGGCCCTCTCTGCATGAATCACCTTACTTTTCGCCACCACACTTACAAACCCCATACACTGACACCACATATATGATAACTCATAAAGCGACATCCCACTATAGGGGTTTCCTTCATATAAAAAACCTTTCACAAGTTCCAGTCAGGCCGTCACATCACACAAGCTTTCAAAACATTTCACGAAACACCTTAGAATGCCAATTGGTTTCACATAGTACATGTTTTAAAACAAAACTCCTAATGTATCTCAAGTGCCAAATGGTCCCTACACTTCTAAAGACAAAATACATTACAATGAAGTATCCACATAATTTTCCAAAACAAACACTGAACACCACTATGAAATATATAATGCATAACATGCCTTTAATATTTCATGTTCAATTCCATTTTCCCACACCACTTCAAAACCATCATGGAAACGCAACATGCTCAAAGGTTCCAAATGGTCATTCATACAATTTGAAAACCAACCAAATTTTACGATACCAAATGGGCCATCATTTCAAACATAACACTTAAAAACAACTTCAATCCCATTTTATAATATGAACTATTTAGATAACATGCATGATAAAGGGAAATTGAGAAATAGGGGAGGGGAAAAGGTTTAGTATTTTGAAAACTGAGGCTTTTAAGTTAAACAAGGCCATCATCATTTGGTGGAACATCCAAACATGAACCTAGTGCACATATGGATGTGCCTACATCCAATGACACACACATGAAATCCCAATATAGAATCTATAACCTTTTTAGAAAAACACAATTGAATTTCAAACCAACACACAAACTACACATGATAATATCATCTTAAAGATCACACAATTAATTATATGAAGTCAAAATTATGCTTCAACCACACTATCAAAATATTTTCCAAGTGAAAACAAAATTCAAATCACATTATTTCTCTTTAAAAGAACTATTTACAAAATAACAAACACCATGTGTGCATATAATGTACTAAAATTAGATGAAACTTGTTAAAAAAACTTCCACAAATACTTGGCAACATGAAAAAATCTTACAAGGCAAGGAAAACATACGAATGACATGAGAAAATAAATTTTTATATTATTTAAAAATCCACAAGAATTGAAGAATGATTTGGAAAGGAAAATAATGGAAACAGCTACATCAACAATGTGTGGATGCAACAATATTTTGGGAGAATATAGATCCAAGCCTGAGACATAATAATCCCACCCTAAATTCCATGAAATCAAATCATACAAAAACACTAACCCCTAGGGTTCGTCCAAGAGGGAAAACCCCACAAGGAAACCCATTGAATCAAAAGAGAAGAGGATGAAGAAGGGGAAATCAACCAAAAAACCTAATAAACTCAGCTTGGGACTTCAAGGATTGATCCATGGTGGAAGAGGATTCAAGGAGATTGGGGGGGGGGGGTTTGGGACCCCTTTATGCGCAAAAAATGATCAAGGGGGAGAAAAACCCCAAGGGGTATAAAAAGAGGGGAGGGTAGAGTAAGAACTATAAAATTTTAAAAATCTAGGAATCTCGCACAGTTTGGCCGTACGTTTACCAAACCGTGCACCAATTGTGAGGTAGCTACTATCCAAGGGGAGAATGACCACATAGACAACCTGCACGATTTGACTTACCGTGCTCAAATAGTGTGGTTGCTTCTAACCAACTCCAGAACCTTCCAATCAGTTACCTAGGCTGGTCCATGCGGTTTCCACTAACATTGTGCTACCCGTGCATGGGCCAACATTTCACCTCAAACTCAAAAACTAAAATGTTTAAGCTGAGTACTCAATCTAAACCAACACCAAGACATGAAAATCACAGAAAATAATAAAATAATAGAATATACAAGGTCAGGGTTTGACAATTCTCTCCACTACATACACATTATATCCCTAGAATGTCACCAAACTGAAGGATAACCAAAACTCGAATCCATGACCGATCACAATCGAAAGGAAACACAACACTCTGGGTGACCTTTCAGTACAAAAGTCACAGTAGGCCTATATAGAAGAAACCATATCACAATAATAAGGGGAGAACACGAGAGGGTTCTCACCACCATAAGAACTCAGCTAACACGAGCAAAACTAAAACCCAAATTAACACCACCTCGAGGTGACTAACATGGAAGTGAGGGAACTGACACAAACCCTTCCAAATTAACTAAATAACACCCCCACCAAGATCTAGAACTCCCAACACAACAAACCTAAACTCCTTTGCATGGGTGAAACAACAACATTACCAAAACTGAAAATTTCCCACACCATTGAAATCCCAAACACAAGGAGATAAACCCATGAAAAGAAATTGAACTCGATTAACAAACACGGAACCACTATCCTTATTTTTTAAGAAACACAACCACCTCTAAAAGAGAATAAATAAAAAAAATACCAACCCATGCAAGGGATAAGAACACTCAAGAATAACATTTCATTTATAGATCCACATTCTAATAAACACACCTACTC
This sequence comes from Viscum album, assembly GCA_963277665.1. NCBI lineage: Eukaryota > Viridiplantae > Streptophyta > Magnoliopsida > Santalales > Viscaceae > Viscum > Viscum album. The sequence goes on from OY728123.1 coordinate 1,465,753,896, forward strand.
TAGTAATTAATGAATAATTCTATCACACTTTTACAATGAAATGATAAAGTTACAACAATAGAAAAAAACAAAAACAAGTAAACAGTTAACATCTCCACCCCAACATGGGAGAAAAAAACTAAACCAAGGTTCCCCACACCCCAGTGATTACTGACTACGTGTGAGCTTCACTCTGAGGACTATAGTTAGAGCCCTGATGGTTAAAGCATTTTCTACCTCACAGCTAGAAGTAGATAACCTCTGATACATACATTTTCCTCAAGTGATACTTCCTACAAAACTTATCCAGGTAAAATAGATAGCTTCCACGATTGAATGTCTATGGAGGATTTCTACTATATGACTTTAAATGCACAAAATGGCCACATTGGTGGAACACAATTGAACAATCTTACAAACTAAAAGTGATAACCAATGAAGGATAATCCTAAAAGACTGGTTCCTCTAGTATGAACTCCTCACCATATGGGGAACCTTCTTGAGCATCAAGAGACACTGGAATACCAACTTCATATGATCTAAAAATCAACCCATCTAAAAATGATTAATCCAATAACTTGTCAAAATGAAGGTCCTTGGAAGAGAAGACACGCTCGTTGGTCTCTAGAGGAAGAACCCTAATAAAAAGAGATGTCTTCATCAGATCCTATGACAATAAGTCTAGAGAAAAGGAGACCAACTCCTTGAAATGTTCAATGTAGGTCTTCAGTATCATATGGCCTTACATAAAATTCACGATCTCTTCCTTTTACTTCATCTTCACCTCCACAAGTATAACCCATCAGATTAAAATAGACTTAAACACGTCCAATGTCATCCCAATTTTCATCGATGGTGGGAAAAAAACTCCCATTCATCTAAATATGGAACCTCAAATAAACCCAAAACAACATAAACCCAAACAACTTCAGTAGTTCTCAATAATTTGAAGACACTCTCAACTTCCTCAAGCCACTCCACTACCTCTAACACACCTGGATCACCAAGATAGACTAGAAAAAATGAAGAAGAAACAGAAAATGGGCATGACTCATTAGAAAACTTGGGGACTTTTCTGGTTAGCATATTCTGCACATCAAAACACAGAGACAAAAATCAACATCCCACTAAATCATGACCAAAATAAAATCTTGGGCCAATAAACTAGCTCATGATCCGTACACATTTAAACAAAACCAAAAATGTTCTTTTAAAAAATTCCATTTTCATTTTAATTTCAAACCCAGCTTCTTTGAAGGAAACTATCCGAACACAAAATCCACTTTTCACAAAATAAAAACAATATTCTAAGACAAAATCCAATTTAGGAAAACCAAGAAGTACCATTTATCTCAAATAGTCACCCATGGAATCTTACGAACCATAAAAAATGTGCCCATAAATTTACATCCACATGTTCCTACATGCACTTTCCACATACACCCACACATCTGTAAACTTTCTTAATGAGTAAAAAGGGCTACACTTACCATTTAATTATCAAACCAAAAGAATTTTCCAAAGTTTCAATCAATTTTTTTTCATTAAACCCCATTTCTCCAATCCAAAATTGTTTCAAAGAAATAATTTTTTTTCAAAAACATTTTTATTTCAAAAGCTCACCCACAACCACCAAAACCACAACAAAACACAACCCACATAAAACTACCAAAATGAGGAACTAGTGTCTATGCATAACTTGGGGACATGGTAGTGAACCATGCCCCATGTAAGCATAAACACTATGTGGACCCTGAACCATGAACTCAGACTCCAAATGGGTCACTACTCCATGAGAGATCACAACATGACACCAGAATGCCTCCATTTTCATTCCTCAATCCAAAAAAACCAAAACAAGATAGGACTCAATTCTTGAACCACCCCTAACAACTCAAGTATCTTCATGAATGGAATTGATCATGCACCAAACCATAACCTACCTCTTGATCCCAGAAAAGTTTAGTCTTCAATCTACCTAACACCCCAAAAATAAAGGGCCTAGTCTGATACCATTTTGTCTTGAACTCGGCCGGAGTTCCATCTAACCCGACATCCGAACCGGTTCGAGAAATGCCCTGAATGGAATTCCCGATCCCCATAGACTGGAAACTAGTGTTGGGAATCAAATATATTCTATGTAGGAATGATTTAAGCCCAATTATCCAGGATAAAATAAATAAACAAAATAAACTGATCACACAGAAATAACCAATAACTAATCATAAATAAATATATAGCTGATCCAAGAACAAAGTAGAACTTAACAACTGAGAACTAAACACAAAACTAGACATCCACTAACACAATATCCATGGGACGTCATGGTTACCACCATCCATAAACCAAACAGCCACAAGGACAACCTTCTCCCATGATGACCACTCGAACCAGAGAACCTAGACCTATAAAACATCTCAGGTCTACCAACACCGAATTGTATAAGTAGGGTGTGAACTTCACATCTCAATAGGAAAACACCAATGAATAAGTATGTTTACTTTCCCAAAAAAGTCCATTAACACTAGTTTTAAATATAGTTATAAAAATATGTTTCTCTCATTTTCAATAAATAAAACAACATAACCTTTTTGAAACATCAGACATCACATTTACATTAATTCCAATAATTTATCATTTTTGGAATCCCAAAACCAATGTAAAATACAAACAACGTGATTCCTAGTCATGTTGAAAATAAATATGCAGTGTAAATAGGAAACCATGTATAGAAGAAAATAAAAATTCAAATACAGATAGTGACCATGGGCATTTACTAAACATACCTAGAGCGATCTTTGGATGTACTCGGTCTGGATTCACCTACTAGAATATAGTGCATATCTATAGCCTATAACCAATAGAATGCTCTAAACTAGGCTCACCAGTGACCCAAACCACCTAGCCTCTAATACATCCAGTGGGTACCAACCCATGTAATCAGGGTTGATAATAAACCATCATTCAACCCTCTAAAAGGCACCTAGGAAACCAATGGTAATAGTAAACTATGTAAGTATGAGTACCTTGAATGTGTGATTCACCTTACCTACCACCATTGCACTTGCCTACCCCATATATTGACACTACCTACACTATAACCCCTATAGTTAAATCCCTCTACAGGGGTTCTCATTAAAACGACCCTACTTTTTCTTACATAATTATTACATCATTTTAAAGATAAAAAACATAAACTCATTACAAAAATAGGATCAAAAGCATCAATGTATTGGGAAACCTAGGACCATACATAACTTTTACAACATATAAATAAACATTTATTTAATTCCTTCTTCTCAAGCTTCTTAAGGGCCATTGAATTCTCCGTAGTACATGTAGTCACCTGAGGATATACATCCAAAAGGAGTGAGTCAAAATCCCAGTAAGAGGATATATAAGAACATGAAACACTATAACCAAGGGTGAGAATAATCATTATCATCATAAAATATGAATAATATAATAATCATGAGAGGAATCATTAAAATAATACTTTTAATGTGAAAATGCATAAAAATGAAACATCGTGTCTTAGTGGTCAACTACCACACATAGTTGTGAACAAAAATAGAATCATGTTCATGCATATTCCATTTTAATCATGTAGTTATTCAAATCACTCATTTAATTTTAGAACTATATAATTCTGGGTGCACCAGTCACATCATAACATTTACATTGCCCCATATAACTCCGGGCGCACCCATCACATCACAATGTTTACATTATCATGCATGCCACATAAAACATATATCAATATGGAACATATAATAACACATGGAAATGAATGGGTTTAATTTCATATGCATAAATTCACCAAATTTGGGATATGAAGTGAAATAGGGAATAACATACTTGATATAAGAATCATCAACCTTGAGTGAAGGAAACAATCTTGAGAAGTAAAACATGCGTTTTTTTGAAAGATGATTTCTTTTGGAAAACAATGTGTGTCTCATAAACTCAAGTAGAAATTACTTAAATAAATGAAAAGGTAATATAATGATAAATAAATTATTTTTATGTAATAAACATACTAAAAATTTAGTTAAAGGGAAAACCCAATGAATGATAGTTGGGTTCAGGAATTCCACTTACCTAAAGTTTGAATGCTTCCTTCACTTTAATTTACTGTATAACCACTTTATATTAATTAAATAACAATTAAAGAAAATTTTATAAATAAATTCCATTCATTGTGGTTTTATCTAGTTCATTTATGGGCTTTTCGATGAGTTATATATTTTAATTTCATCGTTTGAGAGCATTCATTTTCCTGGTTTTCATGATCAGTTCACTTTGTATTCTTGAATGGAAGTTCGATTATAATGAAGATGAAAATCCAGGATTTTTGTTATCTTTTATGAATGATATTGAAAAAATTAAATTATCTTAAAAATAATTTCTTAATATACCATGAGGGTGATTCATTAGCTAAAAGTTAATTTTGATTGTTTTAGGTTAATTTTAGCAGTTTTTTCGAACACTACGAACTTATTTTGGTTTATAATTTAGTATCATGTGTATATGTTATTCATAGAAAATAAGAAAGAGTTATGGAATAAACTTTAAAATATATTTTAAACCATTTAATTGTCTCATTAATATACTTTAATATGTTTATGTAAAATGAACGGTCATCGCCCCTGATGTCGGTAAATTGACACTTCACGGATGAGAATTTCGTTGTTAAGATAAGCGGGAGGGAGGAAGGAGTTAAATGTTGAATATTACATTAACATGATATAATTATATTATATGTAAGATAATTTAGTTATCATTTATTTTATATTAATGGATTTTAGGAGAAAATAAGAAAATGAATTGAAATTAAAAGGAAATTGTAAAGAAAAGAGAGAGGATTTGCCTCTTGAATTATCTTCCTGAGATCCTCCTCAAGGCAGCTGGGCTTGATCTTTTTATGAGACCAAGAGCTTCTAGACATGGGGGAGGGACTAGGGAAGAGTATTGAGAAGAATATACAAGTATTTAAGCTTGATAAGTGTGAGGATAAGAGGGTGTGAGGGTGGTATTTATAGTGGAGGGGAGGGGTGTTTTCTCCATATTTTAATCATTAGTTTATTATTTTTCAACAAGATAAGAAATAGTGAAGATTCTGGTGAATAAATAAATAAATAAGTGATTTTGAGTTTGAAAAAATATCCATTTACATCATCCACAACTCAAACGTGATGCATAAATTCATTTATTTAGCATATTTCGTAAATTATCAAATTTCACCATTCAGCAAAAATTACAGTATTTCAGAAAAATACCTAAAATTAACCATAACCATTTTTCAGCATGTAGAATTCAAAAATAAAAACTATTTTGTGAAAATAAATTTCCAAATAATAGTAATTTAATTTTTAATTAAAATCATCATTTTCCTGGAAAATACAAATTTTAAAATTATAACTGATTTTATAACACTTTGAAAAATTACTTAAGGTCTCCTAAAATTATCTTAAAAACATTAGATATAAAAATATGAACTTATTAATACATTTTATGGAATTAAATATTTTTTAAATTATTAAATTGATCATATCATTGTAATTAATTATTTGTGACATATAAAAATACCATCACTGAATTAATAATTTTTAAAATATTTATTTACATATAATATGATATAATTATATCATATTATCGCTTATAATATGTATAAATTTTATTTATACAATCATTGGTATGATTACTATTCACTTAGTTAATTTACTATTCTGAAGGGTTATATTACTATTCATAATGGTAATTTAACAATTCAATAAAAATTATGTTTGTCCCATAATATTGCAAATATATTACCTTTCACAACATTGTATGTTTTATTTTCAATATTAATTACATGGAATTGGAATAATTATTTTTGATGGATAGTCTATAAAGGTCACATAGTATTTAGTAGTTCATTGAATAATGATGTGGTATCGTGTTTCCTAATGCGATTATAAAAAGGGAAATTCCTTTCATAAAACTTTAGGTCATTACATTCTTCCCCCCTTTAGAAATTTCACCCATGAAATTTAGTTTTACAAAAATAGGTATGGGTACTTATAGTTCTTCACTTACTCTTGTTCCCAAGTGGCGTCTTCATACTTATGGTTCCTTCACAACACTTTGACAAGGTTTGTTGTCTTGTTTCCTAGAACCTTATCTCTCTGGTCAAGAATCTTTACTACATGATCCACATAAGAGAGATCATATTCCAGATGTACCACATTGGTGTTTAATACATGTGAGGGGTCTGGTTTGTACTTCCTCTAGAGTGATATGTGGAACACATTAGGAACTTGATCCATATTCGGTGGAAGTGAAAACTGACATGCCACGACACCTATGTGATCAATGATCTTAAGGGAGAAAATATATCTTGGGATAAGTATCCATACACTTTGAAAACCACATGGATCTTTTCTATAGTGATATTCGATAAAAGACATTATATCCAATATCGAACTCCAAGTCCCTTCGACGGTTTTCAGCATAGCTATTTCGATGAATCTGAGAATCTTTGATATGTTGATGGATGGCTTGAAACTTTTCAATCATCTCTTGTATAATATCAGGTCCAAGTAGCATTATTTCTCCAATTTCATCACAACATGGTAGAGTTTTACATCGCTTTCCATACAGATCTTCATATAGAGACATCTGAATGCTCAAGAGGAAACTATTGTTGTATGATAACTTAACCAATGAGAGATGCTAATCCCCTCCACCTTTGATTTATAATGAGTAGGATCTTAAAATTTCTTCATGAATTTCAATAGTCATTTCAATTTGTCCATCAGTTTGGTGGTGATAGGGCTTTCTGAAATTAATTTTAGTAATAGAGGCATGTTGAAGACCCCTCCAGAATTTATATGTGAACCTAAGATCCAGATCTGAGAAAATCGAGAGTGGAACCCCATGTATTGTCACCACTTCCATCACATATATAATAGCATATTTCTCAAGAGAGATATCTTCCTAAATAGCAATAAAGTGAGCAGTTTTGGTGAGTTGGTCCACCATAACCCAAATCACATTATTTCTTTTGGATGTCTTCAGTAGACCCGTGAAAATGTCCATGATGAAATTCTCCCATTTCCATATGGTCATTGGAAATGGATGAATCATCCCTTTGTACTTATTTATCAATTATTTAACTTCATGACATATTAAGTACCTTGAGATATACTATGAAATATCCTTCTTCATGTTGTTCCACAAGAATTGTTTTCAAAGATCACGGTTGATCTTGGTACTCTTAGGTTGGATAGAGAAGGTTGAGTTATGTGAATTTTCCAATTTCTCCCTCTTATCCTAGGTGATGAAGGCACACAAATCCTTATTCTAAACCGAATTACACCATCATAATTGATATGAAACTCTTTTCTCTTACCTTACTTTACTTTATTCACCTTATTTGGAAACTTTAGATCATCCCTTTGGGATATTATCTTAGATAAATAGTTGAGAAATCATTTGGAAAATGTAGGATGTATTCCTTTCTATAATGATTTCCAAATCCATCCTTTTCATATCAATTAGGATATTGTCTTTCAAAATTTTCATCATGGATACAGTAGTAGGTTCTTTATTTCTCAGAGGATCAACTACTTTGTTTTTCTTGCCCGGAAGATTGTAAATAGAGAAATCATAGTCTCTGATTAGCACTAACTATATTATTAAATGCATTTTGAGATACGTTTGTGCGAATATATACTTTTGGATCTTAGGATCAATATATATATCACACTTCTCACCATAAAGGTAGTTCTGCTATATTAATAAGGTAAAAGTCACAAAATCTAGCCCCAGATCATTTGTTTGGTAGTTCTGCTCACGGATATTCAAATTCCATGAGGAATAGGCCATCAAATTATCATTTTTCTTGAGTATACAACCCAATACTTTCTTGGAAGAATCACTGAATGTTAAAAAAGTTTTTATACATCTCGATAATGTGCCTACAGGTGCAGTGATCGGTCTTCTCTTTAGCTACTTGAATTTTTCCTCACATTCTTCCATCCAAACATACATTACCCATTTCGTTGTTAACATAGTTATAAGTCTTGAAAATCATGAGAAATTCTCAAAAAACATTAATATTGCCCTATTAATCCAAGAAAAATATTGATTTCTATGAAAATAAATAGTCTGGTCCATTACTCAATTGCCTTTGTTTTTGAAGGGTCTATAGAAACTCCCTCACTTGTGATCACATGTCCCAAGAATGTGACTTGTTACATCCAAAAGCCACACTTTCTGAAAATGGAATACGACTTCTCTTTCCTCAATATCACTAAAAAAAGTCTTAGATGATATTCATGTTCCTCCCTAATCATGGATTAGATGATAATATCATCAATAAACACTATAGAAAATTTGTCGAGGTAATGTCTAAAGACTTTGTTCATCAAATCCGTGAAGATTGTGGGGGTGTTAGTAAGTCTGAAGGGCATAAAAAAACTCATAGTTCACATACCTTGTATGGAAGGAATTCTTATGAATATCTTTATTCTTCACCATTGGATGATGATATACAGAAAAATTATCCAATTTTGATAATTATTGATCTCCTATTATCTGATCAAACAAGTCATCATTCCTCAGAAGATGATACATGTTCTTTATGGTGATCTTGTTGAGTTCCCGATAATCGATACAAAACCACATTGACCAATCCTTCTTCTTGACAAAGAGAACCAGTTCTTCCCATGGTGATTCACTAGGGCATATGAACCATTTGTCCAAATGCTCTTGCATCTACGTCTTAACTCCTCTAGTTCGATAGTAGCCATCCTATTAGGACAATTCGAGTTTAGAGTAGCTTCGGGTATTAGTTCTATTGATAACTCTACCTCACGTTCTAAGGGTATTCTGGATAACTCTTCATGAAATAAATCACTATATTCCCTCATCATGGGAATTTCTTCTGGGTTGACACTTTCGTTTGACTCAACCATTTGAGTGTTGTTTTCTTCTTCATTGGGAATCAACACCCACATGGTTGAAGGATTTTTCTAAGGATATTCATGATCTTCCTTGAATCTATAGAGGACAATGCGATGGTTCATAATATGAAAATATATTTCCTTTTCCCAATAGTTTATTTGTTCCCTATATAAATAGAGCCAATCCATCTCTAGTATAGAATAAAATTCTACTAAGGGAAGTATCAAAAAAATTTCTGTTAGAATATTCCCACATACACCAATAAGATAAGATTCCAACACTTGGGTTGCATTGATTAAAAAAATTCGTGTATTTACACATATATATACATCAAGTTTCCAGGGATTCAATTAAATAATTCTATTAGACATGAAAGATATAGAAGAATGTGTAGAACTAGGATCAAATAATACGTTTTCCATTTTTGAGTGAATCATAAGTGTACCTTGTACAACTTCATTATCTTTCTCCACTTATTAAGTAGTGATGGCATAATCCTTCCCCTGGTGTTTTGGTTTTGGTGACTGATGATGCTAATTATCCTCGAGGACTCATGGTTTAGTGAACAAGATTGCATAGTTCCCTTTCTCCCTACAGTTGTAGGATTGGACCAAAGGCAGTTATCTCCTTTCCTCCACCACATTTTCCTTCCTTTTTAAGTCTTCTCAACATTCTTTAGCTCGGTGGCCCCCACTCCCATATTTAAAGAATTTTCATATACCTTTGAGGCAGTTCCCATGATGTTTCTTCCCAAATTTTTGTCATGTGGGTGGTTGAGTTTTCTTTCCACGTTTCTCATTAGATCCTCCATATTGAAACTCCATCTTTCGTTTCTTATCACCATATCCATGGTAATATTCTCAAAAATCCATCTCCACTTTGAGAGAACGTCTAAAAACTTCTTCATAACTCCTAAAGTCTCAAATATCAAGGTTCTTTTGAAGGTGTGGTTTTAAACCACTAAAGTATCGATCAATTTTGTTATCACTGTTGTTAACAAAACCCAAAACATACCTTACAAGGCTTGTGAAATTTTCTTCATAAGCTATGACGGATTGTACTTCCTTTTTCGTTAGTTATACGAATTCTCTAAAAAAAATTTATAAAGAGTTTTAGGGAAATATGTAACGCCCCGACCGCAGTTACCCAGAGTCGGTGCCTTATTACATAACATTGACATGATCACAAGAAAGATCAAATCTCGAAAGACCAATTGGTTTCGTAGCATTAGAAACAGTAGATATATTCATAAGTCTTACATTACATCATAAAAATGAAAACTATAACAACATATTTTCTTCATATTCCACACTCATATCCCCACATACTATCCCTGCAGGTCATTCGTAAATTACTTCTTCACAACCTGGGAAAAATAAAACATTGAAAGGGGTGAGCTCAAATGCTCAGTAAAGATAACAATATAGCAGAAATTTTCATAAATAAGAAAAAACATTTAAGGAAATGTATAACTAAAACAAAATCCTTTTAAACTTGAACTTCAACATAGTATGGAAAAATAAAATTAAATAATGTCATTTACTTATTCACATGGATATTCTTCTAATCGAATAATCACATGCAATATCAATAACAAATTTCATAATGATGGAATGCATAATGCCAGACTATCATAACCACATAGCCAAGGCCTCGTGCCAAGACTACAAATAATATTTTTCCAAGGCCTTGTGCCAAGACACTAGTTTGTCTCATGAGACCTACCGATGTATCGAGGAGCTATAGCGGGCTCCACCCATCACATATTAAGTCCAATACATTCCAATATGAAAAGGTTTAAACATAACATAAACATTTGTATTAAACCTAGCATAGGAAATGTAAATACTTCATCCATAAACCATGAATGGTATAAAAATAACACATCCACAGTCAAACATATCACAAAACCTCCAATACAATATATATGTTTTGTATCATTATAAATCAACTTCAAATAAGCATAAAATCCATCAAAGGATGTTGACATAGATGAAATCAAAACACTTTTTAGAGAAATATCTCTTTCAATTTTGAAATCATTTAAGAGTCATATATTTATAAAATAAAAAATTTTCTTTGAAAATATTCTTATAAGCTTGTAAGGGATGCTTCGACGATTTTATAATAGTGGAAAATAGTCGCACCCACCGTATAAGTTAAAAAAACATTCTTTCCTTAATTCTGTCGAAAAGGTTAAAAAGCACCTTGTTTGGAAAATGATGGAAAGATTCCTTTATAAACCTTTTATAAAAAGTCAAACAAGGGTATAAATGACATTAAACCATATTTTGTAAAATAGTAATAATCTTTTGAAAACGTTTTTAAGAAACATGGATGTGGATGATAAAGAGATCCCAGTAGATTATTGCATATAAACATCCTCGAGTAATGAAGAGATTGCAAAATAAAACCTTACCTTGTAATTTTTTATGGTTGGGGGTAGGTTAAACTCTTGTATAATGGTGAAATAATTTTTATTAAATTATAAAATAATCATATATATTAATATGATATCATATATGATCTTTTAACATTGACTTGTTAATAATATCTTAGTATTATCGTTGTTTCGGGTGTTAACTTACTCGTTTTCTTTTATATGTTTTGTTATGTAAGCCATGTTTGTCATGGATATGTTGTATCTTATTCATATACAAGATGATATCAAGTACTTAAACATTATTTTTAAATCATAAAATGATAATTATAATAGAATGGATACGATGGAGAATGAATCTCATCGCATTCGTGGAGACGGTAGTCCGTAGGTACGCACGAGCGACAATATCATTCTTTTGATATTAAAATAATATATAAATGGATGGTATATCACATATAAAGAATAATTATCATCCTATATTTATTATTTACATGAATTAAAAACCATTATTATACCCATCCAAATAATAATATATTGAATAACAATTACACCACGACGTGGAGACGGTAAGTCGTACATACGCACGTATGGTGACATGTCATTCAAAGGATGGATGTAATACTGAATATGATTGTACCATATTTATAATAATATTACAGTATATAGGAGATAATGGATACATTATTTTAGAAAGGTAATAACAAAGAAAGAAGAAGTTGAAGAAGAAATGAATTTGAAAAATGGTGGTGAAAACATTACCTCTTCTTCAGGTTCTTCCTTTTGATTCGATCAAAAGGGCTCCATAGGTTGGCTTTCTGATCAAACTAAGGCCTCTAGGTTGTAGTGAGGGAAGTTTAGAGAGTATTTGGGCACAGGTTGGCCGAACCAAAAATCTTTGAATGTGTAAATTATTGAGAAGGGGGAGTTCCCTTTTATAAGAGGGGTGAGGGGAACCTTTGGAAAAGCTAGAAATATTATTTTATAATAAATTCATATTCGGTTTCCAATGGCTCCAAAGTGGATTATTTAAAGTTTAAGGTGGGGATGGATCGAAAAACACTCAACCAATAGAATTTAGACAGGTTTGGGTTACTATATTAACCTTATCATTAAGTATTAACTCTTTGTTAATTAGTTTCACTTTTACAATGTCTCTTTGTATTTTTATATTATATGGTTAATAAACTTACTATATACATCCAAGAGACCCCCAAGTGGTCCCTTAATGATACAGCTATAATGAAATAAATCTCTTGGAGAAACCTTAGATTTTTAGGAATTTAATATCAATTAATAATATAATATTTTTTTTAAAAACTCTTTTATGTCAATTATGACACTATTCAATAATTGATTTTTGTAAAAATCATAACAAAACGATTACTTAGAAAAAAGTTAATTAAGTAAATCCTAAATATTCATATTAACCTATAAAATTAGTGTAATTCATAAAAAGTCTCAAATTATATTTATTTGTGTATTTATAATATCAATTATTTTAATTTTATACTATTATGGTAATTACTGCATCATCATTGTGTCATAAATAAATTAAGTTTTTTAATGTCTAAAAATTATAAATAAATATAATTATGTATGAAATCATTTTATGTTTCTAATGAATATTTAAAATTGAATTTATATTATGTATATCCCTATATTAAAAATGTTTTAGTAAATAAACTTTGATTTTAACGTTTTTAAATCTTCTTTGAATTAAATAATAATAAATGTCCTAATCTAATCCAAGTTGACCTAAATGATAATATTTTGTTCCTAAGGTTGTTGTTGGTCGAGATACACTTCTCCAATAGAATTAGGACATGTGTTGGGGTAATATTAATATCATTGTTACCCTTAATTACCCTATTTACTTTTAATCGTGGTAAATAAAAGTAAAAAGTTACTATTCACTGAAACTTATTTTCATCTCATTGAACCACATTTTACTACTTGATATTAACCATGTCTCTTGGATTTTTAAAATTCCATTCCCAGAAGCGGTAAAATTAAGTTTTATGAAAAATTCAGTTTTTTAACTACCACTTAGTGGTTTCACTATTCATCAAAAATTGAAGTTTTTCAGAACAATGCCAAAATTTCACCTTAAGCTATAATTGATATTATGAATTCAAAAATAATGTCTATTTTACAAAATTACAAACATATATGTTTCATTAATTAATTTTATAATTAATTCTCGCGGTCACAACAAATTGCGTGTTTTTAAGAAACAATATTTATTAAAAGATTGACAATTGTTTATGTCCAATTTAAAAGTGAAATTAATTCTAATGAAGGCCATTGGATAAAATGGTAAAAATATATTCTAATTATACTTTAAAACAACTCAATAATATAATTTATCACTATAAATTATTTTGATTAAAAAAAGTTGTTTTTAGGTATTTTTCACTATTCATAAAAATTGGAAGTTCTCAGAAAAATAACAAAAATTCGACTTAGGATAATTTCGATGTTCCGAATCCAATAATGAAGTCCATTTTGAAATATATAATATATATAATTTGAAAAAGTAGGTATTACTATTCATAACGGCTAGTTTGATTGGTTGTGGTGTATTAGAACTTGATGTTGCGTACAACACACGCTATCGCATTATTCAAAGAGAAGCATACTGTAGAAGCTTGGGGTGTTACATTCTCCCCCCCTTCAAATAATTTCTTCCTCGCAATTTCTAGAATACTACTTCATGAGAAGACTCAGGTGGATCTTCATAATAAGTTCCTCGGGTTCCCATGTTGCCTCTAGCATCTTATGTTTTCTCCACAAAACTTTTACCAGACGCGTCGTCCGGTTTCTCAGTAGTTGTTGTCTCGTATCTAGAATCCTGACGGGCTATTCACAATAAGATAGATCGGGTTCCAGCTCTAATTTCTCATAGGTGAGTACATGCGTTGGATCAGGCATGTATTTACTCAATAGAGATACGTGGAACACATCGTGAACTTTGGAGAGACTTGGCGGCATTACCAATCGTTAAGATACAACCCCAATTCGTTCTAGAATTTCGAAAGGTCCGATGTACCTGGGACTCAATTTACCTTTCTTACCAAAATGTATGACTCCCTTTCATGGAGATACCTTTAATAAAACATGATCAGTGACTTGAAATTCCAAATCCTTCCTTCGATTATCGGTATAGCTCTTCTGCCTACTTTGAGCTGCTTTGATGTGATTTTGGATTACCTTCACCTTTTCCATCGTTTCCTCCACCAGTTCTGGGCCTACAAGTTTTCTTTCACCAATGTCATCCCAACAGGTTGGTGTACGACATCGCTTTTTGTATAATGCTTCATATGGTTCCATCTGAATACTCGAATGTAAGCTATTGTTATAGGAAAATTCTACAAGAGGTAAATATTGATCCCACATACCCTGAAAGTCAAGTGAGAAGGATCTCAACATGTCTTCTATGGTTTGAATAGTTCATTCTGATTGTCCATTTGTTTGAGGGTGGTAGGCAGTGGTCAAATGAATTTCAGTATCCAAGGCTTTTTGAAGACTTTTCCAGAGTCTTGAAGTAAAACGGGGATCACGATCAGAAACAATCGATAGGGGTACTCCATGAAGTCTCAAAATTTCATCAATATATTGTCTTGCTAGACGTTCCAGTGGTAGATCTTCTCTTATAGAAAAAAAATGTGCAGACTTGGTAAGACGATCAACAATGACCCATATTTCATCGTTCCTTCTAGGAGTCTCTGGTATCCCCATGACAAAGTCCATCGTAATATTATCCCATTTCCACTCCGATATGGGAAGAGGTTGCATGACTCCTCTAGGCTGTTGCCTTCCAGCTTTCACTTGTTGACAAACCATACATCTTGAAAAAAAAATTAGCAATCTCCCTCTTCATGTTGTCCCACCAAAAATGTTCCTACAAATATCTATACATTTTGGTGCTCCCAGGGTGTATAGAGAAATTGGAACTATGAGCATCATCCAGCAATTCCCTTTTTAGATCAGGTATATTGGGAACACAAAGTCTCTTCCCGAATTTCAAAATTCCATCTTCATACACAAAGTCTCTCAATCGCCAATCATTCACAGCTTTAATATTCTTTTTAAATTCTTAATCATCAGTCTGATAACTCTTAATCCTTTCTAGTAAGGATGGTTTGGCAACCATTTGAAAAATAATTTATGTTTCACCTTCCATGGTTATTCCCATGTCCATCTTCACTAGAACCATAAAAATTGGATCCCTTTCAATTCTCATATTGTTCAATACCCCATGGTCTTTTCTACTCAAAGCATCTGCCACCTTGTTTCCTTTCTCTGATTGGTAGTGGATCATGCAATCATAATCTTTGAGTAATTCAAGCCATCTCCTTTTCCTCATGTTGAGTTCTTTTTGTGAGAAAATATACTTCAAACTCTTATGATCAGTATAAATCTCACATTTTTCAGCATAGAGGTAGTGCCTCCATATCTTCAAAGAAAAGATCACCGCTGATAACTCAAGATCATGAGTAGGATAGTTTTTCTCATGAATTTTAAACTTTCGTGATGCATAGGCAATAAACCTATCATTCTTCATAAGGACACAACCAAGTCCCTTCTTCGATGCATCACTATAAATAACGAACCCATCATTCCCCGATGGTAGAGCCAATATAGGAGCATTGACTAATCTTATCCTCAGTTTGTCAAAACATTCTTCACACTCTTTTGTCCAAACAAATTTAACCCCTTTACGTGTGAGCTTTGTTAATGGGTTATCCAATCGGGAAAAATTCTGGACGAAACGTCGATAATAGCCTGCTAAACCAAAAAAACTACGTACCTCAGTTATACTCATCGGTGCAGGCCATTCTTGGATTGCCTTGGTCTTAGAAGGATCAATAGAGATTCCATATTTAGAGACAATATGGCCAAGAAAAGAAATCTCCTGAAGCCAGAATTCACACTTGCTAAACTTCCCATATAATTCATGTCTTCTCAGAGTCTTCAGGATAATGTGCAAGTGATTTTCATGATCTTCGTATCTTTTAGAGTATACCAAGATATCATCAATAAATACCACCAAAAATTCATCGAGATATTCCTTGAAAACTCTATTCATCATATCCATGAATACAGATGGTGCATTAGTCAATCCAAAAGGCATTACAGTAAACTCGTAATGCCCGTACCTGGTTCAAAATGCTGTCTTCGGAATCTATTCCTTCATCACACACAACTGATGGTATCCAGATCGAAGGTCAATCTTTGAAAATTATTGAGCTCCATGAAGTTGGTCAAATAAATCCTCAATGATAGGTAGAGGATACCTGTTCTATATTGTTATAGCATTGATATCTGTGTAGTCGATACATAACCTCATAGATCCATCTTTCTTTTTAACAAAAATAACAGGGGCTCCCCATGGAGATACACTAGGGAGAATAAATTCCTTATTACTCAATTCCTCTAGTTGTTTCTTTAGTTCATCTAATTCTATAGTGGCCATTCTATAAGGGGTCTTCGATATAGGTGGTGATCCAGGAATTAAATCAATGGAAAAATTAACTTCTCGTTCTGGAGGATGTCCAGATAAATCTTTCGGAAACACATCTACATATTCTTTCACAATAGGTACATCCTCTATTTGAACATTCATTTCCTCACCCACAGTCATTTCATTCTCTTCCTCCCCAATAATTGAATTTAGTTGAGCTACTGGGGGTGGATATAGATAACAATTAGGTGGTGATGATTTTTCTCTAAAGATAAGGTGTTCCTTATCATCATCATCAAAAATCGTAACCTCCTTCTTCTTACAATAAATCTTCACATCATAGTCCGAAAGGCAATCCATACCGAGGATTATATCAAACTCAATCATAGGTATGACGATGATATCAGCGGATAAAGAACATTTATGTGCTCTAATGGGGACTGATTCACAAAACCTTGTTGCAATAATACTTCCCTTAGGAGTATTAACTGACAACTCCCTTGTTAAATCAAATTGGAAATATCTAATTTTCTATGTAAACTAGGAAGATATGAAACAATGCGATGATCTAGAATCAAATAATGCATTTTCTAAATTTGAGGAAACCATTAAATTACCTGCCACCACGTCTTTCGGAGCTTCTACCTCAGTAGTAGTGATAGCATAAGCTTTGACATGATCCCTTGGCCTTTTATGAGGTACGTTCCTATGACGCTTAGGACATTCATTTGCATAATGTCCCATCTCCTTGTAATTTTATCATTGAACATTGGTAGCTTCCTTCTTCCCTTTGCAATCACGAGCTTGATGGCCTTTTTCACCACACTTGTAACAGACACCCATTCCATTCAAGAAAGTACCGGGGTGTTTCTTACCACATTTACCACAAGATGGATATTAAACCTTTCCCTTCTTCCCCTTATTTCCATTCCCAGATTGATCAACAGATCTCTTCTTCTCTTGCTTTCCTTTAAAGTCATAAGACTTAGAGAATTCCTTTTCTGTCTTGATAGCACATGAGACAATGTCTTCGTACGATGAGAAGGATTTTGAGACTAATGATCGACGGAGAAACGGTTTTAACCCATCAAAGAAACGATCAATCTTAATTCTTGGGTTACGTATATAATCTCAAGCATACATTGCTAACCTTGTAAAGTTAGCCTCATACTTTGCGACATTCTCATCCTCCTTTTGTCTCAGACTCAGAAATTTCTTTTCCATATCTGCTCGATGGTCACGAGGAAAGTATTTTTCTAAAAATAGATCTTTGAACTCCCTCCATTCCATATTTGATACTTCATCATCTTCCTTCATGTTTTGAATCAATGACCACCATTTATCAGCATCTCCAGTGAGGCGGTAAACTGCCATGATAACTTTTTCCCTTTCACTACTCCCCAAAGCCTGAAATATTTTCTCTAGGGAATTTATCCACTACTCAGATACTAAGGGATTTTTACTCCCATTGAACATTGGTGGTTTTTGACTCATAAACCGATCTATCATTGATTCTCCACATTGCGGATCACGGTGCTCCATACGGGTATGGTTATTATTCATAACCTGAGTGAGTTGTCCTAGTATGGTGATTAGCTGATCGGCACTAGTTGCATCACCAGCTCCACTATAATTATCTTGAGCAGGAGGAAAATCCCTACATGGAGTGTGTGCATTGATACAGTTTCCATTTCTTCCACTAGGCTCCATTTCTAAACAATGGCATAAACTAGATCATTTTATGAATCAAAATACATAATTTCATACTTATAAAACACTAAACATAAATTAAACTATTTATCGATATAATCCATAATCATAAAAATGTTTTATTTGAGGAAGTATATACTCATAAACCCTTCATAATTATTTGTAATGAAAATGAGAGTTTTCCTAAGCATATCCCCTGGGAGTGTCGTAACGAAGAGTGCAGCAAGGCCCGTTATCATGCACCAGTTCACATTCGAGTCTAGCTCGAAGCAGTGTTTTTGGGTTTTACCCCAAGTTACATTTGTGCCAGAGCTGCCTCTACCTGCTCGTATCCAGACAGGGATATATTACTCGGAAAACTCACAAAATCTCTACAATACCAAAATTCTGGGATGTTCTTCTATACTAATCCTCAATGTCGATCTTAAATCTATGTGCTCTAATCAGAGTTTATCTAAATCAAGCTTCCAAGGTTTGTACTAAACTTCCTCTAATTCCAACTGTAACGCCCCGACCCCAGTTACCCAGAGTTGGTGCATTATTACGTAACATTGGCATGATCACAAGAAAGATCAAATCTAGAAAGACCGATTGGTTTAGTAGCCTTGGAAACAGTAGATATATTCATAAGTCTTGCATTACATCATAAGAATAAAAACTACAACAACATCTTTTCTTCATAGTCCACACTCATATCCCCACATACTAACCCTGCAGGTCATTCATAAATTACTTCTTCACATCCTGGGAAAAATATAACATTGAAACGGGTGAGCTCAAATGCCCAGTAAGGATAATAATATAGCGGAAACATTCATAAATAAGAATAAACATTTAAGGAAATTTGTAACTAAAAAAGCCTTTTAAACTTGAACTTCAACATAGTATGGCAAAAATAAAATGAAATAATTCTATTTACTTATTCACATGGATATTCTACTAATCTAATAATCACATGCAATATTAATAACCACTTTCATAATGATGGAATGCATAATGCCAGACTATCATAACCACATAGCCAAGGCCTCATGCCAAGACTACAAATAAGATTTTTCCAAGGCCTTGTGCCAAGACACTAGTTTGTCTCATGAGACCGACTAATGCATCAGGGAGCTATAGTGGGCTCCACCCGTCACATATTAAGTCCAATACATTCCCATATGAAAAGGTTTAACATAACATAAACATTTGTATTAAAACTAGCATAAAAAATGTAAATACTTCATCCATAAACCATGAATGGTATAAAAATAACACATCCAGAGACAAACATATCACAAAACCTTCAATACAATATAGAAGTTTTGTATCATAATAAATCAATTTCAAATAAGCCTAAAATCCCTCAACGGATGTTGACATAGATGAAATCAAAACTTTTTTTTAGAGAAATATATCTTTCTATTTTGAAATCATTTAAGAGTCATATATTTATAAAATAAAACATTTTCTTCGAAAATATTCTTATAATATTTTAAGGGATGCTTCGACGATTTTATAACATCGGAAAATAGCCGCCCCCATCGTATAAGTTAAAAAAATCATTCATTCTTTAATTCTGTCAAAAATGTTAAAAAGCACCTTGTTTGGAAAACGAAGTTAAGATTCCTTTGTAAACCTATTATAAAAAAGTCAAACAAGGGTATAAATGACCTTAACCCATATTATATAAAATAATAATAATGTTTTGAAAAATGTTTTTAAGAAACATGGATGTGGATGATAAAGAGATCCCAGTAGATTATTACATATAAACAACCTCGGATAATGAAGAGATTGCGAAATAAAACCTTACCTTGTACTTTTACTTGGTTGGGGGTAGGTTAACCTCCTGTATAATGGTTAAATAATTGTCATTAAATTATACAATAATCATATATATTAATATGATATCATATACAATCTTTTAACATTGATTTGTTAATAATATCCTAGTATTATCGTTGTTTCGGGTGTTAACTTACTAATTTTATTTTATATGTTTGTTACGTAATCCATGTTTGTCATGGATAGGTTGTATCTTATTCATATCCAAGATGATATAAAGTCCTTAAACATTATTTTTAAATCATAAAATGATAATTATACTTGAATGGATACGATGGAGAATTAATCTCATCGCGTTCATGGAGACGGTAGTCCGTACGTACGCACGAGCGCCAATATCATTCTTTTGATATTAAAATAATATATAATTGGATGTTATATCACATATAAATAATCATTATCATGTTATATTTATTATTTAAATGAATTAAAAATCATTATTATGCCCATACAAATAATATTATATTGAATAACAATTACACAACGACGTGGAGACGGTAAGCCGTACGTACGCACGTATGGTGACATGTCATTCAAAGGATGGATAGAATACTGAATATGGTTGTACCATATTTATAATAATATTAAAGTATATAGGATATACCGGATTCATTTTTTTATAATGGGAATAACAAAGAAATAAGAAGTTGAAGAAGATATGAATTTGAAAAATGGTGGTGAAAACATTACCTCTTCTTCGGGTTCTTCCTTTTGATTTGATCAAAAGGGCTCCTTAGGTGGGATTTATGATCAAAATAAGGCCTCTAGGATGTATTGAGGGAAGTTTAGAGAGTATTTGGGTAGGTTTTTGCCGAACAAAAAGGATTTTAATGTGTGAATTAGTGAGAAGGGGGAGTGCCCTTTTATAAGAAGGGTGAGGGGCACCTTTGGAAAAACAAGAAATATTATTTTATAATAAATTCATATTCGGTTTCTAATGGCTCCAAAGTGGATTATTTAAGGGTTAAGGTGGGGATGGGTCGAAAACCACTCAACCAATAGAATTTAGGCAGGTTTGGGTTACTATATTATCTTTATCATTAAGTATTAACTCTTAGTTAATTAGTTTCACTTTTACAATATCTCTTTGTATTTTTAAATTATATGGTTAATAAACTTACTATATACATCCAAGAGACCCCCAAGTGGTCCATTAATTATACACATATCATTATATATGTCTCTTGGTCGAACCTTTGATTTTTAGGAATTTAATATCAATTAATAATATAATATTTGTTTTAAAAACTCTTTTTTGTCAATTTTGAAACTATTCAATAATTGATTTTTGTAAAAATTATAAAAGAATTATTACTTCTAAAAGAGTTAATTAAGCCAATCCTAACATGTCATATTAACCTATAAAATTATTTTAATTCATAAAAAGTCTAAAATTATATTTATTTGGCTATTTATAATATCAATTATTATAATTGATCACTATTATGGTAATTACTACATCATCATTATTTCATAAATAAATTAAATTATTTAATGTTTAAAAATTATAAATAAACTATCATTATGTAGGAAATAATTTTATATTTCTAATGAATATTTACAATCGAATATATGTTATGTATAACCCTATATTAAATATGTTTTAGTAAATAAACATTGATTTTAACTCTTTTAACTCTTCTTTGAATTAAATAATAATAAATGTCCTAATCTAATCCAAGTGAACCTAAATGATAATATTTTATTCCAAAGGTTGTTTCTGGTTGAGATAAAGTTGTCCAATAGAATTATTACATTTGTTAGGTTAATATTAATATCATTTGTACCCTTAATTACCCTATTTACTTTTAATCGTGGTATATAAAAGTAAAAAGTTACTATTCACCAAAAATTATTTTCATGTCATTGAACTGCATTTTACTACTTGATATTAACCGTGTATCTAATATTTTTGAAAGTTCCATTCACAGAAGCAGTAAAATTAAGTTTTATCAAAATTTAGTTTTTTTAACTACCACTTAGTGGTTTCACTATTCATCAAAAATTGAAGTTTTTCAGAACAATGCCAAATTTTTCCGTAACCTATAATTGATATTCCGAATTCAAAAATGATGTCTATTTTACAAAATTCCAGACATATATGTTTCATTAATTAGTTTTATAATTAATTCCCGCCATCACAACAAATAGCGTGTTTTTTAGAAACAATACATATCAAAAGATTGACAATTGTTTATGTCCAATTTCAAAGTGAAATTAATTCTAATGAACACCATTGGATAAAATAGTAAAAATATATTCTAATTATACTTTAAAACCACTCAATAATATAATTTATCACTATAAATTATATTGATTAAAAAATTTATTTTTAAGTATTTTTCACTAATCATTAAAATTGGATGTTCTCAGAAAAATACCAAAAATTCAACTTGGGATAATTTTGATATTCCAAATCCAAAAATGAAGTCCATTTTGAATTATAAAATATATATAATTTCAAAAAATAGGTATTACTATTCATAACGACTAGTTTGATTGGTTGTGGTGTGTTAGAACTTGTTGTGGCGTACAACACACGCTATTGCATTATTCAAAGAGAAGCGTACCGTAGAAGCTTGGGGTGTTACAATATACTTATTAAGAAACATTATCTCAAAGTCTTCCCACTCCATCTCTTAAATTCCATTCCTCAGATTGGTGTTCTTAATCAATGACCACCATTGTTTGGCCTCTCAATCTAGATGATAAATGGCCAGATTCAACTTCCTCGTCTCATAATAGTGAAGAATAGAAAATATCTTCTCCATTGAGTTGACCCACTATAATGCAACTAGTGAATTATAAGATCCACTAAACTTTAGTGGTCGTTGCCGCATAAAATACTCGATAGTCAGTTACTCCTTCTTAAGTGATGGAGTAAGTTCCACATTATTTTGTATTTTATTAATAACCTGAGATATATGGGTAAGAATCACTATGAAATTTTGTACTCCACCTCCCAAATCATTGGGGATACTGGTCAGGCAATCGAAGTATTGTCCCTCACACAATTTGTTGGCCTGATTTCTCTTGGTTCCCACCATTTTCTAAAATAAAAATTGTTATAACAAAACATAAGTCAATAATTCATGAATAAATAATTTATTACATTGTGAAAGTAATTCTAAAGGAATATCTTGTGGGATCCGGATGTTTAGTAGTGCACCTTATTTGCTTACTTATACTTAGTATCATAGTTTATGTTTTCACTAAGTTTCTCTTATCCTAATACCAATATTAACTAAATTGTCCTCTAATACCAACTATAGTGGCCTTGATTTTTCTTACATAATTATAACATCATTTTAAATATAAAAAAATAAATATTTATAGAAAGGGGATCCAAAGGATTCGTGTCTTGGTAAATCTAGGACCATACATAAAATTTACAATACAGACGTAAACATTTATTTAATTTCTTCATATCTAGCTTCATAATGGACCTTGAATTCTCCTCAGTACAAGTAGTCACATGAGGATATACATCAAAAAGGGGTGAGATAAAATTACAGTAAGTGGATATATAAGAACATGAAACAATATAACTTGGGGTGAGCATAACCAACATCATCATAACATAGGCATATGAACATAATCACGAGAGGACACATTAAAATAAGACTTCGAATATGAAAATGTATAAAACTGAAACATCATGTATTTGTTTTAATCTACCAAACATTGTTAAAAACAAATATAACATCATGGTAAAGCATATTTCAATTTACTCAAGAGGTTCTTCAGATTACACAATAAATTGGAGTGTTATATAATTCTCGAGACACCCGTCACATCCCATCATTTACATTATCATTCATTCCACATAGAACATATATCAATATTGAATGTATAATATCCCATTTAAAGTAATGGGTTTAATTTTATAACCATAAATTCATAAAATTTTGGTTCCCAAATGAAATATGTAATAACATATTTGATATAAGAATCATTAACCTTGAGTGAAGGAAATAATCTTGAGAAGTAAAAGGTGTATTTTTTTGAAAGAAGAGTTATTTTGGAAAACAATGTGTTTGTAATAAACTCATCTAGAAAACATTTATATCCTAGGAAAGGCAATATAATGATGAATAAATAATTTTTAGGGAATAACCATTATGAAAATTATGTGAAGGTTGGAAAACCGAAAGAAAGAGAGTTGGGTTCAAGAATTCCCCATAGCTTAAGTCCGAATGATTCCTTCAAATTAATTTCTTGTATAATCACATTATATTCATTAATTAAAAATTAAAAAACATTTTATACATTAATTTGATTTATTATAGTTTTATGGAGTTTATTTATGGTATTTTTGATGAGTTATAGAGTTTAATTTCTTCATTAAGAGTATTCATTTTCAGGGTTTCTATGATCGGTTAACTTTGTATTCATCAATGGAAGTTCATTTATAATGGCGATGAAAATAAATAATTTTTGTTATATGTTATTAATGATATTATATAATTTTAAATGGTTTTACAATTTTTTTGGTTATATACCATAAGGACGATTCATTAGATAAAAGTTAAGGATGATTGTTTTAGGTTAATTTTGGAGGTTTTTCAAACACAACAAACTTGTTTTGTTTTATAATTTAGTATCATGAGTATAAGTTATGTATAGAATATAAAAATAGTTATAAAATAAAATTTAATGTATGTTTTTAACCATTTCATGGTATTATTAACATCCTTGAATATTTTTATGTTAAATGAATGTTCATTGTCCATGATTTTGGTAAATTGACACTTCACGGGAGACAAATTCATTTTTAAGATAAGAGAGGGGGAGGGAGGAGTTTAATGTTGTATATTCCATTAACATGATATAATTCCAGTATATTTCAGGCAATGGAGTTATCATAACCTTTGGATTAAGGGACGTGAGGACAGAATAAGAAAATAAATTGAAACTGAAAGGAAATTAAAAGAAAAGAGAGAGGATTTACCACTTGAATTCTCCTCTTAAGATCCCCTGCAAGGCACCTAGGATTAGTATTCTGATGAGACAGAGATATCATAGTGGTGGGTTAGAGAGTAGGGAAGAGTATTGATCATAATATAGGCATGTATCGAAGCTTTATAATTGTGAGGAGAAGAGGGTGTGAGGAGTGGTATTTATAGTGGATGAGAGGGGTGTGTTCTCAATATCTTAATCATTAGTTTATTATTTTTCCACAAGACAAGAAATAATGAGGATTATTTGGACTAAATACTGTAATATTCTCATTTAAGTACAAAACAATGGTCATTTAAATAATCCATTACTCAAGCATATTTTAAAAAATTCACTTATTTAGCATATTTCATAAATTATCAAATTTCACTATTCACCAAAAATTCATGTAATTCAGAAAATCCAAAAAATTCACACTAAGAATTTTTCAAAGTGTAGAGTTAAAAAATGGACTCCATTTTATGAACATAATTCTCTAAGTATAAATTATTTAATTTTTAATTAAAATCATCATTTACTTGGAAAATACAAATTGTAAAATTATAACTCATTTTATAACACTTTGAAAAGATACTTAAGGTCTCATAAAATTATCTTAAAATCATATGACATAAAAAAATTAATTTATAAATACATATTATGAAAATAGATTTTTTTAAGTTATTAATTTAATCAAAAACAATTACTTAATTATTTATGACTTATAAAAATACCAAAACTTAATTAATAATTTTTAGAATATTTATTTACATATACTTTGATATAATTATATCATATTGTCACTTATAAGATGGATAAAATTTATTTATACTATCATTGGTATGATTAATATTTACTTGACTGATTTACTATTCATATGGTTCATAATACAATTCATAAGGGTAAGTGGCCATTCACCAAAAATTAAGTTTGTTCTATTTAGACTCCAAATATCTTACTGATCACAACTTTGTATGTTATATTTTCAAAATTAAAAATACAGAAGTGGAAAATTTAGGTTTAACAACTAGGCTATAAAGGTCACAAAGTATTTAGTAGTTAAATTAATCATGATCTGGCATTGTGTTTCCAAGTATGATTATAAGAGGATAATTTTCATCGATAAAACATTGGGTCGTTACACCGATCAGATAACAAACTTTTCACAAGTTCCAACCTGGCCATCACATCGTACAAGATTTCAAGAAATTTCTTAGAACTCCAATTGGTTTCACATCATACATGTTTTAAAACTACTCTTAATTCATCTCAAGTACCAAACATGCCATAAAATTCTAAATCCAAAATACATTACAAACCTACATCCATGCCATTTTCCAAAAATCAACACAAAACACCACTTTGAAGTATATAATGACAAATATGCCTTTAAGATTTCATGTTCAATTCCTTTTTCCCACACCATTTCAAATCCATCATGTAAACACAACATGCTTAAAGGATCCAAACAGGATTTCATACCATTTGGAAATCAACAAAATTTTAAGGTAAAAAATGAGCCATAATTTCAAAAATAACACTTAAAAACATCTTCAATCCCCTTTGATATTAATAACCATTTATATAACATGTAGGCATAAAGTAAATTTAGAAATAGGGGAGGGGGAAAGGTTGATTATTTTGAAAACGGGGTCTTTTAAGTTAATCAGGGCCATTATCATTTATTAGTACATACATACATGTCTTTTTCACATATGGACGTGCCTATATCCAATAGAACACAAATGAAATCCCAAGATATAATCCATAACCTTTTTAGAGAAACACACTTACATTTTAAACCAACATACAATATAAACATGATAATATCATTAAAAAATCACCCAATTCCTTATACAAAGTCTACGTCATGCTTCAAAAACACTATAAAAATATTTTCATAGGGGAAACCCATTAAAACCGTACGATTTATCTTTAAAAGAACTATTGAAAATTTAACAAACACCTCATGTGCATACTATGTTCCATAATTTTAGGAACCTTTTAAAAACAACTTCCACTAATTTTTGGCAACATGAAAACAACATACCATATAAAGAAAACATACCACAATCATGTGAAATACATATTTTATTTTATTTGAAAATCCACAAGTATCAAGGGAATGAGTAATAAAGGAAAATAATGGAAACACCTACTCAATGGAGTGTGGATGCAACAAAACATCAAGAGAAAGGAGTTCCAAGCCTGAGGAACACTCCTCACACCCATACATCCATGAAATCGAATCATACACAAACCCTAACCCCTAGGGTTTATCCAAGAGGAAAACCCCATAAGAAAACACAAAAAATTAATAGGGTAGAATAAGAGAAATTTTAAATCAAACAAAAACACTAAGACTCTCACCTTGATACATCAAGGA
The DNA here is from genome assembly GCA_963277665.1 of Viscum album. Taxonomy (NCBI): domain Eukaryota; kingdom Viridiplantae; phylum Streptophyta; class Magnoliopsida; order Santalales; family Viscaceae; genus Viscum; species Viscum album. The sequence goes on from OY728123.1 coordinate 1,465,781,535, forward strand.
CTGATCCATAGAGGAATAAGATCCATGGAGAAGGGGGGTTTGGGACCCCTTCATGTACAAAAAACGATCATGTGGGATGAAAACCCAAAGGGATCTAAAAAGAGGGGAGGATAAAATACAAATTTTATAGTTTTAAAACTCTTGGTAGCTCTCACTGTTTGGCCGCATAGTTTTCCAAACCATGCACCAATAGTGTGCTGGTTACTGTCTAAGAGGATAACGAATGCAAAACCAAACTGAAAGTTTTGACTTATCATGATCAAACCATGTGGCAGCTTCTGTCCAAATCCATGACCTTCCACATGGTTACCTCAGTTGGGATGCATAGTTTCCACTAATCGTGGGCTACCCATGTATATGCAAAAATTTCACCTAAAACTCAAAAACTGAAAATTTTAATCCAAGGACTCAATTAGAACCTCAAGAAAATCTTCCAAATACAAGAAAAGAATAAAATAATAGATTATCCATGGTTGGGGTGTGACACAACTAGTCTATAGATATAACATCCTAAAATTAGAAGTGACAAATTCTATCATGACTATTCAACCAATGCCACACCACTAATGACACAACTTATAAAAGATACCTCTCTGAGAATTCAACATCATGGATTTTACCATATGTCAAAGTACATGATTAAATTGAAAAAATTGATATTGATCTCAAATTAAGAGACCAATATACTAGTTTGTAAATAGGAACAACCAATGACACCAGAAACATGTAGTGTTCCTATTGATAGGTTTGTCTTTAAGATATCACCTACTAGAGATCACCATGTGCAAACTTCATGTGAAGAAATCTCAATTCTTATGATCCCCCAACATCTAATAGTCAGATATCTACTGTTTCCTCTCGGTATGAGGTATCTAGAACATAATACATATGTTTAAGATTAATATCTTATTACCTCAAGGTTCTCTTTATAGTTTGAGACCTTTTATAACCATTTGATATGACATATAATTTGTCAACATTACCATTTAGATAGTGGACATAGTAATATCCACACTATTATGGTAAGAATATATCATGCATAACTCACTTTACACATAATATAGTAATCAAAAAAGTAATATTCATGTTAGGTCTAGGGTTCCCACCATTATAACATAATAGTGTTAGAAGGTCATAGAGCACAAGAAGATGAAATAACCTCGATTGTAGTTCTAGTTGGCCTCAATATATTTTTTTATAATTGGTAATGAAAAATAATAATCAATGAAATAACAAAATACTATTTATGGGAAGATAAATCAGTACTTGTAATCAATGATCAATTGACAAATTAATTTTTTAGGGAATTAATTCACATTCGACGTGGGTGAAACAGAAATAGGATAAGTATACACAAATAAAATGTCATAACTTGAGTTTGGATCAATCATTGATGGAGAATGGTTCTTGTCCGTTATCGTTGATGAGACCAATGATTTATGTTGTCACACCAATCTCCCAACCACAATTAGATGGTGATGACCCATGAATTATCTTCCAACTGGTCATCTCCCAATCCCTTGGGTCATGAGGATAACCCTAGGTATTTTCCATTAGTAGGTTTAAATATATTACATTATGTCATGGTGATATAAAAAATAATATGTTAATTAAATAATTTATTAAATTATTAATCCTCCCATGACTGTTCTTAATCCACATACCTGATTCATAAAAAAATTATGTCACTCCAAGGTTAAAACCAATTTATAGATTTAATGAAGGTATCATATTTCTGATCCAAGATCACATGCATGAGTTATTCCATTTTTTTCAAAATACTGCACGTATGAGATAAAATATATTTAATATTTACATTATATAAATACCAAGCCTCCCTAGGCCTTGGAATCTTATGATAACTCAATGCCTACCTTCAAAAAAATTATTTAAAACATTTAAAATATTTACAAGGTGAAAACAGATACATAACATTCCCCCCACCATTGGGATTTTCATATCAAAAAAAAACTACTCAGAAAGATTAGGGTACTTAGATCAAATCTGGTCCTCCCACCCACAGGTTCTCTCCTGATGATTAATGTTCTCTCATCGAACACACACCAAGGAGATCACTCGCTCATGTAATACCTTCTTCTATTGATCCTAGATCTCTGTTTTTTACTCTACAAAGGATGCTCAATCCTAAATGTCTAGATCTACGCAATCAATAAAATGAAATAGGTCATGCACATACCTCATCATCTATGACACATATAAGTCATCATGCACCACTTATAACAATAGTGGTATGGATAAGTAGTAAAAAACCTCACTAACCATAGAAAATATTTCAAAAGGGATGATTAAACTCAGAGATAACTTTTTTTCGCTGGCCAAATATGTGTAACCCTCACCGAGGAGAGACCTTCAAGAAATCATAGTCTCCCTCATCGAACTCTAAGGACTACATCATCAGTCCGTATAAGTCTATGATGGCAATAGGAAGTAATCATATTCTCCTTGATGATATACACTGTCTCTATTATTTCTCACTCTAAAAATGATCCCATAAGTACAAGATCCCATAGATCAATCCATCAGAGTGGTGACCTACAGGGTCTCCCATACAATTCCATGAATAGTTCCATACCTATGGTGTAATGGTAGCTGTTCGTGTATAAAAAATCCTCCAAGGGTAGGTGATCCTACAAACTATGGATAAAGACCAACATTCAAGCCCATAGCATGTCCTCCTGAACCTGAATGGTTCTATTAGTATGGTCGTTTGTTTGGGGGTAAAATGCTGTTGTCAAACACAAATGGGTCCCAAAGGCCTCCTAAAATCCTCTCCATAATTGAGATACTAAGAAAGAAAAATGGTTTGAGATGATCATTGTGTGAACTCCAAGAATCTAGACTATATCTTTTACATAAATCCATCCTAAGATATGTACTAGACAATTCTCTTGAATAGTGGGGATGTGGAATAACATAGTGAGTCAATCTATGATCACCTATATTACATCATGTCCTATAGAGAATCATGGGAGTCCCATAATGATTTCTATAGACATATCATCCCACTTTCAATCTAGCACCTTAGGGGTTGATACAAACCTACTAGAACCTGGTGCCTATTATTCACCTACTAACAAGTGAGGCACTCAGAGACAAAATCTACCACACACTTCTTCATTCCTAGCCACCATAAATAATGCTTAAGGTCTTGGTACATATTTTACACACATGGATGTACCACTAATGTGAACATATAAGAATCCCTAAAACCCACATCCCATTACATTGATAGTACCAAATTATATCCTTAGAAATGGATAAGGTTCTCACCACATTGATAAAATCCATTAGAATCATGTCCTATGGATATCAAAGAATGCAAGGTCTCACTATTGGTATCCTCATGATGAGCCTCCATAACACATTGTAGAAGGAATGGGATAACAACCATCAACTAGAAGTAAGTTGCATCATCCTCATCTACTATGAACAACAATAATGAGGATAACTATTTTGATTTCATGTTTAATAACTGCAAACAGTATCTTCTACTGAGAGAATGTTCCCCCCATTTCCCATACCCAAGATTATAGACTATTTCTAAGTTATAATCCTATAAGAAATCTATCCACTGACACTAAATAAAGTTTTGAACCCTATATTATATGATATACTTGAAACTCCTATGGTCAGAATAATTGATAAATCACTCACCCATAATATTGTTTCACCATATTTTCAGGTATACGAACACAACTAGAATCTCTAAAACATGGTTCATATAGTTCTTGTAATGGGGTATCAACTACCAAGATACATAGGTGATCAATTATTTCATCTATATAAGAGAACAACCAATAATTTTTCTAGATACATCATAGAATACTACTTAATCCACACCTTCCTCTAGAAGTTTCAAGATAGAGGCACTAAGTAACCTCTTCAACATCTCCTGGAAAGCCTATTGGATCCTCTTTGTCCAATTGAAAGGCTACCACTTTGGGTCAATGTAGCCAAGGGTTTTGGTATCCTGGAGGAATAAATTAAAAATATCCAATAGTATACAGCCAACCCCAGGAATATGTGTACCTCAATCACACTCTTGGGTGTCTCTTAATCAAGCACTAACTCAACCTTTTTTAGGACCACTATTTCACCCTCTACTAAGATGACATGTCCTAGGAAGTAGAACTCTCAAATCCATAACTATCACTTCTAGAGATTCCCATAAAGATAGTGCTATGGAATTATTCCTAGGACCATCCTCAGATGTCTCACATGCTCCTCCTCGGAGTCTGAGTATACTAGGATGTCATTGATGAAGAATACCAAAAACCGATCAAAGAAGGGCTGAAAGATTCTGATCATCAGTCTCATGAACTCTAATTAGGCTTCATTTATTCTAAAACTCATCATCAGGTACTCATAAGGACCATAGATACATTTAAATTACATCATTGGTATACTCATATTGAGAGCAGGTGATAACCTGCTCTGAGGTCAATCTTTGAGAACCATCTAGTCCCTCTCAACTTGTCAAAGAGGTCATTAATCCTTAGTAGAGGATAATTATTCTTTTTATCACCTCATTTAGGTTATGGTAATCTAAACACAACCTCATGATTCAATCAACTTTATTAGAGAAAAAAATTGAGGCTTTGCAGGAGGAAACATTGGGTCTGACAAATCCCTCCACTTGAGACTCCTCCAACTACACTTTCAACTCATGATGCTTTGCAAGTGATATCTGATATATTGGAACCAATATTGAGGTATTACCTAGGTGTAATTATTTTAATAATCTGATGAAATTTTGGGGAGAAAATACCAATACATCTTTAGGGATGACATCCTCATATTGTTCCACAACTACAGGAAGCAAATAGCTCATAGCATCTGCTACTCTAAGAGTAATATTATCCAACAAGTGAGTAATTGGTGGTATCATATATATATATATTATTATATCATTCTTTTCATGGGTTTCCTTTTCATTGAAAAAGGAAAACATTGCCTCAAATAGATAAACAATCTGTAACCTCTTCTAGTTGGAGTCTCCAAATGGAACAATTGAGCCAAATGATCAAATGGAATATATATTTCTCAAATAAGGGAAGTAGTAAAAAAGTATTGGTTTATGTCTATATCTTTAAGTACTATAGATAAGTTATAAAAAATACCAATATTTCCTCTAATAATCCTTAGAGACTATGGGTTGTAGGCCTCCACTTCCTAGAACAATCCTTGTCCATAACCACCAGCTCCCTGAGCCTATCGTGAACAACTTGGGGGTGGTGGTGGAAAGGGATAAAATTGACTACCACCACTTATTTATATCCCAAATTATCTCCCATATACACTACACTATGGAACACCCTGGTCATATGGATGCCTCCTCCTATGTAGTCTATCCAGTCTCTCTCTATTAGTTGTATAGCCGGTGGGACAATCCTGTATGAGATGTCCCCAAACATCACAAGAGTAGCACTGCCTCTCCCTTATCTGACTAGAATCATCAAGACTTACTTGAACTATAGACCATTTTTCATGAGATGACTTCTTGATGTGTCTCACATGCACCCTTCATATACCATTCTCTCCCCACTCTCTAAGTGTCAACTCCTATGTGCCAATTACCAAAACCAACTATCAGCATCTACTCATCTATAATGATCTCCACTACCAAACCATGCTCTAGAACCCCATCATATTAATGAACACAAAGAGGTATCACACTATCCGATATATCCCTTTAGATACCATTCCTAAATCTTCATTCCGGAAATAATGAAGCGTGAACCATATCCATAGAGTATCATGAGAGTTTAGTGAACCTTGATGATTACTTGGATACTATCATGATACCCTGATAGAGCTAAAAAAATATATTGGATCATCACTTCTCTCAACATAGCTGGATAGAAATACTATATGAAAAATAAAATCGAACTATATTTATGAAAGAGTTGTCTCATCATATGACATAGTCAGCAGACTCTACCATCACCCACTGGGACCATGAAGAAGGCTGTCCATTATGACCCCCATATTCATTGTAATAACCCTAAAAAGGTGAAATCTCATGTAACTACCTCAATATAGTCCTCAATCTCATAGAGGTATGGATTGTCCTAAAAATTGATGGTTTTTTTCCTCTAATACTCATGAAGTGTGCTCAATATGTGTGCTTCGTCTACCTATACTATTAGTGAAACTTTCCACTCAATAGGTGGAGGAATGACTCAAAAACAATCTGAAAGTAACTCATCCTAAATAGGTCCGTATATTATTGCCTCATCATTTTTTGGATCATCCTTATGATACTACTATAGAATCTTGGCTAGAAATAATCATAGAGACATCCTGAAATAGACAATATATACCATGTTTAGGAGTATATCTAGGGAGATGACTCAAGAAGGATATTGAAACCAAAATTGTTTTCTATACGATGCATGTTCCAATGTTTTCCCTATAAATAGTGCCTAAATCTATAGATTTAAAAGGTAGGAAAATAGAGTTATGGTGAATAGATACATGGGCTATCTCACTAATACTAGATCCCCAGGCCTTATAGATGAACTCAAAACACATTAACATTATTTCCCTAATTCCAAAACCAATCTCATAGCTTGAAAATATCCAAAATTTTATCATAAAAGGAACACTATTCTCATGCCAATCTTTCAAATCCTGACCCACTAGGGCCTTCCTGGACATTGATGAGCTAATTTAAACACCCCAAGCCCACCTCCAATAATCAATGGGAAAATGACTAGCACCGAGTATTCATAACACACACATGGGTGGCCTTAGACTAAGGTACCTATAGGCACACAAAAATCTCCAATCCAAAAAAACATGTTGAAATATTATATACCACTATTACTAAAACATGTGAATATATTTATATCCCACAATCATAGTAAGAAAAATTATTAAAAACCATAAATGTTCAAATATAAGCCCACCAAAACTATAAAGGTAGTCCAACCTTTTAGACTGAGGGGACTACTATCAAATATAACACCTAGTATAAACCATAGTTAGTCTAACTCAACTATTCTAAACCTACTTGTCGTATACCTAGGTCCTCATCAAATAACTTGTCTTATGTATAAAACATTAAATGTATCGGTAGAGCCCATATATGGGTGAGTATAAAAATACCTATTATGACACCCTAAAATCAACAAACATAAATCATTAGGGGAGTAATCATCTCATCATCATATTTTCATGACAATCATAATATCAAACATAACAATAATAACCCGGATACAATCAACATAGTCACTATGCCTTGGGTTAAGGCCACAACAGTACTTCCATCCTAGGATTCCAACTTTAGGTTTCAGTGTAATGCTCATTTGGGAGAACTCAATCCAAAATTTTCATAACACTAATGGTGCTCATGAAAGAGCTCATTCTCATTATTCCACTCCATGAATAAGTACATTATGGAATAAAAATGGGATCTATACATATATAAGGGATCTCTACTAGGTACTATGGGTTATATCATTCCCTATCTATAATAACCTGCTATGTAGGGGATTAACTCCCGAGTGTGTCGGTCATGCTAGTTACTAAAACCTCACATACTGAAGAAAACATGATAGAGGATCCCACCCTATGCTACACTGATGGATTCTTAAAAATCTATCTGGGACTTGTCCTACATAGGGGAAAAATCATATACTCATAACATGATGCATCACTCTACCCTCATGAGGATAGACTGAGGGAACAAACCCTAAGTACGATGGTCCACACTAATGGGAAAATGGATCTCAAACTTCCTTGGTGAAAATAAATAGTGTGTATTAGGATCAAAAGGTCTTCCTTTCTTGATCTATGTTTTCTCGTGTGCTTTGGTCTATTCCTATGTACATTGGGTCAGGTTCATGTACTTCGGTCATGCCAATGTAATTTTTTTGGGCTCATGCACCAGGTCATATTCGAAGATTGCATCATGATCATGTACTTTGGTCATGCCAGTGTGCCTAGCGAGGTCGGTTACCATGTACCCCAGGGCTACATGCCAAGATTCCATCGACAGGTCACACGGTGCATGGTAAACCCCATACAAAATGTGGTATTTTATTATTTTGAAACCTTAACTGTACAGCTAGTGTCCCACACGACATGTGTTATTTGGACTACATGTTGTGTAGTTATCATTTTAAAAAAATTCCAAGAAATATTCATGAATTCTCCCATGCAACTATTTCCTTGTATTCCACCATGGATATCACCCATGATTTGAAGATCTAATTTGACTAAGCGTCTCTGTAACTGGTGTCTGAATTCCAGCCATACAATCCACTCTGGAATCTTTCCCTATCACACCACCCCATTGTTGCATGACTAAACATAAATTGGGGTCTCCCAATCTATCCATAACACCCCTATCATCATCATGAACAATTATAGTGTCACTGATCTCACACCCAAACCTATATCATCAATCTATTATTCTAAATAGTGATTTCAAAATGATTTGTTATCAGGTAATTGTCAAACCATCGGCCAAAGAAACACTAATGAAGAACATATGATTAATGGTTTGAGAATGGCACAAAACACAATTAGTGGAACAAAACATGGGAATTGTTCAGGTTTCCTCAATTTTTTGTATCTATAAAGACGAATTATGAATAATTATCCATGTAATAAAAAATTCCAATTTATTGAAAGATAAATAAATACCCATAATTAGCGATTAACCCATGAATTAAGTTTTTAGGTAATCAATTCATGTTTGACATGGGTGAATAAAAAATGGGTTAAATTTACACAAATAAAATAACCTATATTGAGTTTGGGTTGATCATTGATGGAGAAAGTTTATGGTCCAATTTTGTTGTTGAGATCCACAAGCTCTGTTGGCACACTAGTCACCAAAGCATAATTTGTTGTTGATCATCCATGAATTCTCCAACAACATATCCCCTATCGATCCCTATGGTTATGAGACTAACCCTATGAATTTTCCATAATATGGCTTAAATAGAGGATATTAGGATAGGGTGACACAATAAATAATAAATCAATATATTGAATTATTAATCCACCAATCACTACACTTAATCCAAATACCTAGAGTATACCAAATTATATCATGCCTAGGGTAAAACCCACATTCCATATTTAAGTGTAGTCTCAGATTTCCAATCCAAGGCTCTGTTCAGATTTTTATCCATTATTTTTGAAAAAATATTCATGCGTGATTAAATATATTTAATATTTTTATCATATCAATACCAAACCTCCCCAGACCCCATAATCCCATGATAACTCAACACCTAGCTTAGAAAATATTATCTAAAATATTCTAAATCCTTAAAAGGAAATAATAGTGTCATCATAATTCAACTTTCATCCCATTGTATCCTCACTTATCATCAGTATCATTATACAATTTTCCATAGAAATTGATTTTTATTTCTTCTGTTCTTTCCTTTTCCTTGATATATGAATAGGTGTTTTCCTCCTATAATGTTTATTTCTACCCTTGATGAAATATATTTCCATGTTACTATTTCAAGCATAAATATATAATCTACCAATAATGTTATACCTTTTGAAATATTGTCTCAGTTGAAATGTTGGTATTAATGGTCTTTTTCCATCACTGCACCTTATTTCTTCCACACACACACTTATAGTGTGTAACTTTTTTAAATAAGTATCAATTCAATTTCACCTTTTGTAATAATCCGAATCCAATAGACTGAGAAATTTTCTCCCATATTTCAATTGATTCCATATTTTAAACCTTATAAGCTACACTTAATGAAAGATTCATTAGAGTGATCTCCACATTATATTCTCCTTTCAATTAATTTAGCATTATTTCATTCTCGATGATATTCATATCCTTTTCATTCAATTAAGCAGTCATAATTTTATTCTTGAAAAATATTTTCTTCTGAATTTGTTCCTCCCATCATGATTCATCTTAGGATGGATAATAATTTCATTCAATTCTTTCTCTTTGTCCATTATATATTTCAAATCTCATGAAATTTGTCTAAAATATAATTTTAACCATTCATCATTTTATCTGTTTATTCAATTGATTTATTCAAGGATAAGTCTTCCATATTTAAATACACATTCTTCAACACCAATTTAAACATGGAATTAAAATACACATTAAATATTTTTTCCATTGATCCATATTTCCTTGTATTTTCTATAAAATATCATTATTTTCAAAAGAACGATTTTTTTGTTTAATAACTACTTGTAATTTTCGCATCTTATTTATAATTATAGTTCCCTTTAATATCAATAAGGGTATTTAAATCTCTATATTTTCAAATATTTTCAAAAAAATACGTTATAAACCTTTTTAACATTGATATTAATTGTACATAACTTAGCACGAGTGGATTTATTCTTTAGAGCCTTATTATTCTTTCTTTTATTCATCTTTACGTTAAGCATTAAGAAATTGTCTTATCTTTATTCAATAATATATTATCAATATTTGATTTCAAATCCACTTTTAATGTAGCTACTATGAAATTATTTTCCTTTAAAATTTCCCATAGATCTCTTCCAAGAGATTTTATATATCAAAATAACTTGCATAATGAATGGATTACATGATACACCATTAGAGAAACAATAGTTTTAAATTTTTTATCCCTCTCTATCATGAACAAATTCTTTTTCCTTATCAAATTAGTTTCTAGATGTACATATTCCATGACCTCTTCAACACAATATTATAGAAACCAATAAATATAATTTTTATAGCCATCAATTATTTTCCATTAAAAATAGGATACTTTATCATCAAATCCATATGTAAAAAAAATATAAACATATATTTAGATGATTAATTAGAAAATAAGAATCTATTTTATCTGATACCACTTTTTAGACTAACTTGAAAGAATTCACCCAAATAGAGTAGTGAATCGTGGTGTTTCTAAATTATAATATTTCGTTTTATATAATCATCAATCGATAAAATGATATTACCTTTTTTGAAGGAATGGATTAAATATAAAAATATCTGGATTGTTCTCTCACCGAATTATTCAACACATATATAGAAATATAAATCACAAGCACAAGCACATAAGGATTTTTCTTGGTTCATCAGCATTGTGTAATGTCTAAGGAGTTCACTTCAATGAGGTATCGATGTTCCAAAATCCACTATACTCACATTCGAATAATTAAAAAATAAATCATGGTTACTTCATGCCAATTATCAGTTTAATTATTATAGCTTAAGGATAGTGAAATACCTCCCAAGGGACACTCCCTCTACTTCTACTCCTCACAATACTTTGGGGAAGTTTTTTTCAATTAATAATCATAAGATAATATTCAAAATAATCAATTATAACTCAATATAATAAAATAAAAACTTGATATTTAAATATATTTTGATATTCATGTTTTTTTTTTCGTTTAATTCTCCAAGGGTGGATGAGATCATCTCTCAATATGAGTTTTGTCTATTTATTCCACACAAGATCATAGTAGCTGCAATAACACATATATATTAATATTATTTTACATAGGAGTAATCCTAGGTCAACTCCATGTTTAAAAACCACATATTAAAATAGATATCTATCTTAAATAAATCAGATAATGTTACTTCCAATTTTCATTATTCTTCACCAATATAGTAATATGATAATCAATTTATCCTCTCTAAAATACCATATCTGATAAAAACAATTTTACTCCTTAAATTAAATATCTCAATCAAGATCCATAATTTATATATATTTAAATTTTAGGAATTCTATTCACATATACCTCTCTCTAAAGTAGATAATTAATATTAGTTACTCTACATATATCATCTAAGATAGCTAATAGAAATTTATTTATGCATATTTGAGCATGAGAAAGACCATAAACCGAGTGAATCATACAATATTTCTCAAATCTCCATGATTTCTCCATGTGTCACATATAATTTTTTGTAGAGAAATTATCCTTTTTCGAAACAAAATGGTTATTTTATACTCAAATTAAAAACTAATTCAAGAAACTGAAAATAGAACAACAAAACAGCAATTTATGTGGGTGAAAAAAATTATGTATAAAATAATAAACCATATAAAACCACTTGAACGATGTGGGGAGACTCCTAAGAGCACATAATAACTCAAAAAAACTTATCTAATGATAATATAATGTAGGGTAATCAGCCAAATGTTTTACTTTTTTTCTAGTTTGAGAGAAAATGATACCATCTTCTATCTTCATGGTAAATTACCAAATAATATATGAGATTGATGAGTTGAATGGTTCCTAATTCTTAATGAATTTAACAACAATAGTATCATCCATTTCAACACAAGACAATTAATTTCTCTTCCATTGCACATGATGAAACCATGAAGTAGTGTATTATCTTCCACCAGAAATGAGGATCCATGAACAAAGTTTCTAGAAAATATCAGCACTACCAGACCATACTGTACATAGAAAACACCTCTTCCAACCATTTTATCATTGAAAACTGATATATCAAAGTTCATCATAAGACTGATATAAGGATGGTTCTATCTTAACCATTTAACATTATTCATTATAATTGGACAAGGTATCAACTGAAGAAAATATAGACACTATGAATGAAGGATCTCCCATAGACATACATCTCTAATATCAACCATCATCTCATTTGAGGGTTTTCAAGAACAATAATGAATTTAGTCACAGGAAAAATCATAAATTCTATGTATGAGCTAGTTTTGACTCTACACAATGTTATGGAAAATAATTGTATAAATACATATCTTAGGGAGCCTTTTATAGACGTTTTATTCATGAAGAACCCCAAAAAATATCAACTTTATCCATATTTCAATTCAAAAAAATATTTCATCTTTTAAAATTTTGGTCCACCATGGTATATAAATTGATTGAAATACCATTTTTGGGATATAGCTTAGAAAATGATAATCTATTCCACAACATGTTCTCCAACAAAATGTTGAAAATATATTTCATTTAAAACATCAATATAGAACACATAAAGAATATCTATGGTACAGAATTTTATGGATGACAACATATTAAGTTTCTATGAAAACACATCATCAATGTTCTTTTTCTAGGCCTAGTATCAACATTTTATTTCATCTTTTAAAATACTGAAAGGTAAAACACATTAAACCATGGAATATTTTATGTCCAACATCATATTTTAATTAAGCACACATAAATATTTAAATGACTTCTTATTCACCATTTAAAGGCATCCTGGTTTTATTCCAAAATTCAATCATCCGACCATGAAAATACTTATGCTTGTTTCCACATTCAATAACCCATTCTAGTTTAATAATTTCACTATGATCACAAAATATTATGTGTATAAAAACTATAATACCATTTAACATTATCCAACCCTTCAAAAACAATTGGTGTACCAAAAATTACCTTTAATGATAAATTTTTTTTTCACAACATAAATGAAATTTCATTTTACTCATGCATCACTCTAAAACCTCTTTGGACCATTCACCCATCAAAACAAACAATTTCATGATTTGATATTAAACATGACTTTCAAAATTATATATTATACATGTCATTTCAAACAAAAAAACCTCCAAATTTAAATATCATCCAAAATTCTTATAAACTCCTATATTCTCAACTTTTATAAAATTTCCATTTTATAGGAAACTCTTAAATAATTAATGTGACTTAAATTTCCATAAAATTATCATATCCCTCTTTAATTGATTAAATTTATGTAATGACATATCTAAACAACCTAGAAAAGATGAAATCATGTAATTCACCTCATTTACTCTAAACTAATCGTCTCCCTCCAAATATTATTCTCCTTCTCAATGCTTTAACATTAAATTAAATGACCTTGATACATAGAAATGTCAATGTAGTCCTTCATGCATAAAAAAAATATAAATATACATGGTAGTATCTTGAATGATTCCTCATTAGATCTTACATGCCCTTTGCCCAAAAATTCATGTTTATCAACATAACACCATTCACCAAATATATTTCCATGGATGGTAACCATATCCATATTTGTTAAATTATCCTTCACAATTCTCACTATTTATATCTATTTAATGCATCATTCACCACAATCCTATCATAACTCATGTTAAAACACCCATCCTTTATTTATTTTCAACCAAAAATTATCAAAAAATTTAATAAGAATATTCCTAAGTGAAACAATATTTTATGTTTTAGGTTATTTGGGTTGTTTATTGAGTTATGTAGTTGATTTTATTTAGTTTTTATATTGATTTTCATAGTGTTTCTTATTTTTTTGTGCATTAGTTTTCATATTTTGGGTAAATGATCACCTATGGAATTCATTTGTAGGTGGATATTATTGTTAGGAATTGTAATTGATTTATATTATTGAATTTTTATTGGTGATTTATTATAAATGAGGCATCAAAACACTCACTTGGTTATGTGGAACTCACCAAATAATTATGATGTAGTGTGTTACTAAGCCCCCACATGGGGGTGGATGCCATTTTGGTAAGCACAAAGTGTTTTTTGGGGTACTGTTTCCACTAAAAATTTAGTGACACCTATTTTTTCGTTATAAATGGTCAATGTTATCCCTCTGATTTTGGTTCATAAATTGGGTGTGAGGTGTTATATTTAAAAAACTTATCATTCTTATGTAATGGTTTTAAATTTATAAGGGTTTTTAGGATTTTTATATGTAAATTACTTATGTATTTTTATAAATTTCCATGGGTATGGAAAGTGTTATAAAATGAATTTATTGCATGGATGTTATTCACAAAAATAGTTTCCTTAAAGAGAATCATGAAAATCCTACAGGTCAATGTATTCAATCCCTTTATGTTCATCTTAATGAACGTAAAAATTATGTTTATTGGGTTACATGTTGCTAACATTATTTCTTTATTGGTATGGTAGAGTGGCATAAGTCGACTAATACTAGTTGAGGATGTTTAATTAGAGATTTTAGGGAAATTTTATAGGGTGTTATTTGTATTATGGAGTTAATTTTATTATTTTTGTACTTATGTAGTTGTGGTATGTATAAATAAACATTCATTATATCCCACTATTTATTGTTTCACTAGTGAAAAGTTTTCATGTGCGATTAATATTTAAATTGCTTCCAAATATTAGTGTTTCATTTTATATGTTTATTACCAATCCTTTAAGAGTTAGGTCATAATGATAATGTCCATATATAATTATAATATAACTCATGTTTTTGTTTTAATTTCCAGACTAGGTAGAGATGTGATTCATGGTGGGCCCCATAAACCATTTTTAAATTGATTAAAAATGTGTAATCCCATATTCTTTCACATGAACTCCCCTCTAGGGTTATTGTTGGGTATAATGTGTGAGAGGGGGTTCTACCCCTTTTCTCTAAATTTTATCCCTATTTTATTCCTCTTATTCTTTGTGATTCAAAGGCATTTCATTAGACCAATATATGGTATATTCTTCTACATATTCTTTCATTCGTCATAATCTTTTTTCTACTCAAATTTTTGTATTCACCCCATTGTTTGATGTTTGATTTAACTAAATCATGGGGTAATAACTTCTTAAATAAGATTCTTTTATATGTGTCTTATAGAGAATTCGAAGTATGGATGGATTTACACTTCTGCGTGTATTTTATCTTGAGTTATGTAAGATAATGATTTATTTTATGTATTTGAGAATACTCTAATTAAATTGATGTTTAATTTAATATTATTAATTTGGTTTATCGTTCCATGTTTGACTAGTTGTGTGATGGAATTGGATCAAACCTTATTTCTTCTGGTTTTGGTATCATATTAATTCTTAGTATGTTATTCATGATTCATTTGGATTAAATATTTATATTTAAAATGAATGTCTTACTAAATTGTGATTTTTATTGATGAGATAGATGCTGGTTGGAGTATAAAGTGTTCGTTATATCATTGGATTATTAAATGGATGGATTATTGGGTTAGGTGGAATTTATAGAAGGAGAACAATGATTTTATGGATTTTTTGGTATTTCCATTTGGTCAATTTATCCAAGTGCGCTTTTATAATAATAATGACCATGAAATTTTAACATTTTGTGATATCACCACATAAATGAGATGGGATAACATCAGCTTCATAGTCACTTAAGGACAATATATCTTATTATATGGTTTTTTTGTTGGCTACTTAGTCGACTAAGAATCGATGGGCCATTTTATAGATTGTTTGGGGTCATAGATAGTCTTATAAAGAAAATGTTTTTCAATATTAAAGGCTTTTAAAAAAAATATTTTGGTGAAATTGGATTTCTATATTGAAAGGATTTTACCTTTTAAATTATAATTTTATAGGAAATTGATTTTGAATTGAATTTAATTATTGAAAAGGTAATTTAAAGTGAAGAATTTGAAATCGTATTTCAAAATTATACTAATGTATCTTAAAGAGATGTTTTCACTAGGATTTAGCCACACCAATGAGTGTCAAATTAGGTATGTCATTCCCATTGAAAGGATTTACAAAATGGGGTATTGAATAGTATTTTAAAGGAACATTAAGTGATATTATTTTGATAAATTATTTAGACATATTTAACTCATGATGTTGAGGTATTGTTTTAATAGATAATGTATTCTTATGGGTGACCTCTAGATTTTTGGTTTCAAGTCAATTTATCTCTTATTACACGATAGTGCATGATAAAATATGTACTATCTTGGAACCAATTTCTTGGTTATGGATAGATGTACATAGTTTAGTGTTATAGTGCAATTCTTAATAGTTTGTTATTTTAGAGATCATGTGAGTTACCTAATTGGAAGTATGTTTGATCTTTAAAACTCATTTTTTTTCCTTGACAACTTGGAGTGATTTTTGGTGTTCTATGTGGCCTTGAATACGTGACCACACCTGAGTAGTTATCTAGTCGTAATACAACATTTAAATGTATAGTAAAACTTAATATTTTATTAATTCATGGGTGAGGCTATTAAATATATGTATTGAGAATTATTTCATATCATTTTTGAGTGGTTTTTTGTACATAGTCATTTTAAGAGTGACCTCTTGATTGAACTTAGAGATAGTGGTGGGAGAGATTCCATATGATGTTTTAATTGATTACCAACATTGAATTCATAGGATATACTTCCAATATAGTTACAATATTTTTTATGAATCATGATTTTTTATTAGTAAGTGAGTTGATTTTATTCATTTTGTAGTTGATAAAAACAACGTGGGTTTTTTCGCTAGGGATGTTGGTTTATCCCAATATAATATTGAGTAACTAGGAATGAAGCCTTTATGTCAATGACACATAAATGGAGTAACCATTGGAAAGTAAAAGACCCTTTAGGGAGTGATGTTTACAAGCACATAAATTTTAGTGATTTAGATCATTAAGTATTCATACTTTTCTTATAAGGCCTCATAAATTTATTTTTTCTAAGTTGAGTTTTAGACTTGCTGTAGTGGTACTCTAATAGTTGATTGCCCATATATCACATAGAGGATAAATAAGATCGAGGTGAGATGGTGGAGGGATAATAATAAGATATATTGGATTTAGTTTATAGAGCATACCCTCAACCACTCAGTTTTTACCTATAGTAACATCATATAAAAGATATGCACTAATTGAAAATGGAATTGATAAAATATCTCAGTGATTGGTGGGATGATTTAATTGTTATAAAATCTGAGGGATAATTAAGAATCTATAATGATATAGTATCATTTAGAAAGATCCATCCCAAAATAATACATGTGATTTATGGGATTGTGTAGGAGTTAATCTATAGATATTCCGGTAGATAGCTCTAGAAAGGACTGATGATACTAGATGGGATAAGATGAGAGAGATAAGTTTTTAATTTCATATAGTTAAAAAATAATATGGTTTACATTTTTTTATAATAGAATTTTTTTTCATATGATATTCGTTTCATTGTTTTTCTATGATTGACATTAATGGTTGGATACTCTTTGAATTTCCATAATGAACATTCTTTATGCAAGAGTTATTTCCCATGATATTTTTGGTTTTGATATTTGACTAGTGGGGAGAATTTAGATGGGTCAGGTTGGACTTTCATAGATTATTTGCGGATATAGAGTGAAACTTATATGGTATATAATATAATTATATATGAGAGACTATGTGGAAACACTTATTGGGATATGAGGGTATGAAAGTCTTCGATTTCAAGCATGTAGGACTTATCCTGAGTTGGGTAGTGTTAGTTGAGTCTATGGGGTATATGTTTTTTTGGGAATGATAGAAAGCGGGTATGAATTTATATAGGAATTCATGGGTTGTGTTTTTTATTGGGATGGGTTTTATTTTCTATATACTTTCATATGAATAAACGATTTCATTATAATTCAATGATTTGAGTTATGGTGGAAATCCAACTTAGACATTTTACTCTCTCATAACTACATACACAACATGAGTTTAAATGTACATGGGTAGAGATTTATGTTCTAATTTTTGTTATAAGGACTAGATTACAGCTACATGTATAGATTCTAATATGAAATGTATCACTGGTAGAAGATTCAGAAATAGTTTTGGAGTAAGTTGGGTTAGAGGCCATTTAATCTTATTTTAGATTTTTATTTTATATGTATTATACAAGGGGCCATTCCAAATTATATATTTGGAAATTGTATTAGTCATGTAATTTTTTATTCTATGATTACTGTATTATGTGTTGTTTCATAATACAAATTTTATATATTTATATATTAGACTGTGTTATTTTCCCTTAAATCTCTGTTTTGTTTCCATGGTTTTTGGGTATGTCAGTTATATGGATGAGTTGTGCTTAATTTTTAGTATATTTAGGCATTAACCTTAATCTTTTCATAATTGAAAATTTTATTCCCATGGTTGATCCAGTCTATCTTTGATAGTCAATAACCTATGGAATATCGGGTGGGGCCCTTAAGGATAGATAATGTTTCAGTTTGAGTGTCTTTAGAGTCTGTTGGGACAATATGTTATAAAATTTTTAAATTTTATTAAAATGAAATATTTTTTTATATAATTCCTCATGTTTTATCCACATATTATGTTATAAAAAAAATTTAAATTCTATTTTATGGATTATTTAATTGAAAACTCCATATTTCATCAATATGATTATATTATAATTTGTTTTGTCTTGATGGTCGTGGAAAACCACTAGAATTAAGATAGTTGATATGTAACATTTATATTTTCATATCTTGGTATTATTATTAACATTGTATTATCTAGTATAAAACCACATGATTTTTCATATAGTGGGTTTAGGATTCTAGAATTCGGGTGTTATTCAAAATATTATTATTATATAGTGGGTTATTAATGTTTATATTATGAACTAAAAGTTCCAGTTAATTTAAAATGGATTTAACCCTATTTCTTATTGGACTAATGGGACATTTCATTGAATTTTTTATAAGCTACTTATTTTTAAAAAATTTCACAATCCATTCAAATGAATCTCATGTTTGTATTTATCTTGTATTGTATTATATTAGATCCATAAGGTAAATACAACTAAGTTTATACTCTCCCCCAAAATATCCACCTCAGTGCTATGTAGTCATTATTGATAATGATTCATAAAGATGTGTGACTACAATATTTTTCAATGGTGAGTGATAGATACATGTTTGATATATAGTTCGTCTAGATGGTGTATTTTCGTTTTGAATAACTAATTTTATTTCAATATGATACCTTGTTTTATTTTACATTAATTTTGTACATATAAAAATATTTATCCTTCCACTGTTAATATATCATTTAAACAGTATTTTTTAATAAAAAAAGGATTTTTATACATGTGATTTAATCTTTACTTTCAGTAAATATACATTAATGGAAAATCATTCCCCTCTAAAGTGCCCCACATCTCTATTAGATAAAACTGAAAAGTGGGTTTAATCAATGTTACTAGTTTTATAATTTATTTTAAATAAAAAATTTCACTAATTAAAGTAACAATTCAATGAGATTAAAAATTACCATCCCCATCCATTTTTAATAAAAAATGAAATGGAAAACAGGGCACAACAAATTTTTATAAGGTCCTCCAAAAGATGGGGGACTACATCCTTTTTTTATTTAGGTCAAATCCAAGACATATACGTGTCAGTAAAATAAGAAATTTATTAAAAGAAGGGAGGTATAAACCTTAACCCAAATGGATATTTCCCATAAAATACATTGACTATTATTTATATTGGATCCCTATAGTTTTCATTAGTTTTTAATCTAGAATTGTAAAATTGTACAGTGAATGCAATAATGGAATTATATAATAAAAAAATAATCTCTCTAGATAATAAAATATTCAAATTGATTTCCTGTTATATCTATATTTATTAACATTGATGTTAGGATGATTCAATACACTAACATAGATTAATGATCCCTCCCTCAATAAATTCTCTCCCCTTAATTTCAACTACAATTATTATCCTTACAATATCCTGATTAGTCACTTGGATATTCTCAAATATCTAGATTTTAAAACTCTATAAAAATCATGGAATCATGATTCTAACATTTAAAAATAGTGAAATATTATTCATGGAAAAATATTCTAGCTTTAACCTTCATAAATGGAGTCTAAAACATTAATTTTTAGATCAATATAATTATCTTTCAATGATACTCGGAAATCATCACTTGATATTACTAATTTAATTTCCCTCACATCATAACATCTCTTAAACACCTTCCTCATTAAAACTTATATAAAATCAATAACTTCTTTTCCACATATCAATGATCACATGAAAAAAATTATGGTCCAAATTTCAATCTCACGTTTAAATCTTTCTCTTTAAATATCATCACTAAAAATAATGGATTGAATCACATATTATTCACTTATCATCATGGTATATGAATAATGAACAATAAAAAACCATCATCTAATTAAATATTTCATATCTCTAAAGAAAATGATTTCACTCATACATGAACCTTTTAAATATATTGTGTATTAGATAAATCCAATGGTTACTTTTACTTATCCTCAAATGTTATCTAAAATAATCTTTAATGATTTGGATTTAATCTTACATTTTATCGTATTATTAAACAATATACTCTAAGTTATTCCTTTGTATTAAATTTGAGATATTATATGTCCTTAATAAATTCATAGTTATTATTACATATTAGTAGGTTAATTTTACTTATCTCTAGACTTTTTATAATATAGTTATAATAATATATTACATATCCAGTGAAAAAAATACTTACTCTTACATATCTACACAAACTCCTAGAACTCATCTTCATCCATCTTAATTTATCTTCAAACAATTCCAGTATCCTTGATTAAACCCTAAAACATTCTGAAACACTTTTTAGTTTTTATTAGAATCTATTTAAGACATCCTTCACCAAAATAAATGTGTTTTTCAACAACACCATTCATATTTATTTTTTACTACAATAACTCACTCCATTTCAAATGATTTTATCATTTAGAAATTTCCTAACATCACACCTTTGGACAAAGTATTTTTGTTAAGAAATGAGAAGTAAGTTATAGGTAGTGAACGGGAGATTATCCCCCTTAGTCAGCAAAAAATATTCACATCCATTGAATAGTAAAACTCGATTTAGAGTCCTCACTAAGATATATCATGAGTCATATTCTTTTATAAAATATTGATAACAGAAAAGAAAGGATTATTAGATCATTCCTAATCTCTTAAAGTAAGAGGGAAAGGTTAAACATGTATTTTCATCCATAAATCTTAAAATCCATCCCCTGAAATTGAATTTTTAAAAATATTTACAATTTATTCTAATGTGGAACTATTTTCAAGTCTCAGATATATATCTAAAATGTTATGATTAGGGAAATTACATATAAAATATATATTTTTATATCTAGAGTCTTTCCCTTGATTCTTTAATAGATCAGTGGTACTTTGACTATCACAACCTATTCTCGATGGTATTTCAACTTTAACGTTCTATTTTTTTATCCAATAAATTATCCTTATTAGTTTTTATGATCTTATGTGTCATGAACATACTCAGTTTCTGAAATACTGTGTGTTTCTTTTTTGGGAGTGCTAACCTGAACAATAATCTCACAAAACTATCTCAAAATTAATGTTCCCCCTAATGTTTATTTACTGTCATCAATTCTTCTGGACCAATGAGCATCAGTACAGCCAAATGGATATATATAGAAGACTATTTTAAATAGAAAACCATGATTTAGTATCGCATTAATGTATTTGATTATTCTCATGAAGACATTATAAGTGATTCTTCAAAATCACTATGAAACCTTTTAATAAATGCCACTTCATAAACTAAGTTATGTAAAATTTATTTCCAATATAAATGACATATAATTATATTTTTAAACAAATTTTTAATTATTATTCACAACAAAAAATCATCACTCATAATTTCCCAAATAATAATACATGTATTCACTTATTTAGAATCTTCATTAAAAAATATTTTCAATAATTTTGTCTCATTTTTTTAAATAATATAAGAATAAAATTATTACATTTCAAAACCTATAATCTCAAAAATAATCCCATTTTGACTAACATAAAAATTTTAATATATCATTTTATTTTCCCTGTTAACACCTCAAAGTGATACTTAATATCACCTACAAAAGTATCCTTCTTTCATAATAAAACATCTATGTTACTATTTTCAAGGTTAAATCCTTATGTTACTAAATAAATACATTTTCTTCATGACCTTTATTCAAGAAATCATATTTCACCTCCATTAGATAAACATTTTATTATTTTGTGAAGTAAAAAAAATGACCTAAAAATTTAAGTAGGTCCAAATTTTTCTTATAAATAAATAAATTCAACTTTTAAATATATTTTTCTATACAAAAATATCCTTATATCTCAAAATATCTCTTTTTAATTGGGATTTTTTCTGAATTTTTTTTACAATGATAATATTTCATTTATTTATTGGATAAAGTTCCTAATTAGAATAAATTTCAATTTAATGTAGATATTTATTCATATAATTTTATATTTTTTGTTAAATATCATCCACAAATAAATGTGGATTAAATTGTGATAAAATAATTTTTTTCTTATTAAATATTAGTTTTCTTCTAGTGTGCACTAGTTCTTTTAGATATCCAAATATATTTTTAGATTCAATATCCCTTTTAAATATTTGATAATTCTACTTTTAATTTATTAATGATCTCTTATCATAATATCATGATTTTAATCAACATTAACAATGATTGATCCATTTATTGTTTCATCTCCACTCACCTTTTTTTAATTATATATGTTGTATTCATCAATATTTTTTAAATTTTTATCTTGAAAGTCACTAAATATGGTCTTATATTCTTTAATTTTAACATCCTAACAGTCTACCCTCTTTTTCAGTCTCTTATTTCAATATTTATTTCATTCTACATTGGATAAATATCCTATTGTAATCCCTTCTTGTTCTTTCAAATCAAACTTTCCTAGATCATAATTTTTATTTTTATCAACAATATACTACTAAATACATTAAGGAATATCATTGATGGATTATTATTGAAAACAAATCTTTGTGTAAGTAATATTTTATTAAGGAATTATTAATCATCTATTATTGATATAAATAGATATGAAAATATATTCTTTCTAAAGAAACTTTTATGGTTTTAATTTAACTAATGTTAGCCTTCTCATTTCATAAAGGCTTTTATTATTCCTCCCAACAACTACATTTTTTTAGGGTGTGGAATAAATATTTTACTCATTTTGAATTATATATTTATATATTTTCCCATCATAACCATATCTAGTTTACTATCTTCCATTATAAATTTTATATAATCTAATAAACACTCTTAGGTCCTTCTCAACATCACTTATAAAACCATTTAATTTCAATAAATCTTAATATTTGTGTTTCATAAAAATTAAATATTTTTTCCACATGAAATGATCAATGAATATAATGATATAAAAACACATTTGGTTGAATTTTGTTTTATTATCCCACATAAGTTATAATTAATTAACTTACGTTTCCTTCTATATTTTATCTCCAATTTTTGTAGATTAATTGCACTGTTATTATTATTTTTCAATCCTAAAAAATATTGTATAATTCTATTTTATGCATGATAAAATATCTCATAGATTCTTATTTATATATATCCATCATAAAAAATTGTGTAAAAATATAAAGACTATTATTGTAACACCCCAAGATTTCATAGTGTGTTATTTCTTCAAAATAATTCAATAACTTCCACTACACTCAACACCGAGTTCAAGTTCACCATGACTTACCAAACAAGCCGTTCAAAAGAGGTTATGAATAGTATTAACTAAATTTTAACTTTATATAATCCTTATAATTTTAGAATCCATATTATGAGTTTCACAAACATAATGTAAGAACAAATTCATTTTCAGTATTTCACTTTTACCAACTTTAAATAGTGAACCGTTTTTAAATACAATTTTTTAAACTTTTTGACTAAATGGGGACATCAAAAACTTAAAATGAAACATCCCATGCTTCCATGGTACGCTTTCCTTTGAATAATACAGTAGCGTGTGTTGTACGCAACTTCGAGTTCTAACACACCACAACCAATCAAACTAGCCGTTATGCATATTAATACCTACTTTTTTAAATTATATATATTTTAAATTTCAAAATGGACTTCATTTTTGGATTTAGAGTATCGAATTTATCCTAAGGTGAAATTTTGGTACTTTTCGGATAACATTCATATTGTGATGAATAGTGAAAATTACTAAATTTTAATTAAAAACAACTTTTTTAATCAAAATAATTAATAGTGATAAATTATTAATTTTAGTGGTTTTAACGTATATTTAGAATATAGTTTTACCATTTAATACAATTTTGGTCATTTTACATAATTTTACAATTAAACCGGACATAAACATGTGTCAATCTTTTGATAGTTATTATCTCTTAAAACACGCTTTTTGTTTTAACATCGGGAATTAATTTTAAATTAAGTTCTGCCACTTCTGTGCGTTGAATTTGGAAAAATGGATTCCATATTTGGAATAAGGATGGTCAAATTGTGTAAATATGTAACTTTTATTTTTAGACATTTTGAATAATTACTTCGGTAAATATTTTATTTACCATGGTTAAGGGTAAATCCGGTAAATAAGGGTTAAAAAATAATATTATAATAATACTAAATTACCATAAAACGTGTCCTAGACTTATTTGTTGATACATGTTCGACCATACGCATCTTTGGGTCTATTTTGGGACCCCATGGAGCCACTTGTAGGTGATAGGGACACTTTATTTTAATTAAGTTAAACTGAATACAAAAATGACACAAGCATGTATCTTTTAGTAAAACAATTTTTACATAGGGTTATATATGTTGGATTTTCGACTATAAATATTCATTATAAAGATAAAAATATTTCCTACATAATTATAGTTTATTTATAATTTTTAAAGATTACATAAGTTAATATATTTATGACACAATGATGATGCAATAATTACCATAATAGTGAAAAGTTAAAATAATTGATATTATAAATACCCAAATAAATATAATTTGAGACTTTTAATGAATTAAAATAATTTTATAGAATAATATGACATATTAGGATTGATTTAATTAACTTTTTTAGAAGTAATCATTCTGTTATGAGTTTCAAAAAAATCAACTATTGAATAGTGTCAAAATTGACATAAAAGAGTTTTTAAAACACATATTATATTATTAATTGATATTAAATTCCTAAAAATATAAGGTTCGGACAAGAGACGTATATCATGATATTTTTATCATTAATGGACCTCTTGGGGGTCTCTCGGATGTATATAGTATGTTTATTAACTATATAATATAAAAATACAAAGTGACATGATAAATGTCAAACTAATTAACTAAGAGTTAATACTTAAAGATAAAGTTAATATAGTAACCCAAACCTGTCTAAATTCTATTGGTTGAATGTTTTTCGACCTATCCATACCTTAAAATTTATATAATAAACTTTGGAGCCATTAGAAACCGAATATGAATTTATTATAAATTAATATTTCTAGCTTTTCCAAAGGTGCCTCTCACCCCTCTTATAAAAGGGCACTCCTCCTTCTCATTTCTTCACACCTTCAAAGCCTTTTGGTTCATCCAACCTCTGCCCAAATACTCTCTCAACTTCCCTCACTTCATCATATAGGCCTTCCTTTAGTCATAAAGACAACTTAAGGATCCCTTTTGATCAAATCAAAAGGAAGAACCCGAAGATGAGGTAATGTTTTCACCACCCTTTTTCAAATTCATTTCTTCTTCCACTTCTTATTTCCTTGTTATTACCATTCTAAAATAATAACTCCATTATCTTATATATACTATGATGTTATTATATATATGGTACAACCATATTAATTATTCTATCTATCCTTTGAATAACATGTCACCATACGTGCGTATGTACGGCTTACCGTCTCCACGTCGTGGTGTAATTGTTATTCAATATATTATTATTTGGATGGGTATAATAATGATGTGTAACTCATGTAAATAATAAATATAACATGATAATTATTCTCAATATATGATACACTATCCAATTATATATTATTTTAATATCAAAATAATGATATTGTCGCTCGTGCGTACGTACGGACTACCGTCTCCACGAACGCGATAAGATTCATTCTCTATCGTATCTATTCAAGTATAATTATCATTTGATGATTTAAAAATAATGTTTAAGGAATTGATATCATTCTGTATGTGAATAATATACAACCTATCCATGAAAACCATGGATTACATAACAAAACATATAAAAGGAAATGAGTAAGTTAACACCCGAAACAACGATAATTCTAAGATATTATTAACAAAGGAATGTTAAAAGATAATATATGATATCATATGAATGTATATGATTCTTGTATAATTTAATAACAATTATTTCACCATTATACAGGAGGTTAACCTACCCCCAAACAAGGAAAAGTGCAAGGTAATGGTTATTTCACAATCTCTTTACTATCTGAGGTTGTTTATACGTAACTATCTACTGGGACGTTTTTATCATCCACATCCATGTTTCTTGAAAGTGTATTTCAAAACTTTCTTACTATTTTACAGAATATGGGTTAAATTCATTTATACCCTTGTTTGACTTTTTATAAGAAGTTTATAAAGGAATATTTCCGTCGTTTTCCAAACAAGGTCTTTTTTAACATTTTCGACAGAATAAAGGTAAGAATGTTTTTTAACTTATACGGAGGGTTCGGCTATTTTCCACCATTATAAAATTCTCGAAGTTTCCCTTACAAGATTATAAGGATATTTTCAAATTAAATGTTTTATTTTATAATTATGTGACTTTTAAATGATTTCAAAATGAATATTTTATGAGTTTCTTAAAAGTACTCTTTATCAAAATCAGAATTTTGAATGTTTTAAAGATTTATCTTTATAAATATTTTTAATTAATGTCAATGTCTTAAAAATGGGTTTTTAAGGATTTATTTATATGTACATGAATGTTTTTAAAAGGTTAATTCCTTTAAAAAAAGTTTCAAAGTGGAATGGGACACTTTGATTCAAAAATCTCTTTTAAATTACTTCCTTTATAAATGTGTGACTTTTAAATGATTTAAAAAAATGATATATTTCTATCAAATAGTTTTGATTTCATCTATTTTAACATCCTTTGATGGATTTTATGATTATTTGAAGTTGATACAAAACTTCTATATTGTATTGAAGGTTTTGTGATATGTTTGATTGTGGATGTGTTATTTTTATACCATTCATGGTTTATGGAGAAAGTATTGACATTTCGTATGCTAGTTTTAATACAAATGTTTATGTTATGTTTAGACCTTCTCATATGGGGATGCATTGGACTTAATATGTGACGGGTGGAGCCTGCTATAGCTCCTCGATGCATCGGTAGGTCTCATGAGACAAACTAGTGTCTTGGCACAAGGCCTTGACAAAATCTTATTTGTAGTCTTGGCACGAGGCCTTGGCTATGTGGTTATGATAGTCTGGAATTATGAATTACATCATTATGAAAGTGGTTATTGATATTGCATGTGATTATTCGATTAGTAGAATATCCAATTGAATAAGTTAATGGAATTATTTCATTATATTTTTTTCCATAATATGTTGAAGTTCAAGTTTAAAAGGGTATTGTTTTAGTTATACACTGCCTTAAATGTTTATTCTTATTTATGAAATTTTCCTCTATACTGTTATCCTTACTGGGAATTTGAGCTCACCACTTTTCTATGTTTTATTTTTCCCAGGAAGTGAAGAAGTAAATTATGAATGACCTGCAGGGATATTATGTGGGGATATGAGTGTGGAATATGGAGACAATATGTTGTTGTAGTAGTTTTTCATTTTATGATGTAATGTAAGACTTATGAATATATCTAGTGTTTCCAAGGCTACTAAACCAATCGGTCTTTCGAGATTTGATCTTTCTTGTGATCATGCCAATGTTATGTAATAATTCACCGACTCTAGGTAACTGGGGTCGGGGCGTTACAATTATTCTATATATTTTTTTATCCTCTATAGTAAAATAACATGACTCAATTATGTTTTCATTTTGTAATAGATTACCATTACCCAGTATCTCCTTAGTGACAAATCTTTTATCCTTTAGATTATTTATAATATAATTTTTTATCCTTAAAATAACTTCATTATCATAATCAAAAATATATATAACAATTAAATTTTGTGTTTTATCCCATAAAAAAATAAAACATTTTCGACATCAATTTATGAGCTTCAATCTTAATTATACCACTTCATTTGATTTTAAAGGAATTATCATTGCCAAAAGAAATTAAACCTCTATCCTGGCCTTCTACGTTCTATAATATTGTTGTGTATCTTTTCATGTGTGATTAATATCCACAATAAAGAATATATATCTTAGTCTTTTTGAGACATTTAATAACTTCCTAAATAATAAGTGACTTCTATGTATTTTCTTTTATTCAAAATTTCACAACTCCAATAGCTTTAGGTTTTGGTCATAGAAGAGTATTCATAAATTCTTTAATATAATGACCTTGTTCGTTACATCTTCTATATATTCATTTTAAATCATCAATATGTCTTGAGTGTATATATTTAGTGAATTTTGACTCACTAACTTCTATTTATTAGTGTTGTATATCATCATGTTAGGATAAATAACCCAAAATTATTTCCTTCCATGACTCCAAAATGGACATATTATACCAACATTCTAAATATTTTGGCTCGTATATTAAATAAAACAATTAATAACCATTGAATCCTAATTTTCCATGATAATATAATTTATATCGAAGAATTTTTTTGGATGTCTAAGTACATCCTAACCTTCCTTTTTTCCTTTTCCTTTAAGAAACTTTTCTACTCAAATTTCACCAAACTCTCTTCAATATAGGATTGTTTTCATGATTTTTATTATGAAACCCCCAGTGTCACTTTTATTTGGGGGTATTTGATAGATGGTTTTGTTGAAATAGTGGGTACCCAAGACCTAACTATGTAGTACTTTTGATTACCATATCATGTATATAGTCAGTTATACATGATGTATACTTACCATTATAGTGTAGAAATTTTTACATCCACTATTTAATAGTAATTTACAA
This sequence comes from Viscum album, assembly GCA_963277665.1. NCBI lineage: Eukaryota > Viridiplantae > Streptophyta > Magnoliopsida > Santalales > Viscaceae > Viscum > Viscum album. The sequence continues at coordinate 1,465,811,176 of OY728123.1, forward strand.
GATTAATTTATAACGATAACCTTGATATACTATCAAATTAATCTTAAAAAAGTTTATATGGTCTAAATGCATCATACTAATTGGACACAGTTGATGTTTTACTATTAGGTGTTAAGGGCTCTTAAGAATTGAGACTTCTTCTCATGAAGTTAACACAAGGGGATCTATGGTAGTGAGATCATGAGAAAATACCCACTAATAGGACCACCATATGTTTTGATGTCATTGGTTGTTCATATCTATAGACATGTGTATTGGCCTCCTAAATTGAGGTCATTACCAGTGTGTACCATTTAATTTTATACTTGGATTCATGGAGAAAACCATGGTAATGAAATTGTGGCGAGGTATCTCATGTTTGGTGCGTTTTTGGTGGTATGACATTGGTTGAATGGTAAAGAAAAAAATTTTCGCTTCCATGTTTAGGAAGTCGTATATCTCAGGCCTAGTTGATTTGAATGGTTCAGACTTTATAATTCATTGGAAAAATCAGTTGAAGAGTAAATCCATCGGGATAGATCAACAAATAATAAATCAATAAAAGGTCAATGACAAAAGTGTGTGTCCTTATTTATGATATATTTAAAGACGAAGAGATTATAGTATATAGTAAGTTTTCATAGGTCAGTAGTCATTGCTATGACTATCCTTATCTCCTTAGGGGCCATGATGAGTTTCTAGACTCTACTCATGATTTATGTATTTTATTAACTACTATCGAGATAAGTGAAAAGAGGGTAACACACAACCGCGTATTACAGAATCCACCATATTTAGTTGTATAGGTATATTGGAAATGGTGGGCCCCAACATGGGGTCTGAGTATTTTCCAAGGTATAGATAAACAAATAAATAAATAAGTAATTTATTATTCATATTTTGAATAATTGATATTGAATTTATTTAATGTATTTATGAGTTAAGTAAATACGATAAAATATTAATCATAATAATATTATTTTAATATTCAAGGTTATTTTAATCTTAAGCGGGAATGGTGAGTCGAGTTAAATGGATCATTTTTATCACGTAATATATATTATATATATTACAAGTATTTGATAAATTATTAATAATATTTATGGCACAATATAGTTCATAATAGTTATTATTTAGTGGACATTGAAATAAATGGGGGCTGGGGAACCCAACCATGTATTTTGAAACTCTGCTATAAATAAAGAGAGAGACTCCCTCAACATTAACTATTCATTCATTTTTGAATAAGAGACTCTCTCTCCTCCTGATTTCAAGAGAGATTATCTCCCTCTCAAGTGAAGATCCAAGTTCAATCTTCCAGCATCAAAGGAAGATGATTGCAGTGATCATTGGGACATCAAAGACATTGTTGGATTGTTGCACTAGCAACATGAATTCGATGATCGGTGATCTTGTTGATTTTTGATGTGTGTGTGGATGATATAAAGGGATACTACTTTGGATCCTTCAAGAGATAATCACAAATAATTAGTTTCAATCGACTTCACCTTTAGATATGAATAGGTATATTATCTGTTTTATTTTTGGACTCTTTTAATTTAGGTGAGATCCTTGGACCATACAGGGGCTCGGATCTTCGACAGCGACAAGTTCCAACATCATGACGATTAAATATTTTAAATTTCCCATCCCATTGGCTTCCGTTGTGGGTCTTGATTCCTTCAATTTTTATTAAGGATACCACACAATTTTTCTAATCCAAATTAAAATTATTTTTCATTAAATGAATTATAGGGTTTAATTTTGTTCATGATGGTCCAAACTCCATGTTGGTCTGATTTCAAACAACCATGTTATGTCCATTAATATTTTTCGATATGGATCAAATTTATGATTTGATCTCAATTTTTAAAATTATTATTCATCCTCTAGAACAGACCATGTTTTGATTGGTATCATCTAATCAGAAATAATTCCAATTATGTACAAATCATAATTTTACAATTTTATATTTTACATAATAATTTTATTATTATAAGAATATTTATATTATAATAATAATAATATAATAATAAATTGTTATTTTATTATAATAACTTTATTAGTAATATATTAATTCTAATTCATTAGCCTTTGGAAAACTGTAAAGTGTGAGAAAAACCTCACACAAGAATATTATGGATGAGGGATTAGTTTTATCTGTGGAATTGTCCACACAAAACCAAACTAAATAAAAGGAGATTGGACTTTAGGAAAGGCAATAAAAGAAAATAATGGGGTTAATCAAGTGTTGTTGCTCAGCCCCACTATCTCCTTCCTCCCATAAACAGGGACATGTTGACGCCTCCTTCCACCAAAGGAAAGACCGTCCCTTTGGACCATCTGGTAACTGCCCTCTCAATCAAGTAGTGGCATGCCTCCTCCCCTATACGTAGCAACTTCACCTCACCCTGGTGTCATCATGCCTCCATTAACTAGAGCCAACCCCACCTCGAACCTCTTCTACGGCTACCTCTACTGCCCGCACCACCAGGACCCCGCCATCAGACCAGGTTCATCCACCTGGAGTACTTCCACACCAGCCCCAGGTCACACCACCTCCGATGTCACAATATCCGTCCCCTGACCTGCTCCCACCGATAGGTCTCAAACTGCCTTCTCCTTTTATAGCAGGGACTATGCTAGATTCGATGCCCCATGGCCCGATCGGTCACCCATCTGCCAAAGCACACCTCCCTCCACCAGCCCAACTGACCCTCTTTGAATGAGCTCTACCCGCACCGCCCTCCCTAGTGTCGGTGACCTCCCTCCAAGTTGTTTTCTAGCCATATATGGATCAACAGTTCCATATCTTGGTCCCTCGATCCTTCTGAGTTGGTTGCAGCATGAGGTATCCTTTGTAGGACTTGAAATGCCTCGAAAGTGGTCTAGGTGGGTTATCCAAACCCAGAATGGGTTTGGGTAGACCTTTCAGGCCTAGAAATGATAAGAATGGTATTTTCTATTCCCATTACCAGAGTGCGCAAGTTCGGCATGACCTGCAATTTGTCAGAGTGGTATTTTGGGGTCCGATAAGTTATAAATTAATCAAAATTATTTTATTTAATTAATTTAATTTTCTCTTTAAATTAAAATATTTAAAATATTAATTTTTACTTAAAAATAATTTTTAACGCCCAAGGAAGCTTAATTTAATATTGCTAAACAAATTGAATGAAATAATTAATTTAATTTTGGAATTAAAATTAAATTAATTACCAATCCAAAAAATAATTGAATTATTTGAATTATTTAATTAATTAAATATAATTAAATAACCCTTATACTAATATAATTTAATTTTATTTTATAGCAATTTATTTTACCCGCGTACTGCTCTTGATCACCAGTCCATTTATGTTTCTGTTAATTAATTAATTAATTAACTATATCCGATATTTGTGTTTAGTTAAATGATGGTATGTGCATTGTCTTTATTTTCGGTTAATTTGTATAAGGGTCTACGTATCCATTACCTTTGATTTACATTTACACTCCTAGTCCCCCTCGTATGCATGTGAGTATTTTTATATTTCAGATGAAGATGGTGTATAACCTGGACCCCACCAAGATAAGGTGGTGTACGTTGATCAAGATGATACAAGATGTCATGTGGACCCTACTAGGATGAGGCAGTACTCCAAGATGTTATGGAGACTCTACCAAGACAGGTTGACACTCTAAATGAGAAGAGGACATACAATATGGGGTAAGCTGCATCAAGAGATGAGTGATGACTCGGGTATGATGCCCCTAGTTCCTTTAGATGATCAACACTATTCAAGGAATTGTTTACCTTTATGAATTTATTTATTGTTTTATGCTTCTTAAAACTGTAGTAAAATACATAAAAAGAAATTATAAAATTCATAAAGAAGTGATGTGTGTTTTTTTATTAATGTTCATCTGTGAGCTTTATAATATAGATGAAAAATATTAACAGAAATTCCTTATATTCGTCAAGATAAAAATAGAAAACCCTAAAAGTAATATTAATTCATTACATCCTTTCATCATTCATGTTTCAACAAAATTGAGTGTTCATGGTATTGGTCATGCTAAGGATGACGGTGCCTCTTTCTATTGGGGAGTTCTTACGAGGGTTGTGAGTTGACTTAACTAACATTATAGCAAATAAATCACCAAAGTTAGATTTTTTTAATTTTAGAGACATGTGTTGAGTAAATCATGTAATGATTTTAAAAGGTGAGAATTCACTCAACAGATCAAGGAACTACGAGCTAATACAGTTGGCTTGCCAAACCCCTACCTTGAAACCTCTATGTAGTGGTGTATCCAAAGATTATAGAATATAAAGGGTGGTTTAGGGATCCTTTCTAATAAAATAATCAAGTGGAAGAGTATTATAATTACAGTACAGAGCGTTCATAGAATTCGATAAAAATTGTGGGAGATATTTAATGATTAAATTAATCAGTAATGTCTAATCTGGTAATCACATAAATGTACTTATCTTCTAATGTTTTATTATTGTAGAAAATGACGTGTAATACCAAAATAAAACAATGATAAATATTGGAAAAAATTAATATCCAAACTAGCTTTAATTTCCATGTGTAGTACAAGTGCTTGCACACATTACTACAATACAGGAAATTCAAGGTGTTGGTCTCCCATCCTGTTAAGCCACCTTAGGAAGCGTGGGTGTAAAATTGCTTAATAGAGACTCATAAATCTAGAATATGATTGTTCTACCATAATGATATAATTAACTACCAATGTTAATTATGGTCAGTACATCATGACATGGACGATATCACATCTTATCTCATCTTCAAGAAGTTTCTGAGGATAAAGTGAAGCATGTTTTTTAATGTGATGATTACACTAGCTTTGTGTAAAAAATAAAGGAATCCTATGATCTTTAATGACATATCACTCTTAAAAATAATTAATCCAGTTTCATTTAAGAGTGTAAACGAAAAGGATGGAGTAGATGCTTCATTTCCTTTGAGGTAAGGTTCGCCAAGTAATAATAATATTAAACAAAGTACCATCTTTAGTTCTTTTGGAGAATATATTAAAAGAAAATGAGAAATGGACAATGAAAAGTTAAATCAAAATAAATATTATACTATTATTCAAATAAAAAAAGTTGGTTATTTAACAAGAGGTTATTTTCATTACATATTTGAAATAATTTATGTATGTTCAATACGCAATAAACTAAATTAAATAAGAAAGAACATGATTCTTCTTCAGTGTATATTCATCAAATAATAGTATTGTTTCTGAAATACTTCTTGGGTATTAAATAAATTATTCTCTTCACATATATTTATTGAAATATAGTAACCAAATAAGTATAGAAACATTAATATAAGTAAGGTGTCCTATCAAAGTAGCTGAGAAATGGTGATTCCTAATTCAGTGTTGAGAAACACTTAACTTTTATTTCCAAGTGAATGATTCTAGTTTAACAAGTCATTGAGTATAACATAAACATTTATCTCATGTTCTATATGGACATAATGAAACATTATTCTATTCTTTCAAATTAATGTTGTTATTGGGGTCTCATACTCATCAAATAAGTTCAGTGGTACTTGAATCATATGCAATAAGGGATGAAGATAATAATGTAAGACTTTTACAAAGATGTGGCTAGATAATTATTGGTTAAGAAAAACTAAGTGGATGTAAAAGATATACCTAGTATGGTTTTTATTCTTGGTATAGCTGAACAACATTGGTATTTTTGATGTCATTAGTTTGAAAAAGAAACCTTTAAAAATAAAGGTATGTCACAAATCTTATCAAATTATTTCATCAAGTGAGAATGAACTATTCCAATGGAAAGATAACGATAGAGATACTTTATTACATTAATTATGCTATTAAGGAATGTAATAGTGAAGTATCAGCATGGTCAGAAGATATGAGTTTTTTTATTGGAATGATGAAGAATATCATGACCAAGCATTCATTGATCATGATAATACATCATAGATTAATTCCTAAATGCACATTACCATATCTACATAATAAAATTTATGTTCATAAGAAGGATTGATGATTAGTATTACATATTAACATTGATAAACAAACATTTAGTGTGGAGAAATACATAAATCCATATGTTATATGATGTAAGTAGTATTAATGTTACAACTTGTAGAAACTTCCATTATATTTCGAGATGTAAATTGAAAATAACTACAAAATCCCATAACATATATGAAAAAAATAAAAAATGGATATCATACGAATTATATTCTGATGGTAATCCATTATGTCGTATGAAATTTTTTTATATGCAATGGTTTTGTTTGGACATAAAAAAACTAGAATCAATCTAAACAAATTATGCATCTAAATAATTATCCTAACACTTTATTAAGATATTATATAAATCCCTAAGAAAGAAAAGTGGTAGTAAAGTGACAGAAATCCTTTCTATAAAATGGTGAAAATTTATATAAGAGATAATGGGAATTGGATTAACTTGTATTTAGTCAATTTTAGAGATGCACAAATGGTTGGCATATTAACAAGTTCCATAATTACACGTGGAATATGAATGTTTTAGAGAAACATACTATGTAGTATGGTTAAAAACCATGGTGATGGTTTTGAGTTCACTATTGTCAGTGATAAATCATTCATTCTGATTATTAATTCATACAATTAGTAGTAGATGGAAATAAGTTAAGATTCACAAAATCAAATAAAATTAAATATTGGATTCCATGTATCAAAGTGAAAGGGGGATTATACATTAAATACAGTGGTGGGTATTCAAATTAGATGATACATAGATGGTACAAGTTTTGTACCAATAAGGCTTGATTGGTTATACCATGTTGGTATGCCTAAACCCATTTGAATTTTACTTTTCATAGAAAAATTCTAAGATCATTTAATTGGACATTGGTGGTCAAGATCAACATTTATGGAAGGTGCCTATATGATGCGATGAGAAAGAGATGATGACATCACAAATTTCCAATATTAGTTGCATGTTACTGAAATCTAGTTCTATATTAATGTAAGCATCAATGTCTTAGAGAATTAATTTGTAATGAATATTTTCCTTGTGTTTACTAGAGGTTTGAGGGAGCACCATATTTTTCTAAGAGAAATATGTTTGGTGACATATGGAAAATAAATTTTGGTCTTATAGTCTGTTAAGACCAGGATAAAAGTAATTCTTCGGTGATTGAATTAAAGTAGCAACCTAAGTTCCAAGGAAAGAGATCTAATGATGTAGATCTAACAGTTTCTTGTACCTAGTCAATCGTACATATAGTGATATGTTTTTCAAAAATAAAATGTAGAACAATTCATGTTAAGAATTATTTCCAATGTCACATGGAATAATCTCTCTAGGTTGACATGTTTGGAACATGGGAAGTGATTAATGTTTTGAGTTGAGTTCCATAATCTTACAGGACGGATCAGAAACTTACGCCATGATATGTAAAAAAATTGATATTTCTAAGATATACTTTATAGTAGGTATATATCAATTATATCCAAAAGTATTGTATGTTATGTTGTCAGCACTATCATATTGTATATAAGCAAGTATAAATGATATGTACATGTTATGTGGAGAAGAATGATACAAGTTATGGTGAAGCACAGACTAGTCATCCTTATATCAATTTCATCTATTATCGAAGCTATGATAATTCGAAGAGCAAGTCAATCTCCTATAAGATAGTGGAAGTCATATCAACAAATACCAAGTATATTACATCATCTAAGGTAGCTAAGAAGAAGTTATTAAAAGAAACAATATGTTCCTGTTATTGGAATCAAACCTAGTAAGTAAAGTATTATAATAATTTAAATTATGATATTCTTACAATCCAAGATATCAAGTTTTGATAGTGGACAAAATTGATATACTTGGGGTTACCATCTCTTCAGAATTATTACTCAAGGAGATGAGGCCACATATTGGAAAATTTTCATGCCTCAGAAACGTGGCTGTCCTAGCAGCTAAATCCATTACAATGTAGAAACATGGTCTTCATCATATGAGTAGCTAACAAGTATGATGATCAATTTGGCTCTATTGGATGTGGGAGTGTTGAAATAGTGGGTTCCCTACACCCAACTATATAGTACTTTTGATTATTATATCGTGTATACAGTTAGTTATACCTAATGTATACTTACCATTATAGTGTAGACTTTTCTACTTCTATTTTTTAATGGTAATTTACTAGATTAATTGTTATATAAAAAGGTTGTAGAAGATCCCAGGCTATAATGAGAACCTGGAGATACTATGACATTAATATTAAATAAAGGTCTAATGGTCTAAATGAATCATATTGGTTGGAAACAGTTTATATTTGATTATAACTTGATAGGGGCTCATAATCATTGGTACTACTTCTCATGAAGTTCTCACTTGGTGATATCTAATAGTGAGATTGTGAGGACAGATCTTCCAATAATAACACTACATGTTTTGGGTGTCCTTGGTTGTTCTTATCTATGAACATGTGTATTGGTCTCCGAATTTGAGATAATTACTAGTGTGTATTATTTTATTGCATAATTTGATTCAAGGAAAAAAACATGGTAATGAAATCGTGGAAAGGTAGCTTGTTTTGGGTGCGTCGTTGGTGGTATGACATTGGTTGAATGTTAATGAAATAATTTGTCACTTCCAAGTTTAGGAAGTTATATATCTCAGGCCTAGTTGATCAGGATGGTGATACATTTATATATATTTGGCCAAAGTAGTCCAAGGGTAAATCCCTTTAGATAGATCAATAAATAATAAAGAAAAAAATGGTGATGTCACAAGTGTGAATCATTCGTTACGAGATATTTAAAGACAAAGGGATTATAGTACACAGTCAGTGTTCATAGGTTGGTAGTTGTTGCTATGAATATCATTATCTCATTAGGGACCTTGATGGGTTACAAGACTCTTCTATTAGTTTATGGATTTGATTAATTTCTATCAGGATAAGGTCCGAGAGGGTCGCACACAATAGCGTATTCAAGAATCCTCCTTATTCAGTTGAATATGTATATTCGAGATGGTGGGACCCACTATGGGGTCCAAGTATTGTCCAAGGTATCGATAACCAAGAAAATTAATAAGTTCATTATTAATCATGTTTTGAATAATTGAGATTGAATTTATTTAATTTAGTTACGAGTTAAGTAAATACAAGAAAATATTAATCGAACAAATATTATTTTAATATTCAAGGTTCGTTTAATATTAAGCGGGAATGGTGAGTCGAGTTAAATGGATTGTTTTTATCATGTAATATTATATATGTATATATATATTAGAAATATGTTATAAATTAATAATAATATTTATGGTGAAATTTAGTTTATCATAGATATTATTTAGTGGATGTTGAAATTAACGGGGGCTGGGGAGCCCAAACAGGTATTTGGCAAACCCATTATAAAGAGAGAGAAAGTCTCTCTCACCATTAAATATTAATTCATTTATGAATGAGAGCCTCTATTTTCTCCCCCTTTTCAGGAGAGAGAGTCTCTCCCACTCAAAAGTAATCGAAGTTTCACCATCACGCATCGAAGATAGAGGATTGCAGTGATTGTCGGGATGTTAAAGATATCATCGAATTGCCGTGCTAGCACCTAGAATTCAACGATCGGTGTTTTCTTAGATTTTTGAAGTGTGTGGATGATTTAAAGGGATAACTATACGGATCCTTCAATCGAAGATCACCAACAATGAGTTTCAGTCGATCGTGCCTTCATATCTCAACATGTATTTTCATAATTTTATTTCCGTTCTGTTTTAATTTACATGAGATCCTAAGAAATTATCAGAGCTCAGATCATCAATGGTGACAAGATTCGTCATCCCAATGATTAAAAATTTTAAATTCCATGGTCCATTGAATTCCACTATGGGCCACAGTTCCTCCAAGATTATCCCTTGAGTTAGAGGTATTTTGGGATAAAAATGGAGATATTTGGGGACTTTTTCTTGGTCACATAGTTATGGTGAACAGTTAGTTTGACCATGTAGTCTATGTATGCAACATGTATACCCTTTGATAGTGGGGATCATCATGTTCACCATGTGATTTGTTTAACCATCTGATTAAACTATCAAACCCACTGAAAGAGGATATTTTTTTAAGTTTCGGGTTATTTTTAAGTGGGTTTTCTTCCCTTTTCCTCCTCACTCATTTCCCCCTAACTTGGATTCCTCCCTTGGTCTACTCTTCCTCTCCAAAGATTCTCAAAATAGATATTGAAGAGGTTTATTGGTTATTATTCACCTAGTTTAAAAGGTTAGTGCCTTTTCCCCTTATTATTGGGTTATCTTCCATTTTCTCATTCTCGTATAACAATAGTGACCAAGTTTTCCCTATTTTCATTCTAAAGGTAGTGGAAAATTGGGGATTTTGTTTTTAGATTTTTGTGAGATGTAGTAGGAGACTCTTTCTGATGGATTTTTTAATGTGACACGGTTCCACCACTTAAGGCTGATATTTCCATTTAATTTTTATTTATTTAGGCATTCAGTTTCTTTTTAATGTTATAAATTAATTTTAATTCTAGATAATGATAGTGTGAGTTATCTCATTTTCATTTTTTAATTTTTTTTAAAAAATTCATGGTTTTTATATGTAAAATGGGTGGAGTTCCATTATGAAAAAGGTTCTCTGATGGAAAATGGTATTTTATGCATATGACATGTTTGATAAAGTGTCAAAGATGGGTTTCATTGATAAAAAACAATTTTTATGCTATTTTAATCCAAATATGGTTTGTAAAGTGGGTTCTCTTTTGGGTTAAGGGTTTTTTGTTTTATAATGGATGGGGTTTTTTTATAAAACTAATAAAAGTTTTCATTGGTTTTTTAGTTGTTATTATTGATAATAAATATTTATTTTGGAATATTTCTTGAATTAATATTTTAAAAAAAAGGAATTTCCAATTTTATATTATGTAAGTGAAGGCCTAGTTGGAACTTTGTGATGTAATATTATTTGTTCCCTTGTTGATCCCCCTTATTTGTTAATAATGTTTATATTATTCAAGTAATAGATGTTATGATGTGATTCAGGATTTGATAATTTTTTGGGGCTCGTTATAAAGGAAATGAGAGGTGGGATGGATGTTTTTTTGGTGTTAGCACAAGGGGCTTTGTTATTTTCTTGTAATGACTTTGTTTACTTGTGTCCCACCTATATTTATTATTCTATGAGGATATTGAGGTTACTAGGTTGGAATTAGTGGGACATTTATGCAACTATTTGACATTATACACTAGTTAGTCACCCTTAGTTTAGAGTCACACGTTGGATAGTTGGTTGTTAGCGATGAGGCTAGTTAAGAACAAATCAGTTGGTGGTTGTGGGTGACTATATTTCTTGCTAACAGTTAAGTCCACATTTATTTAATGTATTTCATTTTCCCATTAGTACCTATGTTGTTTCCTCATGATATATATATATATCCTATTTTATGCATTTTATTATATATATATTGGCATGTTTTTTTCTTATTAATTGGATGTAATTTATTGTTATGTTGATCCTATTATGGTTTAGCCTTGATGTTGGCTAGTTGGTTACATCTATTTATTGCCTTAACTTATGAGATTCTATAGTTATGTTATAATTATTATTTCTCATGATTACTTATTCATCTTAAGTTGGGTGTGTGTAAAATTTTAAATAGAAAATGGGGAATTTTTTTTCAAAATGTTTTTTGATGGAAATTCTTTGGAAATATTTTAAACCTTGTGCGGGTTTAATTTTCAAAAGTGTGAATTTTAAGGAAAAATGTTTAGTTTTATTTGAAATTTGAATAATTTTAGCATGTTTTAATCTATTTGAACTAGTTTTAAAAAATCAAACACTTTGAGAAAGTATAAATTTTATATTTAGTTTAATCCATGTTTTGGGAAAGGGATAGAAAACCTATTTTTTATGCATTATTTTTGAACAATCATAATTAGTTTACTTTATAAAATAAAATAATTGGAATCATTGTGTTATTATACTAGAATTTTATCACACCCTACATGTTATTTGGTATATAGTCTTAATTTATTTTCAGGTCTCTCCATATCTTGGATTATGAGTTTTTTTGGTCTTGCCTTCCTTAGTAAGAAGATTGTTATTGGGATCATGGTGGAGACTTGTGTGTCACATGGAGTTAGTGATCAGACCATTGGTTTCATGTAATTGGTTTTTTCATGTTTTGTATTTATTAATATTTTCTTCCTTTTCTTTTCTTTTAGATTCTATTATAGTTTTGTAAACCTTGTATTAAATGGTTAGTTCTTTTGACATGATACTATTGGCCATTATTTTTTTCTACTTTTTTTTATTCCAATAATGGTTTCTTATATTAGGTTTCTTGAGCACGGAACCAACACCAAAAGTTACATTTGATACCATTGAATCTTGTAATCATTCTAGGGGATTGGGGATTCTCCTAGGGTTTTTGGCAGGCTGGATCTGGAGTCTAATAGATGGATACCCCAGACTGGTTTGTTTCAAAATGTTATTAGAGTCTAACTTAATTTTTATTTTTGGTGTGTCAAGGTAGTTTGGATACTAGTATTTTCATTAGGAATTGGGTATAGTGTGTGGTCAGGGGCCTGGATAGCTCTTTGACACAATAAATCTTGAACTTCCATTGGTGTATCTAGCTTCAGTCATGATCTTGTGTTCATATTTGGAAGTTTTGATATATTTTCAATGTGTTGAGATTCTTATTTGATACCTGTTGAGTTTACCAGTGATCTCATGGGTCAGTTTTTATTTTAAAGGAAAAAATAGTGAATTGACCAAGGTCATCTGTTTAGCACTCATGGTTTAGTAAATCATTACGTGTCCTTGCTACATAGTTCTAAAACCTTGACAGAATCTATTCCACAGTTTGTTCATGGTTTACTAGCTCGTGTGGCCAAACCATTCTCATAGTAGTTTCCCCTAAAGAATTATTGTTTTCCTACTTTTATTTATATATTGACTCCAACCGAGTTTTCAATTGGATTGGTAACCTATAGGGGAGTATTAATTTTGTTTTATATAGAAATTTATGTGGTTGAATTTGGATTTAAATGAGATGTGTGTTGGGATTATTGGTTTTTTACCATGGGGACGTTGTTATTAAAAGTGTAAATTTGGTTTTTGAAATTTAATATTTGTTTTTGGTGTGGAAAATGTCTTTTTTTGTTTAAAACCAGTTTACAGTGGCTTGAAAACCAGTTTTTTTCTTTTTAAACATGGCTATGAAAAATTGTTAAGTGGAAAATCATTTTAGATCAAAAGGTGTATTTTTTGAAACACTTTAATTCTTAATTTTTGTGTTTTAAGAATTGGTTTATGATTGTGTTTTCCCTGAGATGGTTTATTTTGAAGTTTTTGAAATTTTTTTGTAAAGGTGTGTGATATTTAAATTTTATGAAAAGTTATCTGATTGTTTTGTAAGAAAAGGGGGTTGAACCTTGGTTTAAATGGATTTCGAGACCAGTGGGTCTCAGTGATGGGTTGATCTTTTAAATATTGTTTTGAAATTTGTTTGAAATTTATTTTTAAAGGATGTTTCTTAATTTTGTTTTTCTTAGTTCCCTGGTTATGTTGATGATTTTTTTGTTTGAGGAGCATGGGCGGATGGGATCATGTCTTGTGTTTTTTCTAAATGCCTTCAATAAAAGTCTTTGGGTATGAGAGAGTGTTGTTATTAGAGGTTATCTTTTTGCAATTGTTTTCCAATGGATTTAACCACCTTGATTATGAATGTCGTTCCATGAGTTCTTAGTAGTTTTATTATTCCCTAGTATTAGAGTTTAGAACTTTTTTTTGGATTATTTTGGTTTTTAAAATCTGTTGAAAGTGAATTTATTTATTATTCTTGAAAAGTGGTTTTCACTTGGCATTTCATGTAAGACATGTAATGAGATGCAGTGTCCGGTTTTAAAAATTAATTTAAAAATTTGTATGGAACATTGAATGGGTCTTAGCCTAGTTAAGTTCATGAAATGAATTGTTAGGTGTGTGTTTTAATATGAAAAATATTTCTTTGGTGATAAATGTGTCGGTTTAAAGTTTGATCTGATTTCTCAATTATTGGTAAATAATTTTGCAAAAATCTTATGATGTTTTAAAAAATTTCAACCCAAATTTGATAATTTGGTGAAAATTTAATTGGTGTGTTTTAATTAATTGAAGGTTTCAAAGGAAAAATAATTTTTAATTTTGAAATTATTCCTATTTAGGTTTGTGAAAGATCATTTGGAAGATGTTTTTTCAATACATATTTCACGATATTGGTTTTGAATAAAAGGTTTAATGTGGGAATTAAACCATTAAAAGGAGTATCATTGAAATTTCCATAAATGGAATGGGTGAGTGGTGATTTAATTCCCTTTCAAATTAGGGTTTTAATATGATTTGGATATTGGATTTTGAAAAAAGGATATTATGATTTGAATTATTTTTGGGAAATTTTTTGATAAAAGAAAAAATGTGTTATGGTTTATTTCAGGTTTTCTTTTAGAAAATAGTTTCATTTTGGAGGTTTTCAAAAGGGGTTAAGGGCTAGAAAAGTTATTTTCAAGTGCTTGTCTATTTAAACCAAATGGGAGTGTTTTTTGTGAAATGCGGGTGTCTGTATTGGATTTTTAATTATTTTGGTTTATGTTGTTTCCTTATATATTATGTGATGTCCCAATTTTTGGATTCGGAGTGCATGCCTTATTATTCTAGTCATATTATTTTAAATCCTCTAGTGTTTTCTTATGGTTTTACCTATTTTTAAGTCATATTGTAATTTATTTGAGTGTAAGTGAATTTTTCATTGGTATGTAGTAATTGGGACAATGTTTTCTGTGATATTTTGAGCAATTGATGGTTCTTTTTTTTGGGTTCACTGTGGGATGGTGCAATGATTTGATGTACTCGTTAACCCATATATTATACAGACCTGGGATAAGAGCCCATTTTATCTCTTATTGTGGAATTCCTTATGGTTATCCCTTGATTAGTTGACTGTTAATCTAGTTAATGGCTTGACCATGTTTGTGTTGAGATTTTTTTGAGGTTGGTTTTACTATATTTAAGTGATAGATTATTTCAAGTGGTCATTGAATATTTTTGGAGGTGTTTCCTCATAAAAAAGGTCTTCCTGAGGTGTATTATTTGGTAACACCATTTTAGATATTTATAAATGGTGGGGAGACCCATTCTTGGTCTCCATTTCATTTTTAGATCATGTATTAGTGAATGTGGTTATATTTTTATTAGAAATTAAATATATTTTTTAATTTAGTGGTTTTGTTTTGAGGAATCATCATTTCTATTATGTTTCTTCCAAGGTACCTCTCTAATTGTTCATCATCTAACTCACCTCGCTTCATTAAGGGTGGGTTGTGACTTGTTCTTTTTTTACTTTTATATTGACATGGGAAATTTGGGGAATAGAATGTGGCATGATGGGGACTTAATGACACACCTAGTGTCAATTTAATCTGGGGATGTTTGATGGATTTTTTATCCCCATTAGTTGACTGTATTTTGGAAAGAAAAATGCGAAATTTGGGGCCTTTTGGGTTTTTTTAATTGTGGTTTATTCCCTTGGCCTCCTCACTTGTTTTCCCCTAACTTGGAGGCCTCTCATGGGATTATCTTACTCTCCAAAGCATCTATAAGTGTATTTTGAATGGATTTCATGGTGATTCTTCACCCTTTTTGAAATGTTATATCTTACATCTCCGTCTTCATGGGGTTTTTTCCATTTAACCTTTATCTACTAAACCAAGTGTCTATTTTTTGTCTATTTTCAAGCCTAGGGCTATGCTAAATTGGATATTTTGGTTATAGATGGTTGTGAGTCATATGACTCTATTTCTGAGGGATTTCATCAAATGAAATATCATTTCACCACTTTTGGTAGGTTTTTAAATGAAATTTTATATTATTTATGATTTCTTTTAATAACTGTTATTTTAAACTCATTTTTAACATAGATAATGATGGTGTAGGATCGAAATATTGATGTAGATGATCAATATACAAGAGAGGGGGGTGAATTGTATACATTAAAAAAATTCCTTAAACAAGGAAAGATCTATGTTTATCAAAGTTAAACTAAGAAAATTCACAACACCTCTAATCACCAATGAAAGATTGTGACAAAGTGTAAAGTTACAAACATCTAGTTCTATGCACTTTCTTAAATCTTGAATGTTATTCTGAAAAATTGGTTCCAGAAATTGGATCCAGAAATTGATACTTAACCAAAGTTTACAATATGAGATTCTCCTTTAAAGCGTATAGAATCTAATTGAATCATAGTACAATTTTAAAGAAATATAAGAAGATTATTTTTTCATTATAATAGAAAATGAAGCGGAAAAACAAGTAGTAAAACTACAAGTAACAAGATATAAATTTTTTAACCCAAAGAGAAGGGTATCCAACAACCTTGGATAAAGGTCCCTTGATTTATACTTTCAAGCAATTCGGTCTTACCCAAACTAGGGTAAGCCCTCGATACGAAGATCAGAGTCTCTGTCTTGCTATCCCAGCAAGCCCTCAACTTCAAGGTAGTTAGAACCTCTGTCTTCCTCAGCAAGGAAGCCCTCAACTTCAAGGTGTTGGAACCTCTGTCTTTTTATCCCCAGAAGCCCTCGAATTTAATCACCAACATTCGGAGTCACATGAAACAATATGCACAAGGTAAAGTTTTAACAAGTAGTTCAAACTTTCTGCACGAAGCTTGAGAGTTAATAAGAACCTCTCTCTCTAGAAATCACTTCAACAGCATGTAAGCACAAGTTGTCAAGTTGTCTAATTTCAGTATTTAGCTCGTTCAAATGAGCTCATATTTATAGAAAAATTTCCAATGGTCGGATCCCTCCTCCAATGGTCATATTTTCCTTAGACTTTGGAGGGACCTGTATACGTGTCAGTTAACCAACGGTTAGTTAGAAAAAGAATGGACGATATCATTTTATAACAAAACATGTGTAACTGAAAGCACAACATTTTTTTATAATGAATTGAGTGTAAGTGTAAAAAACACTAAAGTTTAGAATGTAAGAAAATAAAAGTTCGGATTCTAACCAAAATGGAATTCAGAGTCTATAATAGAAATTTATTCAGATTCGGTTTTATAAGAATTCAGAACCTGAATTTTGTAGAAATCCGGAGTCTGATTTTATAAGGAAATTTGGAGTCTGGTTTCACCAGAGTTCAGAATATGAACTTATAGAGTATAGAGTCGAACTTGTAAAAGTTTGGAGTCGAACTCATAAAATTTTAGAGTCGAACTAGTAAAAGTTCGGAGTTGAACTAGTAAACTTTTAGATTCAAACTCATGAAAGTTCGGAGTCCAGAATTCGGAGTTAAACTATTTTAGAGTCTGTATCCAGAATTCGGAGTGTAACTTTATTACAGTTTATATCTAGAATTCGGAGTGAAACCACATTATAGTTTATATCCAGAATTCGGATCCTGAAACAGAATGCTTCATATCTAAGAATTATATTATTCCAAGTTTTTTGGGTATGAATCCGGTTTTTACTCTTAAGAAAAATATTTATATGTATAAGTAAATCTAGGATAGGGTAAATTTACTTGATGAAGGAAATTTTCCTTATAGAATTAAAATATAGATTTACATAAGTATAAGGTGTTTGTGATTTTCAAAACAAGAAGGAATGGAAAAGTCATAAGGAAAACCTTGTTGACTCAACAATCTACCCCTTTTTGGAAATCACAAACAACCCTACGAAAAATAATATAAGGACTTTGAAAATTTTCATTAGACTTTGAAATTAAAACTTATCTCCATTTGTTCATGGATGATAGTGAATACAACTAACTCCCCCTTAGGCATTGAAACTCTAAGGATTATATTCTGAATTTCCGGAGTGGAGTTTTCATTATCATGGGAATGAAAAACTTCGTAACGAGAAACCCCCCTTACTGTAAGGATATCATTACCGAGAAATTTTTTCCTTCTCCATTTTAAATTTTCCTTCTCCTCTTTTGAGTAGTTCTTTTTCCTTCTCCCCCTTTGTGATTTTCAAAAATAATTTAAGGGAATAGAAAAGAAATAAAGTACATGAAACATTTGTAGAAAATAATAGAAGATACGACCAACCAAAAATTTCATTAGAGTTGAGAAAATTTTTACAAGGAAAGAAAAATAAAAAAAAAGATCAGAGTGAGTTTATTTGTCTTGCTTTTCCTTCGAAATTATCTTCTTCAACAAGGTTTTTAGTTTATTCAAATCTATTTGATCCTCCTCAGCTTTCCTCTCCAATGATTTTATCCTTTCATATTGAGCTTTCAAAGCTTCTGCCTGAGCCTTTATGGCCTCTTCCTGCACCTTCACTAACTCATCTTACTTTAAAAGTCTTTTCTCAAGCTAAATCCAGAGATCTCTATCCCTTATAAAATTTTGAGCAAGAGAGTTAGCCTTGTCATTCAGTTCCTTCACTTGTTGACTTCGAGAACTTTTCTCAATGATAATCTCATCCTGAAGATTCCTAATATTTTTATCCTCTGTGTCAAAGGCATATTTTACCTCATTCTATAAACGATCAAACTCAGTCATGTCTTCTTCAATTTTATTAGACCAAAAGTGATTTTTCTACATGATTTCCTATGTACATCATAATTGATAAGGAAATTTCTATAGATGGCTTCATTCTTCACACAATTATCCATCACCATTGATAGGGATTCTGACTTCTAGTTCAAGCTATGTCACAGCATTTAGCATCTAGAGTCTATAGTGGGAAATATCAGAATGGTGTCCACCAACGTTTTCATAGATTCAACAAAAAAGTCATGTCTGTGTGCTGATGACTCCGAATAAGAAACCTTTCTTGGAGATTTCTCTTCCACAACCTATACTAGATTTTTTCAAGATGAACCACCAACTTCATTCTTTCTGATTGTATATTTTTTTTGGTGTATCCATGAGCAGTTTCTTACCTTTATCTTTTTTCAGAATGGGTTCCTCATTAGGATATTCTTCCTCACTCTCTGATAGTTGAACAATTTTGTCTTCATCAAATTTCTCCTTCTCTGTTCTTTCTTCAAGATAATTCTTCTCATAACTTACTTCCTCATTAGATAAAACATTTTCCTTATCTTCCTCTTCCTTATCATCATCCTTCCTACCTTCTTTCTCTACTACCTTTCTTGGAGTGACTAATTTTGTGGATTCATCCTTTTCTTGATAATCTTCTACTTGTTTGATCAAGTCATCCAGATCATCACTTCCTTCTTCTTCTTCTTCTTATTCTTCTTCAACAACCTCTTTACCCATATACTTTTCCAGAGTGATGTACTTATTCCCAAGATTCTTTGGTAATGATTGGACATAAAAGGTTTTCGGAATGCGAATCTTCTCAGAGGCTATTTCAGTGGCTTTCAAGAGAGATTGAACAATCTCTTGCTCTGATGTCTTCTTCTTCATCCTTTTCTATTTTTATTTCTTTTCTAATTCATCAGCAGCTCTTTCTCTTAAGGCCTTAGCCTCAGCAGGGTCCAATCCGAACTATGGATCCCCTTCTTTTCTTTTCTATTTATCTTCTTTCCACTTAGCAGTCACCTCATCTGGATATTCTTTCAACTTTTTTGGTTTTTGAGGTGCAGACTGAGTTTCCTTAGATTTGGGGGTTTTTTCCTCAGTAACCACTTCCTTATACTTTCTATTCTTTGAATCTTTATTCACTGGTTCAGTATTCTCTGCATTTTCTAGAACGGTTTCAGCCTCTTCTTATGGTAAAGGGTAGAATTATTTTGATTGATTAGAAAAACCCATTTTCATTCTCTTTAATGTATCATCACCTACTAGCATTACCTTGCAATTTCATTTCTTGGAAGTGCAAGAAACTTTGAATGAATCAAGACATATGATGATAAGTTTAGAAATCAGGGCCTAATACATTATGATATGATCTTTCATATTCCCTTCTTTGATATTCTTAACTGTAATCAAAATATAACTCATCAGATTTATCTTCCTTAGATTTAGCAAGAAATCTAGGATGTAAATGTCTCTTTTCTTCAGATTATCATTGTCACCCCTTCTTGGTATGATAAAACCTTGTTCCCACAGCTGTAGAATCCGATTATTTGGATAGAGATGAGAAATCTTAGTAGTCTTGGCATATTTATGTCCAAGACATTTCAATGCCATCACTTTGTTGAAACTTCAATGCTTATCTGGAAGCTTATTTGAACAAAACACAGCTTCACCTTCATACGTTAAACCCACAAAGCTTGCAGCCTTGGTGTAGGATAATTTGTAAGTCTTACCATAAGACTTGAAGGAAAAGAACTCTCTACCATCTTCCTTAAAGAAGAAAACAGATTCATAGAACTCAATAAACAACTCTGTTTAAACCAGATCATGTTTCTCTAGTTTCAATAAGAAAACATCCTCCTAGCCATTCAATCTACTATTCTTAGATATAAGAGAATCATACTTGAAGAAACTCGGATGCACTAACCTCTCCCTGCAAACTAACCATTTTGAGATTGGTTTTGAGGTAGACATATCTTGGGATGTAGCTTCAACAGACATTCAAAATGGAGAGTTCTGGAAGATTCGGAATTGGCTTCAACAAAGATTAGAATGGCATTAAGAAGAGAGGCATGGCTTCGAGATGCGAAAGCTTTGAAAAACCGATGTGGGATGACACTCAGGGGTCCCCTTTATATAGGCATTGAGACGACAGTTCAGTTTCCATGGTTGATCAAATGTTTGAGATACATTGATATTTGATCTGATGGTTGAGATACAAACCGCAAGGAAAAATTGACTCCGATCTTTTGAGGTTTTATGAAAAACATTTAGATTTTATGAAAACTAGATTCTGAAAAATTCTAAAACACATGAGAAAACACTAGAAAGTAAAATATGATTACAAAGACTTATGTAAAGAAGTCATACCTTTCGGATTGGCTAGAAATATTTTTCGTAATTGGTAATATTCTTCTTGAGGAAAATTTGACTAAGAAAAACTCACTACGAAAAACATCATTACGAAAAAAAATCAGTATGAAAACATCATTATGAAAAATTCAGTTCCAAAAATTTCCATTCCGAAAATTTCAGTTCGAAAATTTTCATTAGGAAAATTTCAATTCCCGAAATTTTCATTACAAAAATTGCAGTTCCAGAAATTTTCATTATGAAAATTTTAGTTACAAAAGTTTGAAAAAAAAACAGACTACGAAAATTTTGATTACAAAATCCTAAAAAAGAACTTACTATAAAAATTTGATTATGTTAATAAGAAAATGTACTCCCCTTATGAAAAGGAGTTTATTACTATTAGGAGAATGGTTTAACAAGAAGTTAATGAAGGAAGATTACCTTACAGTTATCATTCCTAACTTCTGTTTAATGTATTCAAATCTATCGGAATGTAAAGATTTTGTGAAAATGTCAGCAAGTTGATCTTGTATTCTGATAAATTAAAGAACAATCTCTACTTTTAGTGTTTGATTCCTAAAAAAGTGATACCTAATATCTATGTGTTTTCCACGAGAGTGATGTGCATGGTTTTTACTAAGGGAAATGGCACCTGTGTTATCACACCAAATTTGAGTTTTGTAAAAATCAAGCCATAGTCTGTGAGTGTGTGTTGCATCCACAACACTTGAGGACAAAAACTTCTGGTTGATACATATTCAGCTTCAGTGGTGGAGAGTGCTACAAAATGATTCTTCTTGCAAAACCAAGAAACTAATGAATATCCTACGATATGACATGTTCTGGGTGTACTTTTTCTATCCATTCCACATCCACCAAAGTCAGCATCCGAAAATCTTTTTAAAACAAAATAGTTTCCAGAAGTATAAAATAATCCTAGATCCATGGATCCCTTTGAGTAGAAAAAAATTCTTTTCACTTCCTTTAAACGGGATTCCATAGGATTGGATTGGTATCTTGCACCTAAGAATACTGAAAACATTAATTCTAAATGACTAGCTGTCATGCAAAGTAGACTTCCTATCATACCTATAAATGATGTTTGATCTACTGGTTTCCCATCTTCATCAAGATCAAGTGTGTTTGAGGTACCAATGGGAGTACTAATACTTTTAGTGTTGTCAAATCCATAATTTTTAAGAAAATCTTTAATATACTTATGTTGAGATATATAGGTTCCTTCTGGTTTTTGAGAAATTTGAACACCAAGGAAAAAGGTTAACTCACCCATCATACACATTTCAAACTTAGATTTCATTAGACTTACAAAGTAATTAGTTAAAGATTGCTGAGTTGAACCAAATATAGTGTCATCATCATAATTTGAACAATCAAAACATTTTTCTTATCTTTCTTTATAAAAAGGGTCGGATCTACATTTCCCTTAATATAGTCATTTTGAAGCAAAAATCCTATAAGTCTGTCATACCAGGAATTTTGGTCTTGTTTAAGGCCATAAAAGCTTTGGTAAGTCTAAAAACATGAACCGGATGTTTTGTATCTTCATAGACAGGAGGTTTTTCAACAAAAACATAATCTTGAACATAACCGTTAATAAAAGCAAATTTCACATCCATTTGAAAGAGTTTAAAACTGAATAATGCTATAAGGGAAAGTAAAAAACGAATAGATTCAAGTCTAGCTACTGGAGCATATGTTTCTCCATAGTCTATTCCCTCTTGATGATTATAGCCTTTAGCAACTAGTCTAGCTTTATTTCTAATAATGACTCCATTTTCATACCACTTATTTCTAAAAACCAATTTTTCTTCAATAACAGAAGTTTCCTTAGGTCTTTCAACCAAGGTCCAGACTTTATTCCTTTCGAATTCATTTGGTTCATCTTGCATGGCTTTGATCCAATCATCATCACCTAAAGCTTCATCAGTGCTTTTTGGTTCTATTGGGAAAGTAATGCTAGATGTTCTACATCATTCCTAAGGGAACTTCTAGTCCTTACAAGTTTATTGACATCACCAATGATATTATCACTGGTATGATACTTTAGAAAACCCTGACTTGGATTTTGTAAAACATGTTCATCAACATAGGGTAGAAAGTATTCTAGGGTAAATATTTCAGAAGTATCTTATTGTACATTTTCCTTATCAGAAGGATCTTCTAAAGGGTGATAATCAGTTTTTGAAAACACATCTGAAGATGTTGGTTGGGATGGTTTAAAAACAAAGGATTAGATTAATCAAATTTTACATGCACTATTTCTTCAATAGTACAAGTGTTTTTGTTGAAAACTCTATAAGCCTTAGAAGTTGTGGAGTAGCCTACGAAAATTCCTTCATTAGATTTTGGTGCAGATTTGTGTAAGATATCTTTAGTATTTAGGTTGAATACTTTGCATCCAAAAACCTCAAATTAGGAAAGTTTAGGTTTTCTACCATTCCATAACTCATAAGGAGTTTTATTAAGAAAAGGTCTAATCAAAACTCGATTTATAGTATAACAGGCAGTACATACAGCTTCAGCCCAAAAATGTCTAGCTATAGAATATTCACTCAACATGGATCTAGTTATCTCTTGAAGAATTCTATTTCTTCTTTCAACTAAACCATTTTTGAGGAGTTCTAGGTGCTGAAAAGTTTTGAGTAAACCCTTTTCTACTACAAAATGTTTCAAAATCATAATTTTGAAAATCTCCTCCATGATCACTATGAATAGTTTTCAGTGGAAGTTTTTTCTCATTTTTGACTTGGGCTCTAAAAATTTTGAAATAAGAAAAAGCATCATATTTATTTTCTAGAAAATAGACCCACGTAAATCTAGTGTAATCATCAACTAGAAAAAACACATGGTATTTTCCTCCAATGCTTCCATTTTGTATTGGACCAAAAAGATCCATGTGCACCAACTTTAATGAATCTATTGTTGAGACTTCACTGATTGATTTAAAACTAGATTTATGTTGCTTTCCATATTAACAAGGATCACAAACTTTAGAATAATCAAATCTAAGATTCGGTAGATCCTTAACTAGTTTTTCTTAGACAGTTTACATAAGTTTATAAAGATACAGTGACCTAGCCTTCTCTGCCATAACCAAGAATGATCTTCCATTGAACTTAGGCAAGGTAAATCTTGGCTCCTAAGGTCTTATATGTTTAATGTGTAAACATTCTCTTACCTATTGGCAGAGAGAATAAACTCTTCCTTGGAATTTTGTACTAAGAATTTATCATTCCTAAAATTCACAAGGTATTGTTAATCACATAATTGACTTATGCTAATGAGGTTGTGCTTAAGAACCTTAACAAATAAAACATTTGAAATCAATGTTTTACCAAGAAGAACAATATTACCTATACCAACAATTTCTCCATGAGCTTTATCTACGAAAGATACTTTTCCTCCTTTCATCTTGATAATCTTATCGAAATAGTTTTTGTTACCAGTCATGTGCCAGGAACATCCACTATCCATGTACCAAGTGTTGTTGTTGGAACTCTCCCTATTTTCCTAAAAATGAGAAAAGAATTAGACTTTCAGAATCCAAACTTGTTTGGATACAAGATTTTCAGATAACAGAATTTTGGGTATCCACATTTGTTTAGAGAAATAAGCTTTATGAAAACCAAGAGATTGAACTTTATTCAAAGAACAGTTTTCCTTCCAATTCCCACCACTTTGACACTTAATGTAAAAAGGGGAATTAGAAGGAACAAATAGTTGTTTTTGAAAACTAGATTTTGGTGAGTATAACATACTCCAGTAGTGTTTCCTTTAGGTTTAATTTGAGAATTCATCTTGTCAAAAAATTTCTTCCTAGAGGTAAATTTTGCAAGGAGCTTCATTAGTGAAAAAATTTCATATTTTAGTCTAATGAATAAATTTCAATCCTCATGAATCATTTCCTTAGAGTTAGATTTTTCCTTAAGTGTTTTTATTTTTGAAATAACATTCTTAAGATCATTAGAATGTTCTTCCTTATCAGAATTTTCTTTCTCAAGGACTTTAAGTTTTTGTAAAAGCTCTTCTTTTTCTTTAAGATCTGAAGAAAGATATGAAATATCTTTTGTAAAAAAAATTTCTCTACTATTTTCCTTGTCTAGTTTCTTAGATATTTTACAATTTTTTTCTTCATGTAGCTTGGAAAATCTAGATACTTCTTCATAATAAGGTACTTCATTTTATGAGGATGAATTATCTTCATTAGAAGTACTATTTTCGGAATAGTAGTTCTTATCAAGAGATATGTTTGTTAAAGCTTCGACAGAGCGTACCTTAGCCATAAAACATATATGTGGAAAATAATTATTAGAAACGAATCTCGTATTCTTCTGAGATGATGAATCATATTCTGATGATTCACATTCTGAAGAGTCCCCACAACTAGCACTCAAGTAGTATTATCTTTCAGACTTTTCTTAGCATTAGCTTTGTAAAAATTCTTCCTATTCCTTTCAGAATGCCTCCCTTTTCTTTCTTTCTTTTTAAGCATAGGGAAATCGGGTCGTATGTGTCCACTTCTCTTGCATTCATAGAATGTGACCTCTCAATCATTCTTATCTTTCTTTTCCTTCTTCTTATACTAGGATTGGAAATTTCTTTGACCAGCTATCTTGTTCATTCATTGAGAAATATTTACTAACTCATTCTCTGAGACTTCCCTCTCACTAGATTCGGATTGGATAGTAACCTTCTTAGACTTGGATCCAGTTACTCTCTCAAGAGTCTTAGATTTCATGAGATTTGATGTTGTAGTAAAATCAAATGTACCATTCCCATTCTTCTTTTTGATGTTGTAAGCATCCCTCTTCATTCTTGTTTCATGTTGGAGAAGAGTTCCAAATAGCTCATCTAAGGAAATTTGAGTGACCTTTCTATTCTTAGGAATAGCTATTCTATTTGATTCCCACTCACTGGGCATAATATCTATAATCTTATTTACAAGAGCTTCATCATCTATACCTTTCTCTCCCATAGATTGTAAACTATTCATGATAGTCATAAACCATTTTTTCACATTGCTTATAGGTTCTCCGTAAGGAAATTTAAAACCATGATACTCAGCTCTCAACATAGCTCTTCTTGCCTCAATCACATTAGATGTACCAAAATGTGTAACTTCAAGTTTCTTCCATATACAGTTAGCTATTTTACGAGAAGAAATTTGGCTATATATGTTCCTAGTCATTGAACATAGTAGAGTATTGCGTACCTTATAGTTTAATTGATAATAATGCTTCTCTTGGTTTGTGAAAGCACTAACTTCCTTATCAGGAATTTTATAACCTCCATTAAGAATAAAAAAATTATCTACTCCAGTATTGATAAAAAAAGTATTCATTCGATCTCTCCAGTATTCATAATCATTTCCATTAATGGTTGGTGGTCTTGTAGGGTTTAGGTTGTCGATGGAACCAACATTAAAACCTGCCATCTTTAAGAAAATCTTTCTACACATAAACTTGTTAATAAAAAAAGTTCATATTGAAGGAAAATTTTCCTAAGCAAGGAAAATATAGAATAATAAAAAACTGAGCAAGGAAAAAATTATGTGAGTATAAGTATTTTAGAGACCCGCTCGGATACCAATTGTAGGATCGAAAAAAAGATATAGATGCTCAATATACAAGAGGGGGGTGAATTGTATACATTAATAAATTTCCATAAACAATGAAAGATCTAATTTTAACAAAGTTAAACTAAGAAAATTCACAACACCTCTAATCACCAATGAAAGATTGTGACAAAGTATGGAGTTACAAACTTCTAGTTCTATGCACTTTCACGAATCTGGAAACTGATTCTGAAAAATCGGTTCTAGAAATCTGGATCCAGAAATTGAAACTTAACCAAAGTTTACAATATGAGATTCTACATTAATGTGTATATAATCTAAATAAATTAGAGTAAAAGTTTAGGGAAATATAAGAAGATTATACTTTCCTTATAATACAAAATGCAGTGGAAAAACAAGTAGTAGAACTACAAGTAAAAAGATATAAATATTTTAAGCCAAAGAGAAGGGTATCCAACAATCTTGTATAAAGGTCCCTTGATTTATACATTCATGAAAGTCTGTCTTACCCACACCAGGGTAAGCCCTCGATACGAAGATCGGAGTCTCTGTCTTGATATCCCCGCAAGCCCTCAACTTCAAGGTAGTTGGAACCTCTGTCTTCCTCAGCAAGGAAGCCCTCAAATTCAAGGTGTTGGAACCTCTATCTTCCTATCCCCGGAAGCCCTCGAATATAATCACCAAAATTCGGAGTTGCACGAAAAAATCTGCACAATGAAAAGTTTAAACAAGTAGTTCAGACTTTCTGCACGAATCATGAGAGTTAATAAGAGCCTCTCTCTCTAGAAATCACTTCAACAACATTTAAGCACATGTTTTCGAGTTGCCGAAGTTCAGTATTGAGCTCGTTCCAATGAGATTCAATTTATAGGAAAATTCCCTACGGTCGACTCCCTCCTCCAACGATCATATTTTCCTTAGATTTTCGAGGGAGTTGTATACGTGTCACTTAACCAACGGTTAGTTAGAAATAGAATGGATGACATCGTTTTATAACAAAACATGTGTAACTGAAATCACTATATTGTTTTATAATGAAGCGAGTGTAAGAATAAGAAAAAAAAATGTTCAGAATGTAAGCAAATAAAAGTTCAGAGTCTAACCAAAATGGAATTCAGAGTCTATAATAAAAAGATATTTGGATTCTGTGTTATAGGAATTCGGAACCTGAATTTTGTAGAAATCCAGAGACTAATTTTCTAAGGAAATTCAGAGTCTTGTTTCACCAGAGTTCAGAATCTGAACTTACAGAGTTCGGAGTCGAACTTGAAAAAGTTTTAAATAGAACTCATAAAAGTTCGAATTCGAAATAGTAAATGTTCGGAGTCAAACTAGTAAAAGTTCGGAGTCGAACTCATGAAAGTTTGGAGTCTAGAATTTGGAGTTGAACTCTGTTAGAGTTTGTATCTAGAATTCAGAGTGTAACTTTATTACAGTTCATATCCAGAATTCGGAGTGAAACTTCATTACAGTTTATATCCATAATTCAGATCCTGAAATATAATTCTTCATATCTAAGCATGATATGATTCCGAGGTTTTTTGGGTATGAATCTGTTTTTTACTCTTAATAAAAATATTGATATGTATAAGGAAATCTAGGTTATGGTAAATTTCCTTGAGGAATGAAATTTTTTGTATAGAAGTAAAATATATATTTACTTATGTTTAAGGTGTTTGTGATTTTCAAAACAAGAAGGAATGAAAAGGTCATAAGGAAAACCTTATTTACATAACATATGGTGTGGGTTATCTAGGTTTTTATTATTAAAAAAATTTCATAAAATTTATTTTTTTTCTTTTGGAAAATTGGTGGAATTATATTTTTAAAATGGTTCTTTGTTTGAAATGGGTATTTATGCATTTTACATGTTTGATAAAATTCCAGAAATGTATTTTATTGAGAAAAACACTTGTTACTAGGGCTATAATCCAAAAAAGTGATTGTTAAATTGGGTTAACTTTTTTATATTAAGGGTTTTGATTGATTTTAAAATGGGTGGGATTTTTATAAAACAAAATGGGATTTCCCTTGTATTTTTTGTTTTTATTTTTGATAATCATGCTTTCTTTTAGATTTTTTGTTTCGAATTCCTTAATTTTTTTGAAAAGGGATTTACAAATATATATTATATATGTGAAGTCACAATTGGAAATTTGTGATGTGATATTTTTTGTGCCCTTGTTGATCCCCCTTGTTTAACGATGATGTTTATGTTATCCATGTAATGGATTTTCGAATGTGATTCATGATGTGCTAATGGATTGAGGCATATTTTAATGGAATTGGGGGGTGGGATTGATGTGGTTATGGAATTATCCCTTATTTCTTTTTTATTATCATGTAATTACATTTTTTAGTCATAGAACACCTCCATTTACTATTCCATGAGGATATAGATGTTACAAGGTGGTAATTAGTTGTACATTGATATAGCTAGTAAAGATTACACTCTAGATAGTTATACAAAGTAGTGTTTACTGAATTTATTTGTGGGTTTTCTTATATGAGGATAGTTGAGACAGACTATATGGATGATTGTGTGTGACTTCATTAATTATATATATTAGTTCCTCTTTTCATTCATGTATTGTGTTGACTTGTTATTACCTATAGTGTTTCATTATAATATATATCATATTTTATTCATTTTTTATATATATTGGAATGTGTGTTTCTTATTTATTAGATGGAATTTATTGATATATTGATCCTCTAAGGGTTTATCCTTGTTGTTGGCTA
Organism: Viscum album; assembly: GCA_963277665.1. Taxonomy (NCBI): domain Eukaryota; kingdom Viridiplantae; phylum Streptophyta; class Magnoliopsida; order Santalales; family Viscaceae; genus Viscum; species Viscum album. Next base: position 1,465,840,394 of record OY728123.1, read on the forward strand.
GTTGGTTCCATGAGTTTATTAGCTTTAATCATGAAATTTTATGGTTATGTTATCGTTATTGTTTCCCTTTTTTCATTGTTCACCATGATTTGGGTGTGTGAAAGATTTTAAAGGAGAAATGGGGAAATGGTTTTCAATGTTTTTTTTGTTAGAAATTATTTTGAAATGTTTTAAACCGTGTTTGGGTTTTGTTTTAAAAAGTATGATGTCTGAGGACAAATGTTTGTTTTTCTTGGAAATTTCCTTTATTTTAGAAATGAACCATATCTGTGAAATGGTTTTAAAAATTAAACACTTTATAAATGTTTATGTTTTCTATTTTATTTATTCTATGATTTGGGAAATGGATAGAAACCCTATTTTTTCCAGGAATTGTCTTCAAACTTTAAATATTGGTTACCTTTATAAAATAAATGAATTACAATAATGGTTGTATCCTATTGGTTTTGGATCACACCCTACATGCTCACATTGGTGGTTATTTAGTATTAATATTTTATAAAGGTTTCTCTAGGTATTGGATTTTGGTTTGGTTTCTAGTGTTGTCTTCCTAGGGGAGTGAATTGTTTTTGGGATCATGGTGGTGATTTTTTTGTCACATGGAAATGGTGTTCAAATCATTGATTTTGTGGAACTGATTGGATTGAGTTTTTTATCAGTTTCTTTGGTATTGTTTTTCTTTTTTTTAGATTCCTTTATAGAGTTTTAAAACTTTTATTAAATGGTTAGCTCTGTTTAGATGATCTTATTATCCTTTATTAGTTTTCACTTTGATATGCCATTATTGGTTGTTTATATTTTGTTCCTTGAGGATGAAACCATCCCCAATGATTTAGTTTTATACACTTTATTTCTATCATCAGCATAGGGGATTGTGGATGCTCCTCGTGTATGTGGCAAACCGGCTCGGGAGTCTGATGATGGAAATCCCATGTTGGTTCATTACATTTATCAACCAAATAAATTTTTACATTATAATATACTCTATTAGATAAAATATATTTAATAAAATTATTATTTACAAAAGAATATTTTACATTAATATTTGGGAAAATAACCTTAGAATCTTCATATGATTTAGATTATACTTTAAAATAGTTTTTATAACTTTTATTATCTTCTTTTAAGTGTTTATAAAATCAATATACCATGACTATATTTTGTTTATATCCTCTTCCATTGAAATAATTTTTTCCTAAAAATATTTTATCATTTGGTCTTTTTCTAAAATTATCTCCTTTGAGAAGCTTGAGTTCTTTAATGAAATAATCTTCATTCATTTATAAATCATCTACATTTTCTGTTTTCATTTTAGCCTCTATATTTAGCATACTTATTTCATTATTGATCTTCATTTTTGTTCAACACAATCCTTATGTTGATGTTTCAACATGTGTGCAATAAAATTATATTCACCATATTTATCAATACATATAGTTTCTTTATTTTTTTATATGATCCATGATACTTTGATGACATCAATTTTTTAATTAATCTCCTAACTCAAGTATTTGTGAAAATCTTTCAACTTATTATTTACTCATTATACATTTCCCCTTACTTCTTGAAATATTATTCTTCCCATCAACAACTATTTTTTATTTATTATAAATTCTATTTGGAATAGAATCTCACTGACCAACATCTACAATTTCATCATTCTTCAAATTTAGATAATAAAATAAAAAATATATAATTATACCCCAATTAATGATTTTTAAAAAATATTCAAATTTTAATTAACTACTTTTTTAAAGTTATTAATAATGAGATGATCAATCATATCATACACCTCACCATGTTATTTAACATATTTTGAATCATCAATTAATTCTTATTGTGACTCCATGATTTTAGGATTCTCCATGGATTTAATGCTACATTTTTCTCCACCTTGATCTTATTTGTAACATATCATTACATGATTTTAGGTATTTTATGACCCATTTTTATCATACCTATATGGAGGATTGTATTGAATTGTTTTGGATGGTGTTTTGAAAATTTAGGAACTTTTTGGGGCTATGAATAGTTGGTGTACTGTTATGGAAAACTATATGGTTTGGCCAAGAAAAACAGGTAGCCATGGTTAAGCTATTGGAAGGGGGTGCATGGTTTTTTCATACATTGTAGCTTCCCCTCCAAAACATGAATCCTTTTATTGTAAGTTATTTCATGATTTTCACATAGTTTGTTTAAATATACATCCAAACCATGAAACACATCCATAAGTCCAATAAAGGCACATAATTTGGGCTTAGAGTTGGGGTTAACCAAGTGACTTGTATAGTAAACCATGAATAATGTTTTTTATTCCCTTGAAGTATTTATTAATAATAATAGAACCCTTATTTTATCCTCTAAACACCCCCATTAGACCCTAAAATGATTTATTGTTCTTTAGAGGCCCTCAAGTGGCATGTTTTATTCCTTAAACCCCTTCTCTTGGAAGATCAAAGCACTGGTGATTGTGTTTGATCTCCTTCCAATGAGTTATTCTCTTCTCATGTGGTTTTTATGATGTACTCTTCTCTCTACCTTTAATATTTATAAATCATCATGTTATTGATGGATCTAATATCTGTTTTGATGGATCTTTATTCTAGGTTTTATTTCTTGATCTCTATCACCATTATTATCACCAATGTTCCCGTTATGGGTGTTGATTTGATCTCATGATTAAATTTAGGTGATTCTATAAGGATTTACCCTAAAATTAAAACCCTAATTTCTTGATTTATTTGGAAATGAGTTTTTAATTGAATTTAAAACCATAATTTTAGATGATTTTATGTTTGATTTAAAAAGTTAATTCAACTGTAAAGACCCCTTATTTAAATGGAATTGAAATTGATGGGTATATTTTGAGAAAAAAGGACATATTTAATTGAATGTGTATTTGATGGAATGATTTAATGTTGATTCTTGAGAGAATAGGTTTAAAATTAATGATGTTTTTAAAATCATGAATTTGTTGAAAAAATATGATTTGGTTTTTAAATGAAAAGGCACGTTGAAAATAGAATTTTCGAAATTGAACTGTGAAGGATGAAATGATTTAAAATGAATGATTGTACCTTGATTTATTTATTGTTTGAAGAAAATGTGATCATGGGAAGTCAGTGGGTGAATAGGAGAATCACGCTAGGATAATGATTCCCTAGAAATGGATTGATGATGACAAACATTACGAAACCAAATTCATTATGAATTCCCATGATGAGTCTCCTAAGGGTTTGTAGATTGATTACTATAATGGGTCCCCTAATGGGGTTTTGATTTAAGTTTTCGTACTTATCTTGATCCATTATGATGATTGCAAAGTGTGAGAATCCTATTTCAAGAGACTAACGTACTGTAGGGATTACGACCATGGTATATTGTTTTTTTACTGGATTATACATGAAATTGAGTATAGAAAAATTTTATTCATGAAAAATATTCAATATAAATGTTTTATCAAAAATGTTCATTTAATCCTATTTTAATGTATCTTCCATATTATTGATTTTAAATCATTTTTTTAAAATATGTAAATTCCATGACCTGACTTGTTTTATTTCAATTGAAATAATAAATGGTTTATTATTATGGAATTTCTTATGGAACACATGGTCAGACCGTAATGGGATACTTAGTTCACACCCTATCTTTTCTTTTGGGTTTTTGTATATTATCTTACTCTAGGTCTAATAAAATGGAGATAACCACTTGGAGGTGGAAGGAATACTTGATTCGTGGGACCTAGAGTGATTGAGGTGACTGGTGGAGACATGACACACTTGTTACATTTGATTTATGTGTTTTTTGTTGATAAATGTTGTGTATTTGATTGTTATCAGTTTTTGTATTGTTTTATCTATTTGATTTTGTTAATTTTTATATTAGGAGTGTTGGAATACCTGATTGTATCATTTACCATCCGCTGTATTGAGGAAAAACTATTATATATTGATCTTAATATGGTTCGAGGTGCTACTCACCAACCTAGGGAGATTAGTAATACCCTTCGGGGTATGTTCAGACTGGATAAAATATCTTTATACAAGGGTAATTTGGTTGTTTCATGGAAAACGGTTTCATAGGAGTAGGTTGTACATATTTCCTTCAAGTCATTATGTAGTTAGGTTTTCCCGGTAGATAGGTGGTAGGAGTTTTGGGACATAGGAGGTAGTTGTGAATGAGTTCCTCGCCAAATATCACTATAATAATCTTTATTTCACCATGGGTATTTGGGAAAAGTGTATTTGATGGATATTTTATCAGGTTGTAGTCTTTTCCCAGATGATCTATGTACTTTGATATCCCCGTAACTGTTGATTGATTTATTGATATGCATATCCTTACTGATGTTTTAACATTTTATGTTGATTTTTATAAAATAATTCCTTCGAGAAAAAATTTTAAAATAACATCATAGGAATATACTAGTGAACCATAAAATTCAAATCCTTCAATGGACTAGAATTTTTCTGAGATAGTGGTAATTTTTGTCCAAGATTTTGGAAAAGTACATGCACCCATTCCTATCTGAGCACCAATTTTGGAACCCCAAAGTGATGAAATAATAGATCATGATGAAGAGTTTATTTACTAGAAACCAATACCTTTCAAAGACACAAATTATCTTCAAGAGGATAATAATTTTCTGAAAAAATTGAGTAGGTTTTTTTGTTCTTGGAAATGCCTAATTCTATTAAGTTAAATGGTGATACCTTCAAGAAAGAATATCCTAATAAGAGATGGTGAGATTCGATGGTGATGAAAACTAAATATGATGGCTTGTATTGGAAGGACATTATAGTTATTTAAACTAATTTTTTAATCTCAAATATATTCTCTTGGTGATATCCATGGAGTTTATCAGCCTCAAGAAGGGTGATAGGATTCTAACAAAGCATGTAAATTATTTTGTCGAGCTTGATCAATTTTATCCTAAGGTTGTGATAAATGAGAAAAAAAATCCACAAAGATTTTTTTTGGTTCCTAGATCCAATATCTGATCTTAAGTATTTATTCTATAGATCACTTATTATACTGACATACTAGATAGAGCATTGATGGATAAGACTAATCTGGATGGTAATTTAGGGTTAATGGGAATTCCTTTTTCCCCTAGTGGAAGTTCTGTGAATTTCTTTCAAGGAAATATAAAGAATGATTAGTATCGTGATATTTCTAGAAATCTGGAACCATCCATACCTCCTTCAGTATTGGGAATAAAACCTATGACTTTCCTTTAGTGCGGGAAATTTTAAAATTCAAAACAAGTTTGCAATGGGCACCCAAGATCTATGGTGTGTCTGGATGCTCAAGTCACTTTCAAAAATATTGTAAAATATTTTCTGTTTCATGTATTCAAATGGGATCATCATCTCCTAAAAGTACTACAGTCCAATTAGATGCTTCAAGAACCAAGTGGGTCCAGCCATAGGAATTCAGAACAAAGCTTCTTCATGTAGTGGAAGAGTCTATAGAGGAAGTTTATGTGAGTCCATAAACTATGAGAGGTACCACCACTATAGATTCATATTTAGTAACTACATTATTTGATTCTTGTGAATCTCAATCATTCATATAGACTCTTGTTTGTGATATACTAAATCATATGGAGTTGTTGCCTTTTGTAATGGATTTTACTACACCCCTAAGAACAAAGAGAGAATAAGGTCTCTGATGTACCCCATTCATTTCCTCTATCTATAAGATTGATATTGCCTATAATTTTATATTACTATACATGTAACCTCTTGACATTATTTTTAGGATGGATTGACCGACTAATCATAAGTTTCAGAATGACCATTATCTTCAATAGGTTTCCTTTACTACACCTAAATTAATGTTCCATGTTTTTCAGTGAGAATAAGACCCAACGCCAAGTAGATATGGACCTTCTTTTCCAAATTTGGGTAGTGTATTATCAGAATTGTCCTTCAATTTAGATTTAAAGTCCTTGAGTAGTGATCTCCCACCATTTTTCATTGAGTTTCCTGATGTATTTTTATATGATGTCTCCTGATTTTCTATATTAATAGAGATGAAGTTCTCTATTGATTTAGTACCTGTAACTCAACTGGTATTGATTCCCCCTTACCATATGACACTATCTTAATTGAAAGTTTTAAAGATCATTTTGGATGATCATTCATCTAAAAGGTTTATATTCCCAAGTGTGTCACCTTGGGAAGTGCTTGTTCTATTTGTAGAGAAAACTAACATGACACTTCACCTTTATTTTGATTACTCAACACTAAATAAGTTTATAGTAAATAACAAGTATATATTGACACAGATTAATGATTTGTTTGATCAGTCAAAAGGGGTAAAGTGATTCTTAATTATTGAACTTCAATCTGGTTATCATCAATTGAGAATTACATAATCTAACAGTCATAAGACCACATTCAGAAGTGGGTATATAAATTATGAGTATCTTCTTATGCCTTTTTTTCTAACCAATTCTCCTATAGTGTTCTTATAATTGATGAACTATATATTCCATGATAACCATGAATCATCCATGGTAGTCTTTAGGATAACATATTGGTTTACTCCAAAGCAGGGTAGGATCATATGCGTCAACTGATATTAGTTTTAGAAATATTGAGAGATCACTAACATTATGAAATGATTTTGAAATTTAATTTATGGATTCACTAAGTGGATTTATTATAAAACGTGGTATCTAAAATGGTAATTTAGTTGATCCTAATAAGTAAATGTCTGTTATTAATTTGGGGAAATCTTGTAATGTTTTTGAGATATGAAAATTATTGGGTTCAGTGGGGTATTACTGTAAATTTGTTAATTATATTTTAATGTCAGCTTCTATAATGATCGCTCGTACTCAGAAAAGAGTGAAGCTCTTATGGGATGTTAAATTTTATATTAATTTTTATGAGATGAAACATATTTTTACTTCTATACCAGTGTTGTATATTCCAGAGTATGGGAAAGGTTATGTTTTCTTTTATGATGCATCAGGATTGAGTTTGGTATAACTTCTAATGAAGAGTGGTCACATAGTACCACATGGTTCTAGACATCATTGGTCACATGAGAAGAATTATCCAACCCATGATCTCAAAATAATATTTGTGGTGTATTCTTTTATGATTTTGAGGAATTAAATTTTTATATAATTTTTTACCATTTATTCCAACCACATGATTTTGAGTTAAATATTCTCTCTAAATGATTTGAATATTTTGTTGAGGCATTAGGAGAAGTATATACAGTATTTTTATTTTTACATTTCCTACACCCCTAGTAAGTGAAATGTTATTTCAGTTGTGTTGAGTAAGAAAATTATTACTGAGGCCAAGAAATAACCATCAAAAGAGGGGAATTGGATGTCTCCCTTTGCTCAGATGAATTTGGGAGTCCAAGAGGATGAGATCGAGATTATTCTGAAATTTTTTCAATTGACATCCACTCTTCTCAAGATGATTCTTTAGGAGAATCATCTTAATGATTGAATTATTGTAATTAAGTACCATTATTATAATGGGGGTACAATTAGTGAGTGGTTTTTCTTTCAACATGGTATCATATGTTTCTATAACCAATACATTGTACATTTTCCATTGAGAAAATTCATGATAGTTGATTGTCATAATTCTCAATGGGTAGTGAAGCCAGGTACCATGATGATGATATATGATATACAGAAATAATTCTAGTGGCATGTTATGATACAATACATCCCTAGGTATGTTTCTCATTATTATACCTTTTAGGAATTTATGAATGAGCCCAAAAAACCTTTTGGTTTTCATTTAACCCTTCCAATGTCAACTTGAAAGTCATATAAGATTTCTACGAATCAGTTGATTGGGTTTCAACATAACCTTTAGAATAAGAATGTGATATGGGTTGTGATCTATTGGATAAACAATTACCACACATTATACCTAGACTTGATATAACCAAATTTGATCATTTGGGAAGTCTTTATATGAAAGACATTGTCCATTCACATAGATTTACTTCTATTATAGTATCTCATAGTGAATTCCATTTTACATATCATTTTTATAGCACTCTAGGAGAAAATATTTTCCCATGTACCTTTGAGAATGACATATCATAAAAAGATAAATGGATCTATATAATGAGTTGTACAGATTCATTAGGATATGCTACGTGCTTACGATCTAGACATTGGTGGAGTGTGGGATTAAAATTTAGGACTAGATAGTTTTTATTAAAAAAATAGTTATTATAACGCTGTCATAATGGATCATTTTGAGGCCTTGTATAGAAGTACATGTATATCTCCTCTTTTTTTAGATATAAATTATTGAAACTTCCTTAGTTGGACCAATATTGGTCCAAGAGACAACAGTGAAGATTTACATAATTCAATAGATAATGGTGATAGTGCAAGGTAATTAAAACTTTTTTGATGATCTTTTTCAATGACTATTGGAGTTCTCTATTAGTGACCTGGTATTAAAGATATTTTCACCCTGTATTGGTCTCTAAGGACTTGGTAAACCTGAAAATCTTTCACAGAGGTTTGTGGATCCTTTTAATATTGTTGAGAATGTGGGGAAACTATTTTATTATTTATAAATTACATAATGGTAGACTTAGATAAAAATGTGTTTTATATATCATAGATTAAGAATTATATTTATGTCCCTTATCATGTCCTTAGATGGTAATATTGAACCCAATTTTTCAGTGACTGCTCATCCAGTTAGGACTGTTGATTCTGGAAAAAAGGTTCCTTGTGGGAAGAAGATACCTTTGGACTTTCTTCTATGGAAGTATGGTTCGGATTTTCATTGGACATGGGATCATTAGGAACTAATGAGAGACCATTGGCCTCATCTCAGTGACCAGTGGCCTCATCTCATTGATATGGAATCTTCTTGATATTATTTCTAGGGATAATGAGTGTTTATGGGGAGGAGGTTGTAATATATCATCACATTATTTTAGGAAATTATTTACCATTTTTATCATAACATGATGGTGCCTTTTCTTGGGTTATTTTATTTGACATTTGAAAAAAAATTCAACTTTTGGGGATGTACATGGTTAGTGCACGGTTAAGGAAATTCTTGTGGTTTTTCCCAAAAAATCATACAGCCAACAATGAACAACTAAAAAGGGCATCACAGGTTTTCCAAACTTTATGGCCACCCCTCAAAACCATGAACCCTTGGATAGTGAGGGTTTTGATGGTTGGTTCATAGTTAGTTTATCTATGTGGACAAACCATTAACCCCATCCAGAAGAATAGTAGGGTTTCAGAGTTTGGGTGCAGAGTTACTACTAACCATGTATCCCATACAACAAACCATGCATGATATTTTTAATTCCAGTGAAATTTTTATTAAAAAATAAAAAGAACTAAATTTTAACCCCTAAACACCCCCATTAAACCATAATGCTATTTTATGGTACTTTTATGATCTTAAAAGATGATTCTGACTATTCCAACCCCTTCTATTGGAAGCAAAAAAAAATATGTGATCGTGTTTGATCTCTTTCCGGTGAGTTATTATACTCTCACGTGGTTTCTTAAAATCTCTTGTTCTCTCCTACTTAAATAGTTTAAGATCATAATTTTATTTATGGATCTAATCACTATTTTCATTGATCAATATAATAGGTTTAATTTATTAATCTACTTCACCTCTACTATCATTGTTGTTACTATTGTGATTGTTGATTTGGTCATGTGATTAATGGTAGGTGGTTCCAAAACTATTCAACCTACAATTGAAACCCTAATTTATAAATTTATTTTAAATTAATTTTTAATTTATTTAAAAACCTATATTTTAGATGATTTTATTTTTGACTAAGAGAGGGCTTGGAATTGATAAAAACCCACAGTTTCAATGTAATTAAAAAAATTTGGTGGATTTTTATATTAATTCTGGAATAAATATAATGTGGATTTTATGGAATTATTTTATTCCAATTACTGAGAAAATTTTCATAAACTAAAATATGTTTTTAATGAAATTAATTTGAAGAAATCCTAGGATTTAGTTTTGAAATGAAAAAGGCATGTTGAAAACTAAATTTGGGAAATTGAACTATGAATGATGAAATGATTTGAAATGACTGATTTACCTTGATTGCCTAATTATTTGAAGCACAAGTGAGCCCAAGTAGTTAGTGGGTGATTAGGACAAGAATTCTAGGACTTTGACTCCCTAGAAATGTATTAATGATGAAAGCACTAACTAAACCAAATTTGGCATGAATTCTCTTAATGGGTACCCTAATGGGATATAGATTGATTCCCATAATGGGGTATTTATTTGAGTGTGAACATCTATATTGATCCATGATTCTGATTGAGAAGTGTGAGGATCCTATTAATATGAAATAATGTATTGCAGGTCATATAAGCATGGTTCTATGTTTTGTTTGACTTTATTATAAATTCTATTTATTATAAAACTATTTTATTCATTTTAAATTTTTTATATAAAAACTATCATATAATCATGTTTTAATATATTTTCCATCTTATTAATTTGAAAGAATTTTTTTTTTGAAAATATATCAATACCATGCCAGGAATTGGTTTATTTTAGTTGAAATCATAAATAGTTTATTATTATATAATTTATTATGGAATACTTAGGGAGACCCTATTGGGATATTTTTCTCAAACCCAAACTTTTCCTTTGAGTGTTTTTATATTATCCTTTTCTAGGTCCAAGAAATTGAAAAATACCACTTGGAGGTGGTGGGTGGACTTGATTTATGGGACATGGAGTGATAGAGGTGAATGATGGAGATGTGACCCATTCGATACATGGGATTTCTCAGTTTCTCCTTGATTGATGTTGTTCCTTTGATGAATTTCTTTTAGGGAAATGTTTTACCTATTTGATTCTAGTGTTTTATCCTTGAGGAGTGTCAGAATACCATTTTGTATCATTTAGCATCCACTATCTTGTGAATAAAATTGTTTCCTCTTGTTCTTGATATGATCTTAGGTGCATGTCACCATCTTGTCCGGAATGGGAACACCCTTTGGGATATGTTAGGACCGACTCAAGTATAAATATACTAGGTATTCTTGTTGGTTTGTGTGATTATTTTTTAAAACTAGATCCCTTCTTATCTCATATACAATAGTAAAATTCGGAATCTTATATTGTTTCTATCTTATAAATATGATATTTTATACATAAAATTTATCATTAAATTTCCTCAATTTCTTATTAAACATGATAGAATATTTTGGTGTGAATCCAGAAACACTAACAAGTATAAAAATTAAATTTTCCCTCATAAAATAGTCCTAAAAAATTTCATCATCATCCATCATCACATATTTAAATATTACTCTCTATATTTACAATTATAATTTTCTCACATTAATACTTATTTTAAATATATTTTAATTTTTATCCTAAATTTCATTAATAGTTTTGAGTACTATAAAATTTCTATAATCCTTATTATATATTGACATTAGGATGGAATTTTTTTTCCTTTCCATAAACTTCAAGATTTATTTTATCAATGTTTTTCATTGGACCATATTTCTCAACTATAGTAATACCAGTAGTCGTAGCATCAACAATCTCTAGGACAATTGGGAGGAAGTAAGGAATCATAATATTATTCTATCCATGATAATTCACACTATCAAAGTAGGTATTCATCTATTGTTGAAAGAGTTTAAATTCAACATGATGTTTTAAAGGAAACCTAGTATCAGATAACAATTGAAGTTCCCATCCAATCATTTATGTAACACTAATAATGTAACACCCCAAGATTTCATAGTGTGTTATTTCTTTAAAATAATTCAATAACGTGCACTACCCGCAACACCTAGTTCAAGCGCACCATGACTTACCAAACAAGTCATTCAAAAGAGTTTATGAATAGTATTTACTAAATCCTAAAGTTTATATAATCCTTATAATTTTAGAATCCATATTATGAGTTTCTTAGACATAATGTAAGATCAAATTCATTTTCAGTATTGCACTTTTACCAACTTTTAATAGTGAACCCTTTTTAAATAAAATATTTTGAACTTTTATATATTCAATTTGACTAAATAAATTTACTTTTTAGAATGGGGACATCAAAAATTTACAATGAAACATCCCAAGCTTCCACAGTATGATTTCCTTTGAATAATACAGTAGCGTGTGTTGTACGCAACCTCGAGTTCTAACACACACCACAACCAATCAAACTAGCCATTATGAATAGTAATACCTACTTTTTGAAATTTTATAAATTTTATCTCTCAAAATGGACTTCATTTTTTTATTTGGAGTATCAAATTTAGCCTAAGGTGAAATTTTGGAACTTTTCGGATAACATTTATATTTTGATGAATAGTGAAAATTAATAAATTTTAATTAAAAACAACTTTTTTAATCAAAATAATTTATATTGATAAATTATGAATTTGAGTGGTTTTAAAGTATATTTAGAATATATTTTTACCATTTAATACAATGTTGGTCATTGTACATAATTTCACAATTAAATTGGACATAAATAAGTGTCAATTCATTCTCTATCGTATCCATTCATGTATAATTATCATTTGATGATTTAAAAATAATGTTTAAGGACTTGATATAATTCTGGATATGAATAAGATACAACCTATCCATGACAACCACGTCTTACGTAACAAAACATATAAAAGAAAATGAGTAAGTTAATACCCGAAACAACGATAATTCTAAGATATTATTAACAAAGCAATGTTAAAAGATCATATATGATATAATATGAATGTATATGATTCTTGTATAATTTAATAACAATTATTTCACCATTATACAGGAGGTTAACCTACCCCCAACCAAGTGAAAGTACAAGGTAAGGGTTTATTTCGCAATCTCTTCATTATCCGAGGTTGTTTATACGTAATAATCTGCTGGGATATCTTTATCATCCACATCCATGTTTCTTAAAAACGTTTTTCAAAACATTATTACTATTTTATAGAATATGGGTTAAAGATATTTATACCCTTTTTGAATTTTTATAAGAGGTTTATAAAGGAATATTTCCGTCGTTTTCTAAACAAGGTGCTTTTTAACCTTTTCGACAGAATTAAGGAAAAAATGTTTTTTTAACTTATACGGCGGGTGCGACTATTTTCTGCTGTTATAAAATCGTCGAAGCTTCCCTTACAAGTTTATAAGAATATTTTAAAAGAAAATGTTTTATTTTATAAATATATGACTCTTAAATCATTTCAAAATAGAAAGAGATATTTCTCAAAAAAGAGTTTTGATTTCATCTATGTCAACATCCTTTGATGGATTTTACACTTATTTGAAGTTGATTTATTATGATAAAAAATGTTTAATATTATATTGAAGGTTTTGTGATATGTTTGACTGTGGATGTGTTATTTTTATACCATTCGTGGTTTATGGATGAATTATTTACCTTTCGTATGCAAGATTTAATACGAATGTTTATGTTATGTTTAAACCTTTTCATATGGGAATGTATTGGACTTAATATGTGACAGGTGGAGCCCGATATAGCTCCGTGATGCATCGTTAGGTCTCATGAGGCAAACTAGTGTCTTGGCACAAGGCCTTGACAAAATCTTATTTCTAGTCTTGGCACGAGGCCTTGGCTATGTGGTTATGATAGTCTGGCATTATGCATTCCATAATTATGAAAGTGGTTATTGATATTTCATGTGATTATTCGATTAGTAGAATATCCATGTGAATAAGTAAATGGAATTATTTCATTTTATTTTTTCCATAATATGTTTATGTTCAAGTTTAAAAGTCTTTTTTTAGTTATACATTGCCTTGAATGTTTATTCTCATTTATGAAAGTTTGCGCTATATTGTTATCCTTACTGGGCATTTGAACTCACCCCTTTTCTATGTTTTATTTTTCTCAGCATGTGAAGAAGTAAATTATGAAAGACCTACAGGGATAGTATGACGGGATAAGAGTGTAGACTATGGAGACTATGTTGTTGTAGATTTCATTTTTATGATGTAATGTAAAACTTTATGAATATATCTAGTGTTTCCAAGGCTACTAAACTAATCGGTCTTTCGAGATTTGATCTTTCTTGTGATCATGCCAATGTTATGTAATAATGCCTCGACACTAGGTAACTGGGGTAGGGGCATTACAGTTGGTAGCAGAGGAAATTTAGTACAAACCTTGGAAGATAGATTTAGATAAACTATGATTAGAGCACATAGACATAAAATGGACTTTGAGGATTAGAATAGAAGAACTTCCTAGAATTTTGGTATTGTAGAAATTTTTTGAGTTTCCTGAGAAATAAATCCCTATCTGGATACGAGCAAGTAGAGGCGGATCTAGCACAGATGTACCTAGGGGTAAAACCCAAAAACACCACTTTGAGCTAGACTCGAACGGGAACTGGTGGACGACAACGGGCCTTGCTGCACTCTTGGTTACGAAACTCCCGGGGGATATGCTTAGGATAATTATTATTTTCTTTATAAACCATTATGAAGGGTTTATGAGTATATACTTCCTCAAAGGAGACATTTTTATGATTATGGATTATATCCATAAACTATTTAATTTATGTTATGTGTTTTGCAAGTTTGGGATTAGGTATTGTTATTCATAAACTGATCTAGTGTATGCCATTATTTAGAAATGGCGCCCTGTAGAAGTAATGAGAACTCCAGCAATGCACATGATCCAAAGAGAAAGAAAGATCATATCTTTCATGGTCTTAACCAAGAATTTATAAGAGAAATAGTCTCCCATGTATTATTATCATATGAAGAAATAATATCATGTGTTGATATGATAATTAAAGAGTTTACTGATTCCTATGGCTTTGAAGGGAAGCAAGAGAAGAAAAGGATGGAAGAGAGAAAGATGGATAAAGGGATGAGGTAAAAGAAGACTTTTCCTATATGTGATAACTGTGCGAAGAAACACCCTGGAACTTTCCTGAAAGGAATGGGAGTTTGTTATAAGTGTGGAGGAAAAGGGCACAAAGTACGTGACTACAAGGGTAAGAAAATGGTTTCAAATGTACAATGCTTCATTTGCAAGGAGTTTGGACACTACGTGAACCTATGCCCCCGTCATCAGACTATACCACAAATGATGTTATTGGATAATAATCAAGTTATGATACTACCACAGATGAATAGGAATGATTAGAGTTCTTATGTTGATTATGTCATTTGAGTGTTTTATCAACAATATAATTGTTTTAATAATTATGGAGTATATAAATATTTCACTGCAGTACTATTTCATTAAGGACTTGATATTGTGTGGAACAAAGAAAAGTGACTCAATTATAGGTTAAATTTTTGGAAAATTTATGGTTGAGAGAAAGATAAACCATAATATGGTTCTGACACCGAGGTAGTGATTTTAGAATAATACATGATTGATTTGGATAAATTATATTGGATATTCGTGACTACCTTGAAACTGATTAATGATTTGTATATTCCATCATTGTTGGGGTTTACAACATTTTTCAATTGAAGGAGTATATCTATTATTCTTTAAGGAATAATGGATCATTAATGTAATCAATAAGGTTTTATGGTAATTCAAGATGTTGCAATGTTTTAAAAGAATACATGATGAAGGTGATCACATGTTATTATGTGGAAAAAAGGATCTCCATTGTGTTTACCTTCCTTATAAATTTTGGACTGAAGTATTTTGGATAGTTCTAGTTTGGATTATTTTGGATTGCCGTAAACGGACAACTCAGGGGTCGGGTGCCAACCCGTCGCGTGAGGCAAGGTCGTGAGACTTGAACCCACAATCGAACGGTGACAAGGGTGTATCACCTACCACTGAACCACGTGATGTCCTGGATTGAATAATGTCGTTTTTTAATGGTTCTACAAGATGAATTATAAATTCATTTTTTTAACCCTATACGAATAGGATAAATTGAATATTATTTTTAAGTTCTATTATCTTTTAGAGTAAAAGATGAGTTTGTGGTAGAACTCAGTTAAAGGAAGAGACTCTACTTGTCAAGTAAATATTTTTATTCATCTCTTATTCAATGAATAAATTAATTCTTATACTTTAGTGAAGGGATCTTAAAACAAAAAATGTGTTATCCTAATACCATATGTTTTGCTGAACTGATGGTATTTTATATCATCATAGATTGATGAATTTAAGGCCCTCAATTTTACACTTGTTTATGATTGATAACCTCAATCACTACCTATAAATATTTACGTTTTCCTCCAATTTTATGTCTCTAATTGTCACCAATGTTCTCCGAATGGAGATCATAATTTGGTGGTGACCCTTTCATTTCTCTTTTCCTCTTATTAAGACTAAATTTTATCTACCCAATTTTTGATGTGGGTTTTCCCACAATGATATTTTCTATATAAAACCATTTATTTTCGATGAACAATTTCAAATTGTGAGGACACAATTTATTGAAGGATGGGAGAATGTAACACCCCAAGATTTCATAGTGTGTTATTTCTTTAAAATAATTCAATAACTTGCACTACACGCAACACCGAGTTCAAGCGCACCATGTCTTACCAATCAAGTCATTAAAAAGAGGTTATGAATAGTATTAACTTAATTTTAAACTTTATATAATCCTTATAATTTTAGAATCCATATTATGAGTTTCTTAGACATAATGTAAGAACAAATTCATTTTCAGTATTGCACTTTTACCAACTTTTAATAGTGAACCCTTTTTAAATCCAATATTTTAAACTTTTATATATTCAATTTTACTAAATAAATTTACTTCGTAGAATGGGGAAATCAAAAATTTACAATGAAACATCCCAAGCTTCCATGGTATGCTTTCCTTTGAATAATATAGTAGCGTGTGTTGTACGCAACTTCGAGTTCTAACACACACCACAACAATCAAACTAGCCGTTATAAATAGTAATACTTACTTTTTGAAATTTTATAAATTTTATCTCTCAAAATGGACTTCATTTTTGTATTCAGAGTATCGAATTTAGCCTAAGGTGAAATTTTGGAACTTTTTGGATAACATTTATATTTTAATGAATAGTGAAAATTAATAAATTTTAATTAAAAACAACTTTTTTAATAAAAATAATTTATATTGATAAATTATGAATTTGAGTGGTTTTAAAGTATATTTGGAATATATTTTTACCATTTAATACAATTTTGGTCATTGTACATAATTTCACATTTAAACCGGACATAAACAAGTGTCAATCTTTTGATAGTTATTATCTCTTAAAAACACGCTATTTGTTTTGACGACGGGAATTAATTTTTAAATTATTTAATGCAACTGATATGTTTTGAATTTGGTAAACTAGACATCATTTTTGAATTCATAATATCAAATATATCTTAGGCCTAATTTTTGGTATTTTTCTGGAAACTATCATTTTTTGATGAATAGTGAAACCACTAAGTGGTAGTTAAAAAACTAAATTTTTCATAAAACTTAATTTTACCGCTTATGTGAGTGGAATTTCGAAAATCTGAGAGACATGATTAATATCAAGGAGTAAAATGTGGTTCAATGAGATGAAAATAATTTTTGGTGAATAGTAACTTTTTACTTTTATTTACCATGACTAAAAGTAAATAGGGTAATTAAGGGTAAAAATGATATTAATATTACCCTAACACATGTCCAAATTCTATTGGACAAGAGTATCTCGACCAAAAAAAGCCTTAGGAATAAAATATTGTCATTTAGGTCCACTTGGATTAGATTAGGACATTTATTATTATTTAATTCAAAGAAAAGTTAAAAGAGTTAAAATCAAAGTTTATTTACTAAAACATTTTTAATATAGGGTTATAAATAATATAAATTAGATTGTAAATATTCATTAGAAATATGAAATTATTTCCTACATAATGATATTTTATTTATAATTTTTAGACATTAAATAATTTAATTTATTTATGACACAATGATGATGCAGTAATTACCATAATAGTGAAACATTAAAATAATTGATATTATAAATACTCAAATAAATATAATTTGAGACTTTTTATGAATTACACTAATTTATAGGTTAATATGACATATTAGTATTGTCTTAATTAACTTTTTTCGAAGCAATAATTCTGTTATGATTTTTACAAAAATCAATTATTGAATAGTGTCAAAATTGACAAAAAAGAGTTTTTAAAACAAATTTTATATTATTAATTGATATTAAATTCCTAAAAAACTAAAGTTCGGCCAAGAGACTTATAATATCATGATAGGTGTATCATTAATGGACCACTTGGTGGTCTCATGGATGTATATAGTATGTTTATTAACCATATAACATAAAAATACAAAGAGAAATTGTAAAAGTGAAACTAATTAACTAAGAGTTAATACTTAATAATAAGGTTAATATATTAACCCAAACCAGTCTAAATTCTATTGGTTGGGTGGTTTTCGACCCATCCCCACCTTAACCGTTAAATAATACACTTTTGATCCATTAGAAACCGAATATGAATTTATTATAAAATAATATTTCTAGCTTTTCCAAAGGTGCCCATCACCCCTCTTATAAAAGGGAACTCCCCCTTATCACTAATTCACACATTCAAAGCCTTTTGGTTCGGCCAACCCCTACCCAAATACTCTCTCAACTTCCCTAACTACAACCTAGAGGCCTTATTTTGATCATAAATCCAACCTAAGGAGCCCTTTTGATCAAATCAAAAGGAAGAACCCGAAGAAGAGGTAATGTTTTCACCACCCTTTTGCAAATTCATTTCTTCTTCAACTTCATCATTCTTTTTTATTCCCATTATAAAATAATGAATCCATTATCTCCTATATAATGTAATATTATTATAAATATGGTACAACCATATTCAGTATTCTATCCATCCTTTGAATGACATGTCACCATATGTGCGTACGTACGGCTTACCGTCTCCACGTCGTGGTGTAATTGTTATTCAATATATTATTACTTGGATGTGTATAATAATGATGTGTAATTCGTGTAAATAATAAATATAACATGGTAATGATTCTGTATATAAGATATACCATCCAATTAAATATTATTTTAATATCAAAAGAATGATATTGTCGCTCGTGCGTACGTACGGACTACCGTCTCCACGAACGCGATGAGATTCATTCCCCATCGTATACATTCAAGTATAATTCTCATTTGATGATTAGTAATAGTATCTAAGGACTTGATATAATTCTAGATATGAATAAGATACAACCTATCCATGACAAACATGTCTTAAGTAACAAAACATATAAAAGAAAACGAGTAAGTTAACACCCAAAATGACGATAATACAAAGATATTATTAACAAAGCAGTGTTAAAAGATCATATATGATAACATAATAAGGTATATGATTCTTGTATAATTTAATAACAATTATTTCATCATTATATAGGAGGTTAACCAACCCCCAACCAAGGGAAAGTACAAGTTAAGGGTTTATTTCGCAATCTCTTCATTATCTGAGGTTGTTTATACGTAATAATCTACTGGGATCTCTTTATCATCCACATCCATGTTTCCTAAAAACGTTTTTCAAAACATTATTACTATTTTACAGAATATGGGTTAAAGTCATTTATACCCTTGTTTAAATTTTTATATGAGGTTTATAATGGAATCTTTCCGTCATTTTCCAAACAATGTGCTTTTTAACCTTTTCAACAGAATTAAGGAAAGAATGTTTTTTTAACTTATATGGCGGGTGAGGCTATTTTCCACTGTTATAAAATTGTCGAAGCTTCCCTTACAAGCTTATAAGAAAATTTTCAATGAAATTTTTTTTATTTTATAAAAATATTACTCTTAAATGATTTCAAAATAGAAAAAGATATTTATATAAAAAGAGTTTTGATTTCATCTATGTCAACATCCTTTGATGGATTTTACGCTTATTTGAAGTTGATTTTTTATGATACAAAACTTCTATATTGTATTGAAGGTTTTGTGATATGTTTGATTGTGGATGTGTTATTTTTATACCGTTCATGGTTTATGAATGAAGTATTTACATTTCATATTATATTTTAATACAAATTTTTATGTTATGTTTTAACCTTTTCATATGGGAATGTATTGGACTTAATATGTGATGGGTGGAGCCCGCTATAGCTCCCCGATGCATCTGTAGGTCTCATGAGACAAACTAGTGTCTTGGAACAAGGCCATGACAAAATCTTATTTGTATTCTTGGCACGAGGCCTTGGATATGTGGTTATGATAGTCTGGCATTATGCATTCCATCATTATGAAAGTGGTTATTGATATTTCATGTGATTATTCGATTAGTAGAATATCCATGTGAATAAGTAAATGGAATTATTTCATTTTATTTTTGCCATACTATGTTGATGTTCAAGTTTAAAAGGCTTTTGTTTTAGTTATACATTGCCTAAAATGTTTATTCTTATTTATGAAATTTTCAGCTATATTGTTATCCTTAATGGGAATTTGAGCTCACCCCTTTTCTATGTTTTATTTTTCCCAGGATGTGAAGAAGTAAATTATGAATGACTTGTAGGGATAGTATGAGGGGATACGAGTGTAGAATATGGAGGTTGTGTTGTTGTACATTTCATTTTTATGATGTAATGTAAAACTTTATGAATATATCTAGTGTTTCCAAGGAAACTAAACTAATAGGTCTTTTGATATTTGATCTTTGTTGTGATCATGCCAATGTTATGTAATAATGCACCGACTCTAGGTAACTGGGGTTGGGGCGTTACAAATTAGGGGGTTAATTTAGTGTTTCCATGTTTTACAATTTATTTTAAATAAACTTCTATGATGGGTTAAAGTAAAGAACCACAAGGTCTAAAAATTATCATCCCCATCAACATGAGATATAAATGAACACAAATAAAAACACCCATGATTCTTACAATCTTCCACCCAATTTTAGAGGATATTTCCTTTATATGTTCATGTTGAGTGTGTGACACAAATGTATCTCTAAAAAATAAATTTATGACTATAGGAAAGGTATCATAATTAACCCAAATGGTTGTTTCCCAACTCCCATATCTCCCAACTATTCATTATATTGGATCAATATTTTTTAAAATAGGGTTTAAACAAAAATTTAAAAGACCTTTATTGGACTCCAGATTTTATTAGCATTAATATAACAGTCTTATCCTAATAATTTAAAATATTCAAAATGAAATCAATATCTCTATAGATTTTATAAAATTAATTTCAAAATTATTTACCATATACAAATATATCATTGGTCTCTATCTCAATAAATAGATTTTACATATTTTTATCATCAAATCATCACCTTATAAGATCATTATTTATCATGTGGATATTTAATAATATTTTATTTTGGAAACTCTATAAAATACATGAAAAGAAGATCTTTATATTTGATACTAGTAAAATATTCTTCATAAAAAAATATCCAACCATCAAACTTCATAAATGGAGTCCAAGAATTTACTTTTTGAATATCCAAAATTTTCATTATCAGATCCTCACAAATCACAACTAGATCATCCTAATTTATTCTCCTTCAACTCTTAGCTTCTTCTCAAAATCTTCATCATTCATAATTCGATAAAATTTATAGCTTAATCTCTATGTATTTATGATCAAATATAGTAAAACATGTTTTTAAATGCATTATTTCAAGGTGTAATATTGTTATTTAAATCCCAACACCAAAAATTGTTTCCTGAATAACTTTATAATCATATAAAATCATGATATTCGAATCATTATGAGTATCAAATCATCATGTGACTTATTATTAAGTAACACTTGGTAAAACCATTTTACTCCCACATGGAATTATAAAACATCTTAAATAAATGTTGAAGCCACTTTTTTCTTATAAATTTCCTAAAAATAAATCTTACATGTGTTTTTAAACATTTTTGTTAATATTAAGGGTCATATTATAATTATTACTTATACTCTAAGTTATTATTAAATATTATATGTGAGATGTTATATATCCTTTAAAAATCCAAATTTATTCTTATATTAGCCGGTAAATATTTTTTATCTTGGTACCATTTCAAATTAATCTCTCATAATATCTTATATATTAGGTTTAAAAAAATGTTGCTCTTATATATCAACTCAAATAGCCAAAACTCATCTCTGAACCTCCCAATTATTATTTAAACAACTTCAACATCCTTAATTAAACTGAAAACAATATCCAACACTTTATAATTCTTCTCAAAAAATCGAAAACAAATAAAATATCTTTTAACATGTTCTATGGGTTCATCACCTAAAATAGATTATCTTTTTTCCCTAAAACTAGTTTCCAATATCTGGTGATAAAGAACCACACTTAGGGTTATGTGGATATTCATTTCAAGTTACAGGTTATATGTACTTTGGTCAAATCATTACAAAATATTATCAAAGTGGTATTTCAAGTTATCTTTTGGGAAGTTTTTCAATAATAGAGAATATAATAGTTGAAATATTAAATGTATGAGTAAAAATATATATCTAACCATTTTATAGAGAACATCCCGATACTAGGAAATTTGAGTGGAATAATAGCTAATGGAAACCTTATATTGTGTTCTTAGTTATACTAAGATTATTTAAACAAAATTTTAAGATATTCAATTGTTTATAGATCATTATATAATCCATATAACTATATAAAATAAAAATATTTTTGAATATTTTATTTTCAATGAATCTATGAATAATTATTTTCAGTGTTTTTTTGAAAAAAAATAGAAAAAAAACTTGGGTGATTATTATAGTATATGATTGAGTTCAAAATAATATTTATATGTACATAGATATACATTCTAATAGAATATTTATTATTTATTTTAAATTAAATTCCTTGGATATTTTATAATATTATACAAAAAAGGATTCATATTGGATAATGAAAATGTGTAGTGGAAAATAATCATATATATCAATATCTTGTGAGTATGATTATAGAAGTTATTCAGAAGAGTGTTAAGGAAGCTAATCATGACATGTGAAGAGATATAAACTGATCTATGGAGATTTTGGAATAAAATAACTCATCATATGTAGGTTGTGTTGGACTATAATGGTAATGGTAGGATAAAAGAAACGGTATTATCTAGTTTTTTATGGAATCCTAAAAACGAAATATTTGAATTTTTTATTAAGGATAATATTGTAATTATGAGAAATAAATGAGGGAAGTAGGACTACACAAGAATTATAAATAAAAATATTTTAAAAAGGTCTTTAATTATCATTTTTTAAGATGAGTATCTTGGTAAAAGTACTATTCAAATGTTGTGGGTACGGAAATTATGGAGGAAGAAAACATTTCAATGATTCATAGCCTGAAAAATTTTCTTCTATAACCTAGAAGATGAAAGAATTATCACATATTATATAATTTGATATTGAAATAATTTTATAGGAAACCTATGAAAATATCCTCGAGTAATTTAAAAGGATGAATTTCACTTTTTTTTCTCGAATGACCTGGAGGACTTCATTATTTATTTATTTTGATAATACCCATTTTAAGGGTTGAGGGGGGACCCTTACATGGCCTTTAGGTTTAGATAAATTTAAATTACCTAAAGTTATTAGAGGAAATCATCCTAAACTAGACAAATTGTATCTACCCCTCCAAAACATATTTTGTGATGTCTACCCTCCACCATCGTATGGATGGTTGGATAGCTGTCCTTTATTGAGATGCATAGGCCTCCTACCAATGACAATTTCATACCCTATTATTCTTCCAAGTTCGGTAAACTCTACTCTGGTGAATGAGCTTACTTTGATCCTCATCTAGATACTTATTCCTTTAAAATTTGTCTGATTCCATCGGCATGTCATGTGTCCCGAAGGACTTGAGGTGGCCCAAGGACCTTTAGGTGGCCAGAAGGCATTGAGGTGGCCTGAAAACCTTAATGGATTGAATGCCTTGATTAACCCAGAGGCCTTAAAGGACCTGAGGACAAAACAAGTGGATCGAAGTCCAAAATGGGTGAATAGTTCTTGCTGCTATAGTACCAAATAGTACCTACTACTGTGCTACTACTGTACCCATAATGCCTTGGGTGGAATCTCACTAATTACTACCAATATATATTAATAGTTCTTTTAATGACTAATTATATTGCAACACCATGATCTATTCTTCAATCTAGAAATGTGGGTTATTTGAAGATAATGTTTAGGTTTTTCTATTGAGTGTATAGTGTATGTGAATACAATATAACTTAATAATTAGAAATAATAGTTAATAAATTAAATTATTTTGGGCCAGGAACACATGTAAATATGAACGATCTCAAAGAAAACAGCGTAACCTTTTACTACTAATAATAGGAATGGAAAGTATAATACTTTTGTGAGTCCTTCCACTTTTCAATGTACTATATTGATTTCTTATATTAAAATTACTAAATTTTTATATATGATATACTATGATTTTTATATATCTATAAGTTTCATAGAACTTTTGATATTGGGCATTTAGGTAATCCCTTACACTATGAGAATTAATACGTATTTGGGTAAAATAAATGAACATGGATTAAAATTTTTATCTTATAAAATTTTAAAAGAATATATGAAAATATCATGAGATTTTATTGTCCTTGATATAAAAATATATGATCTTATCATTTTCAGGTTTTAGTTTATCTTGTACAAGGCCTAAATAAAATATTATAGTCAAAGTTCTCTTTATTTCATTCGAATTTTTTTTCATACAATCTAAGAGTATTGGGATGTTAATAAAATATGATTTATTCTTATTGTTTGATATATTATTTGAATATATTATTAATTGGTTGGTTTATTGATTGAATAAATTGAGATACTAAACCAACTCAAACATCTAATGTCAATTAGTATGTATCATAATGTACTTATTGAGTATTTATTATGATTGTATATGAAAATATAAGTATAATTTTCATTTTATTATTAAATATATTGAAATTTTTTTAAATAACTTCTTATAATGAGGCACCAGAAGAGTAACAAGAGTAAAAGATGTTTTTGGGAAGATTAGGAGAGATAGGATTATTTGAAGTGGAATTTTACCTTGGGTAGCACTACTGTCATTTTCTAAGAATTTTGATATAAATTTTATGTTATGTATTGAATAATAGAAATCTAATCATTAGATGTTAAAATAATGTGATCCTTAACCCCATATTTATTATCTATTTGATCATTTAAAAGGAGTCCAATGATTTTTAAAATTTATCTCCACATCAAATATTCCAAATTAACGGTGTAGGAAGATGTTAGATTTTAATATAATGAGAATCTTAAAATTTCATTAAATAAGTAATGGGATTATTTAATTCAATGAAAGTTATTATCTTACTATAGTATGTAAAACACTATTATGTGCATTTCACTACTTATGGACTAATTTTATGGGACATAGCTATGAAAGGAGGTAAAGTTGTATCATATTGATCTTGGAAGTCAAAACGAAATGAAAAAAGCATCATATACATGATATAAAGTTATATTTAGTGATTCATTCATCTAAAAGTTGGATACATTGACATTTTATCAAGAATATCATGGTGTATATTAATCATAAAGGCCATAAGTATATCTTCTCATTATTAGATATCAACTTGTGGTAGAGAAGGTGGGTATAGTATCCTAAAATAATTGACATTGAGATCTAATATTTTCTAAGAAATGAAAATGTTCTATATTATTATTTTAAAATAAAAACTCAAACTCAAGTAGTTAAGGAAGTAGAAAATTAGTTTCAATAAATGGATTTTTTGTATATTTACATTTAAAAACATATGAAAATGATAATTTTGTAGTTATTTCTAATTTTAATACGACATATAAATTTATAGAAAATATGAAAGATTCATAATTTTTTAGTAATAATTTAAGGGAATGGTAGACCCCTTTTATAGTGTAAACCCCACTAATGGGTGGAGTATATTACGATACCTGAATTTTAATATCAAGAAATAATTAGTTCATATGAAATTAAGGAGGTAAGTTAAGAGGATCTTTAATTATTCAATTTAGGTCATATATACAATGATTAAAATGATGTCCCATGAAATTTAATGGTTGTTTGGGTGTCCAATCATGGTGAAAAATATTGTTCAGTATGTAACCTGATGTTTAGTTTGTCAGTATTTGAAGGTGGAGCACCAAATTATAGTAGGGTTGTTTAAACCCTTACCAATAACAACATATAAGTGGAAAAAAATTCAATAATATTTATAATGATATTTCCTAGGTCACCCTTGATGTTTGGAATTTTATGGGAGGAGGAATATAAGATCATAAAATTAATATACTTTTGAACTTATTCAAGAAACACATTTAGTTGAGGATCTTAGTAGGATATATTTCCATGAATATTTTTAATTTCATGAAGTGAAAACATAAACTATTTAAATAATTATCCTTGTTTTACAAATATATTCATGAAATAAATTCATAATATTAATTTTACTTAGTTTTAAATAATTACAAGACATTATCCATAGATAAATAGGGAGAAAGATAGGTTATCTAGATTTTATAGGACATTCTTCAGGAACATGTTCTTGATTTTTCAGGATCTTTATAAGATTATTTATCATTATATAATTTTACTATAAAAATGTTTATCAAGATTCAATATGTATAGATCCATTTTAAGATTTATACAATGGGCCTTTCTAGGAATCATAATGTTTAGTGGAAACCTAGGAAAAGTAACTTGTTGAATCAATTTGATTCTAAGAAGTAAAAAAAATAATATAATTAAAAAATTAATTTAAATAATATAAATCTAGGCACGATTCATATATTAATAGATGTATATTACCCATGGAGTTCATTGTGGGTGGTGATGTTTTTTTGTGTGTGTCCCCTTAGTTAAGACATTGAAGGAAAAGAAAACTAATGAAATTATTACAATAGTATGTGGGTCTAATATGATGTGTTTAATAATTTCTTTTATGTGTATCAATTATTAATATACCTACCTGATCCATATCATATTATTAATTGGAATTAGGTTGACTTAAAAACTCATATGAATTTCGTCCATAGACTTGTGAAAATTCCGTACCAATACTAAACATTTTAAGGATATCTTATATTTATATTGTTCAAATGTTGTGTAAACATGGTAAAATCAAAGAAGAAATATTGTATATGGAATATAACTTGCGAATGTAGTGGAAAGAACATTTTGGGTATGTCAATTTAAATTCTAGGGGTGGGAACTCTTTATGGTGGGGAGAATTATAACATATAAATTTTATATCTTTCTAAATATATGTTGAGACTAACTTGGATTCATTTATTAATTTTTTTCCATGGGAATGGTAAAATTATCCATATAATATTAATTACTTAATTATGGTAAATTTTCACTACTTTTCTATTAATGGAAGAAAATTTTATGAATTACATGTGAGGAATATATTAGTGTAGTTTAAAGTAGAAAATGTTATCCAAAAATTTATTATGGTTAATCAATGGATTTAGAGAGATATTTTCACCATGTTAGTTGATGTGGTCCACCATATAAATTTTGTTTAGGGATAATATAGTTATAATAGTAAATAAAAAACAAAATCCATTTATGAGGGACTTTTAGATGATAGATTAATTAGAGAGGGAGTATAAAATTAAATTGTATAGAACAATGGTCCTCAATATTTTAAAACACTTTTCATATATTCCTTTTCTTTGAGATGTCTTTATTTTCTATGATGGTCGACCTTATGATGAATATTGATTGGAAGTTATAGAATTTGTTTGTATTATCAAGGTATGTAGAATGAATTATTTATTATATTTAATATTATGTATTAATAGTGTTTAAATACATTTCAAAATATAAAAAAAGTATTTGTTATGATATAATTTTGGAGAAAATAAAATAAAATATTATGAAATTTAGCATGTGGTTTTACAAAAAATCTAGAGGGTCATGAAACAAATAGTATTTCTCTCTATTTTCCTCTATTATTATAAAACATAATAAAGTGATTTAAATAAGGGGGTGTAAAAATAGAATGGATTATACTGATTATAAATGTATTTCATTCCAAATATGCACATGTCATGTCAAAATTAATTTAATTGAGGTTTTATTCATTTTCTATTTGTTGATTTATTAATTTAAGGATCTATAAGATAGGACGATATGACTTATATTCTTAATATCATTATATTGATTAGTTGTTGAGATTATAAGGATGTGAATAAAGGTTGGTGTATTTGATTGATTCTTATCTTTGTCTAGTCATAATACGGTTTTTTGATGGATTTCTAAATAAGTATTATTCAAAAAATATTTTTTTATCCATTATAATATTTATAAAATTAAGTAATTTTCACACAAAAATCGATATATTTTTAATGAAGGATTTATTGTAAAAAATTATAGAATTTTCTTTTAATGTTTTTTAGTAAAACAAAATCATTTTCATGAATATGTTTGTACGTAAGACCTCATATTTAATCCTGAGGTTCATGTTATGGAAACATTATATTCCTCCATGAGGGTTATGTTATAAAAAACCTCATATTTCATTATGAGAATCTTGTTATAGAAAACCTCATGTTTGGCCTTGAGGGTCAGGTAAAAACTAAAATATTGATGATTATGACATGTTATGTTGCTTTTTAATATTAGGGTTCCATTATTTATATTATAATAACTAATGGAAGATAATATTATTTTTAATACAATGGGTTTTTTAGACATATGGGTGTTATTATTAATTGTTATTAAATTTTAGGTTATCTTTATTTATTTTTTTAACTAAATGATGGATTTTATTTAGAATTATATTAAAATTATTTTCTATTATAATAAGGGTGTTTTTTATTATATATATTTCTTTTTTTTTATTTACAAAACCATTATAAAAATTCCATTAGCATTGTATATTTAGATTACTAAAACATGGGATTAAATTAGAGCCATTGGAGAAATCTTAAGATGTTTATACTCACCCCTTATATGTGAAACTAAATGAATATCTTCGAATTATTTGTTATAATTCAATGAAAATAAAGAATTCATTATTCATAAATAATGATTTGTAGATCCATGATAGAGATATGGTAGGAGGATTTTGTGTCTTTAGGGTCTAAATCACTATTTTTTGTGTCTACGTGATTTTGGGTTTTATTTTCCTTTAAAATTATATTTTTGAAATACCATTATATTTATACTGTTAATTTATCTTTTAATGAATGATTTTTATAATAATCATTTTATATTAATGTTCTTTAATGTTTCCTTATATGTTGTTCCTTTTAAGGGAAAATAATTCCCAAAATAGTTCACTTTTATCCTTCATCGGTATTTTTCAAATATTGGTAATCTAGAAGTGTAATTGAGGTCATGCGGAGATATGTTTTGAGTATTAAGATTCTATAACTCATGTAAATTTTTTAAACTATGTTTATGAAATTAAAAATTTATTGTTTAACCTTCTTCTATATTAATTATTAATTATAAAATTTAAGATAATTTTTATATATTATGATAATGGAATAGTTAAATTAAGTTATAAATTAATAAATACAATATCATAGTATATTTGTGCCAATGAAGCTGAGAGCTTCAACAATAGAAAGAAAAAAAATTCATTTAATTTCTCTATATTGTGTACATATTCCCTCATTTGATTCATATCATATAATAAAATAAAACACAAAACATATATCATGATATAAGATTTGGTCAAATTTAACTTGTCATCTCTTACACTAAATCCTTATAAATGTTCTATATATTTCTCAAAAAATTGATAAATAATATTTTAAATATTTTATATAAATTATCATAAACATTATTTTTTGAAAAATACTTTATACTAAAATAAATCCATTTTCTTGAGTGTTATATATAACCCTATGGTGAATTTTGTATTGAAAATTATTGTGAATAATCAATTTATAGCCATAAGAAATTAGTTAACTTTTACAAAGATTCATTATTACTCATGATACAAAGTGATCTGGCATGATCTCCATCAAACACATGTATCTCTACACAAAATATGTGAATATTATATATCCTTATGAATCATATGAAAAATAATATAATACCCTTTTCTAAGAAATTTAATATATCCTTGAGACCTGTAATGTATAAATCTTATATTGAATAACATATACATTCTCAACTCTCTTGAATGATACTTATCAATCAAGATGAATATGTCCCAAGACATTCAAACATATAGATCAATAAATCAATTGTTACTCAACTAAACATGTTCATTCCTTTTTCATATTTAATTTGATCAAGGTACCACATGTCATTCATATTATATAAGATTAAATAAACCGTCTTGGTTAATAAAAAACCATTATATGATCATTATCTTACCAAATAAACCATTTTTAAATTAACCTAAAGTTTATCATAATAAAGGCATCAATGTATGATTATTCATATATAGGGGACCCTTTATCCTCATTAAATGGGGATTATTATTTTGTATACATCCCAATGTATATCAAATATAATATATTAAATATTCCATGTAGTATACCATCACATATTATTCTAGACAAAATGTTGCACTTGTGCCTAGAGAATGATAATATATATATATATATATATATATAAGATTATAGTCACACTAATTTTTACATTTTCTAACGAATGCTGACTTTTCATGAAAAAAATTAATTAGGGGAAATTCAAATATTTTCCTTGTAAGGTTAATTATCATTCAACTCTCATATAATAAATTTACACCACATGAATGAATAGTAAGGTTTAAATTTCCATTAATGATAAAACCATGAGACATGTAATAATAAATATATGATAGATTTGTATTCAAGAAAAACCCAAATATATTTGATCTTATCATTCAAATATCAAATACCCAAGTGAATTACATTACCATCATGTATTTTATGTGCTAATTATTTTTTCAATGAAACTTATATATTATCCTTTATATCAACTAGGTATAAATTTATATCACCCCTATCTAATATCTCTCTAATAATATTGTGTTTTTAAAAATATTATTTTTTCCTTTGGTGAGACTGGGATTCCTTAACTTGAATAATAGTTCCATTAATATCACAAATAGATCTCTATTGGATCTAAAATGTGAGGAACTACCCCTTGTTTAGTAATAATAATATAGATTTAAATAGCTTATATCATGATAAAGGATATAGAAAATCACTCAAAACAAATTTTAGAACTAAAAACCAATAGTTTATTAGAACACTTAATGGTAATATATCCACCATTGTGCCACAAAAAATATCCATACTGAGATCTAAAATCATCTCTGTTAGTTTGGAATCTTGAATCAGAAAAAAAACCTTTAAGATAAGTTATTCATCACCTATGAAGACCAATAAAACATCCTTATTCCTTCTCAAGTACATAAGGATATTCATTATATAAATCTAATGGATTTCATTGAGGTCTAAATAGTTTCACCAAGTTGTGATCAAAGTATTGGATATGCACTGAAATATGTATATTTTATTGTATGATATGTATTTATTCATAGAAAATTATATGCATATGATGCATATCATAGATATGTGCTTAAAATATTTTGTGAAATGATACTTATACATATCGAAATTATTTTATTTCAATTATGAATCAGCATATTGAATCATTTAAGGCTACATAATGTAATTATAATACTTTTAAATGTTCAGGTGATTGTATTCTAAATAGGCATGCTTTATGGGTAACTCATGTTATTTTCTATGAGATGGAATCTTTAGCCCAACACATTTCATTGAATAAAGGGTGCCTATATATATAATGGGCCCTCATGTAGGGACAATATTACACCACCTAGGAATTAATGAAACTCTTATCTCTCATTTTTCACTTTTTTACATCAATTAAGAAGGTGTTAGGTCATTATAGGAGTCTATAGGATCATGTTGTATCATATAAGGATTCTAGTGGCTAGTGCCATCCCTATGGAGGTGAGACTTTGTTTGTTGTCACTAGGTGATCAGGATCAATAGGAATCCATCATGACTGGAATATATAATGAACACTACATATAGAATAAATTTGTTTTATATTTCATGTTATCACTGAATTTTATTTCTATTAGAATAGGTATGGATATTTAATGGGTTAATCATACTACATCATTTAAATGATTATCCTAAAATTACAATAAATTGTATTGAAGTGAGGATTACCTTGGAATCAACATGTTTTCTAACATTGATCATGAATAAAATGGTGATCATAAGATGTTTCAAGACATATTGTAATGTAATATATAATGTTATTTAATTTAAGAAATTATATGTCTTGCAAGATTATTTCTTTTAGTTATAGTGCATGATTGGTTTGTATTATTAGGTTTGTTAAATTAAAATCACTTGGTATTTATCTATTATATAAGCTATGATATAGGTGATATCATAGGCTATGAAAAAGTATTATGATACATAAAAATAGACCAAAGAATGATAATAGTGATGACATTTATTAAACCAAGAATATTTAGGATCCAGAAAAAGATCATCTTCAAATATATTAATAAAAATAACAATTCATATCATGTATTACTAGGGGTTTTATAAAGGAGACTGAATATCAACCATAATGTCTACATCCACCATTGGTGAATAATGTTTGGGAATCCTAAAATACCACATCATGAATGTTTCCTTTATTTATCTTTTTAACAAATAATCTTCCACTTGATTTACCTACCTATATACATGTGAAACAATCAAAATGGTGTGATTGGAATTTTAAAGTAATGTAATCTAATGAGGTAATATTCTCCAAAGAGAATTCATTGTTTTAGGGCCTCAACATAAAGTATATAATATGATTCAATCCATAGGGAGTTCTAGTTGTGATGAACAATATGCTTGATTGCATGAATCGAGGCCCACAGCTTAGCTTCGTATGTAATTCCAATTCTAATATAATAATGAAAACAACCCTTAATAAATACATGGTGACAGTGGCAAGCACCTTCCCAATTTGATTTTCCTGGTGTGAAAGTGGTTGCACCATCCACATTGACCTTTATCCATGATGGGATTCATGGGATCTAATCAACATATTTGAGGACAGGTGGGTTTTTAGGCCTTCCACGAACATCTAGAAGACTTAATATATTTTGTTCATAAAGGTTGTTAAAAATAGCCCCTTTTATGTATTTGAATCAGAAAATACATCTCTGTGAATGATTATAATATTATTACGCATGGATGGATTCTAGTTGTAATGGAGCACTTCATTCCATGAATTCCAAACCAAATAAATCACAAAAATCATAGCCACTATAAGAAGATTGTGTACCTTCTCAATCTTCCCAATAATGATAAAAAGTCTATAAGATCATATAGATGATAATATAAATATTTTTTGATTCATAATAAATCTCCATCATATATCCATAGATTCTGGTCAATGATTCAAGAAAATTGATTTTCATCTTCCCGGGCCCTCAAATACTAGTAGCATGCTGAAAAAATATGATGTCCAGATCTCTTTAATTGATAATGGGTGAGAAAACTATTATTACATATTCTCTATATATAAAAAATCCTTGAAGGTTGGACGAAATTATACTTAATCTCCAATATCCATGATGTAGTCACAATAGATTCATCACACCTATTTTTATAATACTCTTTCATGTTATATTGTCCATTCTTGTTCGGTTGCTAAATAAAGGTCTCACTATCCATAAATACATTCCTATATATCTATATTTTTAATTTTTGAGGGACAATAACATTTTAACTTCTATAGTATTCTAGAAAATAGTAAATAATCTACATCTTCCTACTATCAGAGAAATCCATGATGTCCATGGGCGGTTTGTCCATCTAGGTGGATCACCAATAGTTGAGAGTATATCTCCTACTTACCAACCATTTTAAGTTTCTCATACTGTAATTAAAATAAGACTAGATTTATTCCAAAAAAATATTTTATATAATAAGTATATCCATCAATTAGAATTTTTTTAACCTTCTTAAAAAGAAATCAATTAAAATTTCATTGGACATAAAGATATTCCAGGTGAATTTATTAAGAAGTCCATCATTGAAAATCGTGAGGTCCATAATGCCAAAACCACCCATTTAAATAGTATTCATAAAATATTTCCAAGAAATAGTTACCAATTTATTTTCATGGAAATATCAAGTCCAAATAATGTTTGTGATCAGTGCTTGAAGATAATTATTGAGACTTCTAGGCCTTCTATAAATAGAGTAGGAGTGCAAAAATTTAGTGGGGATCACTGAATTCACTAATAGTAGCCTTTAATATTGGGAAATAGACTTATGTTTCCATTTATCTAGTTGATTAATAATCTCAGAGCCTATGATTCCAATATGAAAACTTCTCAGTTTTCCCATAAACAATGGTATTCCAAGATTGAAAAAAGGGATTATTCCCCTTTTCAACCCTAGATATCTCATGACCCTATTATGTTTAGTAACATGAACTCTATCCCCAAAAACCATGAAATATTTGTTCCAACTTATTGACCATACACTCATTCATAATGAGAAAACAAGAACCTTGACAGTAGTAACAATTATCCTTATATCTTGTCAAAAGAGGAGGATGCCATCAGCATAGAGAATATGTTATGGAGTATTGATTCCACTGCCTTCCTTGATTTCTTGATATCTTCCAACATAATAAATATCATGTACGAATCTATTCATTCATTCCTTACCTATAAAAAAAGGATGCCTAATAGTGGGTCTCCATAACTAACACACTAAGTGAAATTAAAGGAACCCTTAGGTGATCCATTTAAAAGGATGGAAAACCAAGTGGATTTAAATACACATCTCATTAATCTAATGAAAGAATTTGAATACAAAATCTCATTAAAAAAATATATAAAACTCTGTTTGAGTGTGTAAAAATCCTAAAAATATCAATTTTTTGGAAAAAAAAAATCTATCTATTAATTTCCTCTTCATAAGATTAAAACTATACAATTCTATGAGTAGAAACTTCTGAGTGCTTCTCCCATGAACAAATCCAAAATGATTTTGGGTGATAACATACCAAACAGTTCTTCCCATATTGATCCCTAAGGTTTTATTGATTATTTTGGAGACAATATTTCCTAGATAAACTAGCCTAAAGTCCTTAATGTCAATTTCATTTTATTTCTTAGTGATAAGAGAAATATAGTTTTAATGGATCCCATGTGGCATAGAGGCATGATTAAATAAAAAGATTACTACATTTGTTACATAATTATATAGGATATACACGTAGAAAAAGTATAATTTTATAATGAAACCATCTCGTCTTGGAGAATTATACATGTAAGAGTCAGTAATGTTTTCTATGTAAGGTGAAATAGGATCAAATAGTTAGCATTCATCATATCATTAGATACAATATAACTCCCACATAAATAAGGGAGGGAAATATAAATTAGATTAAATGGTGATCCCAAGGTATACCATGGCTTAGGACTAGTACCTATTTAAGGATCACTAGCACCTATGTAATTCTTATTGGCATCCACATAAGATGACCTATCACTAGAACCTATATAATATATAGATATATGATTCCAAATTATGGCTTATGACAGAAAAAACACCATCACTAAAAGTAAATGACATAACCCTAAAAGTGACAAAAATTATTTCATTTTAAAAATTATTTTGGTCTATAAAACATTTATAAAATATAGGTTTTAAGCTTTATAAATAAGATATTTTCATCCCTAGATAAAATATTAAAAGTTTATATTAATATATAATTTTATTCTAATAAATAATTTTTTTAATATTCATGTTTATAAGTTGTTTATAGAATGTGAATATTTGTATGATATAATTTTAATGATAAATTTACTTTTATAAATTATCATTCCATGAATTATATTATAGGTACTAAAAATAAGATTTTTTTCATCTACTTTAAAATTGGTATGTAATTAAAGTTATTATATTATATTTAGTTATTGAATAGATTTTATACATATTAGGAATTAGATTTTGGATGGAATTGGAATATCTCTTGAGTAAATTATATTTGGGGATAGTATCATTAGTTCAAACATCCAACGGGCCTAGAGGCTTCTTTATTGTTATATAAAAAGAGAGTTTATATATTGATGACTATATGCTTTATAATTTAGATATTTATAATTTAATATTATTATAAATCTTTACATGAATTGTTTGTAAATATTTTCCATATGATGAATTTAGATATGGTTAAATATGTTTAGTTTCTATAATTTTCTAAGTAATACAAAATATGATTTTTGTAAAGAGATACACAATAATATGGTTTGAAAATATTAATTCAGTGAATAGAATGGGTATTCTAAAACTAAATCATTAGAAATCATTATAAATAATGTAATAATACATGAGATAATAAATTTTTCATTGATTCCATTATTTATGGATAAAATATTCATGTGATATATAACAAATTAGTGAAACTTTTAAAATAAAACCCCTCAAATACTAAGTGTAAGATTCATTCTAAATAAAACACATTTCAAGACCTTGTCCATTTAAACTAGTAGGTTCTTACGAAGTAGGGTTCCCATGGATTATCTTGTTTATGGTATAGTGGAATGGATAATCCTAAGAGTTATTTAACATAATCATGTTGTATTCTTTTGAAGACACTTTTGTAGGAAACCCTAGGAGTTAGGATACTAAGGGAATAGTGTTATGTTGATATCTATATAATGGATTTGGTCAAAGTGTTTTCCACTTAATTATCCAAGAGTCATATGTTATAGGATTGGAATAATTCCCTACCAAAATAACTATGTAGTGAGAGGAGCATCTATGTGTACCCATTGATTATTTAAATATATATCTTATCCCATGAAAGGTAAAAATTTATGCTGTTATCATTATAGTGGGAGTACATTCCCTAAATTTCCTTAATGAAAAAATGTAAAATACAATACTCACCAAAATATATGTATTTTTTGTAGATTATAGAATGCATCATGTTTATAATTTTTTGGTCTCTTATATCCATTACCTATATTCTATCTTAGTATCATAGGTTGAGAAGTTTTCTCAAATATATGAATTCTTTGCATTTGATTGTGAATCTTATTGACATCAATTTATACAACTCTGAATCATGGGTATTAGATATTGGGTTTTCTTCACACAATTATGCTAATAAACATAGAATCCGATATGGTAGAGAATTGAATAAAGGTAAAGTATATATATGTGTTGGAAAAAGGTAATATTTTCAACAAGACAAGTCAATACTTATGATCAAAGTCTACCATGTTTATTAGTTTTGAATTAAAAACCATAATTATTTTCTTACTATAAAATTTAATTTGATTTCTATACCTATTTTAGACAAGATGGGATTTTCATTAATTATTAATAACAATAATTTTACAATATATATGAAGGAAATGTTTTATATAATATGAAATTTCATAAATTATTTATAAAATTAGTATACAGATAATATTATCTGTATAATTATGAATAAGAGAGTAAAGGTTAATTATAACCCCAATTACCTTTAACATTATTTACTTATATATATAAATTAGATATGTTTTCAAAGACTATATATATTTTTATGGTTGGAATCACTATATTATGAATGGATTGATAACTATAAATCTTGTTAATTTGAAAAATCAACAAAGCGCCTTTTTATAGAAAGGTGAAAGTGATCATGGACTATTAGATCATATACATAGTGATTTATGTAGAATAATGGGTACCCCAGAAATTGATTGATCTATGTACTTTATATCCATTAAGGAAAACTTTATTTAGTATAGTTAAGTGTTTATAATTTGAAAAAAGTTTGAAAATTTTGAAAATTTTTATGATTTTTATAATGAAGTGCGTAATCAATTTGGGGAAAAGTATTAATATTGCCAATTTGATTGGGGTGGTGAATAAGTTAATAATAAATTCTCTGATCATATGAGAGATTGTGAAATTATTTTACAACTTATTCCTCATAGTATACCATTGTGGTATTCTGTGTCAAAGAGGATGGATTGTATCATGTTAGACATTTTTCTTTTTATGATGATTCAGAGTGGCCATCTTATTTTATTCTCTAAATATACTCTTGAAATTTATGTATTCCAATTTAATATCATTCATTATAAAGTATTCACAAAGACACCAACAAAGATATAGACTAATAAATATCCCAATATTTATTTTTTAAAATTTGGGGTTAAAAATAATACATATTTCATTTGGCTTACAGTAAACATGTTTCAAAGTATCAGAAATGCTTATTTATAGATTATAAAAAAGAAAATTACGAAATATTATTTCTATACATCTATTAGGAATAATTTTTTATAACCTAATTTACTGTATTTCATGAGAATAATATATTAGATAAGGATTCAATAAAATGAAATTAAAACTTAGGAAAGTTAAAACCCAATAAACAAGAAGTTTTTTGGATATATAAGTTTGAATGGTCCAATAAAGAGTTGTAGAAGAAGAACTGACATTGTTTACAAAAAAAATATTATAGGTCTTGTGGGATTCCTTAAGATACTATAAAGTATGTATTTTATTTTGAAAATTATGTTTATGTCATGTTTATTTAAAATGAAAAAACTACCTACCAAGAGTCTATTGAGAGTTCAAATGATTTAAAATGGATAAATGCCATTAAATATGACATATAATCCTTTAACACTAACCATGTTTGGACACGGTTAATAAACATGAGTGGGTGAGATCCATAGGGTGCAAGTGGGTTTTTTCACAAAACAACAAACATGGAAATTAAACTTTCTACCTATAAATATTTTATAATTGAGAAGGGTTATTATAAATTCATCGTATTAACTATATTGAAAATTTTCAGTAGTTTTATGATAAATTCCACTCAAATATTGTTTTCTATTGTAGTTTATTATGATTATTTCATATATAAAATAGATGCAAAACCAAATTTTATTGATGGAAAATTAGTCAAAGATGAATATATGATACGGTCCAAAGTCATTAAAGCTCTAGGTGAGTCTTTTATGGTTTTCAAGTTGAAATAAATTTTTTATAGATTAAGGAAACCATCTAGGAATATGAAAGATGTAATTAAAGAGTTTGGTTTGATTAAGAACATAGATTATTATTGAGCATAAAATAGTATTAGTGGGAGTTTTGTTGTCTTTTTTACATTTAATGTGGATAACATACTTCTTATAAAAAATTATATCATGACTTTACACTTTTCAATCATATTGTTAGAAAAATTATTCTCAAGTAAATACATGTGTGAAGCAGCCTATATACATGGTACAAATATATATATATATATATATGTCTAAAATTAATCTTTAACTAATTAAAAACAAATATATTGGTAAAGTTATAGTGTGTTTTAGAATAGAGAACTATGAGAAAGGGTTTTTACATGTTTTTTATGGAAATCATTTTAAAATGATTCAAAATTATTTTAAATAGTTAAAATTGATGGATATGATTCCTTATTCATCTGTCATGATATACATAATTATTTCATGTTGTGTACTTAAATTAATTTTTCTCATTCTTTAAGCATAATAGTAAGATAACACTCTAATCCTGGTGAGATTAATTTGATTTTTTTCCAGAACATCTTTAAGTACTTAAGAAGTATTAAGCATAAGATCATAGTCTTTGGGGGAGAGGATAATCACTTTGAAAATGGTTACACTAATTCTTGTTTACAATCTAAAAAAGAAGATATATGATCTAAATATAGTTTTTTTTAAAAAGGTGGAGTTATCAAATGGATTATTTCCAAAAAAGCCTTCATAGTGGAATCGACAATAGTTCCAGAGTATATCTATAAATCGGATGTTGTGAAGGAAATAATTTGGATCAATAAATTCATATCTAAACTTGTTTTAGTTCATATAATTAATAGAGAAATCAATATGAAATATGGAAATAATAGAGCTATTACATAGGAAAGGGAACCTCGGTCCTATAATTATTGGAGAAATCAATATAAACTATGGAAATAATAGATCGATTACATAACAAAGGGAACCTTCGTCTCACAAAAGAACCAAAAACATCCTTCTTAAAATACACTATCATTAAAAAAATCATTTATAGGGTCTATATAAATATTTTTTCAGTGGTTATAGATTAAAATGTATAATATCCTTTGAAAAATCCATTAATGTAGAAAAAATGTGATAATGATTTTGAATCTCTTGGTATTAAATAAATGACATACAAGATATAATTTTTGTATAATATATCATAGTTTAATAATAATGGAAATATCAATTTATCATTAATTCTTGTGTGCATCATTTTTATCACATTAATAGTTAAATGATAATATTCACTCCAACTATGAATTTGAGTTGTCTCTAATCATTAATCATTATAGAGAATTATTGATTTTAATGTCATATAAATATTTCATGATTAAAATATTCTAATGGATATGAATAGTTTTTTATGATTAAAATAATAGACTCTTGAGTTAATTAGTCATGATTTATTATTTTGACTAACCCAAAAAAAATTATCACATTGTTTGTCATACTATAATTGATATGCATAGTAGTGTATGCCTATAATGAATAGTCATTAATAATGTTTTGAGGGAAAATTACCATGATAACCTTCATACATTGGTTCCTTTATTACACAATCCTTGAAGATTAGCAGTTTGGGAGTGATTGGGTATGTTGTTGGTCATTTCATCAGTTGCAGTTCAACCAATATGGGATGCTTCCACTCATATGAAAAGAAATGACATCTACACCTTGATTTAATTAGGCTAAGGAAATTCATGGAAATATTTTTATGAGTGACATGTGATGTGCATCAATACTTGGAAAAAATGAATGGAGATGCATTTATTCATACAGGTTAGTTTATTTTATAGAATCATGAACGTATGAGGTGACTTATAATAGATGAATATGTTCCAGTATAGTGGTCACTCTATGTAATAGAAAAAATATATTATATTGTTATGTATATGATGTATTTGATATATCTCATGGTGGAAGTGTCCATATGAATATATGAGTATGTTTGATCAAGATCACACAATTCCCATTTGTATCATCAGTAGCACTAACATTTTTATTGTGGTTTCTCTTCACTTACATCTATAAAATTGGGATTTCATACTTATTTTCAATGATTCAAGGGCTCAAAGGGAAACACAATCATACCTGATAAAAAGGATTAAATTTTGAGCAGTTTTTTTGTTCCAAAATGAATACAGTTTGATAAAAACAACCAAAAATAGAATATATGGATTCAAAAATGGTAGTGAAGATTTTCATAAAGTCATCCTAGGATTTTTGGGTAATTGTGAGATTAATGGATAAGAACTAAAATGGGTATATCATATTTTATGATGTACCCAAATTCATAACCTCTAATATATATATATATATGATAAATGTCATAGATATAGACATACAATATCAAGTGTGTAGTCCTTACCAAATATCATACATAGTTTTTTTTGGTTGTGGATCAATGAGTTGAATCATTTATTTCAACACATAACAAATTATAATCATTTAAAAATTTCAAATGATTATATTCTCAACTATCCAAAATTATATGTAACACATGTCGACTCCCGTGAAATGGAATCCCACCCAAAAATCACTTTATTAAATAAGGTTATCCTATATATAGGATTAGATACTTATTTTGGTGTAGAATTACACTTCCTCGCCATTTTTTAAGCTATCTTCTCTCATAGGGATAATTATTTCTTCAAAGATGAATGTACATGAACACTATAAGAATTAAAGGGATCCTCTCAAAGGATACGATAATTATAATGGTTTGTTTCATCCCTATGGGTTTGAGAGTCGATTGGTTGTATTTTGGTGATAATTATAGATCATAATAAATCATGTTTTGGATGGATTTAAAACAATACATATAAGTTACACTTATTTTTTATTTAATTTTCATCAATTCATATTGTTTTCAAGATGATAGATTGGAATTTTAAATTGGTTTCTTCTACTATGTAGATCGTATGATGATCCAACCAAAATAATTATAAATAATTAAAGAAACATGGTTGTGTACAAAACATAGCATGCATGATTTATTGTATTTAAAAACTATAAAAATCATTCTTGAATTAACTTTCTCTCCCAACTAATGTATATTGATACTTTTTAATGTTAAATCCACTTTGTGTTTGTGTTTTATTTATTGTCATTGACTCTAAAATCTATATGCATGATGTCAATATGAGATGAACTAGAACAACTTATAAAGATTATGGAAGTACCTAAACATGTTGTTGATAATTTGGTATGATGTTCCCAAGATAGGTTGTCTATAAACACTATGTTGAGTAGTTTAGAGAATATTTTGTAGCTCAATGTTTGAATAAGTTACAGAGGTACTATCATTATTAATAGTAGAAAGGAAGTTATGTCATTATGTATTTTTGAGACCCGTTCAAATGGAAAAGGATAAAAAAGAGATTGTGTTACTGTAAATATTGTATAAAGATCATATTCTTGTAATGTCACAAACCAACTTATTCTTTCCCAAATATAGGTACCCAAAAATGGACATTCCATGGTCTGAGGTGAAATCATAATAACCAAGGATGATGAAAATTTACAAAAAATAAAATATCAACTAATGGTAAATGTTTCACTAGAAAAATAAATAAACAAACAACAACTCCCACCTATGAATTTGGAATGGCCATTCCATACATTGTATGTTCATCTACCTAAGTAAGAGATTTTCAAAGTTAAAAGAAAACCAAATAAAGCATAAGAAAAAAAATCCCATGATATTAAACTAAAACCAATGAATATAAAAAATCCATTAACAAAAGAATATAATGATACCAAATATTAGAAAACTGAGGTTCCAGATATATTGATGATAAAAAGATAAATTCAT
The DNA here is from genome assembly GCA_963277665.1 of Viscum album. Classification (NCBI taxonomy): domain Eukaryota; kingdom Viridiplantae; phylum Streptophyta; class Magnoliopsida; order Santalales; family Viscaceae; genus Viscum; species Viscum album. The sequence continues at coordinate 1,465,883,236 of OY728123.1, forward strand.
TAAATAAAAAAACCATAACTGCTACAACTACCTAAACTAAACATCACATAAGAAGAATAAAAATCTATTGATTTAATTAATTCATATCACAAATATTCACACAACTCATGGAAAAATATATTTAGTGTATTCGATATTATCTACAAAAAAAAATTATTATATATAACTTTCAAACCTTTATATATAATTAAGATTTTGTATACCATTTCTATACTTCTCATGTGATACAATAATCCTCATAACCCAGGGGATCAAATCATAAGAAAGGGGTGAGCGGAAATGATCAATATGGTAAAAATGATTCATAAATTATTTGATCATAAACATGAAGGAGAACATTAGGAAGGCATAAATATTATAAAAAATGATCAAATGACCTTAGATGATACCCATAAAAGAGGTTACAGAAAAACTTTGATTATAAAGAGACCATTACCATAAAAGATTAAAATTGTCTCAAAACAAATATCAATAATCATAAAACATATGATCATAACATCAAAGTATTTAATACTTTAAAAATAATTCATAATCATGAGAATATAACATTTCAGGAAAATGAAATTCATTCTGAAGTGTTTTTATAACTAGATACATAACTTGGGGATGTAACACAACCAAAAAAATTGAAAAATCCTTACAAAAAATATAAATATACCTTCTTAAGGTGTTGATATTCCGATTAAATACCATTGACCATGGGATAAAACCACTCATGCACCACATTGACATGGGATAAATCCTCTCGTGTACCCTTGCACTTACGATAATTCCACCCATGTACCCTTTGGACTGTATTAAATCCTCCCATATTCACCTTTTATTCTAGTAAATTCTCTTGTATAACCTTTATATTTGGACTTAATCATAAACCAATGTATTAAAGGGTGATATAGGACTCCAACATTAATTATCCATACATCAATGTGCCGTTTTAAAAACAATCATCAGCATATCTTAATAAACCCACGAAAAATAATGGGTTTCTTAAACAATCCAAAAACATTTCATAACATAAAATTAAAAGATCATAGGATATCAAAAAATCTCATATTATAATAGGATTTATATCATAATAACATATAGTAGATGATCAAAACATCACTTCATGAGAGATAAACCTTGGAGGGTAAATATATTTTAAAATACCAACACTTTCACAAAACATTTAAACAAATTTCATAAAATATTAAGTTTAAATAACTTTCAAAAACACATTTTAGAGAAGGAAAAGTAACTAATTTATTAAACCCTAATATAAACAGTTCTGAATAAAATAACCTTGAAAATATATAAATTATATCAAAAAAATTAAGTGAAAATAGCTTTAGAACATTTAATTTTAATAGAATCTTTGATAAATAACATTTTAGAAAGACAAAAAAATTTCAAAACACTATGTGAAAATACATGGAAATATTTTAATATTAAAATAATACATTATTATTTTATAATTGAAAAATATATAATTTTTCCAAATAGGGAAGTGAAAATACTTTGAAATTTTTAATTAACATAAATAATCTTTAATAATGGATCCTGAAAAATACATAAAGGTTATCAATAAAGAGAAGTGAAAATACTTTGAAAACATGAAATTCAAAAATAATATATAATAAATGAGACATGAGAATGATATAAATTCGTTTAAAAAGTAAGGTAGAATACATTTAATATTTTTACATTTAATATAATCTTTTAATAATAGGGAATTGAAAAATAAAAAAAGTTTTCAAAAATAGAAGTGAAAATAATTTTAAAAATTTTACTTTTAAAATAATCTTTTAATAATGGAGAATTCAAAAAGACATAAAATTTTCAAAAAAGAAAGTGAAAATAAGTTTAAAAATTTTACTATTTAAAAATAATATTTAATAAATAAACCTTGAAAAAGTAATAAAATTAATCAAAAAAAAATGTGGAGTGGATGATAAAACTTTTCATTGAAAAAGGATTAAAGAACCTTTTGAACATTCTTAAACAACCTTGTTGAAAACCCAAAATGTTTAAAATATTTTAGAACATCAAATTTAAAATTATTTTAATATAAATTTATGTCTAATGATGATATCAAGATGATAATAAAATGATACAGTTTGTCACCCTCGACATCTAGTAAGTAACCCTTTTTTAATGCTTTCTAAGTATTTAAAGTGTTTAGGTGAAGTTTGGGAGGGTTTGGAATAATTTTTCAATGTTTATAGGGATTTTATAAATGTGGGCAGTTTGAGAATGGTTAGTGGAAACCGTGATTCTCCTATAGGAAACTGTGTAATGTGAAATAAGGTCTTTTGGGTTGGCTCTTGGTTAGGTGGACAGTTTGGCCAGATCATGCTACTACCCAGGAGAAACTGTTAAAAGTGACGAAGAGGTATTATGCATGGTTAGCATACTATTTGTATAACAGTGCAGGTCATCCATGTGGGGTTCTCCTTGAGGTAGATGTCGGTGCTTGGTTTGCGCACGGTTGGCCTAACTGTTTGACTAACTGTGCACAGTTTAAAAGTATGATCCTAAAAAAGAGGATATCACTATTTTTCTTCTATAAGCCTCTAAGTTTTCTCCATTTTTATCTCTATGTTAGTTTTTATTATTCTCAAAGGTTGTGGAGTCTCTCACCTTCAAATATGAAGTGATATGAAGGTTTTTTTGGTGAATTGATGTTCGATTCCCTTGGTAAGTCTTCATTTTCTGTAGTTTTTCTTAGATCTACTTCTCTTCCCTCTCTTGAATTATTAGATATTGTCCATTATGGATAGATATATGGTTTTTTATTCCAATAATGATTATATATGGTTGTGTTGATGTTATTTAAAGAGATCTTAGGAAGGTTTTTTGTGGTTCAACCCAATTTTGTTGAATAATTAGTGTCGCTCTTCATAGCCTCCACAATCTCTAAGGCAGGTGGATTTACTCTCGACTACTAATATTATAATTTGAAGTACATGTTTCAATTTGATTATTTTTCTTGAAATTAATGTGAAATTTATGTGAAATTGTTTATAGAAACATTCTTGGTGAGAGTTTATGAAATTGTGAAAATTGGGTGTTTTGGTGGAAAGTGAAAATGGAAACATGATTTTAAAATGACGATTTAAAAAAAATTGGGTTTTTATGAATCGAAATGTGTTTTCAATAAAAGTATAGTTTTATTGGAATGCTTTGGAAATTATGGATTTTCATGTGGTTGGATTAAATGGTAATGCATGAGTTCAATGGTACGGATAATGGCCATGATGTAACACCATCAAAGGGTTGTGTTAGGGACATGAAGTTCCACCATAAATGGTAATACCAAGATTGTGTGGTTGATTTTGTGTGTGTATATGTACAATATAATGGATTATTCCAACATGGAATTTGAGTGAATGGTTAAATGAAATGTTTAGTAACTTTCCTTGAAAATTGGATTTGTTTTCAGAAAACTATTTTACTATGGAAATTGTTTTATATTTTTATATAAACTATTTTTAGTTATTTTATATAAATGTTCTAACATATTGTATCTTATTGGGGTGAGTAGTGAGGTCATTTGGGGAAATCATACCATGTTTTAGTACTCACCCCTACTTTGGAACTTCAGTGATTTTGTAGATATTGTTTATTAAGATACATGAAAAGAGAAAATATCACATTTCTTTAGTGGTGCTTCATGATAATTGGGTTTTTTGTTGGAGTCTGATTATGAACCATGTTTTGAGACATGGTGTTATTACTTTGGAGTCTTTGGGTTTTCTCTGTTTTGTATACTGCTTTGTACTTTGATGTTAGTAGTCTTCCACTGTTGTACATTGTTGTAATATGGTTTTAATATCAATGGTATTACGTTGAGTTATCATATATCATAATCATGTATTATATAGTGGTTATCTTGTTATGGTGAGATTGGTTGTTTATTTTGTTTCTTAAAGGCAAATCATCCCCCAATTGTATTTAATCTCGGGGAATTTATTAATAGACTTTGGTGCCTAGGATATTTCACTTAAGGGCAAGTTGAAATTTCTCCTCAACTCAATCCAATGAGGAGGGTTAGGATATTACAAATGGTATCAGTCATGGTTGGTCCTTCTTTCATTTTGAAAAGAGGTATCAGCTTGTTAGGTTCTTTACATACAAGTGGAATCAGTCTTGGACGGTCCTTATATATTTTATGAAAAGCGATATGAGTTTTTCGGTCTTGGAGTTAAAAATAATTCTAGTCAGTCCTAGATTTGGGATGGTATAAGGAGTAGGATTTACAGGACATGAAAAGTGGAGAATAAAAATATATAGCAAACCCTTTTATTCTGAACATCAAGTTACCATAGAGTTGGGAACATAAGTGTTTTTGAGAAACTTATAGGATTGGTAATCTCATTGTCATGGTTTTTTCCAATGATATGACAACGAAATGAATTTTAGAAATGGATTCCCCCTATAAGTGTGTATTTCATTTTGAGTAATGATATATAATTTGGTGTAAAAAATTCTTCCTTTTGATAAGTGTTTAAATTTTTTTCAAATGTGAGAATTTGAAAAAGGCATGATATGGGTATTTTGAAAATGGGTTTATTTTTAAAATCATGGAGAATTTTAAAAAACTAGTCGGACATGGAAATGATTAATTTTGGAAAGTAAAGTTGTGGTATATGATGTAGTATAATTATAAAATTTTAGGACTTCAGTTTGTGTAGAGTGAGACTTAGAGCATTTTTTGTTATAGAAACAGCACTCGGTAGGCACTGAAGAAACCAACCCGATGAAGTTTCCAAGAATTTGGATGCACCAATGACATGTGTGAACCAATAGCTGGTACAGAGTATAGTCCAAAGATTTAGAAGATGTGGATAGTGGTAACTGGTGGGGTGAACTAAGGCAAGTGAATCATTCCATCCAGTTCTAGAAGTAGAATCCACCCATCTTTTGTTGTTATTTGGAACCAAATAAGGCATAGGTGTGGTTTAATATGACAAATCAAATCTTTGATTTCCTTGGCACATCCATAGAGTTGAATGTCAAGTTGGTGATGTATATGTTGGAGGATATTTCACACCAATAGTAAGATTTGACAGTTTATGATAAATTATACAAAGAAATCTCATCAGATTATTTTGAAGAAATTTTCAACAAACAATTCTATAATCACCTGTTTAGGATTGCGAGAACAAAAACCTTTTTGATATTAAAGAAGGAGATATTATTAGCGATAGATTACGTAGATATATTTATAAATTTAGTCTTATTTTCACCCAAGTTTCTTCAAGTACATCCTTGAAATCACGTATCATTGAATTAGGGATGAGGTGGAAGATTCTCTCGTAGATTTTCATACTTTGTATAACAGATTATACAGAGATGTTAAATAGAGATACAATGGTAGAAAATGACATCTCAAGAGATATGGATAGAGTGAGAGTTTTTATACCTATTGAAAATAATGTTAAATCTAATGTTGGGTGCAAGATGAAGAGGGAAACTTATTTTCAAGGTAGTGGGATGGGTTAGAATCAGATGGTTGGTTTAGTGCATTTTCCCCCAAAACATAAGAGAAAGATAGGATGTTTTTAATGTGGCTATTTAGGCCACATGAAGTGGGATTTTATTGATCCTTCTAGAGAATTCCATAATTGAAACCATATGGGGTATTTTTAGTGTTATTGTCTCATTGCTCGAAGGTCTGGTGTTCAAGACACTTATCATATGTCACAGATGTCATATAATCCAATGAGATGAGGGATAAATTCACTATCATCAGGAGAAAAGAGCTATCCATGGTGATTCTATGAATACCATGACTCCTCAATAAGCGAAATATCAACAAGGTAATAAATAATATAGTGTACTGAGTAAGTAGTTATATAGAGCTGAGAAAGTTATTGTGGATGATCAGTCTGGACCATTGATAGAAAGTGGTATGATTCTATAGAATTATTACATTATGAAATTTTTGTTTGATATGGAAGCATCACATTTATTTATTTCTTCTCATGTTATTTATTTGTTGGGTTTAAATATTGAGATGATTCCTTCTGTTTTAAAATTGGAAACTCCTCTTGGTCAAAGAGAATGTCATGCCTTTATGTGTAGAACATGTTCTATAAATGTTGACGGACCTGATTTGAAATGGTATTTATTTTTAATTGGGATGGATTTTGATGAAATAATCCTAGGTAGGATTTTGTTTATAATGTTCAAGCCTCACATCAAATCATAAACCTAAAGAGTAGGTTTTACAACTATGGATGGTGTCGAGCATCTATTTAGAGGAGACCGGAATTTCAAGGTAGGTGAAATGTTCTTGTTAGAACTATCAGTTGGAATGATCTCATAAAATTTGGTAGAATTTACTTTGGCATCGAAGTAAGAGACTGAGAATAACATTTTTCTAGTGCTTCTTAATAAGTTTCTAGATTTATTTCCAGAAAATTTCTTAGGGTTTCAACCTAAAAGAGAAGTGGAGTTCATGATTGATCTTATTTAGGGGAATATTCCTATTTACCTTCCATATTATCAAATATAACCAACATAATTAAGGGAATTAAATGTACAGTAAGAAGAGTTCGAAAGAAAAAGGGTTCATTAGGCCGATCACAAATCTTTGGGTAGCACTACTCCTGTTTGTCATAATGTAAGATAGAACTCTTCAGTTTTGTGTGGATTATGAAAAGCATAACCAAGTCATGACAAATAATCGGTATCCACTTCTATGAATTGATAATATCTTTGGACAATTAAGGTGTGTATAGTGGTTCTACATAAATGACTTACGATTAGGATATCACTAATTGTTATTTCAGAAAGAGGATATTCCAAAGAAAGCTTTCCACTGTAGATGTGTCCATTATGAGCATGTGCTAATTCCTTTCGGTCTTAAAAATGAACTAACTGTCATTATGGAATTTATGAATTGTATATTTTAAAGGTATCTAGATTCTTTTGTGGTGGTGTTTATGGATTAAATATTTGTGTGTTCAAGGACAAGGGCTAAGCATGAGCAACACTTTGTGACAATGTTGGGAATCATGCAGTATTATTTTCTATATTCCAAACAATCGAAGTGTGATTTTTTATATAATAAGTATGTTTTCTTGTGCATGTAATCTCTAAAATAGGTCTTTATGTGGATCCGTAAAAGATATAATCTATTATTTCATGGAGATATCCTACTATTGTTTTTGATATATACAGTTTCCTTGTTCTAGATGGTTATGACCGACTATTTGTTCATGATTTATCACAACTATATTCATATTTGATAACATTGAAAATGAAATTTTTTATATTCTAATGGAATGATGAATGTTTTAATTCTTTTCAAGAGATTTAATTTCACCTAACATCAACAATGATCTTGATATTTCTGGAATCAGTATAAGGGTACATGGTGTTTTATAATGCTTCAAGATCTGGATTGGTAAGTGTTCTCATGAAAGGAGTTCATGAGGTTTTTTATAGCTCACAAAAGTTACAATTTCATGAGAAGAACTACCCAAAACATGATTGGGAGTTATCTATCATAGTCCATACATTTAATACGTAGCATCATTACCTATTTGGTGATAAATTTGTCGTTTTTACGGATCATAAGAGCATGAAATAAATTTTATAAAAAATGGATTTGAATCTCAGACAAAGAAAATGGATAAAGAATCTCTAAAGGATTAACTTTTACTTGATGTAGACACTGGGTAAAGGAAATTCACTGATAGATTCATCATGCATAAATTCGTATGCTCAGTTGGAAATATAGACTTTAGACCAATGGTAGTTAATGCCCATAAAAGCATACATGAACATGGAATATACCTAATGAGGTGAATTTTTAGTTTTCATTCTAGTTTATTTGGTTCCTGATTTAGTTTATACAATTAAGGTAGAATAGTAACACAATTCAAAATTTGTTACTATAAGTTCAAAACTCAATGGTGGGTAGGTCATTGAGGGATGAAGGTTGGATGGGAGTTTTGTTTCGTGGTTTTAAAATTAGATGGTCATACATATGTCCTATCTGGAACAAATTCCTTATTCTTACCATCATTTGATATGGGTTTTTCAACAAGGAACACAAAATATGTATATGTCATTGAAACCTAATTTCTGGAGGGTTGCAATGAAAAGTAATATGGTTGAGTTTTTTTGAGATGATTAACTTGTCAGAAGGTTAAGTTAGAGCATCAGATACTAGCAGGTATGCTGCAGTCATTACCTAATCCTATTCTGAAATGGGAGTAGATAACCTTGAATTTTCTAATAGGTCTCCCAAGAATGGTTCAGAAACCTGATTAGATTTGGGTGATAGATTATCGACTAAAAAATCTGGTCTATTTTATACCTTTTCTGGAATCTCATATGTTGGATGAATTGTCTAAAATATATATCCAAGAAGGGGTAAAGAGGCATGGCATACCATTTTCGATAGTATCATACCAAGATCCAAGGATTTCATCTCTATTCTAGAAATACTTAATGTAATCCCTTAGGCCATAGTTGACCATGAGTACATCATATCATCCCCAAACTAACGGTAAATATAGAAGGTTGATACAAACATTGGAAAACATGTTTTGGGCATGTATTATAGATTTTTGTGGCTCAAGGGAAGATGAGATAATATTAGTGGAGTTCATGTATAAAAAATGTTACCATGCCTCAATATATATGGATCCTTTTCAATAATTTTAAGGGTTTCCCTATTTTTATCCACTTTTTTGGTGGAAACAGGCGATACCCCATCATTTTGGTTGAGCCTTTTCCAATAAACAATTAATAAGGTTAAATTGATTAAGAAAATAATGGAGATGACACAAACTCATCAAAAATTGTGTGCGGCGCATCATTGACATCCATTTTCATTCTAGATAAGTGATCTTGTGTTCTTGAGAATATCTCCAAGGCTTGGGCATCTTCATTTTGGGAAGTAGAAAAGGTTTTCTTCTCAATAAATAGACCCTTTTTAGATACTTGAATGGGTTAGGGAGGTTGAATATTGATGGTAGTTTCCCCTATGGTTTAGTGTAGTGCATAATGTGTTTTATGTATATTAGTTGAAAAAGTATCAGGCTAATTCTAACCATCTGATTTGATGGGATCACATTGATCTAGAGCTAGATTCTTCATGGTTTCATGTTCCAGTGTAGATTTTGGATAGATAAGATAAAGTATTTCATGAGAAAAGTATCGGCCTAGTGCGGGTTTTGTGGAAACATGGTCAAAATTAGGGAGAAAATTGGAAACAAGTGAGGGAAATTATCATGCATTGTCTATAACTCTTCCTGGACAATGATGGTTATCTACCATCTAGGGCTGGAAAGGCTAATGGTGGGGAGAATTTATCACCCTAAGATTCAATTAAGTTACCCTTTCTTTATTCCTTTTAAGTATGTAATGGGTTTGGGAGATGTTTGGGAGGGTTTGGAAGACTTTTAGAATGTATCGGGGGATTTTATAAAGGTGTATGGTTTGAATAGGTTAGTGGAAACCATGAAACTCCTATAGAAAATTGTGAAAAGTGAAACAGGGGATTCTGGGAAGGATCAAATTTAGGTGAATGATTTTCTATACCATGCAGCCACCAGGAGAAACTATAAAAAGTGAGGCAGATGGATCTTTCATGGTTGGAACATGGTTTGCCTAATAGTGTGGGTCAACCATTCAGGGTTCTCCATAAGGTAGAGGATAGTAGACAGTCAGTACACATTTGGCCTAAACATGTGACAAATAGTGAATAGTTTAAAAGTGTGATCCAAAAAAATTGGATCTCATTCCTTTTCACCTATAATCCTCTAGTTTTCTCTATTTTTTCCCCTAATTATGTTTGTATTCCTCCTAAATGTTGTGTAGACTCACCCCTTTGAATCTTAAGTGATCTGAAGGCTTTTCTATGAGATTTGAAGCCTGATTCCCTTTGCAAGTCTTCGTTCTTGGTTGTTTCCTTTTATCTAATTAACTTCCCTATCTTAGATTCTTATATATAGTATGTTATGGATAGATCTATGGTTTTTTATGCTAATCATGGTTATATATGGTTGTGGTGATGTAGGTTAAGAGATCTAAGGTGGGTTTTTGGATATTCAACCCAGTTTGGTTGAAAAAGTAGTGTCATTCATCGTATTCACCATAATATTTGAGGTTATAGGATTCACTCTCAACTCATATGGTTATAACTTGAAGGATATGTTTTATATTTATTATTTTACTTTAATTAATTTTTAATTTTTTTTGAGTTTCTTAATGGAAACCATCTTTATGATGGTTTATGGAATTGTACAAATAGGGTGTTTTAGTGGAAAGTTAAAATGATAACACGATATTGATGATTTTAAAATGTTTGGTTGGTTTTGATACATGGAAATGTGTTTTCAATAAAAGGATAGTTTTTTTGAAATGGTTTGTCAAATATGGATTTCCATGTGGCTGGATTAAATGGTTAAGCATGAGTTGAATGTGATGGACAATGGTCATGAAGTACCACCATCGAGTGATGGGTTGTGGATGTGAACTTCCACCATCAATAGAAACACAATAATTGTTTTTATGAGTGTATGTGTGTGTAGCTATGTGAAATGGAATGGTTTATGCTAATTTATAATTTGATTAAATGATTAAATTGCTTTTTTGGTTACCTTACATAGAAATTGTTTTTGATTTTGGAAAACAATTTTACTATGGAAATTGATTTATATTATTATATAAACTTTTTTGAGTTATTTTATATAATTTTTTTATATAAAATTTCTAACATGTTCAATCCTAGTTGTTTTAGTAGAGAAGTCATTTTGGGAAAGCCTCTTGAGTTTCATTACTCACCCCTACTTTGGTACATTGGTGCTTTTTCAAATATTTTTTATCGAGATATAGGTAAAGGGAAAGCATCACAATTATTCAGCGGTTCTTCATGATACTTGGGATTTTTTTGGAGTTGGAGCATAGAGCATGTTTGGAGCTATGATGTTATGTCTTTGGAGTCTTTGAGTTTTGTTGGTTTTGTCTTCTACATTGTACTTTGATGTTAGTAGTATTCCGTTGTGGCACTCTATTGTAGTTCAGTTTTGATATCAATGGTATTCCATTGAGTTAACATACATTTTTATTATTCACTATTTATTGTTTATCTTTTTATTGTGATATTGGTTGGGTAGTTTTATTTTTCAAAGTGAAAATCATCTCCCAATTCTATTTAAGCCCTTGAAATTTATTGCTTACCTTTTCCACCTTGGGGTTTTCACATAAGGCCAAGTAGAAATTCTTCCTTAACTCAATCCAATTAGATGGTGAAGGATGTTACATAAAGTATTTATAATTAACAAAAATATAATTTCCCTATAAGTATTATCACATTTATGATATGTCATTTTTAGGGAGGAAGTTGAGAATAAGTCCTTACAGTTTGAGTAACATTAGAATAAAAACAATTGAAGGATAATGAAAATGAAATTTAACTTATAATACATTGAATGAAGACTTAATTCATGGTATAATAATCATATAGGCAGTATACACACCACTAAATAGAAATACGTGCGTAATACAAATAATGTCTCAATGAAGGGAAACTAAGATAAAAATACCTTAACGTATTTTGTTTCTTAGTTGATAATTCTATAACCTCATTCAAAATGAAAAAAAAAACTAACTTAATGTATGACTTGATAAAAATAATCATGAATATTTACCTTTAATAATCCTTATTATAATTTTTTTATCATGATTACATTATTTAGTCATATAATATTTTGACCATCGGTTTTTAATAAATGTAATTTCTTTGCACATGTTTAATAGGATTGGTGTTGTTACCCAAACGTTGAAAAAAATTTAATAATTAAAATATAATATAATATAATTATATATATATATATATTTCTTTTCTTTATTTATAACTATCATATATGATTACTTAAGTGTTTTAGTTACGTTGTGTGAAAACGGAATCAATGTTGTCTTATTTTAGTGATTTTTAGTGAATGGAAGAGGTACATTAATAATAAGATAAATACATAATATAATATTTTTAGAACAATAAATAAATCGTCATTTTATTATTATATTACAATGAAATTATTTTTTTTATGTTTCGATATACATCATTAATTGTGTTTTATATCACATTTATGTAAGTAGTTAAACCAACCCAAACGTGAACACACTATAACTTGATTAGTGAGCATGTATAAGGAGGTGATTATTTGGACACTGTTTATTTATAAAATAATCATAAAATTATTATTTTAATATATTTATCATATTGAAAAATATTTTAATATTTTTTGGATTTATAATGGAAAAACTGTAAGAAAAACAAAAAACACTTATTCCTGATGGCGGTAGCCCGCGCACAAAAATGATTGAATTTACATTTTTTAAATGGATAGAAAACAATAATTGAGGATTTTATCATTAATATATGAAGATATAAGTATGATTATGATTATGATTTCATCATATTATTATGGTGATAATATATTCAAGAGAGTAATATTAAAAAGGTAAACATATGAAATAGATAATACCTACATTGGAGACTGGATTTTTCCTTGAAAGTTCCCTTGAAATTGATTGGAAAAGAAATTTTATGAGTGACCAGAGAATTATTTTTTTGGGTTATGGTTCAATTAATATTAAAATTGATGATTTTAAAGGATTAATTTGAAGTAGAGGGGTGTATTTGAAAAGTATTAAGTGATCACATTTTATAAGAGATGAAATGGGCACATTGGAAGCACAATTTATATTTTAATAATTCCCTAACATTATTCCAAGGTTTATGAAACAATAGTCTCTAAATAATTTATTGGGAGCTAATTTTTTGTCTATAAAGGCTCCATAAATTGTTTTAACGCATTTTATAATAAATTTTTTTTACCATTAAGTTTATACATTTTACTCTATTACATTAAAACTATGTAACTATCTTTTAACTAAGTAATTTTTAGGCTTTATTAAAAATATAAAATTACCCATATGAAAATTTTAGATGTCATGGAACAAAATGTACCCTATATTTAATCCAATAAAATACCTAAATATTATTAAATTAAATTTTAATTCAAATAGATTGTGTTTAGAAAAAACTCTTTTAGTATAAAAATAAATTTTTACTATTATGAATTATTAATCTTATTTAGTATTTATTAAAAAATAAACGAGTTTTAAAATATTTATTTATTTTTTTACATTCATTATTTATATTATATTATTGTATTTTATTTTATATAAATTCCTTGGTATTAATAAAATACTTATTTTAAAATAATTATTTCACTATTTTAATGGAAATTAAAATTAAACCCAATAATCTAAATTTTATCACTAAAAATGATATCAATCATATTAAATTGTATTAAAATTATTATATCTATTATAATAAAAAAATTATCAAATTAATGTTCTACATGTAGGGGAATTTATCTTAATGTTGGGGCATGTATCACATAAAAACTCATATTTTAAAGAAGTTTATTTTTATGAAAATATATTTACGATTAGGAAAGAATTAGTAATTGAATTGATTCAAACAAATTAAGAATAATAATTATAATTAAAATATTATTTATTTAACAATAAAATAAAACAGAAACTTAATTTCTAAATGTGATAATTAATTAAAAAAATAGGCAATTGTTTTCATTAAAACAAAAAGTAAATTTTAAAAATGTTGAGAATGGGTTTTTTAATTCAACACATTATTTTATAATTATTTATCTTAATTTATAATATATAATTTTATATGAATTTTTTTCAAAAACTACTAAGTCATATAAAAATGATGGTATTAGGAAAATAAGTAATTTCACTATTTGCAGACAGAAAAATTATTTTAGAAGAATCTAAAAAATATAGCTTATTATAATATTATAGTGAATAATTTAAAAATGAGTTTTATTTTTAGAAATTTAAATTCAAATTTTTTAAATTTTTATTTTAGAAAAATATATATATATAACATAAAGAGAATAATCTTTATTGAAAATTGTCTTTTCAATATTAACTCACATAAATTATTTTTGTAAAGGTAATAAATATTAGTTGTTTTTTATATTAGTGTTTATTATAGAATTATTAATGATTTAATACTAATAGTTTTTTGTTTTTTACAATGTTTCGAGGCTGTGAAATAAGTTTTAGAACATAGTTTATATTTTAGAAGATCTAAAATCTCGAGTCATGACATTCTCCCCACTTAAATAAATTACATCATCAAAATTATAATTATCATTTACTAAAGGAAGAATATAAGAGATCGATGATAAGAGAAACATATATCTTCTACTAATATATCCACCTCATTATAATTATTAAGACATGGAAATTACTTATCTCCAATATGCTTATTAAGAGCACTAAGGGTCATACCTTTCACAACTTCATTTCCTCAATCTTGATCCAACCAAATAATAAATCCAAATAAAATTATGAAAATATCTAAAGGAATTTAAGTATATGAATATGAAATTTCAACCATTATGATGTGTTCTCAAATAACACAATCTTTTTAAATTAAGATACATTCATTTAAACTATGTCATATTTGGTTAATATTATGACTCTCTTGGTTCTTCCTAGATTAGTTTAAGTTTGGATATCTTACGTTACTCATATTATTTACTCAAAGCAACTAAGAAATTAATCCTTTATAATGGTTTACATTGATAATTTGATCAGTCAAAGCACATATAATATTAGTATCAAACTATGTGTGTAGTCTTATTCCCATTCATCATGCATTAGGGTGATAATCGATTCAATGATTGACCAACACTTTTCAATGAGATTTCCCCTAGGTGCATATTTTCCATAGCAATATCCTTTTACAATATTAGATTGGGATTTATTATAAGGGATATCCATCTAATAATAACTTTAAAATGTTTTAGGATATTATCCTATACTTAGATTAATGTATAGGGTTTTCACTACGGTTCTATAAATTAATCCCCAAAACAACCAGACTAAACTCCAAAATAACAAAACAAATCTCAATAATATCTAAAACCACCATTGATAACAACTATAGGGAACCAATATAAATATGACATTAATAAGACAATAATTTAATGATTTAATTAATATATCTCAAAAATAGTCTCCCAATTAAACGACCGATAGGTTTATTGTCTTGGATATTTATATATAAATATATTATTTTACAAACTCGAAAAATTGAATTCATAATCATGATCCTCTAAACCATTTCTCTAAATCTCACTTGATACAGTCATCCTCATAACCTTGGGAATGAAAATATAAGAAATGGTTGAGCTCAAATTCCAAGTAAGGGAAAAAATCATAAAGTATTATATCATAAAACTAAAGGGGAACATGAGAAAGACAAAAAAATCATAATAAAATATCAAAATACCTTATATGATAAAAAATAAAACATGTTATAGAGACATGCGATCGTAAATAGATAATTAGAATAAATTATAATACCTATATTCAAACATGAATCTATCATGATTTAGCCAAAATACATGAGTACACAAGTTCTTTATTTGGCCCTGACATATCCCTAAGGGAGTTCCTGATCCCCATGGGTTGGCAATTAGCGCCTGGGCATCAATAAGAGTCAGAGGAAATGATTTTAACAGAAGAATAATGAGTCAATATATAAAAAAGTAATGGAAAACAATACACATTAATTATGATAAACAATGAATCAATATATTACATGAGGCTTCCCACATTTATTACATAGTGCATCCCGTGTTCATTTTATAGGGTATGGAAACAATTTGACACCATGCACTAGGTTTTTGTGTGTTGGAATCACACATTGATCTTCCTATTCTTCCTCATGTTTAGTCACATGGTAATCTTAATTCACTGATGGTTTTATGGTATTGATTAGAGATTCCACTTGATTTAGATTCCCATGGTAGTTTTTTTCACCATAGGTAAGAGGTCCTGAAGGGATTAATGCCAAATATAACCTTAGTTAGGGAGATAAAATCTTTAGCTAACCCTAATGACAAAAGGTTTAGGCATCACTATATATCCCATGGATGAGGAATCAAGGTACATATAGTTCTAGAATTGTGGAATAGTAGGATGCCATTGTAAATGGTGGAGAATGGAATCCTCTATGGTGAGGACACATGGTATGAGGTAATTTTACATCCCACAATGAGGACATATAAATGTCTCACATTTTTCATTTGAGGAATCCTATTTTTATCATATAGGGAAAGTATAAAGTTTAATTTCATGTGATGAGGATATTGGTTTTGGTCATATCACATTTTTCATGTGAAATATCCTACGTTTATCACATAGTGTAAGGCTATAGTTCAATGTCATGTGTTGAGGACATAATTTTTGGTCATCTCACATTTCTCATGTGAGGTATCCTATGTTGGTCACATAAGTTAAGCCTACATTTTAACAACATGTGATGAGGATATTGGTTTTGGTCATCTCACATTTACCATGTGAAAAATCTTATGTTTTCTATATAGATTAAGGCTATAGTTCAACATCATGAGTTGAGGACATTATGATTTCTCGTTTAAATTCATATATCTTATACTATGGTTGCTACTATTTTATGCTCATAAATCATGGAATAAAAGGTTTTCAAATGATGTACTTTCAGATAAACTTGTTTTTTGTGGGAGGTTTTATGTAGTCCATTTTCATGGTTATTACCTAGAACACACCATTGGAGTACACCTTATGGATAATGTAAGATCCCTTCCACTTGGGTTCTAGATTTGGTATTTTCTTAACTGGTATCATTAGTGCTCTATAAGCTAGTAACATGTCACCTTAAAGGAAATATCATATGAGAACCTTCTTGTTGACTGATTATGATACCATGTTTTGGTTACTCTCTAAGTTACGTAGCACCTAAAAGCTATTTTCCTCGAGGGCCTCTAACTCTACAAGATTTCCTTTAGTTGTTATTTATGGAAATTTTCAGTCATAGAAAATCATTAATAGTGAGATAAATGGAACCTGAATAGGTAATAATGCCTATATTTTATATATTAGAGAATAAGAGGTTGTCTAAGTGGAACATCAAGTGGTCATTCGATGGGTCCAAAGGGAATTAAAGAGTTTATAGGGCCAACTCTTTTTGTTCTGGCTCACAATATTCTGCAGAATATAAGAGGGGGTTTTTTAAATTCCTCAATATATCCATTAACATGTTCATTATAGTGGTAAGAATGCTTTGGCTATATTTTTTACATTCAATAAAATTTCTTCATCTCGAAAACCTAAAAGATTGTATCATTGTCCATGTGAATAGTTTGAGGAACCCAAAACTGATGAATGATGTGGGAGTTCATGATCTTGATCTTGGATGAGGTTTTTAATTATTTGTGGGGAACCAATTCTACCCATTTTGATAAGAAACCCATTATAGTTAGAATGAATTTACACTATTGAGTTTTCATTATGATGTAGAGACCCACAACGTCGAGTCCCCAAACTATAAAGGTCCCAGAATATTTTCTAGTATGGAGGAAGATTGGGGGTTAGTGCATAAAATTGAAATAGATTTAGAACACATGATATATATTGGTGAATTCAAGACAATCATGAACCATAATGGGCTAAAATTAACCCAACATATGAATTTGGTGAGATAGATTCAAACCTACTTGATGGGCCCCTTAAAATATAGCATGGGCCTATTTCAAGACCTATGGTATTTCCTCCCCTTGAATTCGCCAGAGAATAATTCCATTGAGACAATGCATATAAATAGTATTTTTAAGTTTTGGGTAAATTTGGAGGGTGAATTTTACTTCATTCTAGTGGATTTACTCACACTCGAACTAGCTTGATAGGGATATTATAATAGAGACCCTCAACCAAGGGATTCATCTAATCAATAATTTCCTTGACCATGGGGGAATTTTATGGAATTAGAATAGAAGTACCAGTGTGTAGCTAATATACATCTTTATTTTTGTCTTATGAGGTCGAGGGGGTGATGAACCTGAGGTATTTCACATGAACGGTCGAATCATCATGATCAAGCTCTATAAGTGTTGCGACCAGACTTTCCAAAGCATGATATTGTATATTATAAAATACAGGTACATGAGTCACATTAGTCTTGGAAGGTAATTTGTACATTATATGTAGAATAAATTCAAGAAGGGGAACAAGCTCTTTTTTCTAATGATATTGTCACTATTGATCTATTTGGAAACTATCTTGGATTCTCCCTTCACATGAAAGTGGGGAAAATAAATCTTGAGTACCAACTTTAGACCAATGATATGTTCCTGAAAAAATTTCTATCTTTTGGTATATCCTTTTGATAATTGTAACGAGTATATCTAGATGAATTATAAAGGAGTGATAAAGACAATCCCGAGGCCTACATTATTGATCTTGGAGTTGTTGATCATTATAGCTACTAGGCACTAGGAGACACCATCAAAATGAATATCCTGACATGGTAAAACCTAATCTACTGAGATAATGGATTCATATAGGAAATAAACATCCAAGGGAAGTTCCTTAGGGTTCATATGTATTGCCAAGAAATATACCAGTTCTTGTCCATTGACATATTTTTGGGGAACACACCTGATTTCAAACTGCTACAATATTACCTTCTAGTTCACTAGTCTCCCTTTCAACATGGAGAGGTTTAGGATGTACCTTAATGTGTCAACATGGGACACCAGATATATTTTGTGTTGCTATAGTTAATTCCTCAACATCTTCACTAAAAATACTAGCATAAGGTAACTCTTTTTGATAGGATAAATTCTTGTCTCTATGTTAAGGGGCATGCATTTGTAATGATATAGGTTGTTTCCTATTCCTTAATTTTTATTATATTATTGAAGGGTACCAAAATACTATTCTATGGTGGTCACATAAAGGATCAAAGACTCTTATGAGATAGGTTGAATCATGAATGGGGGTCGTATAAGATACTACTTAATTTCCTCGAAAGAGTTATGAAAATCCACATCCAACTATTAAGAAACACCTTTATTCAGGAGACTCAAAACGGGATTATACTTGATGAACAAATTTTTAATAAATATTTGAATATTGGATAAGTGGCCTTTTATTCCTCACAACACATAAAGGTTTCCTATATGAGGAAATTGTTTGATAGAATTGGTTTTTCCAATATTGATAAAGATTCCTCTATAGTTGTTGATGAATCCAAGAAACAATACAAAGGTAACCCTGAATACACACTTCATGATGTTCAACATCAAGTGATAGGAGAAGAGGAAGTTGAACACATTCTCAAGGTCCTTGAGGTGGTCCTGGTTTTGGAAAGACGTCATCACCAAATCATCTATGTTACATTCTACTATTTTTCTTACTAGCGGCTTGAATATATGGTATATAGATCACTTGTAGGTGGTTCCAGAAATCCTCAAACCAAAATTCATTCCCATGTAGCAGATGGTCCCCTAGGGCGACCTAAAAGAAGATTTACTCCTCATCCTTAGGGGCCATTGGGATCTGATTGTACCTAGAATATTCATCCATGAAAGAGATATATTAGAACCCCACCGTAGCATCAATGAGTAGCTCTATCACCAAAGGGGCAAAATATTCCTTTGGGAAAGGGTGGCCAAGGCCCTAGAAGTTGATATAGAATTTGAACTTCCCATTTTTCTTCCTTACTATAACAATGTTTTCTAAGCACCTAGGGTACTAGATCTCTTTGATGAAGTTTTCCTTAAGAATATTATCAACTTCATCCTTGAACATGGAATCATGGGAGGGGTAAATATTTTAGAGCAGTTTTTTGAACTCATAGCAACCTGTTGGGAGGATAAGTAAGTGAATGAAAATCCGTGGATTGATTATTGGAATCACATTATATCTCTAAGTGAAGATTTCATAGTGTTATTTTAAGGACACATATTACTATTTTTCCTCTGGAGACATAGCTATTTTGATCAGTGTAAGTTTTAGATCTTCCCTATTGTTAAGGTTTACCTATGTCAACTCATTAATAGTGGTGGATCTTCCCACTTCAAAGGAAAGGGGTTTCCTCTATATCCTCTTTACCATCTAAGTGTGATAGTCAAAGAAAGAAACTTTGTTAAATCTTTAGATCCAAGGA
Organism: Viscum album; assembly: GCA_963277665.1. Classification (NCBI taxonomy): domain Eukaryota; kingdom Viridiplantae; phylum Streptophyta; class Magnoliopsida; order Santalales; family Viscaceae; genus Viscum; species Viscum album. The sequence goes on from OY728123.1 coordinate 1,465,903,274, forward strand.
AATCATTGGGATCCGATATAATGGGGGAATAGTATTCAAAAAGGAACTCTTGATCTATGGAGACTATAACAACAAAGTATGACTAGCCAATTATACATGGTTTTTTGGTTGTGACGTCGACTCTTGACTTCAATGTAATGATGATGGGTCAAATTCCATCAATTCAGTCCAGCTTTTTGGATCATGTGGGAGGGTCAGTGATCGATGGCTATAGGGAGAACTTCTCAGTACTATTTAGGGGTGCAGTTTTCCAGTAATGTTTGGTCTTGTCCAGTGAAGGAGTATGAGGTAATCAATTAGCACTCTAATTTCTTCGATACTGTGAAAAAAATCCTAGTTCAAGAGTCGTGTGTTCCAACTAATAGATCAGGTGGAGAAATCTATCTTTCAGGTATTCACAAGGATCTAAAGTAGTGGATTTCATGTCATTAGGGTATTTTATACACGCAAAACCATCATTTTGGGGTTGTTTTACCCCCCTTTTATACTACTGGATATTCAGGTAATGGGACTCAAAAGTGTGGGAGGGAGAATCATCCCCCTAGAGTACACATACTCAACCATCAAGGGATTATTTGAGGGACTTATGATATGAAGAGGGGACCACTGAGTGTATATAGAGATAAGGTCTTCCCAACAAGGTGTAAAAGGTGGTATCTTGTGAGACAACCATAAATTTAATGCTTTCCACTATGACATTTAATTTTTTATTTTGATGAATCTTTCCATGCATATTTTGTTTTGTCTTGTCATGACCCTAAATTTTTTTGTTAAAGGGGATCAAATACTCTTCCATTAGACCTAGTTTTTTTAGAATTTTTTTAGGATGAGATTAATCCCAAAGCCAGTATCCACTAGGAAACGGTTGATTTCCATGCCATTGAACTGTAAAATAATATATAATGACCATATTTTACCCTGAATGGTAGCACCCTCGTCCTCCATGGAGAAGGAAATGACAGCTTAACATCCTTCCAGCTTTTCTTCCTATGCATGATAATCCTTGATGGAAGCTACCATAGTCTCAAACTGATGGGGGTTCTTTATGTATTTGATAAGGGACTCACACATCTTATTTTACTAGTGTTTCACCACAAGAATTTACAGCCTTTTTGGTATTTCAAAAATGTTTTTTTCCACATTGTATTTCCATATAAGTGGTACAATTTTTCTTGTTGAGAGTCTTTCTTTAGAAAGAATCATAGTTGGTGACATTGTTTGAGGAACTAGGGATATCCAAGTACTAAATACACAATATTTTGGTTTAGAAAGTATCCTCTGAACACCTAATGGATAAGAACCAGATGGTTGAGGTAAGTCCTTAGAGAGGTGTGTTTGATCATGGTGCAGTCGCAGCTGAGTCACGCGATCAACCAATAATGTTATTGGGGCATGCAGTGGAAGCTGATGCTTTGTGGGTTTAAAATTCTTCATCACTGGGGGAAAAACATTTCATCTCTAAAGATATGACCCCGGATAGAGTTCTGAGGATCTAGTAAGAATTATTAAAAGTGCATAAATTAAATAAACAAGTACCTCATTTGATTTGGTGATTTGTTCGACTGTAGATTTTTTATGTGATTTTTTCATAATGGATATGAATATAAACCCTTGGAGATTTTCCACGTATTCTCTAAGATTCAACATGCTCTCCATTTATCAAATTCTAGGTGCTAGAGCATAGCTCTGAAGAATACTTTACTATCAACACAATCACCTAGATCTCATGACATTGATCTATCGAAGACATTCTTGTATCAGTCTCTCATATAGAGATATCTTCTCTCTGTAAAGATAGATGATAATGTGGATCTCATTATATTAGAATGAACATCACATTGATTGAGTACCTATTTCCTGCTTATATAGTGGGTGAATCAAATACCCGAGAAGGGTTCCCTGACTCCTGGAAATAAAACATCCACTAAATAATAATAAAATAAATGATTACGGTGAACTAAACTACATAATAAATATTATTTATATTTTATAACATAATTATAATATTATAAATATGTTACATCCTAAAACCCAAGAATTTACTCAACTTCAAATTCTATCTAATATTAAACAAACATTGAATATTAAATAATATTCGTTCGAATAGTATTTTTCCTTTATTCACTAAATAACTTTTGAATACTTTTAATAAATAAATTCAACCCAATTATTCTATACTCAAATAAAAATGAATTTATTTATTTATTTTATGATTGTTAATACATGGAAAACCCTCATACCCCATGGTGGGGCCCATCATGTCCTATATACCTATTCACTAGAATAGGGAAGATTATTGAATATGTTATTGTGTGTGGACCTCTAGGCCCTTATCTAATTAGTAGTTAATACTATTCACAGACTATGAGTAGATTCTAGCAACCAATCAAGACCTCTAAGGAGATATGGAATAGTCATATAAATGATAAACATCTTACAAACATAAACTATGTAATATAAGCTGTTTGTATTTAGATATCACATAAAGAAGGATGTGGACTTATGTCATTAGCCTTTCTTGATTTATTATTTATTGATCTAACTGGATGGATTTACCTCTGACTACCATAGTTAAGGATTTATGAAGGGACCACCATACAGATCAACCAGGCCTGAGATAAATTCCTTCCTTCACTCAGAAGTGAAAATTTCTATCTTTATCATTCAACCACTTTCATGCCACTAATGACACACCCAACACAAGATACCTCCCCATGTTTTTGTTATCATGGGTTTTAATTACATCAAAGTACGTGATCAAATGGAAAAAATTGATACATACTTGTTGGGAGGTGGTTCTAGCAAGGTTTCATGGCCTACTGATCTTTCCTGGCCATATTGCTAGTTGGGATGACCCTTTCATTCATTTATTCAAAAACAAGGGAATTAATGGACCTTCATTGGATAATCTCATAAAGGGAGACTAAGAAAGGGATCTAGGTAGTTATGGAACATAAGGTAATCATGGCTAGAGCATAGTGGTGTGGGATTGTTGCACTATTATCCCCCCTTCTACCATGCCTGTTGGTGGTAGGTCATTGTACATTTGTTGTGGCTTGAGTCTTGTGGATATATAGATACATCCATCAGTAAATATACCATAAAAGTGATGACCAGATTTCCTAATTTCTCTCTTACTTATCTATGTAAGAGGAAGGATCCATATTGATGATGTATTATATCAAGGATTCCTAATGACCTTCACTTTCCCTAATTGTAGGAGATGAGTTCCAAATTGGGCCCACTATATGTTTGGTATGATCCTGGTTTTAGATATCCAGATATGGATATTATAAAATATGATGTACCCTAACATTAATAACCCACTCATTTTTTAAGGATAATAGTTACAAATTGGGTTAAACATTTTTATTTATGGTGCTTTCAATCATGGCCACACAGACATGGTATTCTTTCCCTGCAATCTTGATTTCCAAAGGGGGTATCTTCTATTTCAATGTTTGGTGATGTTGTGTCTTTTATTGAAATAGGATGACAGGATATCATTTCCACCTTCTATAGATTCCTCCATGGAGCCTGTTTCCAAGTTTGAGTCACCCTCATAATTTTGATTCATGTTCGTGAAACTCATTCCCAGCACAATATCAGGGTAGATTGTGGTTAATTATATTGATTTTTTCTTGATAGGTCAATAAATTGTTGTAGGAGTATATGGTAACATTTGGCACATCATATCATTTTTTTATGTTGGGCATGTTGGGGACTTGTAAAATCTTCCTCCTTGAATTTAAGGGAATATCATGTGTGAGGAATCTTAGGCATAAAACCCAAGGCATGTTGTTCCAAACATTGTGTAGTTGATGCCAAGGGTTTTGGTCATATGGTTAGTTTTACACTTGGAATACCATATCTATTCTATAGGGTAAATATTTCAGCGGGCATGGGTTTAATGTTTTATGGGGATAGGTAGGTCACAGTTTCAACATCTTATGGGGATGGGTTGATCATATGTTTAATTTCATATGGGGATAGGTTATTCATGGGATTAATATATAGTGGGGATAGGTTTGTAATAGGTTTAACTATTTTTGGGACAGTAGGTTGATTTTAGAGCATTATCATGGTGGAATATTGATCGTAATTTGGATTTCTATCTTCTATAGAGGATACATGCATACATAATGGGAATGTTGGTGGATTGGGATTAAAACTCAAGAAGGTACCCGAGATATATTAGGATTTTGGGATTGAAACTTAGGGAGTTTTCATACATAACCTATTAATAAAAAGGGATAAAAATCCATGTAGTTTTATTCCATAGTTTAAGGTAATACGATGGGATTGGTCTATGTAGTTTAACATCATATGGTAAGGAAAATTTTGTCATCGAAGGAGCATCAACGAGTGATTTTGTGTGGAATACACATAGAATAATCCCAAATGGGAGTCAAATCCTATGGTTTGGGAGGAGGTTTCATCCCATGTGTTCCATGTACATGGAATTTTATATTCATAACATAATGTTAGAGGTGTGGGATCATCCCATTTGAGTAATACATGTGGAATTATATATTCACCAGAAATGTAAAAGATACAGTTTTATATCATGTTTTTAGAAAGTTGTTACATAGTTTACCATTGTATGACTATGAAATTAGGATGTGTAGTTTTATGAGACATGGCTCAAACATTTTCAGGGCCTATACTTAGGAGACTATTTCTAAGTAGGAGATAATGATCGGGAATAATACCTCTATACCAGGAAATGTGGACAATTTTCCCTGATGATGCCACCTTATGGGATTATGTTCCTATTTCACATAAATATTTGGGTGGTTTTCGGGTAAACACTACCAAATTAAAGTCGAAAATAGGGATTCCAATATTAGGGTGCATATTCCTAGGAGTTAGTGGCATTATGGTACCGATTATTATGATTAAGAAGTAAGGAAATAGTCCAAGACATGCATGAATTAAATGGTACACACACAAGGGTTTATGGTACCATTCATATGGAAATATAGGGTGAATATAGACCTACTTAAGATGGTTATATATTACGCGTGCACTAAATTTTTTCAAAAAGGAGTTTATTGAAATGAAGTTCTATAGAGAGGTGTGATGGATGGTCTTCATGGAGGTTGGGAGTTCTCAAGGGTTTAAGGATTCATAAATGGAATGGGTTTCATGAAGTTCATGGTTCTCATGAAGGGAAAAGTTATCATAAAGTTGTATCATTCATGAAGCATGGTGTCATTTCCTCAAAGTAAATTATTCATTCCCATGGGGTTTGTTTTTAGGAAGGATAATTATCTTGTGAAACCCTGAAATCTACAAATGAATTATTTCTTACTCAAAGGTAATGTGACTTCCTAAAAGGAATATCTACCATGGTTTGATGTGATCAATAACCAATTTTAGGATATTACATGATATATGGATACCTATGAGAATCCATCACCTTTATCATAATATAAGGTTATAGTTTTGAAAATTTGGAACCTTTTTCAGAATTACAAAGGTCACCTCCTCTAAAAAGTGACATATAGGGAGGTATTTATGGTCGTTGTAAAGGAGGGAAGATTAATTTTGTGAAGAACACACCCTTGAAAATACATTTCATGAAGGTTTTAATAGGTACATAAAGTTCCAGAAAGGAACATAAGTTGGGAGTAAGTTACTACCTCTACTTATATAGTTGTTGGGAACCCTTCATGAGGAACCTCACATTCACAAAGGTTTTCACATTTTTGAACATAAAGCCTTAGGTGGATTGTTGAGCTATTTTGGTAAGTATTCTCTTTAAACCATCCATTCCTTCTTTTATACCCCACATAATATTTTTTTATCATCAACATCTGTAATCCCCTAATTAACAGTATCTATTATGATCTAACCATAATACACCATCTATTACATAAAATTATGTTTATTCTAATTATAGTATCATGTATAGATTAGGTTTAAAAATATATATACAAAATGGATAAATATTATTAGTGAGAAAACCATCACTACTTCTATGTTGAATGTGAGAAAGTGTATAAGATTTTTTTCTCTAATGTAATCCCAACTAAATAATAAAACATTACAAAAACATCAAGAATTTGATTCATTCAAGATTATAGCTGGATAGAAGAAATAAATATTTTTTTGATATTTTTAGTTTTGTTGCTAGTTTAAGAAAAAATGTTATGGAGTGTAGAAATAATATTTTATCCTTTATAATATATTGGGAGCCTATTTCAAGGTGGATAAAAATATTTATATAAAAATATTTATATAAGAATAAATAACATCGAATATTTTAAAAAGAATTTAATGTTTTTAGAAATTTTATGGGATATGCAATAGAATTGGTCATTGTGTAGATACATTCCTGAAAAAATAATCCAATAGTATATCTAAATCACTGGACACAGTAAGGAAACAAAATATAATAAGAGATGACATCCCTTTAGGAAAAAAGATGAAGAAAAGTATCGAAGATAATATTTCCTTGAAGTGAGTGAAGATTGTTGAGGAGTCAAGCTGGGGATATAAGAAAGATAATAATGTTATTCATTGTAAACTGAATATTTATAATAATTGTATCACATAAAAAATTATGATATGATTATTTTATGGAAATAGGGGGAAAACATTATATTTCTTAAAGAAAGTCGTATTTCTTGGAATTGAAGTAAATACAATGGAGGAGAATAGAATATTTGTACCATAGAAAAGTATGATGAATAATTTTGAGAAAAAAATTCTGGGGAAAACCATGTGGAATCCTCAATAATGTTTATAATTATTTAAAATAATAAATTATTATAGAGGCCAATACTTTTCATACATTGATATTACATCTTATTAAATATATATTCATTACATAACATTGTGATCCACACTATAACCATAAAGGATCAGTGTCTATGGAAATCTGGATGGGTAAAATATCGGTACGTAAGTGATCTATGTCATCTACCACTTAGTACATCACAAATATCACCCTTATTAGACACATCATACATTAAATTATTCATCATATCTTGTGGAAAATAAAATATTTTAAATGTGACATCAGATGCTCAGTAATAATAAATAAGGTAGTTAGCAATGGTCATTTAAAAATAAAATGAGCATATGTGTATGAGAACATGATATTAAACTTTGAAAACCATACCCCATAAATTATTAGATCATAAAAATGAGTCATGGAATAAATCTTGGTAGTTCATAAGACATGAATTAAAAAGGACTAAAATAACATGATCCATGAGAACATAACATTGACATATGATCATTTCATAAAATTGTGGAATAAGGAGTGAAATAATCATAATCATAGAAATATTATGTCAAAGATACCCCCCAAGAAATTCATAACATGTTTTTATTGGTATAACTACTTCTATACCTGATTCATGTTTTGGATATCCTCCTACATACCCTCTTTTAGACACGGGAAAACCTCCAGGTTACCCTCTTTCAAGCTTGGGATAAAATCCCATGTACCGTTTGATCTCGTAGAACATTAATCACTACCAAATGAATTGTAAGTATATATAAATATGGTCCCACATATCATATAATAATAATTCATTCATATGTATGCCACAAGATGATAAAACACTCATCATATCATCATATCTTAGCCCATGGAAAATAAATGGGTTTCATTAACATCTCATCATCTTAATCATAAAACATCTAGAGAAATAATTAGGATGGAATCCTTGGATCATATTCCTAATAGAAAAAAATTATTAATAAATGATGTTAGCGTAGATGAAAAATGACTTTAAAATATCACTGAAACATTTTTTTGAGAAAAATAACCTTTTCGTCTTGAAATCACTAATTTATAATAAAAAAATAAAAAAATATCAAGGAAGTAATTTTCAATGAAAATGAACATGGAAAATGTAAATAAAGCTTCAAATAATTGATTATTTAGGAAGTTAGGTAATTCTTTTCATTCTGGGTATTTTAAAAAATTATTATATTCCAATTTTTTGGTAAAAATTCATAAGTACCTCATTTGGAAAATAAAAATAAGATTCATTTTGAATATTTTTAAAATAAATTCCAACATGGTTAAAAATGAATTTAATATATCATATTAAAATATATTTGAAAATTTGAATTTATTTAAATAAAACATGTACATAAAAGAAAAATAATCTTGACCAAAGAGTAAATAAGTTCTATTTTTCATAAAAACATTTTCCCAATAATTTTAAGAAACAAAGACTTAAAATAGCAGTATTACTTGAAAATTTATAGGATAACAAGAGAAGAATAAAACTAAAGTGTATTTTTGAAAAGGTATTATAAAATTTCTTAAAATGGAAATTCAATCATAAATAATCCTAATAAAATTGGGATTTAAATATAAATCTCTTACCTCATTTTCAACATACCTCGAAATCACTCTAACTATAAGAACCTTAAGCATATTTAATACATAAAAAAATTTGATAATAAGAATTCATTTTCTTCTTATCCTAAAGAAATGTTCAGGCTTAAAGTTTTAGAGAATTAGGTCATATATATTTTATAACAAACTCATTCTTTAAAAACTAGAACTTTCTATTAGAATTCATTTTTACCTCAATAAAATACATTAAAAGTAAAACACCTTTTCTTTTCATAAAAAAAATTTAATATTTTCAATTTGAATTCTCTATTGATACTACTCATCCTTAAAACATTTGAAAAATAATTAAAAAAATGTGGGATGAGCAAAAAAAGCTCATCAAGGGACATAAAAAAGAAGAAATAAACTCATTAGTCAATTTTAAAATAATGATATCATGAAATAAATTTCTCATTAAATATAAGAAAATTCGAGTTCAAATAATCATTTAGTTACAAATTAAATTAGCTTTACAAACCAATGTTTTTCATAAAAAAAATTATAAGAAAATATAAATAAAAAATTATAATCATGAGGGTTTCTTAGAAAACATGAAAACACATAATAACATTTTCTTAATGTCATACCTTTTATCCAAAATTTCAGAATAATTAATTTAAGAAATTATTATTGGATTATCATTGAAAATAAAATTATTTCCTTGAAAACTCATTATAAATCATAAATATTTCATGTACATTACATGGGACATCATATTTATTGAACCCCTATAAGAACCCTTATAATAACCCTTACAATTATAATAACCATTACAATCAAATTCCATTATAATTCTCTAAAGAACATAATCATTACCCAATTCATTGGAGAGATATATCGATCTCACCCACATCATGATCTATATCAGTCACACCAATCATGATGATCTATATAAGAATCGATCATTATCTTAAATAATATCTAAAGAACATAACATGTATCAAGTACATAAAATATTTTATTTCCATCATCAAAATAAAAAAACTTTAAACCCATAAGTAAAACAGTTTTAGATATTGATATACCCATTTCCTTTAAAACACTATTTTTAAAACTAAAATTCTCAGAACAAAGTGAAGGATTTTTTGTCCTTTAAGAAGGCATGGAATCTTATAAAGTAATCTAAATTATAAAATAATATTTATGTAAGAAATAAAATTTGTTGATGTTATATTGTTAAAATAAATCATTCCATTTTCATTTTGTAAATAAAGTAAACAATTTCTATTATAATTAATTATTCTTTAGATAAATACATCAATAATATAATTTCATGAATATAGACATTGAAGAAAAATATTTATAAAATAAATCTTTAAAAACAATTAAAATGGGGTTTTTAAAGTAAAGTGATCATTGCATAAAGTTTTAATCATCATATACGTTCTTTATAATCTTGAATAATAAAGTTATGTTAAATATGTACTTACATGAAATTTTTTTAAATTTAATTATTCCTTTTATTTTATTTTTTATCCTGTTATATTAAATTACTTAATCAATTAAATTCACACCAGATTTTTTGATGATATTCAGCTCATATGTAAAAATGACTTTGGTAGGTTGATTATGGTCAAAGAGGTAGTTATTAGAAAATATCAATTAAAATAATAATGAAATAATTATATTTTTAATACATAAATTATACATTTAAGAACAACCATTATATATGGTCATGAAAAATGAAGTATGCTAAAACCATCAAGATGGTAGGTCATACATATGCAAGAGTCCCATTTTATTTTTTCAATAAACATGATGGAAAGAAGGTCAGTGTTATTTTAACATTATATAATTATTTTTATATCATAAATATAATATTATTTCTTTAAATACACTTGTATATATATCCATGTCATGTGGTTACAGAAAATGAATCATATAACTATGTGGATGTAATAATCCACACGTTTTCATGAACAACATTATCATTTTTAAATAGATGGAAAAGTAATAAATTAGATGTTATATTATCCTTAAAAATTAAAAATATTCCATGAATAATATACACACACACATATATATACATATTAAATCTATCATTATAATCATCTATGTGAGGTAGTGATGGAAAGAGAATTACATTAGTTTGTGAGGTGGTAGTCCGTTGTACACATGAATGATAGTTTCATTTCTGTACAAGAGCCTCAGCCCAGTTGGTGAGAAATCGCTAGGTGCATCCAAGAGACTCGAGATCAAATCCCGGTGGAGGCATATTTCCGGGCGTACTGTAGAAGTACTGTAGAAGGAACTATAGAAGGCATTGTTCGGTACTGTAGCAGCCGGAACTATTCATCCATATGGGCCTTCGGGCCACCAGTTTGGTCATCGGGTCCTGCAAGACTTTCGGGCCACCCAAGGCCTTTGGGCCAGTTTATTCTCAAGGACTTTGGGCCACCTTAAGGCCTTATTGCCACCCCAAAGCCTTCGGTCCACATGAATGTAGGCCCTTGACACAATACAAAAAAATAGAACCCCTAGAAGAGGATTCAGAGCTGGTGCACTCACCAGAGCAGAGCCAAATGGATTCATGAAAAGGTGGAGAGCTATTATCATGATGCAGATGCTGGGGAGGGGCAGTTCGTTGTAGATTGTTTGGTTGAATTACTTATGACATTCGGGTCGTGTAATATCCTAATCCTATGGGCCATTTGATCTCTAAGCCTACAGGCCTTGTAAGGGTTCCCCCTTATCCCTTGAAAGGGGGGTTATCAAAAATCAACAAAAATGAAGGCCTTCAGGCCATTCAGGCAATGATAGTTTTGTTTCTCATTTGATAGAAGAAGATAGGGATATAAAATATTACATAATTTTTAATATATATATATATAAATAAAATATAAGTAAATATAGAATAATTTTTTTAATTTTTTATCATGTTTTAATAATATTTGAAGTAGGTAAATGAAGATAAAAAACTAAAAAATTTGGTTAAAAACTATACCTATTCTTTGAAAAAACATTATTACTTTACACATTAATCTTGCTAATATTGGTATTCATCCCAAACATAGACCTATATAATTGTATTTTGGTATTTTAGGAATTTATTTTGGTTGTGATTGGATGATATAGATAATGAAAATAGCGTGAGGAAATAGGAGAGGAGATGCCATTTTATAAGCAGGGAAGAGGAATTCTTTGAATTTCATAAACAATTAAATTAATATAAATTAATTTTCATATACAAGTGACCAAAAAATTTTATAATTAAAATATATGAGGAAAATGGGTAAAAATAATATTATAAAATAAATATTTGATAATATAATATTAGGTTTTCACCATTATCTCCTAGTTTTAACACCTCATTAACCCTTTTGATAATTAAAACAATATCAATGTTTTTTACTCTTTAGGGGTAAAGAGAGATAATATAAAAGTAAAAATGACCAAAAAATAGTTCTTGGTTAAAATTTATAAACATTTACCATTCACTTGGACATTGTTATGATATTTATGAATTTTAGATCACTTAATAAAATATTGTTTTATTATAAAATATCATTAATATCATTTTTAGATCTATTCAATTAATTTGACATGGAAAGCAACACATCAGAAAAGGAATAAGAATATAATTTTTTCACGTATCCATAATATTATATATATATATATATATAATTCCATGTTCACTATAACACACCTACAAAAATATTTCTTTTATGTATTTTAATATCATTTACTTGATTTTTCTACTATTTTCAAAAGCATTGAGTTAGCGTTACGTTAGAATTCAAGGTAATTTTATCATCACTATAATTTTTAAAAAAATTACCATGATAAAAGAATAATTAATATTTAAAATAAACATTTTTAAATGGAAATAGTGCATTTTTATCCCTCTCACAAAATTTTATAGATATTAAAATCAAGAAAGTGACATTTTTTACTTTATCATTTAATTAAATTTTATAATGGTAAAAATTAAAGTTAAATTGAAAATGAAATATTTTTGAATTATGGATGATTATGGAATAAATAGACTAATAAAATAATTTAAATTATGATGTTTTGATAAATTTGAGGACTTATAACATTAGTTATTACACTAATTAACTCATTTTACATTTATCGTGGTAAAAAAAACTTAATATTGTTTCTATTCATAATGACAGAAATATAAGGGTAATATTTTACAAATTTAGACCTCATAATTCCAAAAATAGATTAAATTTTTAATGACTCAATTTCTTCAAGTGGAATAATTTAATTTAAAATTAAACCTAAAAATGATATGAAAATGGGTTTTAAAAAAATTCCTTTTAAGTAGAAAATAGTTTTATACCAAATTCATGTATAAAATTCCATAAAAATACCATAATTGGATTTTTTTAATAAAAATTAAATATTTAAATTTTAAATATAGTCTAAAAATATTACTTGTCCTTGTAAATAATTTAAAATAAAATAAAGTTTCAAATAAAAAACAATATTTTCACTATTCATTGAAAAATCAAACTTTTCAAAAAAATCCTCAAAATTTCATCCTAAGACACTTTTGGACATGATTTATTCAAAAGTAAAGTTAATTTTTTCAAATAAAAATGTTATAATATATAAACCAATATTTTTAATTAAACCATTTAATGCATGAAAACCCAATTTGATTATAAATTAGTTTTTCCCTTTGGACTAGAAATTACGTAATATTATTATAATTAATATAAATTTATAAAATATAATCAATGAATATTAATAAGATATGAAAATTATTTATTTTAAACTTCCCTAGTCATTTTTATTATTATCGTCTTTTTAAAATTGTGTTTACTCAATTTTAATCATTACTCAAACAAGTGGGGATATTTTTCCTTTATAGTATTCTATGATTCCCATGTTTCTTTTCCAACCATAGAGTTCTTCCAAAAAACAAATAACTTGATGAATTAAATTATTCTAAAATACATTCTCTATATGGTTAAGAATATTTACTATGTGTTCCTCATAAGAAATATCATATTCGAACTGAAATACTTCTCGACTCAAAACCTGACAAGAATGTTGAACATATTTTTCTAATAATGAAACAAGAAAAATGTCATGTACCTAAGATAAACATGGAGGTAAGAACACGTTATATGAAACTAATCCAAATTTCTCTAGGATTTCATATGATCTAATGAACTATGGAACTAAATTTCCCTTTTTTCCAAAATGCATGAAAAATTTATATGGAGATACTTTAAGTATAATTTGATCACTTACCATGAAAGAAAGTTGTTTCCTCTGGTTATTTAAATATATTTTTTCCATCGCTGATCTGTCCTCATATACTACTAAGACATCTACACATTCATAAATATTAAAATATTTAAATTTATCCTTCTTAATGAATTCAACCTTTTCTAATAAATAATGATCCTCCAAAGAATACATAAATATTTTTGGGAAATACAATTATATTATCACCTAAAACAAAACATATGTAGTTCATGCATGCATATTTTCTAGACCAAAATTCATTAAATAATCATCCAAAGGGTCATGTTACTAATGTTACATGGTTAAAGTAACATTATTTTTCCAACGTAAAGAATCAACTACTTTGTTTTTTCTATGATTGTTTATACATAATCCTTAATCAGTTCCAAAAATATTCTCTACTTGAAGTTTAATTTTATTGAGTGAATATACACTTTATACTTTTATGATCAGTATATATTTCACAAATTAATCCATATAAATGATGCTGGAAATTTTTTAATGAAAACTATAAGGCCCCAGCCTTAAACCTTACTTAATCTTGAGTTATTACAAGATTACACATTGAGGATCTTTTTAGGTTTAGAGTTTTAGAGAATTAGATCATGAAACTTGCATTACATTCCACATTTAAACAAAGTGGTTACATAAAAGATAGTATTCATCTTTCTCATCAACGGATACATATTTAAAATAAAACATGGATTATTTCCTGAAACTTCCTTGACACTATCATCATATCATGTACCCTTCCCTTGACCTCTGAAAAACATTTCAAAAACTTGGGATGAGCATAAAAAGCTAAGTAGGGTTATAAAAATATAGAAAGGAAACATGAGTACATGTATACATAAGAATGAAATCATACTTTACCCATAAAAAATAATCACTTTAACATACCTCATAAAATCATGAATAAATCATAGAAATCATAAGACATAAAGGTAAATTGAGGCATTCATAACATTCTTACGTAGGGAGTAACCATCTTGGTTAAGTTTGGAATACCCATCACAGTATATTCCCTAAATCTCTTCAGAGAAACCTTAATGATTAACCCCTTCGGGTTACCCAATGCATTGGAGAGAGATATCAGGCTCACCCGCCCTTAGTTTTTCACGGAACCCCCCGTCTTCATAATAATTCCCAAGAACCATAACATAATCGTATCACATAAAACATGCATAAAGGAAACATAACATTTCCACTTTTCAATGACAAGATATCAATACAACACATTGATATAAAAACCTTATGAAAACCATTTTCAATACCAAAATAAAAGAAAATTAAAACATGGTATTTATTTTTCTTTAAAAAAAGGTATGGCTTGTAGTGGAATATGAAACTCAAATAATGGTCACGGCAGCGGAGAAGTCGTTGTCGCCACATACGTACGACAAAAACATTCCCTTTTGTCGTTTAGTAAAACGCTTTGTATAAAAAAGATTCCTTTTGTATAAACGTAAAAGTCAAAGTGTTTTAAACACCGTATAAAAGAAGGTTGTGTATAAAACAAAAGATGCCTCAATGAATGGAGATTGAGACGAAGTCCCTTACAAAGATGGTATCCTTGGATTAAGGATAAATCAATTGCATAATTATGTGTGACAAAAAAATACACCAAATATAACTGGATATTAACTATAAAACAATCATAGGTTATTCACACATATTCATAGAACAACATATTCAAGGAGTACAAGCTTATCCCAAAGAATCAAAATTAGGTTAAGAAGTTCCCTTGCAAAAACTCGACAGCCTAACGGCGTCACTTCAAAATTCAGAAAAAAGAGTTGATGAGAGATAAAGAGGGTATCTCATCACTTGGACATAAAATTTAAATCACTAAGGATATAGAAGAACATATCCCAACATAATGTGAATTAAAATACAAAATAAAATAAGTCTTTTAAAAAGGGGAGGGTGAAAGGTTCCCTTACCGACATGGGTATCTTTCGAAACATACACCCCGTGAAAGAAGGACAATACAGCATTGATGTAAAAACTCGTAAATGAAAGTATATTACACAATGAGTAAAATAATGGTCAGTGCATACACCACTCAAAGGAAATTTTGGAAAGTGTAGCATAAATATCACAGGAATAAAAGTGAGATGAAAAATCCCTTAGGAAAACTCGGCAGCCTAACAGCGCCACTTAAAACTTCCAAAAATGGATTGATGAGATAAAATAGGGTCACTCATAATATTACACTAAAATTTACAGCAAGAGGAATATAAAATAACATCCCCCATCATAACAAATATAAGCTTAAAATAAGTGACATAAAGGAGAGTACTTAAAAAGAAAGAGAGAGGTTAGATCTCTTACGAAAATTCAGCAGCCTAACGGCGCCACTCAAAACTTCTAAAATGGATTAATGAGAGAAAATAAGGTATCTCACCATATAAACATAAAAATTACAGTAGGAGTAATATAAAATAACATCCCAATCATAATAAAAATTATCTTAAAATTAATGACATAAAAGATTGTACTTAAAAAGAAAGAGAGGAGTAGGATCCCTTACCTCGGGTACGACTTGACTCGATCGTTCTTTAACATCTTGAATAATAAACTTGAGTTAATTTACACATTATTAAGAACCTTTTTCAAGTTCATTATACCTTTTATATCACTTATTTCCATGTTATAAACATTATGTAATCATTTAAGTTAATAATGTTTGTTTTGTCGATATTTGGTTCTTAAGTCGAAAGTGGACTTCTTACAATTACATGTTGTTCGTGTGGTCAAAGGTTCATTATATCCAGAATTATATTAATGATTTGGATATAATATATATCATATATATCCAGAATATACATGTATTTATAATATTACATAATCATTTAGAGGTAAGAAATGAAATGCACCGTTCATGGAGACGGTAAGTCGTACGTACGCATGAACGCTACTTTCATTTCTGTCATATTAATAGAATTAAAACTAAATGAGAGGTATGTATATTTTAATTCCATAATTATATTAATCATTTATATGTGACATACATAATATATAATAACTTTAAGTCCATCCTTTATACATCCCACATATGGCATTAACGAATCAAATCACTTTGAGGGGGCGGTAGTCTGCACATCCTGAAATGAAATTATCATGTTTACCCACAATGGAAACCATAAAGTTATGCCACAAAATAAAAATACATAAGATTAAGTAAAACATAAATATATTATATATCATATATAAGTATAGTGACATCTTAATGGCCAACTTTTTAAGGTGTTATATGAGTGTTGAACAATCATCATTTCGTGAGGCAGAAATTCTCCATCCAATGAAACAGTATGTTCTTTAACCATTTGATGTAGTTGTGTGTAGGTTTAGCTCTAATGATTCTTATAAAAACATCCTATAATATTTAATATACTGTTTTTTTTACAAAATAAATGAATAAAAAGAGTTTAGGGGGTTGTAGAATCAAAATAAAACAAAATGACACAAGTGAAGACATTACCTTAAAATCGGGTAGCTCCCTTTGGTTTGAGCTCAAAGTCTTCCTTTGGAAGCCTTCAGCCCAAAGTGAGGCTTCAAGGATTAATAGAGGAATGTGGAGAGACAAAATGGGGAGGGTTTGTCCAAGCCAAAGGCTTTGTAAGTGTGGGTAAGGAGGTAGAGGTGGGGGCCTTTTATAAGAGTAGAGGAGGGGAACTCTTGGAATGTAAAGAATTGTTACTTTATTTGAAAATGTTTTTCGGATTTAAAAGGTCCCAAATTGATATAATTCTAGGATAAGGTGATACAGATTCGAAATCCACCAATCCAATAGGTTTTGGACATGTTAAGTCATATATTTTACATTATCTTTTCATTTTATTCAAATCCTTTATTAATGAGGTAATCGTTGTAGCATTATGATGTCATAATAATTTTATTTAGTTAATGTATAAAAATTATAAAACAAATATCATGATGTAGAAAATCTTTTGAGATTTCCAATGACTATTTATAGTCAAAACTCTGACTTGTATATCCCCATGTAAAAATTGTTTTAGTAAAACAACTCATGTTTGTGTCATTTTTACTTTTACATTAAATAAAAAGTTATTTATGTCATTTCCAAACAAAAGTGGATCCATGGGGTCCCCAAGTTTACCCATGTATTTTCTTGTTTGTCCATGACACATACAATAAGTGTAGGACATGTTTTAAGCTCATCTCATATTATTAAAACATTATTTTTACCTTAAACTACACTAAATACCTCTAATCGCGATTAAAAACTTAAAAGTTACTAATCGCAAAAAAAATATTTTAATTCCATTGAACCACATTTTACTTATTAATGACAACCATGTATGTCGGATTTTTGAAATTCAAAACACAGAGGTGGTAAATTTTCATTTAAACAGAAAATCAGTTTTTATAAGTACCACTTAGTGGTTTCACTATACATCAAAAATTGAAGCTCTTCAGAAAAATACCAAAACTTCACCCTAAGCTATATTTGATATTACGAACTCAAAAATGAAGTCTATTTTAAAAAATTAAAAACATATAAGTTTCATTAATTAATTTAATAATTAATTCCCACTGTCAAAACAAATAGCATGTTTTTTAAGAAACAATAAGTATCAAAAGATTGACTCTTGTTTAAGACTAATTTCAAAGTGAAATTAATTTCAATGACCACAATTTGATTAAATGGTAAAAATATATTCTAATTTAACATTAAAACCAATTAAAAATAAAATATACTCATATAAATAAATTATATCAAAAAGTGGTTTTGAATTAAAATTCAACATTTTTCACTATTCATTAAAAAATGAACATTATCGAAAAAATACCAAAAATTTACACAATGTAAATTTTGATGTCCCGATTCTAAAGAAAAATTTTATTTTGTCAAATATAACACATAAAATTGTTAAAAAGTGGATTTAAAAGAGGTTCGCCATCGAAAGGCAGTTAATCGACCTTTTAAAGAATATTTGAATGTTTATGCTTAAAAATTGGATTCATTCGCATTTTTAATCCTATAAAATTTATTGTAAAGAGTAAAAATATTTGACAAACATATATAATAATTTTGTAGTTAGTTCTGTTCATTCCCGCCATTACAACAGCTAGGCGTTAACTACCATTTAAAATAATATTATTTTATTATTAGAGTGCAACGTAAGATTCCCAAGAAACTCGTTGTTGCGTATTGGGTACACCATCGATCATAGCGTCCCCTTTAAAGTAATATTAATATTTTATTCACAAATATGGATAAATATAAAAATGTCATATTCTCTATTTACCTAGGGTGTTACATCCTTCCCCCCTTTTGGGAATTGCGTCCTTGCAATTTTAAAATTGGGCTCGGAAACATCCTTGAAAGTCCCACATCGGAACAAGAGTCTGTAAAACAATCACTTTAAAATAAAGAAAGATAAGTAAAAAGGTTACCCGAGTTAACCCATACTAGGATTCCAAGTATGATAATATGGACATGGAGGAAAAAACAAAGGGTCATGTTCTGATGGAGAGTGATAGTAAACATGTCTAGGAGAAAGTTAACCATAAGAAAATCACAAACTTGTGATGGGTTAAACGGTATTCGATTCCCCAATAGGAAAGGTTAATAGACAACAATTTTGGTTTTAAGTTACTCTTCATTGAGGAATTTATTTTTTGAGCTTAACTAAATCATAATGAAACATACTTACTTGTCACGTAGACTTTCAACTTTTACTAGATTCCTTAATCAAACTCATATTTTCTCCAAAAGACGAGTATTTAGGAGGACTTGTTCTCATTAAGAGTACTATAATCAACTTCTTGAGAATCACCTAATCCACAAAATAGAACTATATATTTCCCATGTATTTAGAAAAAATCCAAAACCAAAAATTGTTAGTATGAGTTCAGATAATCCACAAAAGTATAATCCTTTATAAAAAGAAAATCCATTATTAATCTCCAATGTTTTTCCCAAAAAAAAAACCAAAGTTCAACGAAGACCATTCGATAAAAAATTGTCCATAAAATTCTTCAAAGTAAACCAAACTAAGATTGAAACCCAAATATTTTATGTATTTAATCACATATTCTTCCAAGTTACAAATTAACTTTTATCTCCAAATAACATCAGTTTCTCTTAAATTCTCATATTGAAAAGTAATTAACCTAATCACATATCCTCCATGATAGGTTAATCAGTTCCATAGATAACCCAAAATAAACTTACTCTTGATTCCAAAAATCATCTAACTAAAAAAAATTAATCAAACTGACCAGGGACTTCACGAATTCCAGTGGTAGGCGATAAATTCCAGTCGCACTTTGGTTGTGGGTTCGATTCCCGCAGCTTTGTCCGATGCGACGGGTTGTCACACGGTCTGTGTGTTGTCCTTTTTCCATAACTATATAATTCTCAAATCATTCCCCAAAAAGAGATAAAATCATCAAAAATAACCATAACACAATTTAACCTCAATTTTATCTCATGCCTTTCACTTTCCATCATAACATATAGTAACCCATAATTACCTCAAAAGTAAGTATCATATAAACCATAATGGTTACCTTAATAATTATTACCTGAGATTCTACATCGATTGGTCATCTCGTACACGATGAATTATAGAACATACTAAGGTAAAAGTGGTTGATCATGACTCCTTGATAGTTGGTTTAGAACAACCACGAGTTTCCACATTGAATCCCCCATTTCATCCATTCTCTTAATCAGAGAACCACCACAGTTTCCTTCAAAACTATTGTCACTTTGGTGCCTGCTAGATCCATCCTTTCACTAAAAATAGAAATGTCAGTGTGAGTATATCAACAAAACCATTAAGTACTAATGAGTAAGATAAACACTAAGATATACTTACTCATTCACTTTATCTTAAACTAGGACTCTTTCTGAAATCCTAACCATTATGGTAATTTCACTTATGCTTAGAGAATACACAAATCTCTAAAGTTATCTAAACTGACCTTTGATACCAACTATAAGGCCCTAGCCTTAAACCTTACTTAATATTGAATTAAATGAATTATTCACATTGAGGATATTTTTAGGTTTAGAGTTTTAGAGAATTATATCATGAAACTTGCATTACATTCCACATTTAAACAAATTGGTTACATAAAAGACAGTATTCATATTTCCCATCAATGGAAACATATTTAAAATAAAACATGGATTATTTCTTGACACTTCCTGGACACTATCATCATATCATGTACCCTTCCCTTGACCTGTGAAAAACATTTCAAAAACATGGGATGAGCATAAAAATCTCAGTAAGGGATATAAAAATATGGAAAGGAAACATGAGTACATGTATACATAAGAATGAAATCATACTTTACCCATAAAACATAAGCACTTTAACATACCTCATAAAATCATGAATAAATCATAGAAATCATAAGACATAAAGGTAACTTGAGGCAATCATAACATTCTTACGTAGGGAGTAACCCTCTTGGTTACATTTGGAATACCCATCATAGTATATTCCCTAAATCTCTTCGGATAAACCTTAACGATTAACCCCTTCGCGTTACCCAATGCATTGGAGAGCTATATCGGGCTCACACGCCCTTAGTTTTTCACGGAACCACATGTCTTCATAATAATGCCCAAGAACCATAACATAATCGTATCACATAAAACATGCATAAAGGAAACATAAAATTTCCACTTTTCAATCACAAGATGTCAATACAACACATTGATATAAAAACATTATGAAAACCATTTTCAATACCAAAATAAAAGAAAAGTAAAACATGGTATTTATTTTTCTTTAAAAAGAAGGTATGGCTTTTAAGGGAATCCGAAACTCAAATAATGGTCATGGCGGTGGAGAAGTCGTTGTCGCTGCATACGTACGACAAAGACATTCTCTTTTGTCATTTAGTAAAACGCTTCGTATAAAAAATATTCCTTTTGGATAAACAAAAAAGTAAAAGGGGTTTATACACCGTATAAAAGAAGGTTGTGTATAAAACAAAATATGCCTGAATGAGTGGAGATTGAGACGAAGTCCCTTACAAAGACGGTATCCTTGGATTAAGGATAAATCAATTACATAATTATGTCTGACAAACTAATACACCAAATATAAGTAGATATTAAGTGTAAAACAATCAGATGTTATTCAGACATATTCATAGAACGACATATTCAAGGAGTACAAGCTTATGCCAAAGAATCAAAATTGGGTTAAGAAGTTCCCTTGCAAAAATTCGACAGCCTAACGGCGTCAATTCAAAATACAGAAAAAGATTTGATGAGAGATAAAGAGGGTATATCATCACTTGTACATAAAATTTAAATCACTAAGGATATAGAAGAACATATCCCAACATAATGTGAATTAAAAGACATAACAAAAGAAGTCTTTTAACAAGAGGAGGGTGAAAGGTTCTCTTACCGACATGTGTATCTTTCGAAACATACACCCCGTGAAAGAAGGAAAATACAAAATTGATGTAAATACTCATAAATGAATGTATATTACACAATGAGTAAAATAATGGTCAGTACATACACCACTGAAAGGAAATTGTGGCAAATGTAGCATAAATCTCACGGGAATAAAAGTGAGATGAAAAATCCCTTACGAAAACTCGGCAGCCTAACGGCGCCACTTAAAACTTCCAAAAATGGATTAATGAGATCAAATAGGGTCTCTCATTATATTAAAATAAAATTTACCGAAATAGGAATATAAAATAACACCCCCCATCATAAAAAATAGGATCTTAAAAGAAGTGACATAAAGGAGTGTACTTAAAAAGAAAGAGAGGGGTTAGATCTGTTACGAAAATTCGGCAGCCTAACTGCACCACTCAAAACTTCCAAAATGGATTGATGAGAGAAAATAGGGTCTCTCACCGTATGAACATAAAACTTATAGTAGGAGTAATATAAAATAACATCCCAATCATAATAAAGATTATCTTAAAAGGAATGACATAAAAGAGTGTACTTAAAAAGAAAGAGAGGAGTAGGATCCCTTACCTCGGGTCCGACTTGACTCGATCGTTCTTTAACGTCCTGAATAATAAACTTGAGTTAATTTACACAATATTAAGAAATTTTTTCAAGTTCATTATTCCTTTTATATCACTTATTTCCATGTTATAAACATTATGTAATCATTTATGTTAATAATGTTTGTTTTTTCGATATTTGGTTCTTAAGTTGAAAGTGGACTTCTTACAATTACATGTTGTTCGTGTGGTCAAAGGTTCATTATATCCAGAATGATATTCATGATTTGGATATCTTATATATAATATATATCCATAATATACATGTATTTATAATATTACATAATCATTTAGAGGTACGCAATGAAATGCATCGTTCATGGAGACGGTAAGCCGTATGTACGCATGAACGATACTTTCATTTCTATGTCATATTAATGGAATTAAAACTAAATGAGAGGTATGTATATTTTAATTCCAGAATTATATTCATCATTTATATGTAACATAAATCATATATAATAAATTTAAATCCATCCTTTATACATCCCACATATGGCATTAACGAATCAAATCACTTTGAGGGGGCGGTAGTCCGCACATCCTAAAATGAAATTATCGTGTTTACCCACAATGGAAAAAATAAAGGTATACCACAAAAGAAAGATACAGAAGCTTAAGTAAAACATAAACATATTATATATCATATATAAGTATAGTGACATCTTAATGGACACCTTTTAAGGTGTTATATGAGTGTTGAACAATCATCGTTTCGTGAGGCAGAAATTCGCCATCCACAAAAATAGTATGTTCTTTGACCATTTGATGCAGGTGTGTGTAGGTGTAACTAGAATTCTTCGTATAAAAACATTCTAGAATATTGAAGATACTGGAGTTGTTACAAAAGAAATGAATAAAAAGAGTTTATGGGGTTGGAGAAGCAAAATAAAACAAGAGAACACAAGTGAAGACATTACCTTAAAATCGGGTAACTCCCTTTGGTTTGAGCTCAAAGGCTTCCTTGGAAAGACTTATGCCCAAAGTGAGGATTTAAGGAGTAAGATAGGGATGTTGAGAGACAAAATGGGAAGGGGTTGGCCGAGCTAAAAGCTTTGAAAGTGTGGGTGAGGAGGTAGAGGTGGGGCCTTTTATAAGAGCAGAGGAGGGGCACTCTTGGAAAGTAAAGAAATGTTACTTTATTTGAAAATGAGTTTCGGATTTAAAAGGTCCCACATTGATATTATTCTAGGATAAGGTGATAAGGTTTTTAAATACCCCAATCCAATAGGTTTTGGACATGTGTAGGTCATATATTTTACATTATCTTTTCATTTTATTTAAATCCTTTATTAATGAGGTAATCGCTGCATCATTATGATGTCATAAATAATTTTATTTATATAATGTCTAAAAATTATAGAAAAATATCATTATGTAGGAAATATTTTTATCTTTCCAATGATATTTATAGTCAAATATCTGACTTGTATAACCCCATGTAAAAATTGTTTTAGTAAAACAACTCATGTTTGGGTCATTTTTACTTTTACATTAAATAAAAAGTTATTTATGTCATTTCCCAACCAAAGTGGCTCCATGGGGTCCCCATGTTGACCCATGGATTGTCTTGGTCGTCCATGAGACATCCAATAAGGGTAGTACATGTGTCAAGCTCATCTCATATTATTAAAACATTATTTTTACCTTAAACTACACTAATTACCTCTAATCGTGATTAAAAACATAAAAGTTACTATTCACCAAAAATTTATTTTAATTCCATTGAACCAAATTTTACTTTTTAATGACAACCATGTGTGTAGGATTTTTGAAATTCAAAACACAGAAGTGGTAAAATTTCATTTAAACGGAAAATTAGTTTTTATAAGTACCACTTAGTGGTTTCACTATTCATCAAAAATTGAAGTTCTTTAGAAAAATACCAAAACTTCACCCTAAGCTATATTTGATATTCCGAACTCAAAAATGAAGACTATTTTAAAAAATTCAAAACATATAAGTTTCATTAATTAATTTAATAATTAATTTCCGCTGTCAAAACAAATAGCGTGTTTTTAAGAAACAATAAGTATCAAAAGATTGACTCTAGTTTAAGTCCAATTTCAATGACCACAATTGGATTAAATGGTAAAAATATATTCTAATTGAACTTTAAAACCAAATCAAAATACAGTCTAATCATATAAATAAATTAGATAAAAAAGTGGTTTTGAATTAAAATACAACATTTTTCACTATTCATTAAAAAATGAACATTATCGGAAAAATACCAAAAAAGTTACACAAAATAAATTTTGATGTCCCGATTCTAAAGAAGAATTTTTTTTTTCAAATATAACACATAAAATTGTAAAAAAGTGGATTTAAAAGTGGTTTTCCATCGAAAGGTGGTTCATCGACCTTTTAAAGAATATTAGAATGTTTATGCTTAAAAATTGGATTCATTCGCATTTTTAATCCTCTAACATTTATTGTAAAGAGTAAAGATATTTGAAAAAATATATAATCATTTTGTAGTTAGTTCTGTTCATTCCTACCATTACAATGGCTAGGCATTAACTACCGTTTAAAATAATATTATTTTATTATTAGAGTGCAATGTAAGATTCTCATGAAACCTGTTGTTGCGTATTGGGTACGCCATCGACCATAGTGTCCCCTTTAAAGTTATATTAATATTTTAATCAAAAATATGGATAAATATAAAAATGTCATATTCTTTATTTACCTGGGGTGTTAAAAAAACACCATAGCAGCTAATTCCAGATCTTGTATAGGTCAATTTAACCCATGAGGTTTCAATTGACATAAATCATAAGAAAATACATAATCCTTTGGCATCAGGACGCAACCAAGTATCTTTAATGAAGGGTCATTATAGATGAAAAAGTCACCATTCCTAACAGGATTGCCCAAAACTAGATCATTTTTGAATATTTGTTTTAGTTCCTTGAAGCAATCCTAACACCTTCTCGTCTAGATAAATTAATGTTCTTTTGAGTAAACTTATTCACTGGTCTACATAGCCTAGAAAATGTTTCAACAAATTATCGGTGGTAACCCACTAATCCATAAAAACGTTGATTCTATATAACATTTTTAGGTCTTTTTAATTCTAAAAAAAATTTAGCTTTATTAGATTAAATAGTTACCCAATATTTATTAACAATATTCCCATGGAAAGAAATATTTTTCAATCAAGACTAACACTTACTAAAGTTTACATATAACATATTGTCTTTTACTGGTTAAAAATACCTTAAGTGTCTTTCATATTCTATGTGAATTTTATAGTATATAGATATATAATTAATAAAAAACACAAAAAATTATTTAAATATTAATGGAAGACTCTATTAAAAATATCAACAAATACAATTGGTGTATTTGAAAACCCAATGGTTATAACTATAAATTAATAAGGCATGTATCTTGTATGAAAGGTTTTATCTAGAATGTATTCTTACTTAAACTTCATCTGAGGGTATGACCACATTTTCATGACACATAAAATTAATTATTATTTTATGGTTTATTTATAACATAGGAGAGAACGTAGGTCATCTCTCAGGGAGAATTGATATGTATAGAGTGCGTATTATTAATAAAAATTACTAAAATAGGGGGTTGTTTTGAAAAAACTACTTTAAGAAACTAACTTAATTTAAATAGTCTAATAGTTGAGAAAGAAGTAGATTTTAAAATATATGATAAGTATGTGATCACTTCTAAGTTACTAAACCATTTGAAAAGTTACTTTTTCTTAATTGATTATTAGTTTTTGTTGTATTCCTTTGATTGAGGGCTAACCAAGATCTTGTGTACCCACATCCATAAAATGATGCAAATTTGACTAAACCTTGACATGACAATTGTATTGTAAAGTTCCATCCCCATATCAAGAATTATGGTTTTTCATGGAACACTGAAATCTCAAATTTTTGGGAAATAAGATGAGTCATATGTTTTCTAATTAGAACAATACAAGTCACACACTTAGAATTGCACACCGATCCATTTTAAAAGAAAGGTTGTTTCCATTAAATGTATAAAAACAAGTTAAGATACATAAAAAAGAATAATTAAAACCCAAAATATACACAAAACTATTATATAATTATGTTTTGGAACTCCCTTTTCTAGTTTCTATCTCCCTCACAATGATCACCCACCATTTTTTCCGCCATCGAGATGAGGAGGAAGCTCGGGTGGAAGACCTTCTTCATTATTGATTCAATTATGATGATAGAGGCCTCCAAAACATCTAGGGTGAGGAGATTGCTCCTAATAAACTATAAATTTCTAGCACTTCACTCCTTTTCTAAACTTCCAAATGTGGTTCCCTTGATACCTTTTTATAGCCAAAATTAGAAGTGGTTTTGGTCACCCATTTTTGGTAATACCACTTGTATCTATGTTTTCAGTTGGTAAATGGAATTTCTATGATTTCAATTAAATGCATGAAAACAAGTTAAGATACATAAAAAGAAAAATTAAAAACCACAACATTCACAAAACTAGTATAGAATTATGTGTCGGAAATACATTTTCAAGAGTGTATCTCCCTCGCAATGATCACCCACCATTTAGCACATCATCAAGGGGAGGAGGAAGCTCAGGCAGAACTCCTTCTTCATTATTAATCCCCCTATGAGGATAGATGACTCCAGAACTTCTAAGATGGGGAGACTACTTCTATGTAACTATAAATTGGCAGCACTTCACTCCTTGACCGAACTTCCACATCATGTGGCCATGGTGCCTTTTTATAGCCAAAATTTGAAGTGGTTTTAGGAACCTAGTATTTGTAATACCACTTGTATCTTGGGTTTAGGTTGGTAAATGTCATTATATAGGATTTTTAAAAAATAAAAATGTATTTCCCCACCTCATTACTATCTCCACTAAATGATTGGAATCATTTGGAGGCCTAAAAATTAAGATATGGATGAAACACAACACACCAATTTTGACACCCTATAGATTTGGTGTCTTTGATAGATCAGTCTTGATGGGAAAATATATGGATGAATTGGGATTGGGTTCCTTGAGATGAGTTTTATCCATTTTAATTTTTGATTTTTCAACAAAATTTCATCCCATTTGGATATACGGATTTAGAAAAATGTGCAAAATAGTGGATATGTGTCCTTGAGCTTCCATGCAGATTAACCCATTTTCCTTTTGGATCATATTCGACCCTCCAAATCACCTCCATATATAATGAAATGAACAAAACAAGTAACATTTCCTATTTAAATAATGATAAACAAAAAATAATTTAATCAAAATTAATATGCAATTTGTTATTATATTTATAATTTTTGATACAAAACTAGTTTAGCACAACGGCGTAATGGTGAAAATGAAACAGTGAATTGTGATGTGATAAGGGTACCCTGACCTAAGATCAATATTTAAATAATATTTCCATCCATAGAGTTATCACTAATTTAGTAAACTTCCCAAAATCAACCATATTAGTATCAAATAATTTTCCACACCTTTTTACTTTTAATCCATATGATTTCCTTCCTTCATTCCTACATGTGGATATGTAGTCACATAATGAACTATCTCATTAAAATTAATTAATATTTCCATAATATTTTTATTATTTTTTTCATAATTTCAATTTTATTCACAAGCCACATGTCCAAAAATATTTCATTGAAAAACATTAAAGATTTTATAAGAAATTCTTTGGGGTTCCCTTTTCCACACTTTTAAAAATAGGGAAATTTTATTATTTTTTCCTTTGTATTTTTTCAATGGATTCTTCCCCATTTCCTTACACCCATACCTTTTCTTATTCTTCATTTCCTGGAATACATAATCATCATAAAACTAAATTTCTACCTTTTCATCCCATCAAATAATGTTCTAATTAAATTTTAATTTAGGGGATACCAATGTCCTTCAATTCCGTAGATTCAATCATGTGTAAAAGCGATTAATTTTATTATCAATATCCCTGATAACATTTTTTGTGTAACTCTCTGGTAAGGTCATGTTTTCTTCATACATGACCACTAAATCAACCTCCCTCTATATCATTTCAAAAAAAAAATTCCATCATAATTCGAACAACCATAGGAAAATATTTCTTTAGGAAAATATTAATAAATTAAACCCATTACAATGTATCAATCTATTATCTTTCTCTAATATTCTTAATATTTTACCAATACTTATCAAATTCACCATAAAATTATTAAATAATAAGTGTTAAGTTTTTTTCCTCTGAACAACACTTGATTTTGAGTATATTTTTCAGGTATTTAATCTATCAATCCGTTTTCATTAGGTCAGAAGATCTATTGAATAATAAAGGGTGTTGTCTCATGAAATTCACTAATATATATATGTTCATTTTTGGTGAACATGGATTATCTCTCACATAGATACCACCATAATTTATATTCTATGTTAATTGATTCATTATAGCTAAAAACTTCTCTATTAAAATTTTAATCATTCCAGATTGTTGATTCATAAGTATATTGTATTCTCGGTGCCTTCTTATATCAGCTTTTTTATTACCTTTTTGAAAACCCATTCTGATCTGACATATTTTAGATGAAGTAGAATTATAATCTTCAATTTACATATCATGATAAAAATAAATTATAATAAATTAAGGTTACTTATTTACATTATCATAACCTATAAAATTATCTAAACTATTCCACTAATACCAAATATATGGGCCCAATCATTATTCAATCCATACTTTTATTTTTAAAACAAGAATCCATTTTCTTTCATTACTAAATATCCTTTTTGGTTTAGAGTTTTATTTAATTAGGTCATGAATCTCACATAATAATCCCATTCATTATAAATTTTACACTTCCAAATAATATCTATTTTTTCTATAACGAAAATTGTTAAATGTAAAAACATGTTTTCTTTTCATGAAAAATATTTAATATTTTCTAATTTACTTCTTGTTTTTTCATAATATTCATTAAATATTGTTAAAAACATTTTCAAATATGGGATGAGAAAAAAATAACATTAATGGACATAAAAAAAGCACATTTTTTTCCATTTAAAAACCATGAGATCATAAAAGAGTGTTTTCCTTTAACATAGTAAACCTTGAGATAAAATAATCATTTATCTGCACATAAAATCAATTTTACTTCCAAAATATTTTCATAAAAAACTATAAAAATATATATTTTAAAAATCATAATCATGAGATTATATAAGAAAACATGTAAACCCATAAAAAAAATTTATTCATACTTTTTTTACCAAAATGGGCATAAACATTCCTTTAAAATAAAAGATCATTAGCTTACCTTTTGAAATAAAAAAACTTCCATGAAAACTCTTTAGCTTACCTTTGGAAATAATATATAGAGAAAACTTACAGGAAACCTTAAAATAACCCTTAAATATGGAATAACCATTATAATTTACTTATAACTTAATTTTCTAGAGAATATAATCATTACTAAATTCATTGGATAGCTATATCGAGCTCACATGTCATTATGAGCTATATTGTGCACACCCATCATAATGAGATACATTAGGATCCTTAAAAATCATAAATAATTTTTAAGGAACATAAAATTCATAAAATACATAAAATATTGAATTTATAGCATCATACTTATAGAAACTTTCTTTTAGACCCATAAGTAAAACATTTTTGGATATTGATTTGTCCCTTTCCTTTAAAACCCAATTTTCAAAACTAAAATTCCAAGAAAAAGGGAGTGAGGGTTTTTCTTTAAAAAACACGGAATATTATAAAGTAATCCCATACATAAAATAATGGTTAAGGTAGTGGTAAAATTTGTTGAACTCATATATTTTAAAATAGAACAATTATTTTTCTATTTGTAAAGTATGTGAAAACATTTCATAAAAATATTATTTTTGAAAACCTTTGTGTGGAAGTAAAAATTGTCCTTTATAAATATTTCATGTCCATATAAATACATAAATAAAATAATTTTAATAAAATGAATGTGGAAGGAAAATATTTAGAAAATAAATCTTTAAAAACATTTAAAATGAGGTTTTAAAGTAATATACCCCATATCTCATGCCTAAAGCATCACATGCATTATTTAACTTCCTAATTAATAAAATTACATTAAATATTTATTTTAATAGAAACCTTTTCATGTTTATTATTCATTTTATTTTATTTATTTCCATTTTTTATTTAATTACTTAATCAGTTAAATTTACATCATACGTTTTGACGATATTCAACTCATATATATAGAATGAATTTGCTATGTCGACTTTGGTGAAATAAGTAATTATTATATCATATCCATAATATTAATCATGAAATAATTGATAGGGTATGGCATTTCCATTGGTACCATGCCTACACAGCTCGGCATAGGATAGCTAGCATGCCATCCACACTAAGGTGGATAGCTAACAACATGAAATTGGCTAGGGAGGGGATGTTCTAAGTTGTCTTTTTTGTGTTGATTTCCTAATTCCTATGGGTCATGTAATGTCACATAATACTTTAGGCAATCTAAGGGTTCCCCCTCATACCTTTAAAGGGGGATTGTTAAAAATCAATAAAAATTGAAGGCCTTCGGGACATTTAGGCATGTGATGTGGTTACAAAAAACAAATCACATCACTTTGTGGAGGTGGTAATCCACACATATATATAAACGATGTTATCATTTTTTAATGGATGGAAATGTAAGTAATTATAAGATATATTATATTTAAAAAATTATAAAAAAATTCACTCATATCATATTTATACATGAAATCTATCATTATAACATGTTTTGACAGGTGCTTATAGAAAATTAATTACATTGTTTTGTGAGGCGGTAGTCCTCCATTCAGATGAACAACAATTTCATTTCCCATTTCATGGAAGACGAGATTAATATAGGTTATTAAATTAATATAAAATCATATATAAGTATATTTAAGATATTTTTTATTATTTCATCATTTTTTTAATAATATTTTAAGTAGGTAGAAGAATAAATAAAACTATAACATTCGTTTAAAAATTACACAAATTCTCCATAAAACCTTCATTTCTCTACACCTTATGATATAAAAAGTTAGTATTATGCCCAAAATAAGACCTATATAACATGTTTAGGGGTTTTAGGAATGAATTTTGTTATATATTTTATAATATATAGATCCCAAATGGTGTTTGGAGAAGAGGAGAGGAGGTTCTCTTTTTTAACTGAGGGGAGGGGAATTCTTTGAATTTATTAAAGTATTAAATTAATATAAATTAATTTTCAAGTTCCAGTCACTCAAAATTGATATACGGTTAATATATGGTGATACTAATTTGAATTAATCACATTTAATAAAATTTGGACGTGTTTATATAATGTTTCTACCCTTATCTCTTTGTTTTGACCCCCATTAACCCTTTTAACTATTACGATGATATCAATGTTTTTTAAAATTCAGTGGTCTATAAAGTTACTATAAAAAGAATAAAGACCGATAAATACACCATGTTTTATATTTAAAACCATATATCGTTAAAATTTCTATATATATAATTTTTATGAATTCTAAATCATTTAATAAATGT
The DNA here is from genome assembly GCA_963277665.1 of Viscum album. Lineage (NCBI taxonomy): Eukaryota > Viridiplantae > Streptophyta > Magnoliopsida > Santalales > Viscaceae > Viscum > Viscum album. Next base: position 1,465,935,406 of record OY728123.1, read on the forward strand.
CTTTTTATTATAAGATATCTTTAATGACATGTTCGGAAATATTCATTTAAGTACACATTGAAAACAACATGACATAAAATTAATTTGAATATAGCAATTTAAAATAACACTAAAATGTTATTTTTATCTTTAAAATTCCTGTGAAACTATAAATCAATGAAAAAATGTTAGTTTTGGTGTTTTTAATATCATTTACTTGATTTTTTACTACTTGAACAAGCACAAAATTAGCGTTGCCCAAGAATTTAAGGTAATTTTATCATTAATAAAAAAGGATCATGATAAAAAAATTAATTCTTCTTTAAAATAGCCATTTATATCCACACATAATTTTTTTTATCTATATAACAAAATATTTTATATATTAAAAGAAAAAAGTGAAAATTTTTAATTTACCTTTTATACAAATATTAAAAAGGTAAAATTCAATGTTAAATAGAAAAAAGGTCATATTTTTTATGTTTGAATGACTAGGGATCAAATATAATAATATAATTTAATAAATAAATGTTATTAATGAATTTTATTCTATACCACATTACTTTAAAACCTAATTAACTCATTTTACCTGTATTGTGGTAATAAAAAATTACTGTTGTTTCTATGCATAATGAGAAAAAATAAAAGGGGTATATTTTCCATATTTGGACCTTATAACACCAAATATAGAATTCATTTTTAAAGATTAATTTTCTGGAATTGGACTAATTTAATTTAATATTAATCCACAAAATGTGACGAAAAATAATTTTTTAGAAAAATGCATTTCAGGTATTAAAATATATTTGTAAAAAATTCAAGTATATAATTCATTAAAAATACCATAATTGAATTTTTTTAATAAAAATAGGATAATTATATATTAAAATTAATCCAATATAAAATTTATCTTTTTAAATACTTGACAATAAAAATAATTTCCCAATAAAAATTAATATTTTTTACTTTTCACCAAAAATAGAAATTTTCATAAAATTATCATAAATTCATCCTAAGATAGTTTTTGACAAGGTGAATTCAAAAATTAAGTTCATTTTGTAAAATAAAAATCATATAATATATAAATAAGTATTTTAAATTAAATCATATAATTCATGAAAAAATACAATTTGTTTAAAGATAATACTTTTTCCATTTCACTAAATAATTACTTAATATTCATATATTGAATATACTCTATAAAATATAATTAGTGAATATCAATAAGATATGAAATGATTAATTCTAAAAAATTTTGAGTTGTCACATAAACCTCATTTAATAAATTTAAATTTATTTTCATTCTATACCAGGATCATGTGAATTCTTATCATATCGTATATTATCCACTTATAATATTTCAAATCCCATTTGTTAATAAATCCATATTTAAATCACCATTTCTGTGTGATAATTGTTTCATTTTTCATGAAAACTTTGATTATGAAGTTTTGGTCCTTATACATTAATCATCATTCCATAATCTCCATAATTTTATTAGTCCTTTAATAGAATATATATTAATAATATAAATATATATAACCAACCATAAAAGGTAGATATAGAAAAATAATTTATATCGTTTGTGGAGACAGTAGGTCATACGTATGCATGAATGTTGTTTTTATTTTCTAATAAAAATAATTAAAGAGAGATAAATATTATTTTATCATTGAAGAACAATAATTATATAATAAATAATGTATATATTCATTAAATCTATCCTTATTATCATCCATGTAAATTGGAAATAAAAAATGTATAACATCCCTTCTTGGAGGTGGTAGTCCAGATGTGTGCATGATTATTGTTATCATCTTCTATTAGATAAGAAGGTGATAAGGTAGATATGATATTATAAATAAAAAATAAAAATTATTTCATTAATATAATATATAAACTTTAAACCCATTATAATAACCATATATTTATGATAGTGATGGAAAATGAATTGTATCACTATGTTTAGGTGATAGTCCACACATATTCACAAGAAATGCTTCCACTCCACATTTGATAAAAAAAAGTGGGTGAATAGTGGTGGTTACATTGTCATAATAATATTTAAATATATTTATGGTACTGAATTTATTATTTTATGATGGATACCATATATTTAGAGGAGGTATAAGAAGAAATAATTTGAAAGAGGTTGTGTAGGATGATTACATCTCCTTCAATTGGCATCATTTATATCCTTTCATATTGAAACATAGAATGGTATTTTTTGAATAATTAAACCACTAATTTTAATATAGGAAATTTTTTAATATAATTGTTATGGTTTTGGTCGAGCTACATGGCTCAATGTGGGGGTAAATAAGAGAAATAAAGGATGTCCATTTATATGTAGGGGAGAGGACACACTTGTAATTTCTTAAAAAAATAAAATATAACAATGTCATACTCATAAAACATGATCCCAAATAAATAGATATTAAAAGTTTGGATAGTATGAAATTAAAATATGTATATGTTATAGGATCTAGATAATTATAATCAGAAAAATATCCCATATCACTTAGTTTAACCCCCAGTAAACCCATTTTAACATTAACCGCAATGACGAATTTTTAATTTGTTCTGTTTATTATGACCTAAAATAAAATCATAATCACTAAAATACTTTGAAATTATGACTAAAATTTGGAATAAATTTTATCAAATTAAATTCAAAGAAGTTAAATAACTTAATTTAAAATTAATCCCACCAAACGCTATGAATAGTTGTTTTTCAGAAAAAATGTTTTCTTTAGAATAAAAAGTTTTTATACCAAAATACAATATATAATAAATTCCAATGAACATAATTAGATTATTAATAATATAAATTAACTAGCTTTAATTTAAATTTATTTGAAAACAAAATGTATCTTTATAAATTCATTAAATGAAAAGACGGTTTTCAATATATATAGTATATTTCATTATTCATCAAAGAATCTATATTTTTACAAAATTCTCAAAAATTCACTTAAAGATAATTTTGAATTTATGATTTAAAAAATTAATTTCATTTTTTAACAATTTAGTAAAGTGGATGAAATTATTTGTATTATTTATACCCTAAAAAGCAATATATCCAATTTTTAGGGAAAAATGTATTTCTAAAGAATATAATTACTTTACTAAAAATTATTTATTTATTTATTAATATATTTACTTTATCTAAAACCATTATGAATATGTTTTAAATTTTTCATCCTTATTAATTATTTCAATTTCATAGCAAGTTTATTACGATATTATCTTTTATAGTTCATTTAGATTCTGGGATTTGATGTATCATAATATATTGAAGAAATTAAATTTATTTAAAGAGAAATATATCATAAAATCTCTATGTTGTACATTTTACCCCCTTTAAAATGAATTTTTAACACAAAATTTGGTCCCTCTAATACATACAAATGATGATATATCTATTTCATCACATCCTTATGTTCTAATGTATCTTCTTCAAATTTCTGATTCTTATAGAGAACTTTAACCATATGAGAATTATTTTTCAATATAAAGTTTTATCTATGATCCAGTATTTCAATCAATTGTTCTTCCAAAGAAATATCATTATATTGTGGTATATTTTTATATTCATTACATGTGAAGGATCTGGTGTAACACCCCCAAGATTTTAAAAGAAGAACATCATATTCGATAGTGTATAAAAACCACATTACCAAATGTAGAAGAGAATGTAACATCCCAAGACATTGATATATATATATATTAAATAAATTCAATCTCTTTGATATATTTCAATCCTTGAAACATCGTGTTTGAATAAAACACGATAATCTATTATAATATTATTATTTTGACATAACCATTATAACCTAGCCGTTAAGATGGTGGATATGAATAGTAATAATTAAATTATTAAAATTATATGGTTTAAAAATGTAAAAAAATAAACTAAAAGGTTATATAATAATTAAAAATAAAATAAAAACCATTTTAAAGAGAAATAATTGTTTTCTGAAAAGCTATATTTCTCTAAAACGAGGATTAGTCACACTTCACACACAAAAATTAAAATTAATCTTTAACATTTTTTAGAAACTTTTTTTGAAAAAATAAATTTATTTTTTAAAATATAAATGTCGAAAATTATATTTGGGTTAATTTTTGAATTTTTTTTGAAAAATATAATTTTTTAATGAGTGGTAAAAAATACTAATTTTTAATGAAAACTATTTTTTTGTTTAAATTATTTACAAAGTTAAAATATATTTTAAATCAATTTTAAAGAAAAATGAGTCCAGATATATTACAATTTAACTAATTTAGGTCATTTTAATTAATTTTATATTTAATTTTTATATTAAAACATTATATACTTATATGAATGTTCTCTTTGTAAAACCTCTCTTTCATCATGTTTACTATTAATTTAAAATTGAATTATGCCACTTATGTGAAATAAATTTGGAAAATATATTACATTTTTGGAATAACAATAATTTATATTATCTAATATGTTAAACTTAATTTTTTCTGTAATGGAAAGTGAAAAAGGTAAAAATAAATTACCACAGTTATGGTAAAAATTGGTTTACAAAGGTGGTCAAACTAAGAATATAAGGGTAAAATGACCTAAAACTTATAAAAAACCATTTTATGGCCATATTTCAATCATATAAACTATATTATTTGATATTGTCCCATTATTTTGGCTTTTTATGGTAAAATTTGGGGTATCACTTTATTTTAAAAAAAATCCATGTGTGTCCTCTCCCTGACTTATAAAAGGTCACCCCCTATCCTCCACTCTTCTCACATATAAAACCATTTAGATCAGAAAACCCATACCAAAAAACCTTCCATAATTCCATTCCCACTTCTTAGAATCCTAATTCTTATTGTTAATCACTCTTAATAAGTTTTTATGTATAAACCAAAAGAGGCTCTCTGAAGAAGAAATTAAATTCTTAAATGTGTGTATTTGTTTTATTTATTTTTTTCACCTCTTTAAAAACTTATTCAATAATAAAATTATAATAACACTAGTATATATTATATACTGAGATGTTATTATTTTAATTAAAATAAACCATATCCATCTCCATGTCCCTCAAATGGGAAACAAAATTGTTGAACGTATGTATGTCGAACTATCTCTTCTTGAAGCGATGTAATTCATTTTTAACATAAGCTCTACATGAAATGTATTATTTTTAAATATAATGAATATAAGTTATTTTTATAATATAAACATACTTATAATAATATAATATCACATCTAACTTCTTTCCTTTTAATTCATTGGAAAAAATAACGATGCTTGTGTATACGTGTGGAATACCGCCTCCACATAGCGATGTGAAATGTTTTTCTTTTTATTTTTACATAGATGGTAATAAAGATTTATTTAATTAATATAAACTCTATATATAAAATAATAATAATTTTATTAACATTATTTAAAATTTTATTTCCTTTTTTCCATACTTCAGAAAAATGGGGAAACCATTCATGTATAAGTACAATCTACCGTCTCTATGAATGGTGTAATCCATTTTACATCTCTAACTTTAATTGATTACTCTAAATACATATATATTGAATATATATGATATTTGTATCATGGTTAGGGGTTTCTTGTCTCACTTTTACTTCCCTGAGACATACATCATATTCATTAATTATCTCTTAATGTGGTGTATATACTACCCATATTATATGTTATATCATGAATATATCTATCTTCATGGTATTTAATTATTCATTTGAAGAGTATTTTTTTAGGGGGATTTGGAATCCAAAGTTTCCAAAGTGGTAATAGATTATTTCGCAATCTCATTATTATTAAATATTTTTTTGAAATCTCCCTTAAGGTAATTATATTATATTTATATCTCAAACACATTATATTTTATTCCCAAATTGCTATTCAGGGGATTTTTCATGTAATAGTTTCATTTCATAACTCTTTGGTACCTAAAATGGTAAGGAAAATGATTTTAATAAAATATTATTTATTTATCTCTTTCCTTAAAAAAACATTTCCATCAAAATCCATGTTTTCTAAATATGTTTTCAAAACAAGTTTTTAACCTTTTTAGAATGATTTATTAAAGAAAATTTTTCCCATTTTTACTTTTTACAAAAAAAAATTAAGGGATTCTCCAGGTCATTTTCAAAACAAGGCTTATTTGTATATTCCCAAAAATGTGAACAAAATTTTGTTAATGTGTGTGATATTAATAGAGTTTTAAACTATCATGAACACTCAATGTTTTAAAGATTATTTTACAATTTTTAAACGTTTAATTTCAAATAATATTATTTCCAAAATATTTTGTAAACATTTTTTGAAAAATTATTTTCAAATTAAAAGGTAGTTTTCCTCAAAAAAATATTTCCATTTTATGGTATTTCTATCCGTCAATAACATAAACCTTTTATTATATTTATGAACTAATTGGGATATGTTTTATTGATATTATCCTTATTCTTTCTATGGATAGATTATCGTTGGTTTTCTTAAGGATGAATAATTTTATAATCATTCATCATATTACACAAGATGGTTTATTGATTATTATTATTTGATAGGTGTAAGTATTAACTATTTGTGTGTTAGTTTTCAAATATTAATGTTTATATAGATTATGTTTCACCCCATTCATACAAGGAATGCATTGGACATAGTATGTAATTGGTGGGGCCGACTATAAATAGCCACCTGATGGATCGAATGGTCCCATGATACAAATTTGTTGGAAATATTAAATGGGTTTCTACCCATATATTTAAACTATCTTTGGAAATTTCATGATAGTAAGTTTTAAATTTCAAAAATTATTCATTACATAATTATGAGATCATTTATCGATAACCATGTGATTATTAAATTAGTTAGAATATATATGCATAAGTTTTAATATTATGTGATTTTTTATAGGGATTTATTTGATAATCATTTATTTTTACCTTATTATGATCATTTTATTGATTAAATGACATTTTTTTAGTTATTTACATTTCCATGTTTATTATGATTATTTATTCACAGTATCTTCAACTGTTTAAATACCCTTACTAGTCATCTACGTTCACCCCTTTATTAAGTGTTATTTCCCTTAGGGTACCAGAAACAGTTTTGTGAATGCTATGTAGAAATAATCTATGAGTAATGATGGAATACTAAAATAAAACACCTTTTTTATTTTATGTTTTTAAATTTTAATGTGAATTTCAAACTTGTTTCTTGTTTATCATGACCACTAAATTATTTGGTTCTTCGGGGTGTAGTTTCATGTATAATTTTCCAATTTAATAATGTAACCACAATATTTGGGCTACTAGGGTTTGGGTCTTTATAGTTAATATCATAGAAAGTTTAGTAGAAACCTTGGGAACTCTATTTAGGAAAAAATTTATTTAGGAATATTAACTTATGACTAAATTTGAGGATAATTATAATTATAGGATAACATCCTAAAGTATTGGTAAGGTATAGAATATGTGTCTTTACTATCAATACATCCCTATATGGATAATACAAGTGGATGTGGTCCTAGAACAAAGGTACCTAGCGGTAATAACATTAAAAATTGTGCATCCGGCATGACTCAAGAGTTACTTGGTACACAACAATGAGCCTTTCTATGCACCTAGTTTAACACTCCCTGGTGATATGCCAAACATTATCAACATATGAGGACATAGTATCATGTGCTATAAATATAGAGAAATAATTCTCCAAGTATTATGGATTCAAAAATAAGATAAGAAGAGGTATATAGAGAAAATGAATAATAAATGGAAGAAGGGAACATATGATAAATGTAGAAAGAAACAACCAAGTACTTTCTTGAAAGGAATGAGAGTTTTCTATAAATGTGAAGATAAAGACAACCAGGATTTTATATAGTTTAAGAAATAAACATTTTATGTTTAGTTTTTCAACTATAAAGAGATGGGTCACTATTTAGATTAATTCTCCAAGAGTTATGGGAATGTACCTTATAATAATATAATGGATTAAAGTCAAGCTTATTTTATTACTACAACCGAAGTGGAATGATTAAAGATATTTTTTTGGATTGATGAGTAAATTTATAATATTATTTTATAAATGTTATTTTTATTATTATAACTATTAAAAGTATAAGGATGTTAGTGAAATACGTTTTCTTTATGTATTTAAGAGCATATGTTAAATGGTATTGATAACCATGTAAAGTTATTCGGTGGAAAGTTTAAATTCCTAGAAAAAACGTAATTGGGGAAGGTAAAACATTATATGTTTTCTATGTTGAGATAATAATGATAATTTTATGTTTATGGGATAATATTAGTGATTTTGAAATTAATTAGTTATTTTATAGTATATGTCATATTTACTAGAGTTTACAATATGTTTGGATTTATAGAGAATATTCGACAACCTGAGATTTTATATTTGAAATTGTTCATGTTTTCATTGTGGTTTTATGGTGATCAATGTATTATCATATTTGGAATCTAAAATTAAGAGTCACTTTATATTTTTTGGGGAATATAATTTTGATTAGGGAACTTCCTTTTAATGTTTTGGATATTCAATTTGGTCATACATATTTGGGACAATTCTTAATTTTAACCATTTGAGAAATTGATTAATTTAAATTTTAAGAGTTACTATTGAGGTATTATTGATTAATGTATTATATTGGAAAGTGTTTTTTAACCATTTTAGTTTTGGAAAATATATTGAGACTAAAAAAAGGAATCTCCATTGTTTTATTGATTAAATGGACCATTAAATATAAGTTTTATTACTTTAGGTATAAAAATTCCTATTGTATATTCATTTCTTGGAATAAGTGGTGAAGTAAGAATTGATAAAAGCAAAAAAATGATGATGTTGTGCCTATAAAATATAAATATATCAATTAAGTACGTTCTATTATGTTCTCAGTCTAGATTGTAAAGAAATTCCTCAACTCTAAGAAAATGACCTTGAAACAAAAATATTATTATAGAATCGTCCTTTTGGATGAATCAAATGGTCCCATAACTTATCACGGATTGATGGTTTTTTGGTTTTTGGCTTCCTATTTATCATTCAATTTATTGTTATTAGTGACCTATTTCACCCCCTATTATTATTTAGGAATTATGTTTTTCATGCATTTCTATATCTTTACTTCCCACCAATATTGTCCTATATGAAAACCTAATTATGTGATTCTTCCAGATGAATTTTATAATTCCCTTTAAATCTTCTCAAGAGGATTTTTTTATTAAACCTTTTAATTATTTTGGAGTTCAAGAAGGGTGTTTTAAAATATCAAACCCTTGATTGTTGAGATCCATGTTAATTTTCAAGGATGTAATTTATTTAAGGGGTCCAATGTAACACCCTAAGAATTTAAATGAGGAACATCATATTTAATAGTGTATACGACACAAAAAACCAAGATTAGAATATAATTCAACACCCATATAAATTAATATATATTTATTTTTAAATTAATTTAATCTATTAGATAGGTTGTAATGCATGAAACACTAGGTTTGAAGGAAACACGATAATCTTTTAAAATATTATTTTTTAAACATAACCATTATAACCTAGCCATTAATATGGTGGGTATAAATAATAATAACTAAATTATTAAGATTATATTGTTTACATATATATAAAATAAATTCAATTGTTATATATTTTTTAGAAGTTAAATAATAACAATTTTAAAGAGAATGAAATTTTTTTTGAAGAACTATATTTTTCTAAATGGGTGATTAGTTTTGTTTTTAACACGAAAATTAAAATTACTTTTTAACAAATTTATAAAATTTATTTGAAGAAAAAAATTCATTTTTGAAATCTACATGTCAACCAATTAATTGGTAGATTATTTGATAGTTTTATGAAAGGATTATTTTTGGATAAATAGTGAAAAAAATTTGATTTGTATTGAAAAATGAATTTTCAATTAAATTATTGAAAAAAAAATTAATTATATTTAAAATGTTTTTGATGTTAAATAATTGAATATGTATTCAACACAATTATGAAAAACTCATTATATCATTATATATTAACCTATGAAAAATAAATAGGTTTCATAAACACCTCATTATCATATTCATAAACCATCCATAGAAAGAATAAAGATGGAATCATTGGATCATATTCACATTACTGAATAAGAATTATCAAATGATGTTATAATAGATAAAAAATTGTCTTTGAAAAATCAATGTAATTTTTACTGATGAAAGTAACCTTTTCATCTCGAAATCACTTATTTATAATATAAAAATTAGTAAATACTTAGGAAATCATTTTGTTTGAAAATAAACTTGGAAAATTATAAATAATGATTCAAAAAACATTTTTCAAGAAGGAAATTCTATACATTCCATGAATTTTAGAATAAATATTTCATTCAAATTTTTGGTAAAAAGTAAAAGTATCTCATTTGGAAAATGAAAATAATATTCCTTTTGAAAAATATTAAGAGGAAGTAAAACATTGGTAAAAATGAATTTAAAAATAATATTAGAATATGAAAAAAAAATACTTGAAATTTTTTTAAATAAAATATTTACCTGAAAGAAATATATTCTTAAATAAATATGAAATAAAGTATATTTTTATTAAAAACATTTTCCAAATTATTTTATTTACCAAAGAGATGAAAATGGTACTATTACTTAAAATTTTCAAGGATAACCATAGGAGAATAAAATGAAAGATTCCTATCAAATATATTATAAAGTGATTTCCTTTAATGGAAATTCAATCTTAAATCGTCCCTATAATTGTGAGATTGAAAAATAAATCCCTTACCTCTTGTTCAACATGTTAGAAATCACTCTAAATATAAGGAACTGGTCCCTATTTAATCTATAATTTGATTTTTCAAAAAACATAATTCATGTTATTTCATTATTGAAGATATTTTAATGTTTATAGCTTTAGATAATTCGTTTATATACCTTATATAACAAACCCATACCTTAAAAATTGGACACTTCCACTTAGAATCCATTTTCCCCTCAATACAAGACAATAAAATTAAAACTGCTTTTCTTTTCATGGTTATTTAAATATTTTAAATTTGAATTATTCTTTTCTCTAAATCATCCTTAAAACCTAATAAAAATATTCATAAATATGGTATGAGGATAAAAATATCACTAATGGACATAAAATAAGAATAAAGAAACATGTTAGTCAATTTTAAAAAAAATGATATCATGAAATAGATTTTTTTTCCTTTAATATACTAAACGTTGGGCTCAAATAATCATTTACTTATATATGAAATCATATTTACTGGAAAAAAGTTTTTCATAAAATACATTATAAGTTAATATTAAGGAAAAAATATAATCATGAGGGTTTCCTAGAAAACACAATATCTCATAAAAACATTTTCTTAAAATCATACCTTTTACCCAAAAGGGCATAATATTTCCTTAAAAAAGATAATCTAATTACCTTTTAAAATTGAATTATTTTCATAAAAACTCATTATCATTCATAGAAAAATCATATACATTATATTCTAAATTGTATTTAATGAACCCCTTTAAGATACCTTATAATAATCCTTATAATTATAATAAACATTATGTTAAACTTTCAATATAATTTTGTATAGAACATAATCATTACCCAATTCATTGGAGAGATATTTTGAGCTCACCCATCATAACAATTATATAAGTTTCTCCAATCATAATGATCTATATCAGTCTCACCTTTCATAATAAAAAATATCCAAGGACTATAACATGCATCAAATACATAAAATATTTGATTTCTATCATCAAAATAAAAAACAAATATCATTTTAAACCCACAAGAAAAACAATTATGAATATTGATATATCCATTGACTTTAAAAACCAATTCTTAAAACTAAAATTCCAAGAAAAAATAGAATTAGGGTTTTCCTTTAATGAAAATATGGAATATTATAAAGGAATTAAAATATAAAATTATAGTTATGGAAACAAGAAAAGTTGTTAATGTTGTATACTTTAAAATAAACTATTACTTTTGAATTTGTTAAAGAAAGTAAAAAAGTTTACATTATAATCCATTCATGTTCATATAAATACATACATAATATAATTTTAAGAGTATATACAATGAAGAAAAATATTTATAAATTAAAATTTTAAAATTATTTAAAATATGGTTTTTAAATTAAAGTATCACCCGCCTCAAGTTTAAATCCTCACCTAGGTTCCTTATCACCTGGAATAATAAAATTCGGTTAAATATTTTATTTCTCAAGAACATTTTCTATGTTTATTATACCTTTTATTTTATTTTTTACCATGTTATTTTTAATTACTTATTTAATTAACTTCACATCGGAAGTTTTGATGATATTTAGCTCATATATCCCAAATGAATTTAGTAGGTTGACTATGGTCAAAGTGGTAATTATTAGTTAATATCAAGAAAAATAGTCATGAAATATTTATATTTTTTAAAAATCAATTATACTTTATAACCAACCATGAAATATGGTTATCTAAAATGAAATATGCTACAACCATTGAGATGTTATGTCTTTCATACACATGAGTAACATTAGAATTTTTCAGTGAACATTATGGAAAGTAGGTAAGTATCATTTTAAATTTATGTAATTATGATTATATCTTAAATATAATATTATTTCATTAAATTTTCTTATATATAGTATCCATGTGATTTGGTCATTAAAAAAAATCACATCCCTATGTGGATGTAATAATCCACACATTCGCACAAATGATGTTTTCATTTTTAAATGGATGAAAAAGTAATAAATTGGATGTTAAATTATCACAAAAAAAATTATAAATATGGAATGAATAATATATATATATATATAAATTAAATACATCATTATAACCATTTTTGAGTGGTGGTTATGGAAAAAAATTTACATCCTTTTGTGAGGCGATAGTCCAGTGTTCACATGAGCGATAGTTTTTTTCCCAGTTTGAGAGTAGTGGAGATGGATACAGAATAATACATAAATATAAAAAAATATATAAAAATATAATTAAATTTAATATACTTTTTTAACATTTTATCATTTTATGAGAATACTTGAAGGGGGAAACATAAGAAATAAAACCAAAACATTTGGTTAAAAACCTATACATCTTCTTCAGACAACATTCATTTCTTTTCACCTTAATCCATATATGGTTAGTTTTCCTTCAAAAATAAGACCTCTATAATGTGGATAGGGATTTTATAAATGTATTTTTACATGGATTAGCTGATATAGAGTACTCAAATTGTGTGAGGAAAAGAGGAGAGGAGGTTCCCTTTTATATGTGAGGGTAAGAGTATTATTCGAATTTCATAAAGTATTAAATTAATATAAATTAATTTTGATATAAAAGTGAATAAAATTTTTAATAAGTCAATTTTGTGATGATAATGGGTCTAAATAATCTCATGTAATAAAAATTGGACAAGTTTTTATTAGTTATTTACCATTATCTCGTTTTTAACCCCTCGTTAACCCTTTGGTAATTACGATGATATCGATGTTTCTTACTCTTTAAGGATTAAGATAGTTACCATAAAAGTATAAATGACCCATAAATATATCATGGTTAATACATTAAAAAATATTCCATTAAAGTTTCCAAAAGTTGTTGTTTTTATGAATTTTAAAACATTTAATCAAATATTTTTTATTATAAAATATCATTAATTTCATTTTCAACTATTCAATTAATTCAGACATGTGAACAACATGAAAACAAGGTAATTAGAATATAAAATTTTCATATATCCCTAATATTTTTTATTTGTCAATAAAATTTTCAGTTTTCTATAACTCACAAAAAAATACTTTTAGAGCTTTTACTATCATTTTCTTGGTGTTTCTATAGTTTTTACAAGCACTGAGTCACTATTGCGTATGAATTTTAGTCAATTATATTATCACTATAAATTAAAAATACATTACCATGATAAAAAATCATTAATTTTTCTAATAAACATGTATAAATTAACATAGTATGTTTTTATATCATAAAAAATATTATAGATATTAAAAGGAAGAAAGTGATATTTTTACTTTATTATTACTTAAATATTATAATGGTAAAAATTAAAGTTAGATGAAAAAGGGTCATATTTGTGAATTTTGGATGATTATGGAAGAAATAGACTCGTAAAATGAAATAAATTCACGTTTTTTAATGAATTTGAATATATATAACATTACTTATAGCCACAATTAACACATTTGACCTTTATTATGGTAACAAAAATTTACTATTATTTTTATTCACATTGAATGAAAAAAATAGACCTATTTTCCAAATATGGAACTTTTTATTCCAAATATGGATTCCATTTTTAAAGATTCAATTTCTATAATTGGTGTGATTTAAATTAAAATTAAACTGAAAAATGTGATGAAAACAATTTTTCAGAAAAATGCCTCTAAATCATAAAAATATTTTTTATACCTAATTATATAATAAAATTCATTACAAAAACCATAATTGAATTTTTCACTCAAAATAAAATAATAATATTTTTAAACTAATAAAAAATATTATTTTTCCTAAAAATAATTTAAAAGAAAATACAGTTTCCAATAAAAATCATTATTTTTCAATATTCATTAAAAAAAACTTTTCAAAAAATTATCAAAATTTAATTCTAAGATACTTTTTGGCATGATTAATTGAAAAGTGAAGTTCATTTTTTCTACTTAAAATTATTTAATTTACAAATCTATCATTTTAATAAAACCATACAATGCATTAAAAACTAATTTTATTATAAATAAGGTTTTTTACATTTTTAATGCAAAGTACATAAAATTATTATAATGAATAATACTTTATAAAAAATAGTTAATGAATATTAATAAGATATAAAAATAATTTTTTTTAATATTCCATAGATTTTATCAATCTTCACCCCTATTTAGATTCTATCTTATCAGTTTTATTCGTTACTCAAACAAGTGTAGATATTGTTCATTTATAGTATTCTCATATTCCGATATTACTTTTTCAACTATATGGTTTTTCAAAAGAAAACATAACTTCAAAAACTAAATTATTATAAAAAACTTTATCTCTAGGGTTAAGAATATTTATTGGTTGTTCCTCAAAAGAAAGATCATCTTCCAACTGAACTACTTTTTTGCCCAAAAATATGAGATGCATCTTGAACATATTTTCGTAACAAAAAAACATGAAATATGTCATGTACCTGAGATAAACATGGAGGTAAGGACACTTTATAAGAAGCTAATAAAAATTTCCCTTGAATTTCACATGGTCCAATGACCCATGGAATTTAATTTCCCTTTTTACCAAAATTCATAGGAATTTTCCATGGATTTACTTTAATAAACATAATCACCAACCTCGAAATAAAGATCTTTCCTCTAGTTATCCACGTAACTTTTATTTCTTCTCTAAGACATCCTAATGTGCTAATAAATCATATTTACATTGTCAATTATTTCTATAATGTCCTAACATGAAATTTAATATCCATTTCCCCATGACTGTGGGTCACATGGACACAAGCACATCTCCATAAATGTCAGAGACTTCTGACTAGTAGAGATGACCTAAGGTGTTTCTATGGGGAGACTATATCGCCATTTCAGAGTGTAACATAGTGGAATAAAAATAATATTCAATAGAAGAAGTGGTAAATCATCCAGATATAATAAAAATTTCCAATATAGGAATATAATAAAAATTAAAAAATTAATATCATATACAATAATGTGTCATTTCATGTCTCTAAAAAGTATCCAAAATAGGTATATAGATAGCCAGTATAATACATGAAAACAGTACCAAAAATTCCAAAAATAAACTATCTCTGACTATCCTTGTGGCCCTAGATCAGTCCCATGTTCCCCTATTCCTAAGCATAGCACAAATCAAGCATTGTACTATGGGTGATTTCCTTAGTCCCTACTTGTATCCATGAAGCTTGTCTAGGTACCCAATAGGGGACTAATCTATATATAACAAGCTAACTTTTTTTAAAATGCATATAATAGGTATAATAGTAATAATTGTAATGTGATAATGTCAGACCAAGCTAAGATCCCTACAAAAGATAACCAGGATCCTATAAACAAGGGAAGCAGAAAAAATATAAACAAGGATGTGATATTTTCTAGTATACCCAATAAAGTTAAATATCCATACCAGGGATGTATATAAACATAGAAACAATATCCACCATGGCCACAAAATACAAACAACTTTATACCACTACCACATCCATGTCGTATAATCAGATGTTTCAGACCACAAAGGGATACATCCTACATTTAGAAGACAAATACATCCTTGTCGAGTCGTCGGAGCATCTTAGTGGAAACTTAGTAAAGACTTTGGTGTGTTCCAAGAATTTTTTCCATTGTGAGCTCATGAAATTAGGATCCAAGGGGTAGCAAGGCCCAAGGAATCCTACGGAATCAAGACCTAAAGATCAATCTAATCCAAGGTGTATACTACCATGGTCATGATCCATTGGAGAAACATATATGGCATCTAATGGAATTAGGATACAAGGTAAAACAACCGAGGAATCTACTACTATTTTAATTTATCTCATTCATTTCAATAATCAAATTACAATCAATTACGTTTAATAAGTTTACCCACTCATTTCCATAATTTCTTTAAAATTCAACTAGATAATTAAATAAATCAACATCATGTAATCATAGAGATAGGAGAAAACCTTCTCTTAATCATTGAAATAAATTTATTTCAATTCCTAAAGGTATTAATCTATCTAGGGAAGCACAAACGCACCCCACGGGTGGTATAATAAAAATATAAATTACAAAGGCACACTCTATGGGTGGAAAAAGTTGCGGAAACAAAATCCTATAAACTCAAAGGAACTATTCAGAATCCGTAAAAGGATCCAGTTCATCCTAATCGAGTATTCAATTAATTAAAGGGGAACTAAATGAAGGTTCATCATGTTAATCAAACAAATGCTTATAAAACACCAAACCTGAGGGAAAGGTATAAACTACATACTATAGGCCCCTAGTAGAGAACTCATTCAGTATCAGCTTTTGATTCAATCCAAATAAAAAGAGAAAATAATAACCAAACAAGAACCTAGAAATAGGTCCTATTAGATTTCATATAAATAACTCTATCAATACCAATTAAAATGAATAACATAACAAGAGGAATAATGAACTCACCGGCATGAATCCAATGAAACTGAAGGCCTTTGAATCTAAGTTCGGATGAAGAAATGGGATCAAAAGCAATTCTTTGGATTTCAAAGGATCTATCCAATGCTCAAGGATATCCAATGTAAGAGAAAAAGGGATAAGTTATGTTTTTATAGGTTTTAAGGTAAAAATTTTAATTTCCACAATAATTACTAGGCTACATGGTTTTGTCTCATGGTTGGCCATACTATGCACAAATTGTGCACCCTTCACTGCTTTAAGGGGAAACTCTTAAGGTTAGTACACACAGATTTGAAAGCAACCCATAAAACGTGTCTTGAACACTTTCAAAAACTACATATCCCCTTACATGGGAATGTGACTCCTTCTGCATGGTTTCCTTAAACCATTGACATTAATTATTAATATTTTCTAGGATTTACACGGTTAAAAAAACTGTATGGCCTACCCCACAAGTTTTTATACTAACCATGCAGCCTGCAAAGTTTTTCCAAAAAGTGGGGATCTGTGCTTCGAACAAGACCCATACACCCCTGAAACTCCTATGACCTCCTAGGGAAATTAAAATAGGTGAAAAGTAAACATTAAAACCAAAAAAAAATATGTACCTTGCAAGAAAACTTGAGATCTTTCAATTCTCTCCCCTTAAATAAATTTTTCCTTAAATTTACCTCTCAAGGGTTCTCAAGAATCACATGACAATAAATTCATCCACCAAGCATGTACGTCAGCCTCCCACTCCCAAGTATCGTCTTATACATGGTCGTGCTACAATATCACTTGTACTAAAGGAACTAACTTACCTCAGAGAACCTTCATTCCCCTATCAATGATATGTATAGAATACTCCTCAATGGAAGCATCTTCCTATAAATCACAATCATCAGGATATATAGTATGAGATCGGTCTGATTGACAATAGTACAGTTGAGATACATGGAAGATGTCTTCCATTTCTCGGTACCACTATGGTAGCTGAAAATGATATTTCATTGACCCAAATATATCCACAATCTCAAAAAACATTACATATCATGGTGAAATCTTACCTTTCTTCCTGAAATGTCAGTGTCTCAACCTCAGTGAGAAATTTAAAAATACTTGATCCCTGATCTCGAACTCTAGAGTTCATTAATGGTGATTGGCATAATATTAATATTGAGACTATACATTATCCACATATTTCTTGATCAACCGAAGATACTCTGAAGTATCCTTCACGAGACGTGGTCCCAGTAAACCTACCTCACTAGTCTTTAACCATCACAGGGGCGACCAACATGACCTATCATAAAAAGCCTCATAAAATACCATATATATAGTCACCTGGTAACTAGTATAGTAGGAGAACTCAACAAGGAAAATTTTCCTCTCCCAAGATCCCCCAAAATCTAGAAAATGATGCTCACAACATGTCCTTAATAACATGAATTGTGTGCACAAACAAGCCATCATTCTGATGGTCGTATGTTGTTCTTAGAAGAACCTATGTATCCATGAACCACTGTAATATTTTCCATAAACAAGGCATAAACTGGGAATCTATATCTAAAAAGATTTTTTGAGGGACCTAATGATGTTTCAGTATCACCTAGATATAAAACCTTTTATTTTCATCTAAAATGATGTTCTCCCTAGTTGGAAGGAAATGAGAATCCTTTGTGAGCCTCTCCACAACAACTCAAATGGAATCACTACCTCGAGGTTAATATAGTATAACAGTCAAAAATCAATCATGACTTCACCCCATTTCCACTCAGGAATGGGTAACTAGTGAAAAAGTCTAGATATTCACTAATGTTCTATCTTCATCTACTGATAGGTTGAACACATTGTAACGAACCCAGATACCTCATGATTCATTCCTAGCCACATGTATTGGTGACATAAATCAAAATATATCTTAGTAACATTGGTATGAATTGCCCAAACCGAGGCATAAAAATCCTACATCAACACTTTACATATATCTATTGGGACCCAAACACATCCATGAATATTAAGGATCTCGTCCTTTCCCACGGTCCAACCAGGAGGTGGGTACGTACCTTCCACACTCTTCCATAAGACTAGACCCTCAAAATCAAATATTCACCTCATATTTACTCTGTATGGAAGGATAGAGGGAAAAATTAAGGATGAAAGAAAATTCTAGCCATGACCATCTTACACATCCAAGTGCATCTCTAAAAACAAATCCATAAGCTGCCACTCACTACTATCCTCTCAAACTGCCTGTATCTGAGTCCTCTTGGTCATTTAATTGACAATGACATTTCCCTTTCTAGGAATATAGACAAGCTAAAATTAGAAATATTATAAATACTCAAATCACCTTCACTACCTCAAATTCATATCATGAAATGTAAATATATAATTATGTATTTTAT
Organism: Viscum album; assembly: GCA_963277665.1. Classification (NCBI taxonomy): domain Eukaryota; kingdom Viridiplantae; phylum Streptophyta; class Magnoliopsida; order Santalales; family Viscaceae; genus Viscum; species Viscum album. Next base: position 1,465,954,952 of record OY728123.1, read on the forward strand.
GGTCCATGTATACTAAAAACACTCTTTTAGTAAATAGTGTCTCTAATGGCACAAATCATGAACTATTATAGGTATCTCAAGATCATGCATTGAGTAAATCCTCTCATGTGCCCTTAGCTAATGAGACATATACACCACAACTCCATTACCTACATCAGAACTACTTCTATCCTGATTCCTGATGCATCACAATACATAGTGTAGCTCATTCTTGGATTTGGAAGAATTAAGACCAGAGCTGAAGTCAGTCTCCCTTTTAGCTCCTAAAAGGATACCTCCCTGGTATATAACCATACAAACTTTACAACATTCTTAGTCAAGCCCTTGAACGACACTACTAAACCTGAGATATCCTATATGAAATTACTATATTATAAATCTATCCCAATGAAACTCTATAATATCGAATATGTTCTTGGGACTCTCCTCGGAAACCATAGCTCTCACCTTCTTTTGTTCAACTGATAATCCTATCTCTAAGAAAATACGTCTTAAGAAGTGAATCTTATCCATCTAGAAGTGTCACTTTGTGAGCTTAGCATATTACTGATTATATCTTATTATATCCAAAATGATCTAAAGATGTTTGTAATGGTCATGTTGATTGTGATAATACACCAATATATCATCCACAAAAACCAAAAAAAATGAATCAAAATAAGGATATAATAGTCAGTTCATTAGTGTCATGAAAACTTCTAGTATGTTCATGAGACTGAACAACATAACTAGATACTCATATAGACCATACCTACTATGAAAATAATTATAAGGTGTGTCTATATATCATAAATGAACAAGATGATATCCATATCTCAAATCAATCTTTGACCAAAGCAGCTCTCCTCATAGTTAATCAAAAAGTTCATCTATATACGATAATTGATACCATTTCATAACTGTGAACTGGTTTAATTTTCAATAATTCATACACACCTTGAGGGTAATGTCCTCCTTTTTCAAAAAGAATAATGTTGAGCCCATAGAGATGTACCAGGTCATATAAACCCATTTTACTCAAAATCGTATGGCTACCTCTTAAGCTCCTACAACACCATAGAATCCATCCAATAAGGAGGAATGGGTACTGATGTAGCTCCAAAAACTAGCTCTATAAGGAACTCAACCTCTATTAAAGGAGGTAAAATAGAAAATTCATTTCGGAAAACATCCCTAAAAAGATAAACCAGTAGAGGGAAACTTTCCTAACATGATCCCTGGTCATCTAGATACAAAATTAAAATCTAGAATTTCATCCCACCCATCACATGATGCTCTTGTCTAGCTTGGCTCACCTTGTCCTCCTATTCAACTTTGAGAATAAAAACTATTCCATAAAGTGATTTGAAGGTCATCCTTAAGTGATAGAAATAAATATAGGAATGATAAGAGACTAGCTAGTCCATCCAAAGAATGATTTCAAACCTTGTCATCTTAAGGGAAAAAAGATTCCATATAAAGTGACACCCACCATTCTCATGGGGATACTCCCTGCAATAGAAAAAACTATCTAGTATGATTCCCAATGGAGTATAGAGTGTTATAACACCTGTATAATATATAACATCAAGCCCATTGATTTTCACCATAGGTATAGATATAAAACTTTTTTATGAACTTATTTCGAAAAATAATAAATAAGTATAGAAGATACTAAGATCATACCTCTCACCGTAGACAGTTCAGTGCTATGATCCTCAAGTGAAGGCTTTATATAATATATCTAGCCTTAGCCAATGCCTTATAAAACCACCTCATTACCAAGAGAAATCCCACTTTTATTTCTGGGAACAATTTTTTCTTGGATTCCTCGGCTATGAAACTCAACTCATCCAAAATGACTAATACTTCTCTAACTCCCAACTAGACCCAGAACTATAAAACCTACTCCTAAACTAAAAGTTATAGTTGACCCCTTCCATTAACTGCTAGAGGGAATGTCCTGAAAAACAAATATTTGGCCAATCCCGCTGAAATCTCAACACTCGAATGGGACTCTATCACACTGATTCCTCATGTGTCCTTATCTGTCATACGAATGATACAAAGATAAAAAACCATTACTAACAACTTAGATGGTAATCATATAACTAGAAGACTCAAAATGACACTTTCTTCCATTGGAAGCTAAACCATTAAGCTCATAGGCTATACTACTATGATTTCCACCCATATCTTCTATCAGGTTCTGCACTGTAATCTACACATGATTCACTATTTCAATAATATCCATCAATCGAAACATAATGACAAGAGATAAAACAACATGTTTGAGTCCTTCCATGAATCATCTTACCCTCTAGGCTTAATTAAGAAGATATATCAATGTAAAACACTCTATATCTATAAATCATGCTGAATATTTGGTAATAGTCATCACAATCTTCGTCATATGTATAAACTCATTGTCCTACTCTAGTATTAGAGTCTTGAGGAAAAGTAATCATAAAATATATTTTATAAATCACCCCAAACTATATCTCAATTCCTGTCATCCTAGTTAAAACATTCCACTAGCGTTTGGCTTCCCCCCAAAGCATATATTTTGTGAGCTTCACTCTCCCCTCAAAAGGATTATACAGATGCTTTAATATAGAAAAAGTTATCTCAAGGCATAGATATACAACATGTGGACCTCCATCCCCTAAAAACTTGGGAGGATGCTACTACAAGAACACATGTGTTATCTCTTCTATAAATGAGGTAGAATGTGGTGCTACCAGAAACATCTTCATATAGCATAAAAAATTCTCACAGAACTATGACTTAGAACCTATGTCTAGTAAAATAGATAGTTCCATTGCTAGAACTGTAGGAGTATTCATTGGTAGCCTATGGACCACCACCTCCATAGCATGGTCGTCACCACCCTCCTAGCATATGACTTGAGGGAGTTATAGTGGAATGTATCTACAATTAAAAACTCGCATCTAAGAAAGGATCTATAACCATTTGTTCATATCAAGAAGTGAATGACAGGTTAAAACCTTCCCATAAATAGGTCACACCACTCTGCCTACTCTTAAATCCAAGACTAGTTAACAAATAATCAGTCAGAATAATTACTTGAGACACTAACTAATTCATACTCAAAAGATGAGTCGTTGTCTAGTTCTCTATTTCACAATTTTAAATTCACAATTTAATTCAAATTTTTCTCATAATTCCCCTTAAATGGTTTAACCGAATGGTTCACCACTTTTGATCCATAAGATCTCACACACCTCATGAACTAAAATTTGGCATCTACTCAATCCCCACCATTACATGTTCCAGTCCTTGTGACGAATTCTCCATGAATAAATGTTCCATAGTTAACTAATTAGGGTGTCTGTTATAGCCTAATAAGGAAAAAAAATTATTTATAGTATTCAATCTATGTACTAACCATGTTTCCAAATTCCATGCACAAATCATTTATCAAATAGTAGGTATATCACACAAGGCACATATCACTATGTCATGCAGTCAGGTAATGCATCTATATAGAATGGCATAATTCATGGCATATAAATCTTATAATGTTCCAAAAATGATACATGAGATGAATACCATCATCCCATCAGGAAACAATGAAATAAATAATCAATAAGAACATCAAATAGAAAGTGTTTCATACAATTGTGGAATCAAATCAACTTAAATAGGAAAAATATAAAAAAACAACAATTTCTATTCTAGGAAAATTTGGATTTTTCCTATAAATTGGTTAGATAATCCTTGTCATAGTTCATCACCAAATTCAAATACTTATTAATCCTTTCCTATTGTCTATTTATAGTAAGACAACCCATGAATAAATGGTATGATACCAATTTGTAACATCCCAACACAAAAAACAATATCTGGTAACTTGATCTGATTGGCCACATGGCCTCAAGAACATCTCCCCCAAATTTTAGAGGGTATTGAATAGTAGTGAGGGACTATGGTGTGCCTATGGAGAGGCTATTCTCTCATGTCAGAGTGTATTAGAGCGGAATAACAATAATAGTCAATAGCAGAAGTAGTAAAGCATCCAGATACAAGAAAAACATCCAATACAAGAATATAATAACAATTCCAAATGTAATATAATATAAAATGATTTTTCATTTCATGTATATATAGATAATCCAAAGTAAGTATATAGATCGATTATATAATATATGCATAAAAATACAAAACATACCAAAAATGAACTATCTCTGACTAGCATCGTGAGCATAGCTCAGTCATGTGATCCCATTATCCCAAGCATAGAATAAATCATGCATCATACTATGGGAACATCCCCTATTCCTTACCTGCATCCATGAAGTCTATTCAGGTACCCAATCGTGTCCTGAATAGGGTGTTAGTTAACACTCAGTTGGCCACCACCAACGGTGTCTATAAAATATCCATGTTACGTATAACAAGATAAATTAGTGTGTAATAAATACAAAAAGTAAAGTAGTAATAACTATAAAGTTATACTGTTTGGACTAACAGGGATTCTAATAAAAGACATTCCGGCTCCCATAAACAAGGGAAATAGTATAAATAGAAATAAGTAATTGATATTGACCAGTAAATCTAGTGGAGTCAAAAACCCACACCAGGGAAATCGACAAACATAGAAAAAACATACACCACATCCTTGACATACAACCAAGTATAAAACACTACCATAACCATGCCATATAATTAGAAGTTTCATACCATGAAGGTTTGAATCCAAGGTATAGAACACCAAGGCATTCCCATCGAGTCCCAAGAGAATCTCGGTGGAAACTCAGTAAAGTCATGGGTGGGGTCCAAGGAGCATGTCCACTATGATCCCGAGAAAGCCAGATCTATGGGGTAGTATGGCCCATGGAATCCTATAAAATCAAGACCCAAGGATAAATCTCATCTAAGGAATCCACTGCCACAATCAAGATATTTGGGAGAAATTTCCATGACATCTAATGGAATTAGTATCTAAGGTAAACTAACTGAGTCATATCTTCTAATTCATTTCAATCATCAATTGATAATCAATTACATTTCATGATTTTACCCACTAATTTCCATAATCACTCTAAAATTTAATTAAGAAATTAAATGAATCAATATCATATTATCACATGTTAAGGGAGATAAACCTTCTCCTAACCATTCAATTAAATTTAATTCAATTCATATAGGGAATAACCTAACTAGGAAAGAACATGCATACCCCATGGGTGGTATAATAAAAAGGTAAAATATAAAGTCACACATCATGGGAGGATTAGGATTGGATAACAACCACCAATAAACTCAAACGAACTAGTGGGAATCCATAAGACATTTCAGTTAGCCCATTTAAATTATTCAATTAATTAAAGGGGCACTGAAAGAAGGTCTGGTGTGTGGAATAATGAAAACAATTCTTATTAAACACTGAATCCCAAGGGAAAGATATAGACCACCTACCAAAATACCATTGTAGAGAACTTGTACAGTATTAGATTCTTATTTGACCCAAATCAGAAGAAGAATAATAAAGGGATGAAGAACCGAGAAATAAGGAATATTAGATTACACCTAAATAACTCTGTCAATACCAAGTTAAATTAATAACATTATAAGATTAATGAATAACTCACCTTCATGAAGGCAATGAGAATGAAGATGTTCGAATCCAAGTTTGAATAGAGAAATGGGATCGAAATATATTCTTTGGAATTCAATGTAGCTCTCTAATGTTCAAAACATTTCAATAGAGGAGAAAAAGGGTTATGTTAGTATTTAATAGGTTTTAAAAGAAAATGGTAATTTCCCCAAGAATTATTGGGCTTAATGGATTTCCCACATGGTTGGCTAAATAGTGTTCCAACTATGCACCCTTCGCTTCTTTAAGTGGAACCGCGCATGGTTATTGAACAAATTTTGGAAAACATATTTTAAGAACATGTCTCATCCACTATCAAAAATAGTATATCCCCTCACACAAGTGTGTTTCTCTGTATGCACAATTTCCTTAAACTGTGTGGGCTCTTTAGGCCCACTTTCTAGGCCTCAGACTATCATACAAACCATTATTTATTCCTCACACGATTTCAAATAATCATTCTATATACCCTATTCTTTTCAAAAAGTGCATTTCCAGGATCCAAACAAGCCCCAAACACCACCAAAACTCCCTTCACTGCATAGGGAAATGAAAATTTGTCAAAAGTAAATATATTAACCAAAACACAAAATATGAATCGCTCACAAGAAAACCTAATATCATATATTTTCTCTACTAATTATGGTCTTAATAAATTTCTCTCACCTAATTTATCTCAACAAGATGTTGTCTAATATCTCTTTCTATATAAATACTCAAGTGGTGCCATATTTATACATAAATAAAAACTTTTATTATAGGTAAATCCAACTAATGTAATATATTATTACAAAATTTCCTAGTAATCCATTGAACAGATAAAATCATATCTCTTAAAATATAAATAATTTTGTCTAAATATACACAAGATTGAGGATGGAAAGATATATACTAAAATTTAATTCAGTTCGCAAAAATTTCTGAAGAAATTTCAAAAAATTATAAATAAACCTAGGATCTTGGTTAGATATAATAGTGAGAATACATCTATATAACCAAATTTTCTTCTTCATATATATTCAAGAAATTTTATCTAAATACATAATATCTCTAATAGGAAGGTATTGCACATATTTATTCAATTAATCAACAATAACCCAAATCAGAATATTACCTTGATATGAATTAGGAAATACCACCATGAAATCTGAAGATATATTTTCCCATTCCCACTCTGTCTTGGAAAATAATGAAGCATCCACATTGGTAATTTTTATACTCTTTTAACCTATTTAAAGGTTAAACATTTCATGGTAGTGTGAGTAATATCTTTTTTCATTCCATCCCATATATAATTCTCTTGAAGAACTCTATACATCTTAATACTTCTAGGGTTAATAGAAAATGGGGAATTATGAGATTCACTCAATAATTCTCTCTTCAACAGGGAATCACATGGAACACATAATATCTTTCCAAATTTGATAATACCTTATTCATCAATATTAAACTTTCAAAATTTAACTTTATTAATAGATTCTACCTTTTACTATAAAACATTATCCTCGTAATAATGTTAGATAAATATTTCTGGTAGAAATAATTATACATTCACTAAAAGAAAATAGATGTAGTTTCTACATTCAATATTTCAAGACCAAAATTTATTAGATATTTATCCAAATTTTCATGTTCCCAATGTAAAATTGTTAGTGTAGCATTATTTTTACTTCTCAAATCATCGTCTAATTTGATTACTTTACTAAGATTCTGTATTCAAAACAGTTAATCAGTTGCATCCATCTTCTCTACCTCGTTTTTAACTCTTTTTGAGTGAATATATACTTTAAACATTTCTGATCAATATATATTTCACTCTTTACAACATATAAATGATGCCTCCAAATTTTTTAAGAAAATATCATATTAATTAATTATAGATCATGTGTAAGTCTATTTAACCAATAAGGTTTCATTTGACATAAAGAATAAGAGAAAACCTAATCTTATTTTCAGTACCTTGAAATAATCATAACATATTTTCATCTAAATAAATTTAACTACTTTTCAGTTAACTTAGTCAATGGTCTAGAAAACAAAAAAAAAATCCAATAAAATATCGGTAGAAACCCAATAATCCAATACAACAATGAATATCTATAGAAATCTTAAGTCATTTCAATTTTTTAAAAACATTTGTTTTATCAGGTTCAATAATTATTCCATCTTTAGAAACAGTTTTTCCTCAAAAATAAATATGTTTTAACCAAAATTAAAACTTACTAAATTCTCCATTTAACGTCTTTTCTTTTAAGGTTTGGAAAACAATACTTTGGTTTCTTTTATGTTCATCATGACTTTAAGAGTATATCAATATATAATTAAGAAACAAAACCAAAACAAATATATAAATATTACAGGAGAACTATATTTATATGATCAATGAATGATACTAGTGTATTTGACATCCCAAAGGGTATAAATATAAATTCATAATGCTTGTATCTAGTCTGAATTTTTTTGTTTAGAATATCTTCTTACTTCACCTTCAACTGAGGGTACCTTGACCTAAGAACAATCTTTGAAAAAAATGCGCTCCATAGAGATATCACTACTTCATTAAATAGCCCAACATCAATCATGGTAGTTTCAAATTATTTTACACACATTTTTTACTTTTTTCATGATTAATTACTTCCTTTATTACTATCTTTATTCAATTAATCACATAATGAAAAAACTCATTACAATTAAATAATCTCACCATAATATTTTCATTGTTTTTCATATCATTTTCATTACAGTCACGATCCACATGTATAAACATTACACATTGAAAACACTTTATTTATTGTATATGAAATTACCTAGGGTCCCTTTTACAACACTTAATGAAATATGGAAATTATATTTTTTACCTAAGGGTTCTTTGATGAATGATTCCACATTTCCTTCTATCTAGAACTTTTCTTCTTTTTTTCATGGAATACATGATCATCAAAAAACACAATTTCTAACATTTCACCACATCAATTATTTTTTTTCATAAATATTGAATTCATGGGAAACCAATTACCTTTAATACCTAGGATTTAATCCTATCTAAAAAGAGATTAAATTTTTTATCAATATCCAAGATAGAATTTCGTGTGTAAATATCCAATTAGGTTATGTTTTATTAATATGGGACCACTAAATCTTCCTCCCACTATATCATTTCTAAGAATGTTTTACATCCTAATTCAAACATCCATAGAAAAATATTCTTAAATTCAACCCATTATAAGGTATCAATATCTTCCCATTTCTTAATATTATTAACCTTTAACCACCACGTTTTGTCTTTAACTTAAAAAATTAAAATAATAAGAGTTACATTTTAGTTCTCTAAAAGACCCTTGACATTGAGTGTTTTATCTAGTTATTTAATCTATCAATCAGTTTCCACAAGGTCGGATGATCCATTGAATCTCTAAGGGTGTTATTTAATGAATTTATCAACTATAGATATGTTCATTTAAGATGAAAATGGTTTCTCTCTCATAGGGATACCACCACTAATAATAGCTTGTGTTAACTAATCTATCAAATCTATAGACCACTCTATTAAAAATTCAACCATTATATATTTCTAATTCATAATGATATTGTCTTACTAGTGCCTTTTTAAATCAATTTCCTTATTACCTCTATGAAAAACCATTCTGATGAGACATGGTTTAGATGAAGAAACATAGTAATATTCAGATTCTATATCATGGTAACCATAAATTATAATATATTAAGGGTACTTACTTACATTATCTTAACCACTAAAATTATCTAAAGTTTTCCATTAATACCAAATATAAGGACTCAATCCTTATTCAATCCATAATTTCATTTTTAAAACATGAATTAATTTTCTTGCAATACTTAAGATAATTATGGGTTTATAGTTTTATAGAATTAGGCCATTACTCTTACATAATAAACCAATACATTATAAATTTTACCCTTACACTTAATATCTATTTTTCCAAAATTAAAAATATTAAAATTAAAACATGTTTTCATTTCAGCCTAAATATTTCAGATTTTCAACTTGACTTCTTCTTTATTCCTACTCATAATTAATAATTTTGTAATAAAGATTTCAATATGTGATGATAAAAATATATTAATTATAGACATAAAAATGGACAATTTTAATCTATTGTAAACCATTATATCATAAAAGAGAGTTTTTCTTTAGAATACTAAAATTTGAGCTAAAATAATCATTTACTTACACATGAAATTAGATTTCTTACCAATTTATTTTCATAAAACACATTAAAAAAATATAAATGAAAAATTATAATCATGAGAGTATATAATAAAACTTGTGAATGCATAATGTTTTTTAAAAATTAATACCTTTTTACCTGAAAGGTGTAGAATCTTTCATTTAAAATAAATATTCATTAGATTACCATTTGAAATCAAAATACTTCTATGAAAATACATTAGATTACCTTGGTAAATAATATTCACTTAACCCTTACTAGAACCCTTAAAATTTTAATAACTATTATAATCAACTTATAAAATAATTCTCTAGAGAAAAAAAATCATTATTAAATTCATTGTAGAGCTATATCGATCTCACATTTCATCATGAGATATATGTGGCTCAACCATCAAAATGAGCTATATAGAGAATGTTTTTTCATCATTAAAAATTTCTATGGACCATAAAATTCCCGAAATACATAACATATTGAATTTAAATTATCACACTCTTAAAAATATACTCTTTAACACATAAGTAAAACATTTTTAGATATTATCATTTCCCTTTCCTTTAAAACCAAATTTTTGAAAACAAAATTCCTAGAAAAAATGGAAGGAGGGTTTTTTTAAATAAAACATGTAATTCTATAAATTAAAAAAACATAAAATAATGGTTATGGTATCATGAAATTTTTTTGACATTATATATGTTGAAATAAAACATTCATTTTTTCCATGTGTAAAGAATGTGCAAATGTTTCGAAAAAATATTCCTTTTGAAATATTTTTAAGAAAGTAAAAAACTAGTCTTTATAATTCATTCATGTGCCCATAATTACATCAATAAAATAATTTTAATAATATTTAGGATGAGGAAAAATATTTAGAAAATAAAACATTAAAAATATTTAAAATGAGGTTTTTAAAGAAAAGTGTCCCTTACCTCGAGTATGAATCTTCACATACATTATTTATATTCCTAAATAATAAACATATATAAAATATTTACATGATAAGGATCCTTTTATGTTTTATTATTCCTTTTAATTTTTTAATTCCATGTTATATTTAATCACTTAATGAATTAATTGTACATCATATGTTTTGAAAATATTCAACTCATATATCCAGTATGACTTCAGTAGGTTGACTGTGGTAAAATATGTTATTATTATATCATATATATATTATTAATCGTGACTTAATTATCATTTTGATACATAAATTATACTTTTATAACTAATCATGAATAATGGTTATGAAAAATGAGCAATGTTACAATCATGGAAATGGTGGGCCGTATATATGTGTGAGTAAAATTTCCCTTTTTCAATGAATATAATTGAAATAAGGTTAGTATTATTTTATATTAAAATAATGACCATTATATCTTATATATCATATTACTTCTTTAAACACGCTTATATATAGTATCATTGTGATGTGGTTACAAAAAGTGAATCACATCACTCTCTAGAGGTGGTAATCCACAGGTACACATGAATGATGTTATTATTTTTTAATGGGAGAAAATTTATTAATGAGATATTGTATTTTCTTTAAAATTTTATAAATATTTTTATTAATGTAAAATATATACATTAAATCCATCATTATAGACAATTTTTATAGGTGGTGATAAAAAATGAATTACATTGGTTTGTGAGGCGGTAGTCCATCGTACAAATGCACAACATATTCATTTCCTATTTGATGGAAGAGGATTTGGACATAGGTTTTTAGATTAACATAACAAAATTTAATTATATTAATATACTCGTTTTATTATTTCATCATGTTTTAATAAAATTTTAACGAGTTATAAGAATAAATAAAAGTAAAATCATCAGTTAAAAATAATACAAATTCTTCAAACAACCATCATTTATTTACACCTAAATACCACTAACGCTAAAAATATTATGAAAAGAATACTTATATAACATGTTTAGGGGTGTTATGAATGAACTTGGTTAGGTTTTTTCCATGATATAGCTCTCAAATGGTGTGAGGAAAATAGGAGAGGTGGTGACCATTTATAAATAAAAGGAGCGGCATTCATAGGATTTCTTAAAGTATTAAATTAATATAAATTAATTTTCATGTTAGAGTGACCCAAAATTGATATAATATTAGTATAGGGTTATAATGGGTTGAATTAATTACATGAAACAAAATTTGGACAAGTTTTTGATTATTTTCTTACCCTTTTCTCTTTGTTTTAACCCCCACTAACCCTCTTGACATTTGTGTTAATACTAATATTTTTACACTTTAATGGTCAAGAAAGTCACTATAAAAGAAATAATGAAAAATAAATATTCCATAGTTGATATTTTAAACCATAACCCATTAAATTTTCTGAATACAATATTCTTTTTTTAATTTTAAATAATTTAATAAAACATTTTTTATTATAAAATATCATTAATGTCATTTTTGGAAATATTCATTTAATTAGAATTGGAAAAAAACATGATAGAAATTTAATTTAATATAAACAATAAAAATACCCCAAAAATAATATATTTATATTTAAAATTCATGGGATACTATAACTAATGTAAAAAATATTTTTTTTGGTGTTTTTAATATCATTTACTTGATTTTTTAAATACTTGCATAAGCACAAAATTGACGTTGCATAAGAATTTAAGCTGATTTTATTGTTACTAAATATTTAAAAAATTATCATGATAAAAAATTAATATCTGTTTATAATAACCATTTATAACCAAAAATAATTTGTTTTTATCCTGACCACAAAATGTTATAAATATTAAAATCAAGAAAGTCGTATTTTTTACTTTATCTTTTAATTAAATATTATTAAGGTAAAATTAGAATTTAAATGGAAACAGAAGATAATATTTTTTAAGTTTTTATGGTTATAGATGAAATATACTCATATATTGAAATTAAGGAAATCATTTTAATGAATTTTAATCCATATCACATTGGTTTTAACCTAAATTAACTCATTTTACCTTTACTATGGAAATAATAATTTACTATTTTTTCTATAGATAATGACCAAAAATAAAATGAGCATATTTACCAAATTTGGATATCATAATTATAAATATGAAATTAATTTAAAAATAATTAATTTTTATAATTGGAATAATTTAATTTAAAATTAAACTGCAGAATGCGAAGAAAAACAGTTTTTCAGAAAAATGTCATTTAAGTATAAAAATTATTTTATTCCAAATTCAAGTATAAAATTAATTACAAAGACCATAATTGGATTTTTTAATAATAAAAGGATATTTATATTTTAAAACAAATATAAATATAAAGTTAACTTTTAAATACTTGAAAATAAAATTAATTTTCAAATAAAAATCAATATTTTCACTATTCACTGAAAATTAAACATTTCAAAAACTTATCAAAAATTTATCATAAGATAATTTTTGACATGGTTAATTCAATATTTAAGTTCATTTTTTCAAATTAAGATCCAATATTTTGAAATAATACTTTTAAATAAAACCATTTAATTCACGAAAACCCTAATTTCATTAAAAATAAGTGTTTATTCATTTGACTAAAAAATTTCCTAAAATTATTATAATGAATTTAACTCTAAAAAGTCAAATAATTGAATATAAATAAGATATGAAAATGATTTATTCTAGCATTAATTGTGCTGCTACCCAAACCTCATATGTAATAAATATATCTTTTTTACACTTCAATACATGAACCATGTGAATACTTATAATATTTTATATGATCCACTTATAATATTTCAACAACCATTTTTTGAAAAATCCTTATGAAAATGATCGATTAGGAGTTTTAATTGATTTATTTTTCAAAAAAGTTTTGGTTTTTTGGTTCAGGTCCTTATACTTTTATCATGGTTCCATAATCTACACAATTTTATTTATGGTATAAATATATTATATATTCATTATATAAATATTTTTCACTATCCATACAAGGTAGAGATATAAAAATAATTTATATCATTCATGGAGATGGTAGGTTGTACGTGCGCATGAACGTTGTTTTCATTTTACAATAAAAAGAAGGAAAGAGAGATAAATATTATATTATCATTAAAGAACTATAATTATATCTTAAATAACATATATATATATACATTAAATCGATCCTTATTGTCATCCATGTAAATTGGAAATGAAAACTGAATCACATCGCTCTATGGTGGTTGTGGTCCACAAATATGCATGAGCAATGTTATCATCATTCATCGAATGAGAAGGTAAAATGGTATATATGATATTATAATTAAAAAATCATAATTATTTCTAAAATATCATATATAAAATTTAAACCCCTCATAACCACCATCCATCAAAGATGGTGATGGAAAATGAATTGTATCGATATGTTGTGGTGGTAGTCCACACGTATGCATGAACGTTATTTCCACTATCCATTTGACAGAAAAGAGGCTGAATAGTTTTGGTTACATAATCATAATAAAATATAAATATATTAATAGTACTGAATTTATTATTTTATGATGGATACCATATATTTAGATGATGTATAATAATAAAAAATTTGAAAGTGGTGGGGTATTTTGATTACCTCTCCTTCATGTGGTCTCTATTAGATCCTTTCTTAAGGACCGTTGGAAGGGTCTTTTAAGAATACTAGAACGTATAATTTTTTTCTATTAATTTTTATGATAAATGTTTTAAGGTTTTGGTTGATCGCGATGGATCAAAGTGTTGTAAATAGGATAAAAAACATATTTTCATTTATAAGTAGGGGATATAACAGACGTGGAATTTCTTAAAAGATTAAAATATAACAATTTCATACTCAATAAAAATGATTCCAAATGGATATATATTTATATAATTTATAGTATGTGGTTAAAAAATTTCCATAATATAGGATTTATAAAATTTTTATAGGCCAAATGTCCCTAATATCTTGGTTTAAACCCCCCTGGCAAACCGGTTTTAACCCTAACTACAGCGATTTTTTTTACTGTTTTTACTATTTATTTTGACCAAAAATAAAATTAAAATAATTAAAAAAAATTGTACAATATGATCCTAAATATTTAATTAGTTTTAGCAAATTCAATTCATAGAAGAAAAAATAATTTAATTTAAAATTAATCCCACAAAACTCTATGAAAAGATTTTTTCTAGAACAAGGTCTTCTTAAGTATAAACTTTTTCATACGAAAATCCAACATTAATTAAATTCCAATGAAATTAATTTTATTATTAATAAAATAAATTAAGTGATGCTATTTAGAACCATTTTAAAACAAAATGAAACTTCCTAAATGATTTAAATGAATAGAGGGTTTTCAAGAAAAATAGTACTTTTATTATTCATTGAAAAACCTGTATCTTCAGAAAATTCTCAAAAATTCACTCAAAGATAATTTTGAATTTATTATTTCTAAAATTAATTTCATTATTTCAAATACATTTTCTAAAATATTAAAAAATTAATTATATTATTTCCCCACCAAAAATCAATAAAACTCATTTTTATGGATAAATTATTTTTAAAGAATACAATGACTTTACTAAAAATAATATACTTATTTATCAATATATTTACATTATCTAAAACCATTATAAATATTTTCTTCAAAATATTTTTATTATTATTAATTATTCTAATTTAATTACTAGGTTATAAATATATTCACTATTACAGTTCATTTGGATTCGGGGTTTCATGTATCACAATTTATAGAAAAAATAAATTTATTTAAAGAGAAATATGTCATAAATTCCCTAGGTGTTACATTTTATATCCTTAAAATGACTTTATATTTCAAAATCTTGTTACTTTGATAAAATAAATGATTATTTCTCTCTTTTGTCACATCCCTAGGTTCAAATGTAGCTTTTTCAAATTTATGATTCCTCTAGAGAACATTAACCGGATGTGAAGTATTTTTCTATGTAAATTTTTCTATATGATCCATGATTAAAAATGGTTGTTATTCATATGAATTATCATGACCTAGTGTTATATCTTTTAACTTTAGTACATGTGAAGGATCAGGTGTAACAACCCCAAGAGTTTAAAAAGGGAACATCATATTCGATAGTGTATATGACATGTAACACAAAGCTTATAAAAGAATGTAACAACCCAAGACATTAATATATATTTATTTTTGAATTAATTCAATCTCTTTGATAGATTTTAATTCAAACAACACTGGGTTTGAAAAAAAACGTGATACTCTATTAAAATATTTTTATTTAAACATCCCCATTATAACATAGCCATTATGATGGAGGGTTGTAATGGTCATAAATAAATTATTAAAATTATATAGTTTTCACATGTATAAAATAAATTCAATATTTATATATTTATTTAAAATAAAATAAAAACCATTTGAAAGAGAAATAAATGTTTTTTAAACTATATTTTTCTAAAAGGTAGATTAGTCGCACTTTTCACGCATAATTTAAAAATAATTTTTACCATGTTTTAGAAAATTTATTCCAAAATATTGACAAATTTTTTTAAATATAATTCTAAAAATTATATTTGTGTGAATGTTTTATGACATTCTGAAAAGATTAATTTTTTATAAATTTTAAAAAATACTAATTTTTATGGGAAACTATCATTTTATTAAAATTATATACAAAGATAAATTAAATTATAAATTAATATTATTATAAAATTAGTAAAATTATATTATAAGTTTACTAATTGAGGACATTGGAATCAATTTATTATTGAATTTTTATATTAAAACATTCTTTATTATAGAAAATTTCCCTTTGACAAACCGCTCTTTTGTCACATATGTGATTTAATTTTAAATTGAATTATTCCACTTATGTTAATTGAATTTTAAGAAAAATTCTTATTTGTAATAATATTAATTTATATTATCTAATAAGTTCAACTTAATTTTTTTGCATAATGAATAGTGAAAATATTAAAATTTAATTGCCACAGTTGTGGTAAAAAATAGGCTTAGAGAGGGGGTTAAACAAAGAATATGAGGGTTGAAAATGACATAAATTTTTTTCCAAACTCCATTTTCATGAAATATTTCCCCCTTATCACCTTTATGGATTCATAATGAACCGTTTTTTAGGATTTTGGTATGATACCATGTGGTATCACTTTATATTTTCGAAATTTTCTTGTGTGTCATCTCCCTGACTTATAAAAATCTACCCACTCTCCTCCCCTATTAATGTATCCAAAAACATATGCCAAAACCTACCGAAATATATACCTTACTACATTTAGGAAATTATAGAATCCTCATTCTGATTATAAATCCCTTCTAATAAAGTTTTAGCCATAAACAAAAAGAGGATTTCCAAAGAAGATGTGTAATTGTTAAATGTTCATATTTGCCTTATTTATTCTTCCACCTCATTAAAACCATATTAACAATGACAATATAATAACACCAGTATATCCTATATAATGAGATATTATTATTTTAATGATATAACATAGATCCGTCTCCACCTCCATCAAATGGGAAATGAAACTATCCATCGTGTGCATGACGTACTATATCACCTCTTGAGGCTTTATGATTCGTTTTTCACTTATGAACCATATGAATGGTAGTTTGGTTAATTTTAATGAATGTATGTGATATTAATATTATATCCATACTTATAGAAATATTATATCACATCTAACTTCTTACCTTTAAATAAATTGGATGAAAATAGCGTCGATTGTGTATACTTGTGGACTATCGCCTCCACATAGTGATGTGAAATATTTTTTATTTTACTTTTAAATGGATGGTAATAAGAATGAATTATATTAATATATACTCTCTACATGTCATAATAATTATTTAATAAACATTAGTTAAAATATTTCTTCTTTTGTTCCATCTATCAATAAAAAACATGAAAATTGTAACACCCCAGGTAAATAATTAATATGAAATTTTCACATTTATCCATATTTTTGAATAAAATATTAATATGACTTTAAAGGGGACGTTATGCTCGATGGCGTACCCAACACGCAACAACGAGTTTCTTGGGAATCTTACGTTGCACTCTAATAAAAAAATAATATTATTTTAAATGGTAGTTAACATGTAGCTGTTGTAATGGCGGGAATGGATAGAAATAACTAAAATATGATTATATATGTTCTTAAATATTTTTACATTTATACAATAAAAGATAAAGGCTTAAAATATGGAAAGAATTCAATTTTAGGCGTATATGCCCTAGTTTTCACTAAAGGTTCACTTATCACCTTTTGATGGAGAACCGTCATTAAATATAGTTTTGTTCACTCTTAAACATTCTTTTGGACCAAATAAAACTCTTATTAAGAATCGGGACATCAAAATTTACTTTGTGTAAATTTTTTGTATCTTTCCGATAAAGTTCATTTTTTTAATGAATAGTGTAAAATGTTGTATTTTAATTCAAAACCACTTTTTAATCTAATTTATTTATATGATTAGATTATATTTTGAATTTGTTTTAAAGTGAAATTAGAAAATATTTTTACCATTAAATCCAATAGTGGTCGTTGGAATCAATTTCACTTTGAAATCAGACTTAAACTAGTGTCAATCTTTTGATACTTATTGTTTTATAAAACACGCTATTTGTCATGACAGCGGGAATTAATTATTAAATTAATTAATGTGACTTATATGTTTTGAATTTTGTAAAACGGACTTCATTTTTGAATTCAGAATATCAAATATAGCTTAGGGTGAATTTTTGGGATTTTTCTGAAAAACTTCAATTTTTGATGAATAGTGAAACCACTAAGTGGTACTTATAAAAACTGATTTTCCGTTTAAATGAAATTTTTCCATCATTGTGTTTTGATTTTCAAAAATCCGACATACATGGTTGTCATTAAGAAGTAAAATGTGGTTCAATGAGATTAAAATAATTTTTTGGTGAATAGTAACTTATTAAGTTTTTAATCGCGATTAGTGGTAATTAGTGTAGTTTAAGGTAAAAATAATGCTTTAATAAAATGAGATGAGCTTGACACATGTCTTAACCTCATTGGTTGTATCATGGCCGACCAAGACAAGACATGGGTCAACTTGGGGACCCCATGGATCCACTTTGGTTGGGAAATGACATAAATAACATTTTATTTAATGTAAAAGTAAAATTGACACAAACATGATATGTTTTACTAAAACAATTTTTAAGTGGGGTTATACAAGTCATTATTTTGATTATAAATATTCATTGTAATTCTAAAAAGATTTCCTACATAATAGTATTTTTTTTATAATTTTTAGACATTAAATAAATTAAATTATTTATGACATAATAATGATGCAACGATGACATCATTATTTGACGATTTAAATAAAATGGAAAGATAATGTAAAATCTATGAACTACACATGTCCAAAACTTATTGGATGAGTGGATTTCGAAGCCTTATTACCTTATCCACGAATTATATCAATGTGGGACCTTTTGAAACCGAAAAACATTTTCAAATAAAGTAATATTTCTTTACTTTCCAAAAGTACCCCTCTTCTCCTCTTATAAAAGGCCCCCACCTCTACCTCATTTAACACACTCCTCAAGCCTTTGGCTCGTCCAACCCCTGCCCATTTACTCTCTCCACATCCCTCTTCTCATCCTAGATTATTCCCTTTGGGCATAATCCTTTCAAAGGAAGCCTTTAGGCTCAAATCAAAAGGAGTTACACTTTTAAAGGTAATTCATTCTCTCATGTTCATTTGTATTATTTTGCTTCTCCAACCCCCTAAACTCTTTTTATTTACTTCTTTTGTAACAACACCAGTATCTTCAATATACTAGGATGTTGTTATTTGATTTATTCGAGCTACACTCTCACACAACTACATCAAATGGTTAAAGAACATACGGTTTCCGTGGATGGTGAAATTCTGCCTCCCGAAACGATGATTGTTCAATACTCATTTAACACCTTCAAAGGTGGCCATTATGATGTCACTATTTTTATATATGATATATAATATGTTTATGTTTTATTTATTCTTCTGTATTTTTCATTTTTGTCTTACCTTTATGGCTTCCATTATGGGTATACGCGATATCTTCATTTAAGGAAGTGCGGACTACCGCCCCCTTAAAGTGATTTGATTCGTTAAACACCATATGTGGGATGTATAAAGGATGGAAATATGATATTATATATGATATTATACTGGAATTATAATATACCTTTATATCATTATTATTCCATTCTATAAAATACGAAATAGAAATGAAAGTAGCGTTCATGCGTACGTACGGCTTACCGTCTCCATGAACGGTGCATTTCATTTCTTACCTCTAAATGATTATGTAATGTTATAAATGCATGCATGTAATGGATATATATGACATATATGATATCTACATAATGAATACAATTCTGGATATAATGAACATTTGGCCACACGAACAACATGTAATTGTAAGAAGTCCACTTTCGACTTAAGAACCAAATATCGGCAAAACAAATATTATTAACTTAAATGATTACATAATGTTTATGACATGGTAATAAGTGGTATAAAAGTAATAATGAACTTGAAAAAGGTTATTAAGGAATTAGAAATTAACTCAAGTTTATTATTCAGGAGATTAAAGAATGATCGAGTCAAGTCGGACCCGAGGTAAGGGATCTTACTCCTCTCTTTATTTTTAAGTACACTCTTTTATGTCATTACTTTTAAAGCTCATCTTTCTTGTTATTGGGATGATATTTTATATTAAACTTACTGTAACTTTTATGTTCATGTGATGAGAGACCCTATTCTCTCTCATCAATCCATTTTGGAAGTTTTGAGTGGCGTCGTTAGTCTGCCGAATTTTCGTAAGGGATTTTTCATCTCACTTTTATTCCCGTGAGATTTATGCTACATTTTCCACAAATTCCATTGAGTGGTGTATGTACTGCCCATTATTCTACTGTTCGTGTAATATACATTCGTTTATGAGTATTTACATCAATGACTTATTGTCTTTCTTTCATGGGGTGTATGTTTTGAAAGATACCCAAGTTGGTAAGGGAACCTTTCACCCTCCTCTTTTTTAAAAGACTTCTTTTATTGGGTCTTTTAATTTACATATTTTTATGTTGGGATATGTTCTCATACATCCTTATTGATGTAAATTTTATGTCCAAGTGATGAGATACACTTTTTATCTCTCATCAACTCATTTTGATGTGATGCCGTTAGGCTGTCAAGGGAACTTTTTAACCCAATTTCGATTTCTTTGGGTTCAACTTGTAGTCATTGAATATGTCATCCATTGAATATGTGTGAATGACATTTTATTGTTTTACACATAATATCCACTTATATTGGGTGTATATATATTTGTCACACATATTTTTGAGATTTACTTGTCCTTAATTTAAGGATACCTTCTTTATAAGGGATTTCATCACATTTGACATTTCTATTGAGGTTTCATTGTTGTTATGCACAAATTCACTCTTATATAGTGTATATATTGTCCTTTGGAGTATTATATCATGAATCCTTTTATTCACATGATATTATAAAGTTCTGACTAAATGTTATTCCTCGATTATTGTATTCAAGTGTCTCTAATTTTGGTAAAACCCCTTTAACCAAAATATCGTTTTAAATGTTTTAATTATTTGTTCTTATTAATATCCATGTTTTCAAAATGGTTTTAAGGATTTATTTATATGGATATTAATGGTTTAAAATGTTAAAAGCTTCAAGGTGGTATGGGACACTTTGATTTAAAAATCTCTTTATTAAATGTTTTAAATGGTTTTGGAAATGGTTTCTTTTTGAATGGATTCATTATTTCAATATCCTAAAATGTTATATTGTGATTGAAATGTGGAAATGTTATGTTTCCTTTATTCATGTTTATGTGATACGATTATATTATGGTTCTTGGGCATTGTTATGAAGAACGGGTGGTTCCGTGATAAACTAAGGGCAGGTGAGCCCGATATAGCTCTCCAATGCATTGGGTAACGCGAAGAAGTGAAACGTTAAGGTTTCTCCGAAGAGATTTAGGGAATATACTGTGATGGGTATTCCAAACGTAACCAAGAGGGTTACTCCCTACGTAAGAATGTTATGAATGCCTCAAGTTACCTTTATGTCTTATGTTTTCTATGATTTATTCATGATTTGATATGCCTATGTTTTATGGGTAAAGTATGATTTCATTATTATGTATATATGAACTCATGTTTCCTTTCCATATTTTTATAACCCTTACTGAGCTTTTTATGCTCATCCCAAGTTTTTGAAATGTTTTTCACAGGTCAAGGGAAAGGTACATGATGTGGTGATAGTGTCAAGTATGTGTCAAGAAAGAATCCATGTTTTATTTTCAATATGTTTCCGTTGATGGGAAGAATGAATATTTTCTTTTATGTAACCACTTTGTTTAAATGTGGAATGTAATGCAAGTTTCATGATCTAATTCTCTAAAACTCTAAACCTGAAAAGATCCTCAATGTTTAATCTTGTAATAACTCAAGATTAAGTAAGGTTTAAGGTTGGGGCCTTATAGTTGGTATCAAAGGTCGGTTTAGATAACTTTAGAGGTTAGGGTATTCTTTAAGCATAAGTGACATTACCATAATGGTTAGGATTTCAGAAAGAGTCTTAGTTTTAGATAAAGTGAATGAGTAAGTATATCTTATTGTTTATATTACTCATTAGTACATGATGGTTTTGTTGATATACTCACACTGACCTTTTTGGTTTTAGTAAATGGCTGGATCTAGCAGGCACCAAAGTAACAATGGATGTGAAGGAAACTGTGACAGTTTTTTGAGCAAGCTACTGAATGATATGGGAGCTGCAATGAGAACTCTTTTGATTATCCTCAACCAACTATCTGGAGTCATGATTGACCACCTAAACCTTGGAGATTTCTCTAAGGCATCATATATTCAAGAAACATATCCCTATGGAAATACAGGTAATAATCATAAAGGTAAGTGTGTTCAAAATCCTATTTGTCAAAGATGTGGAAAGAAACACCTAGGAAAATGTTTCAAAGGGACAGAAATATGCTATAGATGTGGAAATGAAGGTCATAAAGCAAGAACCTGCCATGGAAAAAGGAAGCATCCAGTTGACTCGAGGAAAGGGAAAGAAGTTCTTTCTGAGGGATCAATTGAATGTTTTAAATGTGGTGTGCATGGTCATTATGCAAACACATGTCCTTTGAAGAAGTCTCGTGAATGGGGTCACCAAGAGCGTACCAATATTCGTTTATCAATACCTAATTCCATTCCGATTGAGGATGAAGAAACTGACAATGACCAATCAAAGGTATGTACTATTTCATGACTATTGTTTTCTTATTTTGGAATCTTAGGATGTGATTCATGATTTTGTTTGTAGGAAAGAGGTATTTCGGAATAAGTTGGAAATGAATGGATAATGGATCATGAAGAATGTTGAATGAGTAAGATGTCAACATATAAGGGCTTCAAGAGTTAGGGTGAAATTCTTAAGAGTATTAAGTCTCTTTTGATGATGGGGTTACATTAGAAGACTTTTTATATTATGTGTAACCCTGATGTTTAATATAGGAAAATTTTATTCAAGTAATAGTTATCTTTTCTTTTGTGGACATAGTTATAAAGAACCATTTGGGTTTATATGATCCTTACTTTTGAGGTAATTATGGGTTACCATATGTTATTATTGAAGTGAAAGGAATGAGATAAAATTGAGGTTAAATTATGTTATGGTTATTTTTGATGATTTTATCTCTTTTTGGGTAATGATTTGAGAATTATATAGTTTTGGAAAAAGGACAACACGCAGACCGTGTGACAACCCGTCGCGTCGGACAATGCTGCGGGAATCGAACCCACAACCAAAGTGTGACTGGTATTTATCGCCTACCACTGGACTACGTGAAGTCCCTGGTTATTTTGACTGATTCTTTTTAGTTATATGATTTTATGAATTAAGATTAAGTTGATTTTGGAGGATATGTGATTAGGATAATTACTTTTCAATGTGAGACTTTAGGAGCAACTGATGTTGTTTGGAGATAAATGTTACGATTTAACTTGGAAGACTATGTGACTAAATCCTTCAAATATTTGGGTTTCAATCTTATATTAGTTTACTTTGAAGAATTTTATGGACAAATTGTTTATCGGATGGTCCTCGTTGAACTTTGGGTTTTGTTGGACAAATTTTGGAGATTAAGAATATATTTTTCTTTTTATAAGGGGTTATCCTTTTCTGGATTATCTGATCTTGTACTAACCTTTTTGGTTTTGGTTTTGGTTTTGGTTAAAGCCTAAATATATGGGATTTATATAGTTCTCTTTTGGGGATTAGGTTATTCTCTAGAAGTTGATTAAAGTACTCTTAATGCGAACAAGTCTCCCTAAATACTCGTCTTTTGGAAAAAATATGAGTTTGACTAAGGAATCTAGTAAAAGTTGAAAGTCAACATGATAAGTGATTATGCTTCCTTATGAATAAATTCCTCAATAAAAAGTATCTTAAAACAAAAATGTTGTCTATTAACTTTTCCTACTGGGGAATCGAATACCGTTTAACCCATCACAAGTTTGTGATTTTCTCATGGTTAACTTTCTCCTAAACATGTTTTCTATCACTCTCCATGAGAACATGAACCTATGTTTTCTCCTCCATGTCCATATTTTCATACTTGGAATCCTAGTATGGGTTAACTCGGGTGACCTTTGTACTTATCTTTCTTTATTTTAAAGTGTTTGTTTTACCGACTTTTGTTCTGATGTGGGACTTTCAAGGATGTTTCCAAGCGCAATTTTAAAATTGCGAGGACGCAATTCCCAAAAGGGGGGAAGGCTGTAACACCCCAGGTAAATAATTAATATGAAATTTTCACATTTATCCATATTTGTGAATAAAATATTAATATGACTTTAAAGGGGACGCTATGCTCGATGGCGTACCCAACACGCAACAACGAGTTTCTTGGGAATCTTACGTTGCACTCTAATAATAAAATAATATTATTTTAAATGGTAGTTAACATTTAGCCGTTGTAATGGCGGGAATGGATAGAAATAACTAAAATATGATTATATATGTCCTTAAATATTTTTACATTTATACAATAAAAGATAAAGGCCTAAAATACAGAAAGAATTCAATTTTAGGCGTATATGCCCTAGTTTTCACTAAAGGTTCACTTATCACCTTTTAATGGAGAACCGT
Organism: Viscum album; assembly: GCA_963277665.1. NCBI lineage: Eukaryota > Viridiplantae > Streptophyta > Magnoliopsida > Santalales > Viscaceae > Viscum > Viscum album. Next base: position 1,465,979,914 of record OY728123.1, read on the forward strand.
CATTAAATATAGTTTTGTTCACTCTTAAACATTCTTTTGGACCAAATAAAACTCTTATTAAGAATCGGGACATCAAAATTTACTTTGTGTAAATTTTTTGTATCTTTCCGATAAAGTTCATTTTTTTAATGAATAGTGTAAAATGTTGTATTTTAATTCAAAACCACTTTTTAATCTAATTTATTTATATGATTAGATTATATTTTGAATTGGTTTTAAAGTGAAATTAGAAAATATTTTTACCATTAAATCCAATAGTGGTCGTTGGAATCAATTTCACTTTGAAATCAGACTTAAACTAGTGTCAATCTTTTGATACTTATTGTTTTATAAAACACGCTATTTGTCATGACAGCGGGAATTAATTATTAAATTAATTAATGTAACTTATATGTTTTGAATTTTGTAAAACGGACTTCATTTTTGAATTCAGAATATCAAATATAGCTTAGGGTGAATTTTTGGGATTTTTCTGAAAAACTTCAATTTTTGATGAATAGTGAAACCACTAAGTGGTACTTATAAAAACTGATTTTCCGTTTAAATGAAATTTAGCCGTCATTGTGTTTTGATTTTCAAAAATCCGACATACATGGTTGTCATTAAGAAGTAAAATGTGGTTCAATGAGATTAAAATAATATTTTGGTGAATAGTAACTTATTAAGTTTTTAATCGCGATTAGTGGTAATTAGTGTAGTTTAAGGTAAAAATAATGCTTTAATAAAATGAGATGAGCTTGACACATGTCTTACCCTCATTGTTTGTATCATGGCCGACCAAGACAAGCCATGGGTCAACTTGGGGACCCCATGGATCCACTTTGGTTGGGAAATGACATAAATAACATTTTATTTAATGTAAAAGTAAAATTGACACAAACATGATATGTTTTACTAAAACAATTTTTAAGTGGGGTTATACAAGTCATCATTTTGATTATAAAGATTCATTGGAAAGATAAAAAGATTTCCTACATCATAGTATTTTTTTTATAATTTTTAGACATTAAATAAATTAAATTATTTATGACATAATAATGATGCAGCGATGACATCATTATTTGACGATTTAAATAAAATGGAAAGATAATGTAAACTCTATGAACTACACATGTCCAAAACTTATTGGATGAGTGGATTTAGAAGAATTATCACCTTATCCACGAATTATATCAATGTGGGACCTTTTTAAACCGATAAACATTTTCAAATAAAGTAATATTTCTTTACTTTCCAAAAGTACCCCTCCTCTCCTCTTATAAAAGGCCCCCACCTCTACCTCAATTAACACACTCCTCAAGCCTTTGGCTCGGCCAACCCCTGCCCATTTACTCTCTCCACATCCCTCTCCTCATCCTAGAGGATTATCTTTGGGCATAATCCTTTCAAAGGAAGCCTTTAGGCTCAAATCAAAAGGAGTTACACTTTTAAAGGTAATTCATTCTCTCATGTTCATTTGTTTTATTTTGCTTCTCCAACCCCCTAAAATCTTTTTATTTACTTCTTTTGTAACAACACCAGTATCTTCAATATACTAGGATTTTTTTATAAGATTTATTCGAGCTACACTCTCACACAACTACATCAAATGGTTAAAGAACATACGGTTTCCGTGGATGGTGAAATTCTGCCTCCCGAAACGATGATTGTTCAATACTCATTTAACACCTTCAAAGTTGGCCATTATGATGTCACTATTTTTATATATGATATATAATATGTTTATGTTTTATTTATTCTTCTGTATTTTTCATTTTTTTCTTACTTTTATGGCTTCCATTATGGGTATACGCGATATCTTCATTTAAGGAAGTGCGGACTACCGCCCCCTCAAAGTGATTTGATTCGTTAAACACCATATTTGGGATGTATAAAAGATGGAAATATGATATTATAAATGATATTATACTTGAATTATAATATACCTTTATATCATTATTATTCCATTCTATAAAATACGAAATAGAAATGAAAGTAGCGTTCATGCGTACGTACGGCTTACCGTCTCCATGAACGGTGCATTTCATTTCTTACCTCTAAATGATTATGTAATGTTATAAATTCATGAATGTACTGGATATATATGACATATATTATATCTACATAATGAATACAATTCTGGATATAATAAACATTTGGCCACACGAACAACATGTAATTGTAAGAAGTCCACTTTCGACTTAAGAACCAAATATCGGCAAAACAAATATTATTAACTTAAATGATTACATAATGTTTATGACATGGTAATAAGTGGTATAAAAGTAATAATGAACTTGAAAAAGGTTATTAAGGAATTATAAATTAACTCAAGTTTATTATTCAGGAGATTAAATAACGATCGAGTCAAGTCGGACCCGAGGTAAGGGATCTTACTCCTCTCTTTCTTTTTAAGTACACTCTTTTATGTCATTACTTTTAAAGCTCATCTTTCTTGTTATTGGGATGATATTTTATATTACACTTATTGTAACTTTTATTTTCATGTGATGAGAGACCCTATTCTCTCTCATCAATCCATTTTGGAAGTTTTGAGTGGCGCCGTTTGGCTGCCGAATTTTTGTAAGGGATTTTTCATCTCACTTTTTTTCCCGTGAGATTTATGCTACATTTGCCACAAATTCCATTGAGTGGTGTATGTAATGCCAATTATTCTACTCTTTGTGTAATATACTTTCGTTTATGAGTATTTACATCAATTACCTATTGTCTTTCTTTCATGGGGTGTATGTTTTGAAAGATACCCAAGTCGGTAAGGTAACCTTTCACCCTCCTCTTTTTTAAAAGACTTCTTTTATTGGGTATTTTAATTTACTTATTTTTATGTTGGGATATGTTCTCATACATCCTTATTGATGTAAATTTTATGTCCAAGTGATGAGATACACTTTTTATCTCTCATCAACTCGTTTTGATGTGATGTCGTTAGGCTGTCAAGGGAACTTTTTAACCCAATTTCGATTTCTTTGGGTTCAACTTGTAGTCATTGAATATGTCATCCATTGAATATGTGTGAATGAACTTTTATTGTTTTACACTTAATATCCACTTATATTGGGTGTATATATATTTTTCACACATATTTTTGAGATTTATTTGTCCTTAATTTAAGGATACCTTCTTTATAAGGGATTTCATCACATTTGACATTTCTATTGAGGGTTCATTGTTGTTATGCACCAATTCACTCATATATGGTGTATATACTGTCCTTTGGAGTATTATATCATGAATCCTTTTATTCTCATGATATTATAAAGTTCTGACTAAATTTTATTCCTCGATTATTTTATTCAAGTGTCTCTAATTTTGGTAAAATCCCTTTAACCAAAATATCGTTTTAAATGTTTTAATTATTTGTTCTTATTAATATCCATGTTTTCAAAATGGTTTTAAGGATTTATTTATATGGATATTAATGGTTTAAAATGTTAAAAGCTTCAAGGTGGTATGGGACACTTTGATTCAAAAATCTCTTTATTAAATGTTTTAAATGGTTTTGGAAATGGTTTCTTTTTGAATGCATTCATTATTTCAATATCCTAAAATGTTATATTGTGATTGAAATGTGGAAATGTTATGTTTCCTTTATTCATGTTTATGTGATATGATTATGTTATGGTTCTTAGGCATTGTTATGAATAATGGTTGGTTCCGTGATAAACTAAGGGCGGGTGAGCCCGATATAGCTCTCCAATGCATTGGGTAACGCGAAGGAGTGAAACGTTAAGGTTTCTCCAAAGAGATTTAGGGAATATACTGTGATGGGTATTCCAAACGTAACCAAGAGGGTTACTCCCTACGTAAGAATGTTATGAATTCCTCAAGTTACCTTTATGTCTTATGTTTTCTATGATTTATTCATGATTTGATATGCCTATGTTTTATGGGTAATGTATGATTTCATTATTATGTATATATGAACTCATGTTTCCTTTCCATATTTTTATAACCCTTACTGAGCTTTTTATGCTCATCCCAAGTTTTTGAAATGTTTTTCATAGGTCAAGGGAAAGGTACATGATGTGGTGATAGTGTCAAGGATGTGTCAAGAAAGAATCCATGTTTTATTTTCAATATGTTTCCGTTGATGGGAAGAATGAATCTTTTCTTTTATGTAACCACTTTGTTTAAATGTGGAATGTAATGAAAGTTTCATGATCTAATTCTCTAAAACTCTAAACCTGAAAAGATCCTCAATGTGTAATCTTGTAATAACTCATGATTAAGTAAGGTTTAAGGCTGGGGCCTTATAGTTGGTATCAAAGGTCGGTTTAGATAACTTTAGAGGTTCGGGTATTCTTTAAGCATAAGTGACATTACCATAATGGTTAGGATTTCAGAAAGAGTCTTAGTTTTAGATAAAGTGAATGAGTAAGTATATATTATTGTTTATATTACTCATTAGTACATGATGGTTTTGTTGATATACTCACACTGACCTTTTTGGTTTTAGTAAATGGCTGGATCTAGCAGGCACCAAAGTAACAGTGGATGTGAAGGAAACTGTGAAAGTTTTTTGAGCAAGCAACTGAATGATATGGTAGATGCAATGAGAAATCTTTTGATTATCCTCAACCAACTATCTGGAGTCATGATTGACCACCTAAACCTTGGAGATTTCTCTAAGTCATCATATATGCAAGAAACAAATCCCTATGGAAGTACAGGTAATAATCATAAAGGTAAGTGTGTTCAAAATCCTATTTGTCAAAGATGTGGAAAGAAACACCTGGGAAAATGTTTCAAAGGGACAGAAATATGCTATAGATGTGGAAATGAAGGTCATAAAGCAAGAACCTGCCATGGAAAAAGGAAGCATCCAGTTGACTCGAGGAAAGGGAAAGAAGTTCTTTCTGGGGGATCAATTGAATGTTTTAAATGTGGTGTGTATGGTCATTATGAAAACACATGTCCTATGAAGAAGTTTCATGAATGGGGTAACCAAGAGCGTACCAATATTCGTTTACCAATACCTAATGCCATTCCGATTGAGGATGAAGAAACTGACAATGACCAATCAAAGGTATGTACTATTTCATGACTATTTTTTTCTTATTTTGGAATCTTAGGATATGATTCATGATTTTGTTTGTAGGAAAGAGGTATTTCGGAATAAGTTGGAAAGGAATGGATAATGGATCATGAAGAATGTTGAATGAGTAAGATGTCAACATATAAGGGCTTCAAGAGTTAGGGTGAAATTCTTAAGAGTATTAAGTCTCTTTTGATGATGGGGTTACATTAGAAGACTTTTTATATTATGTGTAACCCTGATGTTTAATATAGGCAAATTTTATTCAAGTAATAGTTATATTTTCTTTTGTGGACATAGTTATAAAGAACCATTTGGGTTTATATGATCCTTACTTTTGAGGTAATTATGGGTTACCATATGTTATGATTGAAGTGAAAGGCATGAGTTAAAATTGAGGTTAAATTATGTTATGGTTATTTTTGATGATTTTATCCCTTTTTGGGTAATGATTTGAGAATTATATAGTTTTGGAAAAAGGACAACACGCAGACCGTGTGACAACCTGTCACGTCGGACAATGCTGCGGGAATCGAACCCACAACCAAAGTGCGACTGGTATTTATCGCCTACCACTGGACTACGTGAAGTCCCTGGTTAGTTTGAATGATTATTTTTAGTTATATGATTTTATGAATTAAGAGTAAGTTTATTTTGGAGGATATGTGATTAGGATAATTACTTTTCAATGTGAGACTTTAGGAGCAACTGATGTTGTTTGGAGATAAATGTTACGATTTAACTTGGAAGACTATGTGACTAAATCCTTCAAATATTTGGTTTTCAATCTTATATTGGTTTACTTTGAAGAATTTTATGGACAAATTGTATATCGGATGGTCCTCGTTGAACTTTGGGTTTTGTTGGACAAATTTTGGAGATTAAGAATAGATTTTTCTTTTTATAAGTGGTTATCCTTTTCTGGATTATCTGATCTTGTACTAACCTTTTTGGTTTTGGTTTTGGTTTTGGTTAAAGCCTAAATATATGTGATTTATATAGTTCTCTTTTGGGGATTAGGTGATTCTCTAGAAGTTGATTAAAGTACTCTTAATGTGAACAAGTCTCCCTAAATACTCGTCTTTTGGAAAAAATATGAGTTTGACTAAGGAATCTAGTAAAAGTTGAAAGTCAACATGATAAGTGATTATGCTTACTTATGAATAAATTCCTCAATAAAAAGTAACTTAAAACAAAAATGTTGTCTATTAACTTTTCCTACTGGGGAATCGAATACCGTTTAACCCATCACAAGTTTGTGATTTTCTCATGGTTAACTTTCTCCTAAACATGTTTTCTATCACTCTCCATGAGAACATGAACCTATGTTCTCTCCTCCTTGTCCATATTTTCATACTTGTAATCCTAGTATGGGTTAACTCGGGTGACCTTTGTACTTATCTTTCTTTATTTTAAAGTGTTTGTTTTACCGACTTTTGTTCCGATGTGGGACTTTCAAGGATGTTTCCAAGCGCAATTTTAAAATTGCGAGGACGCAATTCCCAAAAGGGGGGAAGGATGTAACACCCTAGGTAAATAATTAATATGAAATTTTCACATTTATCCATATTTGTGAATAAAATATTAATATGAATTTAAAGGGGACGCTATGCTCGATGGCGTACCCAACACGCAACAACGAGTTTCTTGGGAATCTTACGTTGCACTCTAATAATAAAATAATATTATTTTAAATGGTAGTTAACATGTAGCCGTTGTAATGGCGGGAATGGATATAAATAACTAAAATATGATTATATATGTTCTTAAATATTTTTACATTTATACAATAAAAGATAAAGGCTTAAAATACGGAAAGAATTCAATTTTAGGCGTATATGCCCTAGTTTTCACTAAAGGTTCACTTATCACCTTTTGATGGAGAACCTTCATTAAATATAGTTTTGTTCACTCTTAAACATTCTTTTGGACCAAATAAAACTCTTATTAAGAATCGGGACATCAAAATTTACTTTGTGTAAATTTTTGGTATCTTTCCGATAAAGTTCATTTTTTTAATGAATAGTGTAAAATGTTGTATTTTAATTCAAAAACACTTTTTAATCTAATTTATTTATATGATTAGATTATATTTTGAATTGGTTTTAAAGTGAAATTAGAAAATATTTTTACCATTAAATCCAATAGTGGTCGTTGGAATCAATTTCACTTTGAAATCAGACTTAAACTAGTGTCAATCTTTTGATACTTATTGTTTTATAAAACACGCTATTTGTCATGACAGCGGAAATTAATTATTAAATTAATTAATGTGACTTATATGTTTTGAATTTTGTAAAACGGACTTCATTTTTGAATTCAGAATATCAAATATAGCTTAGGGTGAATTTTTGGGATTTTTCTGAAAAACTTCAATTTTTGATGAATAGTGAAACCACTAAGTGGTACTTATAAAATATGATTTTCAGTTTAAATGAAATTTTGCCATCATTGTGTTTTGATTTTCAAAAATCCGACATACATGGTTGTCATTAAGAAGTAAAATGTGGTTCAATGAGATTAAAATAATTTTTTGGTGAATAGTAACTTATTAAGTTTTTAATCGCGATTAGTGGTAATTAGTGTAGTTTAAGGTAAAAATAATGCTTTAATAAAATGAGATGAGCTTGAAACATGTCTTACCCTCATTGGTTGTATCATGGCCGACCAAGACAAGCCATGGGTCAACTTGGGGACCCCATGGATCCACTTTGGTTGGGAAATGACATAAATAACATTTTATTTAATGTAAAAGTAAAATTGACACAAACATGATATGTTTTACTAAAACAATTTTTAAGTGGGGTTATACAAGTCATCATTTTGATTATAAATATTCATTGGAAAGCTAAAACGATTTCGTACATCATAGTATTTTTTTATAATTTTTAGACATTAAATAAAGTAAATTATTTATGACATAATAATGATGCAGCGATGACATCATTATTTGACGATTTAAATAAAATGGAAAGATAATGTAAAATCTATGAACTAAACATGTCCAAAACTTATTGGATGAGTGGAGTTCGAAGACTTATCACCTTATCCACGAATTATATCAATGTGGGACCTTTTGAAACCGAAAAACATTTTCAAATAAAGTAATATTTCTTTACTTTCCAAAAGTACCCCTCCTCTCCTCTTATAAAAGGCCCCCACCTCTACCTCATTTAACACACTCTTCAAGCCTTTGGCTCGGCCAACCCCTGCCCATTTACTCTCTCCACATCCCTCTCCTCATCCTAGAGGATTCCCTTTGGGCAGAAGCCTTTTAAAGGAAGCCTTTAGGCTCAAATCAAAAGGAGTTACACTTTTAAAGGTAATTCATTCTCTCATGTTCATTTGTTTTATTTTTCTTCTCCAACCCCCTAAACTCTTTTTATTTACTTATTTTGTAACAACACCAGTATCTTCAATATACTAGGATGTTGTTATAAGATTTATTCGAGCTACACTCTCACACAACTACATCAAATGGTTAAAGAACATACGGTTTCCGTGGATGGTGAAATTCTGCCTCCCGAAACGATGATTGTTCAATACTCATTTAACACCTTCAAAGGTGGCCATTATGATGTCAATATTTTTATATATGATATATAATATGTTTATGTTTTATTTATGCTTCTGTATTTTTCATTTTTGTCTTACCTTTATGGCTTCCATTATGGGTATACGTGATATCTTCATTTAAGGAAGTGCGGACTACCGCCCCCTCAAAGTGATTTGATTCGTTAAACACCATATGTGGGATGTATAAAGGATGGAAATATGATATTGTATATGATATTATACTGGAATTATAATATACCTTTATATCATTATTATTCCATTCTATAAAATACGAAATAGAAATGAATGTAGCGTTCATGCGTACGTACGGCTTACCGTCTCCATGAACGGTGCATTTCATTTCTTACCTCTAAATGATTATGTAATGTTATAAATGCATGCATGTACTGGATATATATGACATATTTGATATCTACATAATGAATACAATTCTGGATATAATAAACATTTGGCCACACGAACAACATGTAATTGTAAGAAGTCCACTTTCGACTTAAGAACCAAATATCGGAAAAACAAATATTAATAACTTAAATGATTACATAATGTTTATGACATGGTAATAAGTGGTATAAAAGTAATAATGAACTTGAAAAAGGTTATTAAGGAATTATAAATTAACTCAAGTTTATTATTCAGGAGATTAAAGAACGATCGAGTCAAGTCGGACCCGAGGTAAGGGATCTTACTCCTCTCTTTCTTTTTAAGTACACTCTTTTATGTCATTACTTTTAAAGCTCATCTTTCTTGTTATTGGGATGATATTTTATATTACTCTTACTGTAACTTTTATGTTAATGTGATCAGAGACCCTATTCTCTCTCATCAATCCATTTTGGAAGTTTTGAGTGGCGCTGTTAGGCTGCCAAATTTTCGTAAGGGATTTTTCATCTCACTTTTATTCCCGTGAGATTTATGCTACATTTGCCACAAATTCCATTGAGTGGTGTATGTACTACCAATTATTCTACTCTTTGTGTAATATAATTTCGTTTATGAGTATTTACATCAATGACCTATTGTCTTTCTTTCATGGGGTGTATGTTTTGAAAGATACCCAAGTCGGTAAGGGAACCTTTCACCCTCCTCTTTTTTAAAAGACTTCTTTTATTGGGTCTTTTAATTTACATATTTTTATGTTGGAATATGTTCTAATACATCCTTATTGATGTAAATTTTATGTCCAAGTGATGAGATACACTTTTTATCTCTCATCAACTCATTTTGATGTGATGTCGTTAGGCTGTCAAGGGAACTTTTTAACCCAATTTCGATTTCTTTGGGTTCAACTTGTAGTCATTGAATATGTCATCCATTGAATATGTGTGAATGAACTTTTATTGTTTTACACATAATATCCACTTATATTGGGTGTATATATATTTTTCACACATATTTTTGAGATTTATTTGTCCTTAATTTAAGGATACCTTCTTTATAAGGGATTTCATCACATTTGACATTTCTATTGAGGGTTCATTGTTGTTATGCACCAATTCACTCTTATATGGTGTATATACTGTCCTTTGGAGTATTATATCATGAATCCTTTTATTCTCATGATATTATAAAGTTATGACTAAATGTTATTCCTCGATTATTGTATTCAAGTGTCTCTAATTTTGGTAAAACCCATTTAACCAAAATATCATTTTAAATGTTTTAATTATTTGTTCTTATTAATATCCATGTTTTCAAAATGGTTTTAAGGATTTATTTATATAGATATTAATGGTTTAAAATGTTAAAATCTTCAAGGTGGTATGGGACACTTTGATTCAAAAATCTCTTTATTAAATGTTTTAAATGGTTTTGGAAGTGGTTTCTTTTTGAATGGATTCATTATTTCAATATCCTAAAATGTTATATTGTGATTGAAATGTGGAAATGTTATGTTTCCTTTATTCATGTTTATGTGATACGATTATGTTATGGTTCTTGGGCATTGTTATGAAGAACGGGTGGTTCCATGATAAACCTAGGGCGGGTGAGCCCGATATATCTCTCCAATGCATTGGGTAACGCGAAGGAGTGAAACGTTAAGGTTTCTCCGAAGAGATTTAGGGAATATACTGTGATGGGTATTCCAAACGTAACCAAGAGGGTTACTCCCTACGTAAGAATGTTATGAATGCCTCAAGTTACCTTTATGTCTTATGTTTTCTATGATTTATTCATGATTTGATATGCCTATGTTTTATGGGTAAAGAATGATTTCATTCTTATGTATATATGAACTCATGTTTCCTTTCCATATTTTTATAACCCTTACTGAGCTTTTTATGCTCATCCCAAGTTTTTGAAATGTTTTTCATAGGTCAAGGGAAAGGTACATGATGTGGTGATAGTGTCAAGGATGTGTCAAGAAAGAATCCATGTTTTATTTTCAATATGTTTCCGTTGATGGGAAGAATGAATATTTTCTTTTATGTAACCACTTTGTTTAAATGTGGAATGTAATGCAAGTTTCATGATCTAATTCTCTAAAACTCTAAACCTGAAAAGATCCTCAATGTGTAATCTTGTAATAACTCAAGATTAATTAAGGTTTAAGGCTAGGGCCTTATAAAAATTGTTCATGCATATGCATGAAAAACCCTCTCCTTGAATGGTTTAATCCATTTTCTATCTATATCATTAAAATATTACGCTAAACAAATACATATTTAACATATATGATATTTATATCATGGTTAAGGGTTTCATTTCTCACTTTTACTCCAAAGATACATATAATATATTCACCAATTATTACATTACGTGGTGTATATACAACCACTTAGATATGTTATATCATGGATCTCTTTATCTTTATAGTATTTAAAGTTTCATTTGATGATTTTTATGGGGATTTTGATTTAGAATTTACCAAAGTGGTATGGGTTTATTTCAAAATCCCATTATTATTCAGGATTATCTTTTTAAGTCTTCCTTACGTGAATTATTTGATATTTCTATCTTAAACTCAATATATTTTATTCTCCCCTAGTTATTCAAGAAATTTTTCATGTAATAGTACCATTTTCCCACTGTTTAGTACTTAAAATGATTGATAAAATTCTTTTAATAAAATATTAATTTATTTCTATCTTTTGTTAAAAATCATTTACCATCAAAATCAATGTTTTCTAAAAAAATTCAAAAATTGTTTTATCATTTTTAAAATTATTTATTAAATAAATTTTTACCTATTTTTATTTTTTTCAAAATGTTTTGAAAGAATTATTCATATCATTTTCAAAACAAAGAATGTTTTTCTTAATAAAAAATGTGAAAGGAATATTTATTTTAATGTGTATTACATGAAAATATTTTTCCACTGTCATGACCACTCAATTTATTAAATATTATTTTATAAATTTTCAGTTGTTATTTTCGAAGAAAATTATTTTCTAAATATTTTCGGGAATATTTTTTTTAATAAATATTTTCAAATGATAAGGCCATTTTCCTGAAAAATGTTTTTATTTCCATTTTTATGGTATTTCTATTCAACAGTAACATCAAAAAAAATTACTTATAATCCACATGATATATATTGTATTTATATAATCCTTACTATTTATTTGTATTTTTTATAGTTAGTTTGACTGAGAATGTAAAATTTTATTACCATTTACCTTATTACACTAGATGGTTTATTGATTATATTTTTTTGATTAGTGTAAGTATAGACATTTTTATTATACATTTTCAATATACTGTTTAGGTTTATTACGTTTCACCCAATTTATATAATTAATTCATTGTACTTAATAAATAATGGGTGGGCCCAATTATAAATAGTCCCATGATGCATCCATAGGTCTCCTGAGACAAATCAGTTGGCCAAATTATATGGTTTTATACTACTAAATTAAATATTTCTTTTGAAATGTCTTAAAAGTATGATTCAGATGTCCAACATTTTGAATTCACTCATTATAAGGTCAGATATCAATATTCATCTAATTATTTGATTAGTTAAAATATATTTGAATAATTATTAAGCTTATGTGATTATTTACATGGATTTATTTGATCATCATTTATTTCTATTGTATTATGCTCTGTTTATTGCTTAAATGGAATGTGCTTTAGTTATTAACATTTCCATATTGATTATGATTATGTTGTTAATGATAGATTGAACTATATGGTTACCCTTACCGGTCATCTAATCACCCCCCTTTCTTTCGTTTTATTTTTCCCAGGATACCAGGAAGTTTATTTGATTGATATGTAGGGATACACTATTAAGAATAATGGAATTCACAAAGAAAACACTTTTGGTATTTAATGATTTCAATTGTAATGTTAATTTCAAGTTTCCATGTAGTTTACCAATACTAATAATCTATTTGGTCCTTCAGGACGTAATTCCTTATATTTTATACTAATTTAATTAAATGACCAATGGTTCCAAGCTACTGGAGTAAGGGTATTTATAGATTTTATTAGAGTAAGTTTAATAAAAACCTTGTGAACTAGATTTAGATAAATAGAGATTTGAAAATATAACCCTATGGATTACTTTAAGGATAAGTCTAAGTATGGGATATCATCCTCAAGATTTTTCATGGTAGATATTATTTGGCTTTATAATCAATACATCCATATATGGATAATATATGTGGATGTGGTTCTCTTATATATGTATATAGGGGTAATCACTCCAAAAATGGTGTATCAGGATTGACTTTAGAGTTACCTGGTACAAAATAATGGCCCTTACTTCACACCTAGTTTGAAACTCATAGGGTAGATTCGTTGGTTAATTCAATTTTTCTTTACAAACCATTATGATGGATTAGAAAATATTTTTATTATTTGAAAACATTCCCAATGAAACTATGAGTATGATTATGAGATTATACAATCAATCTTTTTAATTTATGTTAATGGTCTCACTAGTTTTTGAGATTATACATTATGATACATAATGTTAGGATATAATATTGTGTATGAAATTTTTTAGAAATATAACCTAGAATAATCAATGGGAACGATATCAATGCACAAAATCTAAAGAGTAATAATGATCCTTTCCTGGATGGTTCTAATCTATTTTTTTTAAGGAGAACTAGTCTCCCAAATAATATCATCATACTATGACATAATATCATGTAATATAAAGAGAGATAAATAATTATATAAGGCTTATCTATTCAAAGTTAATTAAGATAAGAAAATGATGGAAAAGAAAAATATGAATAAATGGAATAAGAGAAAGAATGATTTTTTCCCAGGTGATATTCGTAGAAAGAAACACCGTAGTTCTTGCATGAAAGGAATGAGTTTTTTCTATAAATGTTGAGAGAAATGTCACCATGGTTGTTTTTTTAAGTGTTATAAATAAACCTTTTGTGTTTAGTGTTTACAATTTAAGGAGATGGGGTACTATGTAAATGGATTCCTAAATAATCAAGGGAATATACCTTAGAAGAAGCTAAGAGTTAAAAGATAAGATTTTGTTATTACTATGACCGAAGTTGAATGATTAAAGTTATTAGGTATTTTTATTCAACAATTAATTTATTTTATTATTTTATCAATGAATTTTTTTATAATAATTATGAAATTTATAATTATTTTACTATAGTATTTTTTTTCTTAAATTATTTCAAATAATATGTAAAATGGTACTGATGACCAAGAAAGGTGATTCATTGGAAATCTTGTCTTCTTAGAAAATACATGATTGGGGAAGATAACTCTAAATATGTGATCTATATTGACATAATAATGATAAATTTATTTTCATGGGATACTATTTTTGACCTTTAAATTGATTATTGATTTGATGGTTTATGCCATATTTTCTATAGTTTACTTCATGTTTGGATTTATGGAATATATTAGATAACCTAAGATTTTATTTATGAAAGCATACAAGTACAATTAAGGTTTTATAGTGATCAAGGTATTCACATATTTCGAATGTGTCATTAATATACACTTCATATTTTTTGGGTAATGTTATGTTGATTTAGTAAATTTCTAAATTTTGGGATATTGAATTTTGTCCGAAATGTTTGGGAGAGTCTTAAGGTTGACCATTTATGTAATGGATTAAGTTGAATTTTGGGAGTTTCTATTGAGTTGTTGGAGATTAATGTATTATATAGGATAAAATGTGATAACATTTTTATTTTGGGAAAATATCTATAGATGGGAGGAATGACTTGTCATTCTTTTATAGATCTAATGATATGTTAAATTTTAATTTTAGTACTTCGGGTATAAAAATATCTATTAGATGGTAATTTCTAAGAGTAAGAGAAGAAGTAGGAATTAATAAAACCACAAAAAAGGATGCAATTTTCCCTATAAAATAGAAATATATCAAATAAGTATATTTTATTATGTTCTCAATCTAGATAGTAAAGTAGTTACTCAACTCTGGGAAAAGGATCATGAAACCGAAATGTTATTCTAGAATCTTTATTTTTGATGAATCAAATGGTCTCTTTACTCATCATGGATTTATGGAATTGTGGTTTTTTTCTCTCTTTATCATTAAATTTCTTGTGATCAATGACCTATATCACCCTTAATTATTATTTGGGCATTACACTTTTCATCTATGCTTATACATTCACTTCCAACCTATGTTCTCCCACATGGAAACCTTGTTCTGTGATTATTCTACATGACATACTTACTTCCCCTTATCTCTTATCAAGTGGATATTTTATTAAACCTTCTCATGATGTGGGATTTCAATAAGTGTATTTTCAAATGTATAACCCTTGATTCTTGTGATCAATATTAAATTTTAAGGATGCAATTTATTTATGGGGGTTTAACGTAACACCCCAAGTTTTTAAAAGAGGAACATCACATTTGATAGTGTATATAACACACAATAAAAATATTTAACATTAATGTTACACACATATAATTTAAGATATATTTATTTTTAAATAAATTCAATCTCATTAATAGCTTGAAATGAATGAAACACCATGTTTTCACAAAACGCAATACTCTCTTAAAATATTATTATTTAAACATGACCATTTTAACCTACCTGTTAAGATGAAGGGTATGAATAGAAATAAATAAATTATGAAAATTATATGGTTTAAACATGTATAGAATATATTCAATGGTCATATATTGATTATAAATAAAATAATAACAATTTTAAATTAAAAGAAATGTTTTCTGAAAAAACCATATTTTTTTAAAAGGCGAATTAGTCACGTTTTCCATTCATAATTAAAAATTAATATTTTACAATTTTAGAATATATATTTTAAAAAATAAAAATCATTTTTAAAATCTACATGTCTAAATTTTCTTTTGGTTAATTTGTGATAATTTCATGAAAAGATTAATTTTTATTGAATAGTTAAAAATAATGATTTTCATTGAAACATTCGTTTTCATTTAAATTAATTACAAAGTTAAATTGTATTTTAAATTAATTTTAAAGTAAAATAAGTTCCATTATATTAAAAATTAACTAATTAATTCCATTTTAATAAATTTTATATTGAAATTTTATATTAAAACATTCTATACTTGTAAAAATTATTTCTTTAGAAAATTGATCTTTTAGCATGTTTTACAGTTTAATTTTAAATTGATTTTTTCTACTTATGTGAATTGAATTCAGAAAAATATATTTCATATTTTTAATCATAATAATTTATATTATAAAATAATATAAACATAATTTTTTACAATTATTTATCATGAAAATAGTAAAACATTTGTATCATAGTTAAGGTAAAAACAGGTTTACCGGGGGTTAAACTAAGACGAATAGCATTAACAATGACCTAGTAATTTTATAAAACCCTTTTTATGGACATATTTAAACCTTATAACATATAATGTTCGATAATAACACATTTTGAGTATTTTTGAATAAGAAACACATAGGTATCACTTTATCTTTTCAAAAATTCTATGTGTTTTCTCTCCCCCACTTATAAAAGGCCACCCCATCTCATGCCTTCTTAAAACGTACATAACCAGTTTGTTCAGAAGAAACAAACCAAAATACCTTTAAAAATTCCCTTAATAGACCATAAAATCCTTATTTTTATTAAGAATCCCTACTAATAAAGCTTTAGGTATAAACATAAAAAGGCTCTCCAAAGAAGAGGTAAAATAATTAAATTTTCATATTTTTATTATTCTTTATTACACCAAATTTAAAACTTATTAAACTATGATAATATAATATAAAAAGTATCTCATATATATTTAGGTTTTATTATGTTAGTTTTATAACCCAAATCCATATCCACTTCCATCAAATGGGAAATGAAATCGTCGATCGTGTACGGTAAACTACCACTGCATAAACTGATGAAATTAGTTTTCCATACCCACCTTTAAAGAAAGGTTATAATGTTGAATTTAAAATATTTATATGATATTTATAATATTATTATACTTATTTAATTATTATATCATGTATACCTTCTTACTTTCTATTCCGTGGTGGATATGATAATGAGTCTAGTGTATCAGGCAGACTACTGCCTCATGAAGCGATGTGATTCTTTTTTCACATATATTTTACATGTAAGGTATTAAGGTTAAATTTAATGAATATATGTGATATTTATGATTGAAAATATTTTTTAAAATATAATATCACATATAACTTCTTACCTTGTCAAAGATGACCCAGATACAATGGCACACACCTTTCATTGGGAGCTATACCGGGTAAGAAATTCCAATATTTTTAGCCTCACTATTAATGACATTGTAATTTATTAATACACCTAAAGAATTCATCCTTGAACTTGTATGGTTTCCCACTTTTCCTAAAAAGTGTATTTGGAAATAATAAATTAATCTTAGTAATAGTATGTGCGGACATTTTTCATTTTATTTTTTGATGGATAGTAATAAGGATGTATTATATTAATATAAATGATATATATTACATAATTATTGATTAAAGATTAATTAATATTTATTTTTCTTTCCTTCCATCTACGGGGAAAAAACAAGAACAATGTTCATGTGTATATACAGTCTACCATCTCCATAGGTGGTGTAATCCATTTTCTATTTTTAATATTAATATATTACTATAAATACATATATAATGGATATATATAATATTTTTATTATGGATAATATTATGTATAATATTTAAACATGATATAATTAAAAGTACAAAAATTACTGGACTAAAACATACATGAAAAACAAAGCAATTTTCACCTAAAACAGTGATTTAACAAAGAATTATTTTTAAAATGGTGATAAAAGAATACAAGTAAATCATATATTTTTTAGATATATTATTATTGTTATTTAATATATTTATAATAAACATATATTTATTATATATTAGGTTTATACACATACTATGTAAGTAAAACCTAAGGTAAGAGTTTCTTGTCTCACTTTTACTTTTTTGAGACAGATGCCATATTCACTAATTATTTCTTTATGTGTTGTATACATTACCCATTTTATATGTTATATAATAAATCTATTTATATTTATGGTATGTAATGTTTTATTTTTTTATTATTTCTTTTATGGGGATTATGATTCAAAAGTTACCAAAGTTGTAAGGGTTTATTTCACAATCTCGTCATTATTCGAGATTATTTTTGTTTATGTATAACATAGGGAAATTATTTGATATTTCTAATTTAAACTCAATATATTTTCTTATACTCTGAAAATTCATGAATTATTTCAAGTTATAGTACCATTTTATAATTACTTGGCCATTAAAATTAATGAGAAAATGATTTTAAGAAAATCCAACTTTATTTCTCTCTTCAATCGAAAATATGTCTTCATAAAAATCCTTGTTTTATAAAAATATTTTCCAAAATATTTTTAACATTTTAAAAATGATTTATTAAATAAATTTTAACGCTTTTTTACAATTTTTTTTCAAATAAACCTTCATGTAGTTTTCAAAACATAGCCCTTGTGGTTTTGACTGAATATGTGAATGGAATATTTGTTTTAATGTGTATTAATATAATAGAGTTCTATAATATCATGACCAATTAATGTTTTAAATATTATTTTATATGTTATCAAATGATATTTTCAAAGAAAAATATTTTCAAAATATTTTATAACTTTTTAAAAAAAATGAATTCAAAGTGAAAAGTTTATTTTTCTTAAAAATATATTTAATGAAATTTTAAAGGTATTATATTCATCAATAACATCAAAAATTTATTACAATTATAATAAATTAGGGATATTTTTTATTGATATAATTATTTTTATTTATTTGGATGGTTTACGTTCATTTTGAATAAATATGTACAACTTTATTACCCTTAACCATATTACTTTGGATGGTTTATTATTATGTTTATTTTACTAGGGTAAGAATTAAAATTTTTATTTTATTCTGTCAATTATAATCCTTATTTTTATTATGTTTTAAAAATTTAATTTGAGGAATGAGACAGACTTATTATGTGATGGGTGTGGACTAGTTATTAATAACTCTGTTAATGCATCAATAGGTATCATGTGACAGATCATCGGTCCAAATTAGATGGGTTTCTACAACTATATTTAAACTATCTTATGGAAGGCCTAGACAATATGTTCCAGACGTCTGATATTATGAATTCCCATATTTTTATATTAGTTATCAATGTATTTGGGATTATTAAATTATTTATAATATCTACAGATAATTTTCAATGTTATGTGATTATTTATATGGATTTATTTTATTGTCAATTTTTTATTTTGTATTATTCTCAGTTTATTGATTAAATAGAAACTATTTCAGTTGTTTACCTTTCTGTATTGATTATTCTTATTTTTCATGACATCTTATGATGAATTATTACCCTTATTGAGCATTTGAGCTCACCCCATACTTTTGTTTTATTTTTCCCATGATACCAAGAAGTATTTTGTGATGATATCCAGGGATACACTATCTGGAATAATGTATTTATCAAAGAAAAAACTTTGTGAATTTTATTTTTTCAATTATAATTTGAATTTCATGTTTTTATCTTTTTTAATAAGACTACTTAACTATTTGGTCATTTGGGATATAATTACTTGTATCATATACCAATATAATGATGTAACCTCTAGCTTCAAGATACTAAGCTTTGGGTCTTCACCTTAGCTATATATATCCTCAAGAGAGATATGTAGAACACGTCGTAGACTTGATAGAGGTTTTGTGGAAACACTAAGTGATAATCTACCGTGCCTATTCAACTAAGAATCTTGAATTGTATAATATACCTAGGGATCATCATTCCATTCTTTCTAATCCCATAAACATCCTCCACATAATAATTAATAGGAACACCTTCTCACTATATTTGAATTCTAGATTTCACCAATGATTTTCAGCATAATTGTTTTATCAACTCTGAGCTGCCTTGATGTGTAGATGAATGAATCCAACTTTAACTACCATTTACTCAACTATATCAGGTTCTAGTAGATTTATTTCTCTAAAATAAACCTAGTATTTTGGAGTTATACACTTATTTACATAGAGGTATTTGTAAGGATCTATATGAATTTTCGAGTGAAATCTATTTTTATAATAGAATTTGATAAGTGGAAGGTGTTGATACCAACCACTATTGAAATCCATAAAAAAATCCCTCAGCATATCCTCCATGTTTTATATCATTCTCCTGGACTGACCATATATCTGTGGATGATAAACAGAACTAAAAATCAACTCTGAATCTAGAGTTTGTTGAATTCCTCACCATAAAATCAAGGTAAACCTCAGATCTCAATCAGATACAATATATTGTGGTACTCCATGAAACCTTAACTATTACATAATATATATCATTGAAAACTGATCAAGAGATAAATCATCATTTATAGTAATGATGTGTGAGGATTCCTTAAGATGGTGGACTATAACCCAAATATGATTATAGACATTAGATGTTTGTGGAGAGTCCGGCAAAAAAAATACATGGTGGTGTTTTCTTATTTCAATTTTGATATGGGTAATAGTTATAGTATCCCCTTATACTTATATATCTAAAACATAAATTTATAACATACCAGTCACCAATATAAATACTCCGAAATATCCCTTTTTTATTTTATCCTTCCTAAAATACTCTTTTAGATCTCTATATATCATCATACTTCCTAGATGAATAGAGAATGATGAACTATGAGCTTTATCCAACAAGTCCGTCAAATATGACATTGATATGACATTTAATCAGTTCTTAATCCCTATCACTCCATCACAATAAATGTTAATCTTAGGAACATTTCTCACATTATTTGGTTGCTCTATATCTTACTTATGTGCTTATTAAATCTTCTCTTGGATTTCTGGTTTAGAAATCATGTGATAAAGATATGAATTCAACCTTTAATATTTCTAGATACATCCTTTTAAAAGAAATAATTTTTATATATTTTTTTATTCTAATATTATATAATCTTATATAATCATTTTGACTTACAGTATCTCCTAACTTGTTCATTTTCCTAGCATAGTATTGTATTGGGTAGTCATAATATTTAATCAAATCCATCCATATTCTCTGGTGCATATCTAACTATTTATAATTTAATATATAAATTAAAAATTTATGATTAGTATATATGTCACAACTTTCACCTTAAATATAATTTCTCCATGTCTTTAAAGAAAAAATTTATGCCGCTAACTCTAAATCATGAGTTGGGTAATTTTTCTCATGAACATTTAAATTTCACAATGAATATGTTATCACTTTATCATTATGGATTAAGAGGCATCCTATTCCCTTCATAAATTCATAACTATAGATTGCAAACCCTTCTCCACCTCAGGGTATTATAATCATAGGTGTACCGACTGACCTTCTATAATGTTCCTTAAACTTTTCCTCACATGCATTAATCTAAAGTAATATAACTCCCTTTTTAGTTAAGTTGTTGAGTGGATTAGATATCCATGATAAATTATCAATAAATCATTAACAATATCCATCCAAACCCAGAAAATTATAATTTTCAATCACCTTGGTTAGTCTAGGCTAGTATTTAACAACCTCCATCATTGAATTATCCAATGATATACCTTTTCTTGAGATAATATGACCCAAAAATTAAACTATTTTTAGCCATAATTCACACTTGGTAAATTTTTCATACAAATACTCCTTTCTTGGGGTCTTTATAATAATTATAAAGTGATCTTAATGATCTTACTTTATCTAGTAATATATAATAATATCGTCTATTAATAATTCTAAAAACTGGTCAAGGTAATGTCTAAAGACTATATTCCTTAAATTCATTACAATAGTAGGGGTATTACTAAGGCCAAATGGAATCCCTATAAATTAATTGAGTTAATACTTTATATAGAAGTTTGTATTATATATATATATATATTAACTTTTTATAATTAATTTATAGTATCCATATTGAATATCAATCTTATAAAAATATTTAGCACCTCATAGTTGATCAAACAAATCATAAATATAATGTAGAGGATACTTATTATTGATTTTGATCTTGTTAAGTTGCTATTATACAATACAGAGTCTCATTGATACATTGTTCTTATTAAAAAATTACAGGTTCTACCCTAGGTGATGTACTTTACCAAATAAATTCTTTATCAAGATTCACTTGGAGTTTCTTCAATAATTCTTGACACTCAATTGGGGTTATTCTATATGGAGTCATTGAAATAGGTATAGGACCAAGAATGAGGTTTTTTTTAAAATCAACACCATGATTCAGAGAAATATTAGGGAATTAATCTAGAAAGACATCAACAAACTCCCATAAAATAGGCATATTTTGGTGTTGAGTTTCTCTACAACCATCTAAGATAAACACCCATTTTAAATAGTTATTAAGACCCATAAAATGGATTCAATTTCCATCATATTTTAATATTTATCATATCATTGATAGATGATTTTATAATGGTTTAGAATATAAAATGTGACTCCCCTTCCTCAATAATTGATATGGGATTCATATGAATAATGTTAATCCATTCCTAAAATAATATCATATTCTACTAAAGAGCGAATAATGATATTAATTGGAAGAAATTTCTCAAAAAATTAAACTAGATAAGAATCATAGACTTAATATGTGATGATAGCACCATTATATGTTTTCAATATTAATTCATGATCTAATCATTTAAATGGTATTGTGGTTCCCTTAGAATGTTTTTTAGATATAAAAGAGTGTATAGATCTATAATTAAATAATATATTAGCAGTTCAGGAGTGGATGGTAAGTGTACCTTTTTACATTTTTTTATTGTACCCCACATCAACAATACAGATCACATGATATTTTCAATTATCTATGTAATTGAGATATTATTAACATCCATAATCATCATTAACCTTCATATTCAAGCAACAGTTAGGATAATGACTATACTCCTAGTCTTTGAAACACTAGAGTGTGGGTGGTACATTTTTTATAGCTTTCTCTCTGTTATCATCATTAAAAAACTTCTTCACACCACTTCATCATTCAATTTCTCTATTACCTTCATTTCCATTCTTAATGAATTATTTTACCCCTTTAGACAATTTCTTCCATGTCTCCTTCCACACTTCAAGAATATTAAATGGTCTGTCTTCTTCTATCCATGATTTTTATTATTTAAAATTATTTTTAATTTTATATTTATTTTATTATAAACAAACCTTCAGATTGATTGGTGGATCCAATCTCTATTTCTATATTGGTACCAAATAAAATTATTTCTTTATATCTTTTAATGTACCTTATGGATAAATACCCTCATAGACTTTGTTTTAATCCACTGAAAAATCATTCAATTTCACTTTTTGGTTCAATGATAATACCATAGGTGTACCTTTCAATTATTGACAAAATTTTCTCATGCGTACTAATGGATTCAACATCCTTCTTCTTTAGATCTAGGAATTCCTTCTCAACTTTTATACAATGAATATGAGGATATTAATTTATGAAAAATATCATCTAAACTCATACCACTCTATAGAGTCAATTTCTTCATATTTCCTCATGTTCTTAATGAGACTCCACTAAAGATATGATTCTCATTCCAAACAATTGAAAAATAAAATGATTTTTTTAAACTTTAAATAGCAGATAATGGAAAATATCTTTTCACTAGTACTGATATATTTCTCAGTGAACTATTAAATTATTATACCCACTAAAATAATCTGGATGTTGACTCATGAAGGACTCCACATAGGGTTTTCCCTTACTTTTATAATTTTTAATATTAGCATGGTTTATGTTTGAGAATGTTAAAAAACCATAGAAAAGATATTTTTCATTTAAGTACCCATAACATTTAATTTATTTAAAGAAATATCAATTCATATTCTAAAACATCTATAATTAACATGGTTCCTTCAATTTCCATCCATTTATTGAAACCAAAAAACAGTGTAAGAAACCATAATCATAGTGAGAAGATTTATAAACATGAAAAATTATTCATAGGATGTGTAAATCATAACACCATATTTAAAATCTTTAAAACCTTATGTTTAACCTAGTCTATCCATGGACATCATCAATTAAAATCCATCACAATGATTTATAAAGAAATTTCTAATTAACACAGGAATATCCCTCAGGAGTGTCTAACTGAGTGTGTGGTTATTAGACCACTCATTGTGCATCAGAGATGATATATTTAATACCCCATCATTACCAATTAGAGTTGTTACCCCTTAGTTTATATATTCCATAACTACATCCACTAACTGTTATCTTGACAAAGAGGAATTTTCTAGGAAAACCACACCTATTTATTTACCATAAATTAGGAGGTTCCCTTATACTTAGGAAAATCCTAAGGGTTCTCACTAAAATTTTATGATCCTATATTTCAGAAGTGACTAAACCTTTATTTCATACCAACTATAGTTACACATACATTTAATATGAAAATATTTGATCTTATTAGATGAATATTCATTAAAACATTATGATCCATACCAAAACTATAATGATTAAGTGTCTTTAGAAACATAGATATATAAATAACATGGACATAAGTGATCTAAATCGTCTCCAACATATTACATCACAACTATAATCTTTCTTAGTCACATTATACATAAGATTGTTCTTCATGTTATATGGAAAAGAAAAAATAATAATGGGTGATCTTAGATACTCATTAATGGTAAACAAGGGAGTTATCAATGATAATTTAAACATAAATTGATCATAAGGGTATTGAAACATGAGATTACCCATTAAAACCCATACTTATTAATTCTTATATAATAAACATGATTCATGGAATAATGATAGGTATTTTATAAGTCATTAATCATAAAGTAATAAAATAGCATGAGCCATGAGAACATAATATTGTCATATGACCATGTCATAAAAGAGTTTCATAAAATGTGGAATAATCATAATAATAGATATATTATGTTAATAATATCATCCAAGACCTTCATAAAATTTTAATCATGGGATAACTACCCATGTGCTCGCTTCGGACTTGAGATAACCTCCCATATACCCTCTTTCGATCATAGGATAACCCCTGTGTACCCACTTTTTAGATTCGGATAACATCTCATGTACCGTTTGAGATCATGGAATAATAATCTTTAACCATTGCATTGGAGGTATATTAACATATGATCCCATCTATCACATAATCATAATCCATTCATATGTATGCCACCAAGTCATAAAACAACCATTATATCATTATAGCTTAACATATAGAAAATAAACAGGTTTTGTAAACATCTCATTATAATAATAAACCAAACACATAAGTAATCATGATGGGATCATTAGATCATATCCCCAGTAAATAGTAAGTAATATCAAAGGATATTATCATTGAGGATAAATGTCTTTAAAAGATCAATAGACTATTTATTCATGAAAATAGCATTTTCTTATTGAAATAACTTATTTGCAATCTTAAAAATTCTAAAATATTAAGGAATTTTTTTTATTTGAAAATAATCTTGGAAAATTTTAAAGGAATATAAAAATAATTTAGGTTTCATGATAGTAGGTTTTTTTATGTCGTGTAAGTTAAAACAAAAGGTCTATTAAAGAATTTAAGTTAAAAGTAAAAAGTAACCCATTCTAAAAATAAAAACATTATTACTTTTAAAAAAATATAAAAAATAAAACATGGGTGAAAATGTGTTTTCATAATCATATGATAATAAAAAAACAATATTTAAAAAATTTTAAATAAAACATTTACATGGAAGAGAAATATTCTCATCCAAAGGAGAAATAGAGTCTATTTTACTTAAAAAAATCTATATTATTTTAAATAACAAAGAGGGAAAATTGTGCTATTTCATGAAAAAATTTGGATAAATAGAGGAGCAAAAAAATAAATATTTTTATTATAAAGTTATTATATATTTTTATTCAATATAATTTAAATCATAAACAATCCATATTAAAATGAGATTGAAGAATGAATCCTTCACCTCTTGTTTGACTTGCATTGAATGTTCTCTAACATCCTGTGTAATTAATTTAAATTTATTATAATTCTATAAAAATCATGTAAATAATTATAATATAGTATATGATCCACTTATAATGTTTCAACACCCATTTATGAAAAATTCCTTATTAAATTCATCATGTTTAGGTGTTAGATGTTTCATTTTCCATAGATGTTTTGGTTATGCAGTTTCAATCCTTGTAATTTGATCATGGCTCTAAAATTTAAATAATTTTATTTATCATATAAATATATTATATATTCATTAAATTCATATTTTTAATTATCCATAAAAATTAGATATAGAAACTTTATTTACACAGCTCATGAAGATAGTAGGTCATATGTATGCATGAACATTGTTTTCATTTTTTAATGAATAGAATAAAAGAGAGATAAATATTATATTATCATTAAAGAACTATAATTATATCATAAATTATATATATAAATATATGTTTGTATATATAAATAAAATATATCCTTAACACCACCCAATTAAAGTGTAAATTAAAAACAAATCATATCACTTCGTGGAGGTAGTAGTCCACACGTACGCATGAGAAACATTATCGTCTTCCATAGAATGAGAATGTTAGGAGATAGATATGATATTATAATTAAAAAACATATTTATTTCATAAATAAAATATATAAAATTTAAACCCATAAAAATAATCATCAATGACATATAGCGATGGAAAATGAATTTTGTTGTTATGTGGAGGTTGTAGTCTATAAGTAAACATAAGGGATACTTTCACTACTCGTTTGATAGAAAAGAGGGGGAATAATGGTGATTATATAATCATAATAAAATTTATGAATATATTTTAAAAAAATTATAATAATTTAATGATGAATACCATAGATTTAGAAGATGTAGAATAGTTAATAATTTGAAATAGGTTATGTAGTATGATTACATCTCCTTCAGTTAGCCTCCATTCGATCCATTTATAATGTCCCTTGGAATGGTATTTTAAGAATACTAGTACTTACAACTCATGTATAGGGAATGTTAATAGATAATTGAGTAGTTTGTTTATCAATATGTATGTCTAAAAGTTTTATTAAGAATATAAAGGATGGGTATCATTTTATAAGAGTGAGAGAGGACACATTTGGCATTTCTTAAAATATTAAAATATAATAATGTTATACTCATTCAAAATGATTTAAAATGACTAGATATTAGAAGTTGAGAAATTATTACATCAAAATAAGTAGAAAAAAATTATTTATACAATTTTGGTTAGCAAAATCACCCTTATATCTTGGTTTAACCCCCCTAGTAATCCTAATTTAACCTTAACCATGATAACACATTTTTATTGTTTTTTTACTATTCATGATGAAGAAGAATGAAAGTGAAATCAATAATAAATTTATGTATAACGATTCCAAGTATATAATAAATTTTATCAAACTTATTTTATTGAAGTGGTATATTTTAATTTAAAATTTAACACAAAAAATGTGTTGAAAAGAAGATTTTATATTGATTTCAAAAATTAATTTCATATTTTAAATTTAATTTTCTAAAATTTTCAAAAATTAATTATATTATTTTCACAAGAAAATGAAATAAAACCCATTTTATGGAAAAATATATATATTAAAATCATATAATGACTTTACTAAAAATTGATTTCTTATTTATAAATATTTTTACTTTATCTAAAACCTATATACATATTTGTATCAAAATTAGGTTATGTATAATAAATATACTAATTTAATGACTAGGTTATAATGATATTTTATAGTATGGCTCATTTAAACTTAGGGTTGTCTGTATCCCAAGATATATAATTAAATTTATTTGAAGAGAAATATATCATAAAATTTCAAGGTAATACAATGATCATAAGGCCAACTTAATTTGAAAAAGAAAGAAAGAATGAGAAATCACAATATAAGTTATGTGCTAATGGAAAATAAGTATCTCCTCTTAAACAAAATGAATTTCATGAGATGTTTTCAAGAAATAGTAACTTGAGGCCTCATGAGAAACTATGTGGAAGGTGCATTCAATCTATAAACACCTCAAATAATTATTTAATCATATGTTTCCAATCCACATTGAGATGCTAAAGAAGATGAACCTAGCAATACTGGATGCTTGTGACTTCCTAAAAAATAAAATGAATAATATTCTACAAAAATAAATTTTTGAAATAAGTAAAGATATTATGTTTCTTAAGATGATTAGTGAGATGAAAATAATAAGATCTAGAATGAAAAAAACCATTCAAATCTAGATTATAAAATAAACGAGCACTCAGGTTGAGATGAAACTATCATCCTTACTGATCTCACTGATATGAAAAGATATTCCCCTTTATTTCCTAATCTATTATATTTTGTATATGTGTTATCTATTAAAATAATTTATATTAATGAATGTATTTAAGGTGATAAATAATAAAAATTAGTATGTTTTCAAAACATGATAGAAAATAAGAAGTCACTAGATTTTAATAATAAAAAATTTAATATATTGAAGTGAATATTGATAAAATTTTAAACCATGATGAAGTGATGATAGATTTTATCTTTTGAGGGGGGGACTCTGAAAAGACACTAGTTTCATAAAAATATGTAATTATTAAATAGTAATTAAATTTAGTCCTTAAATATGTATGTTTTTATATTCTCACGTCCTTGTTTTAAAAAATTAAATTATTTTTCTAATGGTTGTAAATTTATTTAATTAATAACATGAAAGTCAAAAAGAAATTCAAAGGCTAGTTTATAAAGTTAAATATAGCCAATTACAGTTGAATGTTTTTAATTTGTTTGTTGTATGGGTGCGGTAATTTTAGGTTGTAATTATTAAAATAATATATTTATAAATTTGTATAAATTTTTTTGTCCTTAAAATATTTAGATAGACGAAAAGAAAAGTATTAATTGGTTTCACATCAATTGGAATCATATTTTAAATTTATAATGGATGAATTTTTTTTTATTAATAACTCATGTTTTATACACTAACCATGAATAATATATACTTAGAGAGAAATAGTTGATGGAACATTACTTTCAGATAATTTATTTTATACTTTATCCAATTAATTGTAATTGTTTTCTATAAGGCTGAGAGATTAAAAAATAGAGAATGTATATTTGTATATTGACATACATTTTCTATGGTGGGTATTGAAATCAAATACAAATGTGGGTATGAATATCTTATTCTTATTGGAGGTATGAAATGATCATGAATGAATAAGGAATGTTCTTATTATATTATCTAAACTATATTCTTAAGAAGATATAATTAATGTGAGTAAGCTACATAGAAATTAATATTAATATTTTTTAATAGATTTTATGAATTTAGATAAGGGTTCCATAGTTTATTTGTCTTTTTGGATTTTTTATCTCTCTTAAGAAGTAGAAAAGGTTAGTTATGAAGTTCAATTCAAGGTAATAACATTTATAAATGTAGTCTTATATCTATATTATATTTATATGATTCTATAATAGGAAATGAGGTGCGATAAGGTAGTGAAAACTCTTTGAGATACTCTAAGGAGTATTTATTTTATACATTAACCTTTCAACTATTTTTAAGCTAATTTAAATTTATTCAAAAGTTATTTTATGTGATTTAATTTTTTTGAGTTGTGTTGAGTTGAGTTGAGGAAGATAGATTTGAATCTGGTAATTCAAAGATGATGTTTATTAGAAATATGAAAATGTATAATAATGTGTAATATATATTCTTGGTTCAAATATTTAAAAAATAACCCTCATATATTAAACAGTTTCATATCATACTATATTTGATAAATAATATTCCCAAAAGAAATGAAATTTTACAAAGTATAAGACTTTCCCTAAATTGGTATGATCTTCTCTAGATTATATGAATGGCATTTTATTAAGATGATCTAGAATATTAAAAAGTCATTTAGATCACTAATATTTGAAATGTTTCAAAAAAAACCTAGATAACCCCTCAATCTAGGTTCCAAACCAACTCTTGATAATTCCTAAAAAGAATTTATGATCCCCATGGGTTAGAGATAACGAATTGATCATCCAACAAAAACTAGGAATGATTTCACCGAAATAATTATGAAAAAAAAACATATTATATTTAAAGACAAAATGAACATAAGAATATGCTATAAATAGATTCACAATAATAATAGTGATATATAAAAGGAAAACAAATACAAAATCCAATTATATGATCCAAGATAAAAAACCCAAATTACAATGTTAAAAACCAATATCTTAATGTTCCAAGTGGGAAACATCCCTTTATCTCACCACTATTAACTTAATCCCAGTTAACCATAAAACATGTTGCATTTTTTGTAGGTAATTTCCATTCCCTGTATCAGATAAAACAAGGTCTGGACACATTTGAGGTTATGTTCAGTGTGTGAGATAACAGGTCTAGTGGGATCCCACCAAGTTTTCTATAAGATTAATTTGTTAAGTAATCTAGATGTACTCATTTTTTAAGGAAAACAAAGCATGATATATAATTTCACACAAAACAATTCAAAATAAGAAAATTCAAACTTTTTAAAAGTTTATAAAAATTTCATATAAAATTGTTTTCAACTCACTAAAAAAACATTTATTATTTCAAAATCATGCATCATAAGCCGCATGAAAGAAAGTTTGAATGGAAAGTTCCCCTTGGATAACATAGGTTCGAGCTAGCTAGGAATCACGTATAATGATCAATCATGACTAGTGCAAACTAAACTTATCCCCATCATAATGACCGAAGGAGTATAGGAATACCATAATGTGTAATCGCCCTATGATGTCATGTAAAATAGTCCCCAACATGATGGCCAAAGGAGTTTAGGAATACCTCGATATGTTATTCACCCTACTAATCAACGGAAAAAGACCCTACTAAACCCCCCACCTAAGTTCCCTAGGTTTACATGTGCTAAAAATTTTAAATCACTTTCAAAGAGAATATCACATTTCAAAAATTAATCTAAAACCACTTTTCTCACCAAAACCATGATTTGAATTCCATTTTATCCAAAAAATTCAATGGTTCATTGAACGTCAACCATTATTTATCAAATACGAAGGGGGGAACAATTTTATATCAAAACCAACACACAAAGATTTAAATAAATTATAAATCATTCCATTAACAATTTTGAAATCAATTTTTTAAATAAAAAATAATGTTTAGTTCATAAAATAAATACTTTAAAAGAAACCACCCACCTTAAACCCTTAGTATTATAACAATACCATGGTATCTCCACACAAAAGGAATAAAGAGGCTCTAAAAATAAATAAAATATCCTAAATAATAATTACCAATTAATAATATCAAATTCATAAATTTATAGAACAAATTAAACAAGTGAAATCTCTTACCACAATGATCCCTAAATAACACATAATTATAAAATAAGATATGTATAAAAATTACCAATTCCATGAAGAATATATATGAAACCCAATTAGATCGTATCAAACAACTTAGATATTTCTTCAACATACCCAATATATGGTTTCATTCAAGGGTAAAAGAGATAAAATAGAAGAGTGACGAAGAAAATTGAATAATTGAGGCGTACCTTTGAAACACTAGTTTTAAGACCCAAAGATCTATTCCAATCAAACATTTGGAGATAATGAATCGAAAAAATATCCAAAAGGAGTCTCTTAGAAAAAAATAGTAATCTAATTCAAGAATAATAAGAAAAATAAAAAGTAAATTGTTTATATAAATTAAAAAATAAAATTAATTAATTCAGGTCAAATTACTTGGCCAATGTTTGAAAAAATATGCACCAACTGTGTACCCCATTATGGGATACTAGAGAAGCCCCATGATTTTTTGATATGATTTTAAAAACCATGATCCAACCTTAAGAAGTTCCTTTGCCCCATAGATGCATGATTTGAGGATAAGTCCCTTATGATTTGAGCTAATAGTGACCCTAACCCTACACTCTCCTCTAAAACTCAAATACATGTTTCACAGTTTCTACGGATGAATTATGTTTAACCTTAGTGTTTCATTTGTTTTAAAAGTTGTTTCAATAGAGTTTTGTGAGTTTAGATGAATTAGTGATGCCTGTATTGTTTTTATAGATAAATTGGGGATGCCTGTAAAATTTTATGGATCCATATTTCGAAATTCGATGTCATTCTTGGGAAAATCTTCATGGTATAAATGTGATGATTGTATGAATCAATCATAACTAGAAAAGGAATGTGATATGGAATTTTCAATTTCTTTACAACAACCTTGGAGAAATAAATGAAGAACATTCAAAATTCTATTTTTTATGGTGATTTAAGAATATGGAGATTGAGAATTTGGCATGTAAATCATTTTTTAGTTTTATATTTTCAATACTTTTTCTAAGTATATAAATTAGGATTTAATAAAAAAATGGGGCTAACGAAAATCCCCCAAGGATAACCCTTAACCATTCTTCGGATGACCCTTAGGGGCTGTCTCCATGAGAGAGCTTTCCAAGGAGGTCGCGTGGTGGATAAACTATGAGTGAGTTATTTATAGTCCCATAAGAACTCCCCCATGTATAAGGGGATTAAAATTTGACATAGGGACCATTCATGCAGAGAGAATTCTTGGAGGTGCACAAAGGTTAGGCCAGTAACCTTCGATCTGAAGATGAGGAGGTGTGTGCAGTGAATACCAGTGCTGATTCCCGATAGACATCTCAATGAGGTAGTATTGGTGCTTGGGTAATAAACTATATTGAAGAAAGAGGAAGACTTTTATGTGGGAAAAATGTTATGTGGGTACTATTCCCTCATCCATTAAAAAATGGAAATAAAATTGGTCATATAATCAGCTTCATCTAAGTCATCCATTCCCAGCTATTGATCATCTTCAACCTCCATGTGTATGATCCTTATGTGGACAAAGGTTTGTAGACTGAGAAAACTCAAAAAAAATCCAAAGTAGTGCAGGATCATAAAATCACTTCAGGATAATGAAATGTAGATGAGTATAAATTACCAAAAACATTAAAATTATTTTTGAGCATGATTATGAAGTGGATTAAATCTTTTTAGAAGAATAAATACTATTTGGATGATAATTACAGCATGTAGATGAATCAGATATCCTTTGTGATTCATGCATGCAGTATGAAAAAATAGTTATGAAAATACTATGTGAATGATATTAAAATATGCATAGCACAAACAATGTTGTACATACTACTATGTTGTAGTTTATTGCATGATGATTCTCTAAATGAGTGAGAATATAGTAGGAGTATGTATGAGTTTGAGAACAAAGGGTTTTGGGCCATAAATTAATGTTAAAAGAATTATGATTCTCAGTTTTTGGTCTGAGTTATCATGCATGGTAGGTTCTAAAGAGATGGTATGAGGATATGTGATACTAAAATGATTAGAACATAAAATTCTATGCATACTACTATTTTTGGTTAAGTCAACAAATATGCTATATATTCAAGTTTATTGGAGGTGAATGTCTATGAAAAAGAATAAAAATTCTATGTGAAGATGAATAAAAATGATATTCAAAGATGTTATCCAGAAACCATTGAACCACCTTAAACTTCTTACCACATTTTAATAATTATCATGAAATAAATTCTTTAATAACCAGTGAATTATTTCCTATAAATACTAGGTTGATTCCTATATAAATCATGATGTGAGTGCACATGTGCATTAAAGTGAAGAGAATATTTTATGTTGAAATTATTTTTCACTCATTGTTAAGAAATATAGAGTGTGTTAACTTAACTATAAAGTATATTTTCAAATAAAATGAATTTTTATTACAGTAAAAATATCAGTTAGTGAAGTAGTAAACGTTTTCACATAGAAAATGTGTAGCGGTGCTATACAATAATTATTTTATTCACATGATGATAATTTCACATACTATATGAACAAGAAATTGTTGAGAATTCAAAAATCAGATATTGAGGAAGAACTAGCACATTGGTGCTCTTAAAAAAGTGAGCATGTTTTATTTTTTCTATCTTGAAGGCTCAAAAGAAAATATATTCTTCAATTTTTACAGAATCATCCAACATTCAGAAGTGATATTTTTTATTGTGTTTTGTAATAATTTTTTAATAGAAAGTGTGAAACTGTTATTCTAGTGGGACTTGGGAAATTATATTGGGACTATAGGCTAGTGAATAAATGTATCTTGAAATATCTGGTGATTATAGTGGAGAATATTTGATTGGGAATTCCAAACTACCACAACAAGGTGTATGCTCATATTGATACTGATCCTTGTAAAAATATTATGTTTCTATGCAATTTATTTTTTCTAAATTTAGAATAGATTCAGTTATCTTTAGAGTGGATGAGAACCTAATAGGAAAACTGGGGTTAATTTCAAAAGAAAGAAAAATTGTAAGAATCAACACATATTCAACCCCCTTCTTAGTGGTGTAACTACACCCTAATCACTTCATCTTGAATGGTTTGTACTAACTATGTGCCTAACCATGTATAGGATGAAAAACCTCTAAAAACACCAAATTTCAACTGAGAAGACCCAAGACAAGATCAAAAAATATATACTAAAAAGTATATTCATACCATAAATTGATTTCGGGATGTTGAAATTCTCCCCACCATATCACTTTCTTCTTCCAAAAAGTCAATCCATGGAAGGTTGATCTAAAAAGATCCATCGTTAATGATTCTTGATCCCAAATCTCATGAGAGTCTATTCAAAACCACTATAACACCCAGACTAATAGAATTCAATTTCTATGTAGGTATTTCTCCTGATAAACAAAAAATTTCCCTATCTCCTCAATAATAGACATATCCAGTTCTATAGAAATCTCCCCCCAATTCAACACATCTGAAGGATCGGGATGATATTTGTAATGCTGAGATATATGTAATACCTCGAGAATATAATTCAACTAAAATAGTACTAAAAACTAATAGTAAACCCTCCCAATACTCTCAATAACTTCAAATAGTCCAATATATATCATAGAATCAAATTTATCTTCTTATAAAGTTAAAAATGACCCAATAGAGGAAATACATTCAAGAAAACCTCATAGCCAACTATGAATTCCAAAGGAAAGAACCGACTATATCCGTAATATATATGCTGACTCTAATCCATAACTAAACATTGATGTATAACTTGAATCTTCATAAATGTATCTAGATAATTTATAACCACATAAGAAAAGAATATCCCACCTATAACCAATAAAAAGTACATTTAAAAGGGTGACTATACAGAGCCTCAAAAGTATCCATTTTGATAGAAGACTAGTAACTATTATTATTATAAGAAAAATCAACAAATCCAAAATGGATATCCCAATATACATTGAAATATATTACCCAATAATGAATAATATTATCTAAGATCTAAATAACATACTCTTTCTGGCCATCTATTTGCGAATGGTAAATCATACTCAATTTGACCTGAATCCCCATTTCCTCCTAGAGACCCTTCCAAAACTAGGAAGTTAAATTGGGTGCTCTATTCAAGATAATAGCATACATCACCCCATACAACCTAAAAAAATCTTGTATTTATAGTCTCCCAAAATCCTCAAAATTAGTGGTGTATTGAATCATAATCTAGTTTACTGACTTAATCAATAGATCAATCACCAACCAGATAGAATTTTTACCTTTGATAGTTCATGGTAATCTGATGATGAAATACATGGATACCATATCCCATTACCAAACCAACATAGTAAGAGACTGAAATAGACTAGAATTCATTTGGTTGTCAAGATTAATCTACTGGAAGAAATAAAAATGGGACACAATGTCCGCAATGTCATGTTTCATTCCTAACCACCATAACTAACGCTTCATGTCACAATACATATTTTTAGTACCAGGGTTAACATCCCATGAATAAATATGAATATACTATATAAGGTTATTCCTAATAGATACTAGGATTAAAAAATAACTCCTTAAGAAAATAATCCCTTTATAAGAGAGTGACCATCTAGATATTCTCTCCCCATAATATAAGTATTCCAAATTTTCTTACACTCATCATCATGTTAATGCTCTAAATGAATCTACTCAAGGACATATTCCATCGGTAGAACATTGGATAGAATCATATGTATCTCATACTTCCATAACACTTGGTGAATTTGATCAAAGGGTCCCATAAGATTTTATTCCTCCTTAGTTTTCAAGACATCCTAATAGGGAAATTTACAACTAAGGACATAATTATCAACATTCCCCATTCCATGGGTGTAGTTTATATCAAAGTCTATCATCTAAAGGTATTCCACTCATATCCTCTAGAATAGTCTCAAATCCTTTGATGATAAGATATATCCTAGAATATTATTATCAAAATAGATAGTGAACCTACCCCCAAAAATGTAGGGTCACTAATACATAAGACCATACATAACTACAGAAAGTTTAATATTGTGAATGGTATAGTTCTTTTTATGTTTTTAAATATGAAATGAGTTGTATACCACTACATTTTCTCTGTGTATAAGCACACAACCTCGAACTAAACCCGTAGCGTTACAATAAACCACATATCCTTGACCATCTTATTATAAAATTAAGATAAGGGATGATGTCAAATGTCATTTGAATTCATCTATTGAAATCTTGAATTTTACATCCCATTGGAATTTCCCATCTTTATTAGTAAGAAATATCAATGATGATGTATGTTTTGACAATTCATTCTCCAACATTGAATAACAACCAGTTAAAACCTAGAAGATTCATATCTCAAATACATTACATGGATCCTCCCACAACAAAATGGAATTCACCTTCCCTAGATCAAATAAGATTCCATGTTCTGAATATGCATGTTCTAAGTACCTAACTTCCAAAATCCATAAATCAAATTTTTTATAGAATAACATAAAGAGAGGGATTCCCCAAGATTCCAAAACCCATATTCATATGATTCTAATTATCCTCTCAATATTTTTAATAAACTAGGATATAATCCACAAATACTATAAAAAAGTGTCAAGATAATGGTTGAATATATTATTCACCAAGATATACAAACTAAATTAGCATTAATAAATATTAATGTCATAACAAGATATTCAAATTGGCTGTAAATTCTCCCAAAATCATACTTCAGGATATCTGACTCCTTCACTCTGAGATTATGATAACAAGATTAGAGGTTGATATATGAGAACTAATTTTCACCACTCAATAGATCAAATAGGCCATCGATATGTGGAAAGTATACTTATTCTTAATTTTCACCCAATCATGCTTCTCATAATGAATATATAGATGAAGAGTTCCATCGGCCTTCTTGGAAAAAAGTATAGGATTTGTACTAGGTGATACAAAAGGATTAATAAAACCCTTAACTTTCCAATCATCTATTTGAATATTCAACTCTGTAAATATGATAGGAAGGAATATATATCAATTGATTTTCATGAACTAGATCGATAGAAAAATCCACCTATCTTACTGGAGGAATACTGGAGAAGTCATCCAAGAAAAATTATATAAAATATCTGACCACTAAAGGAAGATTGAAACCAAAGGGCTCATCCAAAAACTAAACTATAACATTATAAATCAAACTCCAAAGTTTCATATTATGAGGTATTTTTCATATAGACCTTGGATCCCATTAACCAAGAAACACCATGTAATTCCCATAATGGGTAGTAAATGATAGATTTCAATGATATAAATCAACCTTGACTCAATGGGAAACCCATTATTCCATCCCAATGAAATGTTTAATTTTATCTTGGTTTGGAACCCGCAAATGTGAAACTATGTCAACATCATAGATTGAGAGGAAACATTTGGGGAATTGAAAACCCTGCTCATTTTTCTTCACTAGAGGTGTCTTCATTTCCATAATAAATGACATGAGTTACATTGTAATTTTCAAAAGAACTAAAAAATTGGTATAGATAAAGGAATGATATAAACTTGTATCAAACAAATTGGTTTCTATAGATGATTTAATATACATCATACCTCTCACTCTCATTGGTACCATGCTGTCATCCACAAGAAATTACACTATTTTTTGAAACTAATTCACACTAGAGTCCTATTCTTAAAGCCCTATAAAATTACAATCTTTTGAATACACCATAGTTCCCTTTGGATATATTGAACTAGAGCCATAATGAGGTAAAAACAAATAAAAAGCCTTTGAAAATGAAATAGGTGTATACAAGAACTCTAGATCTTAGGAGGTTGGAAACAATAATGCTTAGTGTTCCCAATCTTTCCACATCGGTAGCTAGTTAATGGACTAGAGGAATAATGCAATTATAGTATTGAGGAATCTTGTTA
Organism: Viscum album; assembly: GCA_963277665.1. Taxonomy (NCBI): domain Eukaryota; kingdom Viridiplantae; phylum Streptophyta; class Magnoliopsida; order Santalales; family Viscaceae; genus Viscum; species Viscum album. The sequence continues at coordinate 1,466,018,265 of OY728123.1, forward strand.
CTGTGATCTACCACCTCCACATCTATGAGTCTTGTTGCACTTTTACTTCCTCCCATGTGATCCGCTAAAGATTCCACTTGGTAGAGAAGGAAGACTAACCAAAATTGACTTTCCCACTATATCTATTTCTTCCATCAGTGCACTATACAAAAACTCATTATAGGTGACAAGATTATACAAGAATAAAAGTTAATGAATTTCCATTCTCAAACCCATCTGGAATATTTTATCCTTCCAAAAAATCACAACATCGGGAGAAAAACAGACCAATTAGGAAAAATGAATAACTTACGCTTTCATTGAGTGATCACCCAATTAAATGGAGATAAACTCTATAGGCTTCTCCGTAGCCATATATTTTTGGAATAAATACTAAAATAATATTCCTAAGATTTATTTTCACTTCAATCCCTCATGTTGTTTAACCTAAACTAATAGGTCCGACTACATCTTACTAGCTCCCTCAATATAGAAAAGGGCACACTTCACCTTAATATATTTTAGATTTTATGATAATTCATATATATACTAAATCTTATCCAACTAGTCATTTAATTTTGAGGTTCATTCATCTCCAAAATAGACGGTGAATTATAGTAGAGAAATTTCGGAGCACAATCTTTTTCCCCTCCATCTCTTGGTTTTTCTTCCATATACTGAGTTTAAGAAATAGGTATATTCTATTCAATTATATGAACTACCCATACTATATCTTCAATAATGTTATAATAAATGAAAGTATTTCCTTGTAGAGCATCATCTATAGAACCATCTTGGGGAATATTAGATGTTATTCTAGGAGTCTTGGTATTATATGAATAAATGAAAGAAATCCATTAGACAAGTAGTAAATATAATTTTGAATCAAAACAGAATAATCCATGTTATGAGATCAATTCAAAACTCATTATAAAAGAAACATTTCAAAACATCTTGTGGTAGATTAAGGCTCATTACAATTATATTGAGCTATACTCTCACTCGTAACATACCCCTATGTCCTAAAAATCATATCTCATGTATATCAAACATCTAAAGATAAGGAAACTTAACAAAAAAACTCCTTTGATAATAATTTTTCATAAACCATCCTAGAAAACTTATCAATCTTGGTTTCAAACTTATTTGCAAAAAGACCCAAAGGGTGTTATTAATCCCAATGGGCTGGTGGAAAGAACTTGGGAAAAAACAACATTTGAGAATGATTTATCCCAACTAGTTAATGAAAACCAACATGTAATATATATAATGAAATAAGGAACATAAGAATATGTCATAAATATAGTCACAATAATGGAAGTGATACATAAAAGGAACAATAATCCAAAATACAAGTACATTATCCAAGAAAAAAACTGAAAGTAAAAAAGGTAAAAACTATTATATCAGTGTTCTATAAGGGAAACATCCCACTAGATCCCCATAAGAAACCCAAGTCTTGATGACCATAAAAATCATCACCTCATTATGGTTCGTTTCCCTTTCCTGCATCAAATAAAATTAGGTCTACATACACCCAAGGGTGTGTGCAGGGTGTGACATAACAAGCTTAGTGGGATCCCACCAAGTGTTCCATAATAAATCATTGTTAAATAATCCAAATATTATCCTTTTTAAAAGAAAATAAGGAATGATATGTAGTTTTACACAAAGAATTTAAAAACAAGGAAAGTCACACATTTAAAAATATCTTAAAAATTTTCATATAAAAATGTTTCCATGAACTTCAAAACAACCCTTTTATCAATTTCAAATCATGCATCAAAACTACATAAAAATATCACAATGTAAAATAACCCTAGGATAAAATAGGTCCAAGATAGCTAGGTTTCCCATATAATGCTAAATCATGACTAGTGTGAAAAAAACTATCCCTAGAATAATGCCCAAAGGTGAAATAGAATATCACAAAGTCTAATTCCCACTATAATTTCATGTAAACTAGTCCTTGGAATGACATACAAATGATAAAAGTATTCGTTGATGGGTAATCCCCTTACTAACCATGTAAACAAGTATCTTCATAACTCCTAGCTATGTACCCATGGATCCAATGTACAAAACAATTAAAATAATTTTCTTAGGGTGTATAATAATTCAAAAATCAAACCAAATCCCTTTTTATCACCAAAATAATTGTTTGAAATCCATTTTGACTAACAAAAACTATGGTTCTTTGAAATCACCATTACTTTATAAAATAAAAATTGGGAAAAAAATTATATAAAAACCATGACACAAACATTTCAATAAATCATAGATCATAAAATTGAAAATTTATAAATCAAGTTTAGAAATAAAAATGTTTTTTCACTTCATAAAACAATTAATTTAAATGAAACCAGCCACCTCAAACACTCGGTATTCAAATAATTATGTGGGGTATTCACATGAAAGGAAAAAGATGGTTCTAGAAATCAATTGAAAATCCTAAACTATGAATTCTCAATTAAGATTATCTAATTAATCTATTTATAACACAAAGTAAATAAGATAATTAACTTACCACAATGATCCTCTAAAAACACTAAACAATAAATGATGATCTAGATAATATTTCTCAATTCCACGACTAATATATAAGAAACTCAATTATATCATGTCATTAACATTGTATTTATCCTCAAAAACCCCAGTCTATGTTTTCTTTCAATATAAAGGAGAAGAACAAAAATAATAATGAAAAATAGAGGCGTACACTGGAAAAACTAGATCTAACACCCAGGTATCCCTTGCAATTGAACATCAGGTGGGAAGTAACCTCCAAAATCTCTTAGAGGAGTCTCCTAAGATAAGACAATAATACACTAGAAGATTAATTATTCAAGGAAGAGGTATATATGGTCTGATAAAATCATAAAATTATATTAATTAATTTTCTTTGAAAAGTTTACCCCACAATATTGAAAATAGTGTCTCAAATGTGTACCCCTTTCTAGGAAACCAGAGAAGCCACATAGTTTACACACATTGAATGAAAAAACATACACCAACCATGTGAAATGAATTTTTTCCATGTTTCATGGTTTGAGGAGAAAGTCCATATGGTTTGAAATAAATAGGAACTTCACTGTGTTCCCTTTTTCAGGACTTAGAAACAAGTTTCATGGTTTTTATGAATGGCCTATAAAATTTTCACTAACTATGATCTTAACAATTTACATACCCATAAAACTCTAACAAACCAACATTTCACCCAATATAATCCAGTGTATTCAAAAAACAAGAGATCTTAAAAAAAGATGGATATTTATACCTGAAAGTGTTTTCTAGATGTGAGATATAATATATTCTGTATGTTAAATAATATATTTTCTATATGAGAAATATATAAATATCAAAATGATCAAAGAGATATTTAATATATTCTCTATTTTATGTAATATATTTTCTCTAATATAAATATGATAAATTACTAAGGACAATGTGATATGTAATATATTTGTTCTTATATATAATATTTATCACTATGGAAAATTCAAATATGATGAATATTTCTAAATATTTACATTGATTTTCAGAAAATAAATATCTAGATATAAGTTTTATACCAGAAGACGTTATATTGTTCCATAAATATTAAATATCATGATGTTAAAATTAATTCATTCCTGATCCAGTAAGATATGATATTGCTTGTAATGAGTGAGGATGTCTGATCTTTCTTATTGTGAAGAATAAATCACACATTAAATCAATCTGAGGAGAACTACCAACTGAAGTTAGTTTTGGAATTTAAGATACAATCATTTCATATAGAAAGGTACACACATTAGTTCATAATTAAGAGACTAATTTTGGGATATCTTCATGTCATATTATATGTTTCCATGAATTTATGATAAAACTATATGTCTTCAAGTAGTTATGAAGTTTAATGTGCACGTGGTATTTGTGGAGAAATTAATGAGATAGAACGATATTATAAATTTGGACTTTCATTAGGATTTAATGGTTAGGACTTTGGGATATTAAAATGGAATTATCTATGATTAGTTTTAAATGAGACTTGAATATTGAACTTGATGGAGGTTTGAAGGATAATATTTTATAAGAATTCAACTGCAAAGAATTTTGGAGAAAATAATCACACAATCCTATAAATGTATAGATAGAGTAAAGGAATAAAAAATATTTGAGATCTGATGTAGTTATCATATAATATTTTTTTAATGTTGTGGATACATATATTTTACACTTCTGAGAAAGATTCCATTCATGTTCATTGAAAGGGAACAAGAATATAAATTAATCAACTTATATATAGATAAATATAATACATGAAAAAGTTAAATATTTTAGGATTATAATATGTGATATTCTTATATAAAAATTTATAAATGAGTTTTAGGTATCCCTTGATAATGATTTACTTTTATAAACAATAAAACATTTAGGAGTTACCAAAACATTTACGGTTGATCTAATTCAAAAGGATAAGGCCATATCTATTGTTTTGTTAGTGTGTGTGTGGGGGGGGGGGGGTTACTAGTGACATATCATAACATAGGTAAAATTTGTTGGTTTCAATATACGTAGTTGGTGTTGATATTATAGATCCAAGTATATACCCATTACTAAGATATTTCAGAATAATAAAATATTAGTTATGTTTATATGTGATAATAACTATAATACACTACAAAAGTGGATATCCTTCAAGGAAGAGAACCCTGTAAACAAATCCCAATGTTTCTTATTTTTATTTATTATTTATACTTATGAATTTTTACTAAATGTAAGTAAAACAATGGGAAATCCTTTAACCAAATATGTTTACAAGTATGAGAGGGTAAAATATTTTAATTAAAAGTAATCCACCCACAATGATTAACCCCCAAAACAATAATTTGTATAATATCTTATGTGATCTCAACATATAATAATCACAACAAGTAACATATATATAAAATGCATCATGGAGTTATCCATGATAAAAAAAATTATACCTTTACTCACCAATGTGTTTTGACTTAGAAAAATAAATCACCCCGATCTATCTTCAAATATATTTTTAGCAATATATAGGTCGCATCACCTTATATTTCATAAAGAAGAATTTTTCAAACCAATAATTTATAGATTTTATAGAAGGGGTATCATTTTTTCTATGTAGTATTTCATCCACATAAAATACCATGAATAAAATAATGTATATACTATACCATTTATATACACAAGACTCATTTCATTTTTTTTACACAAACCTTTTAGATTTTATTATGAAAAATATATATTATAACTTAGTGTTTATTGATCCAATATAGAAATGGAATGTTTATACTTTCATACCTTATCTAAACCATTTATATCATCAAAAACATTTACTGTATCTTATACATATACTCAAAGATATTTTTTAAAAGGAAGGTAGTTTTTCAATCTATTTAGTAGATGCCATAATAATATTAAATTATTATAGAAATAAAACATATCATGATCTTAATCATAGATACTAGTAAGAAGGATTTTCATTATAAATTCCATAATATTTTTAATAATTCACTAATAAGATATCATTATTAGTAGAATCTCTACAATATATTTTAGTTCTCTTTCAAAAACCCCACTTATACCCTAGGAATTTTGTCCCTTTAGTTAGTGAAATCAAATTCCTAACATGATTATTATACATATATTTCATTTCATATTTAATACCCACTAACCATTTTTTATAATATGAACCATTGATAGCTTCTATGTTTATTTTAAGTGAGTCATTTATATACATAAAACCATCACCATTCACCTCATTAATTTATACTTATTATATTATTGATGAATCCTAAATACCTATAAAGTAGTTTTGATAGATAAGTTAGTTTATTTTGGAATACCTATTTTTTAACTATATCATATTCCATCTCTGGAATTATTCCTATTTAATGGATTTAGACTTCACTAATTTTAATTATTCTCCTATTGAGTCTTTTAGTAATATATTCCTTCCAATGAAATAATTTAGTACAAGTTATAAACATGTTTTTCTCAATAAGATGATACAAATAATATCCCATAATTTCCTTAAGATTCCCAACAAATATGTATTTAATGTATTGAGGGATAATTTTATTTGAAACATTACACTTCATATAATATTTTCACTCCTACATTTTCAAGAGATTCAAATAAGGATAATCCCCATCCAATATCTCTTATAGTGTATTTACAACTACCTTATATAAAATTTGGTTATTGTAAAAAAGTATATGTTTCAAATTCATAAACCTATAAATATATAGTATGGTTAAATTGACCCATGAACAACCATACCATGTTAAATAGTGTAAAATTCATCCTTATAGATACAACATTCCCCAGGGGTGAACCAAAGTGATTGAGTTATAAAAAAATTCTAAATTCTCTATGAAGATCAATAATCTCTTGAGTTAAGTATTCCATACATAGATATGATAAAACTATCTTTATACTGGTTTTATTTTAATTATATACCTTTTTATGCTCCTAGAATAATTTAATGATTTAAAACTTTTTTTATAACAAATACAAAGCCTTATGAATTAAATTCCAAAATAAAATTTGTAAATTACATATACCCACCACTTTCTTATGTACTCGTTGTCCTACATATATAACTATGTAATAATTCTAACAACCCCTATGTATCAACCCCCACTATATTAACCAAAATTTGGTGTCTAAATTATTACATTAGCATACGATACAATGGATGTCATATTGAAAGATCAATAAATTTAGTAGTCTTAAAGAACCATATGCACACATGATTCTCATTTTTATATTGGAAATAAAATATAAAACATAACAAAATAAATTTGTTGGCATCCTTGAAATTCATTCAAATAATTCTTCTTCATATCTAATGGAAAGAAAATAAAAAAAGGGTGAGATCATATTCTTAATAAGGTTTGTGTACATCAGAATCTATCATGAGAAAATAAGAAATAATGAATATTGAATGGTAAATAACTAAAAACACATTCAATTTAATCAATAAATTGATAATTAAATTTATCTATGCACAATATCAATGAAGTAATATCATGGATAATAATAACTAAATTCTCAATAAAGGAAATGATCAATATTTTATGTTATGATAAAATTCAACATGATATCTGTAACATAAAAACCTTATCCCAAGGAAGTTTAAACTATATGTGGGAATACACCAAAAACCCATTTAATAAGGCTAAAAAAATTGTTTTTCTCATGAAACATGTTCATGCATTGAGGGGATATATAATTCTAGGGCCCTCCCATTAGTTCATGTCCAATGTATTCCTCAAATATTGAATGATCAATTTTTTCGATAGACCAAATTTTTTATCAAAAATTGTAAAATTGATTAAAGAATATTAAATGTCAATATTTCCCCAATAAATAAAATAACATTTAAGGTAAAACACCATATGTAGAAATCATATATAGTTTTGGAAATAAACATAACCATGACAGAAGTAATATAGATATTTAAGAGAAATTTAATTTCTAATTATCAAAATAAATAGACTGTTTCAAGGGAATATTAATGTAACATACCAACACAGGTGCCACACACCAGTGCCCTAATCCAGACCACCACATGACCTCAGGCATGTGTCCCTGTATGCCATAGGCTGATGACTAGCAGTGAGGGTTTCATACGTCAATCATGGGGAGACTATATCATATTTTATCAGAGAAATACACCAGTAGAAATAAATAAAAAACTATAGGATAACATAGTTCCCTAAATAATACTCAAAAATAATTATACTAAAATTATTAAATTCTATATCGAACTAAAAAATAAAACATGTTACACAAATATACATGTGAATTTTTTAATATAAAACTCAAAAGAAAGACAATGACGACTCTCCAAGAGGTTCATGAACCACAGTTGGTTCCCTCATTCAAGATCTATACCAACATAGCCATCTAACTTAAGGAAGTTTCTCCTAACCTGTCCAAAAAACAAAAATTCTATTTGGGAATCGATCAGTCATCCTGAGTAGGGTGATAGAAAAACTCAATAGGACACCACCAACAAGGTCTAAAATGATATCAAGTCAAATAATAGTTTATGTAGATGTATAAATAAAATAATTACAATATATAAGTAAACAATTAATCATGTTTTCAATAAATATTTATTTAACCACATAACTTTTAGGTTCCCATAGACACCTATACCTTACTACTTACTTCGACTCATGCAGTAGCCCAAAGTATTCCCAATTGATACTTTATCTTAAAATTACATTTTTTCAATTATTTAATTTATACATTAATTTTCATGTTCCCATTAACACATTAAATAATATAATTTCCATGTTCCAATTCTTTAATTCACAACTAAATGACCATGTTACCATTCATACATTTCATAATAGAATGGCAATGTTACTATTCCTTAATTCAAAAATAAATGACCACGTTGCCTTTCAAAAATGAATGCCTATATTACCATTCACACATCACACATTAGAATAACCATTTTTTCATTATTTAATTCCCAAATAAATGAACATGTTATAATTCATCGCTTAATTAGTCTAATAATTAATTTTCCACATCAATTTCATTAATAATTCCAAAAAAATGTAAAAAAGAATACTTGTAAATGCATGAAATCATTTAAAAAAACATACTTGTCACCCAAATATACATACATTGTGAGACATGATATTCCAAAAAACATAATTAACATAAATATAACCATAAAGGTATCTTGGGGAATTACTTACATAATTTTTTAACCCTCTCGGTTACCTTATAATTTATAACCCTCACGACTACCTTACCATTTGTGTAACCATCACAGTTGCACTTTGAGTAATCATATAGTGGACCAACAACATACACATACCCAATGAATTGGATATAGATTTAGGTCCCACAATTCATCATTAAAAATTCCAAAGAACCAGAACATAATCATACAAAATGAAAATTTTCATAAAATCATTACTTTTGAATTTTGTAAAATCGGATTTTAAAAGTCGCTTTTGAAAGAAAAGCCCCATAAACATATTATATAATTGAATTGATAATTAATAGAGTGGATGTAAAATGTATAAACAATGTAAATACAGATAATTAAAAATAATATAAACAAAATTCATTACACAAACAATTTTAATACCACATAAATAATGAAGTATAATTTTAACTCAAAGATTGTAAATCGGGTCATGAATTCCATTACCTCAGGTTTTTATTACCTAAAACTCATTTAAACCTCTTGTATAATGGTTAAATTAGTGTTATTAATATTTTAAGGAATGATATTCATGTTTATAACACCTTATATGATCATTTCATAACATCATTTCATCCTTTAATTATTAGTATTTTGTTCCTTCCATTTTTTTTGGGTGTGTTCTTCACATTATTTCCATGGCTAGTTTGTATTTAATTTTCTTTTCATATAAAAGTGAAATTATAGAAGTTGAATGAAATGGTAATAATATGTTTCTATAATATATAATACCATAAATAATTTTTTTATGATATATGATGTTGGATCATTAGATAAAACATTAATGATGTCTATTTAGATCATTTTTTGTGGTTCCTCGATAATCATTAACTTCTTTCATTATATAATTCAATTTCATGCATAGAAGTTCATTATAGGACATAAAAAAGGTTAAGATATAAACTGTAAATTTTTATTCAGATATTACAAGGGTTTTATGATCATATTTTAAGGAATTAATATAAATTGGAAACACATGGTCAATGATTTTGGCAAATCAGCACATTGTGGATGGTGTTTTTATTTTTATAATAAGAGGGAGAGGAGAATAAGAATATGATTAATCTATTACATGAATATGATAACATAAATAATATACAATATTATAGAGATTTCATACCATTTTTATAAGTGGAGGGAAATAGTGTATAAGAAAATAAATGAATTAGAAAGAAAACACATGAAAACGGAAGCTGATTCTTACCTCTTGATCTCTTATCCTTGAGATCCTCTTTAAGGCCTTTGGTTTTGGCATTTTGGTGAGACCAAAATCCCTAGGATGTGTAGAAGATCTTTGTAGAGGGAATATGTTACAACGTAGATAATTCTAAAGGCATTATAGGTGTGAAAGGAAGAGGGGAATGAGGACAGTATTTATAGTGGAGGAGAAGAGGGATTTTACATTATTTTAATAATTATTTTAATATTTTTTCCCAAGACTAGGAATATTATTGATTCATGTGTCCGAAATTAGTAATAATTGAATGTTATTTTGAAACAAGTGTGATTAATTCATCCTTGAATCACCTATTATGTATTCAAACAAGTATTTAACATTTATCGTAATTTATCATATTTTATTATTCATAAAAAAATCCAGAATTTCAAAAAAATCCCAAAAATTCATCATAACCATTTATTGATGCATAGAATTCAAAACTGAACTATATTTGTTGAAAATAATTTTCTAAATATTATTAATTTAATTTTTAAATAAAATCCTAATTTCTTAAAAAATAACAACTGTAAATCTATAACTCATTTTTTAACACCATGAAAAATTAATCAAGTTTTCATTTTCTTAAATCCTTAAGAATATAAAATAATAATAAAATTTACTATTTATTAGGGTCATATTACTCTTCATATTAATATTCATAAGGTTATGTTACTGTTTCCCAAAAATCAAGTTGGTTCCATTAGACTCCTAATAACTTATTATTCACAATTATAGATGACTATTTTTCGAAATTAAAAACATAGAAGTAGAAAACATATGTTTAAAGGATAGTTATAAATATCTACTTAAAAAATATTCATGCATTTCAATTTATTTTTAAAACCTTGGGGTGTTACATTATCCCCACCTTCTAGAAATTGCTCCCCCACAATTTTATTTACATATTAAACAAGTGAGGGTACCTTTCCCTCATAGCATTTTTAGATTACCAGGTTTATTCTTCAACCAGGTGGTCTCTCCACAAAACCTTTAACCTGTGGATTACCTTACTCAACAAAACTTGTTCCCTTCGATCAAGAATCTAAACTAGTTTCTCTTTATAAGAAAGGTTCTCTTCCAGCTGAACTGCTTCTGGGCTCAAAAACATGAGATGAATCCGGCACATAATTTATCCACATCGAAACATGAAAAACAATATGGGCCAAATATAAAATCAGAGTAACATATACTCGGAAGTTGAATGGTCCAACCTTCTCTATGATTTCATAAGGTCTAATTAATCATGGACATAGCTTTTCTTTTCTTACCAAAATGCATTACACTCTTCCATGGTGAGATTTTAAGAAAAACATGATCACCTAACTCAAAAGAAAATTCATTCCTCCTATTTTCCATATAAGATTTATAATTACTCTGAATTATCCTCATGTGTTTTTGGATCATATTCACTTTCCTAGACACTTCCTCTACTAATTATAGTCCCATCAACTTCTTTTCCCTGACTTCATCCCAAAAAGAAAGAGTTCAACCTTGATTCCCATAAAATGCCTCAAAAGGTTTCATCTGTATACTGGAATGAAAACTTTTATTATAAGAAAACTCAACTAAAAAAATATTCTGATCCCAACATCCCTATTAGTCCATTGAACAATCTCAAAGAATATTCTCCAAAGTCTGAATTTTTCATTCTGATTTCCCATATGATTGATGATGAAAAGTTGTACTGAAATTTAATTCTATACCCAACAACTTCTAAAGGCACTTCCAAAAGTAAGAAGTGATGGAAAGAGGAACTCCATGTAACCTAAAAATATTTTTGAGGTACAATCGAGAAAGCTGATCCAAAGACATTATATCTCGAATAGAAAGAAAATGAGTAGATTTTTTCTGCTGATCAACAACAACCCAAATTTCATTTTTACCTCAAGAAGTATTAGGTAGTCCTACCACAAATTACATGGATATATTCTACCATTTCCATTATAGCACTGGAAAAGGATGAAGAATCCCCTTCTGTTACTACTACTCTGTTTTAACCTATTTTCATGTCAAATATATGATGGTAAAATATGCAATATCTAATAATACTCTAGAAGGTCTCTATATATCTTAGTACATGTTAGATGAATTTAAAATTGAGAACTATGATCTTCAAAAAAATATTTCTTCAAATTGGAATCAGAAGGCACACACAACCTTTTATGAAATATTAAAACACAATCATTATCAAGGTTAAATTCTAGAAACATGCCCCATTTTAACAAATTCTGCCTTTTTCTATAGCTCATGGTCTTCCTTTTGCACCTGATTAATTCTGTCTGATAATGATGACTTCACTAAAACATGAAACAAAATATAGGTATTTCTTATACCAACAACTTCTTATCCAAAATTCATTAAATCATTAATCATGGGATCATGTTCTAAATATAACATGGTTAATGATGTGGTATGTTTTCGACTCAAGGAGTCATCCACTTTGTTTTATTTTCATGGATGGTAATTAATCATGGAATCGCAATCCTTTATCAGTTTAATCCATCTTCTATGACTCATGTTTAATTCCTTTTGAGTGAATATATACTTCAGACTTTTATGGTTAGTATATATTTCACAATTGGGTTCGTATAAATGATACCTCCAAATTTTAAAATCAAAAACCACAACTTTTAATTCCAAATCATATGTGGGATAAATTGATTCATGTTCTTCTAGTTGTCTTGAAGCATAAGAAATTAATTGATCATTCTTCATTAGGGAAGAACCATGTACCTTCAATGAATCATCACTATATATGACAAACTCACCATCTCCGGAAGGCAAGGCCAAAATTGGAGCATCCACCAATCTCTTCATCAGTTCCTAATAAAACTTCATTAGATGGACCAAAATAAACTGATGTAGTCATAAAGATTCTCAATACACCTTTTTTCTTATATTCTGGTTTTTTCATAATTTGGATCTCTCTTTGGCCATGCATTTTCATAATCACCCATATCTCCACATTTAAAACACATCAAAGTTTTCTTATCAGGATTAGTATTAGGATCAGTTTCATTATAATCTCATGCTATATGTCCAAACATACCATATAAAAAACACTCTCGTGTTTTGGTAAGGCATTCCCCAAGGTTCTTTTTTCCACACATTTCACAAAATAGAAACTAGAATTTCTTAACATCATATTTTTTTGGTTGACTCTTACCCATCACTTACCATATGGACCTCTTATTATCCGTTTTTTCAAAGTGCACATGATAATCGAAAAACTCCATCTCTACCTTCTTGGCACATTAAAAATGTTTCTCTTAACTTTTGAATTCATGGGAGGCTAATTCCCTTGATACCTTGGAATTAATCCTGACTAAAAGAAATTGATTTTTCTATCAACATCCAGAATAATATTTGGAGCATACATCACCAGTCGGGTGAAGTATCATTTATACATAGCCACTGAATCTTATTTATTTTTCTTCAATTCAAGGAATTTATTCTCCATCCTAATTCGAACTGCCTTAGGAAAATATTTTTCCTGGAAAATAATTATAAATTCATCCCACTCTAAGGCATCAATCTCTTCTATATCCTCGATTTTCTTGACCATTGACCAAGACTGATCAGCTTCACCTTCAAAACAATAAATGGAAAAACAAACCTTTTGATTATTTGAATATCCCCTAACATTGAATATTTATTCAAGGGCCAAAATCCATCCTTCATCCACTACTGGGTAAGACGATCCATTAAAATGAGGAGCGTGTTGTCTCATAAAATGTTCCAAAATTATCATGTTCCACTGTGGTGACTATGGTTGTTCTCTTGGATGGATGCCACAATGATTTATTTCCTACATTAGCTAAGACAAAACTCTCATAAAATAATTGGTTCCAATCCCTACCATTCTAGGCTATAGATTCATAAGGATATCATTCAATCGGTGCCCCTCCTCTTCTGCTTCCCTATTTCATCTATGGAAAACCATTCTAAATAAACATATCTTAGTTGAAGAAACATGGAAATAATTAAATTATATATCATTAAAAATTAACCCTAATGTAAAAAACGTTTATGGTATTTTATTAACATCATTATAACCCCTAAATTTACCTAATCAGCATGTGATACAGACTATAAGGACATTGCCTTATCACATTAAATAATCTTAAATTTTAGTCAAGAAATCACTTCCTTTCTTATTGAGGATCTTTTGAAGTTTATATTTTTAGATAATTGTGATGTAATACATATATAACATTCCAAATTCATATATATAATATGCCACATAAACCGTATCCATTTCTTCCAAAATATAATACTTTTCAAATAAAACATGATTTCCTTGTAAAATATTCATAACATTTAACTTGGTTTCCTTCTTTGTATTACACAACTTTATAACCTTTGAAAATCATTTTAAAACTTGGGATAATCACATAAATCTCAGTAAGGGATATAAAAATAAGAAAAGAAAACATTATCCCATGAATACTTGTAAACAAATGAAATCATCTTCAAAAAAAACATACTTCTCAACCATATATACTTACTTTTTGAAACACAAAATTACCAAAAACATAATGAACATAAATATAACCATAAAGGTATATTTTGGAATTACTTACATATTCTTGTAACCATCTCTTCTACCTTATAATTTTTAACCCTCGCGGCTACCTTATAATTTGTTTAACCATCACAGTTACACTTGGAGTAACCATACGACCAACCTCCAACTTACACATACCTGATGCATTTAATGGGGATATAGGTCCCACAAATCTTAATAAAAAATTCCCAAGAACCAAAACATAGTCATAAAACATGAAAAATTTCATAAAAACATTGATTTTGTATTTTTTAAAACAGAATTTTAAAAGAGGATTTTAAAAGAAAATCCCCTTACAAATATCATATGATTGAATTGATACTTAATATAGTGGATGGAACAGGAATATGAACTATAAATAAACATAATTAAATATAATATAAAAAAATTCATTACAAAAAAAATTTAATACCACATAAATAATGAAGTAGAATGTTAACCCAAAAATGGAAATCAGGTTACTAATTCCCTTACCACGGGTTTGTCTTACTTCAAACTAATTTAAACCTCCTATATAACAGTTAAAAGAGTGTTATTAATATCTTACAGAAACATATTAATTTTTATAACCCCTTATATGATAATTTAGTAACATTATTTCACCATTGAATTATTAGTATTTTATTCCTTATATTGTTTTGGGTGCGTTCTTTACATGATTTCTATAGTCGGATTGTATTTTAATTTCTTGTCGTATGGAAATGAAATTCCATAAGTGGAATGAAATGGTTGTCATATGTTTCAATAATATATAATTATACCAAAAATCATTTTTATGATATATGATGATGGATAATTCTATAAAACATTAATGATGTTTGTTTAGATTATTTTTTGTCATTCCACAGTAATCATGAACTTGTTTCATTATAAAATTTATTTTCATGCATATAAGATCATTAAATAACATAAATAGGTTTAAAATACTCATTAAATTCTGATTCATCCATTAAAAGTTTTTTATGATCATCTTTGAAGAATGTAATGGAAATTAGAAACACATCATCTATGATTTTGGTAAATCGGCGCAACGCAGACAATGTCTTTATTTTTAGAATAAGTGGGAGAGGAGAAGAAGAAATATGATGAATATTTTACATGAAGAAGATAACATACATAATATATAATATTTTAGATATTTCATACCTACTTGATACGTGGAGGGAATGAGAGTATAATAAAACAAAGTAATTATAAAGAAAACACATGAAAAAGGTAGATGATTCTTACCTCTTAATCTCTTTTCCTATAGATCCTCCTTAAGGCCATTGGTTTTGGAATTTTGGTGGGTATAATATCTCTAGGAAGTGGGTAAGATCCTTATGGATGGGATTTGGAAGAACTTAGACAATGATAAAGGCTTGAGAGGTGTGAGAGGAAGAGGGGAATGAGGGCGATATTTATAGTGGAGGAGAGGAGGGATTTTACATTATTTTAATCATTATATTAATTATTATTTTAATATTTTTGATCTAGACTATGAATAGCCTTGATTCATGTGACCCAAAATCATAATAATTTAATGTGAGTTCAAACCAAGTGAGCTAAAATCATCATTTAATCACCTATGATGCAGTAAAAACGGCATTTAACATTTATCTTATTTTACTATTCAACAAATATTCAAGGATTTCGAAAAAAATCCCAAAAAAATTTCATTATTATTTTTCTACTTATAGAATTCAAAAATTAACTCCATATTTTTAAAATAATTTTCTAAATATAATTAATTTAATTTTTAAATAAAATCATAATTTATTCAAAAATAACAATTTTAAATATATAACTCATTTTATAACACCTTAAAGAATTAATCAAGTTTTCATTATCTAAAATCATTAATAAAATAAAATAATAATAAAATTTACTATCCATTAGGGTTATATTACTATTCATATTAATATTAATATGGGTATATTACTATTCACCAAAAATCAAGTTGGTTCCATTAGACTCTAAATAACCTACTGATCACAATTATAGATGGCCATTTTTCAAAATTCAAAACCCAAAAGTGGAAAAATTATGTTTAAAGAATACTTATAAATATTGAATTGAAACAAAGTTTCATCCATTTGAATTTATTTTTAAAACCATGGGGTGTTACATTTAACCTCATGTGTAATGATCTTAAACATGTTATTAACTTATAATAGAACTATATTATTTTTTATATTATCATATATGGTCTTATTATAACATTTTATTACCCATTCGTTAGAAATATTTTATTATTATCATTGTTTCGGGTGTTAATAACTTTATTTTCTCATGTATGTTCTGTCATGGAAGTTCCGGTCCATGTACTTGGATTATGGTTCCATAATATCCATAATTCTAATCATGATATAAATATAATATATATTTTTTAAATCTATCCTTATTATCATACTTGTAAATAAAAAATTAAAATGGGATCATGTTGCTTCGTTGAGTTGGTAGTCGACACATACGCAAGAGCGACGTTATCATTTTTCAATGAATTGTAAGGTAATAAGCTAGATATGGTGTTATAATTTTACAAAAATAATTATTTCATAAATACCATATATATTCTTTATTTTTATCTTTATAATCAACCAAGTCAAAAAGGCAAGGAAAACTGAAATACAATGCTATGCTGAGACGGTAAGTCTTATATACACATAAATGTTGTTTTCTCATTCCTTCAGAACGAAAAGAGGTTGAAATGGTTGTACCAAAATCATAATATCATCTCATTGTGTTGATGATATTGGATTTATTATTTTTTAATGGGTAAAATATAATTATAGGAAGTATGAGAATAAATAAATTTGAAAGAGTCGGTAAGGATGGTTACCTCTTATTTGGTCGAATTTATTTAGATATCCTCTTAAGAGCTATAAGGTTGGTCTTTTGGAAATACCATTGCCTCTAAAACTTCTATAATTATATTTACAAGACATATAGTCATGGATTTTTTGTGCTAGGTTTCTCAATGTGGTGTAAATAAATGAGGTAAGGGTTGTCCTTTTATAAGAGAAGGGAGGGGATTTCTAGGAATTTCTTAAATTATTAAATTGATATAAATTATTTATCATATACAGATGTATCCAAATTGATATTATTATAAGGTAATATATTTATGAGTCTAAATAATCTTATCCAATAAAATCTTGACAAGTTTAGGTGATAATTTCACCCTTATCTCTTTGTTTTAACCCCCCTACCCCCATTAACCCTTTTAGAAATTATCATGATAACAAAGTTTGTTTACACTAGGATCCATGAAAGTTATTATAAAAGACAATTTTTCCATAAATGTCCATGGTATTAAATTATAGACCATATATTATCTCACTTTTCCTAGTTAAATATTTGTATGATTTTGAAATAATTTAATGAAATATTATTTTCATAATATATCATTAATGTCATTTTTTACACTATTCATTTAAATTGACCTTAAAAACATAAATAAAAATAAGAAATTAGAATATAATACCTTAACACATCCCTACCATGTTATATTTTTCTATAAAATTTGTGAGACTAAATAATTAACCCAAATTTAATAACTTAAAACAAATTTTAAAATTTCTCTATTATTTGAATAATTATTGTGTTAGTGTTTTATATGAATTTAAGGTAATTATTAAATTACTAAAAATTAAAAATAAATTTCCATGATAAAAACAAATTAAATATGTTAAAAATAAGATTTTATATTCATTAATGACATATTCTTATCTTTATGAGAACATATAAAATAACTTAAAACTAAGAGAGTGAAATTTTTTAATTTTCTTTACTTAAAATAAATTCAAGTGTTGGGTTGATTTTTAGTGCCCTATCACATTATTTTTAACCTCAATTACCCGATTTACTATCACATAGATAAAAAATATATTCTACAGTTACTATTCATAATGACTAAAAATAAAAGTATACTACTTACCAAATTTAAACCTCATAATTAAAAATATGGTATAAGTTTTTTAAGATTAAATTGATATAATTATCATAAATAAATTTTTGTTTTTACTCAGAGAACACGATGAAAACAATTTTTAGAAAATGTCATTCTATGTAAAAAAAATTAACTTATATCCAAATCATGAATATTTTGGATTAAAATGTTATTAGTAAGATAATTACAATTCAAATGGATCATATTTAACATTAATACTAACTCAAAAATATAATGGTACTTTTAAATAACTTTATTTAATAAAGACTAATAACAGAATTTGTAAAATTAGAATTTTCAATATTCGTAAAAAAAGAAATCATTTCAGAAAAATCCCCAAATTTCACCCTAAGTTAATTTTGATATGCGGATTTCTATAACAATTTAAAATTTATATAATAAATTTTCTAAAAATTTTGGAAATTAATTATAATTTCCATGCCCAAAAATGAAATAAAAACCTTTTTGAAGAAAATTAATTTTTTTAAAGTATAAAATGATTTTATTAAAAATTGAGTACTTATAAATTATATAAAACCATTATATATTTTTTTCATAATGTGTTTAACCAAATTCATTCCAACCAATCTAATAGTTATTTTATAACTTTTACAATGAATATTAATATTTTATTAATATATTATGGTTCTCTTAATGCTCAGTGTTGTGTGTTAAGAAAACTACCGATCATAGTATTCTAATTTTTTGGGTTTTATATTATACCACCGTAAATAAATATTTCCCTAATAATTTTATCTCGGTAATCAAAGGATCACTATTTTAAAATACCATTGTTGCAAACCCAAATCACATAGAGGGATAATAAAATCTTTTTTGAAAAGGAAAAGTGAAAAACCTAAAGGATGCCAAGAATACTGCATATTCTAGTTCCCAGATATGGATAACATTAGGGGAAAGTTAAATTATAGACATGGGAGAGAAAACTAATAACCAATAACCAATAGATAGTGATAAAGAACATGGTCAGGTGAAAGTTGACTGCCACAAAACCCTAAATCAGTGACTGGTGAAAATCCCATTAATTTATCAGAAATGATGGTAAAGTGAAAAAAATTATTTCAGGATCCATTTATTAATGTTTAAGAATTCATTTAATTTCAAGATAAAGAACATAGGAAAATATATTTAGTCGATTTATTTCCATTTTATAATAATAATTTCATCATTTTTTTGTTTTTCAAATAATTTCAACTCCATCACTTTTTCCAAAAAAATAAATATTCAAGATTTATTTTCAAAACCTGAATCACTAAACTTAACGTTTAATGGATTATACTATCCATAAAAGAATGAAAATATAATCCTTAATTATCTAAATATTCATAAAAAACAAAATTTTTAGCTTAAAGTATTCATTATGGATAAATATAATTCATTTATCTCAAAAACCTCAGTAACAAACCTTAAATATTAACTACTAATTACACTAATAGCTATCCTTAATAGCCCTCCAAAATATTTCTGTCCAATTTCAAAACCAAAGAATATTAAATATTTGATAAAAATTTTAACCCCATAAAACATAAAGTGTCTCATAATTTCAAATTACAAACATGCAAGTACACTGACCATATATTCTCTTAAAGCATATTAATAACCTGAATCATTAAAAACCATCAATTAAAACTTTTATGCTTTAAAAATTAACACAATATTTCTTCCTAAAATAATATTTCTGACTATCGAAAATATTCCATTAAACCCAAAATACAACAAACTTCATCAAAGATAACCTAAATCACTTAGACATCAAATCATAAACCAATTTCAAGGTTACCAATACAATTCTATTTACATTATCAATGTCAATATTTTAATAAGGATTATAATTTCATTAATCATTTTTTCTCTAAAAAATATCACCTCATGACTAAATCGCTTGTCTTGTTTATTAGTACCATTGAATATATTATTTCAAAACCTTAAATTAAAACTACTAAAAACCAATACTAAGATGTTTCATGATTCTTATAACCAGAATATCTTTGATATTACAATTATATAAAATGATTCTCAAATCCCATTATATAAATACATCAATCCTTACACTTTAATGATTTGTCAAATAAATCTTTCCTTTGCCTAAGAGTTAACCCTTGGATTAGAGAGTTGACTTGGATATTTCCCAAAATCCCCACATATATGAAATTTAACTATAAATGGTTCTATAGTATGGAATTTATTTCCTTACATCACACTCTTCTTTTTTACTTGATAATTCATTGATTTATTCGCTTTTTTCGATGCATAAATAACTTTCACATTTTGTTAATACATTCTCTAGGGTGTCTCTTTTGACATTTTTTAAATGAAGGAAATTGAACATTTTTCCCTCCATGGTCTACACCACCTAAAATCATGGAGAACTCTATCCTTATGTTCTTTGGTGAGTTTGAGAGATAATTAATATGCAAGTTGTTTATATTATATTTTGATAACTGATTAGTTATATTCATAATAATTTTCACTCCAACCATCATCCCATTTGTTTCTCATAATCAGCACATTTTCCAACACATTCAACATTAACATGGTTCCTTATGGTTTAAACCATATGCTAAATCCAAAAATCATACTATTAGAAACAATAATATTAGTGGGAAATCATGAAATATCATTCATAGGATGTCTAAATCATAACACCTTCTTTTCACTCTATGACACTGTAGGTTTAACATATGACAATCTTGATTAACATCTATTCAAATCCTCCAAAATGGTTCATAAATAATATGTTAGTTCAACCATGAATATCCCCTAAGAGTATCAAATCTGGTGTGTAGTAATGGCACGTTTAACATGCACTAGAATGATGGTTGATTTATACTCAACCAACTCTTTTTGGGGTCATTACACCTAGATGCACCTGTTCTAAACCCACATGCACTTTTATTATCTAGATAGGGATGCATTTCTAGGAAAACATCATAATATCTACCTTAAAAAACATTTACAATATTTTCCTACAATTATTGAAGTCATCGATTTCTTTTGTAAGGTAATATTCCCAAATATATGTTTTCCTAAATCTAGTTCCCTATTAAAATTATTTTGATAACAACAACAAAAACCCTAGATCTTATGACCTAGAGTTATTATCTATTATATTGGAATAATATAAAATGGATCTCATCATGAAGTACTGATTATTTTAGTATTCTTGAATAACTAGATACATATATGATTCCCATTTTTTTACTTTGGAAATAAAATATAAGAAATAGAAAACGAAATTTTTTTTCATCCTTGAAACTAATTCAAAATCTTATTCATAAAATCCTGGGAAAGGGAAAAAACAATCATGAGATAAAATTATCATTAAGATATAATTATGGTAGAATATATAATTCAATGATAAAGAATTATCAATATGTAAAGGTAAATCACAAGAAAAAAATGTCCTTTAATCAATAACTTGAGCACAAAATCTATACATGTATAATATCAATACAATAATATCATGGATAATAATTACTAAATTCTCAATGAAGTAAATTATTAATATTTTACATAATTATGTCATACAAGATGATATCTTTACCATCAATACAAATCACTAATATAGTTTAAACTATAGGAAGGCATACAAAAAACCCCATTTAATAAGGTCATCTAACTAGTTTATCTCATGAGACTTTCCAACCCATCATTGTATTTATAATTAATTATTTATATATTTATTGATAAATTTAATTTATAAACAATATTCATTACCTATAAATGTTCATATTGAATAAACAATACATAACATCCTTATTTCCTTAGTCAATCAAATAACTTTCCAAGTAAACACCATATTTAGAAATTGTATATAGTTTTGGAAATAATCATATCCATGATACAAATAATATGTATATTTAAGACAAATTTAATATCCAATTATGAAAATAAATTTAATGGTTATAGATAAAGTTAACAACCACCAAATTATTAAGATATAAAATATAAAGATCAATTCATCAGAAATACAGGTTTTGTAATAAAATCATGTATTTTAAAGATATAAAGAAAATGGAAGAAAAATATTAAAATAATCATTAATTAAATAATTTTCTTTATAAAACCATTGAAAACTTATTGATGTGATAATAATGTAAATGGTTATGTCTTCAGTAAAATATGTCCACACTATATACATTAAAAACATTCCTTTTGACTTATTGTAGAGAATGTCAAAAAAGAACCTTTCAAAAAAATTAAAAAGGTTTCTTTAAAACATTTTAAAAAGTATAGGATATATTTTATTATACATAATAAATAAGTTTGAGTAAATAAATGGGTCTATTTAGTTTTTTTGAAAAATATTGACATGGAAGAAAAAACACCTGGTTAAAAAAGAGAAATAATATCGCCTTTTATTCAAAAGATTACTTTTCTTGATGTAAGTTCATAATAGAGTAAAATTTGGAATCAAATATGGAAAATACTTAAATATATAGAGTATAATAATATTATTGGATATTATAAAGGATAAATTATAATATTCCTCTAAAAAAAGAAAAATCCCAAAATATAAGAAAATGTTTTTTAACTATATAGAAAATTTTAAATTATAACCCATTAAAATTATAACTTGAAGAGAAACATTAATCATAATGAATAAATATATATCATTTTAAGTATATAAAATTGGAAATATATAAAACACAAATAAGTAAATAGGTGCACAATACAAAATATGTATCAATAGAGTGAAAATTACGACGAAATCCTTTACAAAGATCATATCAATGAAGTGAGAATTAATAAATTAAGTGATTATGTGTAAAAAATTTAAATAGAAAACCAAGTGGAGAAAATTAATAATAAAATCATAGTTAATTTCATATATAATTATGTAAAAACATATTTAATGAAGTATAAGTGAAATAGGATGAATGAAAATTGAGTTAAGAACCCCCTTACCTCACGTTTCCCATTAGATGAGCATGATCTAACATCATGTATAGTAGTTCTAAACATGTTATTAATTTATTAAATAAGAAAAATAATATTTATAATATCAATTATGGTCCTCTTATAACATATTATCACCCATTCAATAATGATATTTCAATATTATGATTGTTTTGAGTGTTAGATTCTTTATTTTCTCATGCATGTTTTATAATAGATGTCCTAGTAATCATACTTTGATTAAGGTTAAAAAATATTTTTAATGTTAATTATAATATAAATATCATATATATTCATTTAAATATATATTTTTTACCATCCATGTAAATAATAAATGCAAAACATATCGCATTACTTTATGGATGTGGTAGTCTACACATACGCATGAGTGACATTATCCGTTTCCAAATACTTTTAAGGTAAGAAGGTAGATATGATATTCAATTTATATAGGAATAGTTATGCCATAAATATCCTATATATTAATTATTTATATCTTTATAAAAATCCATGTAAAACGATGATAAAAAAAATACACTGCTATGTGGAGACAGTAAGTCATACGTACACACAGGTGATGTTTTCACTTTCCATAGAATGGAAACGATGTAGAAAATAGTTGTAATATAATCAGATTAACTTCTAATTATATTTATGATTCTATATTAATTATTTTATAATATTTTAAATTTATATAAATTAAGTATAATAATAAATAAATTTTGAAGAGTCGGTAAGGTTGATTACTTCTGCTTTGGTAAACTTCCTTTATATATCCTCTTAAGGGACCTATGGTTTGTCTTTTAGAAAGAATAAAATGTCTGTAACATGGATAAAGATGTCTATAATATAATTGGTCATGGTTTTTTTTATCTGAGTTTCTACATTTTGTGTAACGTAATGAGATAATGGGTGTCCTTTTATAAGTGAGGGGAGGGGCATTCTTGAAATGTTTTAAAGAATTAAATTAATATAAATTATTTTTCAAATAAAAATGGATCATAATGAACAAAATATGATTATAAGATGATTTTGAGTATAAATCCTATCATACAATAAAATTTTACAAGTTTAGGTGATGTTTCACCCTTATCACTTTGTTACCCCCTCTTAACCTTTTGACAATTACCGTGATAACAAAGTTTTTTACACGATAGAAGCCAAAAAAGTTACCATAATAGGATAGTTGAAAAATAAGTGGGAAATTTATGGTATTATCAAACATATATTATCTGCATTTTCTAACATCAATATTTTTAGGATTTTTAAATAATGTAATAAAATATTGTTTTCAAAAAATATCATTAATGTAATTTTTGACAGTATTCATTTAATTTAAATTTAAAAACAACAAGAAAAAGATGAAATTAAAATATAAGAAATTAACACATACATTATATGTCATAATTATCTATAAAATTCATGGTACATAGTAATTCACCCATACTATATTGATTTTAATATTTTTAATTTAATTTATTTTATTATTCTATTAATTGAATAAACATTATGTCTATGTTGCGTAAGTATTTAATAGAATTATTCCATAAATAAAAATTATATATAAATTAAAATGATAAAAATAAAAGAATAATTTTTAAAATAATATTTTATATTCAGTCATAACATATTATTATCCTTATGTGAACATATAAAATAATTTAAAAGAAAAAGAGTCAAATTTTGGAATTTTCTTTACATAAACTAATATAAATTTCATTACCAGGGTAAAATGGCAGAAAATTTCCATATATTAGAAGTTGGTATGGAAATGGTCAAATTAATCCCATAAGAGAAAATAAATTCAATTATTGGGTTGATATTTAATTCCTTGTCACATTTTTTACCTCAATTACATAATTTACCCTTACTAAGGAGAAAAAATATATAATATAGTCACTATTAGAAATGAGAAAAAATAAAAGGGTCTTATTTCCAAAAACATTAACCTAATGATTCCTAATCTGGTATCCATTTTTCATGATTAAATTTATATATGTTGAAAAAATAAATTTTTAAATAAATACGTAAAGCACAACAAAAAATTGTTTTTATAAAGATTCCTTATTAAGAATAAAATTATCTTGTAAAAAATCATGAATATTTATAAATATAATGGAATTATTTAGATTATTAAAAGTCAAATAGATCATTTTTAAATTTAATATTAAATAAAAAATATAATGGTGATATTAAAGTAATTCATTTGATTAAAATAAATTGCAGTATTTGAAACATCGGGTTTTTCATTATTAACTAAAAAACAATTCATTTCAAAAAAATACAAAAATTTCACCCTTAGTTTATTTTTATATCATGATTTATAAAATTATTTTTATGTTATAAAATAAAATATCTAAAAGTGTACAAAATTAGATATAATTTCCACACACAAAATATAAGAAAATCTATTATTGAATAAAAAATATTTTTAAGGTATAAATTGATTTTATTGAATACTAATGTAAAGACCTAGACCCCAGTAGCTCAAATACAAATCCATAATTTATTATATTGGTATAGATAAAATATTAAAATCTGAAGGGACCAATATGTTTAGTAGTCTTGAAGAACTAGATACATACATGGAACACTTATTACTTTGGTGATAAAAAATAAAACATGACAAAGGAAAGAAATTGCATCCTTGAACTCATTCAGTAATTTCCTATAAATAACTTGGGAAAAGGAGAACTAATGAAACAGTTAGATCATATGGTCAGTAATGGAAAAATACAATTAAATATTTAATGAATCAATAATAACTGAAACATGATCGATATAGAAAGGTATATATATGACTGAAATATATTCCATTTAATCAATAACTTGAGCATAATCTAAATCCATGGATAATAACATAGTGAAACTATCATGGAAAATAATGAGTGAAATATTAATGAAGGAAATTTTTACTAATTTGGATTACATGATCTCAGGAATCATAGTATATTTACTATCAATACATTCCACATGATGGTTTAATAATTATGGGTAAGGAGCTGTTTAGTTTAGCTAATATTTTCATCTCATGAGACTACTGATGCATTGAGTGGATAACTATAACCGGGCCCCACCCATGTTTGTATATCTAAATCATTACTCAAATATTGAAATGGTTTATTTAATTCATGAATCAATATTATTTATCAACCAAAATACTTATTAAGTAATAGATATGGACTCTACATCATTTCCCCAGTTAATCAGACAACTTTCAAAGTAATCATCATAGGAAAAAATGATATAAGGATTAGGGAATAATGATATCCCTGAAACACGAAATATGCATATTTATTGAAATATTAAATTAATATTTATCATAAATAAAAATGGGAATTATATACACCATAGAAAAGTAAATAGCTACATAACAAAAAAAATATGCCTCAACTAAAGAAAATTGAGACGAAGTCTCTTATAAGGATTGTATCATTAATCAAATTAATAGATTATGTGTATTAACTAATAATCCACATAAAATTGGAAACATAAAATTATATAAAAAAAGTAATTTTACATAAAATTGTTGTATGACATTATCAATGAAATAGAAGTTTAACCCAAAGAATGAAAATTGAGTTAAGAAATCTCTGACCACTGTGTAATCAGTAAAACCATATGCCCCATAAAATTAATAATCATAAAATGAAACATTTAATTCCCTAAATATAAATATATTAATTATATGATATATAAAAATGTATGTATACATTCACAACACATAAAAAATAGTGGTAAATAAGGCATATCTCACAGAAATAAAAGTGAGATGAGAAACCCTTACCACATTGTAATTAGTCGATCCTTAAGACCCATAAAATTAATCATCATAAAATTAAACATTGAATACAATGAAGATAAAGAGATTCATGATATGATATAATGAAGTGGAAGTACACCACACAAAATAAGTATGTTTTATATAAGGAATATATCGCAAAGCAGTAAAATTTAGACAGGAAACACTTACCTTATGTGCGAAAGCATTCTTCATTGGTAATTAATGTCCTGGATAATCCAACTACATAAATTAATTAAATAATTAATAAAATATTAATCATATATTTTTTTATAAATTTATTAAGTTCATTTATGTCCATTTTGATGATTTATATTATTTAATTTTGTTGTTCCAGGAGCGTTCATTTCATGGTTTCATGATCGGTTCACTTTTGTATAATTAAGGAAGTTATTATAAAGTTGGAATAATTATCCAAAATTGGTATCAAATGGAATTAATTTACCTAAAATATTTTAAATGTTCCCATATATCATTTTTTTACATGATGATGATTTATTAGATAAATCATTAATGAAAGATGATTAGTTTATTTAGGTGTTTGTTACAACCATCACAAAGTAGTATAGTTTTATTTAATATTTCATTTATATACTTGTTTGAGAACATTTAATATGTTTTAAAACACATATTATAATCTCTTTTATCCATAAAAATGGTTTTATGACCATCATTAATGGTGGTAATGAAAAAATAAAACTCATTGTCCACGAAGGCTATGAATCGACACCTCATGGAGGAAGTTTTCATTATTTGAATTTAGAAAAGAGGATAAGATATTTTTTTTCTATATTATATTAAGAAAACAAAATTCCAGTATATATATCATACTAAAGTTACTATTCCACTTTTTATAGGGTAGGTGAGAAGAGGATAAGAAAATAAAAGGAATTAAAAGAGAAAGATGGGGGATTTTACCTCATGAATATAGTCTCCTTGGGAACCTCTTTAAGATACTTGTGTTTAGTCTTTTGGTAAGACCAGAAGGTATTGGACATGGAGACGAGGACTGGGAAGGGATTTTGGAATAATTTTTACAATATTCAATTCTTATAAGGCGTGAGGAGAAGGGGTAGTGATGGGTGGTATGTATAGTGGGAGGAGATGGGTGTTTTTGATTATTCTATTCAATTGTTTATTATTTTGGATCAAGAGTATCAATAGTGTTGATTCGGGTGACTAATTGTGGTAAATAGTGCATTTTATTTCTAATTAAACCTATCTTACATCATCCATGACTAAAAAAATCATGTATTTTCCTTAAAATGTTAAATTATGTAAATTACTATATTTCACTATTCATCAAAAATTCAACTATTTCATAAAAATACCTAAAATTTACCCTAGTTTTTTTCGATTTCAAAAATGGACTCTATTTTATGAAAATAATTTTCTAAATATTTTATATTTAATATCTAATTAAAATGACCATTTATTCGAAAAGTACTAATTTTAAAATTATAACTCATTTTATGACACTTTGAAAAAATAATTAAGGTGTAATAAAATTATATTATAATTATAAGACAAAAAAATATTCATTTATGAATCTATTTGATGAAAGTAAATTTGATTTTAAATAATTATATTATTAATGAAATTGTAAATAAATATTTACATTTCCAAAAAACCAACAAATAATTTATCTTTTTTAAAACATTTATTTACTTATCCCATGATATAAATATATCATATTTTCATTTATGAGATACATAAATTTTATATATACTTTTATAGGGTATTTTATTATTCTAATGGCTAGTTTACTACTCATAATGGTCATATTACTATTCTAATTTTCATTTTAATATTTAATAGTATTTGATAATCCGTTTAAGCTCAGTGTTACATGATGTGTAAGTTATCAGATAAATTCAATTTATTTAAGAAGATACATACCATAAAATCATGTGGTGTCATATTCATCACTCATTTGAAAGTTTTTTCATCAAAAGTTTTCATTAATATTACCTTCTAAAAATATTAGGGTGTTTTTTCTTCATAACATCTTCACGTTCCCATGTCACAGCTTCAATTTTATTGTTTCTCCAAGGAACTTTTACCAATAGAGTGATATGGTTTCTCAATACTTACTCTCTAGTGTACAGAATCTTGATAGGCTCTTTATAGTAAGAAAAATTAGGTTCCAGTTCTATTTCTTCATAGGTGAGTACATGTGTTGTTTTTGGTATATGCTTTCCAAATAATGATATGTGGAACACATAGTTAACTGTGGAGAGCCATGGTGGCATTACTAATTGATAAGCTATAGCAAAAATTCATTCCAGGATTCAAAATGGTCTGATGTATAAAGGGATTCATTTCACTTTCTTACCGAACACTATGACACCCTTCCATAGAGATACTTGTATAAAGACATGATCTACCACTTGAAATTATATATCCTTTCTCTCACTATCAGTAGATCTTGTTTTCTACTTTGAGATCCTTTAATATGAGCTTGAATATTATTTACCTTCATTATTTTTTCCTTACTACGTTCTGGCCCAATAATTTTCCTATCACTAACTTCATCCCAACATGTTTAAGTATGGCATCTCTTTCCATATAATGCTTCATATGGTTCAATTTGAATAATTGAATAGAAACTATTATAGTAGGAAAAATATACCAAAGGTAACTAATGATCCCACATTCCTTGAAATTAAATTTAACAAGATCTAAACATTTCTTTCAATGTTGGAATTTTCCTTTCAAATTTTCATTAGTTTGTGGATGGTAGGTGATGCTCCAATGAAGCTCAGTATCTAGAGACTTTTGAAGACTCTTCCAAAATTTTGATGTTAAATGGGGATATTGACCAGGTACAATCGATAGAGGTTCATCATGAATTATTAAAAATTCATTAATATAGAGTCTTTCTAGGTGCTCAAGAGATAAATATTCTCTTATAGCAAGAAAATGTTCTGATTTTGTGAGAAAATAAACAATAACCCATATCTCATCATTCCTTCTAGGTGTCCTTGAGTGTCCTATGACAAAGTCCATTATAATATCATCTTACTTCCATATAGAAATAGGTAGAGGTTTTATGAATCCTCTAGGATGATGTATCTCAGCCTTCACTAGTTGAAAATCTAGGCATCTTGACACCTGGTCATCAATTTCTCACTTCATATTATCCCAACCAAAATTTTCCATCAGATCTATATACATCATGGTACTACTAGGGTGTATTGATAAATTTTATCTATGAGCAGCATATAATAGTTTAATTTTTAGCTAAGATATTATTGGAACACATATCCTATTTCCAAATTTTAGAGTAGCATCTTTAACAACGAAGGCTTCCAATTTTCCGTTATTCACTACTTTATTTTTATTTAGAAATTTCTCCTCATCTGATTAAAATATTTTTATCTGTTCCAATAAATCTGGTTTCAAAATCTTTGAGAAATGAGAGATGTTTCCCCTTCTATAGTAATTTCCATATCCATATTTACTAAATATGTAAAAATTGGATCTTTCTCAATAATCATTTGGGTTAGAATTCCATGATCATTTATGCTTAATGAATCTTTTTCCTTATTTTCTTTTCCTATAATGTAATGTATTGAGAAATCATAATCATTGAGTAACTCAATCCATCATCTTTTCCTTATGTTATGTTCTTACTATGTAAATATATATTTCAAAATATTATGATTTGTATATATCTCACATCTTTCACCCTAGATATAGTGTCTCTGTATCTTCATAGAAAATATTATGGTCGCTAACTCAATATCAGGAGTTGGGTAATTCCTTTCATTAATCTTCAACTTCCTTGATGCATATCCAATAACATTATCATTTTTCAAAATGACACCACCCATTCCTTACTTTGATGCATCGCTGTATATCAAAAGCCCATCATTTCTTAATGGTATATTTAAAATCGGATCATTGAATATTCTTTTCTTAAATTATTCAAAAAATCACATTATTTTTTCACATGAACTTAACCCATTTACATGTGATATTGGTTAATAGGCTATCCAATCAGAAAAAATTCAGAATAAAATTTCTATAGTAACCTACAAAACCAATGAAACTATATACCTTTGTTCTGTTTATTTGTATAGCCCATTCATGGACTAGATTTATCTTCACATGATCAACTGAGATTCCATCCTTAGAGACAATATGTCCAAGAAAAGAAATTTTCTAAATCTAGAATTTCCCACTTTAATATTTACCATATAACACTCTCCTCCTGAGAGTCTCAAGAATGATATATAAGTGATTCTAATGGTCTTAATAGGATTTATAATATCCCAGAATATCATCAATGCATACACAAACAAAATAATAATATATTCCTTGAATATTTTTTTCATCAGATCCATAATAAATGAGGGTTCATTACTCAATCAAAATATAATTACTATAAAATTGTAATGTTCATACCTCATATGAAAATCTATATTTGGAAATTCTTGCTTCATTAATCATAGTTGATGATATCCATAACAAATTTTAGTCTTAGAAAAATATTGTTATATGTGTAGTTGATCAAATAAATCATCAATAAGAGGTAGAAGATACTTGTACTTTATCATAATTTCATTGATTTATCTATAATCAATTCACAACCTCATGAATCCATCTTTCTTCATAAAGATAGAATAGGGGATTCCCATGGAGAAACAGTGGAGAAAATAAATCCCTTACTCAACTCCACTAGTTGTTTCTTCAAATACACTAATTCTACATTGTCCATTCTATAGGGAGACTTTGATATTGGTTTTTAATCAGGGATTATATTAATAAAAAACTAAACTTCATGCTCTAGGGGTGTCTAGGTAATTCCTTAGAAAATAAATAAAAGTATTATGGTAAAATAGGTACATCCTCAATTTTAAGATTGCCTTCTTCATTAGTAGCTGTTGTTTTCCCTTCCTCCCTAATAATTTCATTTATTATAGCTACTAGGGGTGGACCGAGACAAGAATCTGATGTTGAATTTTCTTCTCCAAAGATAAGGAATTATATATCTTCCCCACAAATCATAATTTCTTTCTTCTTGCAATAAATTTTTGCATCATATTTTGATAGAAAATTTATACCAATGACTATATCAAATTCAACCATATGTATAGTGATAAAGTCACAAATCAATCAAATTTATATAACATAATGAGAACTTATCAACATGTATTTGTTGCAATAATACTTCCCTTATGAGTTTTGAATAATAACTCCCTTGTTAAATCAAATGGGAAATATCTAATTTTCATGGAAAACTGGGTACATATAAAAGAGTTTGATGATCCAAAATCATGTAAATCATTGGATAAATTTGTTGATATGATTAACATACCTACAACTACATCATTGGGAACTTTTACCTCAGTTATAGTGATCACATAAGATTAAAAATCTCACATTGGCCTCTTATATGGTTGATTCTCATGGATCTAGGGATATTAGTTTCAATATTTTTCCATTGCATTGAAATATAAGAATTTTATATCATTATTTTGTTTCCAATTTCACACATGATGCATATTAACCATGTCCCCACACATATAACACACTTATGTTCCCTTCATACATTTTCCTAGATATTACTTCCCACAGTGTTCACAATATTTAAAACCCTTCATTCCATCATTCTTCTGTTGTTCTTTACCTTTCTCATGATTCGCATCTGACTTCTTATTCTCTTGATTTCTAATGAATATATAAGATCTATAAATTTCTTCTTCGTTTTGATGGTACAAAGTACTATTTCATCGTATAATGAAAAAGTTTGGGAAAGCAATTCCCTTCGGAGGTTTGGATTAAGGATGTAAAAAAAATGATCAATATTTATCTCTAAATCACATATATAATTTGTTTCATACATGTCTAGTACAGTAATGGTATCCTCGTACTATGAAACACTCTTATACATTTTTCTTTAAGAGAAAAGAAATTTTCTCTTAATTTTAGTTCATTGCTCAAAAGGGAAATATTTTTCAAATAAAGTTTCATTAAAATATTTCCATTCTATGTGACCTATTCCATCTTGCTCCCTAGTATTATAGATCAATGACCACTATTAATAAGCAACATCCTTGAGAAAATGTACTTCCAGAACTACCTTTTCATTTTCATTTCATCCCAATTCCATAAATATATTTCCGAGGGACTTCATCCACTACTCAACTACCACTAGATTAGTATCCCCACTAAAATTTAGGGGTTTCTAAAAAATTAAAAAAATATATAACATAGGTGAAGTATAGTTATTATTCATAACCTGATTGAGTTATCTTAATATAGTCAATATATTCTCGGCTCCAACACTAACTATGTTGACTTGTTCATTGGGTAAATCCCTACATGTTTTCATTCATTGATCCCCTTCCATTACGCTTCATCGATAAATAATGGAACACACTGAGTTACCCCATAATCATCATGAGTATTGAGCCATAGAAATTAACTTCCATTAATGGTAAAAGATTTTAAAAACAATAGGTAATTATTATAGTTCTCATGTTGGTTATGTTTGTTTTAAAATCTTATTACCATGGTGACTAATAAACTTTATTTGATACCAATTATAAAGATTGAATCCCTATTCACCCAAATCCATAGCCTTAATTTATTAAATTGGCATAGTTAATAGATTCAAATCCCAAAAGACCAATTATTTTTGTAGTCTTGAAGAAATAGATACATACATGGTACCCTTATTACATTGGAAATCAAATATAAAATATAAAAAAGGAATGTAATTTCATCCATGAACTCATTAAATCATTTCATCTTCATAACCTAGGGAACGGAGAAAAAATAGAAGGGTGACCTTAGAATCTCAGTAAGAGTTAAATTCCATGTAATCTTTAATCAATCAATAATAAATGAAACATAATCAATACATTAAGGTATATATATAACTGAAATACATCCCATTTAATCAATAACTTGATCACATTCTGAATCATCGGATAATATCATAGTGAAAATATGATTGATAATAATAACTAAAATATTAATTAAGTAAAGGCTTAAAAATTTGGATTTCATGATCATAGGAATCATCATATCTTTACAATTAAGACCTTTCACAAGAAGGTTTAATCATTATGGGTAAGACCCATTTAATTTGGCCAACTTTTTCATCTCATGAGACTACTGATTCATCGAGCGGAAATATAAACCCAGGGACCACCTGTGTCTATATGTTCAAAGCTTTAATAAAATATAGAAATTGTTTATTTAGTTCATGAATTAGTACGCCTTATAATAAATATCTTTAATGATTAAAAGATATGTATTTAACATTATTTTCCCAGTTAATTAGATAACATTCAATGTAAACACCGTATGATAAATTGGTATACGAATTATGAAATAATCATATCCATGAAACAAGAAATATGGATATCTAATGAAATATTCAATGAATAATGATTATAAATAAAAATAGGAAATTATATAAACCATAGAAAATAAAATAGGTTCATAACATCAAAAATATTCCTCAATGAATTAAAATTGAGACAAAGTCCCTTACAATGATCATATCATTAATAAAATGAATTGATTGTGTTTATTTACTATAAATATAGATAAAAAAGTAGAAATAAAAAAAATATATAATAAAAAGTCATTTTACACATAATCATAGCATTAAACAATCAATTAAATAGAAGTTTAACCAAATGGATGAAAATTGAGTTAAGAAGTGCCTTACCACTTTGTCATCAGTCGAACCATATTCGCCTACAAATTTATAATTATAAAATGTAACCATTAATTCCATAAAATTAAATATATTAATGGTATTATTTATCTGAAGGAAAGTATACATAAAATACAAATGGGAAATGAGTGGTGAATAAGGCATATCTAATAGAAATAAATGTGAGATAAGAAACCTTTACCACTTTGTAACCATTCGAACTGAATGCCTTATAAAATTAATGATAATAAAATAAAATTTTTAATAACATGAAGATAAAGTGATTATTGATATGACATATCAAAGGGGAAGTTCACTGGACAAAATAAATAATTGTTTAATAAGGAATATATCTCACAGTAGTAAAAGTGGGACAAGAAACCTTTACATTATGCCTAAAAGTGTTCTAAACTTGTTTTTAATGTCCATGATAATAAAATTATATTAATTAATTAATAAATTAAAAACATATTAAACATATATTTTATTTATTATAATTTTATAAAATTCATTTATACACATTTTGATTAGTTATAATTTTTAATTTCATTGTTCTGAGAGCATTCGTTTCAGGGTTTCATGATTGGTACTCTTGTGAAAAATTATTGAAGTGATGTTCAAATTAGAATAATTCTACAAAAGGGGAATGAATTTGTATTAATATAATTAAAAGATTTTAAATTTTACGACCATCACAAACTAGTATTGTTTTATTTCATTTAATGTTTATATAAACCATAGAGAACCTTAAATAAGTTTTAGTACACATATTATAATCTTTTTTGACCAAAATAATGGATTTATCATAATCCATTAAGGCATTAATAAAAAAACTCGTCATCTATGAAAGTGGTGAATCGACACCTCAGAGATGATGTTTTCAGTTTTAGAATAAATAGAAGAGGATAAAAGATTTGATGATGGGTATTTTATTAACATAGTAAAATTAAATTATACATAAATCATAATGTATTTACCATTCCACATTGGATAGGTGAGGTGAGGATAGGATAAGAAAATAAAATAAATTGAAATTGAAAGAAGGTGGATTTTACCTCTCGAATATCATCTCATGGGGAACCTCCTTAACACACTTGGCTTTGGTTTTTTGGTAAGACTGAAATGTCTTGGACATGGGGAATAGGCTTGGGATGGTATTTGCTAATAATTTAAACAATCTTAAAGGCTTATAATGTATGTGGGTAATGGGTGGTGAGGGTCGTATTTATAGTGGGAGGAGTGGGGTGTTTTATATTATTTTATTCACTTTCTTATTATTTTGGATCAAGACTACCAATATTGTTGATTATTATGTCTAAGTAAAGTAAATAGTGCATTTGAATTTGAAAAAAATGGTTTATTTCATCATCAATGACTCAAAGAATCATGTATTTGGATTAAAATGTTAAATACTGTAAATTACCGTATCT
The DNA here is from genome assembly GCA_963277665.1 of Viscum album. Classification (NCBI taxonomy): domain Eukaryota; kingdom Viridiplantae; phylum Streptophyta; class Magnoliopsida; order Santalales; family Viscaceae; genus Viscum; species Viscum album. Next base: position 1,466,054,537 of record OY728123.1, read on the forward strand.
CACTATTCACAAGAAATTAAACTATTTCAGAAAAATACAAAAAATTCACCCTAACCATGTTGTGAAATGTAGATATAATAAATGGACTCAATTTTATAAAAATGATTTTATCAATATGAGAAATTTAATTTCAAATTAAAATCATCATTTATTCGAGAAATACATATTTAAAAATTATTACTAATTTAATGTCACTTAAAAAAATTAATTAAGTTCTCATAAATTATATAATAATTATAATAAAACAAAACATTTATTTATAAAAATATTTTATTAAATCAAATTTTCGTTTAAATCATTATACTAATTATAAAATTGTAAAAAAACATTTAAATTTCATAAAAATACCAACAATTAATTTATCATTTTTAAAAAATTTATTTACTTATTACATAATATAAATATATCATATTTTTGTTTATGAGACACCTAAATTTTATTTAAACTTTCATATGTGAATTTATTTTTCTAATAGCCATTTTACTATTCCTAAGAGTCACAATACTATTTAAATGGTCATTCTAATATTAAAAAGTATATCACTATTTTTTTGAGCTCGATGTTGCATGCAATGTAAGATATCGAATAAATTGAATTTATTTAAGAAGATATATACAAAAAAATATTAGGGTTTTATAACTGATTACTTATCGATTATATAAAACCATTATATATATTTTTTATAATTTGGATAAACCTATCCATTCCCACCAATCTAATGGCAAGGTGATAAATGTTACAATACATGATCATATGTTAGTTGTATGTTGCGGTTCAATTAATGATTTGTGTTTCATTTTAAGCAGTCTTTTGAGTATATAACTCAATTTTTTGGGTCCTTACACACTAGTTCATTTACCTTTTGCGGTAAAATGTGTTATTTATCCTTTTTTACTAAATATTTCTTTGGTCTATTTAATTAATCATTATTTACTTATATCAAATAATTTTTAATAAAATTATTAAAATAATATATCCTTATTTAATCTTAAAATGTTCTTTACATTTATATTTTCATGGGTATAATTAGAAAAATAAGTGATGTTTGAATCATTAACTTCAAATTTTTTTATAATTTTGTATATTATATTATCCATATCTATAATATATAAACAATTAAACATGTTTCCTGTCCCATAAGATATTCTATTCATGTATATAGAAAAACATATTATTTTAATCGTAAATGAAAATCCCCCCTTTTCCAATTAATAAACAGAAATCAATTTAACATTTTTAAATATAAAATAGTAATAGATTTAAAATTATGGAATAAATCTATTAGGTGGGATTAATTGAAAAATACCAACCTACAATGTAGAAACCCTTTCTCCAATTACAACATATATATTTGCTTTATCCTTACCCTATTTGTTTCTATTTTTTAGTCTCTGCACATCAAAACAGATGTTTGATGCACAAATAATATCTATCTTCCAGGAATTGGAATTTGATAAATTAATTAATTTAATATTATATTATTTATGGTCATTATTTTTCTCCTTATAATTATAAACACTTATCAAGTTATAATACTAATATGAAATATTATAAAACAAACCTATTATAATTTTAAAATGAATTATATGCTTAGTTCCATTGTAATATACAATATATAATATTTATTGAGTGGGTATCATGTTTTACAAATTATCTGATAAATATTTCAATATACTCACACTAAATTGAAGGATAGTTATATAATATCTATTATTTGTAAAAATATTCATATTTCATTATGCTGAAATTATTTAGGAGTTTTTATCTCATCACTTGATCACTTAGGTAGTCAATCATGTTATTTATAACAAAATTAATTCTTGGATAGTTGTGCTGAAAAAATATTGGAGAAAATTAATTAATAAACTATCACAACACTATTACTCATATAACCTAATCATATTAGGGTCACTCAAACAAGGGAAACCAATAGATCACAATTGGATATGGATATATAATACTATTAGTGTCACCCATTCCAAAAATTCATTACAGAAGATAATTCATGTACACCCAAATTTGTAATGACCTACTAATTTTCATATTTTACTTCTTAATATATATCATGTTTGTAAAAAATTCAACCACTTATTATTTTAAAATATATATATTTAATAATCTCATCATTTACTATATGAATGTCATGTAATTTTTATAAATTAAACATGTTAATATATTAATATTATAAAATTAATTATTTGTTTTAGGAATCCACAATGAAAATTTTAATTATAATATTCAATATATATCTATATGCATCACATACATAAGGTACATGAAACTCATTCATGTAATGGATTTAAATTATTCAAAACCATTGTTTTACACAAGATAATGTATGGTATGATAGGTGGCCGACCCTACCATTATAAAACAAAGTCACATCCCAAAGTCTAGTTGAATTACAACCTAATGTATCATTGAATTATAATCATTACTCAAGAGAGATCTTATTTTCAATATAATTTCAAATATATATATATATAAATAGTTATAAAAATCCCTATATTTTAATTATAACAAACATATGAATAATTTTGGTTAAACTAAATTAAATAATATAATAAACCAATAAATAAACTCCTTAAATTAATAACATTAAATTTATAAGAATATATTTAAGCATTTTAATTTAAAGAATAAAAGTTTCATAATTCGAACCTCAATTGAGTACCTAGGTCCTTCTATAAGCCCTTCAAAAACCACAATGTAAAATGTTAATATATTTATTATACAATTCACTAGGGAACTCCATGAAAGATTATGATCTCATAGTTGTAGATATTTCCCATCTTTTCCACTGATTGTGTCTCTCTGAACAGTAAAAAGTGGGAAACATTTTTCAACCTGTCAACAACCACCCAAACTGTGTCAGGATTACATGGATTCCTGGGTAAACCCATCACAAATTATATCACTAAATCCTCCCACTTATACATAGTTATAATAAGTGGCTAGAGAAAACCACCAGGACATTATTGCTCAACCTTTACCCTTTGATGGGTGAGGAATCAAGAGATGAACCCTATAATGTCTCTCTTCATCCCTAGCCACCAGGAATACTTCTAGAAGTTGTCGTTTATTTTCATTTCAACAAGATTCAATACATATATAGAGGTATGTTAATCAATTAATATCTACTCTCTGGTTTAGAAAAGGACAACTACTCTCCCATGTACCAAGATCGTATCGTCGTCATCCACCGACCATCTGGGTATCGAGTCACCACCAGCTAGTTGTTCGCTCATTGTATCACACTCTGAGTTTGAATCCTATACATCCTTTATATAATCCAAAATATAATATGTGTCTACCAAGGGAGTAAGAGAAACATATACCTAATCCTCTATAGTATACATCCTTTAATTAGCCAATAAGATCATCAAGTTCCACTACTCTTATACGGGTCTCTCACCAAGATCCTTGTTGACATGTGTCTTACAACTAAGTTCATATACAATGATGTTACCATTAATAAGTTCATATTCGATATCAATTTTTAATTTCTATACATACACAACCCAGTTCCAATGTATTAATTTGAACCCCCTTTATGTGAAGAAATATCTAAGTCTCTTAATGTCCATGAAGATTAAAAATTTCTCACAAAAGAGGTAGTGTTTCCAACAATTCAGAGTGTGAATCACATTAGCCAAATCCAAGTCATGTGCTGGTATTTCTTCTCTTGGGGTAATAATTTTTAATAACTTCAGGATACTAAATTTTTTCCCTGCATTAGTACAACCCTCGGTCCAATGCCTGATGCGTCACAGTAAACTGCATAACAAATCTGAGGCTCAAGGAGTGTAATTAATAGAGACGTATTCAACATTATATTTAGATCAAGGAAAAAATATTCACACTATTCATACCAAAGGAACTTTATTTCTTTATTAATAAGTGTTTTCATGGTTTCTGATAGTCAGGATAAGTCAGGGATAAACTGTTGGTATTATTCTGATAAACCATAGAAGCTCCTGATCTCAAACATGTTCTGGGGTCATTTTCAAGATATGAATGCCTCAACATTCCTTGGATACAAGGATATACCTATCTTGGACACCATATGTCCAAGTAACCCTACAACTTGAATCCAAAATTCACACTTCGATAACTTGGCATATAGCCAGTGTGCTTGAAGCATACTCAAGACTATATCTAGGTGAATAGTATGTTTCTATGGTGTTGGTAAGTAAAAAAGGATGTCATAAATGAACATCATTGTTTCGCGCGGAATCCGGGGATGACCTCCTGGACGGGAGATTCAAACGTTCTGATCGGTTTCTAACGGGTTTGTTCGTAGAACCGGAAACATCCAATGATTCCACATCCGTTTGGACCTACTTTCCAAAGGCAGGCGCTCATTAGCTTGTGGGCTAATAAGGCTTAGGAATTTGCATTGGTCGAGAGGATGGGAGGTCGGACTCATCACACCTTTTTGAGGGGAATTATTGTCTACTCCGGGACTCTCTTTATAGATTTAAGTTAAGTTCGTGAATCCTTATTACATTACCAAGTATAAAATGAGCTTTCCTTTAGTTTTAACAATCAATGATTAAATATGCAAGAGATTTAGAGAATCTTTTATATGTATTCGAGGTTCTTCATCAATATAGAATCATCTATATTTGTTTAGAGATTCTTGGTCAATGGTATCCTTCAAAACATTTATATAAAAGTCTCTTGGTCATTTTGATGACCAGGCTGGTTTTAAAGCCACTCAGTGGGGCACTTGAAGTTTATCGTCATTCAGAAGGACAGAGATTATTTCAATGTTGGGATCGAACCCATGAATGGGCTACCTACGTATCCTTTGTTTTGAAAAAGGAATCAGAACCCACGTAGTTCGAGGAAATGGGATATGATGTTTTATGATTGATGGCTCAAAGATGAATGTCATAATTACTTTTACACTCTAAGCTCACGTGAGTCATGCTCGGTGTGAGAAACAAGAGGTATTGGTAAAATTTAGACAATTGTGCCATAAAAGATGCAATCATAAGAATTTGTTTTGGGGCTTATGTATAGATGACTGCCCAGATAGGTGAAGGTTTAGGATTTACTTTTAGGAAGAAAATCCATGAACAGGGTCCACAAAGTTATATGTGCTTTATGGAGATTTGAATACTCTAATCTTGGGGCTTACTCCTAAGGAGGATGCCCAAATTAGGAGGGGACTTATGATTGGGTTTTATTCCTAAAAAGGAAACCCAAATCAAAGGGAATTTATGACTGGTTAAGAGAAATTTTAAGAGACTTGTGGCTTACTCTTAAGAAAGATGCCCAAGATTTATGACTAGGACTTATTCCTGAGAAGGAAGCCTAGGTTAGGGGACTTGGGGCTTACTCCTGAAAAGGAAGCCCAAGGTTATGACTGAGTCTTATTCCTGAAAAGGAGACCCAGGTTAGGGATTAAGGTTTGGGGCTTACTCCTGAGGAGGATGCCCAAGATTAAAGGACTTTGATTGGGGCTTATTCTTAAGGAAGATGCCCAAGATTTATGACTAGGACTTATTCCTGAGAAGGAAGCCTAGGTTAGGGGACTTGGGGCTTACTCCTGAAAAGGAAGCCCAAGGTTATGACTGAGTCTTATTCCTGAAAAGGAGACCCAGGTTAGGATTCTCTCATTTTAAAGGATGAGGTTGAATGAATGAACTCTCAATCTTTGATGACATAAAAGATGTTTAAATCATTAGGTTTTGAGAGATATTTCACATAATTCCTTTCAGATAAGGATGTCAAATCAAGAAATCATGCCATAAATGGCTTTGAAGAGTATCTTGAAGACTGAATCTTGAATAGGAAGGGTGAAATGGCTTAAGAGGGGTGAAAAAGGGCAAGATGGGCACCCAAAAAGATAGGGGCGCGCAAGTATTGAAGGTCGCGCAAGTCCTGCGGCGGCGCGCAAGTATTGGTCGCGCAAGTATACTTGCGCGACATAAGGGATACTTGCGCGATTTTCAACCAGAGTTGAATTACTTGAGCGACTCTTTATTAAAACCCTTTCCCATCCTCTTGAGGTTCTTCCAAAAGGGGGACGCGCAAGTTATATTGAAGGAATTAAGTCGGCGCGCAAGTGTTTGATAAGTTTCAACACTTAAGCCTTCCTTCTTCCCTTTAGATCTTCCATTCTAGGTAAGAAATTACCTTAGAAGTGTTCTGGAAGCTTTGAGAAGAGACTTGGGCGTCGGGAGCTTTGATCCGAGTTTCTGGGAACCGATCTCTTTTCGAATGGGGGGCCCACAGGGTCTATTTATAGGCAAAATAAGGCCCTGGGCGGTTACCGAGCGGTTACCACTTAGGTCGCGCAAGTCACTTGCACGACCATAAGGTGTCGCGCAAGTACTTGCACGACCACTAGGCGGCGCGCAAGTGTACTTGCGCGACCATGAGGGAACTTGCGCGACCTATGGGCAATGTTCTCCTTGTTCATCCCTTTGTCGATTTTTGATGTTTCTTCAAAGGATGAATCACTTTGAAATCAGATATTCCCTTTTCCGACCTTTAGATTCTGTGACGAAAGGAGCGTCAACAAAAGTCCCCCCTCAGAGTTGGATCCGGAAAGAAATGAGGAATTGACTCTGAGGAAATCGAATCCCTCCAAAGGAAAAGGGAGTGCACACAAGTCTTTCAAGGCGCAGAGGGCAGCGCGCAAGTGTGCTGGAACTTGACTTTTATTCAGAGTTCCTTTGTCTTTTGTGTGGGCAGTTTAAAGTCATGCACGCCGGACATAAAGGGGCTAATGTTTAAGGTCGAAATAGCTTTGACCGAAAATGGATTAAAATGGATTCAATTCCTTGACAATTTATCTGAAAACATATTTACCATACTCAAGTATGAGGGAAAAAAATGTAAACTATGGCTTAAGAATATTTGAATCTGAGGAATGATATGAAAAAGAGCTAAATAGCATTAGAAGAAGTAGTTTCCAAGAATGAAGTTACTATTATTTAACAAAACCCGTTAGGGGGTTGAAATATGCAGGGCCACCTATGGGCATTGGCTGCATAGTCAAATAAAATAGCATCTTTTGGCTGACAAGTCTGTTATGTGGACTGTTTATGCAAGGCCACCTATGGGCACGTGCTGCATAGTTAGGCAAAAGAACTCTCAGAAATTTACTTTCCTAGTGCTAAAAGCCAGTGAAAGTTTATGGAGATTCAAATTTTCTAAAGCATAGAGTTTGTTGTATGGAAAGAGGTACTTGAATATGGAGAAGATATTTTCAAACAAGAATATCGAAGAACTGGATGAATATCACTCCTACGAAGGTCTGACCCAAACGTAGGGAAGAAGAATAAACCATAGACTTGAATACTTTCAGATCATGAAAAAGGATATGGGACAAATACGTTAAGGATGACTATTTTTGCGGATCCCTACATACTGTCGTTTAAGACAAATAAGGACAAAAGAGGCATTCTTCCCAAGAATGAAGTTACTATTATTTAACAAACCCGTTAGGGGGTTGAAAACATGCAGGGCCACCTATGGGCATTGGCTGCATGGTCAAATAAATAGCATCTCTTGGCTGACAAGTCTGTTATGTGGACTGTTTATGCAAGGCCACCTATGGGCACGTGCTGCATAGTCAGGCAAAAGAATTCTCAGAAGTTTGACATTTTTGTGACCATAAGTCATGAAAAGGGTTATGAAGATCTGAAAATATTTAAGGTTAGGATTATAATACATAAAGATGGGTATTTTCCAATGTATATAGAGATACATAGGTCAATGAAAACCATAATCATGTTGTGGCTGGGTCCTGAATTGAAACTTGGACTTCACTACGTATCTCATAAGAATGAGAATCAAGCCATACGTAGTTCTTGAAATACAGTTTAACGTCGTGCAGGACGAAAGGATGAGTGATCTTAGTTTTTTGGGTCATAGAATTCGGACCATAATAATGAATACACAGTGTGTGTTTTCATGAGGATTTTTCAGCCAAGGGACTGAAAGTGAAATTTGGGGTTAGGCCCAAAAGACTTGGGACTGGATTCGAGGGACACTCGAATGTTCCTACGTATCCCATAAAGATGGGAATCAAGTCCACGTAGTTCTAGAAACTACCCTTTGTACAAATTTGGTTCGTACATGTGAAGGGTGAAAAGGGACTTTAGTGCAATGATGGTTTTAACCTAAGATAAAAAGTTTAGGCATTACCATGTATGTACGTAGTCTTTTTGAAAATGAAAACCATGATTGAAAAAGAATCAATGTTAATAATGGTTCCTTCTCAAATGAGGAAATCAAAGAATATTGTAGTTTATTGTCGTACTGGACAAAAGTGTTGTATAGTTTAACGTCATATAACAAGGACGAAAGTAAATCAATGTAAAGATATTGATTCCAAGGGTGGTTTCACAAATCATCATCATATGAGATTGTGGTGAACCAATGTGAAGAGATTGTTTTTGGGCTTGAACCTTTGGGAGGTTGCCTACATACCCAGCCTGGAGGGCAAGGATCAAAGTCTGTGTAGTTCAATTAAAGAATGAATTAATGATCAAGTTGTTCTTGTGGACAATGATCTAAAAAAAATGTTGTTGGGACTTACACATGGTTAGTGGCCCAAAGGGAGTGTTATGGTTGATGTTCGCTCTAAGCTCACGTGAGTCATACTCGGTGTGAGAAACAAGAGGTAATAACAACCTTAACGATGTACAGTTTAATGTCATGTAGGACATAAAAAAGGGATTTTCTGTACAGTTTAGCGTCATGTAGTTAAGACGAAGGGGACAATATAGTTTAACGTCATATTGGACGAAAGGGGGATTGTGCAGTTTTAATGTCATGCTGGACTTTTGATGATTATATAGTTTAATGTCTTTCCGGACGTGAGGGACTTTTATACAGTTTAGCGTCATGTAGTTAGGACGTCACAGTTTAACGTCTTGCTGGACATATTTGCAAATAGTTTATGGTCGTATACATGGACCAGGAATGATGCAGTTTTAAGGTCATGCTGGACTGTTTATGGAACTTTTTCACAGTTTAATGTCGTGTGGGACGAAGTTGCAGTTTAAAGTCATACTGGACCATTGCTGTATAGTTTTAGCGTCATATAGCAAGGACGAACTGATGCTGTACAGTTTAAAGTCATGTAGCTAAGACTAAGGTGAATCAATATGAGGATATCAGTTCTGATCTTTTTACAGTTTATCGTCATGCTGGACGTTGGAAGTGCCACACAGTTTAATGTCATGTTGCTAGGACACAATATAGTTTAATGTCATCTCGGACAAAATATAAGAACTTTTATACGGTTTATTGTCATGTAGGACAAAATCAGGGACTATGCAGTTTAAAGTCTTGCAGTTAGGACTATTGGTGCTGCACAGTTTAGTGTCATGTTGCAGGGACATAAGTGCGAATAGTTTAAGGTCATATGCACGGACCATACAGTTTATCGTCATGCTGGACGTAGTTGTAGTTTAAGGTCATACTGGACCATTGCTGATGCAGTTTAAGGTCATGCTGTATGAACCAATTGTAAGTCTTGGTTCCGGGGACCAATATTTTGTGTTTATACAAAATACTTCTTCAGAAATCTGGCATTAGTTGGAGTCGTGATGTGTTCTCCATCCATTGAAATCAGAGAATACGCTCCATTGGAGTAGACCTTATGTACTGAATAAGGTCCTTCCCATTTTGGTTCAAGCTTGGGAGGCTTCTTTCCTGGTATCATTGGTGTTCTGAGAACCAATACCAATTCTCCCTGAATGAATGAACGAAGACGAACTTTTTTGTTAAAAGCTCGTGCTATTCGATTCTGATAGATTTCCAAGTGGTGCAAAGTGCACAATCTTTTCTCATCTAACTGTTCCAATTCATTCAACCGCTTTTGGGATTGCTCATCTGTTGATAACTGATCACAAATGGCTATTCTGAGTGAGGGCAATTGGACTTCAATTGGCAAGACTGCTTCTGTTCCATATATCAATGAATATGGAGTAGACCGCGTTGCATTGCGAGTGGTAGTCTGATAAGCCCATAAAGCATGATAGAGTTTATCAGGCCATGACCTCTTATCTTTATCCACCATCTTTTGCAGTATATTTGAAAGAGTCTTGTTGAAGGCCTCTATCTGGCCATTAGCCGCTGCATGATATCGAGATGAATGGTTGGACTTAATGTTGTATTCTTGATACAATCTCTTTACCTCAGAAGAACAGAAGTTGGTGCCGTTGTCTGTCAATATGGTATGAGGGACACCAAATCTAGTAATGATGTTAGACTTGATGAAGCTAACAATGCATTTAGAACTGACTTCTTTGAGAGGTACTGCCTCTGCCCATTTGGAAAAGAAATCAGTAGCAGTAAGAATGTACTTAAACTGCTTGGCCGTAGCTGAAGGGTAAGGTCCCACCACATCCATTCCCCATGTGGAAAATGGCCATGAGTATTTAGCTGTATGAAGCAATTCTGGAGGTTGATGAATGAAATTGGCATATACTTGGCATGAATGACACTTCTTTGTGAAATTAACACAATCTTGTATCATTGAAGGCCAGAAGTATCCAAGTCTTCGAATTTGATCAGACAATCTATGTCCAGACTGATGGGCACCACAGACTCCTGCATGCACTTCTTTTATGACAGCCATTGTCTCTTCACCATCAATACATCTGAAGAGAACTCCATCAAAACCACGTTTGTAGAGAATTTTCTCGAGGTGGTTTGGACCATCATAAAGAGTAAAATTGACCACACGTCGCTGAATTTGTTCTCTCTTGGCTCTATCAGGTGGAAGTGTTCCATTTTGAAGGTATTCCCTGATAGGTGACATCCATCCTGTAGTATGACCATATGGTTCAGGAATGGGACTAATTTCATTAATTTCCTCTGTTCTGACTTGAACATAAGGTGAAATTGCACGACGGTGGGCAATACCGATGGTTGTCTCGTCCCGATTTGGATCTGCTAAAGCTGTGGCTATATTAGCCAGTGCATCAGCTTGAGCATTTTGTGATCTTGGGACATAAGAAAATGTCGGTTCTGAAGGGAATTCCGACATTAACTCTCTGACGTAATCATACAAAGGGATTAATTCTTCTTTTCTGATGGCATAATCCCCATTGATTTGTTTGATTACCAGGTCTGAATCACCTTTTACCTTTAAGTGATTCACTTGTGCTTGAAGCGCTAACTCCAAGCCTGCAATGAGAGCTTGGTATTCAGCTTCATTATTGGTACCACCTTCCCACAACAAAAAAGAATAAGGTAACACTGCCTTATCTGGATAAATGAGCACAATTCCTAAACCAACTTTGTTGAATTTAGGATTTTCCATTTTCTTCCCTGTTGGACTTCTAGAAGCACCATCAAAATACATTTCCCATGTTTGAGGATTCTCTTGAATAGAAAAAACTTCCTCATCAGGGAGTTCGATATCTGAATATGTGTCTTCCACTGAAGGGTGTTCAGCCAGGAAATCAGCCAGAGCTTGGCCCTTAATTGCCTTTTGAGACACATATTGAATGTCGAACTGCTGTAGAATAACCGCCCACCTTGCCAGACGTCCTGTAAGCATTGGACGACTAAGGATGAATTTGAGTGGATTATTACGAGATACCAATTGGACCTCGTGATGTTGCAGGTAGTGTCTCAGTTTCTGAACTGCAAAGATTAATGCTAGGCAGCATTTTTCAATACTCGAATACCGGGTTTCTGCTTCAAGCATAGTTCTACTGAGATAGTAGAGACTATTTTCATTCCCAGCATCATTCTTTTGAGCGAGAAAGGCACCCAATGATCGCTCTAAAGCTGTCACATAGAGGATAAGAGGTCTACCCTCAACAGGTGGCATGAGTACTGGTGGACTTAAGAGGTATTTCTTGAGAACATCAAATGCTTCTTGACATTTTTTAGTCCACTGGTAAGTGACTCCTTTTTTCAATAATTTGGTAAAAGGTAAACTTTTGCCTGCCAAATTGGCGATGAAACGCCGAATATAGGCTAAGTGTCCTTGAAGTCCTCTTAATTCTTTCAAATTCTGAGGAGGTGACATACCAAGGATTGATTTGGTCTTCTCAGGATCGACTTCAATACCACGATGGCGTACAACAAAGCCGAGGAATTTTCCTGAGGTTACCCCAAAAGCACATTTTAAGGGGTTCATCTTCAAATTATGTTGTCGAAGCTTGTGGAATATGATTTCTAAATCAGCCAAGTGATCAAAACGTTGTTTGGATTTAACCACCAAATCATCTACATAGCATTCAACAAATTTCCCTAGAAAAGGTTTGAAGATACGATGCATGGCGCGTTGATATGTTGCACCTGCATTCTTTAAACCAAAGGGCATCACCCGGTAACAAAACACACCTTGAGGAGCTCTGAAGGCTGTATATTCCTCATCTTCTGGGGCCATTCGGATCTGATTATATCCAGAATATCCATCCATGAAAGAAAGTACTTCATAGCCAGCCGTCGCATCAATTAAGAGTTCTGTAATCGGAACTGGAAAATCATCTTTGGGACAATACCGATTAAGATCTCTGAAATCGATGCAAACCCTAATTTGTCCGTTCTTTTTCTTTACGGGGACAATATTAGCCAACCACTTGGGATATTGAACTTCTCTGACGAAGTTAGCTTTGATAAGCTTATCCACTTCAGCCTCGATTTTGGAAGCATAGGTTGGGTGTGTTCTTCTCGCGGCTTGCTTGAATCCTCGATGTTCTTTTGGCAAACCCAAATGATGGGTGGCAACATCAGGATCAAGGCCAGGCATCTCTGTATAATTCCAAGCAAAGATATCTTTATTTTGCTTTAGAAAAGAAATATACATCTCTTGTTCTTCAAAGGTCATGGCCGCACTAATTAAAGTGGGGCGTGGATCTTTCTCTGTACCCAGATTTACTTCTCTGAGTTCATCCACAGTGGTAGAGATACCCTCTTCAAATGCTGGAGGAGCATCTCTAAGATCTTCCTCTTCCTCTTCATCATGTGTTATATCTTCCGTTTCTACTTGCAAAGTAGATGAAAAAACGAAATTCTCATGATCATAAGAGATGTCAAAATTTTCACATTTTGAAGAAGAAGCTTCCATTTCCGTCCCTATTGATGAACAAGGGTCTTCTTTGGGAAATAAAGAGGAGATGATGGATTGAGAATCGACATCAACATTCACCTCTGGTGTTGCTATAACTTCTTCTGGCCTGATTAGCGAAGTATAGACTTGTTGGATTTCAGCAGACGAAATGAAAACGTCACCACTTATGCTTTCATCATTGCTTGGTAAGTTACCAATTTCTCCCATGTTGTCTGGCTCGATTGCCGTAATTGACATTATGGATCTTTCCATAAGAGTATTTTGATTTGGGCCTATTTTGTCAATTTGACTGATAGGTAACACATAATCTGTACTCACATGTGAAAATGGATTTATTGGAATTTTTTCCAAACCATATGGAGCATTAACTTTGGTAATTTCCTTTATTGTAGATTTTTCTCTTCCCTTCATGTGATAAAATTCCGCCTCAATGTATTGAGACTCACATGTTTTGAACGGGGCCTTATCACCATATAATGTTCCAACTTGACCATCGAAACAGTATTTGAGACATTGATGGTATGATGACGGAATAGCTGCATGCTGATGTAACCAGGGTCTTCCAAGAAAGATATTGAAAGCTGAGTCTTGATCAACAATCATGAAATCTGAATTGGAAACAAGATCTCCAAACTGAGTTCTGAGCGTAACTTCTCCCAGTGGTTCTTGTTCATTTTTATCATATCCTTGCAACATCATGGTAGAAGGAGATAAATCAGATTCTGTGAGGCCCAATCGACGAAGTGTGCGAATGGGCATGAGGTTGACTCCTGAACCATTGTCAATGAAAGCTCTTCGAACATCTATACCATTGACTTTGCCAGATAAGTACAAAGGTTTTATGTGCCCATGCACAACATCATCCTCATCTTTATCAGTAAAAGATATCACTGCATGGCATTCTGCAGGATTATTCTCTATGTGATAAATTTCAGCTGCAGCAATCTCAGCTTCAAACTCTTGAGGACTTGACAAAGCTTCGATGAGTGCTTCCCGAAGATCTCTTGATAGATTCAAAGCATCCAAAATTGATAATTTGGCTGGTACTTGGGCCAAGTGTTTCAATATATCATACTTTTGATCTAGAGGCCTGCGTTTCCCAATAGAAATATGTGGTTTAGCAGGTATCTTGGAAGCAGATGCTTTGGAAGCTGATGCATCTTGTATTGAAGTTGGCAACATCTTTGGTTTTGGAAAATTAGACTGATTAGATCCATTTGCTTGCTGAGATAAAGAAGATGGAACCTTTAATCGGTCTTCCAAAATAATTGTGCCGAAGCTGAGTTGGCCATTAGCAGAAGAACTTGCTTGTTCATTTTGAGCTCGCTGAAGGGCTCTACCACGAGTTTCTGCTGCATATACAGTGCCAGCAGGGGTAGAATTAGAGTAGTGGCTTCGGAAAGATCCACGTTTTCCCCTATATCCTGAACCTCTAGAACTTCCTCGGGTTCCTTTATTTGATACAGGGAATTCAGGCTCATCAAGACTGGAATATGAATCTGTTAATTGAATCATATTAACAGAACCAAAGATCAATTCTTCGTCTGATAAAGACTCTGCCTGGTTGGCCTGTTTAGGCTGTGCCGTTTGGTGGGACGGTGCCCGTGACTCTGAAGTAGATGGCATGAAATCTGCCAGAGTCAAAGACAATTTAGGCTTTGATACATACTCATCTTCTTCTGATTCCTCTTTCTTCTTTGAATTACGCTGTCCTTTTGAGGATTTGTCCTTTGATGGAGGCTTTACTGCAGCTTTTGTAGGAGACACAATTGGTTTCTTCAATTGTGTTCGCAAAATGGAATGAGTCCGATTGATTGTCTTTCTGACCATCCAATCATCATATTTTTTCGCAGTTTTGCTTTTGACTTCCTGCCACTCGCCTCCTTCCTCTGGATCTGTAGCGGTAATACACGCTACATGAGCTGAAGAACCCTTCAATTTGACTTGTCCCAAGTCAACCATCTTTTGTAGGAGGTCTTTAAAGACAAAACACTCCTGGATGGGATGTCCCAACATTTGATGAAAGGGACAATAATTGGGACGGTCTTCATCTCCTTCCTTGTTTGGTCTCTTCGGCACTGGTAATTGAACCAAATTATTTTCCAGAGCTGAAATGAAGTAACCAGGAACTTGCTCACTTCGGAAAGAGTATGTTTTACTCTTCATATCCTCAAATTGTTTTCGTCGTTGATCTTTTTGATCATTTGGACGAAACAGCCTTTGTTGTTGGCGTTCAGGAGGTGGAGCCCTTCGAGAAGATGAAGGTTTTGAAGTAGAAATAGGTACAGGTGCCTGTTTAAGCATAACTGTAGCAGTTTCTGCTTTACCCATTCTTCTTCCTGGAGCTGATGGAATTACACGAGATTTAACCTTAGCCTGCATAAGGGAATCTTCAATCTGTTGAGCGATTGAAGTAAGGTCTCGAAACCCTCCTGTGTATTTCACAGGGATCAATGGCGTGCGTAATTCGTCACGCAAATTTGCCACACAGATTGGCAATAATTCCTCCTGAGGGAGTGATAAACTCAAGGAATACGTTAATCCCTTCCAACGAGCAATGAAATCAGAGACTCTTTCATTCTCCCTTTGCTTGCAGTTTGTAAGATCGAAAACTGTCGTTTTTGGCAAAGTTGAGCTGAACTGAAGAAGGAATTTTTGACGAAGATCCTCCCATCCGATGACTGACCGGGATTTCAAGCTTGTATACCAGACAAAAGCTGGTCCTTGTAAGGTTCGCACGAAGCATCTGAGTTTCACTGCTTCTTGTTGTTCTGGAGTTCCCATCATAGGATCACAACAAGACACGTAATGCGTCAAATGTTGTTCAGGGTCGCCTGATCCATTGAAAGTAGGGAAAATAGGGTTTCCAAAACTGGATGGAGGAGAAATTGAATCTACCCATTCAGGGTAAACTTTCTTTTCAGGTTGAACTTGCGCCCGTTTCCCTTCCATAGTTTCTAACCGAGCTGTTAATGACTCAATAGTAGTTATTAACTTTTGAGAAATGTCAGGTTGAACTTGGTTTTGGGTAGGTGCAATGAATGGAGCTTGGACAGCCGTGGAGGTTGGTGCTGCAACTAATGGTAGTGCTGCCAACCGTTGTTGCGTTTGACCCATAGGATTAGACCTCTGTGGGTGTACTGATAAAGGAGGATATTCCTGATCCATCTCAGTAGTTACAACAAATTCCTTCGGCTGTCGGACTTCAGCATTCTTAAGAAGAAGACTACTCTGAAGTAGTTCTGCATTCAACCTTCTTAATTCTTTCATTTCTTCCTCCTGTTGTGCAAGCCTTTGCTCTAATGAGAGCGATTGACCTCCTTCAGAGGAAGGGTGAGAAGTAACCTGATTCTTTCCTTTCCCCTTATTGGATCCTTTTCGGAGAGGGGGAAGTGGGTTACTTGAAGGAATACCCAAATTTTGGGTAAGCCTTTGATTACGTGTGCGCACACCTTCTTCATTTAGGTCTGTGTGCGCAACTTCTTGAGCAGGAACCTCTTCATCTGATCCCTCTGATTGAGCCTCATCTGGTGAATCAGCAGCAACGGCAGTGATGACATTAATGGATGCATATTTCATGAAATCCTTTCTATCAGCATTTCTATGATATTGTCTCCTTTTATGTCCATGATAAGACATGGCATTCCGTTGACTTGACCCTTCAGGAATTTCTTTGTGAACCGTCACTTGGAGAGAATCTCCTGACATCTTGGCTCTTCGTTCCTCTTGAGGCTTATTCCCTAATCGAGAGAATACTGACTTTCTCTGAGGGATGGATTGAAGATTTGAAAAAGTCCCCAGTCCGGTGGACTGGGGGTGTTCCTGTTGCTTCTGCTCAACTCCTCGAATCCCATTCGTTGATTCTGAGGGTTGGGTTAGAGAAGTCCCCAGTCTGGCAAGCTGGGGTGTCTCTTGACATGCTATGTCTGAGATCTTCTTGAAATCTCTCTTGATCTTGCGGATCTTAGTTCGGAAATTAGCTGGATGCATTAACCTGTATCCACTTTTATCACCTGGTTCAACAGACCGTTGGATGATTTCCGAAACTTCTGTCATTTGATGACGTGTTTGCTCCAGACGAGAGGCTTGCGCAATATTCTCGCCTGCTTGATGTAGGAGCAATTCAACAACCTGTTCTCTATATACTTGATTTTGAGAGGAACTAGTTGAAGCTTGATCTCGAGCAAGATTTTGATTATGAACAAAGCCCATTGACTGTGGCCGGCCATGGGCAATAACATTGCATGAGACCATTTTCGGCGGGCTTTGCTGACCGGAAAGCACTGTGAAATGTAGTGCTCCGTGAATACCCCATCCTCTGATATGAACATTAGATGGAGCATTGGAAATTAACTGACGCAATTTTCTCAGCGCGCCAAGGCATGAACGTTGAAGGGTTCTCTGTTGCTTTTCAGCCTTCGGATACCGAGAGACTGATAGAGATGCCAAATCAATCTGGCGTTGTAACCCTTCTATTATCTTAAGATGGTTTTCATATTCATCGTAAGATAATACCTTCTTCTTTAATTGACAAAGAGTTTTCCATATGTTAAGACGAATATCATGGATTCCATCATCCGTCAACATCTTTGGAATGTCATACTGTGAATCAGCCAAAGGCCAAAACATGACTGGTACTTCACCTTTTGCCAGTTTTTTCCTCATGTTCAGCATTTCCTCTTTATCATTAAATGAAGATTCTTCTACCTGTTTGGACCAGAGTTGGTGTTTCCTTGTTGCTTCATTAGATTCAACAAGATTGGTAGAGGAATCACTATTCATGCTGGAAGATGAATGACCTAGGGAAGGTTCGGAGAATAACCTGAACCCCAAGCTATCTTCTGATGGAGAAAGAGTTTCACCTGCCGATAGTAAAACTTCAGACATGACTGGTTTTACGTTTGCAAGTGCCTCGAGATAGGAGGGCTTTCTCGTCACTACATTGCCTTCTGAAGAATTTTCGAGACAATGTGAATCACTACTGCGGAGAGGACTTTCGCAGCGAAGTTCATCACCATGAGGAGGACCTTCATGATGGGTTACAGCAAAAGATGAAATCTCTTGCTCCTTGGTCTTCTGACCACACAGAGGGTTCCTGTGGTTCTCATCTGAAGAAGAAACTTCAAGATTGACCGAATTTTCATGAAGCAAGTCTTCATGAGGAAGTGTCTGTTGAAGACCTTCTGGATTAATGTTCCTATTATTGGGAACTGAGGGAGTAGAATCTTGAATTCCGATAGATAAATGTCTGAGGGCTTCAAGAACTCCAGCATCGAGCAAGGCCTTGTTATAGATTGGCCTTTGATCTCCTGACTGTGCTGGGCGGATCTTTTTCTTAGATGCCTTCTTACTCGCTTTAGAAATCACTTGATGACGAAAGTGATTGCTCTGAGCAGGTGTATGTGCCTGATCAGGAAAGATGGTCAGGTTAGGCTGACGATCATCGCTCAAATCAGATGTATGTGCCTGACTTGGTTGTCCATATGATATGGGGGAGTAGGCCCCACAACCCTCTTGGACTGGAACAGATGTGTGTGTCTGTTCCGGAGTGAATTGTTGATGTGTCACTCCACTGCTAGGGATAGATTTATGTGTCTGTCCCTGAGATGATGCTGAAGCTGTTATGATATTCTGGCAAGCATCCAGAATATGAGCAGGAATTTGCTTCTGCTCTTTCACCATTGACAAAATATGTTTGGTGACTTCAGCCGCCGGAACAGGGATATACGTCCATTCCGGGCTTGGAGTAGGTGTATGTGCCTGCTCCTGTCCTCCTTTTCCTGTCAGTGAATTCTGACAGTACTCAAGTGTGGAGGCAGAGAGTTTAGTCTGCCTCCTGTTTGTCGTCGGGACTTTCCGACTGACTTCTCCGGGTGCTACCAAGCGAGACTGTTGGTAGACTTGATTAGTATTAGCAGGTGTATGTGCCTGCTGATTACACTTCGCCAAACGCTGTTGACGAGATCCATCATATGTAGTCAGACGAGCCTGCTGACTAACTGCTGATGTATAAGCAGGTGTATGTTCCTGCCTATGGTACTCCGCCGGAATTGCCTGGCGGGATCGGCTTGATGCTGCCAGACGAGTCTGCTGGACAGCTGAATTAAAACGGGCAGGTGTGTGTGCCTGCTCGTTGTTTGCCACCAAGTTATGTTGGTGGATTTCTCCGGAGATGGCAGGGATGACAACCTGCCTATTATTAACCGGATTCCGTCTCTGGTGATTCATCTTGCCTGCTCGGGTTCGAGGAACCTGAGCTGAATGCCTGGAGTCGGTACCCTCATCATGTTGAGGGTGCACTACCGCACGAGTCTGGCGGCGATTGTTGATGGGAGCCCTTGAGAAGGACTCCTGTCTCTTTGAATTAAGGTCTCGCGGGACCTGCTCATTCACTTCCTCAGAATAAGGGAGTGAATGGAAATTGCGTTCCGGGGATAACGACCCGAAACGGTTGGAGACGGTAGTCAGCACCGCCTGCTTCTTGATTGCTGGTCGCCGTTGTCCGGACGACCAGGTAGAATTGTTAACTTGGAGGGCTTGACGAGCGGCCTCCAGAGTTGGGATAGTACCGTTACGACGGTACTCCTTAACCAGTGCATTTGAAACACAGCGTTGAAGACGCTGAGTTGGTGATGTCATCCTCAGAGCGGATGACGTTCCAGCAGGAGTAGCAGCATTGGTTTTCATGGCAGCAGACCTCACAGTAGAGGTGTTCTCAGCAGCAGTATTCACAGGGGTGAATTTAAGGAAAGCCATTTTTTGTAGAAGATCTTGAAAAAAGAGTGCCTGTTCCATATAACAGACATAATCAAGATGAATCCGGCTACTGCATCTTTTGGATGATCATATGTCAATGATTGCCTTGTTGGCCCAAGGGGCCTAACATCTAAGAAGAACATCACTTTAACTTGGTTAAGGATTCACGTCGGGTTCACCATTTTTGTTTCGCGCGGAATCCGGGGATGACCTCCTGGACGGGAGATTCAAACGTTCCGATCGGTTTCTAACGGGTTTGTTCGTAGAACCGGAAACATCCAATGATTCCACATCCGTTTGGACCTACTTTCCAAAGGCAGGCGCTCATTAGCTTGTGGGCTAATAAGGCTTAGGAATTTGCATTGGTCGAGAGGATGGGAGGTCGGACTCATCACACCTTTTTGAGGGGAATTATTGTCTACTCCGGGACTCTCTTTATAGATTTAAGTTAAGTTCGTGAATCCTTATTACATTACCAAGTATAAAATGAGCTTTCCTTTAGTTTTAACAATCAATGATTAAATATGCAAGAGATTTAGAGAATCTTTTATATGTATTCGAGGTTCTTCATCAATATAGAATCATCTATATTTGTTTAGAGATTCTTGGTCAATGGTATCCTTCAAAACATTTATATAAAAGTCTCTTGGTCATTTTGATGACCAGGCTGGTTTTAAAGCCACTCAGTGGGGCACTTGAAGTTTATCGTCATTCAGAAGGACAGAGATTATTTCAATGTTGGGATCGAACCCATGAATGGGCTACCTACGTATCCTTTGTTTTGAAAAAGGAATCAGAACCCACGTAGTTCGAGGAAATGGGATATGATGTTTTATGATTGATGGCTCAAAGATGAATGTCATAATTACTTTTACACTCTAAGCTCACGTGAGTCATGCTCGGTGTGAGAAACAAGAGGTATTGGTAAAATTTAGACAATTGTGCCATAAAAGATGCAATCATAAGAATTTGTTTTGGGGCTTATGTATAGATGACTGCCCAGATAGGTGAAGGTTTAGGATTTACTTTTAGGAAGAAAATCCATGAACAGGGTCCACAAAGTTATATGTGCTTTATGGAGATTTGAATACTCTAATCTTGGGGCTTACTCCTAAGGAGGATGCCCAAATTAGGAGGGGACTTATGATTGGGTTTTATTCCTAAAAAGGAAACCCAAATCAAAGGGAATTTATGACTGGTTAAGAGAAATTTTAAGAGACTTGTGGCTTACTCTTAAGAAAGATGCCCAAGATTTATGACTAGGACTTATTCCTGAGAAGGAAGCCTAGGTTAGGGGACTTGGGGCTTACTCCTGAAAAGGAAGCCCAAGGTTATGACTGAGTCTTATTCCTGAAAAGGAGACCCAGGTTAGGGATTAAGGTTTGGGGCTTACTCCTGAGGAGGATGCCCAAGATTAAAGGACTTTGATTGGGGCTTATTCTTAAGGAAGATGCCCAAGATTTATGACTAGGACTTATTCCTGAGAAGGAAGCCTAGGTTAGGGGACTTGGGGCTTACTCCTGAAAAGGAAGCCCAAGGTTATGACTGAGTCTTATTCCTGAAAAGGAGACCCAGGTTAGGATTCTCTCATTTTAAAGGATGAGGTTGAATGAATGAACTCTCAATCTTTGATGACATAAAAGATGTTTAAATCATTAGGTTTTGAGAGATATTTCACATAATTCCTTTCAGATAAGGATGTCAAATCAAGAAATCATGCCATAAATGGCTTTGAAGAGTATCTTGAAGACTGAATCTTGAATAGGAAGGGTGAAATGGCTTAAGAGGGGTGAAAAAGGGCAAGATGGGCACCCAAAAAGATAGGGGCGCGCAAGTATTGAAGGTCGCGCAAGTCCTGCGGCGGCGCGCAAGTATTGGTCGCGCAAGTATACTTGCGCGACATAAGGGATACTTGCGCGATTTTCAACCAGAGTTGAATTACTTGAGCGACTCTTTATTAAAACCCTTTCCCATCCTCTTGAGGTTCTTCCAGAAGGGGGACGCGCAAGTTATATTGAAGGAATTAAGTCGGCGCGCAAGTGTTTGATAAGTTTCAACACTTAAGCCTTCCTTCTTCCCTTTAGATCTTCCATTCTAGGTAAGAAATTACCTTAGAAGTGTTCTGGAAGCTTTGAGAAGAGACTTGGGCGTCGGGAGCTTTGATCCGAGTTTCTGGGAACCGATCTCTTTTCGAATGGGGGGCCCACAGGGTCTATTTATAGGCAAAATAAGGCCCTGGGCGGTTACCGAGCGGTTACCACTTAGGTCGCGCAAGTCACTTGCACGACCATAAGGTGTCGCGCAAGTACTTGCACGACCACTAGGCGGCGCGCAAGTGTACTTGCGCGACCATGAGGGAACTTGCGCGACCTATGGGCAATGTTCTCCTTGTTCATCCCTTTGTCGATTTTTGATGTTTCTTCAAAGGATGAATCACTTTGAAATCAGATATTCCCTTTTCCGACCTTTAGATTCTGTGACGAAAGGAGCGTCAACAATCATGATGAATGTTTGGATGGAATATATTATTCATGAGATCTATCAACACTACCAACGTGCTCATAATCCCAAAATATTTCACCGAGTACTAATAGAATCCATACCTTCTCTGAAAATTCCATCTTTGGAATATCTTCCTCTCTATCTCGAAACTTGTGATAGCCTACTCAAAGATCAATATTTGAGAAACATTGGGCTCTCCATAGCTAATAAAAAATATCAGTGATCATAGTAAAGAGATATCAGTTCTTAACCATCACCTAGTTTAGCTTTTGGTAATCGATGCAAAGTTGAATAGTACCATCCTTCTTCTTAGTGAACAACACAGGAACACCCCATGGTGAAGCACTCATCCTGATAAAGTATTTATACTCCAATTATTCCAACTGTACCTTAATATCCTTTAGCTTGCAAATTTCCATATGATATGGGAGTATCAAAATGGGATACACACATGGTATGATCTCTAACTCAAAGTAAACTCCTCTACCAAAGAGGTTGTCCTGATAAATCATTTAGAAAAAGATCTTGATATAGATCTATAACTTGAAGGATAGATGGAGGGTTTACAAAGATCGTCCAGTAGAGGCAATCCTGCCATATATTCGATGATCATCCCAAGCTCACTCAACTATAGTCCAACTCTACCCACACCCAGTTCTCATTCCTCGGTCATCAAGAACTTCTCTCCCTTTAATGAAGTGAATTAAATGTGCCTCAAATAGAAATTTATGGGATCTAAAAAGGTAGTCAAACAATCCATGTCAAGAATCACATCAAATGTCATCATCACCAATATCATAAATTACCTCAAATTCCAATAAGTAGTGAAAAAATATAAGGAATTCTAGGAATCATAGGAGATGGTACACTTTTGTTCCCATTGGTGTATAAAGGGTGACTAACATAAAATTCAACATGATTGGTAGGTCAAGCCCATCAACTAATTTTTCACCTATAAAAGAATGTGATGCACTAGTATTGAATAAAGAAGTAGACATAGTGGATGTGATCAAGATAGTACATTAAACTATAGATATACCATATCCACCATCTGCTTGAGTCTTATACATATAATATAAACAGCTTGGATCTACTCGAAAAAACATCCCCTGAGGAAAATGATAATTCTGATACCACTACAGAGAACCCCTACTAGACCTATGGTTCTTTGATCATGGATTTCTTCACCTCTTTGTTTAAATTATAGTTCAAAATCTATAGAGGTGTCAAATCCTACCACTCTACTAACATGGATTCTAGGGTGATGAATAGATTTGAATGTTGTGTCCAAACATTCCATAATTGATAAATTATGGGTCTCCTCTTAGAGAAGCTAAATAGACTGGAATCTATATCACTTGAATACCAGTTATTTGTTTTATGTCCCTCGCTTTCTTATTCCTACCACTTGAAGTGGAATCCATTGGTAAAATGTGCTGAGTATGTTGATACTATCATGGAGCCCTAAATTAACTCCGTGAACTTATTTGATTGGTTGATATTTATTAATTCATGTAATAACTCTCTAAAAAAATACTTTGAGATCTCCCACGAGAGTACCTCTCATCAATATTCCTAGCCCATAACACAACTCCAACTCTTTGTAGGTCCCAACAGCATGAATGCCTCCAGTTTCACCTTCATATCTAATAGTGTCTCATTAATATCGAAGATGATATTTAGGGTTTCCATAAAATCATTTGCATCATGTATTCCACCAATACTGTAAAATTATTGGGGATTCGGGATATATAAATCCTTAAAATATCCCACCATGAATTTTGGAGGTGGATTGTAAGGAACCACTGCTTGCAACCACAAGGGAAGGTCCGGGAACGGGCTCCAAAATAGCCTTCTCAATTGGAAGTCCCATTAAAATCTGTGATGAGGAATCTTCTATAATACATGGAAAATTATAAACACTTGATAACCAGTCTATGGGATCACAAAATGTTATCTTGCGATTCTACCCCCAATCCAAGGTACAACACTCCTATATCTAACCATGGTTTCCATCCCCGCATGTTAGTCAGAGACATAATATATATATTTACTAAAAAAATATCATTATCATTTCTACTAATCATTTCCAATATAGATATACGAAAAAATCATATATATATATATATATATATCACAAAATAATGGAGACTATCCAGAACATATAGCACAAATCAAGGTAGTTAATCAAAGAGAAATTTTACAACATAACAACTTATGTGTGTGTGTGTGTGGAATGAAAACCTACATTACTAATCAAGATCCATGAACATGCAATAAATCTCATAAATCCCATATCAACATCATGTGTATCACCCAAGGTTAATTTAATCAATGATAACAGCAAAACATAAATTCCTAGTTTTAATGGAAACCCAAAGGTCCACTATAAAGTGTTGTCCAAGAACTAACATAATTCCCCTACCTAAGTCATAACCATCCTAACTCTTTTATATCCTATAATAAATCAAGGTGATGTAAAATACAATTTAGTGAAATCTATATCCTATGATACCACTTTGTAACACCACTACTCGACCACTGAGCCCAACCTAAGGGTCACATAACCTCATGTGCATCTCCCTTTATGTAAGAAGGTACCAAATAGTAGTGAGGGTCTAAGTACATCAATGGACATTTTGTACATTCTATATAATATAATTGGATCAATAATAAAATAATAAATAGTAATAGAAGATCAAAGTAGCAATGAAAAAATAAAATAGATGGAATACATCTCTTGTACATAAAAGAGCTTCTAATGTGGAAATCCTATCTAAAGTATGTGAAGTAAATAAATAAATAAATAATAAATTGTGGTTACACCATAATCTATCTTGTTCCACTATCAAATCTATCCTCTTCTGCTCAAATGTCTCCCACTAGGCCCCTTCCCTCCACTAGATCCATCGTGAAATCTACAAACACATCGAAATGCCCAAGTAGGGTGTGAGTACAAGACTAAGTAAGACACAACCAATGTTCCATATGTTTGATGTTATAATGTATAAAAATTTCATGCCATAATGATAATAAATGTGTAATATCATAAACATTCAATCCAAATATGTGCAGTTGTGTACTATCCAAGCTGCCATAAACATTCATTCATACCTGCTTCAGCTCCCAGCCAGAAGACAAAGAAATAAATTGGTGGTAACAAAACCAGCCCTTGTACAACATCCATGTGGTGTTGTGTATCCATGCAACTAGAATTAATTTATCCATAAATAATTTCATGTTACCTAGAATTGTCATAATCAAGAATACCAAGAAATCCATTGATCATGGTTCCTCATAGTGAATTTTAGTTTCCAAATAAAGGCTACCTTGAGAGTATGAGAAACACTGTAGTATGGCTATATCATACCTGTACCCTATGATCAAGTCTCACATTTCCAAAAGAACAACATATCACAAACCCCCAGAAAGGGATAATATCTCACGAAGGTCCACATATCTCAATTACCACTCACAACCAAAGAGGAATGGTAACATATACATGGTAATCACATAAGAAGGAATAGTATGTCCTCATGACTATATAGAAGCATACATAATAGCATGTGATCATAATCAAACATGGAAATAAGATACATTAATATCACTCATGGAAAGAATATATCATAGAATATAATACATGTGACATGCAGACCCACATGAGATCACAATCATGCATGGTGTCAAATTTCTAATACATAATAATCCGCATGGAAAAAAGTGTAAACCTTGTAACATCCCAGTTCTGGAAGCTGCGTAGAGGCACTCCGTACCCGGTTGGTCACATGGCCTCAAGCGCATTTCCCCAAATTCCAGAGGCTGCCGACTAGTAGTGAGGGCCTTGGGTATGATATTTGGTAAACTATGCCCTCCTTGGAAGAGTAACACAATAGAAGTAAAATAGATATATAATATCGGAAGCATTAATATTCCATACAAAAGGAAGCAATGAAAGACTAGAATTAATAAACATGAGCACACACATATATATATGTGTGTGTGAATGGTGAATGATACATATGTCTAGGAAAGTAGAAAAATAATTCACAATTATTGAATATAAATAATATTAAACCAAAGTACAAAAGAAAGATATATGACAGCTCCTCAGCTTCACAAGCCTCATCTTGGTCCTATACTCTCCAACCCCATAGCAGTCAAGTACTTTAAGTAGAAGGGTGCTTTCCCTTATCTATACCTATAGCAATATAATCTTTTTGGGCCCAGAGGCATGGCCCAAATAGGGTGTGAGGATAAATCCCAGAAGGAAACCACCACAAGTTCTATGCCTAATAGTCTTGAATATATGGCAGGTAATAAATAACAGGAAGCGGTGAACAAGGAAGTACTCAACAGTAAACAATACACAGTTTCAAAGCAATCAGTTTCATATATCAAGTAAACAACTAATCGAGTAGTAAAACACAAACAAGTAACCCTCTGGGAAGTAATCACAACATATCCCCTCTGGTTCTACCTAGCAACACAAACAACCCTCTAGGAAGCACACACAATCTACCCCTCTAGTTCAAATTACAAGGATATAACAAAGACTCTCTGAGGAAGCACTCTCATTCAATTACCCTTATAGTAAAAGTGATAAAAACTCTCTGAGGAATCTAAAAGGGTCAATTCCCCTTTTAGTCAAAAGTGATAAAGACTTTATGAGGAAGCTCACATGGTAAATTCCCCTTATAGTCTACTACACTAGGTTTTCACGGCCCTATGTAAGTCAAACGATCATAGCAATGCAATACGGCCAAAGTAAACCTCAATAACTATTTGGATAAATATTAAATAGAATATCAAGCATTTCAGATCAAATATTCACTCCATCCTACAATATTAGTCATGGGAAAACCTCAAGGAAGGCTAACAGGCCAAACAGGACCAAACGGTCATAAACAAAACATGTAAGGGAAAACACTTCTAAAGTATAGTAATAAACCATATTCACATCCAATTAACCTCTACTCATGCATACCAGCAGAGTAGGAAACTAAGAAGGTTAAAATGGTAAACACACAACACCCCGTTCAAGGGTAGTGGAAACAATTGCACATGTAACTCAATAACTTTCGACGGAAAGGCACAAACCACCTACCTCAGTGTTGTAAGATCTCTATATGTGAACCTCGAGCCTTGAATCTCCCAAGAACACCTTAGATCTACAAAAATTTCTAAAACGTTCAACAGAGGATAACCTGAGAAAGAGAAGAAATCAAGAAATGATGCTCTAGTAAAAGGAATAGCTTACAAAGGTGATCCCAACTCAATCGACGATGGTTGAATTGGAGATTGGATGCTCGATTGGGGGCTCGGGGAATGATTATGGTCATACTCTCACTCTCGAACAGACCAAACCTAGAAGTAGGCCTTTTGGCAATTAGATGTGACCCCAGTACGTTTAATGAAAAAACATTCATGGCGTGTACTTTTGAAGTACATGGCATGTACATTCCTTTACTATCCCTTGCTTTAGGCAACCTCCAGTTCACCACAACTGGTCATGTGCAAGGCTGCCAGACAGCTAGCATACGGCAACCTGTGGATACCAAGTACACGGTGTGTACTCATGAAGTACAGGGTGTGTACATCAAAAATTTCCAAAATTTCCTCTTTTTCTCAAAAACCACTAGAAAACGAAAACATACCTGAAAAAAAGATACGAGTTCTTAAAAACTTCCTCCCCTAAAGAAATTCATCCTCAAATTTCTCTATCAAGGCGGCATAGAAGAATAACCCTCGAACACCTCTGGCCACATCAATCGTACATCCACCTCCCTCTCCCAAGTCTCATCCTGAACTCGCCCATGCTGCCATAGCACTCATACATGAGAAACAGACTGACCACAGAGAACCATCATACTTCAATAAAAAATCCAGATAAGATGCTCCTCAAAATATGCATCCACTTCCAACTCAACCTCCTTGGGTTGGAAGACATGAGATGGGTCTGAGAAGTAACGTCGAGGCTGAGAAACATGGAAGATGTCGTGCATATCCCATTACCTCTGGGGTAAAGAGTATATATCTTTCCCAGCTCAGGAAATACTAGTATTGGTGCTGAATTCAATCTCTCTTTCAGCTTCTGAAGGGCTGACTCATAAGAATCTTACCACGAGAACCTTGCACCCTTCATAGTCGAACCCATCAGTGGTGCTGATAATCATAAAAAGTCTTGTATGAAATGTATGTAGTAACTAGCCAGCCCTAGAAAACATCATACCTCAAAGATATTCTTCGGCTATTCCCAGGAAACTACTGCTCTCACTTTCTCTGGTTCGACTGATACTCTTGACTCTGAGATGTCATGACCTAATAAGTGAATATTATGCAACAAAAAGTGTAATTTTGAGATCTTATCATGTAAATTATGCCCTCTCAGTGTACTCAGAACGATCTCAAGATGGGTAGCATGGTCATGTTGAGTGTGAGAGTACACAAAGATATCTTCCATGAAGACCACCATGAAAGAATCCAAGTATGGATGGAACACGCAGTTCATCAGTGCCATGAAGACTGCAGGTGCATTCGTGAGACCGAACGGCATAACCACATACTTTTATAGAACATACCTACTCCAAAAAGATATAAGAGGTATATCATATGGTCTAATGCACAACTGATGATAATTGGATCTCAATTAAATCTTGGAGAACACATGGGATCCTCAAAGCATATCAAAGAGATCATCAATCCTCAGTAAGGGATCTCGGTTATTGACCATCAAATGGTTCAACTTCTAATAACCCACAAAAAGGCTGAGGGTACCATCTGCCTTCTTCACAAATCGGACAAGCGCACCCCATGGAGAAGTGTGGGGTCAGATGAAACCCTTTTCCAGCAAATCCTCTAACTGCTTCTTGAGCTCCTGTAACTCTGGTGTATCCATCATATAAGGAGGAATGGACACCGGTGCCGCTCCTGGAACAATCTAAAAAGAAAATTCCACCTCTATCTCCAGAGGCAAACCTGAAAAGTCATCTAGAATGATGTCCCTGAAACGATCAACTACTAGAAGAAATTCTAACTGTAAACTTCCCTGGTTATCCAGATATATACTAGAAATATGGGTTGTAACTCCTCCCAACCTATGATGTTTGGGTCCTGCTATGCTCGCCTGGACATCCCATTTTCCCTTATGAAGAAACGTTCTGCCCTATGGTGATGTGAAACTCACCCTACGATGATAGAAATCGACAACTTTTTATAAGGGAAATAATCAGTCCATTCTGAGAATGATGTCATATCCTATCATCTCTAGGACATAAAGGTCCCATAAAAAGTGACACCCACCAACCCCTAGAGGAAACTCTTTACACTGACACACACTAGCCATTCTAGTCCCCAACAGAGTGTCTAGAATCAAGATATCAGAAAAAGTAAAGATATAGAGCCCAAGGCTCTCCACAATAGCAATAGATATAATGTTATGGGAATCCCCTACATTAAAAAAAGAAGAAGAAAGAACATAGGCAACAAGGATCGTACCTCAAACTGTATAGGGTCCTGGATCCTACTCCTGCTGGGTCTGCTCCACCACAAAATTTTGACATACACCACAGCCCTGTGACCCTACCTAACCACTTTGAGCTGATCCACCCTACTGTTGCTGGAAGCCTGGCGACTGACTACCACGACCACGACCTCCACCTAGGCCTGAATGGCCAGAAGAACTCTAGTTCCCTGACTGAGGAGTAACTGGTGGTGTTTCTCCTGAACGCGGAGTCATAGAAAAAACCCTGTCACTAGTTTCTAGTGAAAACACCTGATAGAAATGATGAATATGGCCTATCTTTCCACAAGATCTGCACTCAACTAGGTCTCTCGGGCAATGTGGCCTCATATTCCCACTCTTCTCGCACTGGTATGACAACACATGGCTACTAGAAGGTGCATCCCACCAACTCTGATCTCCTTGTGTAGCCTCCCTACCGCGCTTCCTACTATCAACTGGAGAAACACTAACCCTGGATGTTGAACCACCATGGATCAAAACTCCAGAATCCCTCAGATTATGCTCTGTGATCAGCACCTGGTTGACTATAGAGGATATCGAAGTCAACCTAAAGATGTTCACCTGAGCCTGAATGTCCTGCCTGAGACCATCCTCAAACTTCTATGCAAGGAACAACACATATCCCACTAAAAAGGGTGTAAAGTGATGCAGCTCGGTGAAGCAAGAGGAATACTCCATAACAAAAAGAGTACCCTGCTCCAGACTCATGAACCCTCGAGCTCGATCGACCCTCATGGTCTCCAGATAGAAGTAATCGTAGAAGGTGCGCTAAAACTCATCCCAAGCCTTATTCTGCTAGCACTCCTCTAGTGAAATCACATCCCACCACCTCTTGGAGGAGTCTTGAAGCATGTAGGTAGCGAGCTTGACCCTCCTCTCTAGAGGAATCTCCGTATACTCGAAGATCATTAGTGTGGCTTCTAACCATTACTCTGTAGCCTAGGGTCCTCCATCCCCTGAGAAATTGGGAGGATGCTACTTATGAAAGACCTGCGTTAATTCTGCAATCAACGGGGAAGGAGGCGGCCCTCCCTGGAAGGTCTACATCATCCTCAGAAAGACCTCCTTGAACTATGCATCGCCACCTATGTCAGGTATAACCGCTAATGCCAAGACTGGCTCAACTGGAGGATCATCCATATCTCGTGTCTGATCACCTCCCTGTAACTGGTGTACAACTGGAGGACGTCTCAGTGGCATGATTATGCAAGTTCAAGCGCACACCATAGATCAAGATTGATAGGGAATGAATCCTAGAAGTGTAAGAAGGGAACAAGAGAAATAAATCATTCATGTTTTATAAAACATGGATACACGGCATGCATAATACCTACATGTCATGTTCCCTTAAGCTATTCACATGGGTTTGTACTTTTGCCAACCCAGGCCATGTAACACACCATACACATGGTGTGTTGTCCTAACACATGACATCTACTTGACTTCTCTTCCCCAGCCCGAGTCCTTCTACATGACTAAGCTACATGGTTCTCCTAGAACAACACTACACGAAATTGTTTTTTCAGACACAGGGTGTACTAGATAAGCTTCACCGACCTGTGTTGTTAGTGACACAGCCAGATACAGGGTTCACACTACACGGTGTGTTCTGGATGGACACGATGTGTACTAGACGAGCCTCACCAACCCATGTTGTCAGTGACACATCTGGACACACGGCTCAAACTACATGACATGTTCCAAACGGACACAGCGTGTACCAAAGGATTTCCAAACCTCATGTCTCTTCCCACATAGCCAGTGACACTGTTAGAGACTACATGGCATGTACATACAGTACATTGCGTGTACTTAAGAAAAATAATTTCTTCCCAAATAGAAGAACACATGGTGTGTATTCAAAACTACATGGCGTTTATTCTGGGTTTTTTTGGACAGTAAGCCTCAGAAACTACGATGAAGCCCATAAAAACACTAAAACGTTCATTTAAGTGCAAAATTTTGATCTGTGAGGGGCCATACTCACCACGAATCAAATCTTGGAATCTTATACATGTCATATATAAGGAAAACAAGTCAATTATCCACCAAATTCCAGTCCATGAGGGCCCATAACACCTCATGAACCAAATTTTGGTTTTCATTCAAAAAAAACCTTTCACAACCAATACCCTATCAAACAGGAGGTATTTTATCAAGGCATATATCAAAACATCATGAATATCTAACAAAAAACCTATCACAACAACATGCAATTACTATTGCATCCTAAATGGCATGGCAATAATTCATGACATGTGATTTCTAGAAAGTGCCTATATGATGCATGATATGGCATACCCTTATCTCATCGGGTTGCAACCGAAGTAGAACCTCAATAACATCCCGGTTTCAGAAGCCTCCCAGATGCGCTCTGTAACCGGTTGGTCACATGGCCTCAAGCGCATTTCCCTAAACGTCAGAGTATGTAGACTAGCAGTGAGGGCCTTGATTGTGATAGTGTGGAAACTATGCCCTCATTGGAATAGTGACACAGTGGAAGTAAAATAGATATACAATAGCGGAAGTAGTAATAATCCTTACAAAAGGAAACAGCAGAAGACTGGAATTAATAAATTGGATTACACACACACACACACATATATATATATATATGAATGATGCATGATACATATGTCTAGGAAAGAATCCAAATAAATAAAAATGATGGAATAAAAATAGTACTAAACCAAAGTACAAAAGAAATATAGATTGAAACTCCTCAGCATCGCAAGACTCAGCTTGGTCCCATGATCTCAAGCTCCACAGTAGTCAAGTACCTGAAGTTGAAGGGTGCTTGCCCTTATCTATACCTGCAGCAATATAATCTGTTTGGGCCCAAAAGCATGGCCCAGACAAGGTTTGGGACTAAATCCTAGTAGGAAACCACCACAAGATCTATTCCCAATAGTCAGTGAATATATGGCAGGTAATAAATAACGGGAATAAGTAAACAAGGAAGGTCTCAGTAGTAAACAATCCACAGTTTCAAAGCAATCAGTTTCATATATCAAGTAAATAGATAATGAAGCCGGAAAACCCAAACAGGTAACCCTTTTGGAATTACTCATAGCCTATCCCCTCTGGTCCAACCTATCAACACAAGCAACCCTCTGGGAAGAACACACAGTCTACCCCTCTGGTTAAAATTACAAGTATATAACAAAGACTCTCTGAGGAAGCACTCTCAGCCAATTCTCCTTATAGTCAAAGTGATAAAGACTATATGAGGAAGCTCACACTGTCAATTCCACTTGTAGTCAAAAGTGATAAAGACTCTCTGAGGAAGCTCACACAGTCAATTCCCCTTATAGTCTACTACACCAGGTTCTCACATCCCTGTGTAAGTCAAACGAGCATAGCAATGAAATACATCCAAAGTAAACTTAAAGAACTACTTGGATAAATAGTCTAAATCATATCAATCATTTCAGATCAAATATTCACTCCATCCTACAGTACTAGGCATGGTAAAACATCAAGGAAACCTAATAGGCCAAATAGGACCAAACGGTCGTAAACAGAACATGCAAGGGAAAACACTTCCAAATCATATAAATCAACCCTATTTTCATCCAATTAACCTCTACTAACTCATACCAGTATAGCCGACAATTAACAGGGTTAAAATTGTAAACATGCAACACCCCTCCCAAGGTATTGGACAAAATTGCACATATAACTCAAGAAATTTCGCCATAAAGGCACAAACCACCTACCTCGGTGTTGGGAAATCACCATATGTGAAACTCAAGCCATGAATCTCCCAAGAACATTTTAGATCTACAAAAACATCTAAAACTTTCAATGGAGGATAACTTTATAAAGAGGAGAAATCAGGAAATGAAGCTCTAGCAGAAGGAAGAGCTTACCGAGTTGATCCCAATGCATTCGACAGCGGTAAAATCAGAGATCGAATGCTCGATCGGGGGCTCAGGGAATTATCGCAGCCGTACTCTCGCTCTCGGATGAACCAAACCTAGAAGGAGGCCTTTTGTGATTAGACGCGACCCCGATACGTTTAATGAAAAAGAAATAAAGTACATGGTGTGTAATTTTGAAGTACACGTTGTGTACTTGCCTTTACTAGCCCCTTCTTTAGGGGGCCTCCAGGTCACCACACATGGCCGTGTACAAGGCCGCTACACGGTGTGTACTCATAAAGTACACTGTGTGTACTTCAAAAATTTCCAAAAATTCTTATTTTTTCTACAAAATGACCAGAAAAGGAAAACATACCTAAACATAAGATTTGGGTTCTTAAAACCTGATCCCAATTAGTTATGTAACGTCCTACCATAAGTTTTTGACATCCATGTCAAATTTTGTCAAAGGTGTCGATGAAGAAACCACATACACACACCAACTGAATCACACTCTAACACCACCACATACACACACCAACTAAATCACACTCTCAGACCAAAAAATCCTAGAGCTAGTTCCAAAACATCATGTTAAAAGTTCTATGGTAAGATGAGATAACAAGAACCAAGGTTATATCCAACTAACTCAAGTTCGGATAAAATTCTATAGAAAAATTGGAACAGTGCTCTGTTTATGATGTAAAAATATAGCTTGTGGTGTGAGACCAGCCTTACACTTCTTATGGCATAAATTAAAGACCTCTGAAGTAAAAGTAGCATCGTACTTATTATAGAAAAAAATAAAGGCTTATAGTGTAAGAATGGTTCTGGGGTCCCCCGATAGTGTAGAGTTGTGGCTTCACAGTGTAGGAGGTTGGGACTACGGTTTAGGGTGAGGGAGGTATTTTTTTTTGGCACTTCTAGTTTGCCATGACTTCTACCAAACCAATCGAGGTAGGGGATGCATTTATAAGAGATCATTGGCGGTCTACCTTTCTTTAGGAATCTCCTCATTTAATTAATATGAACCAAAACATTTTAATTCTAAAATATCGTATCTAAATTCATGTTTGTAATTTCTTATTAATGAAGATATTTTATATAATGAACACTAAATCGAATTCTGTCTATTGTTGACATGGAGAAATATAGTGTAGTGTAAAACCTATTGATGCATGCCTCATTCAGTGTAAAAGGACTTATTATGATGTAAATATGTTAGGGGTATAATATTCAATATGAAAATATTTTTAAATCATAAATTTTATTCTGATTATATTACATCATAAATTCAATATTTACACCGTAAAGTGACATTTAGTCTATAAATGTAAACAAGGAAGATAGTTCATTATGTGGGTGGTAGTCGATCGCCTTACCAAGTCAACGAATTTCATTCTTATCAAGGGACATTTAACTCTTGAACAACATGACATGATATTTATAGGTGAAGAAGTAATACTAGATGGATTTCCACTATCTATTATATCAGATCGATATTTAAGGTTTACCTCAAGGTTTTGGAGAAGCCTTCAGTAAGTTATAAATTCATAATTATGCTTTAGCACTTCTTATCACCCTCATATGGATGGTCCATCTAAAAGAACCATTCAATATTTGGAAGATATGTTGAGATCATGTTAAAAGTATTTCCATGGATGTTGGGACTAACACATTCCCCTAGTGGAGTTCTCTATAACAATAGTTTCCATTCTAGAATTAAAATGACACTTTATGAGGCTCTATATGGATGTTGTGTTGGACTCTAACATGCTAGAATGAAGTTAATGTGTGGAATCATATGAGACCATATCTTATCCAAGAAATTATAGAGAAGGTTTAAACCATTTAGCATCATATGAAATCTGAATAAATTTGACAGAGAAATAGGCAGCCAATCATTGACAGAACCAGAAGTTTGAGGTTAGAGATAAAGAGTTCCATTCTATATTACCATGGAATAAATTCATGATGTTTGGGAAGAGTAGAAATATTATTCCAAGATAAATCGTTCACTATGATATCTTTGTTTCCATCAGAATAGTGTAATATCGACTAGAACTACCACCAAACCTATCTCACGTACCTGATGTCTTCCATGTATCACTCTCAACGAAGTACATACTAGACCCCTCACATGTACTGAATCAAGATGTGGTACTATTGGAAAATTATAATTCATATGAGGAGCATACTGTGAAGATATTATATCATATAAAAAAATTCGTACGAAATAAGAAAAATCACCTAGAAACAGTATTGTGAAAAAACTACATGTTTTAGGAAGAGACATGGGAACCAAAATCGGAAATGAAAAATAATTACCCTCGTCTATTTCAGTGTAAAAAATAAAAATTTCAATGGGGAATTTTTTTAATGGGGGAAGAATAAAATGTCCTCAAATTTTATAGATGAAATTCCCTTTTTGAAGGATAAATTCCTTATTATGAAATGAAGTTATAGAAAACCAGTCGCTACTTTGGTAATTTTGGATTGTTATATGTTATATCATGTGAGATTTAAAATTCCATTAATCATTATAACCATTGATAGTGTATCCATTATATAGTGATATTATTATTAACATATATTAAGGGTTATATTAAATTCCAACTTTTATAGACAAAGGATGCAATGTCCTAAACCCATAGGATCATACCATATGAAACACATTTATCAGAGCTTCTGGGGTAGATGAAATCACTAGGGCTTTCCCTTGACCAACCCATGACAAGATTCAACAACTAAAGCTCTAATGAAACAATTTTATGGATAATTTCAACTTTATTTAGATCACATCCCAAATCATGTATGTTGAACCATCCCAATAAAATCTCACTCTCACATGCCTTACCATTAGGAAATTCACTAGTATAATAAAGGTTTATGTATCTAGACCCTAACAATATAAATTTTTATACTCTATTTTCGATAAAATAATGGTTATATTTATCGATTTTTAATATTACTTTTTATATTATTAAATAATGAGTTTGATAAAATTTATATTTTGATATGATGAAACACAAGTTATATTTTTGGGAAATATATAGTTTTAAGGAAGACACACTTTTTGATGAATTCAAGAATTTTGGAAATAAATTATATTTTAATAAAATATTATTATTTGGTGATATTTATATAATATAAATTATAATATAATTTTATGAAGTCAAATGTAATTTTTTATAAGTGTCTAAAAATCGTTATTATAAAAAAAAGAAGCTTTCATTAAATTTTTATTTTTTGATATAAAATTATAAATTCTCATATTTAGATAATTATTTTGATAAAATAAAAATTATTTTTTAAATCATCACTTCTAAATTATTCAATGGTTAATTTTTCATAATTTTCGAAGAGATTTGAATTTTTAGATAAAAATTAAATACGATTTAATTATACTGTATATATTATGACATAATAAAATCCAAAACCGAGATATAATAAATACAATAAATAGTATCCATGAAAGAAATTATATTTCCAATTTAAATTTTTTGTTGAAGTTATTTTATTAATTTTATAAACCCTTAATGAATCATTCAAAACCTATATTTTATTTTAATGTTTTAAAATAAATTATTTATAAACATGGATCACTTCCACATAACCAAGGGAAAGAT
The DNA here is from genome assembly GCA_963277665.1 of Viscum album. Classification (NCBI taxonomy): domain Eukaryota; kingdom Viridiplantae; phylum Streptophyta; class Magnoliopsida; order Santalales; family Viscaceae; genus Viscum; species Viscum album. The sequence continues at coordinate 1,466,091,869 of OY728123.1, forward strand.
TTTAATGTTTTTAGTTATCATCATTATAAATTAATTAAAACCACTCCTTTTAGAAAAAACCATTACAAAACCCATATAAAAGTTTTTGGTTTTGATTACTTTATCATATGGAGTTTTAAACCTACGTTTTGAAATTAATAAAGAATTCTCCTCTCTTTTTCAATATAAACCCACCCGGCCTCAAATTAGTCACAACTAAAACATGTTTTGCATGAATTTAATATACCATTACTTCAATATATTCCTCACAAGGTTCCCCCAATATCTTAAGGAGATCCTCCCAATCTTTATGAAGTTATCTCTCAATATAAAGGATCATCTCCTTATCAACTTTATTAAAGCACTTTCTTTTGTCATACCTTTTGATTTCTAATTTTTCCAGTTGGGATATGTTTTTACACATCCCTCTTATTTTCCTTATGATTCCCAAGTAATTAGATACCACTTTATCTTTCATTCAATACTTATATAAACCTTTATGTAAACCTGTTATGTTGCCGAAATTATTTTGTTATTTTCCATGCCAACAATTTTTTTAATGAATACCCATCCCCATTTCCACTCAAGGGTATTCACCTAGATGTAACGATAATTAATTGATTTAGTATTTACATGTATTTAACCCACACTAAATAATAATGGGATTAAAATTGATTTAATAAATCTTTATGTTTTACGAACTATGTGGCACACTTATGCATGAAAATGATATAAAAGTGACTAGTGGACATAGAATTATATAACCCTACAATGCATTGGGTAATGTTTCTATATCATGAGATTCCACATAAGGTGTGTGATAGGTTATCCTAATAACATTATGTTATGATGAATTTGTGGTTATCCTCATCTTATATTTATGATATCATGTTTTATTTTGTTACCAGATTCCTATGTTGCATTTATGTTACCATGTTATACCATGCCTCATTGTTCACAATTTTTATTATCAACCCTCTTATATTACCTTGATATACCTCTTATCACAAATTTACCACTTTACCTTATTCTATGTTTTAATTATTACCTTAATAGTATTTATAGATCACCCAATTATTATATATACCCCTAGGTTATCCCATGAGCTTCTAGAAGAACCAAGGAATATAAGGTCATGTTTCAGAGTTTTTAAAATAATGATTTTGTACCCATGATTCATGTTAATGTTATATGGGCCTAATTTCCAAAAGAAACTAGGCCCCATGATCTTATAATGTTGTCTTAAGTGTATATTTATGCAATAAATCAGGATTTAAAGTGTATTAAAATATGGGTTGTCATAAAGAATAACCAAAAATAAGTCAATCTAAAAAAATTACAAAATCAATATCTAATAAATTTTATCAAAAAAAACTATTGTGAGGTCAATGAAACTAATCAGGTGGAAACATGTTATGAGTCAATTATGCCACAAATTCCCCATGTGGGTGAGGGTTAATAATTTAAAGCTTATCTTTCCACCCTTTATACAATATATTCATGTTAGGTAATATTTTTCATCTGACTCGATTCTATTCCACCGAAATTGTACAATATATTTTACAATTTAATTCCAAATCCCGCTCATTTAAGCACTCATAAAATTCAAACCTTATGCTTCCAGCCTAGATGTACCCACATGTTGTACATTTTATGAGTTACCTATTTTTTATTATTCTATTTAAGGTGTAAAAAACTAATATTAGGTAAAGAGGCATAGGTCGGTCTATTAAAATTGTAGAATCGATTCGAAGATAAAAAATGTGTGGAAAGACCATGTTATAAGAAAAAAATATTAATTAACATTGTTATACCTTTAATTTGATAAAAGAAACGCATAATTCATGATTGTGTGTGAATTTTGTGGAAATATTTAATGACATAATTTTACCACAAAAGTTCCACAATGAATGATGTAAAAATATCAAAGGATTTATAAATACATAGTCTAACATATCATTGACCCACTTCCATATTTACTAAAATCAACCACCAATGATGAATCTTTTCCCAAGATTAACATGATTCCCATGATATAGTAAAAATAAAACATGTTGTCACCCACACCCCTCTAAGAGTACCCTCATGGGATGGAAATGAGAGAAGGGAGATACTGACCACCTGAGTCCCTCCTCCATTACGCCCCAGGTTGGTGACTAACATCGAAGGTATGTTATACATATGAATGGGAGGCATTACCCTCTAAGAGAAATATAATTAATAGAGATATGAGGTGGATAAATCAATCAAAAACTACTCATAAAAATAAAATAAATCCCAATTACATAAATTTAATTTCATATGGTACTAAAACAAACTAAATAGAGACTCCAACTACTAGAAACGTAAACTCAGTAGTGACCACGATGCCCAAACAGCTCCTACAAAACCATGAGTTAGTAATATCTAGCCTAATATCCAACCTATTACAACTAAACTAAATACTATTTATATATGTGTGTGGTGAGAATAATAGTATACTCATTTGGATCCCCTATGAAGCATCTCATACAAAAGATAAATAAACCATACTAAATCCCATTTAAAAAAATTGAAACTAACTCATCACATAAAAAGGTAAAATATGTTTTAGGCCTCACCATGGATATATCTCACTAATTATCCCATACAATTGATCATTTATTATATTAATAAATAATAAGGGTACCATGCTACTGTTTCCCTGCTAGCTTTCAACATTGCCCCAATATTGCACATCATGGGCCATCTCTCTTCAAAAGAAGCCAGCCTGAAGACACCTGATCTTAGATTAAAACTTTCACCTCAAGCATCAAATCATCACATAATCCCATCCACATATTCATATATATTAAAAAAGTAATTCACCACCATATCCCATATGAAATGGATCATACATCTAGTATTATACATCAAGATATCGCATCCTATACACTGAGTAAGGTACCTCAAGACACAACATACCTATAATTGTTCTTTGGATACTATATTTGTAGATACAAGTGTTTGATATAACCACAATCCATCACATACCTCTACCCAAAAATATGATAAATATAATAACCATGCATACCAGCACATAATACTACCAAGAGAAGGGAGTGGGGCCAGAGGGCATAGTCTGTCATTCATCCTCCAACCGGGGTGTTGGGAAAAACACCCTCCTAGAGTCCACTACGTGCCATTCTCCCTAACCAACATGGTTGGGCTAGCGTATGAAATTACAAAAAATAAATGATATAATATTGCTAATGCCCACACTATGGGAATAACCTAGTCCTAGGATCAACTATATCTATCGTCACTAAGACACCCAACTGCCACTACAGGGAACTAGATATCCTATAAGCATACATGCATCTTAGAAGGCTTATATTAAATTATTTATTTTCTTTCTCACATTCACATTATGCTAATTAATAAATTATCTATTAATTAAAATAATTATAAGTTACATTTCATAAATCATCAAATTGAAATCCATTCCCTCTAGGAATAATCCCAAATGATTCAATGGTTTATCAAGTATAGCATCTCATTTGCATTTCATCAACACCAACCCAATCAGTTAATTAAATTATAAAACATTATCAAACATTCACGAATTCCAGTTTCACTAAGAAATCATCCAAATCTACCCCCAAGAGAGATGTAACCAAACATATCTAGCAACCTCAAGCAGTGGGGAAAGAAATACTGATAAACAAGAAACCTAGCCATTTGACCATTAAACAGATTCACTCAAAAGAAAGCATCCCATATTTATCATTTGAATACATAAGTACAACTTCAGCCTCTTCCATCATCTTGGTTCTATCCCTAGAACCCTCAGGAATGTCCCCATCCATTCCTCCATCATAGGAATAAACTTATACCATAGCATATGGGATTCCCCTCATACATCACATCAGTCATCCCAAACTCACATCACAATACAAGACTCACCTCCAAAGAACCCATAAGGAAGAAAACAAACAAGCATATTAAACATGTAAAATTGTCCGTAAATCAATACATTTATCCTTCACGTGAAAATGGGGTATCACGACCCCCAATATAAGGCATTCATCCTTTATAAACAAATAATCACTCTCAACCCCAAGGATTTAGCTTTATCAAAACAACAAACTTTAAATCCATATTGAATTAACCAATTCATTATTCATGGATTATAACTATATAAAACTATGGCATCTGAAAAAACAATCTTTTAAACTATTCATACATGCTTTATATCGTTTTACAACTTTAACAAGATTCAAAGAACAAAAATTCATCAACATTCCTTTTTAATCTAATTAACATCAACAAGAATTATATCTTCAATTTCTTAATCAATTCCATTAAGTTTAATAAAAATTCAATTAAACATGCAATTAGCATCAATTTTATTACCATAAAATTATTAGATACATAGGATTTATTAAACATTCCTCCTCTTTAATTCTTAATTTTATTCCAAAAAAATTTCTAGATTTGTGTTCCATACAAATTTCATTAATTAGAAATGTTAATCCAAGCATAATAAAATATTCTAAAAATTATAAAATAGATATAACACTATATAGTAAATCAAGAGGTAAACTGTTATCATGGTGGAAACTAACAAAATGTGATCACTAAACCTAAACCAAGTTCATATTTAATTTGGTTTAATATTTATTAGGTCAATTACACAACCTTACAAAGGGATAAACCATGGTCAAATTATGATTTCACATAAATGAATAGGAGAATCAAGGAATCCCCTAACTCAAACATCCAATATTATTCAAATGGAAGAAAAATTCAATTGATGATTTCTTATCACCACTCCCACAAGAAAATGCTTCACTCTAAGGATGAAACCCCTCAAAAGTTTAAAGTGATTGAAACTACTATGCAATAGCCACCTATTCCAAAAGATAGAATTCCACCAGGAAGGGAAAAAATTGTAACCAACCTCCACAACTCAATAATCCCTATAAAGGAAGTAACAACTTAGAGATCCCTGTACCTCAACAAGGCATTCCATTCCTCAAAACCTTGGCCTATGACAAAGCCCATGGTTTCATGATGAAACCCTGAATAAAATGGAGTTTTCACCCTTCCTAACCCCTAACATCCCTATGAACACTTTGAAACCTATTCCAGGGGCCTCCAAAACTCAAAATCACAAAGGAAAATATATCATGATCTAGGTCATTACATTAGATACCTCTCAAACCATTATCATCCTAGATAATTTAAAACCACACACAAAGATAAAGAATAAAAAAGGGGTCATCCGACTAACCACCTTATAATATATGTATCATGTATCTCTCTATCATATGTGATTAACCACCTCATTTAGATAAAAAAAGTTAAAACAATTAAGTAGAAACAACTAGCTCCTAACACTTTCTTGGGGGATATACCTCTCAAATGATAGTAAGGCCACCATAATCCAAAAGAGAAAACAATATCATAAACTAGAAAATATCCAGTTCCAAAAAAAGAAACATTATAAGAGAAGAGGTAATCAAAAAATAGCTCATGTTACTAAGCACATATATGTGAATCATGTTCCCATATAATCTCTTCCATGCCAATGTGTCACCAAAGGTCATAAACCAAGGTAATAAAATTCCCATGAAACACCTTATTCTAGCAGTCTGAGATCCCCACATGTCCCTCCTCAAAATTCAAATCATCATTTACATAATTCTCTCTCCAATCAATGATGTGATAGGTAGAAACAGTAGAGCTACGACAAGTGAAAAACATCATATATCAATCTCGTCTATGGGGGGAAGTGTTATATTGTATGCCATAGCTCACACTCAATCCAACACCGTGAAAGTACCAACAAAATGAGGAGAAAAATTACTCCCTTGATAAAACCTTCACTGTGCATGTTGGGTAGTCACCTTCAGGGACACATGATATCCAACATCAAATTCCAAAGGACTTCTCCTATGATAGGTATAGGATGTTTTATGATATTTCACTACTTTTATCTTCTCAGGAATCACCTTAACCATATTCTTCAATCTCTACAATAGAATCATCCTAAGAACTGTTTACTCTATGATCCCAACCCAACATAATGGAAATGGTATGATTGGTCGTAGAAAGATTTAAATGGTGTCCTACCAATGGTAGAGTGAAAATTATTATTCTAAGGAAACTCTACCAAGGGTAGGTGCCTCATTTGTGAACCTCCAAAATATAAGACACAAGAACACATCATTCCTTCAAGTGTGTGGATTATTTTCTCTTTCTAACAATCCATATGTTGATGAAAAGTAGTGATAAGGAATAACTGAGAGAATAAAATCATGATGAAGACCTCTCCACACCCTAGAGGTAAAACAAGGATCATGATAACAGATGATCACCCATGGGAGTCATTGGAGTCTCACCACCTCCTTCAAATATTGGCTCAACAAAACCTCCATTAATCCTGATTCCTTGACATCTATAGAGTGGGATAATTTCATAAAATGATCCACTATTACCCATGTAGCATCAAATCCTCCCTGAGCTAGAGATAAACCAATAAAAATGACCATTGATATGTTAATATTACATACTCATTAATTATTTTAAATTACTCCTATATAATAATTGTCACTTAAAATGATTAATTTTAAATCAATTTTCATTATTTTATCATAAACATAAAAGAACAACAATTTTCGAGTTCATTTAATTAAACTACGGTGTAATGTTGTGATCATATCATTCAACGTACAAATTAAAATAATTTGATATTCTTTTTTAGTGTTCTTGAGTAAAAATAAACCATATATTTATAAGGTATATTTGGCCTATTTTTTAATCTTATGTTTAATATAGACCACACAATAAGGCCCAATAAATGTATTGAGAAAACTGGACCAACCATGAAGATAGAATTTATAGGCTCAATCCAAAAGGAAAAACTTTATGAACCTCCATAATATATTCCTTATAATTCAAATTAATCATGGATAAAAATTTCACAGCCAAAATGAACCAATAAGTGGGACAATGGATTTATTAAAGTCCATATCACCATTCTGTCCAGGATTGAAAAGCAGCACACAATCCTTGAATTTTCTGCTGATATAGACATCCAATTGAGCTGATATTTTTCAGTATGAAATTCAAGATATATCCTACCAACATTTTAAACTAAATGATTCATATTTAATGGAATATTTATAGACATATATTAATTCACATTTAGAAAAATGAAAAGTTCCAAACAAAAATGGATAGGAGTATATTGTTAACTAAAAAAACCATAACATTGGATAAAAAGTCCAATGTACACCAAATTTGGTGGGTGTACATCCAACATAAATATATAAAACTTTTTATAAATATATTTCTCCATATTAGGCTATATGAATTATAAAATTGTAACGATAGGTGGATGGGCAGGTTTAGGATGCAAACATTCCACCACCTTGGGTTATAAATGTATCCCCCTCTTTTACTTGTAAGGGTTTGGAATTTTATAACGGATGAGGATACATAGGCACAAAAAAACCTAAAATAATTCATGTGATTAACTTCTAAATTCAATTTTTCACTTGAGATATCGTTCTTCCACTCATTTTTTTAATGTTATTCTCTGTTCGTTTTCATTAGTAATCTTGTAAGTGTTTTGTTGTAATTTTTTTAAATGTTAATGAAATATTATTAATCATCTCTTATTCTCATTTACCTTATATAGTTTAATATCAAATTTCTTAAAATTTCTTAAATCAAGGCAAAAACCATTCCCTTTTTTCTCTTTCTCATTCAATCAAAAGTGTGTTTTAATTCTTTTCATCATTCATGTGTATGTTTGGCACAAAACACTTTTATTATCCCATTATTTTTATTCAATTTTTAATTAATCACCATAGAAACATATTATCATATTATTAACCAACCAAAGAGATTACAAAAATCTCTAATTGGGTTGAATCATTATTTATGGATGTTAATTCATTGATATCTTTCTCTCATTTAAAAATTATTTGAATTAATATTGTGTACGTCAAATAAAATATGTTCTGGAATAATGACGTATTTGTGACATGTGGATTCCATAGATTATTGGAAACAAAAATATAAATCGGTTCATGAAATAATGAACCTTTTATCAATGAGATTTCATAATGATTATAACCCTAGTTAAAGATTGGATTAAATCCAAAACAATAGGGAGTTCGGATTGAAATCACCTCGTGAAGTTGATGTTAATTTAATAAAAAGTTTTCCAAAGCTCAAAGATATCAAAATATTAAATCCCTAATGATGAAATCACCCCAATCATTATTAAATTTTTAATTCAAACTCTATCAACTAATCAATCTAATTAATCTCTAAAAACAAACCCCCCCCCCATTCCAAAGACAAAACATAGAAACAATGGACTCTAAAATTTGAACCATTACCAAGGATTCAACTTGAGTACTTCTATACACATTAGCAAAGCATTGGAATTTTGAATGGTTCATAGGAAACAATTGGACACACATCAAACAGAACCATTTCTAGGGATAGTGAAACTTATATTCGGTAGTTTTCTTGATTTTTGAAAAATAAAACCAAAAATTATCGTTAAAAATTATCTAATAAAACCCAAAAAAATGGTCTTCTCATACTTTCAAAATTTCTTTGAATGCCTCATAGCCTTGCAAAAACATTCATCAGATATTTTTGACCCATAAATCGAGCGAACACTTCACTAACTTATGAGGAATATTAGGCACAATAAAAACAATAAAGAACTATTAATTTCCCATCTAATATTTCTAGATATGTCCAGTACAATTTGATAAACCATAAAAGGTCTCATTTCCCATGATATGAATTACCAACACCGTGGTATTCAATATCCAAATATTAAGACTGATTTTGAACTCAAATGAGGTTTGATTGATATTATACTTCATTTCCACAGGCTATCCAGTGAGGATCCACATATTTATCTAAAAAAGTTACAAGTGGTGTACTCTACCATGAAACTTCAAGGGGTTTCTAAAGAACAAATCAAACTTTGAGCATTCCCTATCTCCCTAGCTAACTTTAACAATTAATGGATCTACTAACTCCCTCCTGGTTCTATAACCATATGGAATTATATGAGGTGACACTTCTTAGAGAGATTCTTTCCTTCTTCTTATACTTATTGTATCCTAAATAAAATAAGTGGAATCCATAAATTTTCTAATTAATCACTTCATGAGTATTGGGAGATGTTAAAAATATAGTAGAAACCTCCCCACATCATCAAATCTCTAACAAAATCTTGATCCAATACTTCTCTGAGGGTTTATTATCTATGGAGCGAACTCTCATTGATTTCTCAAGTGGTGGTGCTCTTATTGAAACAACTCCTACAACTACATGAGATCTCAGAAGAAATATGGATGAAAACACACTGCAATTCCATACTCGATCAAATGCTCAATTCAATACAATTCCTATAGAATTGATCATATAGCCCAATAATATGACTACTTGGATGAGTGAACTCACAAATATTGTGAGACAACTAGTTGTGGATTCCAAATTGCCAACCTCATATTATCCAAAATATCTATTCCCTAGACCTATTAATAATTGTAGAATTTGTAGCTCACCAGCTCATCCAATAGACACATTTCCATAGCTTCAATATGAACTATAAAATTCTTCTAGTCCAATAGATATCTATTAAGTATATGCTCAAACTAAAACAAACCCACAACAATTAGATCAGTTCATTAGAAACATCAACTAGCCTCACTTTGAGTTATTCTCTTCTACCTTTAACCTAATCATGAGGTACTGTTATCCCAATTCTCATTCCCCTTAGTTACCTCCTCAAAATGAAAACCAATTCCAATATGGTCAAGGTGGTGGTAACTTCCAACAACCTTATCCTTTTTTTCTTCAACCTCAAATTATCAAACCTCCACTTACTCCTACAATATTTCATTATCCAAATGACCCTTCCCAATTACCAACTGAATACAAGAAATTTCACAAGAACCAATATCAAGGTAATACAAAAGCATTTCATGCCTCTTCTTTCAAACAACCATGGGAAAGCATTTTGGAAGATCTTACCTCATTCCCTCATTCTATTCTTAAATGCATCGAAACCCAAATTGGTCAACTTTTATCCCACCTTAGCCAACAACAACCAACCAATTATTCCTAACACACATCTCAAACATTTTCCAACCCCATGAGAAATGTAAGTTCAATTCCACTTCTATCTAGATAGAAGATTTCTATGCCTCGTGATGAATCCTCTCATTTCCCATTAAACATTGAACATGAAAAAGAAAAGATAAAAATCTAGAAAAAGAACATGAATCCACTACCTTACCTCCTTCTATTCCTATAAATAACCCACTTTCTTTTCCTGACGCTATCTTTAATACAAGGATTTTATTTGAACCCGATCCAGAAATGCTTGACATCTTTAGATGTGTTTAAGTCAAAATTTCCCTCTTAGATGTCATCAAACAAATCCCTAAGTATGAAAATTTTCTTAAGGAATTGTTCACCCATAAGAGACAACCTAAGACCATTGATAATGTTTCAACCAAGAAGTCCATACCCATGAAGTGAAATAATCCAAGGAACTTTACAGTTCCATGCCATATAGGTAGTTACAACTTTGATTATGCACTCATAGACTTAGAAGCCTCGAACAATTTCATTCCCAAATCCACCTTCTTCTACCTTGGTCTATGTCCCTTACACCTAATAGGTGTTGTCATCCTATTATCCAATCAAGGCACAACTAGCCTTGAGGGAATAATTGAGGATATACTCATCCAAGTTAATGATATTATCTTCCCAGGTGATTTATATGTCCTTGACATGGAAGGTGAGATGAAATCTTCTCGATCTACCATAATTCTTGGAATACCATTATATCTAATAATAAGAACTAATATTTTTGTCTATGTGGGAATCTTATCCATGTAATTTGGTGTCCAACTTTTCAATTTCAATATCTTTCAAGCGATGTGGTACCTATCAGATTGATATCCATCAAGGGTTTTTTTCTATGCTTGGTATTCAAATTGAGGAATGATGTTATGCATCGAGGGTTTTTATGCCTCAAGATGATATTTTTACCATTATTAACCAAGTCATAAATAGGTATGTTGATTTTGATATCTCATTCATAGACTCCATTAATATAAAATATCTTGAAAACTCTTTGGAATCCCATATCACCTCTAATCTTCATTACTCCAACTTGGATAGGAATGAGGATAGTGAACTAGTTTACTCATTTATTGATTCAGGTTAGATTATCCAACATTTATTATTTCCTATCCATGATTCTGAAAGTTCACTTATATGTGAGATGAGCCCTAATCCAATGTTCTTATCGTTTCCCAATGGCATTGATTTTTGGGAGATTTAATTGATCACTAGTGAGGTTGCAATTGACCATTCTTTTGAAAACAACATTGATATTAATGATCTGGAAAAAATTATTAAGTATCATGTCACCTGTGATCCTCATTTCTTCACATTGGAATGAGATGAAAAAATGAGTTTAAAACAACAGGGATCTCATACTTTGATTTCATATTTTCTGAACCACAAATAAACGTACCATAAAAATTGAAGCATCTTTGTGAATTTCTAAGAATATAAAAACAACCCTTGATTGTCACCATTATTCCTAAAGTTGAAGACCAAAGGGAGGATACCCACATTCTATTTACACCCCCTTTAAATTTCAAGAACAACAACAAGGACGGGAAGAAATTATCCAATATAAAAGCAGGCCTCCCAAAGGAGATTGTTTTCTGGAATCACATTAGAGTTGAGAAAATATGGTTTCCATCACCAAACGATGGGTAGTCCACTAAAAATGATCATCTGTAGAAAAAAATAACACAGTTCTTATTAGTAGGAACCCCAATTTTTCTTTTAATTTTATTAAATTTTAATTACTTTTTAGTTTTTAATTTAATGGATAGTGATTTTTTTTATTGTCTTTTAGGAAATATTCATTATTTAAAGCATCACCAAAGTGAAAACATGCCCTAGGAACCACAAAAAATTCCACTTAACCACCTTTGGATTGAGATGATGACCCACAAAATCTAATCTAGGGGGAACCTCTTTCCCTTTAACTCCATCTCCCTTACTCTATCTCTCTCTCTCTTTCTCTTTTCTTTCTCTCTCATTTTTACTTTTTTTTAAACTATTTTCATTAAAAAAATTTACCTATTTCTATGTTGTGTGGGTTTTTATTTTAAAAAAAATAAAAAACTAAAAAAATACAAAAATTCAAATAATTAAAAGTTTCCAAATTACTCACCATTAAAATTTAAAATATTTTTCCAACATTTTTGTGGAGTCCAGTGACTTGTTTTCGTGTCAATCATTTTATTATTTTTGTTATAAATTTGGATAAAAAATTTTATATAAAGAATTATAAATTTGGAATGCTCAATGATTGATTTGTAAATTTATTCTTCCCTAACTGTGAGGAAAAAATTAAACTTTCATGCCAATGACACCTATATCCATCTTTTAAAAAATTTTGTTTTTCACCCCCGATTGTGAGTCTTGATTTTATGGACCTTCAATCTGAATTTCCTACTTTGGTGTATATTAATATGATAGAGGAATTTTTTGAACCACATGAGAAATAAAATTGCAAAATATTCTCCCATTAATCTTACATTAAACCTTATTTTGAAATCCCATTTAATCATATGAATACATTATTTATAGAGGCATTAAAATCCCAATACCTTATCCCACCTAACATCTACATGTATTTTCAATGCATAATTTATTGAAATTTATGTTTGGGGGGAATGGATTTCATTTTGGGTCTCATTTTCTTATTTTCAACGTGTCATCATAATCTTGTGTTCAATCATCTATTTAATTGTGGGGGATAGGTTTTATTTTGGTGATTTTTTGGAATGGATTAATATTTATATAATTTTTTAAATGTTATTGAAAAGTTTTCAAAAAATAAAAAAAAATAAAAAAGTAATGGGTTGTGTCTTGGGCTGGTCAGAAATCAATATTTCTCAATCATTGATATTGATATAAATATTAAAATTAGTATCTTGAGGACATAAACAATGGTTTGGGAGATTAGTGTGATATCTATTTGAAAAACAACTTTAGAAAAAAATGAAAGGTATAAGAAAAAAAGAACACTTCAATCATATTTTCTTGTGTCATTGGGAGATATTTTATTTTTTGTACATAATTTATTATATCAACTCTTTATAATTTTTCTCCCTATTTTTTCTTCCTTAAAAGATTATTTCACTTGTAAATATGTACTTCAATTTCCTTCCATGTTTCACCTCAAAAAAAATTGTGCATAGATTTTTCCATGTTAGTGTTTACCCCTATTTTCCACTCTTTTGGACATTATATACCAAACATCCCATATCCGTTTAAAAACACCTAAAAATACCTATTTATTATTTTACACATTAGTATATGTAATGAAAGCTGAATCTCATAAAAACACTTATATTATAACTTTCTTTTGGGGAATGAGTGAACCTCTATAATAAAATTTTATCATCTTGAGAGGAGTGGGTAATGAGTGCCCACATTTTCCATTTTTAACTTTTATCCTGAAAAATGAATTTCTTTATGAACATTATTTCTATAAAAATTTGTGGTTGAATTAATTATGGATGAGTGAACTATTCTCGACACCCTTTATTAAGCAAAACAAAATTTAAATATTTGTTGGTGAGTAAAAATGATTTAATTATGTTTTTATTTAATGTACATGAAGAAATAAACAAGACTTTGTATGGTTTATTTGATATTAAATATTCATTCATCATATGAAATTACTCCCATCATATAATTGTCACTTAAAATGATTAATTTTCAATAAATTTTCATGTATTGATCATAAACACATAAGAATAGAATTGTATGAGTTCATTTAATTAATCAACAGTTTAATGTATTGATAATATATTTCAAAATACTAATAAAAATAAGGATATTATTACTTTTTAGTGTTCTTGATTAAAATTAAAACATATAATTAGAACGTATCTTGGGAAAATTTAGAAATTTTAAGGGTCATATGGACCACACAATAAGGCCCAACAAATTTGTTGAGAAAACTGGAAAATCCATGTAGATATAATTTCTATGCTCAATCCAGAAGAAAAAAAATTATTAAACTTCATAATATGTTCTTGATTATTCCGATGAATCATGTATAAAAAATTCATGTTCCAAATAAACCAATGAAGGTCACAATTAATTCATGAAATTCAATCCCACCATTCCGTCTGATATTTAAAAGCAACACACAATCCTTGACTTTTCCCCTGATATATACATCAAGTTGAGCAGATATTTTTCATTTTTAATGGAAATATATATACTCCCAAATTTTTAGATGAAATTTTTTCGATTTAAGGGTATATTTATAGACATAAATTCATTCACATTTAGACTAGGGAAAAGTTCAAAATGAAAATGGACAAGAGTACATTGTTTACTAAAACAACCATAATATTGGCTAAAAAATACCAATGGACTAAAACATTAGAGGTTGTACTTCCAACATCCAAATATAAAACTTTTATGAAGAATATGTCTAAATATATTTTTGTATGAATTTTAAATTTTGATAGACAAGTGGAAGATAGTTTTGGAATGCAAAAAGTCTACCACCTTGGGAAATAAATGCATCCCCCTATTCTCCTTACAAGGGGTTGGAATTTCAGAATATTTAAGGATATATTGGAAAGACCGAATCCTTTCCAAAGGCCTTGGGTGACCTTAAAAAATCTGGTTTTCACTTGAGATACACTTCTATCTCTCTTTGTTTTCATGTTATTTTTCATTCTTTTTCATTAGTAATCTTGTAAGTGTTTTGTTGTATTTTTTTTAAATGTTACTGAAATTTTATTCATCGTATCTTATTCTCATGTACCTCATGTAATTTTATATTAATGTTATTAAAATTGATTAAATCATGTTAAAACCCAAACCCTTCTTTCTCTTTCTCATTCAATCTAATGTGCATTTTACTTCTCTTCACCTTTCGCGTGTGTATTCGGTGCACAAATCTTTTTTTACCCCCTTATTTTTATTATATTTTTAATTAATAACTATAAACACATATTAATTTATTATTAAACACCCAAATATGTTAGTAAATATCTCATTTTTGTGAGTCATAATTTTTGTATGTTAAGTGATTGAGAGCTTTCACTTGTTTAAACATTCATTGAATTAATATTGTGTATGTAAAATAAAATAAGTTATGGATTGATGAAAAATTTGTGATGTGGGGATTAAATCGATTATTAGAAAAAAAAATATACTTGGGTTCATAAAATATTGAACCTTATCTCAATGTTATTTGATAATTGTTAGAACCCTAGTTATGGCTTGGATTAAATCCAAAATAATCGTGACATCTGATCGAAATCACCTCGTGAAGTAGATGTTAATTTAATGAAAAGTATTTAAAATCTCAATGATATCACAATATTAAATCCATAATGATTAAATCACCCCAATAATTATTAAATTGTTGGATCAAAATCAATCAATTAATCAACCTAATTAAGCATTACAAATAAACCCCCCATTCAAAAGACAAAACATAAAAACAATTGACTCTAAAATATGAATCATCATCAAGGATTTGATATGAGTGTCTCTATAAACATTATAATAGCATCATAACATTTAATGGTTAATATAATACATTAATTCATGATTTATATGTCATCTCACTTCCACTTAGTAATATATAATGGCTAGATAAAACCACTAGGAACATAATGTCTGACCTTCACCTTATAAAATACCAAACATAGGGACACAAATTATTCATCTATGTGCTTCAACCCAGGACACCAAAAATACCCTCTCAGAGCACTATATATATTTATTTCTACATGGTAAAATGATAAGGGTGAGATATAGAACTCAGGAATAATCATCTCATGTAATGCAAAATTGATGAAAAGCCTTCCCTTGAACAACACTCGATGTTGTTCATCCTTAGGACAACCATCAGGGGCATCACCAAAAACCACTCGGTCTCTCCAAACCACCACCTCAGAATCCCCCCATTGGGACTCCTACACCTACTACAATAAATAAGACTTCACTTTCATCTGCAAAAGACATCTTCTTTCTCTAACCTCTCTTATATCTACATGAATTATTGAGATCTCTACCATCACTCTCCAATAATCTCAATCTTCACACACAACATCACTGCGTGAATTCTTGATCAGTACATCAGCAACAACATTACCCTTTCTTGATGTATAAAAAATATAAAAATCATAATCCTTTAATAATTTCATACACCATCAATTTTACATGTTTAATTTATTCTAGGATAATTCATACCATAGGCTCTTATGATCGGTAAAATCCACGACTCTGTGATTATATAGTGTCTCCAAAACCTTAATGAAAATGAAACATACACTAATTTAAGATAATAGTTGTCATAGTAACACTCATGGGGACATAATGAATCTATCCCATATAAAATAACTGATCCCTATTTCATCAAAAAAAAACAAAGAACAATATGTGAAGAATCGTATAAAACCTTGAATGGAACTCCCTATGATGGAAAATAAAGGACTAGAGAACTAACCAACATCTCTTCCAGGTACGCAAAATCCACCTAAAACTAGTCATTCTATAAGAATGTCTGATCATTCTTGGTCAAGGATATAAAGGGAGTCAAAATCTAAGATAATTATTCTATGAACATATTATAATAAACTTCAAGAACAAGGAAACTTTACACCTCTACTATTGTCTTGGGGTCTCCCCAGTAAATGATTACATCGATCTTTTGAAGGACTCGGATCTAATCCATGCAGGGACACAAAATTATCTAATAAATTGACTTCACGATCCTATAAATCACGTCTCAACAACATCCTGAACAATTAATGATGATGAAAAACTAAAAAAATATCACACATATGTTCTACATGCTCCTCCTCATATGTGGACTACACAAGGATTTCATTGATGAAACCACTAAGAACATTTTTAGAAACTCTCTAAAAACTATGTTTATCAAGCTCATGAACATGGTTAGAGTTTTTATCACACTGAACGACATTACAATGAACTCATAATTCCCATGATGACATCAAAAAGTGTTATTAGAATATCTTCATCATTCACATGCATATTATGATATGATAAACATAGATAGACCTTTGAGAACCAACTAACTACTTTCATGTGATCAAATAATTCATCATTTTGTAGAAGATGATAGAGGTTCTTCACTGTCACCTGGTTCAAGTGATTATTATCAATATGAAGGGATAAAATGTAATCATAAATCTTCATGAACGAAAATAGTGCACCCCAAGAAGACACACATAGCTGAACAAAAAAACACTACAACAGATCATTGAGATATACTCACTGATCTCACAAATTTGAAGGTGTCATCATATACAGTTACATTTTGATAAGAGAAATGTATGGATGTATCTCAATACCAAACATGATCTATCATAAAGGGGGGGATTCTATAATTTACTCAATAAAAACATGAGTTTACTCTTCGAAAACCTTAGGAAACACTGATGGATGAACCTTCAATGAACACATCAGCATCACATCCATTAAGAAGGAAAAGGAAAGAACACACCTATGACCCGTTTTTTGGTCTCTCTCACCAATGAACACTATTAGATGTCTATCGGCATCATATTACAAAAATTTACTCATGAATATTTCCCCAATATCCTTTACTGAATAAAAACATCAATTATAAGGATGAATTCATATAAATGTATCCATAAACATAGGAAGTCTCTCAAATAATGGTGTTTTCATAGAACTATCTCACAATCTCTACATACTTCATACATATAGTGTTGACCTCCAACAGGTGCAGTCAATTCCAAAGGAACCAAAAGCCTCTCCACCTCATGTCCCAAATCTTGGTAGACGTTAGGTTATATGAATGAGTGTGTCACTCTTGAATCAAACAAATAATTCACCCATCTAGAAAACAAGAAAATGGTACATTGAACGATGTATGGATCACCTAGTGCTGGAAACACTGGAGCATGAAGCTGACCAAGACTTGATCTATGGACTCTATTTCCTTGATAATGACCACCTTCATATCCATGATCTACTCTATGAGGATGAGGAGAATCTTGGGTATGTCCTCTATAAGACACATCTACACTCACCTGATCTCAAGCTAGAGTGTCTTACTACTTTTTCCTTGTATGAAACTTACACAATAGAGGAACCTGAAGTGGAACACCTAGAAAATACTAATTTCAAAGAAAGGTCAGGCACTCTCATCATTTATTACCATGGACTTCCTAATAGAATCTATATCTGATCCCTTGAAAAATACTTGATAGTTTCCACCCCTAAATAAAAAAGAAAATGAGGGTAGAGACCTACCACCAGGCATCCAAAGACACTTTTATCTTAGTTACTTGGAACCTCAAATCACATATCACCTTTATTAATAATCCCAATGACTCCCATCTCATGAAAATATATTTATTCCTATATTCTATTCAACAATATATTCTTTATCCAACACCGTAAGATATAAAGAAAAATGAACTATGAGAAATATAACTAGATCTCTAGATGAAAAGCCTCCTCAAAATTCCTCTCCCTAACATCATCGTTCAGTATAAGGTTTGAAGAATTTCAAAGATTTTCCCAGAAATAGATCATGAACTCTTATATGATGGAACTCCCTGGATAAAGGTTAATTAGCTCTTGGTGACTGATTGCCTTCATGGTCAAATAAATAAACTCTACTCAAAAAAGGTCCCTAAACTTCTCTGATAAGTCTATTGACTCCTCATAATCCTTGAGGAAGAAGATTCACTATTTCATCTCTGCCCCATAGAGCATCCTCATAGACAATGAAACCCAGTGATCCTTTTGAACATAAATCAAACTAAAATATCTCTTAACCTCCTTTAACAAGTTCACTGTGATAGAGTCTGAAATAGATCCCTCATACTTATTTTGAATCTAGAACTAAAACTCTTGGAGTTTCATCTTCCAATTTTCATCGTTATCAACCTATACTATGTGGTGATATATTGGAACATCCTATGGAACGTCTTTAGAGAAAACGTTTTCACGATTTTAACCTAGATCCATGCCTTCAAGAGGAACAAATGGTTAGAGACAACTAAACCTTTAAATGAAATTTTAACATTAAAAAGTTAATTATTTTAATTGTTCTTTTAAGGGTTACACTATCCCAAGGTTTACCCATTTCAAATGCAGGTGAAAAGAATAATAATGCATGATCCTTTCATAGGTATCTACCCTAAAACCAGTATCACTTTTTAGTAGGTTTGGTAAACTTAAAAGGTATGTACATCAGATCATAAGGTCCCTAAACACTCGGGTCTTAGCTGGACTCCCCTATTTATGTCACTTACTAAACATAGTTGACACGATTTCCCTACCAACCCATGAAGTATCACCTATGTATAACTCTAAATACAATATATCCCTCAACTTAAAGCCTTTCTTACCACTCTGTCACAACCCCCTCCCCCAAAATGTACCCCTACTAGGTTGGCATTGAGATAAGGGAGATGGTGACTATATGAGTCCTTCCTTTAGGAGGACATGGGTTAGTGACTAGCATCGATGGTATGTCATACATATTAATGGGAGGAATTTCCATCTAAAAAACATGTATAAGGGAGATATAATAAAGATACACTAATCAAATATTTCCCATAGAGATAAAATAAATCTCAAATGAATAAATATAATGTCATACATTGCTAAAACAATTGAAAAGAAAACATCAATTACCCAAAAGGTAAATTTGATGGTGACCATGAAGCCCAAATATCTCCTAGGAAACCATGTTCTAGTAATATATGGGACAATCTATAACCTTCTCTTTTTGGAGTTAAAAATAGTTTATAGATATGTGGGGTGAGCATAACAGTATACTCAAAAGGATCCTCCTCAAAGCATCAAACGAAAAATATAAAGAAATTGTAATAGATCCATGTGAACAAAAAAAGTGAAAATAACTCATCTCTTAAACATTTACACTATGTTCTCATCCTCACCATAGATAAATCTCACCAAGTATCACATAAAATAGATCATGTATTATATTAATAAACAATAAGGGAACCGACACTTCTACTTCCTTGCTAGTTTTCTGCTCTTCCATAATATCACATGTCTTGGTGGATTTCTCTCCAAAACAATCCATCATTAAGAATCCTAGTCTATAAACCAACACATTCACCCCATATATCACATCATCACATCCTTCCATTCATATATCCATATATAGTAACAAATTAGATTTTGGGATCTACCATAGCTTGTATGACATGTATCATACATCAGGTATTATACCTCAATCCATAATAAATCATACACTGAGTAAGGTAACTCAATACATCATATCCTATACATGTCATACATATAAAATTCATTTGAATACTCTATCAAGAGATATATGTGTGTGAAAAAACTACAAGTCATATATACCTCTAATCACATACAAGAGTAAGCTAACCATTGTGCATACAAGTGAAAAATACTACACAGAGAAGAGAGTGGGGTCTATGGGGGTAGTCATTCATCGATCCTCCCACTAGGATGTTGGGAAAAACACCCTCCCATAATACACTATGTGTCTATCACCCTAACTAGTATGGATCACATAGAATATGAAATCAAAAATAATATAAAATATATAATATAGCTCAGAACCACACTATGTGAGTAACTTAGTCCGAGTCTCAATTGTAGTTATCTTCGCTCGAATACCAAGATTCCACTTCTAGGGACTTGATATAATATAATCACACAATAATTTAAGAATACTTACATTAAATCAATTTTTCCTTTTTATCATTCGATTTATGTTTATTGATTCATTATCCATTAATTAATATTTTTCCTAATTACATTTCATAAACCATTAAAGTGAATTCCATTCCCTCTAGGCATAATCCAAATTGATTCCATGGTTTCAAATGAGTAGCATATCATTTTAATTCTAGAAACATCAATCTCATGGGTTAAGTCAGTTATTAAACATTATTAGAATTTCTATAATTCTAATTACTCTTTGAAATCATCCAAAGATATATACCACCAAGATAGATACAACCAAGAACATCCAGCTGCCTCAAGAAGGGGGGAATGGAATCTAGATAAACAAGAAACACAATCATATTTCCATTAAACTAATTCACACACAAGAAAGCATATCAGCATTATAAAAAAATGGGTAATCCCAGATTCAACCTATTCCTTCCTCTTGATGTTATCCCTAGCACCCTCATCCATATCCCCATGTATCCCTCCATCACAGGTGTCAATTACTACCACACCATCTAGGATTCCCTACCCATATCTCATTGGTCATCCCAAGCTCAGAAATCCTAGTCTCACATCACAACATAAGGCTCACATACATAGAACAAAAAATTAATCAAAAAAACAATCATAGTCAATAGAGAAAATTGGACCTACATAAATTCATTTGGCCTTCACATGAAAAATGACTCTCGTGACCCCCAACACAAGGCATCCCAACATTAAAAACAAATAGGCACTCCCGGCCCCAAGAATTTATCTTTATAAAAAAACCAATTTTTAGTCCATCATGAATTAACCAATTCATTATTTATAGGTTAAAACTATAAGAAACCTAAGTCATCTTCTAAAAAAATTTAATAAACTATTCAAACATCTATTCTAGCATTTTCTAACATTAACAAAATTTAAATAAAAAATAATTAACAGGAATTTTTAATATCATTAACATTAACAATAATTATGGATTCATGTCCTTAATAAATTCCATTAAAGGGAATAAAAACTCCAGTTAAACATGAAATTGTCATAAATTTTATTACCATCAAATTACAAGATATTCCAAATTTATTAAACATGCCTCTTGTTTAATTTTTAAGAAAATTACAATAAAATCAATGGATTTTAATTTTTTAACAATTCCAAAAATAAAAAATGATAATACAAGTATAAAAAACATGCTGAAAATCACAACATAAATAGATAATTATCATGTAAATAAATAGGTATATTGTTATCATGGTGGAAAGAAACAACATGTGGTTGTTAAACATAAACCAAGTTCATATTTAATCCTATTTAAATTTATTAATTTAATTTTACCTCTATCCAAAGGTCTAAATCATGGTAAATTTACTATTTTATGTAAATAAATAGGAGAAGTAAAGAATCCCCTACCTCAAACTTAAAAAATTCTTGAAATGAAAAGGGAACACCAATATGGATCTCTGATCACCTCTCCCATAAGAAGTTTCATCCCTCCAAGTACATCATTCCATAAAAACCCAATAAACTCCACTAGAAGTATGGGGAGGAACCTGCATAGCATGGAAAGAGGAAATGGGGGGAAATGAGATCAATCTAAGAAGAAATCGTGATAAAAAAGGTGGGAGAATTTACCTCAGATCACTATGGATCGAACACATGAAGTTGAGATCAATCCCTTTTTAAAGGGAATTCAAATCCTATTAAAAACCTACTCTTGGGAGCCTGATTTTTGAGAGCAATAAGTGGTCAAAATTGGTTTCATGGGACTATGAGGTATTTATAAGTAGACTAACAGAAGGAGGACCATGTTACAACCTCTGAGACCACACCTCAAACTACCTATACCCTGGCGTAGTGGGAGGATACCATGTATTAGAAATCATTCCAAACCTATGTTTGCGAGATCTATATCAATATTCTGTTAAATTTGATATGGGGAGATGATCTAGTTTTAATCACCATGATGTAGCTACCCCTCAAAAGGAAGAAGCTCCCAAAACTATTATGTTGCAGCTTCTTGTTCCATGTTGCAACCTCATGACACCCAAGAAGGATCTATGTTATATCAAAACTCCACGATAGAGCCACCCTTAAAAAGGTAGTAGCTGCCCCAATCTCCCCTATGCAGCAACATGTCTTTCCACACTATAGATCCTATGCCTATGACATAATACATGGATCCACATTGTATCCATGCCTAAAAAGGAAGTGTCACCCTTCCTAGCCTCTAGATTCCCTCTAAACACCTTGGAAACACCTCTAGGGGCCTCCAACACCAAAACTAAAAAACTACAATGTTTTCTGTTCCTGGGTTCTTGGATGAGATACCTCACAAAACATTCTTATTGTCAGGAATTTAAAAACCACACCAGGAGAAAATGATGAATAGGGGGTCATTTGAACAACCACCCCATGAGATACCTCTCATGAATCTCTACATCATATGAAATCAACCACATCACTCAGTGGAAACAACTACAAATCCACACAACATCTAAATGTATCTTATAAAACTCTTATGAGGGAGATACCTATCAAATGAGTGTTAGTCCCCCAAAAGAAACAATATAAAAACATCTCATAAATGCGAAAAGGTTCAAAATAATAATCATGAAATTTTATAAGAGAAGAGATAAATAAAAATAGCCCGGGTTTCTTAGCATGTATATGTGACTCAGGTTCCGATGTAATATCCTTCATGACACTATCATGATAAAGTAAAAAAACCAAGAGAACAACACACTCACACAACACCATCTTCTGATGGTCCTAGATCTACATAGGTCACTCCTTAAAGGTAGCATCATTTTCTACATCGATATCACCCCAATCAATGATGTGAGAGTCATCACGAAAGTAATGGAAGAGATATCACAGATGAAAAACATCATGTATCTAGCTCATCTGTATGGGAAGTGATATCTAATATGCCATGAATTATACTCGATCGACACCTCAAAAGGTCCAATAAACATTTGATAAATATTACTCCCATGAAAAAACCATTGATGGCCAAAATGATGAGTCACCTTTAGTAACACATGATCTCCAATATAAAATTACATAGGTCTCCTCCTATGATTAGTATAGGACTTATAACAGTCATATATTTCTTTCATCTCCGCAATAATTATTTAAACCATCTCTATCATGATCTACAATAGCTCTGGCCTGTGAATTAATGAATCCCCAACCCTAGTCCAACACAGAAGAGATCATAATGGTTCATCATAAAAAGATTCAAACAGCATTATACCAATATTTGAGTGAAAACTATCATTGTAATAAACCAAAACATATGATTGGTACCACATCCACAATACTCCAAACTCCTGGACATAAGAACACAACATATCTTCAAGATTCTGAATGGTCCACTCTGTTTGACCATCCATCTGCAGATCAAAAGCAGTGATAATGTATGACTAAGATCCAAAAGCACGATAATGACCTCTCCACACCCTGGAGGTAACATGAGGATCATGATTGGAGATGATCATATTTGGGAATCTGTGGAGTCTCACCAAATCCTCTGGATACTTCCTTAACAAAACCTCTACTAATCTCAACTATTTCACTACTATGAAGTGGGATTATTTCATCAAATGGTACACTATCGCCTATATATCATAAAAGTGTCCCTAAGATCAATATAAACTAGTAACAATGTCAATGGATATGTACTACCACATCTACTATTGATCATATAATGGGTGGAACAAACCATCGAGAACACGGTGCTCAACCTTCACCTTCTGGTAGACCAAACATTGGGACACGAACTATGTAACTATACACTTCAAACCAAGGAACCAAAACTTCCGTCTTATATCTTAGTACATCGTTTTTATACAAGGATGTACGGCTAAGGGTGAACTATAGAACTCCTGGAGAACCATCTCATACATCACAAAATGGATTAAAATCCTTCCCTAGAATAACACATCGTTTTATTCATCCTCACACCCACCCATAAGGGCATCAATACAAATAAACCGGTCACTCCAAGCCTCCACCTCAAAATCCCCAAGCTGGGACTCCTCCACCAAATGAACCAAAGATGACTACATTGTTAATTTTAATGGACAACCTATACCCCAAACCTATACCTTATCTATATTCATCACTGAGAGCTATTCCATCACTCTCTAAGATTATCTATATTCATACAAGAGTTCACTATGTGACTTACAAATTAGTTCATCAGCTGCAATATTACCCTTTCATGGTTTATATGAAATCTTGAAGTGTTAATCCTACATGAATTCCATCCAATATCGATGTCTCTTGTTTAAGTCATGTTGGTAGAGGACATACCGTAGACTCTTATGATTGGTAAAACCCACAAAATTTTTGTCGACTATGTAATGTCACCACAACTTAAAGGAAAATGTAACTACCTCAAACTCGAGACCATGGGTTTCATAATTATGCTTATGGGGATATAACTATCAAGACCCATAAGAACCTAAAAATCTTTATAACATTATAATACAGACCATACCAGGATGAGTAATGTCATAAGAAACCTCAAATGAAACTCCCTCTTTTTGTAAATAAAATAATGGAGTGCTAACCAACTTCTCCTTTAGGTACTCAAAAGAATCATGACACTAGTCATTCTACAAGAATTATCAATCCTTCATTGTAAAGGATATTAGAGGAGTTGTAATATGAGAGATGTCAGTTATGAAACTCCTATAATACCCTAAAATTCCAATGAAACCCCACACCTCTTCTACTGTATTAGGGGATTTCCAAGAAACAATTTTCTCGATCTTTGAAGGACTGCCAACTACTCCTTGATATGACACAACATGCCCCAATAAATATACTTCACAATCCCATAATTCACACTTTAATAACTTCCTCAAAATCTGTTGATGACAAAGAACTCCAAAAATGGCACACAAATTCTATCCATGATCATCCTGAAACATGGAATACTCAAGGATGCCATCGATGAAAAACACAAAAAACTTATCCAGAAACTCCCTAAACATTGTTTTCATCAGACCCATGAACATATATGAATATTTTGTCACACCAAATGAAATCACAATGAACTTTTAATTCCCTTGAAATCATTGGAATGTAGTATTCAGAATACCCTTATACTTTACCTTCATCTGATGATATCCTGACTGCAGATCAATATTTAAAGACCAACTATCTCCTTTTAGTTGATCGAATAAGTCATCAATATGAAAAAGAGGATAGAATTTATTCATGTTCACTAGGTAAAACTGATTATAATCGATAAAAAGGAAAAAAATTCATCAACCTTCTTCATGAACAAAACTGATTCATCCAAAGCTGACACACTCATCTGAACAAAACCCCACTACAAGATATCATCAAGCTATACTCATATCTCTCATAGCTCAAAAGGCTCCATGAAAAATGGAGAAATTGAGATGGGAGAAATTATAGGATGAAGAACAATCCCTAACAAGATCTTTCATCAAGAGAGAACCACTACAAATTCTTTAGGAAAAACATCAGTGTATTCTTCCACAACCATGTGAAACATCGATGGTTGAACCTCCAATGAACACAACATCAACTCATCCATCAAGGATGACAATGAAAAAATACACCACCAACCCATTTAAATGTCTCTCTCACCAATGAACACTGCTTTCTCTCCATATAAATCATATTAAACAAACATTTCCTCCTAAATAATTATATAATAGAACACACCAAAAATATCCATTCCATACCGAGGATGATATCATATATTTGTATCCATGAACATAATCATTCTCTCAAAGAGTAGTGCCACCCCAGCACTAGATCACTATCTCTACACACTTTGTACAGATAGTCTCAAACTCCAATAGCCATAGTCAACTCCAAGGACACTGGAAGTCTCTCCACCTCATGTCCCAAAGAATCGATGAAGGAAGGTGAAAACAACTAGTACATAGCTCTGGATTCAAACAAAGTATGAACCTATGTTGAAAAAAAATCAAAGGGTACCTTGAACAATGTCTGATTCACCAAATTAGATAAATAAAAAAGCATGAATTTGACCATGGGATACTTCAAAGCCTCTATAACTGTAATGATGTCCACCTCTATGGTCCCTCTCTTCTCTCTTAGGATGAGGAGCATCTCAAGGTATTCCTCTACCTACCCCCATCTCCTCTCTGATGATCTGAAGCTTGTGTATCCTACTGCTACTACCTTAGCTGAAACTACCAAAATGGAGGAACATGAAATGGAACACCTAGTGCACAATGAATTCATATAAAGGTCAGTCACTATCATTGTTGATGGCCTAAACATGCACAATAAAACCAAAAATCAGATCCCTTAGAAAATACATGATATATACCACCCAAAAAATGAGATGATGAGAGATGGGACCTACAAATGGATATCTAAAAACTCTTATTTAATAGAAATGAGGAACCTCATACAACAATTATACTCATGATGAATCCTAAAGACTCCCCTCTCATGAATATTTGAATATATTCATCCTCCCCTCAATAACATATTCACTAGCCAACACCTCATGATATCTCAAAAGCAATAATGGGGTGACCTAGAACTGGATCTATAAATGAAACGTCTCCTCAAAATGTATTTCCCAAGCTTTATAAAATGGTAGTAGGTATAAATCATATCAATGAAACTATTTTATCTCCAAGGAAAAATATCCACCACTTCCTCACTACCCCATGAAACATCATCAAATCCAATGAAACTCAACTCTCCTTTCAAGCATAGATAAATTCAAATCTATCTCATCCTCCTTTAATCATTACTCTATGTCTGAGTCCAAAATGGATACCTCATACTTATGAAGAGTGGAACTAAAACTATAAGAGTGTCCTTCTCTAACTTTCATCATCATCGACCTCTAATTTGTAGTTATCTACTAGAACATCCTATAGAACATCTTCAGTAAAAACTTGTAGTGTACATCGACCTGGAATCATACATGAAAGAAGAAAAAATGATTAAGGCCTCCTAAACCTAGAATATAGAGTATTTAATATCAATTAATTAATCATATTATTTATTATTTAAGGTTTAAGATATCTCCGGATCTACCCATTTCAAACATAGGCCCAAATAAGAATGATTCGCGATCCTTTCCTAGGTCTCTACCAAACAACTAGTATCACTTAATTTAGTAGGATCTGTAATCTTAATAGGTTTATGCATCATATGTAGGGATAATTAAATACTCATGTCTCAACCAATATCTCATGTTCACATTACTTACTAAAATTAGCTAACACTATTACCCTAACAACCCAGGCAGTCTCACATGTTTCTAACACCCTCTTATCCTATCACTCAACCTGAAGCCTTTGATACCACTCTGTCATAACCCCCTCCCCCCAAAGAGTACCCCTCCTAGGTCAGCAATGAGATAAGGGATATATTGACCACCCAATTACTACCTCTAGTAGGTCTTGGTTTGGTTAATAACACTGATTTTATATCATACATATTAATGGGAGGAATTACACTCTAAGAGAAATATGTAGAACAGAGAGATAAGATAGATACACCAATCGACTCTTAATCATAAAGATAAAATAAACCCCAAGTGCATACATGTAATTTTAGGTAGTACTAAAACAACTAAAATGAAAATTATATGTACAAAAAATGTAAACTTTATAGTGATCATGAAGCACAAAAATCTCCTAAAAACCACAAGCTAGTAATATCCAACCCAATCAAAAACCTTCTCCAGCTTACCTAAAAACGTTTTATATAAATTTGGGGTGAAAATAAAAATATATTTATTATGATCCTCTTCAGATCCACTCATGTAAAATATAAATAAATCATACTAAATCCTGATAAACAATAAGATAAACTAAATTTTTACTTAAACAGTTATACAAAGTTCCCAAACTCCCATGGATAACACTCTCTGAGAACTACATAAAAGAGATCATATATTATAATAATAAACCACAAGGTTACCCCACTACCATTTCCCCACTTGTTTCCCTCTCTGCCCCAACATTACACAACTTGAGCCATCTCTCTACAAAAGGAGGGTACTCAGAGACACCTGGTCTATGTACCACAACAAGAACCTCATGCATCACAAAATCCCAACCACATATCCATTTATGTTTACTATGTACTTTAAATGATCCACCATAACCCATATGACATGTATCATACATTGGGTATTATACATCAAGCCATCACAACCCATACACTGAGTAAGGTACCTCAAGCTATCACAACCTTTACATATCATACCTATATTATTCCTTTAAATGTTATATCCACAGATAAATGTATTTTAAATAACCTCAATACATCACCTCCCTCTACACATATGTATGTAGAAACAAAGAACCATTCATAGCATCACATAATACTACCAAGAGAAGATAACATGGATAGGGGTTATAGTCGATCATCCATCCTCCCACCAAGATGTTGGGGAAAACACTATCCTATGTTATAATATGTGTCTGTATCCATAACCCACATGGATTAGGTAGTGTATAAAATCAAAAACCATTCATGATATAATATAACTCACAACCATGCTATGAGCTTAACCTTGTCTAAGGATCCACTATAGCTATATTCACTTGGACACCTAGTTGCTACTGCTAGGGATTATATATCCTATAAGAACACAATCATTTAATAAGACTCACATAAAATTTATTACTTCCTTTTTATTATTCCATTTATTATAATTAATTCATTATAGATTAGTTAACATTATTCCAAATTACATTTCATAAACCATTAAAGTGAAGTTCATGTACTTCTGCAATAATCCAAATAGATTCCATGGTTTCTCAAGAGCAGCATCTCATTTTCATTCTAGAAACACCAACCCCATGGTTTAATTAATTCATAAAACGTTATAAAACATTCCAAAATTCCAAGTACTCTAGGAAAAAATCATAAGGTACCGCCAAGAGAGATATAACTAAGCACATCTAATTACCTAAAGCAGTGTGAAAAGGAATGAAGATAAATAAGAAACCCGACCATCTAACCATTAAATAGATTCACTAACAAGAAATTATATTAGATTTATCACATAAAAAGGTAATACCAGTATCATCCAATTCCATTATCCTAATTCCATCCCTGACACCCTCATGTATATCCTCATTCATCCTGTTATCATAGGAGTCAACTATTTTAGTACCATATGGGCTTCCCCACCCATAACTCATTGGTCATCCTAGGATCAGACATCCCAATATCACATCGCATAATAAGGATCACAAAGAGAGCACACAAAAGGTATAAAACAAACAATTATAGTGAATATGGTATCATGGACCTAAATCAAGGAATTTACCCGTCACATGAAAATGGTCTCCCATGGCCGCCAACATAAGGCATCCAGCCTTTATAAACAAACTGGAATTTGCATCCCCAAATATTTATATTTATCAAAATAATTGGTTTGTATTCCCTATTGAATTAACCATTTCATTATTCACAAGGTCCAACTATGGGAAACCTATGTCATCATCTAAAATATGTTATTAAACTAATCCAACATTCTTTATAGTATTTTCCATTTTTATCAATATTTAAAGAACTATGATTCATTAGCATGAGTTTTTAATATCACTAACATTAAAAATAACTATAGCTTAATATTATTAATCAACTCTATTAAATAGAAGAAAAAATTCATTTAAACATGCAATTTTAATGAGTCTCATTACCCTCAATTTACAAGATACACCAGATTTATTAAACATGGATCTTATTTAATTCTTAATAAAATAACAAAAAAATCAACTTTATGTTATTTACAAATTTAATTGTTTAAACATTTTATCTTAATCATAAAAAATTTATAACAAGAATATCATATATAGAACACTAACTAGTTAATCAAGAGAGAAGTCTTTATCATGGTCTAAAGCAAAAACATGCGATCTTTAAACAAAAACCATGTTCAGATTCAATCCTATTTGATATTTATTATATTAATTCCACCAACATCTAAAGGAATAAAACATGGTAAATTTATAATTTATCATAAATAAATAGAATAATATGTGAATCATCTACCTCTTACTTCAAGCATTCTTGAAATAGAAGGGGAACACCAACATAGATCTTTGACTACCTCTCATTTAATAAATTGCATCCCTTCAATTATTGTTTCCAAAAAAACATAGAAACTCCATCAGAAAGATAGATAGAAACCACCATAACATGGAAAGATAAAACATGAGTAAAAAGGATCAATCTAGGAATAACCCATTAGAAAAGTGTGGTAGAACATTCCTCAGATCCCTATGCATCAATCATGGGAATTCAGGATGAATCCCTATTCAAAGGATCTTAAAAGTCATTGAAAAAACTACCATAGGTCACCTAAGGTTTGAGAAAATTAAGTGGGAGAAATTTTATTTTGGGGTACTAGGGTTATTTGTAGGATACTAAATGATTAGGACTACAACATAGCCTCTAAGAACATACCTCAAACCACTTAGACCATGGATTATTGGGTAGAGAACATGCGACAACCAACCAATCAAACCCAAAATTTCAAGTTCCATGGGCATATCCTATAAAAGTGGATCTCTGGTTATGATTTAACCTTAAGCACCATGTCATATCTACCCCTAAAAATAAATAAGCACTTAAAACCACTATATCGTAGCCGCTTGTTCCACACCACATCCTCATGGCCACCAGGAAAGGCTTATTCCATAGCCAACCACCACAACATATTTTCCCCTAAAAAGGTAGTACCCTTGATAAGCACCCCTATAGTACAACATGTACCTCTATGAAATAGAACCTGACACACCAATGGGGCATCGTTAATTCCCTACGGGTCTAATAAAAATATAAAATTTATAAATACTCAAACAATTCTACCCAATTAATTAAATGTAGTAAAGAAGTTATTTGAGGTTAAACCCACAAATATGGTGAATTATTTTGATTAGGTTTTCAAAGGAATTAAAATTATTAAATTTTAGAAATTGGTGTAGAATGGATGGGTTTTATTGATTTTAATAAAACAAAATATCAAAAAAAAAGTTGATTCATTGGTTCTAAATTATATTTCAAAATAATTTATGGGTTTTAAAATTCTAGAGTTCATGTGTAATTGGATTTTATAAAATATGTTGACTAATACATGAGTGGTGTCAAAGTCAAGACAAGGGAGATCCAATTTTCATCGTATCTCGTTTTTTTACGTGGAAATCCCATATTTCCACTCATTTGGTAATTTAGGATTTCATTGAATCATGTTTTTATTAGTACCATTTCGAGACTTGATTCCCATAAATCTGATGATTACTATGCATCATTTAGGGTTTTTAGTTGTAAAATTTAAATGTTCCATTCAAATTCAAATACCAATGGTTATGAAAAACTTAAAATGGATTGGAAATTGATTGAAGAAATCATAGTAAACCAAATACATGAATAAAGGAAAAGAAATAAATCCAAAAAACCTTCCCCTTCTTTGAAATAAACCTAGAATAAGGTGGGGTTTCCCACTCGTCCAAGTGATGAGATAATAAGAGGGAAGGAAAGAAGAAAAATAAATCATAATGAAAATAGAGATGAAACTAGGGAGGACCTTGTATATTGTAGGTTCTCACTCCAAAATCTGGTCTCCAGGATCTCCTTCATAATAGTAGGTTATCCCTCTATTTATTAGGTCTATATGCTCTCGGGTCATAATGAATTACATAAAGGAATTTTCCAAAGGTGGTCACAGGTGGGTCTCAGGTTTTAAATCATGTAAAAATGAAGATACATCAAATATGTCCTTTTTAATCTCATCCAGACCTTTTTAAAGGATGTGTTATAATTACATGTTGTGTAATTATTCCACCAAAAGAACTGAAATCATGACATGAAGGCTTATGGATCATCGTCACTTATTTCACAATGTGACACATATGGTTCATTCCCCAAAACATGTGTACTTTAATTCTATATTTTTTCCTCCTCCCTGATGTGTCTCTATTTCACGACTTCTATTGGTTCATGATGTGTAATGTTGTTTTTTTTCTCAAAAAACCATTTCCCCAAAATTCTTTAGTTATGTTATTTTTAAGTGCTCTATGATCATCCTAAAAAAATAGATGTTGTATTATTTTATCCTTTAAATAAACTTTCAAAATAAGTTGCATCCAGAAAAATAAAGAAAACCCATAAGGTGCATAGGAATGTATTTTCAATTAAATAATTTAAATCAATGAATTTTAATATAAAGAAAATGCACTTACTAGAATACAAGATTGTGGTATAGCATATGGATCTATGCCACAACCTTTCATAAAAAGGTAGTGGAACCCTTCCTAGCCCCTACCTTCCCTCGAAACACCTCGAAACCTCTTAAAGGGGCCTCAAACACCAAAACTCACAAAGGAAAAGGCTACCTATATCCAGGTCCTTATACATGTATTCTCAATCTATTCCATGAAAGTAATGAACACATGACATGATTTTATTATTATTATAAAAATTATTATTATTCGTTTTTTTAAATAATAATTTAAAAAAGAAAAATGCAGAAAGAAAATTATAAAGTATCTACCCAAAATATCCTCACATATCCCACACCTAAAATGTTACACCTCATTATGATTCTATGAATTAATAATATGAACATTAAATTTATAATAAAAATTAGGACAAAAAACATAAATATGAGAGGTTAATAGGTATCCTTCTATTTTAAAGTGATGATAGACTCATTCAGTTTAATGACATTAATGATATATATGGGGAATCCCTCAAATTATTGATTCAACCACTTCCCATTAATTGTAAATTTACTTTAACTAGCCTCTTTTGTTACCTCCAATACACTATAAGAAATAACATAAGATACAACATAAGGTTCCAACGATCTGGAGTAAAACTTACTAGGAATCAATTTCAGCCATTAACTATAGAGAATGACGTTGCATCCTAAATGAAATTCCATTTTTTTATATCATTATATTATGAGTCACCTTTTATATTTTTTTAGATCAATGAGTTCTCATATGATGGTAATATAATATGCTTAAGCACTTGAATTTTCATCTTCCTTTGATCTCTAAATTTGGTTAAATCTATGATTCAATTCTTTATAGGAAAATATTCTCAATGCTCCCCCTATATGGGAATAAAACATTCTTTCCTAAAATTATATGGTAGGGGATATACCTATTCATGTTTTTAATGTAACCCTATAATCCCATATCTCATCATCTGATAATTTTCTTCAATACTTCATGTTTGGTTGCACAATTTTATCCAATATATAAATCAATTCATAATTGTAAACTTTGGCCTATCCATTTTTTTGGGGGTGATATGGTGTTGATTTTTTGTGTGTCACCTAATACTTCAAAATGAGGAAAGTAAAATTTTAGTTACAAAAATGTTACCCCTGCACACTGATGATATCCTTTGGTACTCTAAACCTACAAAAACCTTGATCCTTGGAAAAGGATACTATGATAAGAGAATCATAAATCTTGGTGGCCTTAGACTCTACCCATTTTCTAACATAATCAACAGGTAAAAGATTATAAAGGAAAAAAATGAGTAGGGAAATGAACCCAAAAAATCAATTCCCCATAAATCAAAATTCTAAAAGAATAATATGGGTTGTTGGGGTATCTTGTCTCTCTTAGAAAATTTTCTTGTGTGTTGGAAATAGGATAATGACTTAGAAATCACATGGGCATCATGAAACAAGTCAGGCCATTATATTGTAGAGTTTAATACATTTTTAGATCTCTTTTCTGGTTCAAAGTGTCCACCACAAGTAAGTGTATGAAAAAATTTCATAGTAGAATTAAACTCATGATCGGGCACACATCTCCTCATGAATATGTCACTATAATTTTTCCAATGTTAAGGATCATCCCATGCATAAAAACTAGATTTTATCTTCAATTTTTCAACATGGTGTTTCTTTAGGTCTATAGGAATTTCAAATGCAGCTAAGTAATTATCCAAATCATCATAACAAGGATATGTACCTAAGATGGAATAGGGATTATAATTTGGGAATGTTTCCAGATGTGTCACCTAGATTGGGGTATCATAATCCAACATGTGAGTGATCCTACTCAGGTGGTCAGCCACCGTGTTCTCTGACCCCTTATTATCCCTTATATTGATGTTAAACTATTGAAGAAGGATAATTCAACAAATAATTTGTTTCTTTGAATCTAGTTTCTTTAATTGTTACCTCAAATACTCATGATTAGAGAAAAACCCACTTTAGATCCAAATAAATAAGAAAAAAATATTTAATGAAAATATGACAGAAAGAAACACCTTTTACATTATGGTGTAATTTTATTGGGCTGAATCCAAGTTTCTCGATACATAATCACATTTGACCACCCTTCCACCCTCTATGATAATACTGCACTAACTGTGATGTTTGAATCATCACACATATCCTCAAAGGGGAGATCCCACCATAAGGGTTGTATGATTGGTGGTGTGGTGAGACATTTCATCAGATCATCAAAGGAACCCCTTCAAGAATCATCAAACACAAAACCAGAATCCTTTTGAAGTAATCACTATAAAGGGAGAGAAATGTTATGAAAATATATGATTAAGAATCTATATAAAAGCATTCATGGCCAAGGTAATATCTTACATCACGCACACATGAAGGGTATGGAAAGGATGAAATAATATCTTTTTTGGATCTATAAAACTCTATTCCATATTTTAACACTTCATTCCCTAATACAAGTCATGATTTACCATGAAATAACACTTATCAATGTTTAAAACTAGATTATTCTCAAAACAACAATGAAAACCATTTCTGAAACTAAAAAAATACTTTCATCAAATTAAGAACCATATATATTAAAATCATCCATAAATTACTACATTGAAGTCTCAATAGAATCTGAAAATATACTCACCATGCATCTATGAAAGGTACATGGGGTATTTCTAAGTCTAAATGGCATACTTTGGTAGTAAAATGTACTAAATGGACAAGTGAATGTCATCTTATCCTAATCTTTTAGATAAATAGGAACCTAAAAATAACTAAAAAATCCATCCAAGAAAAAATATTGTTTATTAAGTATCTCAATTATTTGTTCAATGAATTTTAGGGGGCAAATAGTCTTTGAAGGTGGATTGATTTAGTTTACTATAATCAATTTTCATGAACCAAATATTTTTTATCCTCATTGGAACTAACACATCTAACTCACTTATAAATAAAGTAACACCATGTTACTTAGGAACAACCTTAAAAAGACGAAACCACTAAGAATCTAAAAGGGGATAAATGATATCTGCCTCGGGATATTTTAAAACGTTTTGAACAACTTTCAAAAGAGTTGTATTAAGTCACATTTATGGTTGCCTTACTATTTTAGGTCCATCCTCCAAAATAATACTATACATGAAAATGGATGGTCTAATACCCACTATGTTAGTTAAGGTCTACCAAATTGCCCTACTATTCTCCCTAAAAATATTTTAATGTTTTTATTCATGTTTAAAGGGTGGATTTTTAGCAATTATAATAGGTATTATCTCACCACTCAACATGTATGATTATTTGAGATTTTTTGGTAATGGATTGAGCTCCAATTTGGGGGTGATAAATGTATGGATAAATCAGAAGAACTATAATATGTGAACAATGAACATCAATCCCATAATATATATCATTAAAATCATAGGATAATTTATCAAACACATCATCATACTCAATATCCATGTTATAATTAGAAAGAATAAGATTAGAATCAGAACATGAATCCACATAAAAATCAAATCCAAGAGAGTTTTGTTCATTATTTAGGTGCGGATATGATCTTAAACATTAGACTAGAGAAAATTCTAAAATCCAATGGGTTTTTACATGATGGTCCAAAATAGAAGATAACAAAATAAGAATGATCCTATAATGGGTACTTAATGGAATCTGTAACATTAAATCTCACAAATTCATCTCCAAACTCTGTGGAAATTGTACCTTAGGGAAATTCATAATTTTTTTTCAGTTTTTAGGAATTGTATGCCTAAGATAATGGAAGCATGAAAATTTACTTGATTTTCCTCCATTTTAAGAATATAGATTTTTATAGGAAAGATCATTTATCTTATCCAAAAAAGTGCATCCTCAAGGCCTACCACTGCAAATGGTGTAGATCAATTTTCCAATTTCACCACCACTCTTATTAAAACCAACTCACCAACCAATAAAGAAGAGAAAATAGATCAAGATTTTACATTTATGGAGGATCCCAAATCACATAAAGCATCAAGAAAGTATAACATCCCTATAGTTTATTGGATAGTAAATATAGAAAAATCCTTTCATTTTTAGGCATTGCTTGAGTTATTGTAATGAGTGCTGACACATTCCTTAAAATATTGATTATATCTTTTCCCATAAGAAAAATTTTTATTCGTAAAAAATTAAATTAAGAAATTGTCACACCATGGTATTTTGTTAATGGCCTCAAGAAGGGGGATGTTTAACTCAATACATTTTAATGTATCCAAAACTTCTTTTTTCATAACCACTATATCCATATTTTTGGAATGTGTGTATCTATTTATAAATGGAAGGGGTTTATGAGAAATATTGTCTATTTTCTTCTTACCTTTATCTTTATCATTTGGTTTATTAGACACCAGTGGTGGTAGTGGAATATCATTAGGCTTGGTGAATATTGGTAGACTGGAAGGAACACTTCACTCACCTATTTGATTCTCAATCTTCAATGTGATTGCACAAACATTCCCATTGGGATTAAAAGTGGGTTAGAGGGTGGTTTCTAGAGTTCATGTTTACCATTTCATGGTGGTCAGTTTCAATCATGATCATTTTCATCATTATCTCCCTCAACTTCATACCTTGACCCTACATCTCATTCAATATATAAAGAACAATTTGTTACAAAATATCATTAGTGTTAGAATCTACCTTTTGTTGGGGATTCCCTTATTTTTTACTTGTTGATTCTTGGGCTTCAAATATATTTTGGGGTTGTAAAAAACCCTGCTCGTAAGGGGGAGGTTTCGGGAAGTTTTATTCAAAAGGGTCTCTTTATTGTTCACTACTACAAATATGGTCTTTATCAGTGCTAGAAAAGCGCATTAATATTGCTAAAAAACATTTTTTTAATCGAGGCGAACATAAGGGGGTCCCTTTTATCAATGCTCATTAAAGCGATGATAAAGGGGGTCCTTTATCAGTGACTTTTTTAGAACTAATAAAAGTCATAAAAAAATAAAAAAATTAATTGAATTATATAACATGGGGAGGGGGCTTTTAACAGTGTTGGACCCCCTATCAGTGCTAGGCAGACCCCAGCCGAACACTCTCCTCCGCTGCCCTTCTCGCGCATTCACCACACGCGGGAACCTCCTTTCATCCACCCGAAATCGAACCTGTGACCTCCCCCTTGTGCGCCTGCACCTTTACCACTAAGGCATTTCATTTTTTTTCTCTATTTAATGATATATCAATTTATTTATATAAATATATATATAGTTATATTTATTCATATATTTATATAGATTCATATTAATATAAATATATTTAGTTATATTAAAACATATATATTTATTCATATATTAATATATATATATATATATTCATATATTAATATATATATATATATATATTCATATATTAATATATTAATATATATATATATAGTTATATTTATTTTTATATTAATATAGATTCATATTAATATAAATATATTTAGTTATATTAATACATATATATTTATTCATATATTAGTGTATATATATATATTAATTCGTATATTAATGTGTATATATATATATATTTATTTATATATTTTTAATAATAATTTTTTATCCATATATTTATTTGTATATTAATTTATATTTATAAGATTAGTTTTAAATACATTTATAAAATATGTTTTTTAAGTGTGTTTATAAAAAATAAATAATTAAATACATACATATATACAACACACACAGACACAAAGACACACACACACACACCCATATATATTTATGAATAAATACATATATGTATGTCTGTATTTGAAAAGCCATAGAATGTTCAAACAACCATAACTTCTAATCCAGAATCCCGTTTAAACTCCACAACCAATCAAATCGAAGAAAATGAAACAATTTTCGATATGATATGTGGTACAGGCCAAACGAACATCCAGATCAGAAGTTATACCTGTTTGAATGTTAACAAATTAGGGTATCCCGATTGAAAACTCAGTTTTATAGGACCTATATGCTTTTTTTGGCCTTTAAAAATGTGACGGAAGGTTCCCTTGGGTCCCTAGCACATAGATCTCATCACAGGCTTCGATTTGATATGATGTAGAGCTCAAACGGACTCCTGGATCAAAATTTATGGTCGTTTGAAGTTTTAGTTACATTTTCAACTTATTTTAGGTCTTTTATTAATTTTTTTTGATTTTTTGTGTCTTCAAATTTTCATTAAATGATTATTAATCGATGATAATTAGAAAAATATTAAATAATAATATTTTTTAAAATATTTTAATTCCATTTTCACTTAATTTATTATATATTAAATTTAATATTCTATTTATACTTATCTAAAACATATTTAAAAAATATATATTATATTTATATCAATATAAATTTACTCATATAACAATATTTTTTTTCATGATTTTCTTTTTGAATCCTAAAATTTATTAGCGCTAGGAAAAAGAGCTGATAAATCTCCCCTTTGTCAGTGCTACTAAAAAATTGATGCTATAGGGGTCCCCTTTATCAGTGCTAAAGAAAATCCTGATAAAGGGGGCCTTTATCAGCGCTAGAAAAAATGCTGATAAAGGGTCACTTTTTACAGTACTTTTTTTAGCGATGTTTAAAGTGCCCCTTTATCTGCACTCTTTTATAGCGCTAATAAAGGGCCCCCCTTCATCAGTGCTTTTTTTAGCACTGATAAAGGGTGGCACTGTGGAAACCCAGTTTTTTGGTAGTGGTTTTCCAGAGTCATACGCCATATCTGAGTGATATTTCCATCATTTATGTTATGTTGGTTTGAAATAATCAAACTTCTTTTGTAGGGATTTTTGCTGTTGTTGAAATGGTATCCTTGGGAATATTGTTTCTTAACCCATTGTCTCTTGATGTTGTGGGAAAAAATCTATTGGATGATCTGGTGTGGTAAAAATTCGACAAATATTCACTAGAGTGGGTGGATAATCTTTTTAATCCAAAGCTATAAGTCTCTCCATAGTGGTTAATTAGTCCAAATTAGTATTAATTAAATAATTTTCAAGAGAATATGGAATTACCCAATATAATACTCTTGTAGTAATTATACCTCAACTACTAAATTGTAGGGTTTTTTTACATCTTTCCAATTAATTCTTGAGCATCCATTAAGATTTTCTAAACCAATTATCCTCTTGGTGTAGTATCTTCCATGCTTTTATCCATGGGAGTGAGAACTTCATGGATGTTGAAGGTACTAGGGCATGAAAAAAATCCATTGGGATGGGGATTTAAAAAAATTTAATGTGAGGATTATGGAAATTTCATCTCCAGTGATCCATACCACATTAATGTCCAAGTATCTCATGTAAATTAAATAGAGGACAAAAATAAAATTGAAAACAAACCTTTTTTATCTGAATCCATGATCGACATATTCTTTTCTGTAGTCATCTTTTCTCTAAGGATTAATAAAAAATACCTCTAGATCATCCAAACATGCTTCAAAAACCTATTGGAGCATCGATCGTTGAATTTTGTGTGCTTGTGCAGAGATACAATGATTCATTCGGTGCCCATAAGGTCACTGCATCGATAATCCTTTGATGATAAAAGATAATCTCGATCTGATCACATGGATTGAGAGCATTACTCTCTAGAAAGAAGTAGTGGAGAGAGAGGCTATGAGGGATTCATAGTGAATTGTCATTGTGTGAGTGAATTTATCCTCCTATTTATAATGGATGCTCAAATACCTTGAAAGGGTTCCCTGACCCCTATTTATTAAACATCCACTAAATTAGTAATAAGTAATTAATTATTCCAAACTAAAATTCATCATAAATATTATTTATATTTTATCACATACCTCTAATTATGTGATAAACTGGATCCACTTAACTCGACTCGTAATTCCCTCTAATATTAAATGAACCTGGAATATGAAAATAATATTGGTTCAAATAATATTATTCATGTATTCACCAAACACATTGTGAATTTTTTTGATAAATAAATTCAACCCAATTATTAATTCCTTAAAAATATTGAATTTATTTATTTATCAATGATCAATAACCTGGACAACACTCAGACCCCATGGTGGGGCCACCACGCCCTATATACCAATTCACCAGATTTAGGTGGACTCTTGAATACACTATTGTGTGTGACCATATAGAACGTTATCTTGATATTAGTGAATAATATTCATAGACCATGGGAAAATTATAGCAACCCATCAGGCCCATAAAGTGATAACGAATAGCGATAGTAATGATAACCAACCTATGAACACACATTGTGTAATATATTATCTTTGTATTTAGATATCTCACAAATTGGGATGCACACTTGTGTCATCATCCTTTTCCTACATTATTGTTTATTCATATAACTATATGGATTTACCCTCTACTACCTTATCCAAGGACTTATGAAAGTACTACCATCCTAATCAACCAGGATCGAGATCTTCCTCAACTTAGAAGTGAAACAAATCTATCTTGATCATTCAACCAATGTTATACCACCAATTATGAACCAAACACATGCTACATCTCCATGATTTCAATATGAGGTTTTTTCCTTGAATCAAAGTATATGATCAAATGGAACACATTTATAATGATCTAAATTCAGGATACTAATACACATGTTCATAGATATGAACATCCAATGACACCAGAACATGTAGTGTTACAATTGGTGGGTCTGTACTCATGAACTCACCTACCAAAGATCACCAATTGACAACTTCATGAGAAGAAGCATCAATGCTTATGATCCCTCGGCACCTGATAGACAGACATCAATAGTGTCCAGTCAGTATGATGTATCTAGACCATATGACTTACATTTATTATTAATATCATAGAATCTTAGGGTTCTCATTATAGCATGTGATCTTCTATAACCTTTTGATATGATAATTAATCAATAGAAATTATCATTAAATAATGGAAATATAAATGTCTACACTATAATGGTAAATGTACATTAGGAAAACATTACTGTATATATAAAATGGTAATTGAAAATTATTATTTAATTGGGTCAAGGGAACCCACTATTACAACATAAGTATTAGATGATGAGTTTCTCACTGATTTAGTTATGTGGGGAGTTTTCACATAACTTCTTGAACCACTCCCAGTACACATACATTTCCTATCATTATTCTTTCTTGATTACAATAATATCCTTTTTAATTATTGTGGTCCTTGATGTTGTAAGGAATATCTATAAGAAAATAAGTTTCAAATTGTTCTAAGATTTAATATCTTCATGTTGTAGGTAATAAATCCAATCTTTTGTAGTTCCATCATGTTGGAATGGGAATTCCCATAATTTTATTTGGTCATTAGACACATTCTTTTATTTATAGGTTGATCAAACCACATTGAATACTTTTATATATATTTTTTTATCATCACTATAGAGGCCTTGAAATTTATAAAGAATGTGAATTAACCCAAATTCTAGTTCAATGTTGTAGCTGAGATCTGGAATGGAATGCATGTTGTAGATTATAAACATCAGGTGAAGCTAACTCTTGAATGGTTTTTTCAAGTTCATGGGAATTTTCATCCATTTTTTGAAAAGCATATTTTTTTGAGATGAGCTACCATGAT
The DNA here is from genome assembly GCA_963277665.1 of Viscum album. NCBI lineage: Eukaryota > Viridiplantae > Streptophyta > Magnoliopsida > Santalales > Viscaceae > Viscum > Viscum album. The sequence goes on from OY728123.1 coordinate 1,466,134,480, forward strand.
CACTACTATCATAATTTTGTAAGTAATGAAATGATGGAAATTAGACACTTACTAAATATTTATATGGTATAATTTGATCCTTTAATATTTTTTCAACCTTAAGTTCTAGTTCAAAATTAACATCATGGTCAAATCGTGACATCAATTAGAGAGATGAAATGAAATAAAAATAAGTAAATCATAATATCATAAAATGAGGTTTAAAATATTGGTATTAAAAGGAAGATGTGGGGAAGTAAGAATAAAAAATAATTAATAAAAGAATAACATAAAAAATTATAATGTTTAAGAAAGTACTTACTTAAAGTGGTTGAGAAAAACACTTTTATCCCCAACAACAGTTCCAATTTTATTAGAATTCTCACACATGCTCTCAAAAATATTAGTGATTGTAATAAACGTAGCACAAGGTCTGACCTTGTTCATCTATATTAAGGATAAATTGAGTTAAAAACCCCCAAAATTTAAAATGAAACAATTAAAGGAGAATAAAAGTCACTTCAAAATATAGGGGTTTTGGTTGAGTGATTTCCAAACAAAATGAAACAAAAGAAAAAACAAATACTTTGAAAACAAAAACATGAATGATTGTGATAAATCTATCTTATGATTTAATTAGTCATTAATAATTATCCTTTCATATGAAATTCATTAAATTATGATTCCCTAATTTTTTAAAAACTAAACCTATGAAAGAAAGCATAACCACAATCCCTAAGAGAACTTTAAGAGTTCTAATCATGGCACCCTTCTTTAATTTTAGTCCAAAATATAACTTATAAAATATGGAAAATTAGGATATCAACTTCACTATGGAAATTAGAATGTATTGAGGTTTTTTATTAGATTATAACCCTATAAATAAATCCCAATTTGATAATATTTGACAATTAATGTATCTCTCTAACTATTCACACAATCCAGACTTCATAGTCAATGTGTTAATCATTTGAGGGGTCTTAACTTTAAAAAAAATTAATTTCATTAACCATATTTCTATGAATTAAACTATGTATTTGGATTCAAAAATAATAATAGTATGTAAGATTAAGATCAACCACAAAAATAACTACTCTTCTATGGGAGGAATTATCATCATGAATACAATTTTAATAAGCAACAATTTGAATGGAAAACACCCAATCTCATATACACTTTTATTTTCCAGCATAAAAAAGAAAAATAAAAAGATTAAAAGAGAAAAACATAAAAGTTTTATTGAATAAAAATAGATGTTACAAGAATAAAAGTAGACAAACACTAAATAGATGCGGGATAAGAGTGCCATCTTAGAATAGATCTTTACAAAAAACATTACTTCTTCCAAGTGGATAAGGATTTTTCCTAGAACCAACCTTTTAAAATACATTTAATTATGTTAGATTAACCCTCTCAAATAGTGAAAATTTAATTTAAATAGAGTTTTTGAGGGTTAGGGTTTCAAATTTCAACAAGGGAACATGTAGAATTCTATAAAAATGGGTACTCTATCATGATATGACTTTTTTACCAATTTCTCATCACAAATATCCTTTGCACCAATTGAATTAAAAGTTTTTAATTCAATCCTATAAAAATTGGTAAAATTTAATCATATTTCATTAATAGATAAAAAATTTAAATCCCAAATAGTTAAGAAAAGACCAATATGTTGAATTTTCCCCATCTATACATTAATGTCCATTTTTTCCCTCAAAATGTGTAATCCTGCTTTCATGATCTCAATTATAAATGTATAAAAATTAGTGAATAATAATGTCAGAAACATTCACGTCAAAATTCTATAAATAGAAAATGTTTTGATAAAATTACAATGTCAAAATTAAAAGGGGAAATGCCCAATTTTCATGGAATTTTCAATTTCAAGATAGAAATAAATATTTCTATTAAATATTAAAATAGAGATAAATTTTGGTAAATTATATCAAATATAATCAAAAAATATTCAACAAAAACATGTTTTATCATTTTTTATTTTGGTTTGTTTTGTGTTCATGTTGAATATTTTGATTGGTTTTTTTGTTCAATAATTTCTTATTAAATATTTTGAGGTTATAAAAACTCATTTTAAAGTATTTTATAAATGATTAAATAGAGTCCATGTGTGTTGAATAATTATTTAAATTTTCGGAAAATTAAAAAATGAATTTTTATTTTACGAAACACTATAGTGGATGGCTTTTTTAAGTAGAGAGTTCCCTGTGAAAATGTGTTCTACATAAAAAGAGAATTATCTGGTTAGACATGTCATGGGGATAAAAAAAATTAGTTTCAATATCTAAGTTTAAAATTGAAAAAATGTAGGATACCACACCCTAGAGTAAGTTAGTTTGTCTCACAAGTGAAGATTGAACATGCCACAAGGGCCGCTATGGGAAAAAATTTGTTGAAATGGTTGTAATGGGTGGCTAAAGGAATTTTGAGCATATAATTTTCTTAATTTTTATAGTCAAAGAAGAATACTCTTTAACACCGTGACGTTGTCTATGATCATGGTCTATTCATGGTTTTCCAAATGTATCCAATGGGAGGTTAAACGTTTTTTGATGATATCGAGTTCTAAATGTTTATATGAAAAATTTCTAGTTCTTAGACAATACATCATGGATAAAAATCATGATCATTATTCTTCCTACAAGAAATATTGGTTAGAATTTAATATAGATTTAATCTACTTTTATGATTATCAATAATTCAAATTTAAATTATTTGGAAGATCAACAGTCACCATTTTCATAAGATTATCAGTGTCATGTATTAGCTCAGATACCCTAGTAACCTAATAACCAAGACGATCCTGAAATAACCCAAAGGGAATTTTTGATCCCCCCTAGGATGGCTACTAGAACCAAGAATCATACAAGATAAAGTTGGGAACAGGTTTCTCCACAAAAACAATGGAAGAAATAGGTACAATTCAGTATTCTCAAAAGAAAACTCCATAGGGAGAAGAGTGTCATAAGTAAAATGGGTATAAAAACCCAAAGTACATCATTAAATTACCAGAATAAAAATCAACCCAAGTCTAAATGGAAAAAATCTCTCCAATAACCAATTATCTACCACAATAATCACCTCCAAGTTCTGATTTACCCTTTCTTGAACATGGAAGAAGATAATATACAAACACCTAAAGGCATAGGTAGTGTGTGAGCTAAACCTAGTAGGGTCTCACCATGTGTTATATAATAAGATTCCTCATTAATAAACCAAATAAATATTTCAATTTTAAATAAATAGTCATGGAAGTTAATAATCATATTTAAAAAAATCAGTATCTACATTTCAATTGGTGGAAACAATTAAACAATTTATTAATAAAATTTTTATACAAAACAGTTTATATAAATTCATAAGGCTTGTGTAAACTAGTTTACAACAATAGAATATATATAAAATTAATCAAAAGTGAGAAACATGGCTATTTCCAAAGAGGTATGACAGTTCCAATTTCTGGTATCCTCACGCACTCAGATAGGTTATCACGATACGATAATATTGTACACACATCTCTCAGACACTAGTCAAAGAGGAACCATCACCATCCCATCAGGGGTATGAATTGCTACATGTGTTTTTATATAGATACAAAGCATCGATATAGTGTTTTCTAAAATAACTCACTAACAACATAGGATTTAATGTTCTTTAACAATAATAAACAATAGGTAATTTACTTTAAAAATGTTCAAAATAGAATTAACCTATTTCTTCCCATTTTAATATGTTATTTTACATTAAAAAATCAAAATGGTTTTTTAAATAATGTTGCCTTTTCATGACAAAACCAATGGGTTTATATCAAAATAATTTAAGACATTTTTATCAAATAAAAATTTAAAAATCAATTTCACAATTTAGATTCACAATTTAAATTCCACAATTTAAATTTCATGATTTTATTTGACGAATTTTCATAAAATTCTATAAACACACTAACTCATTAGAATTAAGGGTTTTTTTGAAATTTCATGCCAAATAAAATTTAAACTGCAACCCAAAAATATTTTTTTGGTAATTTAATTGAAGTAATTTTATTTAAAGTAATAGATTTAGGGTTAAATCAATTGAAAAATCATAAGCAGAACCACCTACCTCGGGATGATGGGATTGAAAATCATAACTCCTGCAACGAGAAACTCCAATGAAGAATGCAATAACATATATTTTTGAATCAACTCCAGATTCAAGATCTACAACAATGGGGATTATATCCTTCAACAATATGGAGATCTAACAATCCTTATGAATGAGAGAAGAAGAGATCTGGAGAGACAAATAAGAGAATATTAACATACCTAGAGGAGATCGAATTATGTTTTCAAAGCATTAATATTCCTTAGAATGAGTTTAGAGGATCCAAAATGCAGCCTAAGAGATTCCAAGACCTAGGAACTCATTATAGGTCAAGTTAGGGTCATTTGGGGTTCTAAATTGGGAGTTAAAATTTTTTTCAATAATTTTCAGAATAACTAAATCTCACATACATGGTTAGTTGTGTAGGGTCTCACAGTTTCTGAAACTGTGAAACCTAACCATGTTCCCCTAATTGTGGGATTTCATGGTTCCTCCTTTGTGGAATAATAGTTTGAAAACTTTGTTCCAACTATACAAACTCCCACTGCTTGTCTTTTCATGGTTTTCAATAGCAGGGTGCACAGTTTGGGAAAACCATGCGCCAACCATTCATAGCCCAAAAGCCCTTAAAAAATTTCAATATTATTCCTAAAAAAACCAAGATGAAACTAAACTAAATCATGATCAAAATAGGGTTTGAGTAGTACCATAACACAGTAATATGATGTTACAACCTCCCCAACAGAGAAACTTTGTATCCACAGAAATCCTATTAAGAAGCTTACATGTCAAAAAAATAGGGTCATTCCTCTCCCATCTGTGTCTCTATCTCCCAAGTCTCATGAGTATCAAAACCATGGTACTATATAACTTGAATAAAAGGTATTTTCCTCCCATGAATTACCTTTTTTTCAGAGTCAACTATCCTGTTTGGATTCTCAGTCACAGATTAATGAGGTTTAACTTCATGATCACTCCATCTCAGAACATGATATGGATCAGAAATATACTTTCATGGATAAGATATGTGAAAACTATTATGTATCGATTTCAGTTGTAGAGGAATTTATAAATGATAATCCACTTTTCCCACCTACTCAAAAACCAAAAAATATACCACAAAATTAGGTGAAAGTTTCCCTTGCCTCTTGTTCCATTGATGACCCAATCGAAGTGAATCTTTCTAGAATACCTAGTCACCAACTGAAAATTCTAATGGCCTATAATAAAGATCAAAAAAAATATTGATACTAGCTCTGTTCTATCAACATTCTCTAATGAATCAACTGAATCATTTTTGTCATCTCTTGAACCAAGCACGGTCCAACCAAGGTACTTCCACCGATCTCCAACCAACACAATAGATATTTTCTAGGATGACCATAAAAGGACTCAAAAGGATCCATTAGGATCATGGATTTTTAACAACTATTATAAGAAAGCTAAAATAGCCACAAATGGTTATCTCAAACCCCACCAATGTCAAGAAAGCAAGTGCGAATAATATCCTCAAGAATATGTATATCTCATTTTGTCTGGCCATCTGACTACGGATTGTATGTCAGAATCAAACGAACCAAAGATCATAGTGCCTCATGAAGGTCTCTCCAAAAGAGAGAAGTAAGAAAATGATCTATATTAGAGACTACAACATATGGAACACCATGAATACGAACAATATCTTTTACATAGAGACTTATCAACTGTTGAAATTTGGATGTATCATGAATGGGTATAAAGTGATATGATTTAGTCAGTTGATAGATCACAACCAATATTACATTATTATTTCACTCAATTCATGGAAACCCAACCACAATGTCTATTAAGATCTCATCCCACTTCCATGTTGGAACTAGAAGTGTCTAAAGCAAACCTATAGGTCTCTAGTCCTCGACCTTGACCTATTGGACTGTATAACAATGATAGAAAAAATGAGCAATGTCTCATCTCATAACAGGCCACCATAATAATTTCCCATGTCATAGAACATCTTCATGGTTTTTGGGTTCACTTCCTATAGGTAATTATGGAAATCCCCCAACACAGCTTTCCTCACTGGAAAAGGTACATCATACCATTTCTAGAAACATAGAATACCCTTTTTGGAGAATGACCACTCAACAACAGTATCCCCACCATAAAGATAGTATTTAATTCTATGTAATTCATCATCAAGCTATTGTTCCTGAAGAATCATCTCAAGAAGAGTGGAGTTAAACTGAACAATGGCTAATCAAACCTCATCCAAAGATTCCTGGACTCCAATATGAAACTGTGAAAAAAGATCCATCAGGTTTCACTTTTCTGATGATTCTTTCACATCCTTAGTCATAAGTTTTCTTCTGAGAGAATTTTTTTATTAAATTACCTTTTTCTAGTGTATAGATTTTTTCATGTATAGAATATTGAAGGTATTCAACCCAATGGATCTAGTGGATATTTATATCTTCTTGAGAGAATATATAAACAATTATTATGGTCAGAATACAAGGTAAACCATTTTCTAAAAATGTAATTCCCCCAAATCATAAGTGCATACATCGCAACTACAAATTCAAGGTCATGAGTTGGTTAATATTTATTATGTGGCCTAATCTACCGAGATCCATAGGGAAAAAAAGATAACACTACATAATAATGTAGCCTAATACCGAACCTGATGCATTGTAGAAGACCACATAGCCATGTTTGGTCTCTGGAAGAGTCAACACTAGTGCAGAAGTAAAAAATATGTTTCATCTCAATAAAAATATTCTGTTAATTTCTATCCCATTAGTATCATTAAAGGAGGCCCATCAAGATTAAAATCAATTTGGGTGTCATTGGAAATGAGCCAGTCCATCCCAAAAATGACGTCAAGCAGTTCCATGTCCTGAACCAGAAAACTCAAGAAATATCAATATCTAATAAAGAGAACACACATGTGGGATAATGAAGAACCATCTCTCTCTTTATTTCGAGGGGATTAGTAATATCTATCACATGACATAAAATATCCATAGTAAGATTTATAATACTCATAATATGGGTTGAAATAAACAAATGATATGCACTATGTTCAAATAATGAAATCACAAAATATAATATAATATTGGTGGTACCTCTCATGGTCAATGAGCCTATATTTTCTTCCTCTTCAGATTATTCCACTGCATGAAGAAGCTTCATTCTGAATTCTTGTGGCTAGAACCCCTTTGTCTGTGAAGAATCTGATTGCACCACAGTAATTTTTGGAATTGATGATATTATTACACTACAGATAGAAGAATATAAATAGAATAACTTCTTAAAGTAACATGATCATCCACAGGAACCACATATTTTTAGTGCCTCAGTGAAAAATTGTTTGGGTACCCAGATTTTCCCCACTAGTAACAAATCATAGGGCCTATTCCAGGCACTACGAGTGGTCTATAAAAACCATACTATCTAGAACCACCATGAGAATCATTGTTATAACTTTTCACTTTAAGGGAACTTTCATAACATCCACTAGGGGGAAAAGGAACTGCCATCAACCATGAGTTACCATCCATTACATAATTATAAGATGGAAGCTTCAACAAGAAAACCTAAGATCAAATATTAGATCAAAGTCTTATATCAATATTTCAATTATTCAGCTCCTCATTTGATATAATATCATGTGAAAATTTCACAATCTCAGCAAAGCTTTTTGTATATTCAGTCATAGTCTTCTCAACATGCTCATGTTTTAAAAACTCTAAAGCCTTGACCAACACTATCGAATCTGGATAGAACTGGTCAGTGAAAATAACATTAAATCATTTCCACTATAATACCTTGTGCTTATTTTCCACCACCATGGTGTCCAATAATCTTATTCTCAGTACCTCTATCTTGAGGGTGGAACATTTCACCTTGATTTCATCTGGTATATCCAAGAACTCAAATAATAGCTCGATATTTCTTAACCAATCCTCATCTAGTAAAGGATCATTAGAGACTTGGAACACTTTAGGATTTTGGAAAAGTAACTCCTAAGCATGAATCCTAAATTATTCCCTCTGAGGTTCCATAGCCAGAGCCTGAACCGGAATGGGTGAAGGTGCATGTCCCAGAGATTGGACATCACGCACAATAACTTCAAACAGATTATGGTACACATGAAGATTTTCTCATTGTATTACATCAGAATCTTCATCCTGGAACTAATTCACAATTCTCCTCAGAGTCATAATGCTACATGACATCAACAGAAAACATTTAATATGTCAAAAAATCATAAAGATCAATACTCAAATAAGAGAAGTGGGGAAATTAATCTCGATAGATAGATAATCAAGATTTGGATTTGAGTGTGTCCAAATAAAAAAGCATGGAAAATACTATACATAATCTTCAAAACATCTTTCCTAAACCAAACTTGGTGACTTAAGGCTCGTGGTAGTGAGATATAGCTGGGCACTCAATCACAACTAATTCCTAATTCTCAACAAGATTACACAACTATATACTGACATCAAGGTAAAATGATTAACCTACATCTTTGATTCCACTTTTTCATGAACCGACCCAGATACCCTGGTACTCTAATAACCAATACAATTTTGACATATCCTGAAGGGTGTTCAGAATCACCATAGGTTGGCGACTAGAACCTGTAATCATACAAGATAAATGTGTGGATGGTTTTTTCCATATAAATAGTGTAAAAAATAGATAAAATTCATTCTTCTCAAAATAAAAAGTCTAAATGAAGAACTATACTACAATCCAAACAGATATAAACAACCCAAAGTATATCATCAAAGTACCAGAAGAAAAATCAACTCATGTCCCAATGGACAAAGCTCCCAAAGGCCCAAGGATCTACAATAATAATCACCTCCAAGTTGTGATTTACCCTTTCTTCATCCTAGAAGAATATAACCTACAAACACCCAAAGGCATAGGTAGGGTGTGAGAAAAAGGACAATACGGTCTCACCAAGGATTCCATAACAAGATGACACATTAATTAACCAAATAAAGCATCCAATTTTAAATAAACATGATTGGTAGTTCAAAAACATATTTGAAACAAATCAAGCTTTATATTTCAATTGATTGAAATATTTAAACAATGGCGTAATAAAAAATTTATATAAAATAGTTTATATAAATTCACAAGTCATTTGAAAAACAGTTTACAACAATATAATATATAACAAAATAATAAAAAGTGAGAAACATGGTCCTCTTCCAAGAGGTGTGATAATTCTAGGTTATGAGATCCTCACACACTTGAATGGGTTATCTCTACAATATGTATACAAAGATCCCTTAGAAACTGTTCATGGAGAACTCATCACCATTCCATATAGGATGTGACCTATTGCTTATGTTTTGTTATTGTTTTAAATCATAAATTAATTGTTTTCCCAAACAACTCACTGACTACCTATGATTTCATGGGCTCTAACAACAATCAAAAATGGTCAATTTAATTTAAAACCGCTCAAAATACAATTACCCATTTTTTTCAATTTCAATATGCCAATTTCTATTGAAAAACCAAAATGACTTTTTAATCAAATCATGACTATTTTTCAGATGAAACCAAAATATTTCTATCAAAACAATTGAAGACATTTTTTTCAAACATAAATTTGAAATTAATATCACAAATTAGTTTCTCAACTCAATTTCTCAATTTAAATTCCACAATTTAATTTCAGAACATTCCATCTAATTACACAAACATGCAACAATTAATTGTAATTGGGATTTTTTAAAAAGTTTCATGACAATGAAAATTAAAACCACAATCCAAAAAAAATTGGTTTTTCATAATTTAATTTAAAACAATTTAATTTAAATCAGTAAATTTTTGGTAAAATTAATTGGAAAGCCTTAAACAGAACCTCCTACCTCGTTATAATGGGATCATGAATCAAAATTCCTACAATGTGAAACTTCAATATAGAACTTCATTAATGAAGATATGAGAATCAACCCTAGATTCCATATCTACGACAACAAGGATTAGATCCTCCAAAAATATGGAGATATAACAAACCCTATAGAGGAGAGAAGAAGAGACTATGATAAACTAAGAAGAAAAGATTCACATACCTGGAGGAGGTTGAACGAAGTTCTCTAAGATTCGATCCTCCTTGGAAAGGGTTTGGAGGATCCAAAATGGGTCCTTGAGAGCTTCCAATAACTTGAAAATCATTATAGGTCAATTTAGTGTCATGTGGTGTTCTACATGAGGGGTTCAGGAATTTCTATACAATTTTTGTAATAATTAAATCTCATATGCACAGTTAGCTAGTCAAAGATGCATAGTTTATCAATCCATGTGCCCCTGCTGGTGGGGTTTCATGGTTTCTCTTTGGTGGGCACACATTTTGTTAAACTATGTACCAACCATGAAAACCCTCATTTCCTGGGTTTCCATGGTTATCACAAGTAGGGTGTATGGTTTCAAAAACCCATGCATATCCCAAATTGTCTTAAATATTTTCAAAATTATTTCTGAAACAACCTCAGACAAAACCCAACTAATTCAGGATCAAAATAGGGGTTGACAAGTACCTTACAAAAACAACCAGATGTAACAATCATGGTGTTTTTGGGATCTTTGAGTGTTGGTGATTTAAGTGAGTATTTATTGATACATTTTTTATTTGATTTATTATTATTATGGTTTACTTCTATATTTCATACTGTTTATCGAGATATTTGAGTGGAATGAACATTAATAGTATCATTGATAATTCTTTCATAAATACTCATAGAATTTTCGTAAAGTTCATATTATCATTGATGGTTTGGTTTGTTGGATTAGTGTATCCTGATCCATTTGGATGTTTTTGGGCCAAATACTAATGGCCGATACTACACACCAAACTAAAAATCTAATGGTGTGAGCTCTATGGTGATATCGTTGGGGGTTTAATGGGGAAATGAACCCCTACCCCAAGGGTCTTGTGGTTAATGGTCAGTGGAATAATTATTAGAGAACTGTAGTAACACTAACAGACTATAGTATAGCTAACCACAAGACACCACCAAGGCATTGTAGTAGTATGGACATCGTTATGATTACTCTAGTATCCCAAACTTTGGAGATAGTGTTACTATATCTCTGCATACTTCTATCCCGCATCCACCGTAGCATCTTAGTCTTTGTTGGTCACTACGCTGTAGAAGTGTAGAATTCTAGCCACATTTCATTATAGCACAGTTGAATTACTGTGAATTTGGTGTCATAGTGATTCTTCTTCATTAATAGGTTATTCAAGATAAGATTTTTGTGTGTGTGAAACTATGACCTCACTATAATTGTGCTCATGGATTATAGTGAACTTATTCTGCATCTCGGTGGATGTGGAGATTTTTCCTGAACCATTTAAATTTTTTTATCTGTGTTCTTCTTATTCTTATTTTTTTCTTTATTTTCTTCATCTGCAAAATATAGTGGTTCTGAGTCCCAATGTTTTCGCAAAATGGTTATTTCAATATGTTGAATTGTTTAATGAGAGTAAGTGACACTCATTATTCAACATAAAGTGATGATGTATTTAACTTCATCGTTTGGTCATAAAGATTTTCATAGTTCACACTACATTACTGAGGTTCCACTGGAGTACCAAGAATTTATCATTCATCGTCATCAAAGGGTCGGTAAGAACTTCTTTATCTCATTATTTTTATTCACAAATATTCAAAGGTGTCATTGTTTTATTTCTTTTCTATATAGTTTTTTTTGGGATACACTCTAACACTTATTTGTAATGACACACTTAAAAGTACTATTGATTATAACTAACTAACCAAAAGGTAGTAAAATAGGTTTTTCTTAATCTCATAAAAAATCAATAAGTTGGGGATACACCTTTAGAAAAATTTCACGGTTAGGATTTATCTTGATCAAAAATATGCATTTGGATTTCTCCTATTATAAAATAATAGGTTTAGTATTATCCCTTGAAAAAGAATATCTCATATTTTAGTGGGTGTCATACTCCATTATTATTGAGTTTTATGAGTGGGAATGGTATTTTTTTTTCAAAACTACTATAAAACTCATTTTGTTCAATTATTTATATATCTAATTTCACTCTCACACTCAGTGAACTTAATCATTTGGGCTTCAATTTATAAATATCTTAATCCAATAAATTTCACAATATATTAACTAAACTTTTATATTTTTTAAAAATATAATTCACCCAACCCCCCATCCATTTCCATCTCCCCTTATGGGACCTATCAAATATTTGTTAAGGAGATGACTTTAATGATGAAGGTGAGATTAATAATAAATAAACAACTTTTATAGCTAATTTTGAATTTAAAAATGATTTAAAAAGTGAGACGTATAATCAATCATCTAGCATTGATGATAAAGATGATGATATATATATATATATATATATATGGATCTAATAGTACATACTGAGTTAGAAGAATGTCTTAGTCAAAATTATAAGATCAAAAGAGATCAATATACTAAATAAAGAAGTTGAGGGAAACAACTAATTTGAATTGTATTTTTATAAAAAATAAGTTTTATATGATAAATAAATATGGATTCTCAAATTTCATGTGGTTTATCCTGAGAAAATAAAATATAAAGTTAAAAATGGGGATTTTTCATTAAAAAAAGTATTGAATGATTAATAGAATATCATTATTATTGATGAAAATCTGAAGAAGTTGGGAGATGATTTTGATAAAGAAGTTTATGTCAATATAGAATCTTTAAAATCTGAAAAGAGAGTTTCTCCCATAAGAATGTTTGATGAGTGTCATAACATTAAAAGAACTTATTTGATTGTAATTTAAAGTTGAAAATTTCGAAGGATATTTAATTCACAGTTTAGGATACAAATGATGTAAAATTCATACATTTATTTTTAAAAAATTAAAAAAAAAATATTTAACATTTAAATCCACAAATAAATGTACAAAGATGATATTAACATGTGATATGCATTTATTATAATTTTTTTATAAAATACCATCAAAAAATGAATTAATATAGTTAATCATGAAAGTGATATATGTAAGGAAGATCAAATAGAGTGTCATTTCAATGAAATATATGGATATATTATGCATTCTTACAATAAATAAATAAATTTTACTAACTAAGGAAATAAATATGGTTGAATAATGTATAAGCTTACTAGAAATAATTTTCATTTCTTGGTGATATATACCCATGATGATAAATAAATCTTAGATAAATATTATCATTTAAAGTACATGAAATTGGTGATTAATTATGTTCCCAAACAAAATTATTGATCATGTGATTAAAACACTATCTATAATTAATATAAAATATTTTATATATATTTTCAATGTTATGGGAAATATGGAAATGAATTCTATTATAATTTGTTATGGGTTTTATAAGAACATATCATTTTCATAATTGTAACAGAAACCCAATAAATAGTTGAATTAATCATCATAAAATCAACATGTAAATGGAAAACATAAAATAGATTATCATAACTCATTTTTAGTACGCTCTATCTCAATAGATTATGTTTGAGGAAGATCACTGAGAAATAGAACTCAGGATCTTACCTCTATAGCTAGTATGTTGGTTTGGTTTCTACTAATTATTTTTAATATTATTGGGACAAATTATAGAGTCCCATACTACATACCAAACCATTACTCAAACCAACTATAGTAGAGCTGACCAGATGACACCGATAGTGAACTATAGTTGTGAGAAGTTTAGAATGGTAACTATACTGACTTGGACATTAGAGATCATGGTATTGTAGCTCTGAAAATAACTATACACCAGCCACTATAGTATTTTGGACTTGAGTGTCTACAAAACTATGGCAGTGTGGACTTCTAGCCAACATTCATTGTTTCACTGTGGGTTTGCTGTATAGTTAGTGGAATAATGCTTCTTTCTCCTAATTAACTCATTTAGAGCTAGGGTTTTATGTTTGTGAAACTCTAATATCCTTGAAATTGTGCACCTAAATTATAGTGAATTGAATCTTCCTCTCTGTGGAAACATAATTTTTTATCTAACCACATAAATCACTATGTATATTTTCATATTATTCTTCTTTTGTTTCTATCTTTTCTTAATCTACAAACCTTTGTCATGTGAATCCCAACATTTCCATAATAACTGGTACCAGAGGATAATTTTGGATTTCTAAAATTGGATGATGGAAGTGGAAGAAGGAATGGTGAATATTTATCACTTTGATGGAATTGACTTCAGTTACTAGAGGATGTAGATTGAATACAATATTTACCATAAAAAGACTGACTTATTGATTTTGGGTGTAAAACTAATGACTATAGAGAAGATGGAGTGGGAGATTCTAGATTAATATGTTTTGGGTGTTGTGAGCCTTAATTTAGAAAAAAACTAGGCTTTCAACATTAGAGGTGAGAATATTTTGTATGGTATAATAAAATATCTCGCAAATATGTACATGAAGCCTTCAGCATCAAACAAAGTATACCTAATGCGAGGATTATTAAATTTGAAAATGTGCAAGGGAGGACTATTATCGATCACATCAATGAATTAAACACCATCACAAATCAGTTGAAATTTGTGGGAATTGTTCTTGATGATGAGGTTTGTGCACTAGTTTTAATTTATTCATTACGCGATAGTTGGGAAGAGATTGTAACAGCTTTAAGAAGTTCTTTGGGGAATACCAATCTGGTTCTGAAGGATGTGGGGTACCCGATCCTTGGTGAGGATATTCGAATAAGAGAATTTGAAAGATTATATGGTTCTTATTTGAACGTGTAAGGAAGAGAAATATATGCATAATGAGATAATAATAGGGGACGATCATAGTTTATTAGAAAGAGTTGAGACAAGTAAAAGAAGATTGGTCCTACCTACTAAAAGGACATGTCAAAAAGGAGAGCAGAGAAAAATTAAAGGAACCTAAAACCAATACAGAAAACATAGGGTTTGAAGGAACTGATGATGTGCTACTACTAAGCATGTATATCCCTACGGAGTCTTGGATTTTAGACTCAGGGGAATCATTCCATTCCATGTCAGAGAAGAGTTTCCTAAATAATTAAGTTTCTATAAATTCTGGGAAGGTACATCTTGTTGATCATAAACCCTTAAATATCAGGGGTAATGGTGATGTACTAATCAAGAACAATAGTTTGAGTTTTCTAGTTTTAGAAAATGTGAGGTATGTCTCTAGTTTAATAAAAAATACTTATTTCATAAATGTTGATGATGTATTTTTTAGTAACATCTTCACTGGTGGTGCATGGAAGAATACCAAAGGTGTTATTTCCATAGATCATGGACCAAAGAATGGTAACCTATACAACATAATAGAAACTTTCATCAACATGGTTTCATTGATAAACGTTGTTAGATATTCACAACTATGGAACTATAGGCTAGGACACGTGAGTGGGAAGGGGATGAAGGTTATGACAATAAAATTATTTCTACCAAAGATGAATTCAGTGGATCTTGGCCTATGTGAAGATTTTATCTTCAGAAAACAAAAGAATTTTTCTTTTATGAAAGGATTTAGAACATCAAAATATGGGAAGCTAGACCTAATGCACACTAATTTTTGGGTTCCTACACCAGTACATTACCATATAGGGTCACAATATTATGTGAAATTTATTTATGACTCAACAAGGAAATATGGGTTTACCTTATGAAAATAAAATCTGATGTGTTTAAGATTTTCCAATAGTGGAAGAACACGGTGGATAATGATTCGGGAAGGAGATAAAATGCTTAAGGTCTGACAGTAGTGGAATGTACAACAGTAATGAGTTTGGGTAATTTTATTCAAATAATGGAATTTTGTGGGATAAGACTATTCTAGGAACACTGCAATAGAATTGTGTAGCTGAAAGAATAAATAGAATACTAAATGAATTTTATAGGATCATGAGGTTGCAATTAGGGTTACCCAAGACCTTTTGAACTAATTAAGTAAACATGAAATCATGTCTTATCAATATGAGTCCATCTTTACCAATATGATAATATCTACCCAAGGAGTTCTGGTCTGGTAATGAGTTAATACTCTCATATATATGAGTCTTTGGTTGATTTTAATATGTACATATTGATGCTGATGTAAGGGGAAAATATTGATGCTATGTCCAAATCATGTTTTTTTATTGTCTATAGTGTTAAAGAGTTTGGTTACCACTTCATGGATGGCCTCGAAAAGTTGGTCATGATAATTTGGAATATGGTATTTAATGAAGCTATCACATACAAATACCTTCATGAATTTAAGGATAATAATAGGAATAAATAATAATTGTTCTATAATCATGTAAAGATTCAATGTGTGTATGATCATCTGATTCAAAAACTAGTGGATCTTAATCCTAAAGTGGATTTGAGGTTATCAACAAGAGTAAAAATTCCTATGAAAAATTAGTAACCACCCTTACATTATTTTTTATTTATTGATGGTGCAGAACGACAATGTTTTGAAAAGGTAATGATGTCGAAGTATTTGAGAAAGTGGGAGATTGCTATGAATGAGAATATTTCCTCATTATGTGGTGAAAACACTTGGGATCTTACACCTCTTCCATAAAGAAATAAATAATTTAAAAAAAGTTGGTGTATCAGTTCAAGTAATAACATGATGGAAAGAGGAGGTATAAAGAAAGGTTGGAGGTGAAATTATTTCAATAGACGAAAGGAGTGGATTTCACTAAAATATTATTAATTTTACTGAAGTTTACCACTATTCAGGTGGTTCTTTGAATTGTCTCATCATAAGACTTACCTCTTGAGATTCTTGATGTCAATACTTCTTTCTTTCATGGAGATCTTGAGGAGGAAATATATTTGAATCAGATAAAGGGATATGTAGATTTTGGGAAGGAAGAATAGGTGTAAAAACTCTAAAAGAGATTATATGGGTTGATGTGGAAACCTAGGAAGTAGAATAAAATGTTTGATTCATTTATGACTAAAAATGAATAAAAACAGTGCTTCAGGGATCAATGTTTCTACACCAATTATATTGGTGACGAATACATTATGTTTCTTCTTTATGTGGATAATATGCTCATTTCAAGATCTTGAATGAATATGATTAATGAGATAAAAGTAAAGACATATGGGGAGTTCCCAATGAATTATATTAGAGAAGCTAGATATATATTTAGGATGAAGATCAAGAGAGAGCATGTAGTTGGAACCTTAATGTTATTACAAGATGAAAACATTGGAAAGTTTATTAGAAGATTCATCATACAGGAAGAAAACCAAGTCTCCATTATTCTAGAAAGCAATTTCAAATTATCATATCAATAATCAATGGTGGTAGAATTGGTTGATTACATGGAAAAGGATCCATAAGAATCAACTATTGGAAGTTTGATGTATTCCATGGTTTTTACTCGGCCTGAAATTTCTCATGCAGTGGGAGTTCTGAGTAGGTACATGGCTAACCCTAAAAAGAAACATTGGGAAGCTAATACTGAATTACTTTAAGGGGAGTAAGTAAGTATCTCTACTATTTGGGAAGAGAAATTCATTGTAGGGGTATGTTGATTTTTACCTTGGAGGTGATGTCGATGGTAGGAGTACCACAGGTTATGTATTTACATGTGGAGGAACTGCACAGACCTGGATATCTGAACTACAGAAGGTGGTGTCTATATCCACCATAGAGGTAGAATACATTTATATAAAATAATATTTAAAGGATATGGTTTGGTTGAATAAATTATTGGATGATCTGGGTAGAAAGTGAGAGGAAAATGTATTTCACTGTGACACTCATAGTGTGATACATTTTGAAAAAGAACCCAGTGTTTCATGAATAGATGAATAACATTATTTTAAAGCACCATTTTATCAAATTCTTGATGCATGATGGGTTTCTAACGTTACATAATATTAATGGAACAAAAAATTCAGTAGGCATGTTGATAAATACAATTCTTATATAGAAGTTGAGGCACTATTTTTCATTCTTTGGACTCCACTGATGAATAAAGGATGAGAGGCTAAATATAGAAGGACACTATGGGAGCACAAAAGGATAAAAAAATTTGGTATTTCATGAATCAACATCTTGAAATTTAAGTTGTGAATGGAAATCATGCATTGGTGAGTGAAGAATAAAAGGAGGTTAGATTAAGTATGTTTTCTATGTCAGTAGCATCAATGCAGGTCAGAATAGTAGATCAAGATCCAAGTGGGAGATTGTTGGTTTGGTGTACCCTGATTCTTTTGTATGTTGTTGGTCCAAATGATAGCAGACCATACTACACACAATATCAAAACTATAACTAAAAATAGCAGATCTAGCCAGGAGACATAGACATGGCACTGTAGTAGTGAAAACATTGGCACGATACTATAGAAACTCATACATTGGAGACAACAGTACTATAGATCTGTAGACTTCTTCCAACCATCCATTAGAGTATCTTATGCATGAGTGGTCGCAACACTATAGTTGGGAAGACTCACATCCACTATTCATTATAGAACAGTGGATTTGTTGTGCAGTTGGTCGCATAGTGTATTTTTTTGTCTTTACTAACTCATTACAAGCTAGGTTTTTGTGTGTGTGAAGCTCTGATCTCCCTCTAATTTTTCTCCCTAATTATTGTGAAGTGACTATTCCTCTCTTTTTATGTAGGTATTTTTCCTAAACCATGTCAATAATTATGTCCATGTTCTTATTATTATTATTATTCTTCTTCTTCTTATTCTATTTCTATCTTTTCTTCATCTGAAAACCTCTGTCATGTGACTTCTAAAGTTTTATCAACATTGTAAACTGGCCACTAGAAACCTCATACACTACATAAGGACCCATCAAACTACAAATGTGTGCAATAACCTTCTCCTCAATGAAAAATGGAGAATATGTATAAATAGAGCTTTTAAAATGGCTTGAATAATGACCACTCCTACCAAAAAAATTTGTACTCCTCCATATAGGCTCTCTTCATTTAATGAAGGGTGTTGAGAATAAAATGATAGAATTTGGTAGTCGACATGTGTTACACATAATATATCCCCATTGGATTATTATAATTTGTAAAAATTTAAAAGACTATAATATGTTTTTTATTATATAAATGAATGAAGTATTTTATTCATAACCAATGGAAAACAATTTTGAATATGTGGCAATTATTAATGTCCATGACATCTCATATCGTAAGTCGAATCGTGAAATATGATATTAGCACTATATGACTTCAAATTCTTTTAATGATCTTTCTTGATTGAATCCCAATATATGTATCATATGTATACCTTGGATTATGATTTGGATTAATTATAAAATATTATTTATCCCTTTTAGTTTATATCTATAAATCACCTATTTGTACTAAAATATCATAAACTCTATGAAAACCCATTAAAAATAGTTTATGAATCCATAAAAACTCTGTTTTACATGGTTTTATAAAACTCTCTTTATTTTGGATCAAATACCTTGTCTAAAATTTTAATTCTTACTTTAATTCCCAATTGTGTGTCCCTATGGGCCTTTGTAGCATCAAAAACAAATATTAATTCCCTGATACATAGATATAATAAAAGTGATACCACTTGAGAATTGGCAGTGCTAATCAAGCTATAATGGGTTATTGAGTTATAATTATCACAAACACTCATATCTCAATATAAAAATTTCTATAATAAGATGTATCATATACATTGTATACATTCTTATAAAATCCCATTTTATTAGACATTGAGAGACCACTAGACAATGAACATGTTAATATACTATAGGTTATCTCATTCTTTCATGATTCTATGAAATATAATAATCATTATGAATGAAATACATCACATGTCATTCATCCATGTAGTTTAGCACATCACATGTCACTTAACTAAGTAAAAAAATTATTTTAATCAGTCTAATTCAATCAAGGGACAAGATTTTAAACATGTAATAGAAGATGAAAAATCATATCTTAGTTATCCATAAAAGAAGACACGGTTAGTAATGTTCCCAACCACCCTTTGATAATCTCAGTCTCAAGGGTGACATAAGAAAAGTATCAAAGTATGATGTTTTATATAGTAATTATCATTACAACCTTAGGTAATGGGGATTTATATTTGTATCTCATAAATATACTACTAACAAAAATATTTACAAATCATCAAAAACACAAAATACAACAAGATGATCATCAATTACAGCCAACTCAAAGTCTTTCTATTTTGGAGATATTATCATTCCATTTATTATGTAATATATATATAACTCATGAATGAATGATAAATAGAGATTTTATTTATTATAAAATTATGATACATTTTACTACCATCACATCCAATCTCTCATGTGTCCAATTCCAAGAGATTTAACATAACCCTAATGAATTTTCATCAGTGTCTTGTTTTGAACTCATCAAACTAATATCTCCATTGTTGAAGAAAAACATTAAACCATATTGGTATCTCATATAATCATTATTGGATTTTAAACTATCATCAGTATAACCCTTTACAATTAGCTCATCCTATCCTATAAATACTAAAAAACATCCTTACTTCTTATTACTTACTTAATAATATTCTTGACTACAATCTGATTACCCTCACATAGATTAATTAGGAGTCTACTTGTTATGCTCAATGCATTTTTAAAATTGGGTTGAGTACATAATATGGAATGCATGATAGATAATGTGGTAGATGCATAAGGAATTATATCTATCTTCTCTTACTCTTTATAAGGATCTTGAATCTTCTTAATATTCATGCATTGAAACGCTGTTAAAGATAACTTATAAGATTTTATCATGTTAAAACACTCTAGAACATTTCCTATATATGTTTCCTAACTCGGTCCAAGAAACCTCTTAGATATGTCTCTCTATATATCGATACCAACTATCTAGGCTACTTCACCCCTGTATTTCATTTAAATTTTTTTACCAACCAAACCTTTATAGAATGTAAAGTTAGGATAGCATTTATAATGAGTAGTATATAATCCATATAAAATATCAAAAATACAAAAACACTCTGATTAACCCTCTTTTATACACAAGAACCATATGTGTTCTTGACATAACTAAACTCATTGATTGTATCTTCAAACTGAATGTTCCAAATATAATAATCTTTCTTCAATCCATAAATTGACCATTTCAACATGATATTTTTAGAATAAAAATTTGGTACATTAAAAAATTTTGGTTTTATCATATATATGTCCTGGAAAAAATCCCAGTTAAGGAATATGGTTTTGATATCCATTTGATATATCTCATAATCCAAATGAGCTATTATGGATAGAATTGTCTAAATACAATTTATTATCAAAACTAGAGAAAAGTTTTCCTCATATTCAATACCATAACTTTTTTTTGAACTTTTACCAACCAATTAAACTTTATTGAGAGACATTGTTTTATCCATGACAGTATTCTCCCAAAAAAATAACTTGTATCCTATGTGTCTCGCCACTTAAAGTGTATCCAATAAGTTCCAAACATGGTTAGTGTACATGTTGTCTGTCATATATTTCATGTCATC
The DNA here is from genome assembly GCA_963277665.1 of Viscum album. Taxonomy (NCBI): domain Eukaryota; kingdom Viridiplantae; phylum Streptophyta; class Magnoliopsida; order Santalales; family Viscaceae; genus Viscum; species Viscum album. The sequence goes on from OY728123.1 coordinate 1,466,156,065, forward strand.
TAACCATTTCTCAAAATAAATACTATTCATGGACACTTGGTAGTTATTAAGCTCATAATCTATGAACACTACTTCATTACCCTTTTCAATAAAAAATCTATATATCTTGGATGACCAAAAAATCCCACCATACGTCCTAGGTTCTTGTGTAACTTAATTTAGTTATTACTCTACAACACTTTTTGGAACTGGCTCAACTTTCATCTTAGGGAAACTTCCTTTTTGGGGTTTTTAACTTCTTCATGTTCAACTTTCCTCGCAATGACTCCTCGATTCGTGGGATCACATTCAATGAAAAAGAATATCGAGCCACAAACACATTGTGTTTAGTATGATTATATAAATAATAACCCATAGGCTCATTTAGATAATAAAAAAATGAATTTATTTAATTATAAATCAATTGTTTCCAAAACTAAACATCTCATGGATGATTCATAGCCATATATTTTCAAAAAAAATGGGATTCTTTCCATTCTAGATCTCTTATGGTGTCTTTATGACTTCTTTAGCTGGAATATTGTTAAGTAAAAAAATACCAATTTATTGAGAAAATTTATAGAGTTATATATAATGTATTGGGGATATTGTTCAATCTGTGACTCAGTTATTTCTTTATTTCTAAAATCATAATACACTTCATATGAAAATGACCTAACTAAAGTTTCTATTTAAGTTGTTATTTTTATAAAAAATGAACTTCATGTAAATGAAATATCATAGCTCTAAACTTATTTATGAAAATAAATTTTCTTTTAAATCAGTATATTAATTATAAATTTGAAAATAAATATTTAGGTTTTATAAAAATATCAACACTAAATTAATAATTTCTAAAACATTTATTTACTTATACTATGATATAATTATTTCATATTAAAATTTATAAGATGTATAAATTTTATTTATACTTTTAGAGGTGTGGCTAATATTTAAATCATAAATATACTATTAATATAATGAAAATACATGTTTTTTAAAAAATGGTATTTTTCACTAATTCACTGGAAAATAAATATTTACAGAAAAATACCAAAATTTCACCCTAATATAATTTTGACATTATGATTTTAAAAATGAGGTTTATTTTGTTTAATGTAATTTATAAAACTGTCGAAATTTAGTTTTAAAATAACTGTTCCATTTAAAAGGTGGTAAAACTGTGTTTAGAAAAAATATAGCCTTCTAATGCGTTAAATTGGATTCATTATAATATTATTCATATAAAATCATTTCGATGAATGTTAAAACATTTGATTAAATATATAATATATAAATTTTATAATTTGGTTCATACTATTTATTCCCTCCAATTTAATGACTACGTTATAACGGTCATTTTAAAATAATGATATACACTACTAGAAATATGACGAATACCAACGGTTTGGCCAAAATCATTGGTATAGGTCACTAATATGGACATATACCAATGGTTTGGCCAAAACCATTGGTATAAGTCACAAATTTTGACCTATTCCAACGGTTTTAGCCAAAAGTTGGTATAGCTCCACCTTATGCCAATAGTTTCACCAAAACCGTTGGTATAGATCAAAAAATCAAAGAACCTGTACCAACGGTTCTGAAAACCATTGGTATAGGTACACATATTTTTTATGCAATATTTTGTCAAATAACATTAAATAAATCAAAAGTTAAAATTGTAACACCCCAATAACTTGCATTTCATAATGTTGATTTATATGTTTTATGGTTATCTTTTACCCAATCAAAACTTACCTCTTATAAAAAAATAATAATATGATGCAACATAATAAGCACACGAAATGGTCGCAAGGAGTTTTATTCAATTAAGAACATGGTAGTGGTTACAATAAACCAAGATTAAAAGGGAAATCAACCTAACCAAAGATACCAATTAACAACCCTATCAAAATTACAGGAAGCCCACTCAAAACAACAAGAACCCCAAGAAGACGATAGGGGTCCTTAGTATCCATCCTAATGAACATAAGAATGGCCAAAGCCACCACAACCATTCTAAGCACCAAAGGTATAACTCGAACCATTTCCTTTAATCAACTTGAGTTTTAGGACACCCAATGTTTTGGATTTATAGGGCACTAATGTGATGATTGCCTTGGAAACCGTGGAACTCTAACAGCTATAAATATAGTTGTTGGCCTCTTTGGTCAATTAAGTGAAAACTTATAACAATATTCTAGTCCATCATGAAATTAAGTAATAAATTGGGAAAACTTTATAAAACTACTCCAACCATGAACTTTGGAAGGGTATAATGAAATGTTTAGAATAATATTTTGATGTTTTCGAAAAAAGAATAAGGAAATAAAACATTTTGTAATTAATGCAAGTAAATCATATCAATTTTCATTCAATGTTTTTATGTTATGTTTAATTTATTTTATTGGAACTATGTTTTGATCACAATGACACTAGAATATTAATTATCAATGAATTTATGACCTTTTATGACCTTTTATGCTAAAGGTTTAATATTTATAAGCAACATTAGAAAAATAATTTTAAGACAAAATCTAACTTGTGAACTTTAACCTTCTAATATTTAATAAAAGCCATGTTTTTAAAAGTGAAATTTGTATATCGTATTACTTCCCTTGAACTTAATGCTTCTAGGTTAAGTTTTTATAAAAACAATATTGGGCCCATAAGGGCTAGCCCATTATTGGCCAAGCCATGGGAGGCAGCTCACTCATGGTGGCCAAGCCTGGCCCTCAGCCCACGCCTGGGCTAGCCCGAGATCAGGCATAGGTCAGTTGAAGAGTGCATAGGAGCAAGCATGCATAGGTCACTCGAGATCGCTTATGTGTGCGCAGCACAGGTGCAAGGCCGCGTGGGCAGGGGTACGCCGAGGCCTGTGGGGGACGTGGAGGCCCGTGTATAAGGCCTCCTGTGTGTGTGTTGTTTTATTATTTGCTTTGTGGGAGGCCGAAGCTTATATGGGAGAAGAAATAGGCTTCCTGTTTCGATATGGGAACCAAATTTCCAGACGAGTTGAGATCCTGGCCGTCAGATCACGTCACGCGTGATCTAATCCGCTGATCTCGATCCTGTGTCTGGCTTTCTAAAATCGTGGAATATCACTGTGTTTATGTGAGCCGTTCGATCAGGCTTGGATTAAATCTGATTTGTCCTTACCTTTATAAAACTCGGTCGTACCCCAGCCCTCGGATCAAGTCAGACGCGATTTGGGCCATCCTTTTTACCTCCCAATTTTCTCTAGCGTTGTTGTCTTCTCCCCTGCAGCATGCCCTGAAACAGTAGCCATACACCCTATTTTTTATCACTGTTTTCTTCACTCCTACCGCCGCTGAACCCTCCACACTCTTGGTTTCCACAGAAGTCTCTTTCCTCAGTGTTTTTTAAGGCAAGTGGCCTCAGATACCTTCTTCATGAATTATAGGTATAATTTACAAAACCACGTCTGATGCATTCAAAGGACCTCCCAGCTTCATGCACTAAGCTTTCAGCAGACCACGACTCTTCCTCCTAGTTCTCCAGTATGTCCCGAGCACCACCTTCTCCTCCTCAAGCTAGGTAAGGGTGTTTTATTTTTCCTTTTACATACAAATGGGTTCATATATATATATATATATATATATATATAGCTTTGATATATACACTTCTACCTATTTTAAAAACCCTAACCTCCTCTGTTGCCTTCTGTTTTGAGGTTAGCACGCATTGGTTAAGTTGTTTTGTTTTCACCTCTTCATAAAAACGGTTTTCAAATATATATATATATATATACACGAACTATATGTATATTTCATGTATATGTATTTATTAACTCTATTTTAGAACTCTTATCCACCCTAAAAGATTCCTTTTTAATGTGTTTATGTGAAGGTATGAGGGTTTACCTTCTTAAATTTTATGCAAAATGTTTTTTATACAATATAAAAACTGTGTAAATATATATATCTGTGTGTGTACGGGGTTGTGAAATTTTATTTTAAAGCCTTAACCCCTGTAAAAATCCCTCTGGTTTAGGGGAGTTCATGTACATGCAAAGGAGATTTCCTTAAATTGCATGCAAAAACTGTGTTTTATGCTGTGTATACATATAGGTTTACCTATTACTAACATACACATATTCCATGTACATGGATTTCGAAATCTTTGATTAATGAAAAGATCTCTACTTTTAAAGATCTCTACATTTTTTTGATACCTGTAAGATGTTTATCCCTTCCTACTTTTGGTGTGATTTATTTTGACACATAGATGAATTTATAGAAAATGTGTATGGGTGTTTTATGTTAAAACCCTAGATGTTTAAGAATTAAATTGAAACATGTTAGAAGTATTCTTAAAAAGGGTTTTTTATTTAACCAATTAAAAGTACTATGTAGTTGATGTTAATTGTAGATTTTACGGTTAAATTAATGAAATCATGTACATATAATTAATAACATAGGTTCATATATTTGAAATTTGGAACCCATATCAGCGTGGAAATAATGTATGTAACATTTGGGTAGAATTTCATTATGAATATGCCATGTATGTTTACTATCATTCGATAGAATGTTTAATGAATGTTATAAAGTCATGTTTAATGCATGTATTTCTTTAGTAAATGTCATTTCATATTTTTATTTGATTGATAAACCCCAAATAATAATAATGAATCTAAGAACCCATTTTTGGAGTGGTATGGGACACCCCAAATAACATCACTTTAAAACGAGTATCCAAAGTGGTATGGGAAGCCTTGGATATATAGCCCCCTAAGAAATAAGAGGATTGTATTGGACTGATTATGTGACGGGTGAGGCCTGTTATATCCTCTCGATGCATCAGTATGTCTCATGAGACAGCTATTAGGGGAATTAGTCGAGGCCTTTCCAAACTATGAGTTGTCGATTTTGGATGAGGCCTTAATCACTAGACGTCTTAGCACAAGGCCTTGACATAGTTTTTCATTATATCCTCCACTTAATGTTTTATTAAGTGACCAAATATGGGATCTTTCTGAATTGTAGGACATCCCCAGTTTAGGGCCTATTGTATGCACAGATAAATTAAATTCATTGACATGTTAGGTTTCAAAAAAAAATAGACTTGGTCTATTTATCAGCAGATTTTATATCTCATCGTGTGAGAAATTATGGATAGATTTATCATGATATGTGCACCAGTTTATGCTACAAACTTTTGATTTTGTCCTATGCACTCAGAACTGGTCTTGTTAGTAGATTGAATAACCCTACATGCTTTGCATAGGCACTTTATTTTACTTTTTAGAACTGCGTGCTCGGATCATGTTTTTCAATTTAAAGTTAAAAGTTTTATTTTATTTCAAGATTAATTGGTTTTCTTTAAGAAAAGGCTTAGGTTTACTTGCAATAGATATTTTCAAGTAATGAAAGTTTTATTATTATTATTATTATTATTATTTATGTTTTTAAAACCCCTTATTGGGACTTCTTTTTCTCACCCTACTTTTTAAATGAAAAATTTTCAGGTATCAGGTATTACATGATGAAGATTGAAAATGTAGCTAGTTTCTCGGAACCTGAACCTCACGATCCTCTGTAGCATGGGAAATGATGTGATATTTGTAAATTAATGTTATAATTGTGGTACATCATGTCTCATGGGCACCGGCTCTGGGCACTCAGGGGTCAGGTCTTTAAAGATGGTATTAGAGGATAGGTTCGGACAATCCTAGAAAGCTAGGTAATAAAAAATATATATAGCTATGACTGAACCTTACTAAGTGATTTTATTATAACTTTCAGATGTCATATTAAAATGTTCCTACCAATCTACTATCACTCCCCGCTGAGGCCCTATAGACCATTGTGTCTTTAGCAATCTGGGAGAATTTTCTTAACTATGCTCATATATTCATGACATGCAAACATATATATGATGTGTCAAACTCACCTCAGGTGCTTCAGCTACACTGGGGGTTAGGATTTGATTACCTTCTTATGATGATGACCCAATTCCACTTCTATGTACGTCGAGGAAGGTACCATGAGGGACTCTTCCAAGTGTTCACGTCAGGTGAGGACATTGACTTTATGTCCCTCAACACCTTTCAAGAAGCTGCTGCTTCCGGAGACCTTTGAGCGGCGTATCTTTGTCAAATATTGAACTACCGTGTCTGGGGCTAGTTGTTGGACTTCAGAATGTTAGAAGATGAGTCCACCCGACTTTCTTGCAGGAAAAAAGTGTATTTTGATGTCTCCTAACTTCATACCCCTCATTCCACACCCAGGAGATGTCATAGGTGTCTCCATGAGTTTAACACGGAATGATCATCCTATGTTTGGTTTGAGAAGATATGGAGTTTTTCTTCTCTGTGGGGAGTTCGTGTAGTAGATCATTAGGGGAACTCAGGCACTAATGTTTAGTAATAAACTTATGTTTTATTGAAATATTATCTTTCCCATTCCTATCTTTACTTTATCTGAACTTTCAAAGTGAATTCTCACGAATATTTTTTCAGATGGCTAGACGAACAGATATCACATCCCTACCCGATGAGATATTGGAGGATATCTTAATCAGAACTTGTACTATGGACTATCCTTCTTTCCTCATCCTGCGAGGATTATGTCAACGCATGTTTGGCTTGCCTAATAGCCTAGATATCATTCATTACTGTCAAGAGAATGTCCATGTCTTCCACTCCATCGCCATTACCCAGCTTCCCTGTTATAGGTAAATGGGGAGATACATCGAGGGTCTTTTTTAGTGATTCACCCTGGAACAGAATTTTTCTTCCAGAGCATGTTTCCTAGTGGCATCCCAAGATGGGAACCTCAAAGCAGCCTTTATGTTTCAAATCCTAAACCTCAGTCTATTTAACCACATCATTCCAATCGAATACCTCAAGCGGAATGTAGTCTGGTGAGGCATTAGAGAATATGTTCATTTGGACATCTCTGAACTTTATACCACTTAAGCATCCCTATGGAAGCCTGAGTGTGGAATGCATACGTCATAGTTCAAAAATTACTGCTCGAGGTGTATCTAGGCCAGTGAAGTAGAAGACCTAAATACCAATCTGGGTATTCTTTTGACCGAGCTGAATCTCCCGTTTTGGTGACAATAATCATCTGGGTTTTTATTTTACAGTTTGAGAATAGAATTGTGAGGACACAATTTTTTGTAGGGGGTATGTTGTAACACCCCAATAACATGCGTTTCATAATGGTGATTTCTATGTTTTATGGTTATCTTTTACCTGAGAAAAACTTACCTCTTATAGAAAAATAATAATATGATGCAACGGAATAAGCACATGAAATGGACGCAAGGAGTTTTATTGAATTAAGAATGCAGTAGTGGTTACAATAAACTGGGATTAAAAGGGAAATCAACCTAACCAAAGATACCAATTAACAAACCTATCAAGATTACATGAAGGCCATTCAAAACAACAAGACCGTTGAGAAGACAATAGGGGTCCTTAGTATCCATCCTAATGAACATAAGAATGGTCGAAGCCATCGCAGCCACAGTAAGCACCAAAGGTATAATGAGAACCATTTCATTCAATCAACTTGAGTTTTAGGACACCCAATGTATTGGATTTATAGGGCACTAATGTGACTGTTTCCTTGGAAACCATGGAACTCTAACGGCTATAAATATAGTCATTGGCCTCATTGGTCAATTAAGTGAAAACTTATAAGAATATTCTAGTCCATCATGTAATTAAGTTATAAATTGGGAAAAAATTATAAAAATACTCCAACCATGAACTTTAGAATTGTATAATGAAATGTTTTGAATAATATTTTCATGTTTTTAAAAAAGGAATAAGGAAATGAAACATGTTTCAATTAATGCAAGTAAATTATAATGATTTTCATTCATTGTTTTTAAGTTATGTTTAATTTATTTTAATGGAACTAGGTTTTGATCACAATGACACTATAATATGAATTATCAATGAATTTATGACCTTTTATGACCTTTTATTCTCAAGGTTTAATATTTATAAGCAATGTTAGAAAAATACTTTTAAGAAAAAATCTAACTAGTTCACTTTAACCTTCTAATATTTAATAAAATCCATGTTTTGAAAAGGGGAATTTCTATATCGTATTACTTCCCTTAAAATTTATGCTTCTAGGTTATGTTTTTATAAAAAATAATTGGTCCCATAAGGGCCAAGCCAAGGGAGGTATCTCACTCAAGGTGGCCAAGCCTGTCCCTCAGCCTAAGCCTGGGCCAGCCCAAGATTGGGCATAGGTCACTTGAGGAGCGCACATGAGCAATCATCCATAGGTCACTCGAGAGCGCATGTGTGTGTGCATCACGGGCACAAGGCCACGTGGGAAAGGGTAGGCTGAGGCCTGCGGGGGAGGTGGAAGCCCATGTATAAGGCCTCCTGCGTGTGTGTTGTGTTATTACCAGTGTTGAGGGAGGCCAAAGCTTATAAGGGAGGCGAAATAGGCTTCCCTATAAATGTGGGAACCAAATTTTCAGGCGATATGAGATCATGGTCGTCGGATCACGTCACCCACGATCTAAGCTGCTGATCTCGATCTCACGTCCGGATTTTAGAAATTACACCATATCACTATGTTAATGTGAGCCATTTGACCAGGCTCGGGATAAATATAAGTTGTTATTACCTTTATAAAACTCGATCATACCTCAGCCATCGGATCATGTTAGATGCGATCTGGGCCATCCCTTTTCCCTTCCTATTTTCACCAGAACCGCTTTCTTCTTCCCTATAGCGTTCCCTGAAACGGTAGCCATACACCCTTCTTTTATCACCATTTTCTTCACTCTTACCGCCGCCGGACCCTCCACACTCCCGGTTTCCACAGATGTCTCTTTACTCGGTGTTTTTTTAAGGCAAGTGGACTCGGATCCCTTCTTCATGCATTATAGGTATAATTTATAAAACCTCATTTGAGTCATTCAAAGGACCTCCTGGATTCCTGCACCAAGCTTTCAGCGGACCTAGACTCTTCCTCCAAGTTCTCCAGTGTCTCCCGAGCACCACCTTCTCCTCCTCAAGCTAGGTAAGGGTGTTTTCATTTTCCTTTTACATAAAAATGGGTTCTCATATATATATATATATATAGTTTTGATATATACACTTCTACCTATTTTAAAAACCCTAACCTCCTCTCTTACCTTCGGTTTTGCGGTTAGCATGCATTGGTGAATTTGTTTTGGTTTCATCTCATCATGAAAACGGTTTTTAAATATATATATATATACACAGCCTATATGTATATGTATTGTATATATATTTATTAACTCTATTTTAGAACTCCTATCCTCCCTAAAAGATTCATGTTTTAAAGTGTTAATGTGAAGGTATGAGGGTTTACCTTCTTAATGTTTTTTCAAAAAAAAATTTATACAATATAAAAACTGTGTAAATATATATGTGTACGGGGTTGTGGAATTTTATTTGAAACCCTTAACCCCTGTAAAAATCCCTCTGGTTTAGGGGTGTTCATGTAAATGAAAAGAATATTTCCTTAAATTTAATTCCAAAAGTTGTTTTATGTTTTATATACATATACATTTTACTTTTACTAATATACACATATACCATGTACATGGATTTTGAAACCTTTGCTTAATGAAAATATCTATACTTTTAAAGACCTCTAAATTTTTTCATACTTGTAATAAGATTATCCCTTCCTAATTTTGGTTCGATTTATTGTGACACATAGATGAATTTATAGCAAATGTGTATGGGTGTATTATGTTAAAACCCTATAAGTTTAATAATTAATTTAAAATGTGTTAGAAGTATTCTTAAAAAGGGTTTTTCATTTAACCAATTAAAAGTACTATGTACATTATATTAATTGTACTTTCTTATGGGTTAAATTAATGACATCATGTACCTAGAATTAATAACATAGGTTCATATATTTGAAATTTTGAACCCATATCAGTGTGGAAATAATGTATGTAACATTTGGGTAGAATTTCATTATGCATATTCCATGTATGTTTACTATCATTCGATAAAATGTTTAATGCATGTTATACTATCATGTTTAATTCATGTATTTCTTTAGTAAATGTCATTTCATATTTTTATTTGATTGATAAACACCAAATAATAATAATTAATCTAAGAACCTATTTTTTGGAGTGGTATGGGACATCCCAAAAAACATCACTTTAAAATGGGTACTCAATGTGGTATGGGACGCATTGGATACATAGCCCCCTAAGACATAAGGGGATTGTATTGTACTGATTATGTGATGGGTGAGGCCTGTTATAGCCTCTTGATGCATCAGTAGGTATCATGAGACACCTAGTAGGGGAATTGGTTGAGGCCTTTCCCAACTATGAGTTATGGATTTTGGCAGAGGCCTTAATCACTAGACGTCTTGGCACAAGGCATTGACACAGTCTGGAATTATACCTTCCTCTTAATATTTTAGTAAGTGACCAACTATGGGATCTTTCTAACTGGTAGTATATCCCTGGTTCAGAGCCTATTGTATGTACAGATAAATTAAATGCATTGACATGTTATGTTTCAGAAATTTTTGGACTTGGTCCATTTATTAAAAGATTTTATATCTCATAATGTGAGAAATTATGGATAGGTTTATCATGATATGTGAACTATTTTATGCTAAAACCTTTTGATTTTGTTCTGTGCACTCAGAACTGGTCTTGTTAGTAGATTTCATAACCCGGCATTCTTTGTACATGCACTTTATTTCCCTTTTTAGAACTGCGTACTCTGATCATGTTTCTCAATTTTAAGTTAAACGTTTTATTTTATTTCAAGATTAATTGGTTTTATTTTAGAAAAGTCTTAGGTTTACTTGAAATAGTTATTTTCAAGTAATGAATGTTTTATTATTATTTTTTATGTTTTTAAACCCCCTTACTGGGCCTTATTTTTCTCAGCCTGTGTTTTAAATTAAAAAATTTCAGGTATCAGGTATTACTTGATGAAGTTTGAAAATGCAGCTGGTTTCCTAGAACCTGAACCTCACGATCCCCTATAGCATTGGAAATGATTTGATATTTGTAAATGAATATGATAATTATGGTACATCATGTCTCATGGGCACCGACTCCGGGCACTCGGGGGCTGGGTCTTTACAAAAATAATTATGAATATACATATATATATAGACACACACACATATATATATATATGAAATTATGTGCAAAAAAGTCATGTTAGGTTAGTTGTTAGGTCGTTGGATTATAAATGGGAGGTGATGGGATCAAAACCAAGCAAGGGTTTGTTTTTGAATTACATATACTATAAGAACTCGATTCTTCATTTGAGGTACGGGTCTTCTTTTTTCCTTTTCTTTTTACATTGTTTTTGAGAAAAAGGGGGAAAGATATGTAGTTTTAGAAATCTCCAGGTTACACACTGTGTACTCCCAAGTACACGCTGTGTGTATGTTAGGGGTGTACTGACCACATGTTAACTAAGTACATGTCGTGTGGTGACCATGTAAAAATAATCTATTGCACAGTGTGTAGTGAACCTTAACATGCCATGTATTTTACTCTCCATAAACCTACTGCTTCCTAACCGTGGGTTAACTTGTGTGATGTGTCTAAGTCATGTAATGACTTGGAAACCCATGTATGTTGGATTATAGACAAGCTACTACACAGTTTGTCCTTAATACATGTTTTTTACTTTTATTTTTATTCATTTATATAGAAGAGTTTCATGTATCATTTCCGAAACTATATTCTTCTTCCATGTTTTCGGACTGTGATGCTCTGCGAGGCTGAGATCGTTTCTTCTCCTAGATTCTACATCCAACGTTCGTTATTCAATCTGTCGATGGTTACGGGATCGAATCAGGAAGGATAAACCCAAGCACCCTATTCTGTTCTTGTTCCTTCATCGCACACGCTGTAGTTTCCATTTGAGTAGAATTGTCGGGATTCGATGGAAATATAGATCTATAAAGATCAGCTTCAAATTGGAGCTTGATATTGGATGTTCCTATGTCTATGAGTCTAAGGAAGGTGGTTCATACCTAGTTTTTTGTTTTCGTGGTCATTTGTGGGTGCGTATTTTTAGCACAATGTAGGGTTTTGAGATATGCCCATGTTTCTTTATATTGAATTGATCGTATTCCTTAAGAGATATTGTTGGGTATTCTCTTACCTTGTTATACTTGAGTGAGGATTTTTTAGAGGTCGTTTCTCATATGGGGAATTTTAGATGGGTATGCCAAAATGGTTTTAATTAAATTGTTTTTATTAAACTGATGAGTTAAAGTGTTTAAGAAAGATTAAATTTATTAGAGGCTTTCAAGACCTCAGTGCTGGTATGGGACAGTACATGGCTAGTGAAAATCAACTGTTTAAAATTTTTTCCTCTTTAAAGTAATTATTTTTATTATATATATATATATATATATATTTGTGAGTATGATTCTTGATATTACATGTGATGGAACCCTTTGGGTAGTGTTGGGCATGGCCCAGATATTTTTGAGTGATTTTGATCATAGGTTAGGCTTGGCCCAGATTACATGAGTGGTTTGACCATAAGATTGGGTGTCATGAACATTGGTTTGAGGTAGTGTAACTGTTTGATTGGGCATGTCTAGGGATAATTGGATGGAGAGGCCATCAGATTTTAGTGATATGGTCACAGGGACAAGAGGTTTCAGAGATGTTGTGGCTTGGGTTCTTTATTTTGTGATTACCGCCCACCCATGATTTCAGTCGTGTGCACATAGGTTGACTCCATAATGAGGTGGTTTTGACTACTCATGTGGGTAGAGGCCCCTGATAGTTTCAGTTTAAGTACTATTGGTTTTTGGGTGCTTTCTATTAGAATCCATATGAAAGGTGAAGAGCCTTAGGCTGGTAGAAATTATGCAACCAAATTGTGATATTGAGGGAAAATATCGTTGTTTCCTCCAGTTATTTATTTGAGGACAAACACTGTTGTTCCTTTGATTGTTATTTATAGATAGGAATCGTTGTTCCTCTGGTTTCTGTGTCATGGTCAGACATGATCTTTCGAGAAAGAGTTACTATTGTTTGGGTGTTCCATCAGGTCATAGATACTTGAGACACGCGATGTTAGGAGGCACATGGAGCCTAGATACGTGACAGAGATTCCGACATTGGCCGAATTAGGTGATGCTCTCTGGTGTCTATTGAGAACTAGTGGAGGTTGTGTTTACATTTTTCATCATACTATTTACTTTCCTTATAGATACATGTCAGCTTAAACACTCATACTTGGTACGTGCCATTGGGTGGTATCCTACTAAGATTCATCTCACACCTTACACGAGCCCTTCGGGACGCGTGTAGACTTTATGGATTTACATGTAGAAAAGAGATCATATTTAGTAGATAGATTGTATTAGCTGTTGCATGGAGATGATATTTACCTTGGGGTCGTGCCGAGCAGGAGTTTACTCTGTTTTTTCTTCATTCCTGTATCAGAATGCTTACTTTATTTTTTAAATATTGTTGGTTATCCATGGGTGCCATTGTTATTGACATGTATGGCCTATTGTGGATGAATTATTTATTGTTATTAGGTATAATTAATGTTAAATTGGTTGTTCTATTTAATTCACGTTGCACTTGTTTCCCCATATTGATATCGCTGGTTTATCTGCTATTGATTTTGTTTCCACTATAAATGTTCGGTTTGATTCTGCTGAGTCTTTATTACTATTGCAAGTATTATTAGTACGCTTGGACCAGTACCTTATTTTCCTCTGAGAGGGTATAGCCTCCCCACTATACCCATTTACACCCTTGCTGCTAGTCAACAGCCTTTGGGGTTTGGGGAGGTGCACCTAAGGCGGTAACACTAGACCCATTCAGCAATGTTCGGGTGGTTGTTCGGGTCTGAGACATTACATATACCAATGGTTTTATGAAACCATTGGTATAGGTTTTTTATATGACCTATACCAATGGTTTGACAAACCCTTTGGTATAGTCTTATACCAGTAGTTTCCCAAAACTTTTCGTATAGACCTATCCCAATTCCAAACCATCCAACGGTCCTCCAAACTATTGGTATAGGTTATACCAACGGTTTAGAGACCTATAAAAATGATTCCAAACCATTGGTATATGGTATTTTTCTATTATTTATATTTAATTGTATATGGTTGTTCATTTAAGCTTCATATTTTTTAAAAACTATGTTTTCAAAGAAATTAAATTTAAAAATAGACATACCATAAAATCTTTGGTTGCTAAAGTTAACACTCAGAAATGAAAATGTTAAAAAATAATTATTAACAAACGATCATTGAAATGTTATAATTGGATCATATATGATATTATAAGTATGTATATTATTATGTTATAGATTTATAACAAATTTAAATTTATTATACATGAAGTTAAAAGTAATTAAAAGAAATTGGTATGTGAGTATGGGTTTATTTCACAATCTAATTTTTATTTGGGATTATTTATGTTTAAGTCTCCATTGGGGAAATTATATGATATTTTTATCATAAACCCAATATATTTTATCCTCCTCTGGTTATTTCTTAAAATTAAAAGTTTTCTATTCCATATTATCTTAAGTACTCAAGATACCAAAATAATGTTTTTAAGGAAAATCGACTTTGATTTATATTTAGTTGGAAATATTTTTCTTCCATGTTCATATTTTCATTAAAATGTTTTTAAGAAAGTTCTTACTATTTTAGTAAGATTTTTTGAAGTTATTTTTACCCTTGTTTTACATTTTATAAAATTTTTCCAAGGAATCTTATTTTTATTTTCAAAAAAAGTACATTTTTACTTTTTAATGAAAATGTGAATGGAGTATTTTTTTTACAATACAATTCCTGAATGGAATTTCCTACCATCATTACTACTCGATTATTTGAATTTTATATTACAAGTTTCCAATATGATTTTCAATGAAAATGATTTCTTTAATATTTTTGAAAATTTTAGATCTTGAATAAATCATAATGGTATTTTCCACAAGAAATATTCTAGAGATATTTTTAAAGTATATAAATATTATTTGGTGAATATTATTATTTACTAGGGATGTACTATTTTGATACCATTTTCCATATTATTCTGGATGACCTATGGTTATGATATATTTTTTGATTGGGGTAAATTTTTGTAACACTCGGATGTTTTCATTAAATATTTTTTCTAATTTTAATTCTTCAATAGCATGCATTACATGAAATCATGAGTTTAAACAAACTGCAAGATTCCCTTAGTATAAAATGACCATTTTAACCTAGCTATTAGGCTAGCGGGAATAAATATATCTTAATTATGAAAATATATGGTGAAGTTATTATCTAACAATTATTTACAAAACAATAAATCAATTACATATTTTTATTTTTATATTAATAAATTTAGTGAATTGCTATTATTAAATGAAATTAATTAAATATATATACTTAATAAAATATTTTTTATATTCATCCAATAGATATTTTTTTCATAGGGTATGAATAAACCCTATTTGATTTATAAAAACCTATATTTTTTAAAGGGTAATTTTAGAGACTTTTAATGGAGAACCCTTTTTAAAATATCATATTGACACATTAATTGTGTTTATATTACAAAAAAACTTATTATTTTTAGGCAGTACATAAAAATTTACTTTGGATAATTTTTTAATATTTTTTCTGATAATTTTTTTAATTTGTTGAATGGTAAAAATAGACTAAATTTTAATTGAAAACAAATTTTTTTATAATAAAAATTTATATGTTTAAATTATAATATTGAATGGTTTTAAAGTATAAATATAATATATATTTTTCATTCAGTATGATTTCTTTCATTATCATTAAAATTACATTGAATTCTGATGTAAAAACATTTCAATATTTTGTAACGTTTAAACTTTTAAAATCTTGTTATCTCTTTCTCACAAGAGGGATAATTTTAAATTAATTACAGAAACATCTATGTTTTGAATATCAAAAAATGTATTCAATATTTGGAATCATTAGGTCCAAATTATGAAAATATATTTATTTTATTTTTGGTCATTATGGATTGTAACTTCGCTAAATTTTATTTATACGGTAAAGGGGTAAATATGGTAATTAAGGGTAATAAATATATTATAAAATTACCATAATACTTGTATTAATATCATTGGATGAGTTCTTCTCGACCTAAATCATACTTGGGTCTAAATGGTGTCCTTTGGAATCCACATAGATGATACTAAGACATTTAATTTATTTTATTTATAGAAAAATTAAATATGTCTTACTCAAATTGTAATAACTATATCATTTTTTGTATAAGGTTATACAGAAGATCAATTTGATTACAAATTCTCATTTCAAATATAAAATGATTTTATTTATCATGTTAATTGATTTTTAATTTTTAGTAAATAAATCATTGCCTTAAATCCTTATACTTTGATGATGTAAAAATTTATTAATTGATAAGAACTCAATAAAAAATTATTAAAATTATAATAACCATAAAACGACCCAAACACTTGGAAAAATCTAATTGGTTGAGTATATATCAACCATAATCTTCAAACGGTCTATTTATTTACTATTTTGAGACTTATAGAAGAGATTGTGGCACTTATATTATTTTCTTTAAAGTGATGTTAAAGTTGTCACATTCATAATTTAATAAGTATAACATTTTGAATGATGGATTTTACAGAAGATAAATTTGACTGAAAATATTATTCTAAAATATATTATATTTATGTTCACAATAAAATTTTATTTTTAATTTTTTTTCAAAAAATAATTATATTAATTAATTAGAAAAAATCGATGTGGTAGTTATTTTATTAATGAAGAGAACAAATTAATGGTATTAAATATATTAAAATAAATATAATTTGGGATAATTAATATATATGAGGAATTTTCTAGATGAACTTGACCTATTAGGAATATAATAAAAAAAATTAAGTTAAATTGTTATCTTTATATTTTTAAAAAATCAATTAATTTAATAGTTTCAAAATTGACACTATTGATTGTTTATCAAAATAATATTTTATTCAATTATTTAAAAATTATAAAACAGTTTTAAAAATATTTAATAATTATTATATATTATAAATTATTTATTTTTTTCTAATTTACATGAAATAAGTAAATATTTTACCTTTTTAATATTTAATTATCTGTTACCCTAATGAAAAATTAAATAGAATAACTAATTGTTAATTAAAATGATAAGGTTTAAATTGATAGAAAACATTGTCTAAAATATAATGGTTAATTATATTATAACCCTATGTCATCTAATATTCGAAATTGATACATTTTTTAAGTTTTTGGATGAGGGTTGATTTTAATATAAACTAATATTTTTGTAGATCCCAAAAGTGACCCTCGCCTCAATTATAAAAGGGAACCTCCCCCCTCGCCTCTTCACTTCTCTTTGGGCATTAAATCTCATCCATACCCTACCATTTTCCATTATAAACTTCCCTAGTTACATTATCGAGTTTCTTTCTATCTTAAAAGACCAAATCTAGTTCTCTAAGAAGAGATTTAGAGGAAGCACGTCGAAGAGGAGGAAATCTCCTCTACCGATTATTTAAAACTTCTATCTTATTCTACTTCATCTTCATGAGTTGTTTCATTATAAAGTAATAACTACAATATCAATTATATACTTATATATTATTATAATTATAAAAAGCCCATATTCCACCTTCTATCCATCCTACGAAAAATGAAATCACCACGCGTGTGTAGGTACGGCTTAATGTCTCCATGTCATGGTGTAATCTATTTTTTCACCACCACATTACTTGGATGGGTATAATGATGGAAATAATAAATATATATTATTATAATAACATGATATTAATTATTAAATATTATACATCAACTAATTCAATACCATTAAACAAATATGAGAATGATATCATCGCTCGTGCGTGCGTACTATCTACCGTCTTCACGATGCGATGTGACTCATTCTACATGATCTTTATTAAAGAAAAATTATATAAATGTAAATAATGAATAAATATGGTATTTATTATCTTAATATCATTTTTAAATGATATAACTATGACCTATTAATGATAACTGGAACTTATTCTACAAAATATGCATAATAAAATGAAGTAGTTAAAACCTGAATAACAAGTAATAATGAAATATTGTTAAAAACAGATGATAATATGATCATATATGATATCATAAAAAATATTATGATTCCGAAATAAGTCAATGACATTATTTAAATCATTTTACATGAGTTTCAGATACATACAAAGGAAATCGGACCTAAGGTATGGGATAATTTCACAATCTCATTATTATTTGAGATTGTTTATATGTAAGTATTTACTATGGTATATTTATCATCCACATCCATGTTTCCGAAGTATGTAATATTATTTCTTTTATTATAAAAAAAATTAAACTCAATTGTGCCCTTTATTGAATTTTTATTAAATGGTATAAAAGGAATCTTTTGTTTTTATTTGATACGAGGTACTTTTTGACTTTCTCGGCAATAATAGGAGGAGAATGTTTTTTTAACTTATACGGCATGAATGAATATTTACAATTTCATAATTCCTTATTTCCATGAATCTAACTTTAAATAATTTCATGTTTATTTTCAAATAAATTATTTTCCTTTAAAATTTCACAGCATTTTGAGAAAAGAAAATGTTTCTGAAGAAGAAAGGATATTTTCCAAAAGAATTGATATCAAGTGTTTTAACAAAATTATTTTCCATCTAAGATGAAATTATTTAAATAATGTTATGTTTCTATACCTATTATTAATATAGTCTTATTTTGTTTATTATGTAATTCTATTTATTAAATCCATTTGTTTTATATGGATTATGATGGAATGATGTTTAAGAAAACCATTTTATTCCTTGGGTTATGCTGTGGTGAATGATTTTTGTTTTTATGAAACATGTAACAGTGATTTCATTATGAGATGGGTGGGACCTATATCTCCCTCCAATTTATTGGGTAATGGTTTATATATCATGAGATAGATATGGCTAGAATGGGAAATTATCCTCGTTTAGTAATACAGGGCTGGAATGAGGAGTGAACTCAGTTCAGTAATTGACTTTGTCTGCTATGATGGTATTGGAAATGAGGCTTGAATAATATGAAATGATTTTATATACTCATTTGTATTCCAAAATGTCATGACCCATCCCTCAGGGTCCGTGTTGTGACTACCCTAAGCCCGCCTTCCATTGGCCAGGGGCTGGCGACTAGCACTGAAAGGAGTGTTCTCTAATAATGGGAAGGCATTACCTTTATAACCTGTAAGATCACACAACTAAGTACAAAGAATGATACAAGATCAAAGTAAATATATATAGTAAACAGGGTGTGTAAAAAATGTAAAAGGGTCCAGAATACAAGCCCAACTGTAAAGTACAAGTAAACTAAAAAGTACAAGTAAAACTGAAAACAGCTCCTATGATCACTCGCCAAGGATCTTACCTGAAGGGTAGGTACAGCTCTCGAACGGTCGTCTTTGTGGTACAACTCATATAAAGTCCACCTCCAAGCTACCTCCTATCCTGATACCCTCTTCCTCAGTCAGTAATGTCTGTCTTATGCACCAAACACAATAAGGTGCGTGCATAGATTGTGCAGAAGTGAGTAAAACGATACTCAGTAGGGACCCCGAGACCCCGTGGGTCTCCTAGAGTTCCACAAATGAAGGAACACAAATCAAGAACCCAAATCTACTTAGGTATATTCCCATACATATACCTAATTTATCAAGCACTACTCATCTAAAAAATGTTGAATGTATACCATGAAGGTAACACCACGAAGGTGAAGTATCACATAGCATAACATTAATCACAAGCACAAAGTAAAGACAGCTCACACTAGAATTTATTCAAGGGGTAGTAACAAGTATCATCCCTAGTCACATCATCAAACACCTCGGCTGTAGGATAACTCCTCCTATATTGAGTAAAGTGGGCTTGCCACATCACACAGAGGTGCTTCCCACTAATCTTGGACTTCTGAAGAACTCCTCCTGTCTAGTACCGTGGGTCTACCACGTCACACAGAGGCGCTCCCCACTATGGGTCTTCTGCGTCACACAGATTCTCTCTCCCTTATGGCCTTCTTAGGTACTCCTTTTATCGATAACCATTGGTCTACCACGTCACACAGAGGCACATCCATCGGACGCATGATCTATATTTTATTAGCGTTTTCGCTCCGAGGGCCTAGTTAGATTCGATGTCTGATCCAACCCATCCATAATCCAACCATATCCAAAACTCTAGTGGAGTATACCAAAAGAACTGTATCGATCCAAGGATTTCTTGTCGTAGATGGCTCATCAAACGGACACTTGGTTCACAAGTTATGGCCACGAAGGCATAACTGGGTCCAGATGGGCATGGGTCTGGTCCGACCTAGCCTCGGCCGACCAGAACTGGTTTGGGTCGACCCAGCCAGATTCAGGTTCGGCCCGGATGGCTTGGGCCTTGGCACGCCCAGCTCCTTGGGTCATGGTTCGGGTCGGCCCGCAATGGGGACGACCCGACCTAGCCTGTTGGTGCGGCCCGTTGGCACGGCTCGGTGGCGCAGCCCAATGGCGCGGCCCGCCGTACGGCGCGACCCGCTGCGGTACGGCCCACTGAACGCAACCCGCTATGGTGAAGCCCGATCGGCTGGTGGTCCATAGAGGCGAGGTCCTTCATGACAAATACCTAGGGGGATGTGCCTCTCGGTCTTCCAAAATAGTCTATGGACTATTTGGCTACTGAAATGTGGGACCCGCTGGGGGTCCCACCCGGTGTGGCACGACCGGCCGAATGTCAGCCGCTTTCAGCCTCAACTACGGCCAAAAGGCTCTGGCCTCTTGCTCCATCAGCGGCGCAAACGCACGCCACAGCTCTACCACATGGCCAGCCGGATGTCGGCCACTACCCTGCTCTGCTGCGGCCGATGGGCCCCAGCCTCTTACTCAACCGGCAGCCAATTTCTTCCGTGAGCCATTGTTGCTTCATCCCAAGCCGAAAAAATTAAATGATCGCATATTTTCAATCCTTTTTTGATGGCTCTATGTCCATGTATCGTTCTTATCAAAACTCTGTGTTTCCAGCACTAATAAATATATTTCTTTGATGACCACGTGGTGAATCAAAAAGTAATAGGCAAGGTTTAAGTGTGGGACGATGGCCATGTTTATTTGGCCATCATTATCGTGAATTCAGAATATGAAGGATCAATAAATAAATTCAATCATATTAAAAACCCCTACCTTGTTTTGTAGAGACGACGTGGGGAAGAAGACGAAGTCGATGGAGGGGACGTCATCATTCGTCGCTTCTGTCAGACGCTTCCATTCCGGGATCAAGAGTTATCCTTGTTCTTCATTAGAGAATATCCTTTTTTGGAGAATGTGTTCTCCAAATCTCTCCCTTCAAGTGCTCTCCATTCTAACAATTCCCCCATCCTAGAGAAATGGGAGGAGCCAACATATAAATTAAACTAATTGAGTTGGCAGAAAAATTATGTATTAGTTGGCCCAACTAATTTGGGGGAAAAACCAAGAGTCACCCCCCATATTAAAGAGGGATTTCAAGTGTCGAGTGGTTCCCACCATTAATTTCATAATGGGATGTTTCAATCTCGGGTGGTCCCCACCACCAAATTCAAATGGGAGGTTTCACAGAAAAAGAATAAAATAAAAGATATTTTATTTTATTTTTATTCTTTTAACACACCCACAAAAAGTCTGAAAACTAACTTTCACCCTCGAACTACTACGGTCGATATGAAGGTCTCTTTATGATAATATCGATGATGCGAGTTCAACAGTGTCCTCAGATTTCAATTCTGAGCACCGATTCAAAAGTTACAAAATGCCGCTCGCGCGTTTACTGAACGTACCCAAAAAATGTTCTGAAAATTATTAACAGTCACCCTTAACATGTGCCGGTCGAGGTTAGGCTTTTCGTAAGTCAACAAACCCCAAAGAACCCAACCATACTATCAGATTTCCAATCTGTGTTACCATTTAAATGTTATGGATTTTATAATAAAATAATTGTCACTAAATTATTCTATTTACAGCCAAAAACTAACTTTCACTGGTGACTTGCGCTGGCCAATGTTTGTATCTTCCTAAAGAAAGTATACGCTCACGAGTTCAGTAGTGGTCTTGGATTTTTAATCTAATTTACTATTTCTGAGTTATGAGAATTTGAAAAACAAAATAACATTATTTAATTATTTTATTTACGGTTATTCCATTTTCAGTTTTTCTCATAGGAGACCCATGCCGACTAAACTTAAGTCGCACCTAGGGTAAACCCACTATCCTGAGTGCAACGGTGCCCTTTGATTTCTAACCTGAGTAACCCTTTAAGAGTTATTCCACTTTTTCATGAAAACTGCTTACACCCGTTAATTAAAACATAACAATACTTTGACATATCATTCCAGGCACTCCAGGCCTCGGAATCGTGCGCCGTTAGATTTCTCAGTCTCGAAATAATTCAATATAATTAAAATATATATATACAGAATTTCCGGGACATTACACACAAAACTCCATGTATTATTTTATGACTTCTGGATTTACGTTCGTTGATTCTTATGAACTTTCTTGATTTATCCCATGGAATTATATCACTATCTTTCATATGTAGGATAATATTTTTAAATGCTATGTTCTTATGTCTTATGATTATT
This sequence comes from Viscum album, assembly GCA_963277665.1. Classification (NCBI taxonomy): domain Eukaryota; kingdom Viridiplantae; phylum Streptophyta; class Magnoliopsida; order Santalales; family Viscaceae; genus Viscum; species Viscum album. The sequence continues at coordinate 1,466,178,714 of OY728123.1, forward strand.
ATATGATTGATACCTTCCCTATTTACGCTTACAAAGAATATGAGCTTACCCTTTCATATGATTCTTTTTCCCAAGTCATGAAGATGGGTATTAAGTAAGATATGTCAAAAAGGGATCTAGTTATGGAAACATAACTGGGAGACAATGAAGATGTATTATGAACCAGTTGTTTATGTGTCCATGTTTCTAAAGACAGTATACCTATATAGTCTTGTTGTGGCTTTGTTATATTTTGTGATGAATATTCTTCAACTTTGAAGTAATTTTAATGTATGTAAAGAATGGATCATTATATTTGGTATGAGAGGAAAGGTATTATTAACCTTTGGAAACTAGGGTGAGAAAACCTTAGTAAGAAGCCAAAGGATATGTTGAAGTATAGGTTATAATACTGGTGTTTTAGAAACGATCCTAAATAACCTAGTATAAAAACTAAAGTGTCCTAAATTGAAATTTTAATCACGATTATATGGTTTTCCTATTATTATTAGTGGTAATCACACTATGATTATTTGTTTTAGTCAATGGATAGAACCTGAATGAACTATGTTAACGCTGAATGTGACAGGAAATGCAATGATTTTCCTCCTGAGAAAACAAATGTTATTGCAGATGGAATGAAAAATATTATATCTATGCAGACACTACATTCTCAAGCTCCGAATCATGTAGGACTTCCAAATGAGCAAAGTAGGGAACAACATTTTGTTGAGTGATTCATGAGGTAGTGTCCACCTTCTTTCAGTGGTTCTTCTGATCCATTTGTGGTTGAACAATGGATCAGTACCACTAAAAAGTTATTTTCAGTTCCCCAATGTTCAGAACATGATAAACTCATCTTTACAGTCTATCATTTAGAGGGTCAAGTTGATCATTGGTGGATCCTTATCAAGAATAAGAGTTAAATAGATTAAAATGAATTCATGGAATTGGATGAGCTCAAGAACATATTTTTCAATAACTACATTCCTCATATTTTTCAATCAAATATGGAGAAGGAGTTCCTTTAACTTAAGAAAAATGAAATGAAGATATGTTTTCTCTTATGCTCAAAGTGTGGAAAGAAACATGGTGGAAATTATATTAAAGGGACCAGTGAATGTTTTAGGTGTGGAAAAGAATTTAATTAGGTATTTTAATGCTAAAGTAACGGAAAAAAGATTTCTAATGATGGGAATAGAGAAAAGGATACACAGAATGAACCTCGTACACTTCAATGATACAAGTGCAAGGAAATGGGACATTATTCCACTAAATTTCCTAATACAAGGGTTATTTATGATGATCGATGTCAGCAAACTCCTAAGTCCAAATACAAAGTAATGTCATATGCAATCACTATCAGTGATGTGGATTATGATAATGAAGTAGTGAAAGGTTCACTTACCATCCACTCTCATGTAGAAATTTTCTTATTTGATTTTGGATCCACCCACTCATTTATTTTTGAATAATTTTTAAGGGTATCACCATATTACCTCAACAATTAGATGTTGAGTTAGTTGTGAAAACTTCTAATGGAACAAATCTTAAATCAAAAGTTTATAATTCTTCTTTAGTTGAAGTTTTTGGTAAAGTACTTCTTGAAAATCTTGTGATCCTTCCAATAGTGGAATTTTATGTGATTATTGGCATGGATTGGTTTTCTCTATATGGCGCTCATATCAACTACCAAGGAATTAAAGTCGCATTTCATATTCCAAATCAATCAATAATAATCTATTGATGTAAGGATACGTATGACCTTCTAGGGAAATTTTATTCCATCTAATGGGTTTTGATCCATATAAATGAAGGATATTTATCTCAAATGGTTGGATACAAACTCACAATCTATGAATAGGCCAATTGTATGGGAGTTTGATGATGTATTTCTGGAAGAATTGTCCGGTCTTCCACTAAATCATGAGGTTGAGTTTTCAATATAACTCATACCAGGTGTTAAGACTATTTAAAAGACAAATTATAGATTGACGCAAATTGAGTTTCAGGAATTGAAGAAGAAAATACAAGAGAATCTTGACAAGGGATTCATACGCCCTGGTGCATCACCTTGGGGTGCACCTTTTCTATTTGTTAAGATGAAAGATGGATCAGTGAGACTCTACATTGATTATCGAGAACATAAAAAGATCAATATAATGAAAAAAATACCATCTTCCCCACATTGATGAATTATTAGACCAACTACTAAGAGATAAATACTTTTCCAAGATTGATCTTCATTCAGGATATCATCAATTATTGGTCAAGGAGGATATACACAATTCAGCATTCCCTATAATGTATGGACACTAAGAATTTATAGTGATGTCTTTTGGTATTACTAATGCCCCCACTATTCTCATAGATCTAATGAATAGAGTATATAGAGACTATATTGATAAGTTTGTGGTATTCATTATAGATGATATTCTTATCTATTCAAAGAGAATGGAAGAACATGAAGATCACTTGAAATTTGTACTGAAGACACTGAGAAAGGATAATATTTATGTAAAATTTACCAAGTGTGAATTTCGGATTCATAATGTTCATTTTTTGGTAATATAATCTCAAAAGAGGGTATATCTATTGATCCAGCAAAACAAAAATTTATTAAAAGTTGTTGAGACCAACAACGGTAACTAAGATCTGAAGTTTTCTTGGTTTGGATGGATATTATCGACATTTTATGAAAAATTTCTCATGATTATCTAATCCACTCACCAAGTTTACATGGAAATGAGTTAAGTTCATGTGGAAGGAGTAATGTGAAGTGAATTTTTAAGAGCTAAAAAGAACGTTAGTCAATGAACCTATTCTCACATTGCCTTATATGATGATAGCTTATGCCTCGTGATAGTTGAAAATCTTTGAGAAAAAATACCCAACTCATGATTTGGAGTTAGCTGTGGTATTATTAGTACTAAAGATATAGAGGAATTATCTTTATGGTGAAATGTGTGATATTTATACTGATCATAAAAGTTTAAAGTATATTTCTACACAAAAAGGAGTTGAATATGCACCAAAGAAGATGGTTGGAGTTGATTAAAGATTATGACTACTCAATACATTACCACCCTGGGGAAGCAAACAAGGTGGTATATTCATTGAGTTGAAAGGATCATGATAGCCTATCCATGATGAGGATTAAAAATATCTAATATTTATAGATTTAAAAATGATAGATCTTTAACTTTTAAATGAAGGGGATAAATATTATCTTTCTCAAATGAATGTTTAACCACCAATACAAGTGAATATTAAGGGGGTGTCGAAGGAATATGTAGAGCTACAAAATAAGGTGAGAAATGTTCTTGATTTAAACCTTGATTGTGATGGAATAATAAGGTTCTAGAATCGTGTTTTTATTCCTCCCATACCTTAATTAAATAAGGATCTATTAGATGAGTCTCATAGTTCTTCATTCTCCATACATCCCAGAAGCAGAAAGATGTATAGAGACCTGAAAGACTATTCTTAATGGGATGGCATGAAAAGAGATGTGGTTGAATATGTCTCTTGGTGATAGGTTTTCCACCAAGTTAAGGCTGAGTGATATAAGTCTAATGGGATGTCACAACCATTACCCATTCTATAATGGAAATGGGAGAACAGCACTATGGACTTTTTTGTCAGACTTCCCAAAACATCTAAAGGTCATAATTTTATATTGGTTATTAGTGATCATCTTACGATGTCGGCACACTTAATTACTATTAGAGTGGATTTATCTCTTGATCTTATTTCTTGGATATATGTAAAGGAAGTTGTAAGATTGTATGGAGTACCACATTCTATTATATCTGACCAGGATCTGAGGTTTACCATGAAGTTCTGGAGAATTCTCCAGTAGGATCTAGATTTAGAGTTATGTTTCTGAACTTCTTATCATCCTCAAACAGACGGTCACCTTGAGAAAAAAAATTTGTAACACCCTAAGAAATTAAAATAGAAATATTCTGTTTTGTTTATAATTTAAAAAAATATTTTATTTAAGAAAAATGTTTAAATAAATAATAATAATAGCAGTAGTTAAGGGTAAATGATGATCACCACCTTACCTCTGAGAGTATGAAGACTTGGGCAGAAATCTTTTCTGAGGAGGCGAATGATCATAATGTTGATTCCTCTAACAAGGATAAAGGTGTTGTTCTAAAACAACCTCAATCATTTCCCACCCTTAAAAGATGTGATGAAGTCATTATAGCTGAACAAGTTATTGAAAAGGTTGCTCATATCTCATAGGAAAGGATGACCACTTCAGGTGACCACAAGGGTAAGAAAATTTTAGAACATGACTCTCCATTCATTTCTAAAAATATCCAGGCCTCTTCAATGTCCTTTGTGGATAATGAGGATTTCAACTTGTCTCCTACAAAAAAGTCAAAGTCCTTGATTGTCACTCCAGTGGTGGTAGCACAATCAATAGTAGGGAATGATAATACTGTTGATAGTGATACTTTGGATCTGACTAAAGAAATGGAGGTTAAGGGAATGATGGTGACAACAAGAGGTGATTCTCCTATCAATGGTAAGGAACAAAAAGAGGATAGCTTTGATTTTGAAAGCACCGGTGTTGAGACTCTTTACGAAAGGCTTCAATCTCTCCCTCAGGATTTATCGAGAGGTCGGGGGAAAGGTCGTGGAAGGGCCCACTAGGACACAATTTGAGAAGAAGAAAGGAGGCTAAGTAAAAGATTGATGAAAAAGATAAACAAGTATATTTCACTTTGGGTTTTACCTTTGTTTTCCCGTACTCTTTTCGGTTACTTTCTTTTACATGATTTTAATAAAAGGGGATTAGCCTCCATCTTTTAAAAAAATATGTGTGACTTTATAAATATATATCATTGTTTTATTATATATATATTTTATTTTATTTTTCAAAATGTTTTTTATGAGTTTTGTAAAAAAATGACACCTATTGTTTTTAAAATAAATTATGTTTATGTATTTTAATAATTATAATGATAGAATCAAATAATAAGTAATACATTAACTAAAGGAAAAGTTAATATGAGTTGAGAGATAGATGTGACAAGTGATGGAATAAAGAATAATTTGAGTTTAAAAATAGATAATAAATTTTTTAAAACAAATTGATGATAATAATATATAATATCCTAAGGAAGGCCAGACATGTTGGAACAAAAGTCAAAAAATTGAAAAAAATAATTTAGATAGAAGATAAGACCCATGGGAAGTTTGACAAAAAAATGATAAATTGAAATAATAACAATTTTATTACCTGTGAATAAGGGTATTTATTTGGTTTTGTTTTAAAACAAAATAACTAAGCTTCTCTGAGAAGCTTATGACAACATAATTTTTTTTATAAATAAGTGAGACTCGGGAGAACCCCTCATCCATAGTCACATGTCCCAAACCAAACCTCGCATTATCTTTAAGTTCATCCAACACGATGGAATTTCTTTCCCTCTTTGGTTTTCCAGTTTCATGTAAGGGATTTAATTATTTTCAATTGATTTCGTAAGGGTTCAATTTATCTTTGATTTTGCAAGACATTTTTATATATATTCATATATACAAATATAAACATATACATATATTGATTTCTTTTTAGGATTTTTTTATGAAAGTTATTTATTTCAAATTCATGTTTTAAGGGATCCAATTTGTTTATGTTTGATTACATCAACAGTTATATTTATATAAGTGTATACAAAATTATATATAAGTGTATACACAATTATATATATATAGATACTTATTTCTCTTAATAATTGTTCATTATAAATTTTTATTTTAAATTTATGTTTTATGGATTTATTAATAAATTCATCATTCCTAAAGATTTATGTAAGGACTTAATTAATTTATGCAATCAAAATTATGTTTTTTATAAATACAAACACACACACACACATATATATATAAATATATATATATATATATATAAATATTTGTGTGTGTGTGTGTTTGTATGTATAATTACCTATTTCTAGAAAAATAAATGATAAGGATTTAGATCTACATTTTAATTCTAAGTCTATTCCTTGCATGAATTTAGTTTTATTGTAGGTCAATTTTTGTTGACTATAATAAAATATATATATATATAAGTATATAATTATATGTATGTATGTGTATATATTTCTAACATTTATATTTTATTAATTAAAGGTTTTGTTTTAAATTTTTTCTATAGAACAATATTTTGAAGGATAAATCATTTATCAAAGGGTTTTCTTATGTTTTTAAGAACAACATTTTATTTGTATAGTATATGTATATATATATATTTATTTATTTATATATGAACACATATGCATTTCAATTTATTTATTAAGGATGACTATTCTTTATTTCCAAAATCTATATACAAAGTTAAATTATTCTTAATTTACAAATTTCTGGTTTATATTTATGTGTATCCTTGTTCTAAATTATAAAAGTTACCATTTTATGTGAAAAAACCTAACAAGATATTATTTTATGTGCGCAATATATAGTTTTATATGAGAAATTACATCTAAACCTCTTGGTATTCCATATAGAATTAGTTATGGCCATCAACTAAATCTTAAATGATATCTCATTCATTTTAGATCAGGTATACATTATAGTTCTTTATCTATTTTATTTATGACTTTTAAATAGGGCCATTTATTTTAAATATGGGATTCTCCTAAAATTGTTATACAAAAGTCCAAATATTATGTTTGTGACATGAAATATTAATTTATCATTAAGAAAATAATAGTATGTATATTTAAATTGGTTTAGTTTAAGATTTAGAAAGGCATGTATATATAAAATGTTATCAAAATTAGCACTAGAAATTTATGTGACGTTATGGGGAGTGAACCCATAAGTCTTAAGGGAACTTTGTTCCATATGTGGTATGAATTGTGGACTTACATTATAGTTTTTATTATGGTCTTCTAATTATCATGAATGAACCACCATAAAATCATTATTTTCAATAGAGAAATCCAAGTGTTTTTTAATTATAATTATTTTGATAAAATAATAGTTTTCTTAAATTTATTTATATTATGAAAATGAACTTTTAAGTATATAAGTTCACTTTAAATAAATTTTTTTCAAAAGAATTTATTAATTTTTTTAGACCCCCCTAATGGGAAATTTAATTGCTCACCCTATTTTATTAAATTATTTTTCACACGTTCATTAGAGTTCCTAATGGCGTTTTTTACGATTATAGAGTTAGCACACATGGTGTCTTTTGTTAGTTTTATTTTATTCTTTTACCACTCTGATAAAAATATAAGGTTGTCTAATCCTCCAAAACCTAGACCAAAAAATGTCCTCTATTGTGTAATGTTTTAAGGCTAGGTCCTTCCAGTTGTTATCAAAGGAATGTGCTAGACAACATTGAAAATTAGATGTCATCTAAACGGTAGAGTTTAGAGTTTAGAGGTCCTATGTTTCTTAATTATAAAGATATAAATTCAGAATTTTTTAGTCTGATGAACAATTTGTGAGGGCGTGATTCATTAGAGGGGGAATAATGCAACACCACAATAAATTAAAATAGTAATTTTCAATTTTGTTTTTAATTTAAAAGAAATATATTATTAAATTAAAAATGTTTAAATAAATAAAAATAAAAAAAATATTAGTTTAGGGAAAACATATTTTTAAGAAAATTATTATTTTTAATTTAATATATTTTATAAATATATGAATTTATATTTTGTTTATGTTTTACATTTTTTATATAAATTGTATGTGATTTAAAGCATTTGTTTATAAATACATATAATTATATATATATATATATATCTGTTTTATTTAATTTAAGATATATGTGTGTGTTTATAAATATATATATCATTATTTTGTTATATATGTATTTTATTTTATTATTCAAAATAATGTTTTATGAGTTTTGTAAAAAAATAAAGATATTGTTTTTTATAATTACATTCAAGTATTATAAAAATCTTAATGATGGAATCAAATAATAATTAATATATTATCCAAAAGAAAAGTGAGTATGAGGGGATAGATAGAGATAACAAGTGGTTTAATAAAGAAAATGTGAGTTTAAAAATCAAGAACAAAACAATTTAAAAAAATTGATGATAATAATATTTATTATCATGAGGGAGGCATGGCATGTAGTAAAAAATTCAAAAAAGTGAAAAAACAATTGATGGAGAATAAAAGACCCATGGGAAGTTAGAAAAATACAATAAATAGAAATAATATGTTATGACCCATGGATAAGGGTCTTTATTTAGTTTTATTTTGAATAAAATAATAAGAATAACTAAACTTCTATAAGAATCTTATAGCAAATAAATTGTTTTGTAAATAAGTGAGATTTGGAATAACCCCTTCTCCATGGTCATAAGTCGTGAATAAAACCTATCATTTGTTTTATGTTCATCCAGCAGGTGGGAGTTTCCTTCCCTCTTTGGTTTTCCAGTTTCATGTAAGGGATTTTATTATTTTCAGTTGATTTTGTAAGGGTTAAATTTATCTTTGATTTTAAAAGAATTATTTATATATATGTATATATATAAATATATATATATATATATACCTATCTTGATTTGTTTAAGAATTTTTATGAAGGATATTTATTTAAAATTCATGTTTTAAAGGATCCAATTTGTTTATGTTTGATTTCATCAATAGTTATATATATATAAGTGTATGAACAATTATATATATGTGTATATATAATTGTATATACAAATATATATATACCTATTTAACTTAAGAATTATAGATAATAAATATTTATTTTAAATTTATGTTTTATGGAATTCTTAATAAATCCATCATTCCTGAGAATTTTTGTAAGGATTTAATTAATTTAAACAATAAAATTTATGTTTGTTTTACAAATATGTGGATGTGTGTGTGTGTGTGTGTCTGTATAATTACCTATTTTACAAAAATAAAGGATAAGGGTTTTGATATAAATTTTAATTCTAAGTCTATGGATTGCATGAATTTAGTTTCATTGTTGTTGAATATGTGTTGATTATAATGAAATACATATATAATATTCAGATTTAATTAATTAAAGTTTTTTTTAAAAAATATCTCTAAGCAAATATTTTGAAAGATAAATCATTTAGCAAAAAAGTTTCTTGTGTTTTCAAAAACATCATTTTATGTGTATGGTATATGTGTGTGTGTGTGTGTGCGTCTATATATATGAGCGCATATGCGTTTATGTTTTTTTATTAATGAGGGTTAATCATTATTTCAAAAATCTATATATAAAGTTAGATTATAATTAATTTACCAATTTATGGTTTATGTTTATGTTTATCCTTGTTCTAAATGATAATAGATATCATTTTATGTGAAAAAACTAAAAAAATCTAATATTTTATGAGCACAAGCTATCATTTTATATGATAAATTTCATCTACACCTCTTGGTATGTCATGCAAAATTAGTTATGTCCATCAACTAAATTATCAATTACATCTCATGCATTTTAGATCAATTACAAATTATATATATTTATCCATTTTATTTATGACTTATAAATAGTGGAAGTTTTTTATTAAACATGATGTTCTTATAAAATTGTTTTATAAAACTCTCAAGATTATGTTTGTGACATGAAATATTATTTTCCTTTTAAAAAAAATAATAGTATGTATATTTGAAATATTTTGAGTTATAATTGAGAAAGGCATCTCCCTATAAAATGTTTTCAAAATTTTCACTAGAATGTTGTGTGATGTTAGGGGGAGTAAACCCATATGTCTTAAGGGAACATTGTTCCATATGTGATATGACTTGCAGCCTTACATTATGGTTTCTATTATGGTCTACCAAGTATTATGAATGACCCACCAGAAAATTATTATTTTCAGTGGAGAAATCCCACTGTTATTTCAATTAAAATTATTTTTATAAAATAAGAGTTTTCTGAAATTTATTTATAATATGAAAATCCACTTTTAAGTATGTAAGTTCACTTTAATGAAATTTTTTCAAAAGAATTTATTGATTTTATTAAAACCCCTTACTAGGAAATTTAATTGGTCACCCTATGTTTTTAAATTATTTTTCACTAGTTCTTTGGAGTTCCTGATGGCGTTCATTATGCTTGCGGAGTTAGCACGCGTGATATATATTTTTAATTTTATTCCTATAGAACATTGATAAAAATGTAAGGTTATCAAGTCCTATAGAACCTTGACTGAAAAAGGTCCTCTATTGTGTAATGTTTTAAGTTTGTTTCCATACAAATTCAAACTCTATAGGACATGTCGAGGGCTTTCTCTATGGATTTCAATGGTTGTGGCGATCAACACTTACCTTTGGTGGAATTTTCATTCAACAATAGCTTTCACTAAAGTATTCAGATGACTCTTATAAATCCCTCTATGATTAGAAGTTAAAAACTACAAATTTCTATAATTAAGTTGGGAAAAAATCTATTAGGACCTGATCTTGTTGATGAAATGACAGAAAATGTTAGATATATTCAACAACTCATAAGAGCAGCTCAGAGTCGAAAAAAAAAGAAATGCTGACAACCGAAGAAAATACCCAGAGTATGAAGTGGGTGACAATTTGATTCTATGAATATCTCACTGGAAGAGAGTAATGATATTTGTAAAGAAGGTAAAATTAAACCCTAGTAATATCGGTCCTTTTGAAGTTCTGGATCATGTTGGGAAAGTAGTTTACCAATTGGTGCTTCCACTAAATATCTCTCAAGCTCATGATGTGTTCTATGTATATCTCCTGAGAATCTACATACTTGATCCTTCAAATTTAATAAACTTGAAAGTTGTACTGCTGGAGAAATATCTTTCTTATGAAGAACAACTGATATAAATTATGGATCGTAGCGGAAAAGTTCCGCGAAACAAGAAAACTTGCTTGGTTAATGTTTTATGGTGGAACCACCAATTTGAGGATGCTATGCAGGATCTTTAGGATATTATGGGGAGAGATATCATGATCTGTTTGTATCTAAGTTATGAATTTTTAGGATAAAATTTAGTTAAAGGTGGGTAGAATGTAGCACCCTGTTGTTTTCATGAAATATTTTTCCAAATTTTAATTATTCAATAGATTACATTACATGAAATCATGAGTTTAAACAAACCAAGAGATGTCCTTAGTATAAAATGACAATTTTAACTTACCTTTTATGTTAGCTGGAATAAAAATAACTATCTTATAAAAATTTAATGTGAAGTTATTCGCTAAGAATTATTAATGAAAAATATAAATCAATTATATATTTGTATTTTTGCATTAATAAATTGAGTGAATTAATATTAGTAAATGAAAATAATGAAATATATATGTTATATAATTAATAAAATATTTTTTATATTCACCCAATAGATATTTTTGTCATAGGGTATGAATAAACCCTATTTGATGTATAAAACTCTATATTTTTAAAAGGGAAATTTTACCAGCTTTTAATGGAGAACTCTTTTAAAATTAATATTTTTACACATTAATAATTTTTATATGAAAAAAAACTTATTCTTTACAAACAGGATATAAAAATTTACATTGGATTAATTGTTAATATTTTTTTGATAACTTTCAAATTTTGATAAATAGTAAAAATACACTAAATTTTAATTAAAAACAACTTTTTTCATCAAAAAATTTATATGGTTAAATTATAATATTTAATGGTTTTAAATTATAAATTGAATATATTTTTATCATTAAATATAATTTATTTCAATATCATAAATTTTACATTGAATTTATATGTACAAACGTTTTAATGTTTTTCAATGTTTTAACTTTAAAAAAACTCAATCTCTCTTTATGATAATGGGAATAATTTTAAATTAATCAATGCCAATGCTGTGTTTTTAATTTTTAAAAATGGATTTCATATTAGGAATAAGTAGGTCCAAATTATGTAAATAGATTTGTTTTAGTTTTGTTCCTTATGAATAGTAACTTTAGTAATTTTTATTAATATTGTAGAAGGGTAAATATAATAATTAAGGATAATAATACTGTTATAAAATTATCCTAACTCTTATATTAAAATAATTAGATAGTTATTTTTTACCTAAATCATCCTTGCGTCAAAATTGTGTCCTTTTTAAGCCACTTGGATGAGATTAGGTCATTTAATGTATTTTATTTATAGAAATATTAAATATGTCTTACTCAAATTTTAATAACTATATTGTTTTTTATATAAGGTTATACATAAGATAAATTCAATTATAAATAATAATTTGAAATATAATGTGTTTTTATTTATCATTTTAATTTATTTATAGTTTTTAGAAAATAAATAATTACCTTAAAGGCTTATACTTTGATGATGTAAAAATTAATTAATTGATAATAAATAAATAAAATTTTATTAAAATTGTAATAACCATCAAAAGACCCAAAAACATGACCAAATATTATTGGTCGAGTATATATCCACCATAACCATCCAAGGGTCAATTTTGTGACCATTTGGAGCCTTATAGAAGGTATTGTGACACTTATATTGTTTTATTTAAAGTTATATTAATGTTGTCACATTCATAATTTAATAAGTATAACATTTTAGATGTTGGATTTTTCCTAAGATAAATTTGATTAAAAATATTATTTTAAAATCTATTACATTTATCGTCATCCTAATATTTTGTTTTTAGTTTTTAGTTCAATAAATAATTATATTAAATAATTACACAAAAATGGATGTAGTAATTATTTTATTAGTAAATATAACAAATAAATGATATTGAAAATATTAAAATATATGTAATTTTGGATAATTAATATTACTAATGAATTTCCTAGAAGGCCATGAACTAAATGAAATATAATAAAAATGTTCTTTCGAAGTTAAATTTTTATCTTAATATTTTTTAAAATCAATGAATTGAATAGTGTCAAAAAATTGACACTATTGATTGTTTATCAAAATAATGTTTTATTAAATTATTTTAAAATCATAAAACATTTTAAAAAATACATAATAATTATTATATGGTAAAAATTTTCTAAATTATTTATTTATGGTCTAATATAAAAAAAAGTAAGTAAATATTTCACCCTTTTAATATTGAATTATTTGCTACCATTGTTAAAAATTAAATAGAATAACTAAGTGTTAATTAAAATGATAAGGTTTAAATTTTATAAAAACTTATCAAAAATCTATTTTTTGATGATATTACATCCATATATCCTCTGATATTCAAAAAGGGTATATTTTTTATGTTTTTGGATGAGGTTTTATTTTATTATGAATTAATATTTTTGGAGATCCCAAAAGTGTCCCTGAACTCAATTATAAAGGGGGCCTCCTCCCTCACCTCTTCACAAAACATTGAGCCGTAAATATCATCCATACCCTTATCTTTTACCTTATAAACTTCCCTAGTTACATTCTAGAGGTTCTGGCCTTCTTAAAAGATCGACTCTAGAGCTCTAAAAGGAGATTTAAAGGAAGGATGTCGAAGAAGAGGTAATCTCCTCTACTGATTCTTTCAAATTTCATTCTTTTTATACTTACTATTCATGATTTGTTTCATTATAAAGTAATAAATCTAGTATCACTTATATAATGAGATGTTATTATAGTTATGAAACCATAATATTCCACCTTCTATCAATCCTACGAAAAACGAAATCACCACATGTGTGTACATACGGCTTATATTCTCCACGCCGTGGTGTAATATTTTTTTCACCACAACCATACTTGGATGGGTATAATGATGAAAAAAATAACTATATATGATTATTATAACATGATATTATTTATGAAATATTATACACCATCCAATTAAATACCATTCAACAAATATGGGAATGATATCATCACTCATCCGTACGTACGATTTGTCATCTCCATGATGCGATGTGATTCATTGTACATGATATTTATTAAATAATGATTATATAAATGTAATTAATAAATAAATATGGTATATATTATGTTAATGTTATTTTTTAATGATATAAATATGACCTATGTAGGATAACCATAAGGTATTCTACAAAACAAGCATAATAAAATAAAGCAGTTAAAACCTGAATGACAAGTAATAATGAAATATTGTTAACAAAAATATGATAATATGATCATATATGATATAATAAAAATTAATAAGATTCATAAATAATTTAATGAAATTATTTAAATCATTATACATGAGGTTTGGATACATACAAAAGAAACTGGACCTAAGCTAAGTGATAATTTTTCAATCTCATTATTATCTGAGATTGTTTATACATAAGTATTTACTAGGGTATATTTATCTTCCACATGCATGTTTCCCAAGTATGTAATATTATATAAATTTTTCTAAAAAAATTTAAATTCAATTTTACCCTTTGGATAATTTTTATTAAATGGTATAAAATGATTCTTTTGTCTTTATTCAATATGAGGTACTTTTTTACTTTTCCGACAAAAGTATGAGGAGAATGTTTTTTTACTTATATGTCATGAATGGATATTTACATTTTCATAACACCTTATTTCCATGAATCTTCATTTACATTATTTCATGTTTATTTTCAAATAAATTCTTGTCTTTTAAAATTTCATGGCATTTTGAGAAAAGAAAATGTTTTTTTAAGAACAAAGTATATTTTCCTCAAGAATTAATATCAAGTGTTTTATCAAAATTATTTTCCGTATAAAATGAAATTATTTAAATAGGGTTATGTTTATATCCATAATATTACTATGTTTTTATTGTGTTTATGATGTAATGATATTTATTAAATCCATTTTTTATGGATTAGGATGAAATTATGTTTAAGAAGCCTATTTTATTCTTGGGTTAAGCTATGATGAATGGTTTACATTTTTCTGAAACACGTAAGAATGATTTCATTATAATATGTGTGGAACCTATATGTCCCTCCAATGTACTAGTTAAATATTTATATCTAATGAGATAAACTTGGTTAGAATGGGAAATGAGATTGGTTCAGTAAAATAGGGTTGGAACAATGTGTAACGACCGGTCCTCAGGGCCCGTATCGTGACTACCCCAAGCCCACCTTCCATAGGCTAGGGGATAGCGACTAGCACCAAATCCATAAATCCTGATATCTGGGAAGGCATTGCCTTTAAAAAACATAAACACATCCAACCAGAGTACAAGCAGAAGTAGTACACTATGTACAAAAGAAAGTGTTGAAAAGTAAATGGGTCAGAATAAAAACCCAACTGAGATGTACAGCTACAACTAAACGAAATTACAATAGAAAAGTCAAACAACTGGAAGATAGAAGCAGCTCCTGGGTCGTCCACCTTAGATACTACTTGAAGGGAAGGTATAGATAGCCTCCTCAGTGCCCTCGTCTGTCAACCTCCTCCGGGTACCGACTCATCGTGAAGTCCTTCTCCGGGTACTGACTCGTCATGAGGTCCACCTCCAGGTACCGTCCAGTCCAAGTACTCTTGATCTCTGTCAGCGTTGTCTGTCGTCTGCATCCAACACAACGAGGTACGAGCATAGCCCATGCAGGGGTGAGTATAACGATACTCAGTAGATTCGTCGAGACTATCAAGGTCTCACTAAATCCAAAAAGGATAACTACAAAAAAGGATCTCACCAGATAACCCTTACTTATGTATAATCCCATACTTATACCTAAGTTACTAAGTAAGCCATATCAATCATGAGGTAACACACAGTTATGAAATCAACGGATAACCACTACTTATATATATTCCAATACATGTACCTAAGTTATCACGTAACCAATCTCAATCATGAGGTAATCACAAAGGTCATTGACTCAGCTCAAACAAGGATTTTTATTCACGATGACGAAAACACGGATGCTGATGAACTCCTCCCCTATCGAGCACAGTAGTTCAGTCACGACTCCGAGGTGCCACT
This sequence comes from Viscum album, assembly GCA_963277665.1. Classification (NCBI taxonomy): domain Eukaryota; kingdom Viridiplantae; phylum Streptophyta; class Magnoliopsida; order Santalales; family Viscaceae; genus Viscum; species Viscum album. The sequence continues at coordinate 1,466,194,532 of OY728123.1, forward strand.
CACTAACCTTAGACTGCTGAGGTACTCCTCCTGTCGAGTACCACGGGTCTGCCACCTCACAAAGTAGTGCTCCACGCCTTGGGTTTGCCACCTCACACAGTAGTGCTCCCCCTCATAGCCTACAGAGGTACTCCTCATGTCGAGTACCGCGGGTCTGCCACCTCACATAGTAGTGCTCCTCCGCCATGGTTCTGCCACCTCACATAGTAGTGCTCCCCATTGGGCTATACCAGTTACTCCGAATTGAATCGGACAAGTAGTCATCAGGTCTCAGCCAGCTACAAGGTCACCGTACTCCGTACGCTCGTCTCTAGGAGGATCTACTCCACGAGCTACTGTTCAACACTCCAAGTGTCACGAAGTCCCATGAATAAGTATCACAAAGGACCGCCTCGTCACAGGGGTCTCAACGCAACATACGGCGCGTCAATCGGATGTCTGGTCTGTGAGTTATTAGCCTTTTCGTCTCGGGGGCCCGGTTGGTTTCGTGTACGAACCAACCTGACCATATCCCAACTATACCCCAAACTCTCATAGGGTATACTCAAAGGGACCATTTCTCAACGAGATTAAAAATGCCGCTGATGGTTCGTCAAACGGACGTCCGGTCTGAGAGTTATCGGCTTTTCCGTTCCAGGGGCCCGGTTGGATTTCGGGTACAATCCAACCTGGCCATACTCCAACTGCATCCAAAACTTATTTGAAGTATGTCAAAAGATCCTTCTATTTAAAAGGAATCCAACAAAGTCGATGACACATCAATCGGACGTCTGGAGCTCAAGTTATAATCGTTTCAGCTCTGAGGGCCCGGTTGGTTGCGGGTTTGTACCAACCCAGTCGTACCCAAACTTTACCGAAATCTTGACTGTAATATACCTAAACGACCTTCTCGATCCAAGGATCCATACGCAAATAGATGGTGCATCGATCAGAGTTTTGTAGCCCAAGATATGGGCGTTTGAATGAACCTGGTCAGAAAATAGGGGGTTCGGGCCCGGCCCGACACGGCCTAAAACCCCCTAGGTCAGCCCGAACCGGTTCGACCCGACCCAGGTCCGGGTCCGGCCCGATTGGGCGTGGCCCGGCCCAGATGGTGCGGCCCGGCCCGGCGCAGGTGGCCCAGCCCGGCCCGGCACCGGCGGCCCGGCCCGGCACGGGCTGCTCGGCCCGGCTTGGAAGCCGGTCGCGGCTCAGCCCGGCTTGGAAGCCGTCCGCGGCTCAGCATGCGGCCGAGCGGGGTGCGAAGGGGGGAACCTCCTCCTTTTTGTGCAACGGAGGACCATATGGGGTCCACCCTAATTCATTTTAGGGGGGTTACGACCCCCCGGGTTCTTCGAACGGCCAGCCAAAAGTCCGGCCGGCTGTGTAACCGCGGGACCCCCTTGGGTCCTGCCTCCAAGTGGCATCGGTGGCCGGCTCAGCCGGCCGCCCCTTTGAAGACCGTCGCGGCCCAAGGTCACGGCTCCTGTCTGACCAGCACGGCACGACGGCTCCGCGCCCCTCTGCGTCGGCCGCGGCCCGCTTAAAGCTCTGGCGCGACATGACGGCATTGTGCCCCTCCTCCGTGGCCCGCTCCTGGTCGCGGCCTCACCGGTGCGGTAAGACGATGCCGCAATCCATCGCCACAGCCCACTCCGGTCGTGGTCCTCTACTTTTACCACATGGGGCAACGGAACCGCACCGTCTTCTCCACAAACATCATTGAAATTAACAAATTGGAGGGGAGGAGAATCGGTCTTGTTCGTGCGGTCCGATCTCCTCCCGTTACGACGATAACATTTGGCCAATCTTAACAACGAAAGATGATGATAAACTTAAACAAAGAAATAACACCTACCTCGAAAAGACGTCACACATCATCGAACCGCAGAAAGAAGCAAGAATCTCGGTGGTCGGGCATCATGGAAGAATGGTGCTCCTCATGGCGTCACCTCACGTTCTTGCCTCGGTTGAAGAAGATGCCCTTCGTCGGGAGGAAGATTGCGTTCTTCGTGGAAAGAAAGCTTTTCCTTCAAAACCTCCAAAGCTTCTCCACAGATTATTTTCCCAACAATAAAATGAAAGGATTCCTCTTAATTTAATAAAACTAAGAGGAGCCAATTCATTAATTGAAATCAAGTTGGCAAAACTTATGGAAGAGAGAGAAGGAGGTGAGAAGTTCACATAATTAAAGGGAAGTTTACTAATTAATTTAAGGGGTAGTAAAGGGGAATTCAAAGGAGTTATGGGGAGGTGAGGAGTTAGGGTCTCGTGTGGGTCCCACCACACTAAACCCTCATTTGGGAGGTTAGGTGGGTGTGGGCCCCACCTCTAACTCTCCCTTTGTAGGATAAAACTACCTTCCTTAAATAAAATTTATATAGAAAAAATTTTATTTAAATTATTCAAAATCCCCATTTATTATACCTCAACCCGCTCAGAACGCAACCATGGGAAATGTCCCCCTAAGCAATTATCGGCATTATGGTTCCATCGGTACCCCCATATTTCAATTCCGAGCACCGGTTCAAAAGATAGAAAAACCCGCTCGTTCGTTCATTGAACGTACCCGAGCTAAACATCGGAAAATGATTATGGGCACACTGGGCCTCAGAATCAGGTTCCGTCAGAAACCGAGGACTCGCAAAATTCCAAAGCAATTAAGAAAAAAATTTCCTTGAAATTTTCGGGACTTTACACGATGAGTGAACTGGGTTCAGTAATGGAATTTGTTCACTAGATAGTCTTTCCAATGTGCCTTTACTAATATGAAATTATTTTATATTATTATGTGTATTTCATAAAACTTCAAGTTATATGTTATGACTTCTAGGGTTACGTTCATTGATTCTTATGAACTTTCATGATTTATCCCATGGCATGATATCATGATCCTTCATATGCATAATAAGATTTATAAATGTTATGTTCTTATGTCTTATGATTATGATATGATTGATATGTCCATTTATTACCCTTACGGGTCATCTGAGTACACCCATTAATATTTTTCTTTTCCCCAGTTCACAAAAAAGGGTATTAAATAAGATATGTCACAAATGGGTCTAGTTACGGTGAAATAAGTGAGAGAAAATAAAGATTTCTTATGCACCAGTTGTATATATTTCCCAATTTTTAATGACACTATACCTATACAGTACTATCTTGGATTTTTTATATCTTGTAATGAATATTATTCAACTTCAATGTAATATCAACTTATGTAATACATGGGTTGTTATAATTTTAACATTTTCTATGATAGTTTTTCAACACATATGTTTATTTTGGTCATGTTTCACACCTTTAATATAATGAATGTATTAGACTTATTATGTTGTGGGAGGATCTCCTTATATCCCCTCGATAAATCGATTAGTCTCATGAGAAAACTAGTTTGGGTATTTTCCATATACCTTAACTATTTATGTAAGTTGACTTGGAACAAAGTCTTGATGGTAAGATTATTATGTCTAAAATTATGCATTTTATCATTATGAAACTAGTTTTTATTATCCATGTGATTAGTTGTTAAGTTATCCATGGATTTAGTCCCCTTTTATGGTATTAGTTATATGTAATACTTTTTTTTCTTATCTTAGCCATATTATTCATGTTCTATTTGGTTTATGATAGCTCATACTGTATTTTTTCCCTTACTGAGCTTCTAAGCTCACCATTTATTATGTATTCCTTTCCCTAAGTTACTAAGATGTGATTAATAAATGAAATTAGGGATTTAATAGAAGAAATAATAAAGTTCTAATAAGAATTGTTATATTATATTTCATGTTTTCAGATGCAATGTGAGAATCATGTACGTATCTACTCTCACAAGAGTACTCAACTATTTGATCATTTGGGGTGTGATCCCTTTTATTTTGTACAAATGTAGTAAAATAACCACTGGATTCAGGAAACTAGAGTAGATGTGTTATAGTGGTATCAGAAGAATTTTAGTAAAATCCTTGGGAACTAGATTTAGGAAAACATAGAATATAGAACCTAACCGTATGAAAAACTCAAAGGATGTTCCTAATTATAGCATAACATCATACAAATTTTAGTAAGGTAATGATTATGTGGTTTTCCTAAATCATCTTTGTCTGTATACTACAAGTGGAAGTGCTTTTTTTCATAGATGCATCTAGGGATAATAACCCTAAAAAAAGTTGGGAAATTATATCTTGGAGATCATTCAGATGCATGGTGAGTGTTCCCTTACTGCGCACTTGGTTTAATACTCTTGATGGGTATGTTTGGGTTACATCAAATTTTATTTACAAACAATTATGAAATAAATTAATGTTTTATGAATTTAGAATATTCCCAAAGAAATGAAGTTTAATATTCTGAGTAGTTTGGGTTTGGCTTAGTGGTCATCACACCATAATCCTACATGAAAAATGGGGGTCCAAGTTTAAGAATTTGAGATTATTTATGCAATAAATTTTTAATTTATGTTAACTATTTCAGTAGTTTCAAAATTATAAATTATGTTTAAAAATGTTGTGATCTAATCTAGTATATGTCATTGTTTAGAAATAGAGCCTCGAGGGACTAATGTAAAATATATCAATGCACGTAATCCATATTGGGATTTACCTTATAGAAAAGATAATGAAGATGGAGTTATAGATATAGCTGGATATAAAAAAATTATAACTATATGGGGGCAGCAGACTCAAGTTTTAACCAATAACCTTACTCAAATAGAGCATCCTTCTGATCCACAATGATTTGTATCAATTTTAGACCGCTTCATTCATCAGAAACCTTCATCATTCAATGAGACTACAAATACATTTGTAGCTGAGTAATGTATAACTTATTTAGAGAAGTTATTTCTGTCTTTGGGAAGTAATGAAATAGAATTGGTTTTCATGGCAGTTCAATATCTCATGAGGGATACAGATCAATGGTGTTCATTAATTCAAAACATTGAAGATGAATAGTAAACAGAAAAACTCGAGTGTATGAATTTTAAAGTACATTTATTTGAAAAATATTTTCCTACCGAGAATTGAGAAAATATGGGGAGACAATTCTTTAGCTTAAGACAAAAGGAAGATGAAAATATTTCTAGGTATGAAGACAAATTTACAAGGTTATCAAAGAATTTTTTGGATTATGTGCACAATCCAAAGCGTAATATTGATCATTTATTTTATGGGATAAATTCAATCCTTTGATGGGTGATGGTCTCCCAAACATTCTCATTATATGAGGACATAGTATCATGTACTATCAAGATGGAGAAATAATTCTCCTCGCCTTATGAATTTTATGGAAATCAAGATAAGAAGTGGTTTCCTGAGCATTATGGAAAACGAAATAAAGAAAAAGGGTGGAAGGGAAGGGTGTAATTTCCAAATTTTACTAAATGTGTAAGAAACATTAGGGAACATTATTGTTGGTAATGGTAGTTTTCTTCATGTGTCGAGATAAAGTCCATAAGTCTCATGATTAAAAGGGAATGATATAATTGTTTTTCTGTTCAATTCTTCAATTGTAATGAGATGGGGCACTATAAAAAATATTTTCCCAAGATTCAATGAAATTTTCCTCATAAAATTCCAGGGTAGAATGGCCGATTTTTTGTATCCACTGTATATTTAGTTGAAGATCATAAAGATGTAGAAGTAGGTATATTGATCATAGCCGCCAATTTAGCTAATGCTTTATTTGATTATTTATCTTCTCACTCTTTTATATCTTCCATATTTTCCAATAAAATTATATATTTTCCTATCACCATAATTAACGAGTTTTCTATCAAGACATATAGTGGAAGTATCACAACAATAATGATATTTCAATTATTTCCCATTATAATGCATAAATGTTTTTTATTTTCAGAATTTATTACCATGCCAGTGATTAAATTTTATATAATCCTTGTTATGAATTGGATTTCAAAATATACTGAAAAAAATTATTTCTGAGAGAAGGAGATTACAATTTTTGGTGATGTTATGGAATCCCTAATCATCAGATGGGAGACTACATCATCTGAATCATATCTATATCAACCTCTAGTAACTATTCGTAACAAAATTTAGAGAGAAGAGAATTCAAAACCTATGGAAGGGGAAGGTAACACTAGGATAGAATATTTTCTTAATTTTCAAGAATATATTGATGTCTTTCCTGAAGAACTATATGGACATCAACCTGAGCATAAAGTTAGGTTTTCAACTTAACTCATACCCATTAAAAAAATTATATTTAAGACTCCCTATAGGATGCCTATTATGGATCTTGTCAAGTTAATTAAACAACTACATTAATTGTGTTGATAAGGGATTTATATGACCAATTGTTTCATGTTGGGGAGCTCATGTTCTATCTAAAAATGAAGGATGGGGCTATGAGGTTATTCGTTGATTATAGAAAACTCAATATCATCAATTTGAAGAAAAAATATCATACGCTTTGTATTGATAATCTATTTAATCAACATTAAGGAGCACAATATTTCTTAAAGATTGATCATTGTTTTGTGTATCATCATATGTGAGTTAAGAAGGAATATATTCTAAAGATGAAATTTCATATAAGATATAGACATTATGAGTTTATAGTAATTCTATTTGGATTGACTAATACACCCTCTATTTTTTGGATCACATTAATAGAGTATTATTGATAACAATTTTTAATTATTTATTGATGATGTCTTGGTATGATCCAAAAGTTATGAAGATAATAAGAGTCATTTATGAATCATTCTTGAGACTCTTAGAGAAAATGATTTATATTGGAAATTTATAAAATGTAGATTCTAGTTTCAAGGATTTAACTTTCTTAGCCAGATTGTCTCTCAGGATAGAATATCTGTTGATCCATAAAAGAAAAAGGTAGTCAAAGAATGGCCTACAGTAGAAAACATGACTGAGTTATATTGTTTTCCTGAATTAGATGGCTAATATTAGTGTTTCATTCAAAAACATTCATGATTACCAAACACATTAACCGAGTTTACACATAAAGGGTTTAATTTCCCATAAATGAAGGAATGTAAAGAAAGATTTGAAGAATTAAAGAGGAGTTTAATAAATATTTCTATGTTGAAATAACCATCAGGAGGGGATGTATTTTTTATATATATCGACACATCAAAGAAGGATATTTGATGTTTGCTTATGAAAAATAATAAATTTATTGTATATGAATAAAGTTGATTAAAGATACGTGAAAAAAATATCAAACCCATGATATTGAGTTTAAAGTTATAATCTTTTCTTGGTAGATATAGATACATTATCTCAATAGCCAACGATGTAAGATTTATATAGATCATAAGAGTCTGAAACACATATATTCATAGAAAAAGATAAATATGAGTAAAAGGATATAATTAAAGATATTTAAGAATTAATATTGTGTGATACACTACCACCCTAGAAAGGATAATAATTTGGAGATACATTGAGTAGGAAAGATCATAATGTTCTGAATAAGATGAGGATTGACAGGGATCATATGCTCAAGGATTTAGTAAATTTGGATATGTGAATTATTAAATAAGGGGAAACATCACTCCTTTTTCAAATTATTGTTAAACCATGTTTATTAAAAAGGATAAAAATTTATTAGATTGATGATGAGAATTTTCAAAAGAAAATTAATTTTGTGAATGATGGGATGTTGGATGACTTTTTTTAGAGATACGTTGTTCTTAAATTTGGAAAGAGTTTATGTGTTCCATATATATATAATATGAAAATATAATTATTAGATAATTTTAATAGATATAATTTCTCTATACACCCAAGTATCACTAAGATTTATAACTATTTCAAGGAACATTTGATTGGCATAATATGTTATGGGAAATTGTTGATTATGTATCAAGATGATTAGTTTTTCAATAGGTAGAGGTTGAAAGACAACACCATAGAATATTCATGAAACCTCTACCTATTACTATATGTAAATGGGATGACATTACTATAGAATTTTTTATAGAATTACCATACTCCAAGAAGAAATGACACTACATGGGTTATTGTTGATCACCCTACCAAATCTGCACATTTCCTTACTATAAGATAAGATTTACTACTTGAGAATCTTTCCAAACTCTATATTAGGGAATATGTAAGAATTAATGGTGTTCCTATTTTAATTGATTCATATCATGATCCATGATTTTCATGGAAATTGTAGAGAATTATTAAGAATTATCTTGATATAAGGCCTCATTTAAGTGTCACCTATCATCCTCAAACTGATGGGTGGTTTGATAGGACTATTAAAATGTTAAAATAAATGATAAGGTCTTGTTAACCTGATTTTCAAAGTATGTTGGATTAGTATATACCTTTGGTAGAGTTTTTCTAAATAATAGGTTTTTTCAAGTATTCAAATAGCGTAGTATGAAGTATTATATATAAATAGATGTTGTACTCCAACTGTTGGGATGGAGTTTGTGAAAGGAATATTGTAGGACCAAAACTTGTGGAGGAGAAAACATCAATGGAAAAGATTATTCAAACCCATATTAAATAATCTCAAAGTAAGAAAAACAACGTTGTTGGTAACTAAAGGAATGATTTGTAATCTCAAGTGTTAGATCATTTTTTCTTAAAAGTATCATCATGTAAGGGTATTATAAGATTTGGTAAGAAAATAAAATTGAGCCTCTTGTATATCAAACTTTTTAAAACTTTAAAAATAATTAGAGTTGTGGTTTACCATTTAGAAATTCTACCTAGCCTCTCTAAAGTACACTAAGTGTTTAATATCTCACTGTTGAGTAATTAAATTCTAGATCCAATGCATGTGATCATCTCTGATGAGATAAAACCAAAACATAATTTATCTTATTATGAAGATCTTATCCAAATTTTGGACACCAGAGAATAAGTGTTGAGAAATCAGATGGCTTGGCAGCAAAGATTCTTTGGAGAAACCATAAGATAGAAAATCCAATGTGGGATCCTAGATATGTTATCACGAAGAACTACCCAAATCTCTTTTTTAGGTGACATTCTGAAAATTTTAAGAATTTTTTTGAGGGAATAATGTGACACCCAGGATTCAATTATAGTATGCTTCTCTTTCTAAAGAAATAATAGAAAAATACACACGGTTTTTTTTCAACAAAGTGACTAAAACCTAAAATATTAGATTTTATAAATTTAATTTGATTAAATTAATTCCATATTTCAAATCAAAATCTCAAAATTAACTTACAATGAAATTTTGAAATATTTCTGGAATGATTGATTTTTTAATGAATAGTAAAAAATACCATTTGTTAAATATTGTCAATTCTTTTCATTAGATTTAAAAGTAAAATTATATTTGAATTTTGTATTAAATTATCATAATATCCATTTTATTTATAATAACATAATTAATTCCATAAATTTTCATTATTTTTATATAAGTTAATTTTTTATGCATAAAATGCATTTTTCTAAACAGTATTTTTCATTGTGTTTTAAATGCTTATATTAAAATTAATTTTTTATACTTATATAAATTGAATCATAGAAAATTTATTTCATATTTAAAATAATCAGGTTTAAATTTTTTATATAATTCCCTTAAATTTTTTCATTTTGAATAGTATCCTTGGTAAATATTTATCGCCTCAGTAAGGGAAAAATGGGTAAAGCATGGTTTAAACAACAAAATAAAGTCTCAATATCAACAAAAACATGACTTAATTTTATTAGATATGATAAATTAATCCATCTCCATATCAAATTCGTATATAAGGAATTTTTTTGTCATTTTCCATTCAGAATGACATTATTATTATTTAAAGTAAATAAAATTCCAAAATTTCTCTCGCTTAACGATAATATCTTTAAATGTTTTACATATTAATAAATAGAGGATATTTTCAGTTATAATTATTTATTTTAAATATTAAATAATTTTTTTAATTATTGTAATTTGTTTTTAATTTTTAATGATGAAATAATTAAATTAAATTATTACACAGTGTCGACACAATGCTTCTGCAAGTAGTAGAAAAATCATATAAATAATTTTAGAAATTCAAAAATTGTTATTTTTTGGGTGCGTTATAGTGATACAAGAATTTTATGGATGAGTATAACATATTTGGTATGTGTGAAAGTTTTATATTCTAATTATTCTTCTATCTTGATGTCCTTAAATTCAAATTAAATGAATTCTGTTAAAATGGAATTAAAGATACTTTATGAAAAAAATATTTTATTCAATTATTTAAAAATACTAAAAATACTAAAATAAGAAAATTAGGATTTTAAATGTTCTATTATATCATTCTCCTTTCCATTTCTGATCCAATTTTTACCGTATTATTAAAATTATAACTCTTCAAGATTGAAAAATTTGTTACTGCGGTTAAGATTAAAATTTGTTAACCATGGGGTTAAACCAAAAGATATGGTTTAAAATGACATAAAAACCTATATAAATTTCATTATATGAGAATATTTATACCTTAACCTATTTTTTAAAATATATATACATTTTTAATAATTTTTCCTGAGAATTAATTAATTATGTTCTAATCTTTTTAGAAATTCCAAGTGTGTCATTTCCCTCCCTTAAAAAAGAAAACCAATTTCTCTCAATTCTTAACACCACTTTGAATCATATATATTGACCAAAATCAACCCATTTATATTATAATATTCCTAAGAAACATTAATATTGGTGGTAATCTTTCCAAAATACCAATCCTAGGGTCCTTAAGGAGGGTTCCAAAGGAGGTTTCTCTAAGAGAAGGTAATCATTTTTACAACTCTTTTTAATTTATTTCTTCTAATACTTCCTCTAAAAATATTATGTCCGTACTAAAATAATAACTAAAGTATTATCAATATACTAATATGTTATTATTATTATAGGGAAACCATTTTCCATCTCTTTTTCATCATATGAAATTCGAAAAACATTACTTATATATATTTATGGATTATCTTCTACATATAAAGGCATAATTCATTTTTCATCACCGCATTAATTGGATGGTAATAAATATAGAATTAATAAATATATATTATATTTATGAAATAATTATTATTATAAAATTATAATATCATTTCTACCTTCTTACCATCCAATCCGATTAGAGAACGATAATCTCGCTCATGCATACGCATGGACTACCACCTCCACGAAGTGATGTGAATCTTTTTTCATTTCTTATTTACATGGATGGTAATAAGGACATATTTCATAAATATATATGATATATATATAATAATTTAATGATTATAGAAATATAAAATATTATTTACATTGTTTTTATTCAATCTGTTAAAAAATTAAAATAGTGTTCATGTGTACGTATGTCTTACCATCTCTATGAACGGTGTAATTCATTTCTCTATCTCCAAATTTCAAGGATGATTAAAAATATGTATATAATTAATATATATGATATTTATATCATTATTTACATCCTATATATTATTTAGTCATGAAAAATATGAGTATACCAAAACTACCAAACCAAAATTTATATGACAAAAGGAAAATGTTAACAACAAAAAATGACAATTTTAAAAATGATTTATTAATAAAAAAATATTGAAATGTTATAAGTGGAGAATATATGATATTATAAATTTTTATATGGTTATTATATAAATTTAAAATATATTTATAGCCTAAAATTACTTACAAAGAAATTCTGACTAAAGGTAAGGGTTTATTTCACAATCTCATCATTATTCGAGATTGTTTCTATTTAAGTGTTCATTTGGGGAATTAAATGATCTTTCACTCATAAAGCAGATATATTTTATTATACTCTAGTTATTTATGACAATTACAATTCATTATTTTCTTTTAATCTCTTTCATACTTAAGAGGCCGAAAAAATGTTTTTAAGAAAAACTGACTTTGTTTTCTATTCGACTGGGAATATTTTTCATACATGTCCATATTTTCCTTTAAATGTTTTTATGAATATTTTACTATTCTACTATGATTATTTAAATTTATTTATACCCGTGTTTGAAATAATATAAATATATTCCAAATAATACTCTTTTCATTTTCTATATGAGGTATTTTTTCACTTTTTACCAAATATATGAAAGGAACATTTATTTTTACATACATAGCATAAACAAAATTTCCTGCCATCAAGACCACTCAATGCATTGAAGATTACTTTATAAGTTTTCAAGATGCCTTTCAAAGAAAACTTTTTTCTTTAATATATTGGAAATATTTATATTTTTAATAAGTGAAAATGAAATTTTCCTCAAACAATATTCAAGGGATCTTTTTAAGGTATGACAATATTATTTGGTGGATATTATATTTTAATAGGGATGTACTCTTTTGATACCATTATCCATATTATTCTGGATGGCTTATAATTATATCATATTTATGTATTGGGGTAAATATTAAAATTTCATATGCTAATTTTTTAATATGAATGTTTATGTTGGTTCTGTTTATGGAATCCCACCTTTTTATTATATAAACTTTTCATTTACATAGTACAAAGAGAGGATATTTTAAAGTTTAGATTACAAGAAATAGTGTATATAATACATGAAAACATAATAAATTATTCTAAATCCACTTGAAGACATCCTCATGGGTTCATCATAAGTACATTTACAACATTTGATATCCTGGGGACATACATCAAAGGTATGGGGTGAGCATGAGGCCCGATAAAGGAAAACAATTTACATGTGATAATGAGGACTAACAATAAGAATATAAGGAATTTCATTAAGTAATGAGAAATAGAAAATAAGGATAATGATAATAAAAATAACATGATTCATAAAATGTAATTGTGTATCCAACATTTAAATACGAAATTCATAAGCATATCATAAAGGTTTGTCACCGAGATGCTATAAATGAAAAGTACCAAGGTTATTCACCAAGGTATCGTAAAACATGTCACCTCTAGAGATTTAATTCCTTACCCAATGAATTATATAACTACTAGGATGCACCCTTCATATTTCTTAATTAATGTGACACACATATATCATAATCAAACATTTCATATATAACCCATCGAGAATAAAAAATGGGTTTTATATCAAAATCAGGTTGTTTTAAAAAGGCATAAAAATGATCATTATGAAATTTTCAAGCCATAGAAAGGGAATGTGGATTTAATTTATGATAATCCCAGAACCAAATAAATCATTCTTAAATTTTATTTAATACCCTTGTAAAATAAATAGGCTTAGGCATTCACAAGAAGAAAATAAAACAGAATTTCTTGAGGAGAAGAGGGAAATTTTGAGAGGTAAATTCTGCAGTATAACAGGTATAAAATGTTTTTTTGGAAAAGGGTAAAATAATAGGGTAAAAGGGTATACCATTAATATTATATTTTGACTAAAATAATATGATTAAAGAAAGCGAACAATATAACATAATTTGGTAATTGGAAGACATATCACATAAAAAAGGAAATTGAATGTAAAAGAAAAGCGGATATTTCCCTTACCTTGAATATTTACTCATAGATATTGAGGAATATAACCATTTGAGATTAATTAAACCTTTTTTAACACCCCGTGATTTTTATGGTATGTCTTTTTTTCAATTTCATTGATATCTTATGTTACACGCAACATCTATCTTAAACAAAAAAATAAAATATTATTATTTTTATGCTACCGTTATAACCTAGCTGTTAAATTAGAATTTATGAATAGTATTAACTAACTTATGAAAATATATGGTTTAAAAAATATAATATTAATTTATTTGTTTATAATTAATTATAAATGAAAATATAAAACAATTGAATATAAAGGAAATATTTATATTTTTATACTCTCAAAAGTGTTTTATCTTACTAATTAAATTAATTAAAATTAATAAATGATATTAATTAAATATATATTTTATATATTCAATCAAATATTTTTTATATTCATACAATAAATTTTATATAAATAAGATGTGAATGAATCCAATTTTATGCACAGAAACCTATATTTCTCACAAGGAAGTTTTGCTGCCTTTTAATGGAAAAACTATTTTAAATCAAAATTTTAAAACATTTATATATTATATTTGTAAAAATAAAATTACCCCTTTAAAGAGGAATATAAAATTTTACTTTGATTAAAATTTTGGTATTTTATGATAAGTTTCATGTTTTGATGAATTGTGAAAAATACAAAATTGTAATTAAAAAAGAATTTTTTTCATAAAACTATTTTATAGTGTTAAATTATTATTTTTTGTTGCTTATAAAGTTTAATTATGTTTTTTATCAGTTATTAATATTTATGTTATTGGAATCAATTTTTCATTGATTTTTTATATAAATACATTTCAATCATTTAAACGTTTTCATTTTTGAAACTCATTTTTTCATTCAATCAATGGGATTATTTTTCGATTAATTATTGAAAATTATCAGTTTTTAATCTTTAAAAATGGATTTAATATTTATAATTATTGGGTCAAAATTATTTAAATAGGTTTATTTTATTTTTGGTCATATGAATAGTAAATTTAGTAATAATTTAACTACTATGGTTAAGGGTAAATCGAGTAATTAAGGGTAAAAATAATATTATAAAATAACCCTAACACATGTCCTTGTTTTATTTAATGATATAATTTGACAAAAATCATCCTTAGACTGATATTTGGGCCTTTTGGAGCCACTTGGATGACCTTAAGTCTTTTATAGTATTTTATTCTATGGGATGTCTAATATGTCACACTCTTGTTTTAATAATATTTATGTTTATTTATATATGGTTATTTGGAGGATAACCTCGACTATAAATAGTAATTTGAAATCTAAATGATTTATCATAATTTTGGTAATTTATTTATAATTTTTAGGTAATAAATAACTAAATTAAATGGTGACCCAATGATGATCCAGTAATTGTTTAATTAATTGAAGAATCAAATAAATAATATTAAAAATATTAATATAAATACCGTTTGATTAAATTAATGTCATCCATGAATTTATATATTAATTTGACATATTATGGATTCATTAAAATATTTATTTCTAAGATATCATTTTTTATTAAATTTTTAAAAAGTGAAGTAATAAATAGTGTCAAAATTGACACTAATGATATTTTAAAATAAATAATATTTTATTAAATGATATAAAATTCATAAAAAATAATATTTTTCCAAATGACTGGGATGAAGTTAAATATGTAATAATTTGTCCATTTGTGGCCCGTTTGTCATTTTAGTGTAACTATATTGTCTCTAAAAAAGTAAAAATTCCAAGTTGTCACTATAAGAGTTAAAGGGTTTAACTGAGGGTTAAATCCAAAATATAAGGGTAATAATATGACCTAAACATATATAAAAATTATTTTTTAGGTATTATTTATAACCATAATAACATTATATTATAAATAACTCACTTTATATCCATTTGAAATAGAAAATTAATTTATATTAATTTAATAGTTTGAGAGTTTCCAAAAGTACCCCTCACGTCAATTATAAAAGGGAACCTCCTCCCTCGGTTCATCACTCTACATTGATCCTTATATATTGATTAAAACCTACCTAATTAATCTCTAAAATTCCCTATATTCATCAAAGATACCTTAATTTGGGTATAAATCCATCCAAATAATCCCTTTGGTACAAACCAAAAGGTGTTACTCAAAGAAGAGGTAACATCTTTCCTCAAGCTATCTAGTTTCATTTCCACTCTACACCCTCCTCAACTCTCTTTATTATGTGATTATATAAAAACACCCATATCCTCAATATATAGATATATTTTTATGCTTAGGGTTTGACCTGCACTTACACACGATTCTATCTAATGTGTAGTGAACATAATGTTTATGTGTACGGAAAACTACCGCCTCACTAAACGATGATTGTTCGTTTTTCCTCTACCACATTTAATGGTTGGGAATTATGATTGAAACTATATTTATATATTTTATATATGATATTTTTTTATTTATTTATGCTTATTTAATTATTTTATAACATATACCCTTATTCTTTCCATTATGTATAATTATGATAACATCGTTTGTGAAAGTGTGGACTACCGCCTCCTTAAAGTGATATGATTCATTCACACTATACATGGAATGTATAAAGGATGGTTTTAATAACCATATGTAACATATATGAAATAAATATTTTACTAAAATTATAATATAAATATATATCATTTTTGTATCACTCTCTTAATATTACAAATAAATGAAAGTAGCGTTCATGAATACGTATGTCCTACCGTCTCTATGAACAAAGTATTTCATTTATTATCTCAAAATATTATGGATTATTATTAATATATATATATATACGGAATATATATGATAATTAAATCATTTTTTACATTATTTATATGATTAAATCATGATCTAAGTATTATGAAGGACAAATAACATGTCAAAACTTACTCAAGAAACTGTGTAATTAACACCTGAAATAGTGAAAATAAGGAAAGATTACTAACAAATAGGTAACATGATATTATAATAGAATAATATATGACATCATTAATATTAATATGTTTCTGAAAATAAGTTATTAACATTATCAAAACCATTATATAGGAGGTTAAATGATGTTCACCCAAAAGGAAATGCAAGGTAATGGTTTTCTCATCTCACTTTTACTTCTCTGAGATATATGCCTTATTTATCCCTTATTCATTCTATGTGGTGTATATACTACCCTTTGATATATAATATCATGAATATCATTATTCTATTGATATTATAAGTTTTAGTTAATGTTATTACATCAAAGTAATTATGATTTATATATTTCAAAGTTGTATAAGACACTTTAGAATGATTAAAGAAAATTTTCCTCAAGAATTTTTCAATAGTCTCATTTAAAAGTATATTCATATATGTAAAAATAATTTCATAAAATATTTTATTTCCTTGTGTTTTATATATTATGATACCATATACGATATTTTATTGAAGGTTTTATGATCAGTTTCACTGTGGATGTTCTATTTTGATACAATTCATGGTTTGTGGTTAAAGTATTGACATTTTGAATACTATTTTTTTAATAAGAATATTTATGTTGTTTATCTTTTCATATAAGGAATTAATTGGACTTATTAATTGATGGGTGTGGCTTTCTATTACCCTTATATTCATTGGTAGGTATCATGAGATGAAATAATTTGGTGAAAAACCCTTCGTGTTTGTTTCTAAGTAGTTTTAAATATTCAGGAGGATAGATCTTGACATAAATCAGATGGATTTCAACCCATATACTTAAACTATCATGAGTATAGATCTTGATAGTAACTATATTATGGATAGATCTTAATAGTGAAAATGTCCAAAATTATTCATTCCATTGTTATTATTATTCTTTGTGTTTATTTAATTTGTTAAAATATCAATGGTTCGGTTACCTAGCTCATGTGATTATTTAAATGGAATGTGTATCATTTATTTACCTTTCCATATTGTTTATTTCATATTTACTCATATCTTCCAATTTAAACTTTCCATTTTTGAGAATTTTATATCACCCCTTTCATATGTTTCATTTTTACCCAGGATTCCATGAAGTATATTGGGACTAAAATACAGGGTTACACAAAGCGGGAATAATGGAAAATTCAATGAATTGTTTTTGTATATATTATGTTTCAAAGTGTAATGTGAATTTCAAGTATGTATCAAGTTTACCAAGACTAATAAACTATTCATTATCTTTGGATTTTATTCCTTATATCTTATACCAATGTATATAAGTAAGGAACTATCTCCAGACTACTAGGTTTCGGGTTAATACAGTTGGTATTAGAGCATATTTAGTATAAACCTTGGAAACTAGATTTAGAAAACAAATATTACAAAATATAACCCTAAGATATACTTTTAGGGAAAGCATAGAAGAACATACTAAAATTTTGGTAAGGTATATATCATATGGATCTTCCTAGAAATACATCTCTATCTGGATACTACAAGTGGATGTGGTTCTATCACATATGTACTTTGGGGTAACAACTCAAACAAGGTGTGTCAGGCCTCACTAGGCATAACCTAGTACATGAAAACATTCCATATTGTGCATCTGGTTTAACACTCCCATAGGATATGATTAGGATAGTTCACATTTTCTTCATAAACAATTAAAAATAATTTTAAAGTAAATATATCCCCAAAGAAACATTATTTATGATTATGATATTATCTATGGATAAAATTTTCAATTTATGTTATGTTTTTCACTAGTATTGGGATTATATATTATTTTATGATTTAATCTAGTATATTACATTGTTTAGAAATGGTGACTAGCAGAAGGAATGTAAACCCCACCAATGCATGTGATCCAAAGAGTAAGAAGTATTGTATATTTTATGCTATTAAGATAGAATTTTGAAGGAAAATAGTCTCCCATGTATTATCATCAACTGATGAAATACTATCATGTGCTAACAAGATATGTAAATAATTCTCCATGTCATATTTCTTTGAATGGGGGAAAGATAAGAAGAGGATGAAAAAGAAAAATATGGATAAAGGGAATAAGGGAAAGAAGTAATTTCCAACATGTGATAATTATAGAAAGAAACCCATGGTACCTACTTAAAAGGAATGGGAGTTTGCCACAACTTTGGAAAGAAAGGACATCATGATTGTGATTAAAAGGGTAACAAAAAAGGTTTCTAATGTACAATACTTCCACTACAAGGATATGGGACACTATACAAATCAATGTATCTTGTGTCAAAGGAATATACCCAAAAAGGGGATAATGAATCATGGTTAGGATTATGCTACTACCACAGATTAAGAGTAATTATTAATGTGCTTGTGTTTGGATTCAAGAATTATATCATTTGAGTGTTTTATCAATGATTTACTCATAATAATAATTATGGAAGAAATAATGATTGAATTGTAGTAATTATTATTTAGGGATTTGAAAAATGATCATTTTTATTAATGTTTTTAAGGACATAAAATATTTGGTATGTGAAAATAAAATCTATATTATGTTGTTTGGAGAATTTTATGTTAATATTGATTTCAGAAATTTAGATACCTCTTGGGGCTATTAATTTGGAAAGGAGTATTTGGGATGAGTCTCAAAGTTGGAATGGATTAAGTTGAAAATTGGATATTATTGTCTAAGTTTAAAAAAATATTTATTGTTTAATATATTAAGGTTATTTCTGGAGTGTTATAATAATATAGTTTTAAAAAAAAGGATAACACATGAGTTGGGTGAAAACCTGTCGCATCCGGCATGATCGTGAGACTTGAATCCACAACCAAATGGAGACAAGGGTGCATCACCTACCAGTGGCCTAAGTGGTTTATTGGTTATTATGAAATAGTTTTCTTTATTTAAATTGTATGAAATATGAATTATAAGTTCATTTTTGGAACCCTGTATGATTAAAAAAATAGAATATTTTTTAATTTCATTGTCTTTTGGAGATAAAGATGAATTTGTGATGAAACTATACTTTTCAAAAAATTATGTTTCTCTATATTCTTATTTTATGAAGTAAATTAATTATTCAAGTCTAGGGAAAGTATCTTGAAACCAAAAAATATATCATAGTACCTTCTTTTCTGATTAATCAAATGGTCCCTAATATCATTTCAGATTTATAGCTTTGTAATTATTAAATTTCTTATGACCATGTTCTCATCACATTACATCAGAACTTGATAGTTATATTTCTCTTCCATGTCCATGTTTTCTTACATGTAAAACTATTATGTGTAATCTCTAGTGTCCTCCGTACTTCCCTTTCTTTATTTTAAAGTGTATGTTTTATAGACCCTATTCCGATGTGGTGTTTAAATAAAAGTATTTTGAAATTTCAAACCTTAGTTATCGGACCTAAAAAAATTGACTATAAAATTTATTGAAGTAGTGGATAATATAACACCCCAATATTTTTATTGTATGTATTTTTTCAATTTCTTTGATAGCTTATATTTCACAAAACCACGAGCTTAAACAGACAACAAAATATTATTATTTAAATGCTAACATTATAACATACATGTTAAATTAGGAGTTATGAATAATATTAACTAACTTACGAAAATATATGGTTTATAAAAATATAATATGGATTCATTTATTACCAATTAATTAGAAATGAAAATATAAACCAGCTGAATATAAAGGAAATATTTTTATTTTTAAGCTACAAAAGGAATTTTGTATTAATAAATTAAGTTAATTAAAATTAATAAGTGATAATAATGAAATATATATGTTATATATTTAATAAAAACTTTTTTATATTCACCTAATAGATTTTATAATAAAAATATACGAACAAACCCAATATTATGTATAAAAACCTATATTTCTCTAAAGAAATTTTTACTACCATTTAATGGAGAACCTATTTTAAATCATATTTTTGAAAATTTTATATATTCCATTTGAAAAATTTGAAATCCTATTTAAAATAAGAATATAAAAATTTACTTGTATTATTTCTAAATTAATTACTAAAACTTCAGTGTTTAAATTTTAAAAATGGATTTCATATTTTAATCAGTGGGTCCAAATTATTTAAATAGGTTTATTTTATTCTGGGAAATATGAAAAGTAAATTTAGTAATATTCTAATTACTAAGGTTAAGGGTAAATCGGGTAATTAAGGCTAAAAATAATATTATAAAATTACACTAATATGTGTCCTAATTTTATTTGATGATATATTTTAGACCAAAATCATCCTTAGTCCTATTTTATGGCCATTTTGATCCACTTGTATGACTTTAATTGTTTTATAGTATTTTATTCTAAGGGAAGCTCAATATGTCACACTCTTGTTTGAATAAGTATTACATTTTATATATATATGGTTATATAGAGGATACCCTTGAATAAAAATATTAATTTTAAATATAATTTTTTTTTTATTATGTATATTTATTTATCATTTTTAGGAAATAAATAATCAAATTAAATTTTGACAAAATGATGATGCAGTAATTGTTTAATTAATGAAAAAAATAAAATAAATGATAATAAAAATATTAAAATAAATATAATTTATAAAATTAATGTTAGAAAAAAAATTTATAGATTGCTTTGAAATATTAGAGATGAGTTAAAATATTGGGTTCTAAGATATCATGTTGTTATGATATTTTTAAAAAGTCAAGTAATGAATAGTGTCAAAATTGACATTAATGATATTTTAAAATAAATACGATTTTAATAAATAATATAAAATTCATAAAATCTAAAATTGATCCCAATGATTGGGATGAAGTTAAATAATTCATAAACGTTCCATTTATGGCTCTTTAGGTATTTTATAGTAACTATATTAACCATTAAGGAGTAAAAAAGTTAAGTTGTCATGATAAGAACTAAAGGGTTTAATTGAGGGTTCAAGCCAAAAGATAATGGTAATAATATGAACAAAAATTGTCTAAATATTATTTTTTGAGATTTAATTTGACCCATAATCATTTTATATTTTAATTAACTCAATTTGGGGACATTTTAAATATAAAATGATTCTATATTAACTTAATAGTTTGAGATTTTCCAAAAAGTACCCCTTGCCTCAATTATAAAGGGGCACCTCCTCCCTCACTTCCTCACAACACTTTCAGACTTATATCTCAACCAAAACCATCCAAAATAATCTCCCAAATTCTATATATTCATCCTATAATCCCCCCTTTATGGATAAATCCATCCAAGGAAACCCTTTGGTGCAAATGAAAAGGAGTTTCCCAAAGAAGAGGTAACATCTTTCCTCAATCAATTTAATTTCATTTCCATTCTACACACCCCTAAACCCTCTTTATTTCATTCTTATATAATAAAACCAATATAAAATATATACTTATGTGATTTTATGATAAGTTTTACACCTAAACTTACTCACAATTCCATATAATAGGTAACGAATATACTGTTCATGTGTACGGTGAGCTACCTCCTCACGAAATGATGATTGTTCATTTCTCCTTTACTACCTTTCATGGTTCGGAATTATAATGTAAAATATGTTTGTATATGTTATATATTATATTTAATATGTATTTATTCTTCTGTAATTAATTTATAACACATACCCTTATGCTTTCCATTTTTTAGAAATATGATAACATCTTTTGTGGAAATGTGGACTACCGCCTCCTCAAAGTGATGTGATTCGTTCACACTATACATGAAATGTAGAAAGGATGTATTTAATAATCATATGTAAAATATATAAAATAAATATTATAATATAATTATAATATACATATATATCATTTTATTTTCATTATTTTAATATCATAAAGAAATGAAAGTTGCGTTCATACATACTTACGGCCTATCGTCTGCATAAATAGTTCATTTCAATTATTATATCCGAATATTAAGGCTTATTATAAATAAGTATAAAAAAAAAATATATGATAATTACATATTTTTCTCCATTATTGAGATTATTAAATCATGATATAATAAATAGGAAGGACAAATAACATATCAAAAGTTACTTAAGAAGATAGGCTATTAACAGATGAAATAATAAAAATAATGAAAGATTACTAAAAAACAGGTAGCAATATATTATAATAGGATCATATATTATATAATAAATATTAACATGGTTCTACAATAATTTATTAAAATTCTTAAAACCATTATACAGGATCCTAAATTATGTTCACCCAAAATGAAACACAATGTAAGGGTTTTCTCATCTCACTTTTACTTCTATGAGATATATGCCTTATTTACCACTTATTCTTTGTGTGTGGTGTATGTACTACCCTTAGGTATATAATTTCATGAATATAAGTATTCTCATGATATTATAAGTTTCATTTAATCTTATTCCATCATAGGGATTTTGATTTAATTGTTTCAATGTGGTATGGGACACATTGGAATGTTTAATGATCATTTTCATAAATAATTTTTCAATGGCCTCATTTAAAAGTATCTTCATCTATGTGAACATCCTTTGTTGATTATTTTACATCATTTAGTTTTATCGCTTTTGATACCATATACCATATGTTATTGAATTTTTTATAATCATTTTGACAGTATATGTGATATTTTGATACCATTTATGGTTTATGGTTAAAGTAATCACATTTCTTATGCTAGTTTTTTAATAAGAATGTTTATATTGTTTATGTTTTCAAATGAAAAATTTGTTGGAATTATTAAGTGATGGGTGGGGCCCATTATAGCACCACTATGCATCAGTAGGTCTCATGAGATGAAATAAATTGGTGACAGACACTTCACATTTGTTTCTGAGGAACTTTAAATTATCAGGAGGATAGACCTTCAGAAACATTAGTTGGGTTTATACCCACATAATTAAACTAAAATGAGGATATATATTGATAGTAATTATCTTTAGGATAGATCTTGATAGTGAAGATGTCCAACATTATGCATTCTGTCACTATTATTATTCTATGTGATTATTTGATTAGTTATAATATTCAAGGTTAAGTTTCCTAGATCATATTGATATTTAAATGGAATGTGTATCATTTATTTATCTTTACATGTTTTTTATGCCATATTTACTAATAGCTTCTATCATACGCTTACCCTTGCTGGACATTTGATCTCACCCCTTTATTTTTGTTTCATTTTTTCCTAGGATTCTAAGAAGTATTTTATGACTGACATGAAAGGTTACACAAAGAGGGAATAGTGGTAAACTAAATGAAATTCTTTTTGTATTTTATATTTAAAATTTTAATGTGGATTAAAAGTAGATATATATTTTACCAAGACAACTAAACTATTAAGTCCCTTAGTATGTAATTCCTTGTATCTTATGCCAATGTATTAAAGTAAGGCACCGGCTCCGGGCTACTGGGGTTTGTGTCGTTACAACATGAGGGGACTAAATGGGAGGAAAACCTACCAGATCTTCATGGAGGATGGATTGTGAGTGAAAGGAAATTGTGAAATGGGTGGGTATTTATTGAAGAAAATAGAGGTTTTATTTAATAATTTCCAAATATAGGCTATGGAAATATAGGTTGGGGAAGATAAAAAACCATTGGTTTTCCCATGCTTTTTTCCCATGGTTTTGGACATTTGGGACATATTTTATGTTTTTTTAACCCACAAGAACCAAGCATCATTTTATATTACTTATTTTGGCATGGAAAATTAAATCTTCCACAAAATAATATTTTTAATGTAAAAGTTTCCATTATAGACTTTGGAAAGTAACTTATAGGTTTGGAAATTGATTAAAATAAATTAAAATACTTGATATTTATAAAATAACAAATTTTTAGTCCTAGATTGTGGTTAATTAATTATTAAATCATTATGAAATAATATTAAGTAATTAAAAATTCCGAAAAACCAAAAATGTATTTTTACTATTCACAAGAAAATAATGTATTTTACAAAATTCTCATAAATTCACCCAAACCTAATTTTGATGTGATAATTTCAAAACTGATGTTTATTGTATCATACAAATTCTTTATGTATTATAATTTTAACTTTTAAATATAAAAATCATTATTTATTAAAAAAATAGTGGTTTGAAAATGCAATGTAAAATTTATGACACTTAAAAATTTTCAACAACAAAATAAAATTATTTTGTATTTTTTATTTAAATATGTATATTTTTATAATAATATTTCATTAAAATAAATATTATTCGATAATATATTAATTTATTATAATAAATTTACATCTGTTCTCAAAAGTACAATTTTTGTTTGGAAAATCAATTTATCGTATTCGATATATTTATGCAAAACTATTCTTAAAATGGAATTGATGGAATACAAGTTTTATTTATTCAATGCAATTAAACTTTAGGTAACTAAGGCCTAGAAATGTAACCCCTTATAATAATAATGTATGACCTAAGGGTAAGGAGTGCGATAGGGATATATTCTTGGTGTGTCTTGGATAACATCGTATGAGTGGTAATTTCTACTAACTTGAACTTCTCCCATATAATATTTTGTTCAAGTTTAACTTATTGAAGCTCGAATTTGGATTTTTGAATGGTGAACCCCGGTGGTACTACCTCCCTTCCAAGTTCGGAAAAATGGGCTTCATACGACATGACTCTACTGGTTGAGGTTATCGCTTCTCTCTTCTTCATTAATTATCCTTTTTTATTTTTACTTATAAGAACTAATTATAATGTTAAAATTTTTACCAAGAGTCTAGTTTCCAATGGTCATATTTAACAACGGTCATATAATGGTCAAATATCGATGGTCACATTTCCATTTATACTCTATAAAGACTACTTCATTATTAAGGAGATATGATTTTGTTGTGTAAAATAAAATAACACACATTTTTAGGAACAAATATCATTTAAAAAGTCTGGGTCATTATATTATTCCACCCTTAAAAAACTTCAACCCATAAATTTCAACTCGTTCTCTTGGTTGAGAAAATTTGTAGGTACTTGTATCAAATTTTCACATCTGTTTCCCACATTGCTTCTTCATATTTATGGTTCCTTCACAATACTTTGACAATGTGGTTAATCTTGTTGCATAGAACCTTGTCTCTACAGTCCAAGATCTCCACTAGATTATCCTCATAATAGAGGTCATGTTCCAATTGTACCACCTCTAGATTTTGTACATGTGAAGGGTTAGGTATGTACTTCCCCAGAAGAGATACATGGAATACATCATTAGCTATATCTATATTTGGGGGAAGTTGAACCTGATAGGACACTACTCCTATGAGATCAAGGATTTCATAGGGGATAATGTACCTGTGTATAAGCTTGACTTTCTCCCCAAACCATATGAATCTATTCTATAGTAATATTTAAAGGAAATATTATCACCAACATCCAACTCCAAGTTCCTTCGATGGTTTTCAGCATAGTTCTTATGTCGAATCGGATTTGAAATTATGTGTTGTTGGATGGAATGAAATTTTTTTTATCATCTCTTGCATGAGATCAGTTCTAAGAAGCCTTCTCTCATCAACTTCAACCCAATAAGTACGATTTCTACTTTTCTTACCATATATATATTCATAGTGTTTTATTTCCTCAAATCCATATTTTAGTTTTATTAAAAATTCAATTTTTAAGGTTAAGTGACAACTCACAAAAAAACCAAATCAAAATACAGACAATAGAATATAAATAAATAAAAACCACACCAAAACACCCTCAAGACCAATGCCTCCACATACCCACTTCCAAAAGAGACACTTTTTCACAAGATGCACTCAAGAACAATATTGTCGCATCATCAAACTATGATCCAAGAACAACCCATCACCATGTTTTGTCATCCTCACTAGTCACTTCTTTAGGAAACATCAGACGAACTACCAGAAAAATCATAATTTATTATAAACAATCACCAATCCAACACAAATGAAAATTTGGAAACCACATCTCATCATGGATGAAGTTTCTAGGGCCATATTTTCAGACCAATAAAAAAAATGATGAAGAACAATAAAAACCATTGAGCTTCCAAAGGAATGGAAACTTCTCAGGTCACGCCACTGATAATACCATCATATGCTCAAACAACACATCCTAAAACCTCATAGAAGACCACTGCACCTCACTGATAAGGGTGAGTAGTAGAATCATGAAGAAATAGTATAGTTTATAATAGACGAGTCTCTCAGTATTGAACCATGACCTTCACTCCTCTGAGGTCCACTCAAATATCACATCCCAAAACCTCGTAGAAGACCACTGCACCACACCGATGAGGGTGATCAGTAGAATCATGATGGAAGTGAATAGTTTATGTCAAACTAGAATCTCAGCAGAGAACCATGGCCTTCACACCTCTGATTTCCACTTAAAATTCATATCCCAAAACCTCGTAGAAGACCACCACACCCCATCTACTAGGATGAATAGTATAATCCTGAAGTAAAAGAATAGTGTATATCAGACAAGGATCTCAACAGAAAATCATTACCTTTACTAGGATATCAGCACCATCCTTCAAAATCACCACCATGAGAAACTAAAATAGTCAGTATCTCCTCATCTATAACCCATATGAAGGCTCACCTGCAATCCGCCCTCCAGAGAGAAACACTATCGACCACGAAATCGTCACCACTACATTAACAATTCAACCATAACTAGGTGACAACATCATTGATGAGATAAGAAATAACTTTCTCACCATCTAAGACCACTTCCAATAAAAAACCATCATAAATCATCTTAATAATGTAATAAAAACTTATCTGAAACCCTAAAATAACCCCAGTGATGAATAAATCGATTTACCCTCACCATGGAAACATCACCACCCTGAATTGAAATCTACCAACATCTTCTGATCTACAAGTATGTAAGTAGAAAAATAAGAATCATAGGGTTCCATTTGAATACCCGAGTAGAATCTATTGTTGTATGATAACTCTGCTAATGGGAGGTGTTCATCTGATCCATATTTAAATTTCATTGGGAATGTTCTCAACATGTCCTTGACTATATGAATATTACTTTCGGATTGGACATAATTTTAGGGGTGATATTTTGTAATGAAATTCAATTCAGTATTCAGTGTGTGTTCATGACTTCTCCAAAATTTAGATTTGAACCTTGGATAAGGATCAGAAATGATAGAAAGTGGTCCCCCATGTAGCCTCACCACTTCTTTTACATATATCTTGGCAAGTTTGTCAAGAAATAAATCTTCCCAAAAAATGTAAAAATTGGCAGCCATGGAAATTTGGTTCATTATAACCCAAATCAATTGCTTTTATTTGGATGTTCATTGGAGACCAGTTACAAAGTCTATAGTGATATTTTCCCACTTCCATGTTGGTATGGGTAGTGGTTGTAATACCCCTTTAGAAATTTGTTGCTCCACCTTTATTTTTTGAC
The DNA here is from genome assembly GCA_963277665.1 of Viscum album. Lineage (NCBI taxonomy): Eukaryota > Viridiplantae > Streptophyta > Magnoliopsida > Santalales > Viscaceae > Viscum > Viscum album. The sequence goes on from OY728123.1 coordinate 1,466,222,310, forward strand.
ACACTAAGAACATTTTAGTGTAATTAACAATCTCACTTTCATATTATCCCACCAATAATGATGATAAAGGTCCCTATACATTTTTATTCTTCTAAAATTTATAGATAATGTAGATCTATGAGCCTCATCCCTAAGTTCTTTCTTTATCTACAGAATAGATGGAACGCATAGTCTTGCATGAAATTTAAGTACACTTTCTTGACCAATGTTGAACTCAAGAAACTTCACATTCTTCATAGAAACTATATTATTTTGTAAAAAGGGATATTTTCTTTGATATTTATTGATCTTCTCTAGTAATGATGTTCGAGAAATCCTTTGGGATAGTTTTGAAGATTTCTTTTCCCTTACGATTATCGTGTCTAGTTTTACTAAGTCTTTGATCAAAGAATCTCATTTAATCCTCATCATTTCCAACATAATAGGGTCTTTCCTACTTAATGTATCAATGAATTTGTTTGATATTCTGAGGTGGCATTGAATTGAATAGTCATAGTCTTTAAGAAGTTTCAATAATCTTCTTGGTCTCATTTTCAATTGTTTTTTTGTGAATATATATCTAAATCTTTTTTGGTCTATATATATATCACAATTCTCACCATAAAGATAGTGCCTCCATATTTTTTTAGAAAAAAAAATCGCACCTAGCTCCAAGTCATGCATTGAATAATTATGATAATGAGACTTTAACTATCGAGATGCATATACAATCACCTTATCATTTTTCATGAGGACGTACCCAATCCCTTTCAGAGATTAATCACTAAAATTAACTAATCCTTCTCCAATAGAGGGTAGAGTTAACATGGGTGTAGTATCCAATCTATTATTCAGTTCTTTGAATATTTCTTCACACTCCTTAGACTAGATGAACTTATCCCATTTTTGAGTTAATTTGGTTAGTGGATTATAAATTCATGAAATCTTTTTCACAAACTTCCTTTAATATACTTCTAAACCAAGGAAACTGAAAAACTCTGTTACTGTTGTAGGATGAGGCCACTCCTCCACAACCATTGTCCTAGTATGGTAAATTGAGATTCCTTCATTGGTTATAATGTACCCTAATAAAGCAACTTGTTGTAACCAAAATTCACATTTGGTGAATTTTACAAATAGCCACTCCTCTCTTGGAGTCTTTAAAATAAACCTTAGATGATCCTCATGGTCCTTGAGAATTTTAGAATATATCATAATATCATCAATAAAAATAATCAAAATCTTATCAAGGTAGTTCTTATATACTCTATTCATCAAATCCTTAAATATAGTAGTAGAATTAGTCAAACTGAAGGGAATATAAAACTCATAATGCCTATATATTGATTGAAAGGTAGTCTTTAGAATATCTTCTTTCTCCACTCTCAATTGATGATAACCACATATAAGATCAATCTTAGAGAAGAATTTGTCCCCATGAATCCAATCAAATAAATCATCAATCCTTGGGAAAGGGTACTTATTCTTCACTATGATCCTATTAAGTTATCTATAATCAATTCATAGATGCATTTATCTATCATTATTCTTTACAAAGAGAATATTTTCTCCCTAAGGAGACACACATGGTCGGATAAACCACTTGTCCAAAAAATCGTGATGTTGTTTATTTAATTCCTCTAGCTCCACATTTTCCATTCTGTATAGGGTATTTGATATCATCTTGGATCAAGGTATTATTTCAATGGATAACTCTACCTATCTTTCTTGGGGAGGTGTAAGTAACTCTTCAAGAAATATCTCAGTGTATTTATGAACAATGGGAACATTTTATATTCTTATACATTCATTTCCTTCTTCCACTTCATCAATCATCTCCATAAATAACGCTATGGGTAGTGATTATAGACAAAGATAAGGTCGAGATATCTCTACATTGAAAATAACTATAGGTTTTCTATTCAAGACTACTGATATTTTCTTGCTTTTGTAGTTGATTTTAGCATTATAATTTTAGAGTCACTCCATCCCTAGTATAATTTCAAATTACACCATGGAAATGACTACTATATTTTTTATGATATTATGCTCTCCAAATTCAATATTAGAGATTCTATATACTATTGATTCTTGGATAATACCTCTAGGAGTCTTGATGGATAACTCTACTTCTGGTAGTTTAGTGATTGATTCTATATTTGTTTTAAACATAGAGAAAATAAATAAAGGTGTAGAAAAAAAATCAAAAAAAGTACATGATAGATTTGAGATAACAATGACAGTACCTTCCACCACATCATTTGGAGGTTTTACTTCAGTCGTCATGATAAAAAAATACATGAACTTACTCTCTTGGACTATAAAAAGGTTGATGGTGATTTCTATCCATTATCTTCTAATTTATACAGTGGTTGGAAAACTTCCCAAGCTATACACACTCGAAGCATTGGAATTTTGGATGTGCCTACACTGTATTCCCTTTTTCATTAGTGTTGAGAAGTTGAGGCTTCACCTCACCCTGATAATTTTGAGTTATATGGTCATCTCTTCCACACTTGTAACATTTTCCAATCCCAAGAAATAAATTCCTTGAATGCTTATTTTCACATTTTTTTCATGTAGTAAGTTGCACTTTCTTTACTCCACTTCTCTGATCAATGTTCCTCCCAAAGTTTTGCTCCAAATATATATTCTTTTTATTTAATTTTTGTGACCATTTCATCTCTATTAACTGATATTAAACCTTCATAGCACTCTACACTATCTCTTTAAAGCTTTCATAGTCTTGATTGACTAGATTCCTCCATATATGGGGTCTTATTGCACCAAATAATATATTAACCTTTCTATTATGATAAATAACAAATCTAGTGGTGTAACAAGAAATTCTTGAAAAGTTTATTTCATAACATTCCATGGATTCATTTTCCTTCTAGTTCATCCTGATAAATTCCTTTTCCATTTTCATTTACATCGAACGGGGGAAATACTTTTTGAAAAAGGATCCCCAGAACTCTTCCCACTACATACCATCAATATCCCTTCTTGGTTTCATGTTTTTAATTAGTGTCCACCACTGATCAACTTCTCCCTCTAAGTATTATATATATAGGGTTACGTTTTATTGCTTCAAACAATGGAGTATAGAAAAGATCATTTCAATAGATCTTATCCATTGTTTAATAATAAATGGGACAGTAGATCCACTGAAAGGAGGTGTTCATTCAAGAATAAAGGAATTGATGGATATTTGTTCCCTTCAAGGTGAATCTAGTATCTCGACTTGATTCAAGTCATTGTTCATAACACGAGTTAGTTAATTCATCATTCTCATGAAGTTTTTCATTCTAGCTTCCAGCGGAGGGTCGTCAGGTCATGGTTCATTACGCTCATCGTTTACGTGGTTCCTCCTATATCTTTCAATTTTATAAATTAATAAAACCTATGCGAAATATATTTCTTTTAATAATTTTAAAGAAATTTTAGTTCTTAAAACATCATGCTTAAATATTTTATTCTGAACAACAAATACATTTTCTATAAGTCCTTCATAATTGTTTGTAGAAAGCTTCTGATTAACCAAACATATCCCCAGGGAGTGTCACCTAAGAGTGAATTAAGTCCTTTTGTAATGCACCAGTTCCCATTCAAGTCTAGATCAATGTTGTGTTTTATAGTTTTACCCTTAAATACATTTTTTCCTGGGCCACATCCACTTGTTCGTATCCAGATAGAGATTTTGTTTCTCAGAAACCACTTACTTAATATTTCACCAAAATAACAAGTTGTTTTCCTATATATAAACATTCATATATGGTTCTTCCTAATGTTTTCAAATCCCAATTTCAAAAAATAACTACACTATCCTTTGATACTAACTATGGTATCCCTCATTTGTTTTCATAAACATTTCATTTACATGGTACAAAAAAAATATTTTTAAATTTTAGTTTCTAGGAAATAAGTTACAAAATAAATGAAAACATAATACATTTTTATAAATCCACTTTAATATATCCTCACGGGATTATCCTAAGTACATTTAATACATATCATATCATGGGTACAAACATCAAAGTAAAGTGGTGAGCATGAGCCTGAGTAAGGGAAAAAAATGTACATGTGATCATGAGAAATAAAAATAAGAACATGAGGAATTTCATTAAGGCATGGGAAATGAAAAATAAGGTAAATAATAATAAAAAGAAAATGAATCATAACCTGGAAATTTTTATACAACATTTAAATGATACATTCCTAATCATATAACCAAGGTTGGTCCCTGAGGTGCCATAAATGAAAATTACCAAGGTTATTCTCCAAGGTATTATAAAACATCTCATCTATAGAGATTAAATTATTTACCCAATGAATTGGATAAATATTTGGGCACACCCTTAATATGTAATAATTAATTTTATACATATATATCATAAAAAAAAATCTCATAAATAATCCGTGGAGAATAAAAAACGTTTTTCATATCAAAAACATGGCATTTCAAAAGTGCTTAAACACATGGTCATCATGTCATTTTCAACCCACATAAAGGGAATGTGGGTTTCATGTATGTTAATAAAAGAATAAAATAAATAATCCTTACATTTATTTGAATAACTTTGGAAAATAAAGAGTCTTGGGTATTCAGAAGAAAATAAAAGAGAATTTCTTGAAGAGAAGATGGAAATTTTGAGAATTAAATTTGTCAGCATAATGTGTATAAAATATGGTTTTAGAATAGGGTAAAATTAGAGGGTGAAATGGTATAACATTCATAAAAATATATTATTATAGAAATGGGATAAAATAAATTGTTTAATATAACTTAATTTGTAAATTTTAATACATACCACATAAAAAGGGAACTTGAATAGAAATAAGAAGTGGAGATTTCCCTTACCTTGAAGAGTTACTCCTAGATCTTGAGGAATGGACCCTTATGAGGTTTAATATACCTTGATGGGACTAAAAGGGAGAAAAAACTACCATATATTCATGAAGGGTGTATTTTTAGTGAAAGGAAATAGACAAATGGGTGTGCATTTGTAGAAAAAGTGGCGGATTTGTTTAATAATTTCCAAATATAGGCCTTAGAAATCTAGATTGTGGAAAATGAAAAACCATGGGATTTACCATGGTTATTTCACATTTTTTTTGAAATATGGAACATATTTTATGTTACTTTAACCCATAATAACTGATTATCATTTTATATTACTTCTTTTTACATGGAAAATTATTGTTTCCACAAAATAAGATTATTGATGTTAAAGCTCCCATTTTGGACGTTGGAAAGTAACTTAGGGGTTTGGAAATTGATTAAAATATATTAAAATACTTGATAATAATAAAATAACAAATTTTAATCAAGGATTGTGGTTAATTAATTATTTCATCATTATGAAATAATTATGAATTAATTAAACTTACCAAAAACCCCAAATTGTATTTTTACTATTCATATAAAAATAAAGTATTTTAGAAAATTATCATAAATTCATGGTAACATAATTAAGATGTGTTGGTTTAAAAACTGATGATTATTTTATCATAATAATTCTCCAAGTATTGGAATTTTAATTTTAAATTATTAAAATCCTTATTTATTAAAAAAATAGCTGGTTGAAAAAGCATAGTAAAATTTCTAACACTTAAATTTTTTTAATGACATATTAAAATTATTTTATTATTTATATTTAAATAGGAGTGTTTTTATAATAATATTTAATTAAAATAAATATTATTCATAATACATTATCTTATTATATAAAATTTACATCCTTTCTGAAAAGTATAATTTCTATTTGAAAATTCATTTATTCAAATTTGACATATTTGAAAAAAACTTTTATTAAAATGGAATTGATGGAATAAAAATTTTATTTAAAAAATGGAATTAAACATTAATTAACTAAGGATTAGGCCTATAACCCCTTATAAAACCCGTATACAACCTAAGGTCATGTTTTGTGATAGTGATAGAATCATGGGGTGGCTCTATTAACATCGCCAAAGTGGTAATTTCCACTAACTTAAACTTCTCTCATAGATGATTTATTACAAGATTCACTTGTTAAAGCTTAGATATTTATTGTTCAAGGGAAAACACCAGTAATGCTACCTCCTTTTCCATTTCTAAAAAATGGGATTCATACGGCATGAATATACTGGTTGAGGCCATCACTTCTCATTTATGCATTAATTATCCTTGGTCATTTCTACTTATAATCACTAATTATGATGTTAAAATTATTTCCATTAGTATAGTTTCTGATGGTCATATTGACCAAATTTCATATAATGTTTGAATCTGGATGGTCACATTTCCCTTTATACTCTATAAATACAACTTCATTATCAAAGATATATGGTTTTGATGTGTAAAATAAAATAACACACATTTTTAAGAAACAAATATCATTTAAAAAGTCAGGGTCGTTACAATGTTTCACCCATTTCATATGATGAATGCATAGGACTTAGAAATTTAAGGGTGAGGTTTGTTATTTCCTATTAATGCATTGTTAGTTCTCATTATATAAACTATTTTGGGTATTTGGGATATGTGTTTCCTGTTTATGTATGTTGTCTCACCATAAGGCCTTGACGGTAAGATTATAATGTCCTATATTATGCATTCTATCATTTTGAAACTAGTTATTATTATCCATGTGATTAAATATGTTGTTATGTTATCCAATTATTTTGTTCCCTTTATGGTATTATTTATATGGAATATTTGATTATTTTTTATCTTGGTCATATTATTCGTGTTATATTTAATTTATGGTAGCTTCTATTATATGCTTTCACTTACTAAGCATATAAGCTCACCCTTTATTATGTTTAATTGTCCCTGGGATGCAAAGATGGGATATATAAATGAAGTTAGGGATTAACTAGAAGAAACAATTATGTTATCACAATAATTATTACATTATATTTCATGTTTTCATATGTAATGTGAGAAACATGTATGTATATAGTCTCTCAAAACTATTAAATTATTTGATCTTTAAGGATATGATCCTTGTATTTTTGGCCAATATAGATCAAATCCATGCTACTAGAGTTACAGTCTTAGATAATTGGAACCTTGATACAGTATGAGAGCAAACTAAGAAGAGATATAGAATAATAGTAAAGGAGAAATGGAGTAGCATTCAATTCTACATCTAGTAATCCTAATCCTGGTACTTTTAATACTTGTGCTAACACTTCTAAATTTGTTATTTCAAAGAGAAAATGAATGTAGCTATAGAGAAGTGGTTCCAAAAAAACAACAATGAACTTTCTCAAATTTCAATATGGACAAATAAACTTTTCAAAAATTCAAAATTAAAAAATTATCATCAGGATGATAGGAAAAAAAATAGTCAAGAAGGAATCTCCATGACGTATATGATATGAGTTTCAGAATGAAAGTCATATCAAAATAGATTTTCCAAAACTAAAGAGGAAAAATAAAAATCCAAAAAGTTATTCCTAAAGAATAGTAAAGAAGAAATCGAATGTTTTCCATACTTAGAGTGTAAGTGAAAGTAAAACATAATCATATAGTTCATCAGAAAAAGTGGAACAAAAATAAATAAAATAGTTGGATTTTATTAATATAACCAAAGTATGAAGAATTCCTCATGGAAAAGGTAACTACAAAATATCATATAAACATTAATCTTGATTCTAAATTCACTTACTCTACTGAAGATGATTATTAAACTTTATTATTTGATGAAAAAGATAATCCATCAGAAGTTGAGAAAGTTAATCCATCAAAAGATGAATAAACTTTACCTATTATTTCTAAAATTGATGGATGTGTAACTCTTATAATTCAATATAATGATAAACTAAAAAATAACTATGAGTTTAAAAAATAAAAACATGTTAAGTACAATAAAATAATTTTGAAATTAACACCGTAGATTTCAAAAAAAATTACTGAATTAGATTCAAAAACAAATTCTTGTATAAATTCTTTTGATTGGATTTTGGTTGATCAAAATTTTGTTGATCGGAAATCCGATGAAGGTAGTCAAATTTTCAATGTTCAATTAAAATTGAAATTTATTTATATAAACAAAATTTTATCAAACATTAATTTAGATAAAGAAAATTTTGATAAAATATATAAAAAATAATACCTTATAAAACATAAAGTGGAATAGTTTTTACTTATAAAAATCCTTATTCTCAATCAAACTGTTTTTTACCTAAAAGTGAACTTTTTTGTAATAATTTCCAAATAAAAGGTCACTGGAGTAAATATTGTTCTCTAAAAAAATTTCATCCACTTGGATTCTATAGAGATTTTATTTTAGAATAACTAGAAGTTGTACAGCATAAAAATTTTCAATATATGTGGGTTCCTACAATTTGTTTTTCTAACATAATCAGACCCAAACATATGTGGGTACCAAGGACATAATTTTATCTTTTAGTGGAAAATAAGTTGAGTATTGAAAGTAGAAACAAGTGGTACATGGATAGTGGTTATTCTCAATATATGACTATAGAAAATTCAAACTTTTGAAATTTAAAAAAATTGAAAGGAGGAAGAGTTACTTTTGGAGACAATGCAGAGGAGGAAATCATCATAATTTGTCATATTTATTTTATAGGAAAAATTATTATTTTAAAATTTTTATATATTTTAGGACTTATGAACAACCTTATCAGTATAATTCCATTATGTGATGAGGGTTGTATTGTGATCTTCAAAAATAAAAAACTAATTATTCAAATTTTTGAAGGTAATTATATTTAATCGGTTGATTGGCCTGGAAATGTATACATACTCAACTTAGAATAATGAAGTAATTAGAATTTTCCTTGATTAAGTGAAACTGAAGTCTTATATTGGTTATGTTATAGAATATTAGGACACTATAAATTACAGATATTAACTAAACATTCTAGGAGAGAACATGTTAGGGATCTACCGGAAATTAAGTTTAATTCAACCCAATTTTGTGATAATTATCAATTTTAAAATCATAAATCATGTTTCAAATCTAAAAGTGAGGTATCAACTATTAAATATTTAAAGTTAGTGCACATGGTTCTATTTGGTTCTACAAAAATTATAAGTATTAGAAAAAAAAAATTATGTATATGTCATAGTAGATTATTACACTGATTTATCTATGTCTATTTTCTCACTCAAAAATACAATGTTTTAATTATTTTAAGTAATTTCATTCTTCATTTAAAAATAAGAAAAACATGCCTTTAGTTACGCTCTAGAGTGATCATGGTGGTGAGTTTTTTAATCCTGATTTTGAATCATTTAATCGTAAAAAAGGTGTAACTCATAATTTTTCTACACCAAGAACACCATAAAAATGTCATAGTTGGAAGAAGAAATAGAAATATTCTAGAAATTTCTCAAATTTTTATAAGTGAGTATTTCGTTTCAAGATATTTTTGGGTCGAGACTATGACTACTGCTTGTTATACTATAAATTGAGCTTTACTCAGACCTTTTTTTAATAAAACTCTTTAGGATTTGTAGACTGGAAGAAAGCAAAAAAAATTCTTACCTTACTTTTTTTTGGATATAAAGTATTCATCCCATATAAAAAAAATTAGTTACATAGATTTGATCCAAAAAATAATGAAATAATCTTTATAGGTTATTTTACATCTATTAAATGAAAAGTAAATATTTTATTAGGGAAGAAATCACTTTTACGGGTTGAGTGAGAACCCAAAAATTGAACAACCAAACAAAGTGAGAAAAGTTTCATAAGACTTAATCACAATTTTTCAGAATAAATTAAACATTTAATCGAATTTTATGAAATTTACTTGATCTTACCTTCATTAAAGCCACAATTCAGGATTCGATCATAGGAAGAAGTTAATCACTCACTTGAATAAACATCTAGTATGAATACTCATGTAAATATATTTTTATGAGTTTAATTTTACCATCTTCATGTCTTATCCCTTTGGGAGAGATCAGTGGAATTATAGATATTAGGGTTAAGGTTTCATAACATAGGTCGATCCACATTTCTAGAAACTAATTTTTGAGAAATATAACAACAACCCTAGTCTAAAGTAGCTTTAAAAGTTTCCATGACAGGACCCACCAAAGGGGTCTAAAAATGAGAGTGTAAATACCTATTTCCCTAGGTTTTTGATGTTGTCCTAGGTAAAGTTGTGATTCCAATTCCTTCCTTTCCATCCTTGTACCGAGGATGATATGTGAGATTCCCTACTCCAAGATCAACCTAGCCATCCATCTAGTATAATGAATAGTTCTTTCAAATATTTTCATTCCTCCCTTCATAGAGAGAAAACCCATATCCATCAAATACCAGTTTTTTCCTTTAATCACAAGAGATCTCTAGGATCCCTTTCATCTGAAACTATCACCATAGAAGCCATAAAGAGGAAAATGGTACCAACCCCCTTCTTGAAACGTGCCCCGAAAAAACCTCAGGGACGGGAAGACCACACTATTGTTGTGAGAAGGAACAACTAGACAACATAGTCATAACCATATTAGACTCTATCACACATGCCCTGGGAGAATAGTGTGAATGTGAGGAAATATTTCAGAAGATGTTTCCGTCCCTCTGATCCCTTTATCATTTTGGACATTAGGATGATCCAAAACATCATTTAGTATAGAACCTTGGGGGCACAGGTCTTTTACAGAGGATCTTATACTGAGGAGGAAGCCTACAACTAAAGAGAGGGTGGAGAAAAAACAAAACCATTATCCAAAGAGTGGGACACATCCACCCTAGCATCTATATTTGAGGAATGACCTCTATGATGAATACATTCATGTTGACAACATATGGATTTCCAATTCCCTTGGCAGAAACAAATGGAACAAAAACTAATAATCTTCTCATAGCTAATATATTTCCAAAATAAATCCTTACCACCCACTGAAATCTAGATTCTATGAGGAATAACCCTTGAAAAATCCATTTCAATGCATACTCGAGCACACCAAGGGTGTAATATTTGAGCGATAAAGTTTTTATCTCACAAGAGACACAAGAGTCAGTCAACCATCCCCTTAAAGATGCTAAGGATCTGAAAAGGAAGAGGAAGACTGCGTAGCCAGATCTATAGGGTCATGCACTAACAATTGTGTCCCCTCTAGAAATCTATAGTCCACTGGAACAAAAGGATGGTGTGATTGTTGTGCCCTCGTGACTCACAAAACCAGTCCTTGGAAAATCCTCATCGAAATGAACATGAATACTAAAATGGAAATGATCAAAGACCCAAATTTTTCCCACTATCTGAAACCCCCAAAAATAACTCGCATAGAATTATAAGATACCCATAGATGGTCGGTCTAGAACAAACCTTGCCACCAGTGTATGGGAATGAATCGTGATAGTTTCATGGAATTTGGAATGAAATAATAAGAAAACTTGTGATCTCTTGTGTGATTCTGATTCCTTCAATAAGATCCTAATAGTAGGAACCTATGGGAGAAGTGAGGTTGGGAAATAAGGATGTACTGAGGCCCTTTATAACTTCAGTAAATATGAATCATGGGGCACCATTGACCCTACCTTATAATAGATCCCAACCATTGATAGAGGGCTCAACGCTATCTTGGGAGACACTAAGGTTTTCCCCTATCCAGGAGGGATCTCTACCCCCATCCTCTCTTTTCAATTTTATAACTAGTAAGTCTTATAGAGTTTTTAATAAAAGAACCAATGTTATTGAGGGAATGGTTAATGTAAAGTTTCATGAATCTAATCCTTTTGTTTTTGTAAAATATTCTGAATTTCAGAATACTTATGATATTTTTAAAAATAATTCTTTTAATTTACCAAAATATAATTTACAACAAATGATTTTAAATACTTTATAAGTAAGACAATTGTATTTTCAATATCTAAAAGCTACATCAATAGAATATGTACATTTTACAATTGAAGATTCTATTACTAGTTTACACAAAAATCAAATGATCTTATGTATTCATCCTTCTGATTAAATTATTAGAGATCCAAGTCAAACTATTAAAAGTATAAGTTCCCTAATAATTCATTATGAGCATCATGCCATCCTATCAAAATTTGAACCTAAAACAACAGATGGTGCTTTAGGGACCATGCAAGAAGTTCTCAATCAGGTTGAATGGAACCAATTTTAGACCCTAATTGATCATCTGATAGATATAACTATAATTTTAGTAAAATGGTTTTTTCAGAAACAAATGTGATTAAAATGAAATCATTATTATAAATAAATAAAGACTTGTTACTAAAGGATTTTATCAACGCATAGATTGTGGTGAAATTTTTCACCAGAAACTATATTAGAATCTATTGTAAACTTATTATCATCTGTAGTCCATCTGAACATTTCTTTATTACAAATCGATTTAAAAAGTGTTTTCCATAATGGTTATGTAAAATAGGAGGTATATGTTGAAAAATATCTAGGTTTTTAAGATACTAAATTTCCGAACAAATTATTTAAACTTACTAAATCACTTTATGGACTTAAACAAGCTGTAAAATAATTTTTTCAAAGTATCGATCCAACTCTTTCCATAAATAAAATTTTAAGAAACTCCATTTTTGTTCAAATATATGTTGATGAAATTATTTTTTCATAAACTCAAAAAACTTTTATTTATAATTTTTTTGAACTTATGAAAAATGAGTATGAAATGGACATTATGGGAAAACTGAACCTTTTTACTTGGTTTTCGAAATTTCAAAAACTAACAGAAAATATTTTAACTTAACATAAATATATTAATGATATACTAAAACATTTTGGTTTTTAAAGTGTATCAAATATTAGTAATACTATTGAAACTTATATAAAACATTATCTTGATCAAACAAATAAATTAGTTTCCATTCCTTGAGTTTTTAAAAGATAAAAAATATGTTTGATAGTGAAGGTAATACACAACACTGAACTCAAAAAAATCATGATTATTTAAACATGAACATTGTAACCTAGACATTAATTTTGATGGTATGAATAGTATTATCTAATTTATGAAATATATATCCTCCTTGATATAAATTTATTGATAAATTATTAATAAATAATCACACAATTTTTGGTAATGTATTTTTTTCTTTGAAATATGTTTTCTTCAAAAAGATTTGTATTTCCTTCCGTGAAAAAAATATTATAATTATTTTTATAGAACATTTATAAAATTTATTTTATAAAATTAAACATCATTTTTGAAATCATAATTTCAATATTAACTTAGGGTGTAATTTTAGATTTTTTTTGGAAAATATTGATATTTCAATGTATAGAGAAAAATACACATTTATTTAAAAGTACCATTTAATTTTATAAATTAAGTAATTTTAAAGTAAAATTATTATTTAAATTTTATTTAAAAGTAAAATAATTATTATTGATTTATATTTAATCTAATTAATTACATTTAAAACATATTTATACTAGATTTTAGAATAATTTTATTTTTAGGCTTAAAAACACATTTCTTTGAAAATTGTTTTAAAGCACATAATGTTTCTCCTTTTTAATTAATTAAAATAACACATAATGGGTAATAATTTGAATTATATTTATATTTTATATATCTATAATTATTAATTTAAATTCATATAATGAATATTACAAGTTATATAGTTAAAGTAAAATCAACCCTTCCTTGAAAAAATGCATTTTTTTGGAAAACTGTTTTTCATCGCGGTTTTGGGTTTTATTTAAATTAAATTCTTCCATATAAATGAAATTATTTTTATAAAATGGATTTCATATATGTAATAATAAAAATTAATATTAGCTAATAATTTTTACTTTTTTTTGGACAATATGAATCGTAACTATAGTAAATATTTTTTACCATAGTAAAAGAAAAATTGGTTAATTATCTGTAAAAAGTTAATGATAATAATTTTAAAAGGACTAGAAAAAAATTAACCCTATAAATATTCATATTTATCTTTTAATTTAAATATATTAATTATAATATTTCTTGTTAATTTATAAATTATTAAATAATGATTTTGATAAAAATTATATTTTTTTGATCCATTAGTAGATAAATTGTAGTTGGGGTAATATATAGTTTTAATCAAGACACGATTTTTGATTAATAATATAACATTTTAAATAAATGATATTTTAATTAAATATTTTTATAAAATATTATATATTAAATATAATTTATAAATATAATTTTATGATGTCAAATGTAATTTTTATAATGGTTCAAAAACTTTTATTGTCAAAAAAACCCATAATTTCTCAAAAAATATATATTCTATTTTAAAAGTGAAAAATTAATATATTTGGAAAATTAATTTGATAAAATAAATATTATTTTTTGAATTATAATGTTAAAATTATTGAATTGTGAATTTTTCATAATTTTTTGAGACAGTCAAATTTATAGGTAAAAATTAAATACAGTATAAAGATACAGTGTGTATTATAACCTCATAATGACCCAAAAGTGATGTAATAATTGCTATAAATGATAACCAATAGCTAATATATGATTATAATTTAAAATAATGTTATTCTCATTATTTTATTAATTTTATAAATCTTTTATGAATCCTTCAAACCCTATATTATATTTTAAGGTTTTAAAATCATTTCATTATGAACATGACTCACTTCCACATCATAAAGTGTAATATATTATTGACTTAGGAACTTTTCCTTATAAAATAATTAAAACCACACTTATTTTTTTGAAACCATTGAAAAATAATGTTATGGTTTTTGGTTTTGTTTATTTTATTGTATAGAGTCCAAAACGTAAGTTTGGGAAATAATAAAGAACTCTCCGCTCTCTTCCTATATAAAATCACACAAAATCTCATTCCTATTCACTAAAAACCCTTGTATCATGTACTTAATATAACCTCCCCTCTCTATATTTCTCCTAAGTTTCCTCCAAATCTCTCAAAAAAATTCTCCCAAACTTTTGGAATCACACTCTCAAGGTAAGGGATCTCCCTCTCTTCTATTTATTCAAGAACCTCTTTTATGTTGTGCATCTTAATTTAAATTTTTTATTGTATGGTTATTTTTTAATAAATACCTCATACTAAAAATTTTATTTCCATGTGATTAGATACCCTTTACACTCTCATTAATACCTCTCATGAATGTTTATGTACACTCATTATAATGAAAAAATTGTCCTCTGATTTTCCATACCAAAATTGAGGGACCTCTCCCTCTTCTTTTCAATTCAAGAACCTTCATTATAGGTAGAATTTTTAATATAAATTGGTTATGTTATATTTAAATTATAAATATCCATGTACCTTCCAATTTATTTCTTAACAATGATATATCATTTATCCCCTCTCATTATAACTTTTTCTTAATTTATTACTATACTGAAATCATATATTTCTTCTCTTTATTCAAGCACCTTATTTATGTAATACGCTTTATCTTACAATTAATATTGACGGTATGTGTTTTTTATATCCCTATTAATTACATTGTGATTTAAAAATTATTAGTGACCCCTTTTAATATAATTAATCACTTCCAATGATTCATTATGTACCCCTGTTATGCTGCCGAAATTTCACTATGATTCTTCATGCCAAGAATTTATTAAAACACCCTTTTTTGTTATACATTTTTATTAAAAAAATAATTTTGGATTTTTGTTATTAAAAATCCCTATCACTATAATTTTTACTTACAATTGATTAGATACCCTTTATCTCTCTTTGAACCATTTCATGAATCTTTAAGTATTGTTGTTATGATGCTGAAATGTCACTACAAATTTTCGTACCAAACATTTTTGAAGTGTATACTCATACCCATTTACACTCAAAGGTATTCACTTGGTTGTAGGTATAATTAATTTATTGGGTACTTCCATGTATTTAACCTACAATTCGTAATCAATTGAATAAATTAATGAAATATGTTCTTATATTATATGATCTATATGGTACACTTATGCATGTACATGATATGATTATGATGGGTGTGCCCATACAGCGCTCCAATGCATTGGGTAGTGTTTTAGTATCATGAGATGACATGTTTAGTGTATAGGAGGTTATCCTAAGAACATTATATTATGATGTCTGTGCGTTTAACATTAGCCTATGTTTATAATTTTTTGTTTAAATTTATTTCCACATTCCCATGTTGGAATTATGTTATCATGTTATATAATGTCTCATTGTTCATGTTTATTATTATCACCCTTTTTATATCCCATTGATATACCTACTGTCTAACATGTAATTCATTCTTCATGTTATGCTTTTATTATTCCCCTACTTGGATTTATACCTCACCCCTTTCTTATGTAGGTCCCTAGGTTATCCCATGTAGTTTTAAGAATGATGGAACAATACAATATTGTTAAGGAAGTTTTCAATAATGATGATGTATATCATGTTTTAAGTTATTATGTAATGTACCTAATTCCCAAATAAATTATACTTATCAATATTACAAGTTGTATTATGTGTATTCTTATATAATAAATCATGAGTTAATATTTAATAATGACAGGGGTTTTCATATTAGTAGATCAAAAACTTTATAGAAGTATGATCATAAGTTTATTATATCTTATTGAAATTTGACTATACATAATTATTTCAGTATGTTTATGTGATATATTTTTATATAATCTGAAATAATCTCATTTCAAATTGGTAAAACTCATTGTCATATGACTTAAAGGTACTTTAGATCTTGGATTATTCTATTCTTCTAGAAATTATTTTGTTTTAAAAAGTTATTCAAATGATAAATGTGGGGGTTTTAGGTTAAATAGAAAATATACTTCTAGAACATTTCATTTCTTAGTAAAATATTTATTCACTTGGTCCTATAACAAACAACATTATATATAACCTTCCACTACTAAAACAGAACATGTAGTAGCTGAATGTTATTGAACTCAAATGTTGTGGATGCAACACACAATCGTAGATTTTAGTTTGAGTTTTACTGAAACTTTAATTATTTGTGATGATACTAGTGCTATTTACATATCTATAAATTAATAAAATAACTCATGAGATAATTATATAGATGTGAGACATCATTTCCTTAGAGATCACACACAAAAAGGAGATATCATTCTTGACTATCAGAATGGAAAATCAGCTTGTTGGTATTTTCACAAAACCTCCTATATTCGATAGAATTGAATATATTAAACAAGATTTAGGAAAGAACAAAAATAAATGATTTTGAATCCACTTATTATTTAATATATATCTTTACATTTTAAAAACCACTAGAAAAAAGGTTGAAAATATGATTTTTAAATCTATCGAAATTTTACGATTATTTGATTTTTAAATCTATCAATTTTTTAAACTTATCTAATTTTGAGATCTATATTCTTTGTAAACTTATGTGTATTTAAAATTTCCTATATGTTTAAAACATTTATTTTTTAAAAAATTAAACTATTTTTCAAAATTAACTATTTTGAAATTTTTGTTTTCTGGATTTCAAAGAAATATATATTTTTTCTAAATTTGTTCTTGAACCATCCTTGAGAGAGGAAGATCATCCATTATTTATGAATATAATTCAATAAAGTTTAAACATTTCAACTATATCTTTTACTATACACATATAATTATTGATTAATTGAGCAGGAGAATTTTCAAATTTATTAAAAAATTTCAATTACTTCTTTTAGGTGGAGTTTCTACTATTTCAGAAAAAATGTAACTTTTTCTGTTCAAATCAAATATATTTTAAATTTAATTCTTAAAATAATATTTATGACATATGTTTTGGACCTATGTATTTTTACTAAGTCTTTGATAAAGGATCGTACAAAAAAGGCTAATCTTTTGGAAATTAGAAATCTTAATTGCCTATATAAAGACATCAATCTCAAAGCCTTTTTTGCATTCAGTTTTCTTTTCTACTTAAATGTTCCTCGTTGGAAGTACCATTCTAAAAGCATATTTGAAGAAGATAAAAATATCATATGAGAAGATTAAATTATTACATTACAATGTATTATAAGCATCTGATATATCCATAACTCCTCTCATTTATTATCGTTGAAGAAAGTGAAATTCAATGTATGATGATGCAATATCATTAATTTATTATGTGGACATTTCGAATAAGATTCATAAGACTAGTAGACAAAGTGAAGTTCAATATAAAATCAATTTATAAAAAATCCTATCAAATAGGAAATTATGTATGAAATGGATTTTATTGAAACATGCGGCTGACAGTCGACTATAGACCGGTCAAGGTTCCAGTGCTCTGCTAATGTGTATAGCAGCACTCGGGTTGAATCCTCAGTGATGATACTTTGTAATAGTCATTTGTTTTTAGTTGATTGTATTCTGATTGGGGGGTTTCTTTGCAGATCTTATGAAATAATTTATGGATGATGTTTGATTTAACAAATTGGTAAATATTGGGGTGAGTTCATAATTAGGCAGTTAATCTTGTGATATCATTGAGCTTTTCTTTATATTGAATTAAATTAACACCCACGTCACAAGATGATGTTGATTAGAATTCCTAAGTGTTAAGGCTTTAATCCAAGACTTAACTTAACTTAAGGTTCTAATCTCAATCAGATCTTATTAATGGTGGTGTATTTATGGTTCCAATAATCCATGGAAACCACATGTTAAATAAAACAATTCATTAATCCATTACATGTTAAGTGCAACATACACAATGTTAATTCAATGAATATTGATCGAGCAAAAGCTCTCAATCACTTAACACACCTAAATTATAACTCACCCCAATGAGAGATTTAATCATCCATTTGGGTGTTTAATAATCTGGTTATAATGATTATGATTATTATTTAATAAGAGAAGAATAACAAAGTGATAATAAAAGAGTGGTGCGTCTAATACACACACACACGAACAATAATGATAATTAAAAACAGATTTTCAATTGAATGAGGAAGCAAAACAAGGGAAGGGGATTCAACTATATTTAAACTATTTTAAGAACATTGATATTAAACTACAAAAGTTGGATGAGAATAAGAGATATTTAAGAAGAAACTTTCATTAAAATAGAATTACAAAACACAAACTTACAAGTTTACAAACGAAGAACAACACAAAAGTGAAAGGAAACAAAGAGAGGAGGAAGTGTATCTCAAGTGAAAACATGAATATCGAAGGTCCTCCCAAGCCCTTGTCAAGGAATTGGTCGTGAAAATATGTGATCCTCTCTTATAAAATGCCAAACCCTTTGAAGTATAGGAGGGGGATGTATTTATAGCCCAAGGAATTTGGGCCTGTGGATCCAAAGTTAGGGTCGGCTGATTAAACAATTTTAATCTGTTCATTTCAATCCAGTATTTTTGATATTCAAATTTTGAAAGGGTTTTTGAATATAAATATACTTTTAAAATCAAATTATTTCTTCAACAAAGTCGGCCACCTATATCTCCTCTTCCACACTGCAAAAATCTCAGCACGATTTGATGACTACATAATGATATATGTTTTGAATAGTTTCCGGATTTTAATTCTCATCCAGAATGGTGGGCTGGACTTTAAGGCATTAGTTGGGCCCCTTGTTCTTGTATTTGGGCCTTAAAATTTTTTTTCCATGATTCCTTTAGATAATCTAGAATATATCATGGAGTTTAGTAAAATTTGGGATCCGGGTTTAGACTAATAACTCAATCATCATTGATGGTCCAGTTTCATCACAAATTCTTTGGGTCTTCTTGTGTTGACCATATGAGCCTTCAAATTGAGGATTTGGCCCATGATTACTTATAATGATATGTGAGAAATTGAATAAGGAATCCTAAAAAATACTAACCACACAATGTGAATAATTAGGGTGGGAGTTATAAATAAAATATCAAATTGACTCAATTGCACTACTTCTAAAAATGATCAAAAATTATACTTAGTATTAAAACATTAATATTTCACAAAAATTATTCACATTTCATATAAAATAAGTAAAGGGAGTATATAATAAGTCATGAAAATATTAATAACATCAACTCCCCCACACTTAGTCTTGTTCATGTCCTCATGTGCAACAAATATAAAAACAAAACAAAATCATTTTCACTCACAAACAAATAGTAAAATTTTGTTTTCTCCAATTATGGGAGGTTTAGGCTATTTCACTCATCCATTTTGAATTAAACCAAAATTTGTTACAGAAACAATGTTCCAAACTAATTCATTTTTTTCATGCTCAAATTTAAAAATGGAAAATGTGGACACTCAAAACTCACACCTCTCAAGATGATAAAAATCATTTGTGGAGGTTCACTCTTTCACCAACCAAAAGTGAAAATCTTAGAATTTGAAAGAGCCCTCAGCTTACAATACCTATCCAAAGTGCATGAGAATAAAGAGGTATTTTTAAGGGGTTTTTCTGTGGCTATGGGATGGTAGGAATATAATGTCCAAGGGAAATAAGAAGAGGGGTAAAACACCAACATAGAAAAATCAATGCACATTTTTTTTAAATAAAACCTAGACGGAAATGAAAACACATATTTACAAGGGAATGATTGTGTGAAGAAAGACACAATAGAGTATGAAAATTTGAAGGGGGTGATAAGATAAAATATTTACAAACCAAAAAACTTCTCCCAATGACATAAGAATATAATGCAAGTGTTATATTTTTCTTTTTTTTTCTTTTTCAAAAAGTTGAACTTGGAAAAGATCTCACACTCATATACCAACCTATGATTGATCTCCACACAACCCTAATTTTAATAGTCATAACAAGATCAAAGGTTGAGGAAGAGTGATTTTTAACCTACCCAAGAAACAAACTTTTTTTCATTTTTTTAATTTTTTTATTGAACACTTGTCAATAACAATTACAAAATTACATAAATGAAATTACATTACATTCCCAAAAACACACTGAATGAAAACCTCTCCCCCACACAAAAATGGATGCTTTCCCTCAATCATATGATAACATGGTGAAATCAACAAAGGGCACCCAAAATGAAATCCATCCCCCCCACACTAAAATTTAAAAAAAAAATTATGCAATGAAAATACATGTTGATATTGGGTGGGAAAAGGTATTGGGCTTGTAATGTGGCTATCAAATAAAAGGTTTTCATAGGCTCTAAGGGGATTTCAAAAGGTATATTAATTTAAGGGAAATGGGAGGGTATTTGGCTATTGTGATTCTCATGTGGTTCAGAAAATGCCTCTATCATATTAATGCACACTAAAGTAGGAAATTCAGCTCGAAGGTCCACAAAATCAAGACTCACAAATGAGGGTGAAACACACATTTTGAAAAGATGGCCATAGGAGGCCTTATCATGAAAGAAAATGTTGTTCCTCATGGTTTGGGAAAAGCATTTTCTAAATCAAAAATTGAGCATTCAAAATTTATTAATTTTGACACAAAATTCTTTATCCAAATTCATGATGAAAATACAAAATTTTTGAGATGAAAACACGTCGGTTAAATCCCCAAAATGGTTAGAAAAAATTATAAAATTGGAAGGTGAGTAATCATGACACTTAATTTTTTTTTATATTGTTTTCATTATGATTCTTTTTTTTTGTTTAGGTTTTTTTAGTTTTTAATAAAGATACACCCACACAGTGAAAAAGAAAGAGTTTAATAAAGAAAGTGGTAAAAAAATGAAAGAGAGAGGAAGAAGAAGATAGAGTTAGAGAGAGGAAGAGAGAGAGAGAGTTAAAGGGAACGAGGTTCCCCCTGGATTGTATTTGGCGGGTTGCCATCTCCATTTTGTGGTGGGTCGACTACAGAAGTTAGGGATCCAGTGGAAGTCAATGTTGATCCAGGATTGTGCATCCTCTCATGGTGATGCTTTAACTGATGTCCATTAACCTTGAATGTTATTTTTGAAGAGGGGTCTTTTACTTATACTACACCAAATGGGTAAATGTGAGAAACAATAAAAGCACCTTCCCAACGATAATTAAGCTTACCTGGGAGAAGCCCAAATCAAGAATTGAAGAGCATTACCTTTTCACCATTATGAAATACATTTCTCAGGATGTGTTTATCATGGAGTGCCTTGGATATTTCTTTGTAGAGACTAGAATTATCATAAGAATCAATTTTAAGCTCCTCTAGTTCAGCCAATTGCAAAAATCTTTCTTCACTATATTTTTCAAGATCAAAATTACAAGTTTTCACTGCCCAAAAAAAATTATGTTGTATTTCAACTGGTAGATGACATGATTTACCAAAAACTAGCCTAAAAGGAGACATCCTGATGGGTGTTTTATAGGAACTTCAATAAGCCCAAAGTGCTTTACCAAGTCTTTCAGGCCAGTCTTTTCTGGTGGGTTTTACAATTCTCTCAAGAACTCTTTTAAATTCTCTATTAGAAAGTTCAACCATTCTATTTGTTTGGGGTGATATGCAGTTGAAGTTTTATGTACAACCCCATTATTTTTTAAAATATATTCCATGGTTCTATTATAGAAATGGGTTCCTAAGTCACTTATCAAGGGACGTGGTGTGCCAAATCGGTGGAAGATGTATGTCTTTAGGAACTCACTAACAATATTCGAATCATCCTTTCTATTGGGTTAGGCCTCGACCAACCTAAAAACACAATCAATAGTAAGAAGGATGTATGGGAATCCGTTGGAAGGGGGAAATGGTCCCATGAAATCGATGCCCCAAACATCAAAAATCTCACAGAAAATTAATGGTTTTGGGGGAATTTCATTTCTCTTTGAAATTGTGAAAAACATTTGGCAAGTGGGACATGATTGACTGAACTCATGTGAGTCCTTGAAGAGTGAAGGCCATAAGAATCTAGTGTCTAGGACCTTTCAGGAGGTCCTTTGTGGTCCAAAGTGGCCACCTCTGGGAAGTGAGTGATAGAATTCTATGATGGAGGAATGTTCATCTTCATCAACACATCTCCTAATTACCATGTCAGCTCCAGTTTTCCACAAAGTTTATTTTCGTCCCAAAAATATTATTTTGAATCACGTTTCAACTTCATTTTTTTTCTTTTGAAAAAATTTAAAGAAAAACAACAAAAACCAAGTAATTTAAAATCGGGTCATACCATTGTAACTTTGGAGTGAGAAATGAAAGGTGTTTAGTGGGGAATTCAGGATCAATGATTTCATAATGAGAAGAATTAGAAATTCTACTCAAGTAATCAGCCACAGGGTTTTCTTTTCCTAGTCTATATATGATTTCAAGGTCAAACTCTTGGAGCATTAGGATCCATATTATTAGCCTCGGTTTGGAATCAATTTTCTTGAGTAAAAACATTATAGAAGAATGGTCTATGAAGATGATGATTTTGGCACCTAATAGATAGGGCCAGAATTTATATAAGGAAAAAACAACTGCTAAAAGTTCTTTATCAGTGACAGTGTAGTGAGATTGAGTTACATCCAATGTTTTTGAGGCATAATAGATGACATAAGGAATTTTTTCTCTTCATTGACCAAGAACAGCCACAACGGCTCTATCAGACGCATCACACATCAACTCAAATGGTAAGAACCAATCTGGGTGTTGGATTCTCGGGGCAAATGTAAGAGTAGTTTTGAGTTCAATGAAGGATATCTTTCAAACTTCATAGAAATGGAAAGGGACATCATTTTGGAGAAACCGAGTGAGTGGGAGGGAAATTTTATTGAACTTATGGATGAATCTCCGATAGAAACCAGCATGACCGAGGAATGAATGGATGTCTCGAATAGAGTTGGGTTCAGGAAGTGATTGGATCACTTCAATTTTGGCAGGATCAACATCAATACCCTCTTTTGAAACTATGTTCCCTAGAACTATCCCATTTGCAACCATAAAGTGACATTTTTCAAAATTTAACAGATGGTTACACTTGACACACTTTTGAAGGACTATAGAGAGTGAATTCAAACAAGATTCAAATGACTCACCATAAATGGTGAAGTCATCCATGAAGACTTCCATGCAGCATTCAATTAATTCTGAAAAGATACTCATCATACATCTCTGGAATGTTGCTGGAGAATTACAAAGGCCAAAATGCATTCTTCAATATACATATGTTCCAAAGGGGCATGTGAAAGTAGTATTTTCTTGGTCCTGAGGTGCGATTAGGATCTGGAAGTAGCGTCTGTATCCATCAATAAAGCAATAGTGTGGCTTCTCGGCTAATCGTTCCAGCATTTGATCAAGGAATGGAAGAGGTTAGTGATCTTTTCTTGTTTCAACATTCAATTTCCTATAGTCGATGCACACACGCCATTTGTTCTTCACTCGAGTTGTGACTATCTTTCCATGTTCATTTGTGACAATAGTTATCCCACCCTTCTTAAGTAAAACATGAATTGGACTAACCCATTAACTATCTGAAATTGGGTAGATAATACCAACTTGAAGAATCTTGGTGATCTCTTCCCTAACTACCTCAAGTATGAGTGGATTGAGTCTTCTTTGTGGTTGTCTAATTGGTTTGGATGACTCCTCAAGATGGATGTGATGCATGCAAAGGGAAGGGTTGATTCTCGGTATGTCATCTAAGGTCCAACCTATGGCCTTTTTTTCCTCTAACACCTGAACAAGTTGCGACTCTTCAGTTTCAGTAATTTCAATAAAGATAATGATAGGATATGAGTGATCACGGAAAAAGAATTAATATTTTAGGTGTTTAGGAAGAGTTTTTAGATCAATCTCATCTTTCATTTCTGGGTTAGATAACTCAGGAATGGAAGAAGGTACTCCAGTTGCTTCAGATTCATTTTCCTTAATATTGTCCAAGGTGGAGAATTAGATATCAGAATTGATGTGGGATTCAAGAGAGTTTTCAAGATCCTCTAGATTGATAGAGTCTACAAATGAAAGGTTCACATCAACATCACCATTTATGACTTTGTTAATCATGGTGTAGATTTCACAAGATCCTTTTTCATTAGAACTTGAAGAACATGGTGGATTTGGATTTGATTGACTCTTATAAGTGTCCTCAGAATCATGGATTGAGAATGTAAAGTGATCCTCAGATGGGTATCTCATGGCTTGGAAAATGTTGAACTTGAACAGTTGGTCACTGAATTCCATGGATAAGATTCCTGAATGGACATCATTCTTGGTTCTTGTAGTCATGAGGAATTGTCATCCTAGAATTAGGGGAGATCGATAAGAGTTCATCTCACCTTCCATGTCAAGGACATAGAAATCAGTAGGGAATATAAGATCATTGACTCGGACAAGGACACCCTCAATTATTCCCTCAGGACTGTCTATGCTTCGATTGGCCAATTGAATTAAAACACCTGTTGGATATAAGGGACCTAGACCAAGGTTGGAGAATATGGATTTGGGGATGACATTAATTGAGGCTTCTAGGTCTATGAGTGAATCATAAAAATTAGAACTTCCAATTTGGCATGGAACCGTAAAGGTCCCTGTATCTTTTCACTTAATGGGTACGGACTCTTGGGTTGAAACATTTTCGAAGGTCCTATGTTGCCTCTTGTGGGTACACAACTACATGAGAAACTTGGCATACTTAAGAATTTGTTTTATGGAATCTAAGAGGGGAATGTTGAATTCAACAAATCTAAACATATCGAGCATTTTAGGATTGGGTTCAAATGACTTATTTGGCTTAGAAATAGCTTGAGGAAAAAGAATTGGGTTTCTATGTGGAATAGAAGGAGGTAAGGGAATGTATTCAGGTTCCTTTTCAAGTTTCATTTTCTTTTAATTTTCTAGGTAAACATTTAAAGGTGGTTTATATGACTTATCTTGAGGTATAGAAATTTTCTTTCTTGATCTATGTGAAATTGCACTAACATTACCCTTGGGGTTGGGTAATGGTTGAGCTCGGAGTTGGGAAGAATTGGATGGCTGCTGCTGACTAAGGTGGGATGCAAGTTTACCAATTTGGGTTTCAATATTCATGAGGCTGGAACGGGTGAAGGTGGAATGATCTTCTACTGCACTTTCCCATGGTTTCATGGAATAAGAGTCTTGTCCCGGATTGGGATTACCTAGATTTTGGTTCTTGGGAAAGCGATTGTATTGGTTTTGGAATTGGGAAGGCTCACTAGGATAATGGAATCTAGGAGGAGTATTGTTCTTTTGTGGTTGAGGAATAAAAGGATAAGGTTTTTAGAAGTTACCAACAACTTGACCATATTAAAACTGGTTTGGGTTTTGAGGAGGGAATTGAGGGGGATGAGATATAGGATTATCATACTTAAGGCCTTGGTTATAGGAAGAAGGAAAGGGCTCAGAGTGGGGTTGGTTGAAGTTTCTAACAAACTGACCAAATAGTTGAGGGTTGGTGTTCCGCTGAGCATATACTGCATTGAGCTCCATTGGTCCAGATGAATCAGATTGATCCTATTGAAGTTTTAGATATGTGTCTATTGAATGAGATGAGGAGTTGAAGATTCCACAGTTTTTTATAGGTCCAGGAATCATTGATTGTGGAGAAGATGAGGTTGGGGATTTGGTAGCCACAGTTAGTTGTTTCACAAGACCTGTAAGTTCACCCATCCACTCATTCATCTTGTTTGGATCAATTGGTTGATTATCTTGGGCTTGTTTGACTTGAGAATGTTTTCGAGTATGGAATTTTTGTGTTTTTTTTTGCAATAATACTTATGAGATCTCTTATAGTTGTAGGAGTTTTATCAACAAGAGCACCGCCACTTTCAGCATCAATGAGAGTTCTCTCCAGAGCCAATAACCCCTCATAGAAGTATTGGATCA
This sequence comes from Viscum album, assembly GCA_963277665.1. Taxonomy (NCBI): domain Eukaryota; kingdom Viridiplantae; phylum Streptophyta; class Magnoliopsida; order Santalales; family Viscaceae; genus Viscum; species Viscum album. Next base: position 1,466,248,917 of record OY728123.1, read on the forward strand.
AGAGTTGGTCAGGAATTTGGGGATGTGGGAAGGTTTCAACAAGATTTATTAACCTCTTCCAGTACTCATGGAGTGATTCACTTGGGAAATGATGGATACCACTTATTTCCTTTCGGATAGAAGCAGTATGAGAAGTAGGAAAGAATTTCTCTAAGAAAAGTCACTTCATGTCATTCCATGTGGTTATGGAACCAGGAGGAAGGTAGTAGAGCCATGACTTAGCCATGTAATCTAGGGAGAAATGGAATGCTCGGAGTTTTATTTGTTCCTCAGAAACCCCTTGAGGCTTTATAGTAGAGCACACCACTTGGAACTCCTTAAGGTGAAGATGTGGATCCTCACCGGCTAGCCCATGGGAATGAGGGAGAAGACAAATCAAACCCGATTTGAGTTCAAAGTCAGCCTCTGTGTTTAGATATTGAATAAAAATAGGTTGGTAATTCATATCAGGGGCAGCAAGTTCTTTAAGTGTTTGTTCCCTAGGATTGGACATATCTAATTCAATTGGTTGGACAGGGACTGGTTCTTGAATTATTTGATTATCTCTTATATTCCTCTGAAGTTGGCAAAGTGTTCACTCAATTTTAGTGTCAAACAAATCTGAGGGATTGTTTGGTAGGATATGAGGCATTTAGAATGATTTGGAATAATTATGAAGATAGTTATTTTTGTGTTTTTTTCAGTTTATGATTTTTATGAGAAGGCAGGTTTTTCTTTGTGTTTTTTTCTTTTTTTTCAAATTTTGTTTTTTTTTTTTTTGCTTTTTTTATAACAACCAGAAAATAATGACTACATAAAGCACAATCCACAGAAACGGAACCATTTTAAATGAATGTTCTATTGTTGCCTATTGACCGGTCAAGGTTTCGGTGCTCTGCTAATGTGTATAGCAGCACTCGGGTCGAATCCTCGGCGATGATACTTTGTAATAGTTGTTTGTTTTTAGTTGATTATATTCTGATTGGGGGGTTTGTTTGTAGAGCTTATGAAATAATTTATGGATGATGTTTGATTTAACAAATTGATAAATATTTCGGAGAGTTCATCATTAGGTAGGTAAGCTTGTGATATCCTTGATCTTTTCTTTATATTGCATTTAATTAACACTCATGTCACAAGACGTCGTTGATTAGAATTTCTAAGTGTTAAGGCTTCAATCCAAACCTTAACTTAACTTAAGGTTCTAATATCAATTAGTGATTATTTATGGTGGTGTATTTATGGTTCCAATAATCCATGAAAACCACATGTTAAACAAAACAAGTCATTAATCCATGACATGTAAAGTCCAACATACACAATGTTAATTCAAAGAATATTCATTGAGCAAAATATCTCAATCACTTAACATACCTAAATTATAACTCACCCCAATGATATATTTACTCATCCATTTGGTTTTTTAATCATCTGGTTATAATTATTATGATTATAATTTATGAAAATAATAAAAATAAAGGGATAAGAAAAGAATGGTGCGTCGAACACACACACACACACACGAACAATGATGATAATTAAAAATGGATATTCGATTGAATGATGAAGAAAAAGAAGGAAACAGGATTCAACTGTATTTAAAATATTTGAAGAATATTAATATTAAACTACATAAGGTGGATGATAATAATAGATATTTAAGAAGAAACTTTCATTAAAACAAAATTACAAAACACAATCTTACAAGTTTACAAACAAAGAACAACACAAAAGTGAAAGGAAACAAAGAGAGGAGGAAGGGTATCTAAAGTGAAAACATGAATATTTAAGGTCCTCCCAAGACGTTTTCAAGTCTTCAGTCTTGCCAATATGTGATTCTCTCTTCTGAAATTCCAACCCCTTTGAAGGAGAGGAGGGGGATGTATTTATAGCCCAAGGAAGTGGACTGTTTGCATTCCCAATATATCCTTCCAATTGGCTCGATGATTTAGACATCCAAACAGCAGAATCTCTAGATATCTCTTTCATAAAAGTTGTATATAATAAGGTTTTACGACTACTATAAAAATTAGGAGGCATTTGGACATGTGGATCCAATGTTATGTCTGTCTGATTAAACAATTTTAATCTGTCCATTTAATTCCAGTCTTTTTGAAGTCCAAAATGTGAAAGGGTTTTTGAATAGGAAGATGCCTTCAAAACCAAGTGATTTCTTCAAAATAGTCTTCCTTATATATCTCCTATTTGATACTGGAAAATATTAGCTCTATTTGATGATTACATCATGAGATATGTCATTAATAGTGTCCAGATTTTAATTCTCGACCAGAAAGGTGGGTTGGAATTTAAGGCATTAGTTGGTCCCCTTATTATTATAGTTGGACCTTCAAATTTTTATCCATGATTCCTTTGTATAATCTAGAGCATATTTTAGAGTTTTATAAAATTTTGGATTCTGGATTTAGACCAATAACTCAATCGTCATTGATGGTCCAGTTTCATCACAAATTCTTTGGGTATTCTTGTGTTGATGATATGAGTCTTCAAATGGCAGAATTGTCCCATGATTCCTTCTAATTATATATGAGAAATTAAATAATTAATCCTAATAAAAAATAACCACACAATTTGAATTATTAGGGTTAGAGTTATAAATAAAATAGTAAACTGACTCAATTGGACTACTTCTAAAAATGCTCAAAAAATATACTTAGTATTAAAACATTAATATTTCACACAAATTATGCACATTTCATATAAAATAAGTAAAGGCACTATATAATAAGTCATGAAAATATTAATAACCTCATGTATGTAGAAAATTTTAGTTACATCATATATTATAAAATAATTATTTTTGAATAATTGAAGAGATCAAAAGTTCCAAAATCATCAAAAACATATGATCAGATATTTCTCGAACAAATTTAAATTTCTAATTTTTGATTGTATTATCTTCTTTATTCAGTATTTATTTATGAAAATCAAAATGGAGGATAATATTAAGAAAAATTTTCTTTCTTTTCACTATATTACTGATGTCTTTCTATAAATATTTTAATAGGGAGAAATTTTTTCCTTGTTAACTAATTGTTTATTTGAAATATTTTTTATCTTAGAAATTAGAGAAAAAAGGGAGAGAAATTCTCTATCATAGTGAATATAGTGATATTTCGTTTTAAATTTAGTTCCTCACATCAAAATTTCTTTCTTGTCTTCTTCTTTATAAAAATATATATATTATTGGGGAGATTTTTGGGGAGAATGTTAAATTTCTGACCCACTTCTTTCTTTATTTTGAAAATAACAACAGACTTCATATGAAAATGATATACCTTATGCTTTTGTTTAAGTTTTATGTTTATGTAAAGTGATCTTCTGGTAAATGAAATACCATATCTCTAAACTCATTTATGAAAATATGAATATCTAATGATCCAATATCATATTACTTAAATAAAATTTAAAATCACTATAGTGGTGTTGATCTAACACATTGGTAGAATAAGTAACTTGCATAGTTCATCAAAAATGAATAAGTTTCTACTAATATAGTTATAAATGACTCTAATTTTTGCGGAATTCCACCATTTAATTTTGTTACAACCTCACCTATAAATAAATTTTCACCTCAAATGTCCGAAGAAAAACATATACATCATGCATTCTGAAAAATTTTGTTTATTTTGAATCCTTCCAATTTCTTGTTGCTTAAAGCACTTCAGATCACTATAATAATTTTTTCTATGATCAATTTTTCTAAGAGATACTATTTTTTGAGGTTTTCCTTTTATGTCTCTTAGTATTTAAGTTTTAAATATTTCTCTTTTGATTCTACATGATTGAGAACTTTTGGGAATTATAAAAAAAATAGATCATCTGATCGAGGGATTCTATGGCTAGGGAGTTAAATCTGAAGTAATTCTAGTGCATGGAAGTGAGATGTCTCCAATAATTATAGGTAAGGGATTTTGGTGATAATAATATATTCCTTTTGATGGATATAAAATTTTGGATACCTTGTGACAGGTTGAAATTCATCGATACCTCAGATTAGGTCTACAGATCTACCTTTCACTTTGGTTTAAAAGTGTAAGCTCAAAAACATATTTTTAAAGGATTATTTTGTTTTATAAAACATAATATATGTTTTTTTTCAATTTTTTTGTGTTAAATTTTTCATTAGTCATTAAAAAACTGATTAGTTTCTGTATACCTTTCTAAATTAAAGTTGAGTTGATTCTTATATAAATTTTTGTAACATCCCGACCCGGGTGCCACACACTAGTTCCCCAGGTCGGTTCGCTACATGACCGTAGTCATGCCTCCACATACACCAAAGGATTCTTACTAGTAGCGAGGGTCTAATATTTATTTTTGGGAGACTATAGCCTCTTTATAAAATTAGCACGATAGAAAAAATGAAATAAACAACAAACAATAGATATAACCATAACCAGAATAATACTGACATCACAGGATGACCAAAATAGGAAAAAAAATATCCAAAACAAAATAGTAGATATGGAATGACAAATACATGTCAAGTTTTAATATGAAAAACCCAAAAATAAATAAATAAATTGAAAACTCCCAAGTGGGTCCCGAACCACGTCTAGTTCCTTCATCCATGCTTTATCCCGACTCAGCCAACCAACACATGGTCTTTTCCCTTAACTTGTCCTTCAACAGTGAAATATATTTGGGTACCGATCAGGAGGCATGATTATGGTGTGAGTACAACTTGGTAGGACACCACCAATTTCCTCTAAAACAATATCTAGTAAAAATAGTGTATGCAGTTGTATAAATAATAAATACCATCAATAAAATAAATAGTTTAAATTTATTCAATTTCTAATTATTTAAACACATAAACCCCAATGATCCCAAGAACACCTATACTTTCAATACCTACTTTAGTATGTCCTAGAGTCTGAACTATCCCCAAGGGATATCATATCTCAAAATTCCACTATTACAATTCATCATCTCAAATCATATCTAAATGACATTGTTACCATTCGTTATCTCAATTCACATATGAATCTCATTATTACCATTCATTATCTCAATTCAAATATGGATGTCATTGTTACCATTCATTTTCTCAATTCACATATGAATTCCATTGTTACCATTCATTATCTCAATTCACATATTAATACCATTGTTACTAGTCATATCTCAATTCACATATGAATGACATTGTTACCATTCACTGTCTAAATTCACAAATGAATGTCGTTGTTACCATTCATTGTATAAATTCACATATGATAGTCATTTTTACCATTCATCGTATCAATTTACATATTAATTTCATTGTTACAATTGATCATCTCAATTCACATATGAATATCATTGTTACCATCCATCATCTCAATTCGTAAATGAATTCCATTGTTACCATTCATTATCTCAATTAAAATACATCAAAATATTAAAATATCACATATATTATAATATAAAAATTAATTAATTCACCAATTAATTAATCCAATTCAAAAATTTCATATTCATATAATTACATTAATTATTTAAAAAATTAATTAATCACATCAACTCCATTAATTATTCTGAAAATAAATTAATCATATCAATTCCATTAATTGATTCATCAATGTATTAATCACATCAATTACTTTAATTAATTTAATAATCAATTAAACAAAGTCTATAAACCCAATATACCCACAATTAATTCAACAATTAATTATTTCAATTAAATAAATTCAACATCCTCAATTTCAAAATCCCTTAATTAATGAATTTACCAAATTAATTAATTAAATTTAAGAAACTCAATTTATAATAATTAAATATAAATTCTAAAATTACATACACATAATTTAAATCAATATTTTTGGATTTGAATAATAGACCACCTACCTTCATTCTTTGAAAAACTCTCACCAATGAAACTCCATAATTTGAAACGGAAAAATGGTGAAGACTGAGATCTTGAATCAAACCCAAGAAATAAGAACAATATATCAAGATCCAAAAAACCTATATTTATATCTTAAACCTTTCAAATAGTGGATAAAACATCCCTCTTTCATCTAGAAAGATGGGTAGGAGAGATAGAGAGATATCTAATCGAGGAGAAACCACTTACCAGGGGAGGTTCATATCTTTTATCATTCCTTCAATTCAACAATAATAGAGGTTAAGATCCCTAGTAATTCATTTGAGAGCCTCCATAAATGAGAGAAATTTAATAGGTCTGAGTTAGAGTAAATGTTTTTGAGTTTATACGGTTAGTAAAAAATTTAATCTAATTTTTAGGTAAATTAAAAACTCATCCATGTTTTTGTGGGCAGGGATGCACAGTTTATAAAACTGTGCCCCTTAACAATGAGCCTATTATAGGGGGTTTATAGTTTCTCTTAATAGGGAAAACAGTTTGAAAAACCCTATTCTATCCATATAAATCCCTTCAATTTGATTTTGTATGGTTTGCTGGGATAGGGCACACAGTTTGGCCAAACCATGCGCCGATCGTGCACTTTCCCTATTCCTCCAAAAAATTTAAATTTTCACCCAAACGCACCCCAAGATACAATAAAAAACATGAGTACTCAAATCTAGGTAGAAAAGTACCTGTAAAAAATCTCCAGACATCTCCATATAAATTCGGTATCATACAAACTCCCCATCTTATAATAGCTCATCCTCCAGCTATACTCCTAAGAAACACTAAGATTCGGAGTTACAAAGATTAGGACACTAAACCCATATATCTGCTTCTCTCTCCCATTTCTCCTACTTAACATGTCCAAGTTTCCACAATACATGAATAATCTGTATGTCCATCACCCACAATACTTTATCACTGTGATCCAATACACATATCGGATTCTTCTCAAAGGATGCCCCTTCCTCAATCTTAGAATCAACCACATCAATCACATGATATGGGTTAGGATGATACCTTTGAATTTGTGACAAATGAAAAACATCTTACATATCATTGTATATCTATGGATGAGCCAATAAGTACACCACCATCCAAAACCTCAAATGGCCAATGAACGTGGGCACTAACTTGCCCTGTTACAATATCCTACGGTGACCCAATGTTGGTGACACCTGATGGAATACATGATCACCCTCTATAAATTCTAGGGGTCGTCAATTTCTATCATTATATGAATTCTCTCTACTCTGATCCATAGTCATAAATTTCCGAATCAGCTAAACGTTCTCAGAGGTCTCTTGTACGAGACTCGATCCCAATAGTTCTGACTCATCTTCCTCTTTATAGAATAGAGGTGATCTACATAGCCCACCATAAACAGCCTCAAATGGATCCATATATATAGTATCCTGATAACTGTTGTTATAGTCAAACTCAACTAAATGTAGTTTCTTCTCCCATGACCCAGAAAAGTCTAGGACACATACTAGAAGCATATCCTTAAGTACTTGTATCGTACCCTCCATCTTCCCATTTTCCTGTGGGTGGAAAGTGATACTCAACAAAACCTGTGTACCAATATCCTTCTATATTCCCTCCTAGAATCATGATGTAAATTATGAGTCACAGTATGAAACCATATTCTATGGAACCTCATGCTTATAGACTATCCCTCGAACATACATATCCCTCAATTGCTCCGCTGTGAAGGTCTCTCATATCGGCAAGAAATTCACTACTTTTTTCAAACATTCCACAACCACCCTAATAACACCATTATTATGAGGAATCCTTGGGAGACCCACCAAAAATTCCATAGTGATGTCATCCCACTTCCATTCCAAAAATGGTCAATAGTTGTAGTAAATCATCGGGTCATTGATACTTGGTCTTCACATGTTGATAGGTGTAGTATCATGTTACAAACCCTATTGTCTCCTTTTTCATTCCCAGCCACCAAAACTATCTTTGTAGGTCACAATACGTTTTGGTTATACCCAAACTCACCACCCACATTGAGGCATGATATTCATGCATCAGGTCCTCCCACATGATTGTAGGCACAACAACTCGTTTCCTGATATAGATGATCACTTACTCATCTATTCTCCAATATAAAGATGACTCCCCACCTTCAAGTATTTACCTCAAGGAAAAACATTATGGATCCTCATAATACTTATCTCTGATTTTCCTCAAGATTGTATAATCCATTGAACCTGATACGAGAGTCATCATCCCATGACTCTCTAGAGCCACAACATGCATCTCAGCTAGTAAGGTCATCATCTTCCACCCAATACTAGACTTCTAAACTACCTAAGTCTATGTTTTCCTTTTTAAATAATCAGCAACACTATTTACCTTTATGGGAATATATGTTATCTCAAAATCAAAACACTACATATACTTGACCAACCTATGTTTCCGGATATTCAAATCTCACTAAAAAAGATATACTTCAGTATCATGTGATTCATATACATAGTAAACTTTTATACCAATAGATAATGTTTCTAACTCTTCAAAGCATAAACCATTGCAACTAACTAGAGGTTGTGAATAATGTAGTTCTATTCATGTGACCTCAACTTCTGAGACCCATATGCCCCAACTTGATATCCCTATGTTAATAATGCTCCAATTATGATCCTAGAAGAATCAAAACACATTCTATACTCCTCACATGGCTCAAGTATGATCAATATTGGTGTTGATGCCAAGTGCTTCTTCAACTCATGGAAACCATTATCACAAAATCTATACCATTCGAACATTACTCCATTTTTGTTCAAGCCCAAAAGTAGTGCTTCCAATCAGGAAAATTCCAAGATGAACCACTAATAATATCCATCTAATTCCAGAAATCTAAAAATATCAAAAAACATTCTTAGGATTCTACCAAGAAACAAATGACATATCCTTCTCTAGGTCCACTAACACACCTTCCTCTAAGATTATGTGACCTAAGAAGTATACATAATAAATCCAAAACTGACACTTAGATAACTTGACATATAGTTTATTGTCTCTCAGTGTACTTTAGATGATGTCAAGATGATTGGAATTATCATTGTGAGTCTTTGAGTACACCAATATGTCATCTACGAAAACCACAAGAAACTATTCTAGGTACGGGTGTAAGATTTTTTTCATCAAATCCATAAACATTTTTTGGTCTTTCATCGGCCCAAACAGCATCACAATGAACTCATATAGGCTATACCTTCTTTTGAAAACTGTCCTCGGTATATTAGAAAGATTAAATCTCAATTTATGACACCCTGATCTCAAGTAAATATTTGAAAATATACAAGCTCTCCTCCACTGGTCAAAAATATCATAGATACACGGAAGATGATTTCGGCTCTTCGTATTCATCTGGTTCAAATTCTGGTAATCAACACATAAGAACAAATCCTCATCATACTTCTTTGCAAAACAAGACAGGATAATCCCATGGAGACATACTCAGATGGAAAAATCCCTTATCCTCCAACTCCTCTAGATGATTCTTCATCTCTTGAATCTTTGTTAGGTATATTCTCTATAATGGAATAGAAACTAGAACAACACTTGGCATGATCTCAATTTTAAATTGCACATCTCTCTTAGGTGTAATCCCTAAGAAGTCTTTAAGAAACACATCCTAAAATTGGTCCACTATGGGTGGAAAGATATCCCGCTTTACACCCCCATCATCCAGTAATAGACTATAAACCTATGCGGTAATCTCCCCCAGTTGTTGAACTGGCCCTGCATGGCCTGCTTGGATATCCCATTCTCCATGGAGAATATAATTTCCAAACTTATGAGAAGTAAAAGCCACTCCCCTATGGTAACAATCAATGTGGTCTCGGTATGCCTCTAACGAGTCCATACAAATAATTACTTCTAAGCTTGACATGTCAATAATATAAAGATACTGTAAGAAATAATACTCCCCATCATATAGAGAACATACCTTGCACAAGAAGATGTCTCTAGACTGTAATCCCAATGGTGTATCTATCTTCAACACCCCACTCATGTAATCTTTCTCTAGGCTCAAAACATTTAAAAGTTATGCAGATATAAAATAATCATAGGAACCATTATCAAATAAGACACTAACAAATATATAATCTACAAGAATAGTACCTCTCACTATCAATGGCCCATCCTCACTATCTACCAGTTTATGATGAACTGTATGTAATTTTCCTTCACCCCTTCTTGTGATGTAGTTTGGGCTCCGTTAATTGCACCACTATATTTATATGGGCAGTCTTACCAAGAAGTACCTTGTCCACTATCATTACTACCATGGCTAGTATAACTCTAGCTACCAGACTAATATAGTGCATTAAAACCCCTTTCTGCACTCTAGTTATGTCTAGCTCCTCCATAACTACCTATTTGTCATGGATTCCTACAGAACTTCTATAGATGTCTCATCTTGTTGCAAGACCGGCACTCTACAAGTGGTTGAGAAAAATTCCTATGATAGTGGTCTGACATAACACACTAGTGATATATAGTCTAGGTATGATCCTGATGAACTGATCCTTCCCCTTAGCTACTCTTCCTACTATCCCCCTAGATAACACTCTTTTAGCGATGCTTCCTTCCCATAGAAGGCATGCCTCCTGATCATCCAGCAACAACCATATATCCTCCACTAGAATCCTAATTTAGGTTCTCCTTATCTATGAGATATTGATCCACCACCTTAGTAAACTTATTTAACAGGAAGATGTTAACTTGAGACTTACTCTCACATTTAAGCCCATCTTGGAAATTCCTTATTGTAGTTATCTAATCCCCTTTCAGCACTAGAACAAAGCACTAAAAGTATGTAGAGCGGAAATCATAGTCCATCATTAACATACTTCCCTGATTCAACTACACGAACTTAGTTTCTCTCTCCTACCTTAGCATCTCTAGATAAAAGTGTTCAGGGAACTTCTCTAGAAATTAATTCCAATACATCCTACAAACCTACCTTATCCAGGCCTAAACATCCCAACAGTGATTCATTGATCCTCACAACATGTAATCAAAAAACTTGAACCTATTCTCAATAGGAGTCTCTAAATGTTCATGTATACTCTGGATGGACTCAATCCAGAACACTGTGGCTTCAGGTCCACCCTCTCTAGTGAAATTTGGAGGGTGTAGTAACTAAAACTCCCATGTAATGTTAGACATACTCTTTACCACCCTCCCTGGTTCTCTTTCCATGAATTTCGTAAAATGAGGAAAGTTCTCTCAGAAATACTCTCCAACTTCCTCACCCGGCATCACCGGTGCCTTAGGTTTCCCTACTAAAGGTGAATCCCTATCCATATCCTCATGTCATCCACTGAACACACATTATGACTGAAAATTAATTTTTTTATTATCAAAAAACATTTGAGGAAATGTGATAATCCATGAAATCCAACACCAACAACTTAGCAACCAAAAAAAAAACTCAAAACAGAAACAGGAATGGCTCATCCTCATCATTTTCACCATATCGAAGCCTTCATCAAAGCATGACCCTCCTGCAATCAGTCTTGTGCAGAAATGCACAGTCATGAAATCGATGGAAAATAAATACCCTCTTAATGACCAAATTGGAAAGTCATGCTCCGGTGAAGACTTCATGATATGATCCCCATTTGGAGAAAATCCACATGTAGTGTTGAGTGCATGCACCAGGATTTCAACAAAACATCCAAAGAGATGGACCTAACATGGCACAACTCATATAGAATTCCACAAAACCAAAAAATCCCTAAAAACTAACTTAAACAGAATCATAACAGAGTAACTTAATATTACCAAAACCTGCTTCCCTAAACAATTTCCATGATAAAGATATGAGTTTCTGGTACCTCTATCATCATCTTTTCAAACATAGAAGCTAGCTGGTCCCAAGACCGGATACACTCCTCTATACTGATCTACTCTTTATTTAAGCCCCCTACCAAGATGAGATCATATTTTTCAATTCAAGAGTATTTCCCCTCATTGAGAGGCATAGTTAGGGACCTCCCCATTATCTTGGTTTCCTCCTCTTCATTTTCAATAATCACTAAGACATGCTCGGTCACTTATTCATTAGAAATTAATATCATATCCAAGGAGTGATCACCCTGGTCCCCTACTATCTTTTGACTTGGAGTCTTACTAGATATCTTATTTCCATTAAACTTTTTTGATGAGAAGGTCTCCAAAGGAGGAGGTAGCGAGGAGTAATCCTTCCTCTGCTTCCTTATCCTAACACTCCTTCCACTCTTCGGACTTAATGCTTCATCCATCGAGTGGTCGGGTCCACTCCCATTAGGTTCCTACACACAGCCCGTATCTCTCTTATCAGTAATATCTAAATAAAATCGCACATCAATCTCTGGGGGCCTATGAACCTGTTGCTTAAGTAGACTGGGCTCCGGGTCAAAAAATCTAAACCCCCTATATCTTATCCTATGATGGAAGCATTCGTGCCCGTAATGGATCCCTGCTTCCTCTTACGCTCATCACCATTGCTCGCCCTTAACACCTCAGCACACGAAACAGACGGAAACACCTTCTCACTGCCTGCCGTCTGTTCCAAGATTTCATCCCTCTCATTCATCTTAATTTCCACCCGAACATATTCATTTTGAGACATTCCCACGCATCTCTGCACACTTCGATTGGAAGGACCTGCAATATCTTCCCTTAGTCTGCTAAACACCTTAGACACCCATGGGTTCATCTGATGGCCCATGGCCTTCTTCCCCAACTCAAGAACTGAGACAACCTCAACATCTGCATTACAGTCCGTTGTAGTGCTAATGGGTCATTCTTTCTCCATTGGCTGCAACAATTGAGGTTCCCCACCTCTATTCTCTCTACCCGCTACTAACTTTTCTAAGGCATCCTCCATACCTGCCTCTGGAGCCTTTTCATTGTCATTACCTACTGTATTAGTCTCCAGCTAGACACCATGGTGACCAAAACCATTGTCTACCAAAATTGTAGACCCACATAGACATACATCGGAGGGATGTCCCAACCACCTACAAGAAGAGAAAAAAATCATCCAACTCTCATATATCACTCTCTTTTTACACCTATACTCCTCGCCAATTGTGATGCATACATAATCAAAGGGAATTATAGACACGTCCATCTTAACACACACCCACAGATTAACCTAATGACAAACAAACTCTGTGTAGTTATCTGATCATAGATACCTACTGATAAGGTTTCCAAGCATCTTTAAAAGAGAAGGATTTTGGAATGGTAGAGGAAGGTTGGGGAAACTGACCGAAATTGAATCAGAGGTAGATTATATTTCATATGAAATTCAAATGAACAATGAAACAAAAAAAACATAAAACAAATGTAGCACCGGAGGGGCCTCAACAAGGCCATGATGAGGTCCTCCTCCAATGCAAATCGTATCATGATGTTGTGATTATCGAGCAATCCCACAGTCTCCCTTTCTCAAAGGACCCATGAATCAAAGATAAATCTATCAAAGGAGTCCACCGAAGGCCTTCGCTACTTAAACCTTGCAACCCAGGTGATATTCATGAGCGTAGATATTTTTGTGAACTCTATGGTCGAAATATGAATATTTTGGAAACCTTCAATGATCTCCATAACTTTAGGACACACCGTATCTTTTGGGAAATGAGGAAGAATGTCGGGGTTACAGAAGGTGAGAAAATGGACCTCTTATTTCCTGATGGCCATCGAAGATCCCTCCCTCACAGGGGGAGGGGGGACTGGCGTGCTAGCCACCGTCGTCACCAAGAGGTAATGACCCTCAGCCTAGGAAACCTGAGCCGACCTCTCAACAAGTATTATCATGGAGGCATATATCTACAATATCAAACACACGTCTCAAGAAAAATAATGCACATTTAACTCATTTACGTAAGAGGTAATCACAATAAGGCACAACTAGTGTTTTCCCTAAACCTCACTACATGGTCAAAACTAAGGAACTATTACTACCCTTAACCATCATATGTCTTGGTTATGGTAGACATGGTAAACACACTCTTGTATTCAAGTTTCTCATTAGAAACACATTTATTCACACATTGAATCATTTTAAAACTCTAAATTTTGCATTTAGAACAATTATTAATTTCAATTTCATAAGCAAGGGGAAATACTTCAAGTTCAAAAACTTACCCAAACCATATTTTCCCGTGAATGCCTAAAATAATGCATGTCACAAAATAATCTGGAGTTCCTAGAATGAGGCATGAAGACACAACTCTCATTCCATTCTGGGACATGATTCAAATATCAGAATATCTCAAAAATAATAATCACATTACACAACAAGTGAATCACTCGAGGTGAAATATAATCAACTGTAACAACACACATCCATTACAACAATATCACCCTGGGTACTATGATTTTACCCTCATACATGGGTTAGCTACTCCCATTCACAAGATCTTAACCAAGGGATAACTCATCTTATTCTTTTTTATACCATTCATAAATAGTAAGAGAAAAGAAAAATAAAATAAAATAAAATTCCTTTGATACCACTTTGTAACATCCCAACTCGGGTGCCATACATCGGTGCCCCGAGCTAGTTCACTGCATGAACTCAGGCACATCTCCCCATATGCCAAAGGCTTCTAACTAGCAGTGAGGGTCTAATATCAATCATGAGGAGGCTATAACCTCTTTATCAAAGTATCACAGCAGTGGAAAATAAATAAACAAAAACCAACAGATATAACTATACCAAGAATAATACCAACATCACATGATGACCAAAATTGGAAATACTATATCCAAATCAAAACAGTAGATATGGATTTCCAAATATGTGTCAAGTTTCAATATGAAAAATCCAAAATAAATAAAGACACTAACAACTCCCAAGTGGACCCTGAACCACTTATGGTTCCCTCATCCTTGCTCCATCCTGACTCATCCATCTAACACAGGGCCTTTTCCATTAACTTGTCCTACAACCATGAAATCTATTCAGGTACTAATTAGGCAGCCTGAATAGGGTTAGAGTACAACTCAGTAGTCCACTACCAATAACAGCTAAAACAAGATCAATTCAAATAAATGTATACAGTTGTATAAAAAATAAATACCAAAAATAAAGTAAACAGTTTAAATTTATTAAAATACTCTTTATTTAACCACAAAACCCCTCAGGTTTCTAAGGACACCTGAACTCTCAATACCTTCTTCATCCTCTGCTTGAGTCTGAACTTTCCCCAAGAGATATCATATATATGAATTTCATTGTTACCAATCATCATCTCAAATCATATCTGAATGTCATTGTTACCATTCATTACCTCAATTCACATATGAATGTCATTATTACCATTCATTGTCACAATTCACATATGAATGTCATTATTATCATTCATTGTCACAATTCACATATGAAATATATTGTTACCATTCACTGTCTTAATTCATATATGAATTTCATTATTACGATTCATTGTCTCAATTCACATATCAATTCCATTGTTACCATTGATTATCTCAATTCACATATGAATTCCATTATTACCATTCATTGTCTCAATTCACATATGAATAAAATTGTTACCATTCATTGTCTCAATTCACATATAAATGTCATTGTTTCCATTCATCATCTCACTTCACATATGAATTCCATTGTTACTATTCATCGTCTATATTCACATATGAATTCCATTATTACCATTCATCATCTCAATTCATATATGAATGTCATTGATACAATTCATCATATCAATCCAAATATAACACAATAGTATAATATCACATGTATCAAAAAAGAATAATTAATCAGATCCCCAATTAATTAATCCAATTCAACAATTTCATATTCATATCATTTCATTAATTAATTCAAAAATTAATTGGTCACATCAACTCCATTAATTAATCCAACAACTAACTAATCATATCAATTCCATTACTAAATTCATAAATTAATTAATTAAATGATTATTTAATCAAATTTTATAAACCCAATATACCTAAAATTAATTTAACAATTGATTGTTATAATTTAATCAATTCAATATCGCTAATTTCAGATTACCTAAATTAATTGATTTACCAAATTAATTAATTCAAATTAAGAAACTAAATTTCTAATATTACAATATAAATTCTACAATTACATACGTTTAATTTAAATAAATACTTGGGGATTTCAATAATAGACCACCTACCTCAATTCATTGATAAACAATCCCCAATTTGAAATGGAATAATGGAGAAGAATGATATATTGAATAAAACCCTAGAAACAAGATAAATGGATCAATATCTATAAAACCTAGATGTAGATCTAAAAAAATTGACAACATCGGATAAAACATCCCTCTTTTATCTAGAAAGACGGATGACAGGGAGAGATCTAATCGGGAGGAAACCACTTACTCGGGGGGTGCAGATCTTAAATCCTCCCTTCTATTTTCCATGAATGAAGGTTTGGAACCCGAGTAATTTTCTTGAGATCCTCCAAAATGAGAGAAAACGACTTGGTCTGAGTTAGGGTCGATTTGGGTGAGTTTCGAGGATTTGGGGAAATTTAAATCAAATTTTGGGGTTAATTAAAAACTTGTGCATGGTTTGCTGGGAAGGGGTAGATGGATTTTCAAAATTTTCACCTCTTCAACGGGGTGCACAGTTTCTCCAAAGATCATGCAGAGCTTGAAAAACTATTCATCGGCCGTACAAATCCCCTCTGTTTGGGTTCGCACCGTTTGTTGGGTTGGGGCGCACGGTTTGGGAAAATCATGAACCAACTATTACACCCTAACATTTCATAGTAGTTTATCTTTTTTAATGAAATTAAAAAAAATTGTATTGCACCCAACATCGACATCTCTTGCATTACATGCATCATTGAGATTCTTTGAAACAACACTTAATTATTATAATTATTTAAATGATATATTTATAACTTATCCATTAAATATAGTAATATTAATAGTAATAAAAAAATTAAATGTTATTTATAATTTTTTCACATAAATAAAACTTATTGATAATAAAATGTATAAGTTTCGGTAAAATATTTATATGTTTAGAAATACTATTTTCTTAAAGAACTACTTTTTATGTTCTTTTGTGAACAATAATAAAATAAATTTTATACATTCTTAGAAATAGAATTTGGTAAAATAACATTCCTTTTTTAATTCCAAATATCAAAATTATCTTAGGGTGAATTTTAGGTATTTTTTTGAAAAGTTTAAATTTTTGATGAATAGTGAAAATACTGTATTGTTGTTAAAACCCAACTTTTTCATTTAATTAATTATTTTAGATTAAATTTATTTTAATTTAACAATATATAAACAAATATATTAACCTAATTTAGTTCATTGGAATCATTTTTATAATATAATTATATTTAAAAATTTATTTAGCTTTTGAATGTCACTTTTACCCGCCTCCTAGCCATATTTGTGGGATTAGCATTGAATGTAATTTTACCACTTCAGTGAATGGAATTTCAAAAAACTGACATTCATAGTTGTAATTAGTATGATATTATTTATTAAATAGGGAAAAATTAACTTTTTGGTGAATAGTAACTTTAGTAAATTTTTATTTATTTACCATGGTTAAGGGTAAATCGGGTAATTAAAGGTAAAAATATTATTATAATATTTAAAAATTACCCTAACACTTGTCCTAATTTCAATGTATATGTGTTTTTATAAAAAAAATCATCCTTGGGTTGATTTTGGGACCACTTAGAACACTTTGATGACATTAATATATTTATAATATTATATTTAAATAAAATCCATTTTTTTACTTTTATTTTTAACACGTAAAATATTTTTAATATGAGGTTATATAAGTGATATGGACAACTATAAATATTCATTATAAATCTATAATTTGAATCTACATCATGATAATTTATTTTAAATTTCAAAAATTAAATAATTAAATTTAAATGTGTAACAATGATGATGCAGTAATCGATTTATTAAAGGAAGAGTCAAATAAATGGTATTAGTAATATTAAAATAAAAAACATTTGAAGTATTAGATGCCATAAATGATTTTTTGGATGACTGTGAAATTTTAGGGATGATTTAATGTAGTTTCCTTAATGGAATCAAGTTGTTATAATTTTGTTAAAAAGTCAAGTAATAAATAGTGTCAAAATTGACATAAATGAGACTTTAAAATAAATAATATTTTATTAAATGATATAAAATTCATAAAAATCTATAATTGATATAAATAACTAAGATAAGTTTAAATATGTAATAAATTATCTAATTGGGGTTCATTAGGCATTTTATAGTAACTATATTAGCCCTATAGTGTAAAAAAGACAAGTAGTCACGAGAAGAATTAAACTGTTTAATTAAGGGTTAAAACAAATAGATAAAGATTAAAACAAAATTATCAAAAAATTATTAGATGAATAATATGCAAACCTTATAACTTAAGGTTATAAATTGAATCATTTAATGGAAACATGTCCAGGAAAATGATATAGATATTATTAAAATTAAAGAATGTGATAAAATGTCACACTCTCATTTCTTATAAGTAAAATAATTTTAATATGGGGATAACCAAGAGATTCCTTCAAAAATAATTAGTATATATAAATCCAAATGAATTATATAAATCATAGGAATTTATTTATTATTTTTGGAGATTATATATTTACCATAAATAATTACACAATAGTGAAAAAGTAATTATTTTATTAGTATAAATATCAGTTATGTAACATTAAAAATATTAAAAGAAATATAATTTGGATTAATTAAGGTTATCCAAAAAATATTTATGTGAATATTACATTTTTGGAGTTTATTAAAAGGTTTGGTTAAAATTTATATTTCTATTTGGATTTTATTTAATGTCAAACTAATAAATAGTGTCAAAATTGACACTATTGATATTTTATAAAAATAACATTTTATTAAATAATTTAAAAAACATAAAAATATTTAAAAACTATAGAGTGATAATTATAAGGTCTAAAATTTCATAAATTTATCATTTATGTACAATTGACACCATATAAGTAAATATTTATAACCATTTAATTTTTAGAATATTATTACCACAATTAAAATTAGATAGATTAATTAAGGATAAATCAAAATGATAACATTTAAAATAAAATTAAAAAATGCCTAAATTTTATTGGATGAGAGGATTTTGACCCATCCTCATATTATCCTAGAAATAACTCACTTTCAATCTATTTTGAATCAAAAATAAATTTATAATAAATTAATAGTTTTGGAGTTCCCAAAAGTGCCACTCCCCTCTCTTATAAAAGGGAACCTCTCCTTATCTTTTATTAAAACATATAAATACCATTTTATTGGAAAAAATATACTCATTTATCCTCTTAAATTCTCTAAATTCATCCAATATTCCATACACTGGGTAGAAAACCAACCTAAGGAGTCCTTTTATGAAAATCAAAAGGAGACACTCAAAGAATAGGTAATTCTTTTACCAACTCTTTAAAAGTTCTTTTCTTCTTATACATCATTTTACTAAGTTGTTTTAATACTGATGTAATAATTTCAGAGTATAATATATTTTGATATGTTTTTATTATTATGGGATAAACATATTCTTCATTTTACCCATCCTATGAAAAGAGATATCCCTATGAGTGTGTACGTAAGGCTTCTCATCTCCACGCCATGGTGTAAACTATTTTACATATATACATTATTTATATGGGTATAAATATGAATATAAAGGATGTAAATAGTAAATATTACATGATATTGTTTCTTTATAATTTATATTATATCCAATTCCTTACCCTTTACCATTATGGAATGATATCGTCGCCCGTGCCTACGTACGACCTACCGTCACCACAACACGATGAGATTCATCCTCCATGTTAACCATTCAAGAAAGATTATAAAAATATTTATAATTAATAATTATTAAATATATAACATAATAATTCTACTATAATAATATAAATATATATATACACATATATTTCATTTACTTTCTTTCATTCAATACGATAAGAAAACAGAAACAACGTTCATGTGTACGTATAGTCTACCGTCTCCATGAACGGTGTATTCAATTCCATAGATTTTATATGTGATTATATTTATATACAAAATATATATGATATATAAATCATTTTTCACATTGTATATTTTATTAAATCATGATCTATGGAATATGATTAAGAATAACAAGTCAAAACCTGTACGATAAACAAACAAATTATTACCTGAAATGTTTCTTTAACATGGAAATTATTAATAAAATGGTAATATAAAGTCATAAATGAATCATATATGATAACATAAATGTTATTATTATATTTTTATAAGTTAATAATACGTTTAAAACCATTATACAAGATTTTCGAACATGTATGAAGATTATCAGACCTAAGGTAAAGGAATTTCGTCTCACTTTTAATTTTTGTGAGATATAAACCATGTTAGCCAACTATTTATTATGTGTAGTGTATGTAATTCCCCTATTATATTTAATATCATGAATACATTTATCTTCATGATATTTAAATATTTATTTTAAGATACTAGGCTTATTATTTTAATAATTAAAGCGGTACGGGACGCTTTGAATGTTTAAAGAATTAATCCTTTCTCTGTTTCAATATTTCTAATAGCATCATATATATTTATTTATATGTATATAAAGGATTATAAATGGATTATAAATAAAATTTTATGTCAATTTTTAATTTCATTAAAATGTTTTCAAAAGGAATATTTTTATGGTTTTATGTAAGGGACTATTTAACTAAAACATCATTTTAAATGTTTTAAATATTTATTATTATAAATATTTCTCATTGATGTCCATGTTTTCAAAATGGTTTTGAGGATTTATTTATATGGACATTAATATTTTAAAATTTTAATTAATTTCAAATGTTTCAAAGTTGTATGAGAAATTTTGATTCAAAAATCTCTTTTTAAATGTCTTCTTTTATAAGTGTGTGGCTTTTGAATAAAATGATTTCAAATAAAAAGCGGTATTTTTATAAAGATATTTTTAATTATTTGAATTTATTATTTTCATCTATATAAAAATACTTTGTTAGATATTATGCTTAATTTAGTATTACCTCTTATGATTTCATTTACCATATTTTATTGAATGGTTTATGATCAGTTTGATTGTGGATGTGCTATTTAGATACCATTCTGGGTTTATGGTTAAAGTATTCATATTTCATATACTAGTTTTTAATATGAATGACTACATTGTTTGTGTTTCGCCATTCTCATATGAGGAATGTATTGGACTTAGTAAGTGATCGGTTGGGCCAGTTATATCCCCTTGATGCATCGGTAGGTCTCATGAGACAAACTAGTTTATTTTTTATCCATTTATGTATGGTCTTCGCATGAGGCTTTGATGGTGTTCCTATGATGTACAGCATTATGCATTCCCTCATTATGAGATTAGTTATTGATATTACATGTGATTATTCAACTAGTAGAATATCCATGTGAATTTTTAAATGGAATTATTTGATTTATCCTTGGAATATTATGTTTAAAAGTCTTATGTTTCATTTTTATACCTTGAATAAAAATTTTATGTGTACTTATGAAAGATTTTTTAATATTGTTTACCCCTACTAAGCATCTGACCTCACCCTTTTCTTATGTTTTATTTTCCTAGGATGTAGAGAAGTGTTTTATGATTGATATTCAGGGTTATTATAAGATAATAATGGTGTTCTGAAAGAATTGTCTATGTTGTATATTATGTTTCTAATTGTAATGTAAATTTTATATACATAATCTATTTTCCAAGACTGCTAAACTGATTGATACTTCAGGATTTGATTCCTTGTAATCATTCCAATGTATTAAAATAATGCACCAGCACAGGGATTCTGGGGTTTAGGTGTTATAGTTGGTATCAAAATAAGTTTAGCAACAAACATGGAAATTAGATTTAGAAATCATAGATTATAAAACATAACACTATGACTGAATATGAGTATATGTCTAATTATAGGATATCATCCTTTAGATTTGGTAATGGATAACCTAGGTTAATCCTATATACTTCTGGAATTGTAGGAAGATGGAATCATTTAGAGATCCTATATATGATTATTCATAACTATATCACTATGATTAGTGTTTCTGAGATTGTGATTTAGGTTTTGTTCGATGGTTAGAATCAGAATGTTTATACAAGTAATGGTTATACTACTTATAATAAAGAGATTATGAAGGAGAAATGAATGGAATAATGTATTAAGGAATAAGTTGTTGAAGTGCAGTTAATGGTTTAAGAGTGAAGTTGATTGATTAAGGATATTTTGTATTTGGATTCTAGAATGATTACATAAATGGTTCTATGGTTATAATATTCATGAGATATATAAGGATTATACTATAGTAGTTCTTCTTTAAGGATTTAGAAGCATAATATTTTTCATTATGGATTTAAATGTGATCAAATATTTGGTATTCGATAATTAAAGATACATTATGTTGTTTGGGAAATCGAATTTTATGATTTATTTTTTAAATTTAGAGACATTTTTTGACTTTTAATTTGGACAGAATTGTTTTGGAAAAGTCTTAATGTTGGAATGGGATAAGTTGAACATCAGATATTATTTTTTGGGGTTTAATTATAATTTATTGGATATTATGTGCTAACCTTTTTGGTTTTTGTAAACATTTAAATGATCAATGAAATACTTATGGACCATATTATTCATTAAAAGTGCTTCATACATAAAGAATCATCTTGAATATCCATCTCTAGGTGAAGAAATGAAGCGAAAATAGATCGAATTGAAATCAAAGGATAACATTGATACCTGGATTGAAATCAGGTAAGTTTTCCCAATTTGTAATCTGGATAGTAAAATAATCCCTCCACTCTAAAAAAATATCCAAAAATTGTGTTATCCTGATACATTAATTTTTTTGAACTGATGGTATTTTTTAAGTCATTATATATTTATGGATTTGAGGCCCTAAAATTTTCAATTATCATTCACTTATTTGTGATTGATGACCTCAATCACTCCCTATAAATATTTATGTTTTTACTCTATGTAATAATATATACATTCTATTAATGTTCTTTTATTAAAGATCCTAATTTTTTTTGACCCTCTCTTTTAACTTTCCCTCTTATTAAGTGTATATTTTATTAACCCTATTTCTGATGTGGGTTTTCCGCAATGTTATTTTCTAGTATCAAGGTTTTATTTTAGAATTGAAATTTCAAATTGCGAGGATGCAATTTATTAAAGGAAGGTAGAATGTAAAACCCAATGATTTCAAAGTACATTATATTTTTAAAGAAACTCAATAGTTTTCATTCCACACAACACCTACTTAGCTTGCATTACACGCATTATTGATTTTCTGTGAAACAACACTTTAGTATTATAATTATTTAAACAATGTATTCATAACTTATCCATTAAATATAGTAATATGAATAATAATAAATAAATTTAAAATTTTATTTATAAATTTTTGACAAAATAAAAAATATTTAAAAAGAAATATATAAGTTTTGGTAATATAGTTATATGTTTAGAAATACTATTTTCTTAAAGGAACTAATTTTTTATGTCCTTTTGTGGAAAATAATAAAATTATTTTTAGACACCATTAGAAATTGAATTTGGTAAAATAGACTTCATTTTTTATTCAGAATATCAAAATTAGCTTAGGTTAATGTTTTGGTATTTTTCTGAAAAGTTTCAATTTTTGATTAACAGTGAAAAATACTTCATTGTTGTTAAAAACTTACTTTTTCATTTAAATAATTATTTTAATTTAAATTGATTTTAAATTAAAAATACATAAATAAGTATATTAACCTTATTTAGGTCTTTGGAATCATTTTTATAATATAATTAGATATGAAATTTTATTGAACTTTTGAACGTCTCTTTTACCCACCTTCTAGACACATTTACAAGATTAGCATTAAACATAATTTTATAGCTTCGGTGAATGGAACTTATAAAAAAATTAATGGTTGTAATTAGTATGAAATTTTTGGTCTAATAAGAACAACGTAATATTTATTTCAATATTAACTTTAGTAAATTTTTATTTATTTACCATGGGTAAGGGTAATTCGAGTAATTATAGGTAAAAATTATATTATAATATTTACAAATTACCCTAACACTTTTCCTAATTTCATTGGATAAGTTCTTTTCAACCAAAACCATCCATGGGTTGATTTTGGGACTACTTGGAGCTGCTTGGATGACTTTAATATATTTATAATATTATATGTAAAGAAAATCCAATTTTTTAAACTTTTGTTCTTAACAAGTAAAATATTTTTAATATGAGGTTATATAAGAGATATGGTCAACTAAAAATAATAATTAAAATTTAAAATATTTATATACATAATGGTAATTTATTTCTTATTTTTAGAAATTAAATAATCAAATTTAAATGTGACACAATGATGATGCATAAATTGATTTATTTAAGAAAGAATCAAATAAATGATATTAAAAATATTAAAATAAATATCATTTGAAGTATTTGATGTCATACATGATTTTTTTGGATGACTGTGACTTGTTAGGGATGTGTTAATGTAGTTATTTTGTAGGAATCAAGTTGTTATGATTTTTTAAAAAATTCAAGTAATAAATAGTGTCGAAATTGACATAAATGATATTTTAAAATAAATAATATTTTATTAAATGAGGTAAAATTCATAAAAAAAACTATAATTAATAAAAATACATATTATAATGTAAAATATTTCATAAATGATCCAATTGCGGTTCTTTTGGAATTTTATAGTAACTATATTAACCTTATAGTGTAAAAAGATAAGTAGTCACGATAAGAGTAAAACTGTTTAATTAGGGGATAAAACAAATAGATAATGATTAAAAACATAATAAAAAAATATAAAAAAAATATTAGATAAAGACAATGATAACCTTATCACCTAAGGATATAAATTGAATCATTTAATGGACACTTGTCCGTGAAAATGACATTGATGTTATTAAAATAAAATAATTTGACAAAATTTCACTCTCATTTCTAATAAGTAAAATACTTTTAATGTGTGGATAACCAAGAGATAACTTCAATTATAATTAGTATATTGAAATTAAATGTAATTTTCTACATAATGGGATTTTATTGATTATTTTTTGAGATTATTTAATTACTATAAATAATGATGGAATAGTGAAAATGTAATTATTTTATTAGAATAAATATTAATTAACATTAAAAATATTAAAATAAATATAATTTGGATTAATTGAGGTGATACACTAATTTTATAGGTTAATATGACATGTTACAAGTGTATTAAATGGTTTGGTTCAAATTTATATTTCTGTTTGGATTTTATTTAATGTCAAAGTAATGAGTAGTGTTAAAATTGATAGTATTGATATTTTATAAAAATATGATTTTATTAAATTATTTAAAAATCATAAAAATATTTAAAAACTACATAGTGATAGTTATAAGGTCTAAAATGTCATAAAGTATTCATTTATAGAGAATTAACATGTTGGGAAAAAATCCATCAAGGCGTCATTAAAGCATTTTGGGTTGGTTTTGTTTATAGACAAAGCAGGCCTCGATGTTTTGTTTGCTAACAAGGTGGGATTCTAAGTTTAGTTTGTTGACATAGGGGGAATACTTTGTGATTTTTCTAGTTTAAGAGATTTTTTTGATAATCCATGATTGATAAAATAACCTTGATAAAGGAATGGATGATCTGGAGGTCGTACAAAAAGAGCAGATATAAGGTGGAGCAGTTTTCCAGTGTTAGCCAAATTTTTTGGCCTGAAAATCAAAAAATGGAGAGATATGTTTTTTGAAAAGTACAGTGTGTGAAAAGAAGAATGGAGTTTTTTTTACAAGATTTGTTTTGATATCAGAAGCTCAATAATTGGTGAAGGCATGAAGTCTGCGAAATATTGGAGCAGTGCGCGAAATATGGTGTTGCACAGAAGATGTGTTTTTCACACTCGTAGAGGATTACACGCTAAATGAGGGTTTTCACACAGGGTTTATTTTTTCTATAAATATGAATTTACCTTATATCAAGACTTAGAGAAGATCCGAGCTTTGGTGCGCATAAAAAATATGTAAAGGAAGTTGCGAAAAAATTCGGTGTTGCGCATAAAAGTTTACATTTTTCATAAAATGAAGGTTGCATAGAATTGTTGAGGTTGTGGGAAAAGTGGAGCTGGTATTACACACAAAAAGAGATATTTTTCATGCAAGGCATAGTAAGGGTTGAGCGTAAAATTTGAGGTTTCCCAGTTCAATTTTGTGGCAATGTGAGCATCTCCGGGTGAAATTTGTACTTCAATAGAGCGTCTATAAACAGTTAAAGATGTATAATTCATTCGTGATAATGAAGATACCTACAGGTCTATAAACTATGATTAGATCTTCTGAAGAAGCAGTGATCACACTTTGGTTGAGGGAGCAGTAAGATTTCATATTGTGAGTTGTTGTAAACCAGGAGGGACAGTTAGACCACTCCAAACCTTGTAATCAACAGTGTCCTTTTAATAGATTTGGTACATCGGCACATTCTTGGTGTATGCTCCTTGGACATAGCCTTGTGTGGGTGAACCAAGTAAAATTTATGTGTCCTGTGTATGCTTTAAGATTCATTCATACTCTACAACGAGAAGGATAGAGAGAAGTGAGTTTTTTTAACAACAAAACAAGATCAAAAGGGGCGGTTGTTTTAATCTATCATACCCTGATTCACCCACACCTCACTCTCAGGGTATCTACCCTAGTGGACCTAACAATTGGTATCAAACTGAAAGGTTGATATCAGTGTTCTTCTCTCAAATGGAGGTCACCAATCACAAAGGGATTCTGATCTTCGATGGGAACAATTTTCAGATATGAGATAATCATATGCAACACTACTTCCGATATTTGGGAATGGATGTGTTTACAGCAGCAATGCATGGTATAACTTCTGATAATAATAGTGGTGCATTGTCGGAAGCCGAGCGAAGAGAATTGTATGTTAATTCCAAGGGAATCAATACTCTAGGGGGAGCCCTATCCAATGTTATATATATAATGATGATGTCATGAAAAACATCACATTCCATGTGGGAAAAGATATTGAATATATATGAAGGAGGTACAATGGTCAGAGAGGAAAAGCTGTAAGTCCTGTGGAACAAATAAGAAGATTTGAGAATGAACTCAAATGAGTCTGTTGATGCATTCTTTGATAGGGTAAATGTTGTAGTGGAAGACATGTGAGGTCTTGGGGAAGTCATTGATGACATGAAGATTGTAAAGTGAATCTTGAGGAAACCTCCACCGCGGTTCAATCCAAAGGTTTTATTATTAGAGGAAAATGATATGAAAGAGATGAAATTGGATAACTTGCACAGTACCCTTGTAGCATATGAAATGTGAAATGATGACAATGATGTTGTGGAAAATAGGAAATCCAAAGAGGTGGCATTCAAATCCATGAAGAATCTTACTATTGAAGACTCTCAGGAAGAAGAAGAGATAGATGAGGTGATGTCATTCCTCCCCTCAAACCTTCACATTGGAGAAGGAAAGTTTAAAGGGAAACTTTCACTTGCTTGTTTTCGATGTGGAAATGTTGGACATCTTGCGGCAAGGTGCCCTAAAAAGTTCCAAGAATATGATGATTTCAATGAAGCCCAAATTCCCAAGAAGAAGTCTTTAGTCTATGTGAAAGGAAAGAAATAGTTCAAGAAAAATTAATTTAAGAAGAAGAACCTTATTTTAAAAGAATGTGATAGTTTAGATGAGTCTGAGGATGATGAGGTTTAAGAGATAGAGAACTACAGAGATCGTGGATAGAATGCTATGGTGGAATTTTTTGGTTGTACTCAAAAACAGGATGAAACTAAAGCTGATGAAGAAGAAGAAGAATTTGAAGGAAGAATCAACATGGAAGCTGAATTATAAGAAGCTATTGAAGATATAGATGTTTGGAGAGAAAAAACAAATAAATCCAACAAGGTGGTAAATTATTCCAAACTCTACATGCAACAGTAGAAATAAGAGAAGTTTGAGCTAGTAAAAGAAATCGAAAACCTTAAGTCTTCCAGGGTAGAGAGATCAGAAAAGGTTTATGGGCATAACCTGAATATTAAAGAATGGAAAAGGGAGATCGATGGATTGAATAGAAAAATTAAAGATCAAGTCAAGTGTATTGAAGAACTTGAGGAAGAAGTCATTAATCTTTGAATAAAAGTGAAGGATCAAGAAAAACACTTGACCCTCAATGCGACATAAGGAAAGAAGATCATTCAAATGACTGAAAAGATGGAAGAGGATCCTAGTATTTCAGTAAGAAAGAAGCCTCGATCAAGCTCATATGTTAAGGATGATTTAGGGCTTGATCAGAAATAGAAAGAAGTCAGGGTTGAATTCATACCACAAGCACCCATTCTGAAAATGAAAATTCAAGTGGGTCCAAACCAGACTCAGAAAATTCAAAGAACCCAAGGAAAAACTAGAAATAAAGAAGTGACATGTAAGAATTCACCATTTATTAGGTGTTATTATTGTGGAAATATGGGACACTCAAGAAATGTATGTTCTGTAGCCAGAAGATACCGAAGGGCACAAGAACAAAGGTGGAAGCCAAACAGATAATGGTTATATAGAACATATTTCGAAGGACACTGCTTTTGGTGTGGAGGATTTGGGCACATGGATAGGTACTGCACATCAACCATACAAAGGAATGTGCCAAAGCAGAATCAAAATATTTTTAAGCAGAAGATCAATGAACCAACAGGTGAGTTGAAAATGGAAAATAGATTTGCAGCTTTATAAGATGAAGTTGGTCCATCATAATCTAATAAAGATCAGAAGTCTCAATATATTCTAAGTGTGAAGACAAAAATATGAACCAAGAAGAATAGAGTATATAAGGTAGTGGTTGCTGAAATTTCTCTTAAACCATTATACTGTTCTGGTGTATAGATACTTGATAGTGGTTCCACGTCCTACATGATACTCAATAAGGATATGGTTACAGGAATAAAATATGTAAAAGGAGTTTTCAAGTTAGGAAACGATGAAGGCCAGAAGATAATTAGATCGAGAAAGGCCAGGTTTGGGGGAAAAGAAATAAGATGTGTATATGTCTTGGTTATAGAAGGTTTGAGTCACAATTTTCTCAGAGTCAGTCAACTATGTGACTTAGGTCATTCTATATGATTTACCAAGAATACGTGCATCATAAACGGAAGATATGGTACAGTGATCCTACAAAGAAAAAGGAAAAAGGGAAATCTCTACCATGTAAGTGGAGAAGAGGATGTGTGCTTTCTATCCAAAGAGGAAGAATACAAGCTTTGGAAAAAACTACTTGGTCATCTATGCCAACCATCCCTGGAAGATCTGGTGAAATGTGATGCAGCTAGATAACTCCATAAGATATCACATGATCATACACATATGTGATATTCTTTTCAATAAGGGAAGGTCATCAGAAAGACATACAAAGTAAAGGAAAAGAATTCAACAAGAGTTATTGAATTGGTACATGCTGATGTCTATGGACCCATCTCTCCAAGATCCATTGACGGAAGGAGGTATTACATTCTTTTCATTGATTATTATAAAATAATGGCATGGGTATTCATCATTTCCCATAAGTATGATGTGTTTAGTTTCCTAAAATAATACCGAAGGGATTCTAAAAGGATTCTTGGGTAGAAAATTCTGAAGTTTCATACTGACAATGGTAGAGAATTCACAAACCGTCATGTGGAAGACTATCTTGAGAAACGCTGGATAAGGAATCAAGTTTATTTAGTGAGAAATCCCCAAAAAAATGGAGTGGCTGAAAGTAAAAATTGGATCATCAACAACATGGATATAATGATTCTCATTGAAAAGGACCTACCAAAAAAATCTTTGAAGGAAGCAGTTTTGACATCGGTCTACATTTCTAATAGGGCTTTTTTGTCTCTAAAGGAAGGAAAGACTCTGTATGAGATGTGGTACAGAAAGAATAAAACACTGAAATACTTTCAAATATTTGGAAGTAAGTGCTTCATTCTCAACAAAGAAAAACATAGGAAATTTGAGTCATGTGGAGATGAGGTAATATTCCTTGGCTACTCTAGAAAAATCAAAGAATACAAATTCTTCAACAAGAGGCTAGGAAAATTAGTTGAGATAAATGATTTCACTATTGTAGAAAATGAAGATAATACTCAATATCATAGTTAATAGGTTCTTGATTAAAGTGATGAAGAGGAAAGTAACATAGGGGGAGCATAAGTAGTAGAAGGTGACTCAGAAGAAGATACTGATGATGAATAAGAAGAATTCAAGTCTATATCTGCAAAGAAGGCAAAGAGTCAAGCCGAAATTGACAAGTATAATATCATTAGTGATCAGACAACACTAGTTCAGAAAAGAATAATGAAGTCACAGCAGTAAACATATCTTTTATCTCAAGTTGAACCTAAATTTTTTTCTGATGCAGTTGAAGATGAAAACAGGGTTCATGCGATGAATGAATAACTAGAACAGATTGAGAAGCATCAGACTTGGGAGAATGTTTTGAGGCCAGCAGATAATAATGTCTTCATGACAAATTGGACTTATCACCACAAGATTAATGAATATGGCATAGTGATTTGAAAAAAATCATGACTAGTGTGAAAATAATACTCCCAGATAGACGGAATAGATGTCGATGAGACATTTTCACTGGTAGCAAGGCTGGAGACAATCAGATTATTCCTAGCCATTATAGTGCAACGGAAGTTCAAAGTGTTCCATATCGATGTCAAATCTACATTCTTGAATGGGGTTCTAGAGGAAGAAGTGTATATCGAGCATCCAGATGTTTTTCTAATTTATGAGGATGAGAACAAGGTTTTTCGGTTGAAGAAGGTGTTATATGGTCTAAAACAAGCACCAAGAGCATGGTACTCAAGGCTTGATTAGTATTTGAAGAATCTTGGTTTCCAGCATGGTGGAGATGATTAAAATCTATATTTCAACAATGATAGTAATCAAAGGATAATGGTGTTGGTTTATGTCGATGACATAATATTTGGTGGACTAGATGAAGCTTAGTTCAGACAGTTTTCTGAATTCATGAAAACTGAGTTCGAAATGTCAATGATTGAAGATATGACATTTTCCCTTGGTTTATAGGTGTCACAGGGGAGGAATGGAACTTTCATTTATCAATCCAAATATTCCAAGGAGGTTATGATAAGATTTGGAATAGAAAATTACATGGAGATAAATACTCTGGTTGCTACCTGGATAAATTTATCGAAAGATGATGATGGCAAGGTAGTTGATATCAGAGAATACAAGTAGATTATTGGGATTTTACTATACCTAATAGCAATGAGAACTGATATTTTTTTCTACATACCAAGCAGTGAGATATTAGAGTAATCCCAAGGACATACACATGCTTTTAGTGAAAATAATACTTTTTTGTATGAAGGGAATATAATATTTTAGATTAATATATACGACAAATCCCAATCATAGTTATTGGGATATAATGATGCAGATTGGGACGATTTAGTAGATGACAGGAAATCAACATTAGGATATTCATTCTATCTTGGTGGTTTGTGTATTTTTTTGTTAAGCAAGAAGCAAGATTGCATTTCATTAAGCACCGCGGAAGCTATGTATATTGTGGCCACCCAAACATGCACACAATTATTATGGATAAAGTAGCAGCTTGATGATATGGGAGTTGAAGTGAATTCTCCGATCAGAATCTAGTGAAATAACTTAAGTGTTATAAATCTCAGAAAAAAATATCTTTCATCACTCACATATAAAGCACATTGAGATAAAGTATAATTTTAACAAGGAGAAGGTTGAGCAGGGAATCGTGAAGTTGGAGTATGTACCCACAGAGTTATAGGTTTCTGACATTCTGATAAAATTCTTAACCAAGGAAGATTTTGAAACACATCGACTAGATTTGGGAGTCCAATCGACTCCCCACACATGAAAAAGTATGGATGTGGACCCCCTCTCCCTGAGGTATGGTGTGTTTTCCTTACTGTACTAATATGTGCTCTCTACTCTTTTTCAGACCAAAAAGGAGTGACCTTTGGGTTCGTTAACAAAGGGGGATAAAGAGTTACTCCTAAAGGGCGAGAAAATGTGGTAAAAGAAGGGAGAAAATGGCTTGAAAATGTCATTTTCAAAGACACGGGGAGAAGCTGATAGGTAGGGCAGTGAGATAGGGAGAGCTAATCATGATAGGTGAAGAAGCTGATAGGGGCAGTTTGTTGGTATTTGTTTCTTCGATGTTCGAAGTGATCAGCTAGAGCTGAGCTTGGACAAAAACAGAACCCCAGAATTAACGAAGGAGGAGTTTTAAATATAATGATGCTAGATGTGATCAATAAAAGAATAGATATCACAGAAGTTGAGGATCTTGATAAAATAATAAGAGTGGTGTTGGAATAGTGTCAGAAGGTTTCCAGTAATCAGAAATTGGTAACAATTTGGTATCAACAACTGGTGTCAGATTTAAAGTGATTCATTGATGGACTTTTCGTTTACTCTTATTTCTCACACTGAGCATTGGTCATGTGGGTTAGAGTATGTGTTGACTAAATCCTTGATCTCTATAGGAATATCAAGAGGCGAATGGTGGTTGAAGCATTAACGATGTATCATTTTATGAAAGAGTTTTAAACAAACCCAAATGGGTATATTGTTGGGAAAAAACCTTCAAGGCATCATTGAATCATTTTTTGGTTGGTTGTGTTTTTTGAAAAAGTGGGCCTCGATGTGTTGTTTGTTGACATGATGGGTTTCTAAGTTTAGTTTTTTGAGAAAGGGGGAATCCTTTGGGATTTTTCTGGTTCAAGATATGTTGTTTACAATCCATGATTTATAAAAGAACCTCGACAAAGGAATTGATGATCTGGAGGTGGAACAAAAAGTTAAAATACATGGTGGCACAGTTTTCCAATGTTTGCCAAATTTTTTGTCCTGAAAATCAAAAAATGGAGAGATGTGTTTTTGGAAAAGGAAGGTGCACGAAATAGAGGAATGGGTTTTTTCATGAAAGAGGTGTTTTGAGATCAGAAGATTGAAAATTGGAAAAGCCATTAGGTGCGTGAAATATTGGAGTAGTGCGCGAAATATAGTGTTGCGCGGTAGATGTGTTTTTCACGCTCGAAGGGGATTACACGCTCAAGGAGGGTTTTTTCACTAGGTAGATTTTTCCTCTAACTATGAAGTGACCCCTCATTCTAAGTAGCTCAAGACTTATAGATGATCTGATCTTTGGTGCATGTAAACAATACGCAAAGGAAGTTGTGCAAAATATTTGGTGTTGCGCGTAGAAATTGGTGTTGTGCGTAAAAGTTTACATTGTGCATAAAATGAAGGTTGCTTAGAATTGTTGAGGTTGCACAAAAAGTAGAGTTGGGATTGCATTAAAAAAGATATATTTTTCACCCAAGGCAAGCAAATTACATGTAAGGCACAGTAAGGGTTGCGCGTAAAATTTGAGGTTTCCCAGTTCAATTTTGTGGCAAAGAGAGATTCATCTGTGGGTGAAAGTTGTACTTCAATAGATCATCGATCAACAATTAAGGATGTAGAATTAATCCATGAAAATTAAAAGACCTATAGATCTATAAAATGTGAGTAGATCTTCTAAAGAAGTAGTGAGAACACTTCGGTTGAGAGAGCAGTGAGCTTTTATATTATGAGTGGTTGTAAACTAGGAGAGACAATGAGTTCTCTCCAAACCTTGTAATCAGTAGTGCACTTTTAGTGGATTTGGTACATCAGTACATTGTTAGCATATTCTCCTTGGATGTAGTCTAGTGTGGGTGAACCAAGTAAAATTGTTGTGTAATGTGCATGCTTTAAGATTCATTCATACTCTGCAACGGGAAGGAGAGAGAGAAGTGAGTTTTTTTCCAACTACAAAACAAGAACAAAAGGGGTAGTTGTTTTAATCTGACATACAATGATTCACATCCCCTATTAGGTTATCTAGCCTAGTGGACCTAACATAACACCATAAAAGTAAATATTTATAACCATTTAATATTTAGAATATTATTACCACAATTAAAATTAAATATATTAATTAAGGATAAATCAAAATAATAAGGTTTAAAATAAAATAAAAACATGTCTAAATTTTATTGGTTGAGAGGATGTTGACACATTCTCATCTTCACCTCGAAATAACACACTTTGGATCTATTTTAAATCAAAAATAAATTTATAAAAAATTAATATTTTTGGAGTTTCCAAAAGTTCCTCTCCCCTCTCTTATAAAAGGGCACCTCTCCTTCTCTTTTATTCAAACCAATAAAGACCTTTGTATTATCCAACCTCTACCCATTTATCCTCCCAAATTCCTATAATTCATACTATAGGGCATACTTTGGTCAGAAATCCAACCTAAGGATTCCTTTTGTGCAAATCAAAAGGAGACACTCAAAGAGGAGATAATTATTTTACCAACTCTTTCAAAGTTCTTTTATTCTTCTACTTCATTTTCCTATGTTGTTTCCTTAATAATATAATAACTTCAACATCTATTATATGTTTATATGTTTTTATGATTATGGTACAACCATATTCCTCCTTTTACACATCTATGAAATGAAATATCACCATGTGTGTGTACATATGACGGACCTTCTCCACATCGTGGTGTAAACTTTTTTACGTCTATAATTTATTTAGATGGGTATAATTATGAACATAATGGATTAAAATAGTAAATATGTCATTATATTGTTTCTTTATAATTCATATTCCATCCAATTCATTACCCTTTACCATTACGAAATGATATTGTCACTCATGCGTACGTATGGTCTACCATCATGATGACACGATGAGATTCATTATCCACATTAACCATTCAAGAATGATTATAAAAATATATATGATGAATAATTATAAAATATATGAAATAATAATGCTAATGGGATAACATATAAATATATATACTTATATTTCATTTACTTTCTTCCATTCAATACGATAAGAAAATAGAAACAATGTTCAAGCGTACGTACGACCTACCATCTCCATGAATGGTGTATTCTATTACCTATATGTAACACCTTGATATATTATGAGATGTATTCTTTTTAATTTCTTTGATGTCTTGTGTTGTATGCTATACCAATATTAGTTTGTGCTATATGCAACATCATGTTAGCTTGCGGTATATGAAACACTATTCTTGGCTTGTGTTACACAAAATTTTGAGTTCTTTTGATTGAATCTATTTCACACAAGACCAATTTTAAGTGAACAATTAAATATTATTAAGTTTCCTTAAAACCTAGTCATTACAATGGAAGGTATGAACAGTATTAACTTTCTTTTGAAAAACTATTTAAATCACTCTTTGTGGATTTTATTAATTATATATATATATAATATTAATTATAATGTTTATAATTCATCTTATATGCTTTCAAGACATGACATAAGAATAAATTCAATTTTTCGGATAAAAGAATTATTTTTTTTAAATGATTTTTTGCTGCCATTTGATGGCACACCAATTTAAAATCTAATTTTTTTAAATTATATATATTAAATTTAGAAACATAAACATTTTATTTAGAATCGGGATATAAAAATTACTTTTGAATAATTTTTAATATTTTTCTGATAACTTTCATGTTTTGATGAATAGTAAAAATACACTAAATTTTAATTGGAAACAAGTTTTTTCATCGAAATACTTTATATGGATAATTTATAGTATTGAATGGTTTTAACATATAAAAAGAATATGTTTTTATTATTTAATATAATTTAGGTCATTGGCATTAATTCTACATTTAATTCATATGTAAACACATTTCAATCTTTTGTAATGTTTTAACTTTTAAAAACCTGTTTTTCATTATGAAAACAAGATAAATTTTAAATTAATTACTGAAAATACAGTATTTTAAATTTTTAAAAATGGAAACTATATATGTAATAATTAGTTCCAAATTATTTTAATATAATTATTCTATTTTTGGGTATTATGAATAGTAACTTCATAAATTTTTTTAATATGGTAAAAAGGTAAATCGGGTAATTAAGGGTAAATATAATATTCTAGAATTAACTTAACACATGTCCTAATACAATTGGATGAGTTAGTTTCGACCTAAACCATCCTTGGGGTGATATGATACACTTTAGAATCCACTTGGATGATAGGTGAGTTTCCTGCTTCTCGGGGGTCTTGAAGACCCTTTCGGCGTCGTCGGCCCCCGTCGTCGCTAGATCTGGGTGAAGGAACGCGACGCCAGACTGCGTTCTTTGTTTCTGTTTCTTCTTCTTTGGCTCATCAGATTACATTCAGATCTATGTCCGATGTTGCATGAAGCTCACTGGTGTCCGAGAGCTCCCTTTTTCCTTCTTGGATTTCCCCTGCTCTCGAGAAATACGGTAGTGGCCAGTTTGAGGAAGCAGGTTTTCCCTATTTCGAGAAGCTTCCGTCATGATGTGGTTCAATCGCGAATCCCATTCCACGATGTTTGTTCTCCCTATTTTGTGAAGTTTCTTCCACTAAGTGTTTGACTCGCAAATCTTCTTCTGTGAGGCCTCACCGTGCTAAAGGACCGCGAAGCGGCTGATGCAGAGTGGTCTGACCCGTGAAGCTCCTTCTGCGCGGTCTCATCTCATCACGTTGCTTGATCGTGAAGCGGCTGCTTGACCCACGAAGCACCTTCCGTGGGGCATCACCGCACCGAGGGATTGCGAAGCGGCTGTCATGGAGTGTCTTTACCCGCGAAGCACCTTCCGCGTGGTCTCATTGTGTTGCAAGATTGCATAGCGGCTGCTGGTCCCGTGAAGCACCTTCCGCGTGGTCTCATCACGTTGCTTACAGCGAAGCTGCTCCTGCATAGATTTAGCCGCAGAGTGGGACCCACGATTGCGGGGTGTGCGTCATGTTGAAGAAGGTGACATTTGGGGGGAGGATTCTTCTTGTTTCTGTGAAGATTTACTGCATTATAGCTGGGTGCGGATCTGTGTGAATCTATGCTTCCGCAAAGCTCTTGTGGATTGTGGAGCTGCGTTGGCCCACCAGGGGCGGTGCTATGTGAAGATTGGTGTGTGACGCGGTGTGGGCTCTTGGGCGCGACCAACTTTGGGGCTTTTTTCGGTGAAGGCTATATGGGACCACGCAGTCCTTTCTGCACTATGGATGCGGATTTGGTTAATCAATGGAAGCGATTATCCCTGTCGGACCAAGAAAAGGCGATGATTGAGGCTCAAAGAAATGATGACGCAATCCTGGATAAGCGCTTATCTCTGCTCGTGGTGGGAAAGTTTGTGGAAAACATCTCGGTAAATCATGGGGCCTTCAGAAACACTCTACAAAACATCTTGAAACTTGATGCTGGAGTGGCTATTCTGGAAGCGGAGACCAACCGCTTCATCTTTGAGTTCTTTAATGAGAAAGATAGAGACAAAATCTTGTGTGGCAGACCGTGGTCATTTGAAAATAAACTCCTCCTCATGAAATACTTCAAAATGGGGGATTATATCCAGCAAGTAAATTTAACTCGCTCCCCCTTCTAGTTACGAATTAAAGGAATCCCCTTTCTTGCAAGAACGGAAGGTACTATGAGGGGAATTGGGGACAGCCTCGGTCACTTTCTGGACTGGGACAGTTCAGACCCAATACAATGGGGCCCCGAGGTTCAGCTCAAGGCAGAAATTGAAGTGTCAGAGCCACTGATGAGGGGGATGTTCCTAATTTTTGACGATACCAACACATGGATATCCTTCGAGTATGAAAAACTCCCAATATTCTGCGTTTACTGTGGTCTCCTTGGCCATCTGGAAAAAATGTGCACCACTAAACACAAGAGTGGTGAAGGTAACACCACCCTCTATTATATCCCTTGGCTCTGTGCCAAAACAGAAAAAATACGCTTTCATCCCTGAGACAGAAAAACAAAAGGACTAGGACCGGATCACATTGGCACATTCCTCACTGACAAAATCCACACCCAAAAAAGCCTTAGTTCATGGACCATCAGACTCTCCAAAGGTTGGCCCTCTCACTCAGAGAGAAGTTGGCACTCATGGAGAAGCTGGAGCCCACCCTAATCCCCTGAAGGACATAACTCCAATGTCAGAAAAAGTGGTGAGGTTGCATCAAGATTCACCGTCACATTGCTTAAAGCCAATACCGATGCATGTTGAACCACCAGATCCGGATCTTGACACACAATCAACCGCAGAAGGAATCTTAACAATGGAGGACCTCGGAACATCGGGATCTCCAATACCGAGGCCAACCACCCGTTGCACGTGGAAAAGGGTGCATCGAGGAGAGAGTGATGGGTACACATAAGATCAAAAACCTGGGGTTAGGAAGAGACAAAATGAAACATGTCAACCAGGGAGAAACCTCACCAAAAGAGGGAAAATTCCTTATTGAGATGCAAGTTTGGAGGATCCAAAGGCGATGGTGGGCGAGACCCAGCCCGGCCTAGAGCAATGATCTAAAGGCGATGGGGGACAAGATTGAGGCAAAAATTCATGGCTAGACTCCAAAAAGAATTTCTAAAGCTGGCAAAGATACTCTTATAAAAGTTGTAATCCAATCTTTCCCCATCTACTTTATGTCCCTTTTTAAAATCCTGGCAGCCATCGTCGCCCAGATCCACACACGTACTGCTAATTTTTGGTGGGGGAAGAACGATGGTAGGAATCGACCTCATTTGATGGCCTGGGAGAACCTCTGCACACCCAAATTAGATGGTGGGATGGGGTTTCGGAATCTTCCTCTCTTCAATGACGTGCTTTTGGACAAGAAAATATGGAACCTTTTCAATCTCCCATCTTTTCTATGTGCGCGAGTTCTACGAGCTAAGTACTTTCCTCACTCGGACTTTCATGACTCCTCTATTGGTCCTCACCCCATCTTCCTCTAGAGAAGTATTTGGGGGGATAAAATACTCATGGATAAAGGATTGGGATGGAGGATTTAGAATGGCTCATCTGTCAAAATCTGGTCTGACCCCTGGCTCATTGATAAGGATGGCATGCGGGCTACATCCCCCGCCCAACCAGGCCTTGAAGACGCCACTGTCAGCTACATCTTTTCCGACCAGGGACAGGGGTGGGATGTGGAAAAAATCCTTGACTGGTTCAACGAAATATATCAGATAATTATCCTTAGTATTCTCGGGGTACCAGATGCAGGCCCTGACCATCTTTTCTGGATCAATGACATCTCGGGCGAATACACGGTGAGATCCGGCTATAGACTTGTCGTGGGAATCCACTCAGTTAGCCGAGACAGGGGACCGTGGAAAGCGATTTGGATGCTCAATGTTCCCCAAAAAATTCGCCAATTCTGGTGGCAGGCTTGCTCGGTCATTCTCCCAAAAATGAGCCTTCTCGCTTATCGGCATATGGACAGTACCGTTTTTTTTTCATTTCTTCCTGAGAACTCCAGAAACTCCTCTGCACACTATTTTTTACTACCCGAGAGCGAAGGATATTTTGAATCATTGGGGTTCGAGTTCAAGTGCTTCTCTAGTGTTGTCCTCTGACCTTCCCGATCTGCTGACACGTTGGTGCTCCTCTCTCTCTTCGGTGGATGTTGGCTCACTTTGCACCTTGGCTTGGATTATATGGGTCCAACGTAACGATGTTGTTTTTAATCAAGCTCACAGACCCACTAATTTATGGATTGACCGGGCCACCTCTTGGATTGAGGGCTGGAAAGGCCACAACGGATTTTCTTTACCGGGTGTTCCCCACTCCCATCCCACCCACTAGAATCCCCCTACAGAAGGGATCCTTAAGATTAATGTGGACACGTATCTTCTGAAGGATGGGCTTGTTGACCTCGGTCTCCTGGCCCGAAATCATATGGGGCAGATTCTTACTGCTAAATATGTACCTCATCAGGATTTCTGGGAACTAGAAGTTGCTGAGGCCATGGTCATCCTTGCTGGTTTGATGCTCACTTTGGAATTGGGTGGGTGATATCTTCATTTATTCTGATTGCCTCACCGTGATCGAAGCTATTAATCACAACGACGATGGCCTCCAGTCTTTTGGCTTCATCATTTAGAGAATTCTCTCACTTCTCCAATGCTTCTCATGTTGTGCCTTCTCCTTCACCAAAAGGGAAGGAAACAACGCGACCCATCAGCTTGTGGCCTCAGGCCCTTTCGACTCTAACCAGATCTGGTTAGACAATTTCCCTTTATGGCTTAGCATTTGTACTTCGGCTGATCTTTGTCATTAATGTTACATGCCTCCTTCAAAAAAAAGTTAAGTGTGTCTCACTCAAATTTTAATAACTAAACATTTTTTATATAGAGTTTTACAAGATATAAATTATATTATAAATACTTATTTGAAATATAATTTTTTTTATTTATCATGGTAATTTATTTTTAATTTTTAGGAAATATATAATTAACTTCAAGACTTATAATTTGATGATGTACAAATTGATTAATTAATGAAAATCAATAAAATAGTTATTATTAAAATAATAATAACTATCAAAAAACTCAAAAATGTTCCCAATTCTTATTGGTTGAGTATATCTCGAACATAATCTTCAATGTTTCGATTTCTTGACCATTTGGATCCATATGGAATATATTATGATACTTATATTATTTTATTTAAAATGATGTTAAAGTTATCACATTCATAATTTAATAAGTATAACATTTTTAATGATAGAGTTTCCTGAAGAAAATTTTGAATAAAATTATTATTATGGAATATAGTATATTTATATTCATCATATTATTTTTTTTATTTTTTACTCAAAAATATGTATATTAAAAAATTACACAAAATTGATGTAGTAATTATTTTATTAATAGAAATATCAAATTAATGTAACTAAATATATTAAAATAAATACAATTTTAGCTAATTAATATATACAATGATATTTATAGATTAAGTATACCCCATAGAGATATAATAAAATAATTTCTTTGATGATAACCTCTTATCTTGTTATTTTTAAAAATCCATGAATTGAATAGTGACAAAATTGACACTATTGTTGTTTTGTCAAAACAATTTTTTATTAAATTATTTAAAAATAATAATTTTATAAAATAAAATATAATAATTATTATATGTTATAAAATTATCTAAATTGTTTATTTTTTATTTAATTTATATTAGATAAGTAAATATTTCATCCTTTTAATATTGTAATAATTGTTACCCTAGTTAAAATGAAAAAGAACAACTAAGTGTTAAAATAAAATCATAATGTTTAAATTGACATAAAAACTTGTCCAAAATTTATTGGTTGATTATATTACAACCTTATCTCATCTAATATTTTAAAATATTACATTTTGGAGGTTTTGGTATGTGGTTTGAGTTTATAACAAATTAATAGTTTTGGAGTATCCAAATGTTCCCCTCACCTCAATTATAAAAGGCCACATCCTACCTCACAATTTAAATTCACTTAGAGCCTTAAATATTGATCATCCTCTTCCCATTCCCTTCTCAACTTCCTTAGTCACATTTTATTGGTTCTGGTATTCTCAAAAGACCAAATCTAATTTCTTTAAGAAGAGATATAGAGGGAGCTCGTCGAAAAAGAGGTAATCTCCTCTACCGATTATTTCAAATTATTTCTTCTTCTACCTCCGCTTTGTGGGTTTTTACCATTATAAATTATTGAATTTAGTATAAATTTTATACTAAGATATTATTAAGATTATTTAATAACCATAAGCTACCTTCTATCCATCCTACGAAAAATGAAATCACCACACGTGCGTACGTATGACTTACTGTCTCCACGCCATGGTGAAATCTTTTTTTCACCACCACTTGACTTGGATGGGTATAATGATGGGAATAATAACTATATATGATTATTCTAAAAATGTATTTATTCTGGAATAATTTATATATCATCCACTTCAATACCATTTCAAAATTAAAGGAATGATATCATCCCCTGTGTGTATGTAAGACCTACCGTCTCCATGATGTGATGTGATTCGTTCTACATGATTTCCATTAAACCATGATTATATAAATGTACATAATAAAATTAATATGATATATATTATGTAATATCATTTTTTAATGATATAAATATGACCTAAGAAGGAGAACTGAAACTTGTTCGACAAAACATGCATGAGAAAGTGAAGTAGTTAATACCAGAATAACAAGTAATAATGAAATATTATTACCAAAAGGATGATAATATGATCATATATGATATCATAAAAATGAATATGATTCTATAATAATTCAATTAAATTATTTAGATATTTATATCAGAGGTTTGTATACATACAAAAGATAGCATACCTAAGGCGAGGGGTAATTTTTCAATCTCATTATTATCTGAGATT
The DNA here is from genome assembly GCA_963277665.1 of Viscum album. Classification (NCBI taxonomy): domain Eukaryota; kingdom Viridiplantae; phylum Streptophyta; class Magnoliopsida; order Santalales; family Viscaceae; genus Viscum; species Viscum album. The sequence goes on from OY728123.1 coordinate 1,466,291,159, forward strand.
ATTTATTCATAAGTATTTATTGAGGTATATTTATCATCCATGTCCATGTTTCCTAAATAAGTATTCCAAAATATTCTTTATATCCTTCTAAAAATTTTTAAAGTCAATTTTACCCATTGGTGAATTTTTATTAAATGGTATGAAATGAACTTTTTGTCATTTTCGATACGAGGTACTTTTTGACTTTTTGGGAAAAAGTACAAGAAGAATTTTTTTTAACTTATACGGCATGAATAGATTTTTATGCTTTCATAATGCCTTATTTCCATGAAGATTCCTTTATAATGTTTCATGTTTATTTTCAATTAAATTATTTTCTTTTATAATTTTGTGCCATTTTGAGAAAATAAAACATTTTTAAAGACGAAATGATATTTCCATCGAGAATTAATTTCAAGTGTTTTATCAAAATTATTTTTCATCTAAGTTGAAATTCTCTAAATTGGGTTATGTTTATATCCCCATTATTACTATGATTTGATTATGTTTATTATCGAATGCTATTTATGAAATCCATTTGTTTAATATAGATTATGATAGAATGATGTTTAAGAAAATCATTTTATTCATTAGGCTATGTTATGATGAATGATTTATGTTTTTGTGGAACACATATGTATGGATTTTATTATATGATGGGTGGGACCTATATCTCCCTCCAATGTGTTGGGTAAATATTTATATCTCATTAGATAGATAGGACTGAAACGACAAGAAAATCCGGTTCAGTAATACTGGGCTAGAATGGAAAGTAAATATTGCCATGACCCGACCCAATGGGGCTCGAGCCGTGACACCCCAAGACCGCCTCCAATAGGCCAGGGGCTAGCGTCTAGTGCCGAATAGGCTATCACATACATAGGACGCATTAGCCCAAGGTACATGTACACATGCACCCACAAACACCTCAATGAAACATTGCAGAGATATATAAAATAGAAAAGTAAATGCATGCATACAACTATCCCACAACCAGAGTACAGAAGAAGTAGAAAAGGGAAAAATAGGGCCCACCAAAAGAAAACTACAAAAGTGTCCAACCGGCTCGGAAGGAGGGAAAACACTTCCAAAACACCCGCCGAAAAGATCCTCAACACAGCTCTGGTAAACACCCCGGTCAAACCCTCTCACTATGCTCTACCTACTCCAGGTCCTCCTAGGACTCCGTCGAAAGGCATGTGGTCTTCACAAGACGCAAACATGTGCGGGAAAAGCCCGTGCAGGGGTCAGTATAACAATACTCCGTAGGCACCCTAAGAACCCAAAACAAAAGAGAGCAACTGAAAGGCAAAAGTCCGCTCATCCAAGCCAGAGGGAACCCAAACGAGAGAGAAACTCCATCTCGTGACCATCATCGGATAAAGAGAACTAGTCATCTCAACTCAGGTGTATGCCCATACATACACCTTGAACAATACAGATAAACTCATCTCACACACCAAGCCACATGAGGTACCGACCTCATCATCAGAAAATTTCCACCACCAAGATAACACGCCCCATGACCACTATCATCCTAGATAACACTCGTCTAAGAGATACACTCCATCGGGTCCCAAGAAAACATCTCAGACGCTCACCCGAGAGACCACGCTCATCGGATACCGTCACTGAGGAAAACCCTACGAAGACAATACAACCACTGAACTCCTCGGATAGGGGATCTCCCATTGGGTCTACTAGGGGATACCAGAACCCACACCGGTATATAAAGATCTCACAGATAGGGGATCACTCCCAGGGTCCGTTGGGGGATACCACAATCTAATCGGGCGTTCGTAGAGCTCACAGATAGGGGATCACACCCAGGATCCACTGGGGAATACCACAACCCGATCTGGTGCTCGACAGAAAAATGTCACTCAGATAAAGGATCATCGCCCGCATAAAGGTGGTCACTATGATACTGGAACCCTATCTGGTACATCTCGTGCTGTTGGGGATCAAACTGACGATGCCGCAACCCTACCGAAACCACGCGCTAAGTAGGGTGTCATATAACCAATGATACTGCAACCCTACTATACAAATCATGCTGAGTAGGGGATCATATACCCGACGATGCCATAACCCTACTGAGTACGACCCACTGCGTAGGGGGTCATAATCCAGATGATGCCACAACCCTACAGGGTTAACCAGCTAGATAAGGGATCACCACCCGTGGATAAGCGGTCACAGCGATACCAAGAACCCGATATAAGGAAAAGATGATAGAGGATCCCGCTCTGGGCCCATCGGAGGGATGCCACAACTCCAACAAATTAAACATCCCATCGAGAGGATCACAAAACTATACGAAGGTTGTGATGCTGCGCGAACCCTCGTAATAACGAACCAAGGGAGTACCCTCAACCATTTTTGGTCCAAACGTCGCTAACCCGAGTGACCAGCCACCACGCCACATTGCGCACCTCCTAGACCGATACCGAGGCCACCATCGCGATCTACGCGGAAAAACACACAGGATAGGTTGTTTACTCACCCGAAATAGACAACCGGTGAAAAATGCACTATTCACCATCCCTAGCCCGCACGGGGCCCACACAATGATCCCGAAACTCATCAAGCGGATCATAGCATGGCCATCCCCTCGAAAAAACACGCGGAATTGACTACTCGTTCACCCAAAACAGCCATCCAGTGAAAAAGGTACTATTCACCGGAGCCAGCCTGGGTGGGGCCCACGCCATGATCCCAATACTCGTCAAGCGGATCCCGCTGTTGCGAACCCCTCAGAAAAACATGCAGGATCGACTGCTCAAACGTCCCAAAAGGACACCCGGCGGGAGAGTTGCGTTTCCCCGAAAACACCAAAAACCTGGCCTCGTGGGGCCTGCTCCCCGTTCTAAGTCCCAACACCTGGAGACCATCTCAAAAATTCCGTCGTACCATCAGGGTCTCAATGCCACTGACGACACGTCATTCGGACGCTCCGGGTAGAAGTTACAACAGCCCGAAGTCGTAAAATAATAAAATATTATTATTTTATACAACGTTTCTAACCCCCCGGCCATGATCCCAAACCTTTAAACCCTTGAACCCACACTGGATGGTTCGCCTCGTCCACAAGGTCGTGCCGCCGCAGACGGTGCGCGGATCAGACATCCAGAGGGCATGAAATGGGGGTTTAAGAACCCCCGTGTACCAAACTGGGTCGGACCGGCCTGGCTGGCGGACTGCGCCACCGTGTAGTGGGGCAGTGCGGCGTGGATCACGCGCAAAAAGAGGCAGATCCCCGCCAGGGGTCTTCGGTTATTGACACCGAACCGCCGGTCGTGGCGGTCCATATGTAAAATGCGGCCCACCGCCGTGGGCCGCCCCTCCCGGCGCCGGCGAACCTTCCGAGGTCCGCCGGAGGCACCTCGGAGGTCCAAACGAAGATCTGGAAGCATCTGCACGCCTCTCGGGACCCGATCTAACCATCTTTAGGTTCAAAACAGAGAAAAATCAGAAATTTGGGATTTAGGATTTTCCAAATGTAAAACGCATACCTGATGGCGGATCGCCGACGCTTTGGGTGCAGAACGGTGCCCGCGACGCCCTGAAGCTGGATCTCTAGACGAACGGCGCTGAAAACGGACTCCCGGAGCTCAATTTTGTGATGAACGGGCGAGGGGAGGGGGTGTCGTTCTGCTGCACGTAGAATGAATATGGGGGTGATTGATTTATGTTTTAATTTTTTTTTTATAAAACAATCCATTTAACTCCCCGCCAACTCGCCTCCATCCCAGCACCCGAAGCAGACAGAGGTAAGGTCACCCCTAGGGTAAACGTGTCGTTATGAACACAACAGCGGACTCAGATTTGTGATCCGAGACTCCTTTCAGAAGTTATTTGAGCCAACACTCATAAATGGACTTTTCCACTTATTTACGAAAATGCCCCTAGTGGCGTTTTCCACAACAGGCCCTGCGCCCGCAAAGATTACACCCCGCCTTGAGTAAACAGCATGTTCCAGATGCAACTATGCCCTCAGATTCCCATTCTGAGCTACCGTTTAGGAGATATAACACCCCTTCCATGTGCATAGTATAAAAATACTTAATATTTTTATAAAATTAATTCCGGGCACACCGTGCCTCGGAATCGCACGCCATCTTCGCACCAAGCTCTTGAATTATTCATAAAACTTTCCAATTTCTAACAGGGCCAAAACCCAAGTTGCTACTTCCTACCCCCCCCCCCCCTTAGAAATATTCATCCCTGAAAAGCCATAAGCACAAGGACAGGAACTGGACACTCAAATGGGTCTACCACGCCAGAAAGTTTGCCAACAAACACTCATGCCCGAACACAAAAGTCAAAGGTAATCAAACACCACACCTCAACACTATCCGCTTTGGGTGGCACTATCTCGCCCGCATGGTTTTAATCACGTCACAAAAATGCGTCTTGGTGGGGGAAGGATCCCTCTTCCTCAATCATTCGAAGCACGCCAAACAACACGCACACAGGGTCTTACAAACGCCCTGAACAAAATCACTAGCGAGCAACGGAGAGAAAAGGTACTGCTAAACAGTGTCTATCAAACAACTGAAGAAATTAGAAAGGACACAAGGCGTACCTCTATCCATTTGTGGAGCCTCTAGGTCAACAGCCTCCAGGGCATGCAGCTGTCCTCGCCCTCGTCCACCAGCTCCATGCGCTTGGCGTGGACCTCTTGTGGGTGGGGTGGTGGTAACTGATACCGCCTACCACCTCCCCCTATTGTACCCGCTCTGTTGCCACGTCCGCCGTCCTACGGACCTCCTTGCTCGAGACGCTGCCTCTGCCAAGGCGGTCTATCAACAGGCTCCCAATCAGCAGCATGACGGTTCTGACAATCTCTAGAAAGATGTCCCCGACCGTCGCAAGCATAACACCACCTCTCCTGCAGCTGACCAAATCTGGCATGCGAGCCCTGTGAGCCCTGAGCCTTAGATCCTCCATCCTGGGGTCGCCTCCTAAAATGTCACCCACACCCAGGCCCCTGAGTCTTTCATCGGCTACCATATTCTGATCCGATTGATGAGGTCTCATCTCTCGCGTGCCCAGCACTAACAGGTGGGATCTGCTCGGCTAGAAATCTCTCCACCACCAATGCTCGCTCTAGAACTCCAGCATAGGTGGGAAGACACAAGGAAACCACACCTGCCCAGATGTCTCTGCATAGTCCATGCTCAAAGGTCCGAGCCCTAAATAATGGGTCTCGAACCATATCCAGGGAGTAGCGCGACAGGTCCGTAAACCTCACAGAGTACTCCGACACAGTCATGCTCTCCTTCCGAAGCTGTTGGAGCTCCTGGATCCGCACTGACCTCAGCGTCACTAGATAGAACTATTCCCTGATGATCCGCAAAAACTATTCCCACATGAGTGTCTCCTTGTCATGGGACTGCATCACCAAACACCACCATCGCCCAGCAGAACCATGCAGAAGGATTGCCGCTAGGACCACGATCTGATCTGGAGGTTTCCTCACTAGGCGGAAAAAACGGGTGACTGCTTCAAGCCAGTCATCAGCTGTCTGGGGGTCTGGATCAACCCAGAACCTCCGAGGTCGCTACCTCTTGAACTCGTGCAGCGCACCCAGCCTATGTGCAACCTCGTCCTACATTGACGGCACAACCGGCTGCTCAACAGGTGGTGCCTCAACTGGCAGACCACCTGGAGGTCCAGCCTCAGAACTTGTGCCCTGGTCCACAGCCTCTACATAGGGCGGATCATCACCACAATCCCGCTGCGGAATCCTCAATGGCTGACATCGTGGAGGCATCCTGAAATACATTCAAGATGCCCCACAGTCAAAGAGTATATCTGGAAAGCTGACTCAAGAAGGACAAGGAAAAAACCCAAAAACTTAGTCCTATATGATGCATGAACCGTTTTTCCCCTATGACCAGTGTACGAATTTCTTGAGTCAAAAGGCAGGTTATTAGAGTTCTGGTGTATGGATACATCGGTCACTGCACCAACATTGGAGTCTCTGGCCTGAATGCTGAGCTCGAAACATCATAACACTGCCGCTATGCAACCCAACCCAAACTCACAGCTAGACCAGCTATGCTATGAGATCCCAAAGGTGGAACTGCCTCTGATACCACTCTGTCACGACCCGACCCAACGGGGCTCAAGTCGCGACACCCCAAGCCCGCCTCCAATAGGCCAGGGGTTGGCATCTAACGCTGAATAGGCTATCACACACATGGGAGGCATTAGGCCAAGGTACGTGTACACACGCACCCACAAACACCTCTATGCAACAATGCAGAGATATATAAAATGGAAAAGTAAATGTTTGCATAAAACTATCCCAAAAATAGAGTACATAAGAAGTAAAAAAGGGGAAAACATGGCCCACCAAAATAAAACTACAAATGTGTACAACCTGCTTAGAAGGAAGGAAAACACTACCAAAACACTTGCTGATAAGCTCCTTGCCACAGCTCTGGTAAACACCCCAGTCAAACCCGCTCACTAAGCTTTGCCTGCTCCAGGTCCTCCTGGGACTCCGTCGAAAGGCCTGTGGTCTGCACAAGACACAAACATGTGCGGGAAAAGCCCGTGCAGGGGTGAGTATAACAATACTCAGTAGGCACCCCAAAAACCCAAAACAAAAGAGAGAAACTGAAAGGAAACAGTCTGCTCATCCCAGCCAGAGGGAACCGAGACGAGAGATAAACTCCATCTCTTTACCATCCTTGGCTAAACACAACTAGTATGCTTAGATCAGGTGTATTCCCATACATACACCTTGAACAATCCAGATAAACTCATCTCACACGCCAAGACACATGAGGTACCGACCTCATCACCAGCAACTTTCAACCACCAGGAGAACATGCTCCATGACCACTGTCATCCAAGATGACACTGGTCCGAGAGATACACTCCATCGGGTCCCATGAAAACATCTCAAATGCTCACCTGAGAGACCACGCTCGTCGGATACCGTCATTGTGGAAAACCCCGCTAAGACAACACAACTACCAAAATCCTCAGATAGGGGATCGCTCCTACGGTCCGCTAGGGGATACCAGAACCCACACCGGTATATGAAGATCTCACAGATAGGGGATCACTCCCAGGGTCTGCTAGGGGATACCACGACCCTATCTGGCATTCACAGAGCTCACATATAGGAGATCACACCGAAGATCTGCTGGGGAATACCACAACCCGATCTGGTGCTCGATAGAAACACGTCACTCAGATTGAGGATCATCGCCCATGTAAAGGTGGTCACGATGATACCAGAACCCTATCTGGTATATCCCATGCTGTAGGGGATCAAACTGACAATGCCGCAACCCTACCGAAACCACGCGGTAAGTAGGGGATCATATAACCAATAATACTGCAATCCTACTATACACCTCATGCTGAGTAGGGGATTGTATACCCGACGATGTTAGAACCATACTGAGTATGACCCACTGCGTAGGGGATCATAATCCCGATGATTCCACAACCCTAGAGGGTTAACCAGCTAGATAAGGGATTGCCGCCTATGGACAAGTGGCCACAGCGATACCAAGAACCCGATCTAGGGAAAAGATACTATAGGATCCTGCTCTGGGCCCATCATAGGGATGTCACAACTCCAACAAATTAAAAATCCCATCGAGAGGATCACAAAACTATACGAAGGTTGTGATGTCGCGTGAACCCTCGTAGGAACGAGCCAAGGGAGTACCCTCAACCATTGCGGGTCCAATCGTCACTAACCCGAGTGACCAGCCACCACGCCACACTTCTCACTTTTTAGGCCAATACTGTGGCCACCATCATGATCTACGCAGCAAAACATGCAGGATAGGCTATTTACTCACCTGAAACGGACAACAGGTGAAAACGACACTATTCACTATAGCTAGCCCGCACGGGTCCCACAAAATGATCCCAAAAATCATCAACCAGATCATTCCACAGTGATCGCATCGAAAAAACACACGGAATCGACTACTCGTTCACCCAAAATGGCCATCCGGTGAAAAATGTACTATTCACCGGAGCCAGCCCGGGTGGGGCCCACGCCAGGATCCCGATACTCGTTAAGCGGATCCCACTGTTGTGATCCCCTCAGAAAATCACGCAGGATTGACTGCTCAAACATCCCTAACAGACATCCGGCTGGAGAGTTGCGTTTCTCCGAAAACGCCAAAAACCCGGCCTCGTGGGGCCGACCCCCCGTTCTCGGTCCCAACACCTGGAAACCATCTCAAAAAAACTTCCATACCATCAGGGTCTCAACGCCAATGACGACACGTCAGTCAGACGCTCCGAGTAGAAGTTACAACGGCCCGAAGTCGTAAAATAATATATTATTATTATTTTATACAACGTTTCTAACCCCCAGGCCATGATCCCAAAACTTTAAACCCTCGAACTCACACTGGAGGGTTCTCCTCATCCCCAGGGTCGCGCCACCTTAGACGGCACGCAGATCGGACATCTAGAGGTCTGAAAACGGGGGTTTAAAAACCCCCGTGTACCAAACTGGGTCGGACCGGCCGGTTCAGGACGGTTCGGTCGGCCCGGCCTCCGCCCGCCCTGGCGGGAGGACCGCGCCACCGCGGCATGGGGCAGTGTGGCACTACACGCACGCGCCAGCAGCCGACCCCTGCTAGGGGTTGCCGGTGTTTGACACCAGACCGCCGGTCGCGGCGGTCCATATGTAAAATGCGGCCCGCCACCGCGGGCCGCCCCTGCCGGCGCCGGTGCCGCACCGACGAACCTTCAAAGGTCCGCCGAAGGCACCTCGGAGGTCCAAACGTAGATATGGAAGCATCTGCGCACCTCCTGGGACCCGATCTACCCATCTGCAGATTCAAAACAGAGAAAAACGCAGAAATTTAAGATTCGGGATTTTCAAAATGTAAAACGCCTACCTGCTGGCGGATGGCCGACGCTTTGGGTGCAGAACGGTGCCCGCGACGCCCTGAAGCTGGATCCGCAGACAAACGACGCTGAAAACAGAGCCCTGGAGCTCGATTTGGAAATGAACGGGCGAGGGGAGGGGGTGTCGTTCCGCTGCGCGTAGGAGGAAGATGGGGGGTGATTGATTTATGTTTTAATTTTTTTTATAAAACAACCCATTTAACTCCCCGCCAACTCGCCTTCATCCTGGCACCCAAAACAGACAAAGGTAAGGTCCCCCCATAGGGTAAACGTGCCATTCTGAATGCAACGACGGACTCGGATTTGCAATCTGAGACTCCGTTCAGAAATTATTCAAGCAGACGCTTGTAAATGGACTTTTCCAATTATTTTACGAAAACGCCCCCGGTGGTGTTTTCCACAGCAGGCCCGCGCCCGCAATGATTATACCCCACCTCAGGTAAACAGCACATTCCAGACACAACTGTGGCCACAGATTTCCATTCTAATCTACTGTTTAGGAGATTTCACACCCCCTGCCACGTGCATAGTCTAAAAATACTTAATATTTTTATGAAATTAATTTCGGGCACACTGGGCCTCAGAATCGCACGTCGTCTTCGCTCCTAGATTTGGAATTATTTATAGAAATTTTCCAAAGTATGACAGGGCCAAAACCCGAGTTGCTACATCCTCCCCCCTTGGAACTTTTCATCCCCGAAAAGCCATAAGCACAAGGAAAGCGACTGGACTCTCAACTGGGTCTCCCACGCCAGCGAGTTCGCCGACAAACACCCATGCCCGAACACATAAGTTATAGGGTCTTAACCACCAAACCTCAACACTATCCGCTTTGGGAGGTACTGTCTCGCCCGCAAGGTTTTAATCGCATCACAAAAAATGAATCTCCGTGGGGGAAGGATCCCTCTTCCTCACGCATTCGAAGCACGCCAAACAACACCCACACAAGGTCTTAAAAATGCCCTGAACAAAAAACAAATAGCGAGTAACTGAGATAAATTTTTCTGTTAAACAGTGTCTATCAAACTATTGCAAAAAGTAGAAAGGACATAAGGCATACCTCAATCCATCCGCGGAGCCTCTGGGTCAACAGCCTCCAGGGCATGCAGCTGTCCTCACCCTCGTCCACCAGCTCCCAGCGCTTGGCGTGGACCTCCTGAGGGTGGGGGTGGTGGTAACTAATACCGCCTACCACCTCCCCATGTTTTACCCACTCTGTTTCCACATCTGCCACCCTTCGGAACTCTTTTCTCGAGATGATACCTCTGCCAAGGTGGTCTGTCGACCGACTCCATATCAGCAGCACGACGGGTCGGACAACCTCTAGCAAGATATCCCAGACCGTCGCAAGCATAACACTGCCTCTCCTATGGCTGACCAAAACTGGCATGCGAGCCCTGTGAGACCTAAGCCTTAGATCCACCATCCTGGGGTCACCTCCTAAAATGTCACCCACGCCCAGGCCCCTGAGTCTGTCGTCGGCTACTAGATGTTGATCCGACTGACGAGGTCTTAGCTCTCGCATGCCCAACACTAACAGGTAGGATCTACTAGGCCAGCAAGCTCTCCACCACCAAAGCTTGCTCCAGAACTCTAGCATAGGTGGGAAGACTCAAGGAAACCACACCTGCCCGGATGTCTCTGCATAGGCCCTGATCAAAGGTCTGATCCCTAATGAATGGGTCTCGAATCATATCAGGGAGTAGCACGACATGTCCGTAAACCACACTGAGGACTCCGACACAGTCATGATCTCCTATCGAAGCTGTAGGAGCTCCTGGATCCACACTGACCTCAGTGTCACTAGATAGAAATCTTCCTTGAAGAGCCGCTCAAACTCTGCCCACGTGAGCGTCTCCACGTCATGGGACTGCGTCACCAAACTCCACCATCGCCCGGTAGAACCATGTAGAAGTCTCGACGCTAGGACCACCATATGATCTGGAGGTGTCCTTACTAGGCAGAAAACACGGGTGACTACTTCAATCCAGTCATCAGCTACCTAGGGGTCTGGATCACCCCGGAACCTTAGAGGTCGCTGCCTCTGGAACTCGTGCAGCGCACCCAGCCTATGTGCAACCTCATCCTGCACTACCGTCACAACCAACTACTCGACGGGTGGTGGATCAACTGGCATACCACCTGGAGGTCTAGCCTCAGAACCTGTGCCCTGGTCCATATCCTCTACATGGGGCAGATCATCACCACAATCCCGCTGTGGAACCCTTGCTGGCTGTCATCGTAGAGGCATCCTGAAATACATTCAAGAGGCACCACAATCAAAGAGTATATCTAGAGAGATTAATCAAGAAGGACAAGGAAAAAACCGAAAAACTCAGTCCTATATGATGCATGTACCATTTTTCCCCTACGACCAGTGTACGATTGTCCCGAGTCAAAAGGTAGAATCCTGGTGTATGGATACGTCGGCCGCTGCACCAACACTGGAGTCACAGGCCTGAAAGCCGAGCTCGAAACATCATAACACTGCCGCTATGAAACCCAAACCAAACTCATAGCTAGACCAGCTACGCTATGAGATCCCAAAGGTGGAACCTCCTCTGATAACACTCTGTCACGACCCGACCCAACAGGGCTCGAACCGCGACACCCCAAGCCCGCCTCCAATAGGCCAGGGGATGGCGTCTAGCGCTGAATAGGCTATCACACACATTGGAGGCATTATCCCAAGGTACCTGTACACATGCACCCACATACACCTCTATGAAATAGTGCAGAGATATATAAAACGGAAAAGTAAATGCATGAATACAACTATACCACAACCAGAGTACAATAGAAATACAAAATGAAAAAACATTTCCCACCAAAAGAAAACTCAAAAAAGTGTACAACCTGCTCAGAAGGAGGGAAAAAACTACCAAAATACCCACCAATAAGCTCCTCGGCACAGCTCCAGTAAACACCCCGGTCAAACCCGCCCACTAAGCTCTGCCTGCTCTAGGTCCTCCTGGGACTCCGTCAAAAGGTCTGTGGTCTGTACAAGACACAAACATGTGCGGGAAAAGCCTGTGCAGGGGTGATTATGACAATACTCAGTAGGCTCCCCAAAAACCCAAAACAAAAGAGAGCAACTAAAAGGCAACAGTCCGCTCATCCCAGCCAGAGGGAACCCAGACGAGAGAGAAACTCCATCTCGTGACCATCCTCGGCTAAACACAACTAGTAAGCTCAACTCAGGTGTATGCCCATACATAAACCTTGAACAATCCAGATAAACTCAGCTCACACACCAAGCCACATGAGGTACCAACCTCATCCCCAGCAACTTTCCACCACCAGGAGAACACACTCCATGACCACTGTCATCCCAAACGACACTCTTCTGAGAGATACACTAGATCAGGTCCCAAGCAAACATCTGAGATGCTCACCTAAGAGACCATGCTCGTCAGATAACGTCACTGAGGAAAACCCCGCTAAAACAACATAACCACCAAACTCCTCAGATAGGGGATCGCTCCTAGGGTCTGCTAGGGGATACCAGAACCCACACCGGTATCCAAATATCTCACAGATAGGGGATCACTCCTAGGGTCCGCTGAGGGATACCACGACATGATCTAGCATTCGCAGAGCTCACAGATAGGGGATCACACCCAAGATCCGCTGGGGAATACCACAACCTGATCTAGTGATCGACAAAAACACGTCACTCAGATAGAGGATCGTCGCCCGTGTAAAGGTGGTCATGATGATACCAGAACCCTATCTAGTACATCCCGCACTTTAGGGGATCAAACTGATGATGTTGTAACCCTACTGAAACCACACTCTAAGTAGGGGATCATATAACCAACGATACCGCAACCTTACTATACACCTCATGCTGAGTAGGGGATCATATAACCGATGATTCTATAACCCTACTGAGTATGACCCACCGCGTAAGGGATCATAATCTCAATGATGGCACAACACTATAGGGTTAACCAGCTAGATAGGGGATCACCACCAGTGGACAAGAGGTCGCAGTGATATAAAGAACCCGATCTAGGGAAAAGATGCTAGATGATCCCGCTCTGGGCCCACTGGAGGGATGCCACAACTCTAACAAATTAAACATCCCATCGACAGGATCACAAACCTATAAAAAGTTTTTGATCTCGCGCGAAACCTCGAAGGAACGAACCAGGGGAGTACCCTCAACCACTACTGGTCCAAACATCGCTAACCTGAGCGACCAGTCACCACACCACACTACGCACCTCTTAAGCCGATACTGAGGCCACCATTGCAATCTATTCAGAAAAACATGCACGATAGGCTCTTTTCTTGCCTGAAACAGACAACTGGTAAAAAAGGCACTATTCACCGTAGCTAGCCCACGCAGGCCCACGCAACGATCACAAAACTCATCAAGCGGATCATACCACGATGATCCCCTCGGAAAAAACACACAGAATCGACTACTCGTTCACAAAAAATGGCCATCTAGTGAAAAAGATACTATTCACCAGAGCCAGCCCGGGTGGGGCCCATGCCACGGTCCCGATACTCATCAAGCGGATCCCACTATTGCGATCCCATTAGAAAAAATGCAGGTTTGACAGCTCAAACGTCCCAAACGGACACCCGGCGGGAGAGTTTTGTTTCTCCAAAAACGCCAAAAACACGGCCTCATGGGGCCCGCTCCCCATTCTCAATCCCAACACCTAGAAACCATCTCAAAACGTTCTTCGTACCATCAGGGTCTCAACGCCACGGATGGCATGTCATTCGGACGCTCTGGGTAGAAGTTACAACGACCCGAAGTCGTAAAATAATAAAATGTTATTATGTTATACGGCGTTTCTAACCCCCATGCCATGATCCTGAACTTTTAAACCCTCGATCCCACACTGGAGGGTTCAACTCATCCCCAGGGTGGCATCGCCACGGACGGCATGTGGATCGGACATCCATAGGGTAGGAAACGGGGGTTTAAAACCCCCATGTACCAAATTTGGCCGGACCGGCCGGCGGACCGCGCCACCACGGTGTGGCGTGCGCGTGTAAGCGTCCGACCCCCGCCAGGGGTCACCGATGATTGACACTGGACCACCGGTTGTGGAGGTCCTTATGTAAAACATGGCCCACCACCACGAGCCGCCCCTGTCGGCGCCGTCGTGCCGGCGAACCTTCTAAGGTCTGCCGGAGGAACCTCGGAGGTCCAAACGCAGATCCGGAAGCATCTGTGCACCACCCGAGGCCCGATCTACCCATCTGCAGGTTCAAAACTGATAAAAACACAGAAATTTGGGATCCAAGATTCTCGAAATGTAAAACGCCTACCTGTTGGTGTACAGCTGATGCTTTGGGTGCAGAACGGCGTCTGCGACGCCCTAAAGCTGGATCCGCAGAGGAACGACGCTGAAAACGGAGACTCGGAGCTCGATTTGGCGAAGAACGGGCGAGGGGAGGGGGTTCCATTATGTTGCGCATATGAGGAATATGGGGGTGATTGATTTATGTTTTAATTTTTTTTTATAAAACAACACATTTAACTCCCAGCCAACTCGCCTCCGTCGCAGCACCCGAAGTAGATAAAGGTAAGGTCACCCATAGGGTAAATGTGTCATTATGAATGCAACGGCGGAATCAGATTTGTGATCCGAGACTCCCTTCAGATTTTATTTGAGCTGACACTCGTAAATGGACTTTTCCACTTATTTACGAAAACGCCCCTGATGGCGTTTTCTACAGTAGGCCCGCAGCCGCAAAGATTACGCCCCGCCTAGGGTAAACAATACGTTCTGGACACAACTGTGCCCTCAGATTCCTATTCTGAGCTACCATTTAGGAGATATCATACCCCCTCCACGTGCATAGTATAAAAATACTTAATATTTTTATAAAATTAATTCTGGACACACCGGGTCTCGGAATCACACACTGTCTTCGCCCCTAGCTCTGGAATTATTCATAAAAAAATTCCAAAGTCTGACAGGTCCAAAACCCGAGTCGCTACAAATATTGTTCAATAATATAGAGATAGAATCACAAGTAAATCCAGTTTAGTAATGGACTTTGTCCACTATGATGGTCTTGTAAATGAGCCTTGGATAATATGGAAATGATTTTCTATACTTATGATTTTTCAAAACATCCAGTTTTTATGCCAATTCTATTTTATCATGGTTTGTGTTCCTTTATGATATATACCTTATGTACTGCGAATATTTCTTTTATGACTCATGAATTTGATATTCAAAATTTAGGTTTATGTTTTTACATTGTTATGTTTATGTTTTTTTAATGCTCTCCATGTTTACCCTTACTGAGCATTTTATCTCACCCTTTTTATGTTTTCTTTTCTATGGGATATAAAGAAAGGTTTTAGGTAGGAAAACATAGGGGAATATCTTTATGGAATATGTTGAAGATCTTTCACGAAGTTAGAATAATGTGTTCTATGTTTCAAAAGACACTAAACTAATATGGTCTTTGGGCATCTTTTTTTGTAATGTATTTATTTTTTTGGAAAAATTGATGTAATGTTCATGAACATCAATCTTGGGTTGTTAGAGTTGGCATCAGAACGAAGTTTAGTCAACCTTTGGAAACTATGATACAAAATATTTAGTGAGATCCCTCGAGATATTTTTAAGATAAATCTACAGATGTCCTAAGGATAAGTCTAATTATAGGTTACAATCCTAGAATTTTTGTGACAATCATGAAAAACCTAGGATTAAAGCTAAGATGTTAGAGATTGAAAGTCCCCCCCCCCCCTTAATTATGTTATTTTCCTAGTATGATTATTACCTCTCACACTATTATTTTAGGGCTTTATATAATGTAAGGAACATAATGGAACTATGTTAATGATGACTGAAATGGGAAATGAAAAGATTTTCCTCCTAAACAACATAATGTTATGGGAGCTAGAATAAAGAATCTTGTTTCTATGACTGAAAATCATTTTGGGCTTCCAAATGACCAAAGGTGGTAACAATGTTCTCTTGAATCCTTCTTAAGGAAATTTCCACCTTATTTTAGTAAAACAATCGATCCACTAGTTGCTAAGAAATGGATGTATTCCATTGAAATGATATTTTTCATTCTTTGATGTTCAGATTATGAAAAAGTTACACTGGGCACTTATCACTTGAAAGGTAAAGCAAATATGTGGTGGAACTTTATCAAGAATATGATGCAAAAAGATAATATTGAATCCATTAATTGGGTTGATTTCAAGAAATTATTTTTCAGTATGTACCCTCCTCGTATTCTTCTTAGAAAAAGGTAGATTTCAATTTCCCATCTATCTCATGGTTCTGATAAGAAAAGAAGGCTAGAATTCAAATGAAACTTTTAAAATTTTCGATAAAAGAATATTAGATTTTATTTATGATCAAAGTGTGGAAGGACACATGGAGTAAATTTTCTTAAGGGGACTGATAAATGTTTTAAGTGTGGGAAAGAAGGTCATCGGGAATTTTACTGCTGAAATAATGGGAATAAACAAAAATATCTAAATAATGCACCTCTCATAAGTCAGTGTTACAAGTGTAATGAAAATGGGCATTATGCTAACCAATGCCCAAATTCAAGGGTTAATAATGTTGAATGATTTCACCAATATCTTAAGGAAAAAAGACAAAAGAAATTCACATGTGATCACTTTTGGTGATGTGGAATATGACAATGAAGTTATGGAATGATTGAGTTTTTATGTATTAGAATTTGAGAATATTGTTAAGGAATTACATTTTTGGTATTATTGAATAATGAAACGTCTATGTATTGGTTTGATGTAGTTTTTCCATAAGGATTTAAGAGCATATACTGAATGGTACTAGTAAACATGAATAGTGATTAAGGTAATAATTTGATGTTTTTGGAAAATACATGATTAAGGGAAGGATAACCATTAATATGAGCATGGTGATGAGATAATGATATTCATATAATAATATGATGGACATGAATAAGTAAATTAGAAAATAATTATTTCCTTAAAACTAATTAAGGATTGTTAAAAAGTTGTTTATGCTTTCATGGATGAAGTTTACATCTTTTAGGACTTAAGAACAAGGAAAAATGCATGTTTTCAATAAGGATGTATGGTAAATAGAATAAATGATTAAGGTATTAACATGTTTGTAATGTGACAACCAAGAACTTCCTTATGAGATATGGGAGATAAATGTTAAGATGATTTCATTCACCTCTTTCTAAAGTTTTAGATTTTTAGTTTTTTGGAAGGATTGTAAGGTTAGACATTTATGGATAGTATAAATTATACTCCTATTGAACATTGTTAGATTAATGTATTATCTCAACATAGGTGGACTTATGAATATTTGATAACCGGTGCTAATATTTTTGTTGAGGCAGATGGAATGACCTATCATTCTATTTATGGATCACATCATCTGCTTACACTTTAGGAATGAAAAATTCAACTTAATTTCTTTGAATAATATATGAAGTGGAAATTGTTCAATGCATGATCAATGGTGAGATTTTATTGAAATAAAGTAAGTATATCTTCTCATGAAAATTATTCAATATTAGGAAAAGGGATCATGATATAAAAGTGTTTCCTATTATCATTATTTTTTCTGATATTAATTGTCTCTTTCGCACTTATTTAGTTTATCGTTTTTTGATTTTTAAATTTCACTAGATCGTTAACTTTATTTTGATTAGTGATCTTTATCAATCTCTATGATTATTAATGTTTTTCCTCCATGCCCAATCCTCACTTATGTTCTCCCATGTAGATACCTAGTTATGAGTTACTTTGGGTAACTATTATTTTCTGACTATTCCTTTTTAAAAGGATGTTTTAGTTTTTACAATGTGGTTTTCTATCATTTTATAACCCCGATGAATTTTGAGGGCGAAATCCATTTTAATGGGGGTAAAATGTAACACCCTGAGATTTTATGAGGTAGATTCTTTTTAATCTCATTGAATTCTTGTGTTGTACGCTGCACCAAGATTAGATTTCTCTATACTCAACATAGTCTAAGCTTGGGGTATAAGAAACACTATTCTTGTCTTGTGTTACACACAATATTGAGTTATTTTGATCGAATCCATTTCATGAAAGAGCGATTTTAAGTGAACAACTAAATATTATTATGTTACCTTAGAACCTAGTCATTAAAATGGAAGGTATAAATAGTATTAAATTTTTTCTGAAAAACTATTTAAATCACTCTTGATAGATTTTATTAATGTAATATATATATATATATATATAATATTCAATGTAATGTTTAAAATTCATTTTATATGTTTTCTATACATGATATAAGAACAAATTCACTTTTTCAGATAAATGAGGTATTTTTAAAAAATATAGTTTTTTTCCTTTTGATGGTGCACCCATTTTAAATATAGTTTTTGAAACTTATATATATTCCATTTAAAAAAACATTTTCTTTGTAATAGGGAAATAAAATTTTACTTTGGATAAATTTTTGATATTTTTCTCATAACTTTAATGTTTTGATGAATAGTAAAAATACACTAAATTTTAATTGAAAATAGATTTTTTAACGAAATTATTTTTATGTTTTATTTATGGTATTGAATGGTTTTAATGTGTAAATATAATATATTTTTATCATTTAATATAATTTATGTCATTTTCATTAATTCTACATTGAATTCATATGTAAAAACATTTCAATCTTTTGCAATGTCTTAACTTTTAAAAACCCATTTTACATTCTGACAATGGGATTAATTTTAAATTAATTACTAAAAATTAAATGTTTTTAATTTTTGAAAATTAATTCCATATTTTGAATCAGTAGGTACAAATTATTTTAATATCATTATTTTATTTTTGGGCATTATGAATAACAGTTTCAGTAATTTTTATTAATATGGTAAACAGGTAAATCCCATAATTAAGGGTAAATATAATATTATAAAATTAAAATAACACTTGTTATAATATGATTGTATGAGTTATTTTGGACCTAAATCATCCTTGGGTCAAAATTATATCCATTGGAAGCCACATGGATGAAATTCGTACATTTAATATATATTATTTAAAGAAAAGTTAAATATGTATCACTCAAATTTTAATAACTAAACCTTTTTTATATAAGGTTATATAGAAAATCAATTTGATTATAAATAATTATTTGAAATATAAAATGTTTTTATTTAGCATGATAATTTATTATTAATTTTAAGTAAATATATAGTTAACTTGAAGACTTATACTTTGATGATGTACAAATTAATTAATTGATGAGAAATCAATAGAAAAATTATTATTAAAATGCTAATAACCATAAAAACAATCAAACACTTGACCAATTCTTATTTTTTGAGTATATATCAAACAAAAGCATCCAATTGTTGATTTATTGACCATTTTGATCCATATGAAAGAGATTGTGACACATAAATTGTTTTAATAAAAGTGATGTTAAAGTTGTCGCCTTCATAATTTAATAAGTATAACATTTTTAATATTGGATTTTACAAAAGATAAATTCAACTAAAAGTATTATTCTAAAATATAATATATTTATATTCATCTTAGTACTTTATTTTTAATTTTTACTCAATGAATAAGTATATTAAATAATTACACAAACCTGATGTAGTATTATTTTATTAATGGAAATATAAAATTAATGTTATTAAAAACATTAAAATAAAAATAATTTTAGTTAACAAATATTTCCAATTATTTTTATAGATGACCTAGACCCCATAGGGATATAATAAAATAATGGTTTTATGATAAAATATTATCTTGATATCTTTAAAAATCCATGAATTGAATAGTTTCAAAATTAACACTATTGTTGTTTTTTCAAAAAAATGTATTATTAAATTATTTAAAAATCATAAAAAAGTAAAAATATATAATAATTATTATATGGTGAAAAATTTTATAAATTAATTATTTATTATTTAATTTACATCAGATAATTAAATATTTTACCCGTTTAATATTGAAATAATTGTTATCCTAGTTAAAATGAAATAGAATAACAAAGTGTTAAATTAAAATCACAAGGTTTAAATTAACATAAAAACTTGTCCAAAATTTATTTTTTGATGATATTAAAACCTTATATCATCTCATATTTTAAACTATGTCATTTTGGAGGTTTTTTATGTGGTTTTAGTTTATAATAAATTAATAGTTTTGGATTTTCCAAATGTGCCCCCACCTCAATTATAAAAGGGCACCTCCTCCATCACAATTCCAATTCACCTTGAGCATTCATGATCGAAAATCCCCTAAAAATTTCCATTAAAACATCCTTATTCACATTCTATATGTTTTGGTCTTCTCAAAAGACAAAATCTAGTTCTTTTAAGAGGAGATATTGAGGGATCTCGTTGAAGAAGAGTTAATCTTACCAATCGATTATTTCAAATTATTTCTTCTTCTACTTACTCTTAATGAATTTTTTACATTATAAATTAGTGAATCCAGTATCACTTGTATACTATGATGTTATTAAGATTATTTAAAACCCATATTACACCTTTTACCCATCAAATGAAAAATGAAATCACCACGCATGCGTGCGAATAGCTTACCATCTCCACGCCAGGGTGTAATCTGTTTTTCACCACCACTTGACTTGGATGGGTATAATGATGGAAATAATAAAAATATATTATTATTATTACAAGGTATTTATTGTGAAAAAATATATATATCATCTAATTCCATACCATTTCATAATTAATGGAATGATATCATCGTTCATACGTACGTATGGCCTACCGTCTCCACGATGCAATACAAATTGTTCCACATGATATGCATTAAACCATGATTATATAAATGTAAAAAATAAAATAAATATGATATATATTATTCAAATATCATTTGGTAATGATATAACTATGACCTAATAAGGAGAACCATAACTTATTCGACAAAACATGCATGAAAAAATGAAACAGTTAATACCAGAATAACGAGTAATAATTAAATATTATTACCAAAAGGATGATAATATGATCATATATGATATCATAAAAATTACTATGATTATGGAATAAGACAATGAAATTTTCATTTCACTATACAGGAGTTTTGGATACATACAAAGGATAGTGGACCTAAGCTAATGGATAATTTTTCAATCTCATTATTATCTGAGATTGTATATTCGTAAGTATTTACTGGGGTAAATTTATCATCCACACCCATGTTTCCTAAATAAGTATTCCAAAATATTCTTTTTTACCTTATACGATTTTTTAAAGTCAATTTTACCCATTGGTTAATTTTTATTAAATGATATGAAATGAGTCTTTTGTCATTTTTGGTACAGGGTACTTTTTGAGTTTCATGAAAAAAGTATAAGAAGAATGTTTTTTAACTTATCCAGCATGAAAAAAAATTTACGCTTTCATAATGCCTTATTTACATGAATATTTCTATACAATATTTTATGTTTATTTTCAATTAAATTGTTTTCTTTTAAATATACATGTAATTTTAAAAAAGAAAACATTCTTGATGAAGAAATGATATTTTCCTTAAGAATTAATTTCAAGTGTTTTATAAAATTTATTTTCCACATAAGATGACATTATCTAAATAAGGTTATGTTTATATCCCCATTATTACTATGATTTTAATGTGTTTATTATGGAATGATATTTATTAAATCCATTTTTTTATATGTATTATGATGGAATGATGTTTAAGAACCCCATTTTATTCCTTAGGTTATCCTATGATGAATGATTTATGTTTTTGTGGCATACATATGTATGGTTTTCATTATGTGACTGGAGGGTCATATATCTCCCTCAAATTCATTGGGTAAAGATTTTATCTCATGAGAAAGATAATAATAGAATGAAAAAAAATTGTTTCAGTAATACAGGGTTAGAACATCAAGTAAATCTGGTTTAGTAATACAGGGCTGGAATGGCAAGTAAATATGGTTCAGTAATGGACTTTGTCTGCTACTATGGTGTTGGAAATGATCCTTGGACAATATGGAAATCATTTTATATGAGTATGTGTTTGCCACAATTCTATGTTTTATACCAATGATAATTTATGATGGTTCATGTTCCTTTTTGATATATGCCTTACGTACCACCAAGATTTATTTTAAAACTCAAGAATTTTATATAAACAAATTATGTTCATGTTTTTACACTATTATGTATATGTTTTTTTTTATGTTCTCCATGTTTACCCTTACTGAGCATTTGATCTCACCCTTTATATGTTTTCTTTTCCCTAAGCTATAAAGAATAGTTTTAGGTAGGAAAACTAAAGGGGAAAATATTTATTGGAGATGTTGAAGCTCTTTCATTATGTTAGAAGAATTCATTCCATGTTTTTAAATACACTAAACTAATATGGTCTTTGGGTGTCTATTTTTTGTAATGTATTAAGTTTTCTGAAAAAGTGATGTAATTTCCATGTATTTCATGCATGGGTAATTAGAAGATATTTTATATGTGTATATATTTATATACTTAATAGATATGATATAAAAATCATGTTTTACATTATAAAAGTAATTTAATATTTATCTAAGTAATATGATCAAGAATAAAGACAATTATACAGGAGTTTCGAATATGTACGTAGAGTATCAGACCTAAGGTAAGATAATTTTGTCTCACTTTTGATTTCTATGAGATATAAGTCATTTTCAACACCTATTTCTTATATGTGGTGTATGTACTACCCCTATTATATTTCATATCATGAATAAATTTATCTTAATTGTATTTAAATATTCATTTGAAGATATTGGGCATATTATTTAAATGTTCAAAGTGGTAAGAGATGCTTTGAATGTTTAAAGAATTAATCCTTTATCCATTTAAATATTCTTGATATTATCATATATATTTATTTATTTGTATATAAAGGATTATAAAAAACATTTTATGTTTATTTATAATTTCATTAAAATGTTTTCAAAAGGAATATTGGTAAGGTTTTATATTAGGGACTCTTTAACTAAAACATCGTTTTAAATGTTGTAAATATTTATTCTTATAAATACTTCTCATTAATGTCCAGGTTTTCAAAATGGTTTTAAGGATTTATTTATATAGAAATGAATGTTTTAAAATATTAATAACTTTCAAAAGATTCTAAGTGGTATGGGACAATTTTATTCAAAAATCTCTTTTTAAATGTCTTCTTTTATATGTGTGCAGATTTTGAATAAAATGATTTCAAAGAAAAATGAGTATTTGTCTCAAGATATTTTTAATGAATTGAATAGAGAATTTTCATCTATGTCAACATCCTTTGTTCGATATTATGCTTAATTTAGGTTGAACTCTCATAATATCATTTTCCATATATTATTGAATGGTTTATGATTAGTTTTATTGTGGATGTGCTATTTAGATATCATTCTTGGTTTATGATTGAAGTAATAATATTTTGTATACTAGTTTTTAATATTAAAGATTACATTGTTTATGTTTCACCATTTTCACATGAGGAATGTATTGGACTTAGTAAGTGATGGGAGGGGCCCACTACAGCCCCTCGATGCATCGATTCGTCTCAGGAGACATACTAGTTTGGGTTTTTACCCATTTATATATGTTCTTGGAATGAGGCCTTGACAGTGTGGTTATGATGTCTGAGATTATGCATTACCTCATTATGATATTAGTTATTGACATTACATGTGATTATTTGACTAGTAAAATATCCATGTGAATGTTTAAATGACATTATTTGATTTATTCTCACCATATTATGTTTAAAATGCATGTGTTTCATTTTTATATCTTCCCATAAAATTTTATGCTTATTTATGAAAGGTATTGGTGTATTGTTTACCTATACTAAGCATCTGAGCTCACCCCTTTATTTTGTTTTATTTTTCCAGGATTGCATGAAGTATTTTATGATTTATATACAGGGTTGTTCTAGAAGAATAATGGAGTTCTCAAACAATTATTTATGTTGTATATTATGTTTTGAATTGTATTGAAATGTTCATGTATATAATCTATTTTTCATGACTGCTAAACTGATCGTTCCTTAGGCATTTTATTCCTTGTAATAATACCAATGTATTAAAATAATTCACCAGATCCAGGCTTATGGGGTTGGGGCATTACACCAACCGTTCACTTTCCCTCTTCCTTCCAAAATTCTCAATTTTCACTAAAGCTTACCCCAAGATACAATCCAAAATAGGAGTAATCAAAACTGGGAAAAAGAGTATCTCTAAACAAGATCGATACATCTTTAGAAAAGTTGGGATCTTACAACTTTATTAATACAGCTAGTTTAAAGTTTCACTACCTTAAATTTCTTCATCAGTAATATAAAATAAAAATTATATTAATTCCACTATGTTAATTGTATTTTATAATGTTTATATATTGAATACTCTGATTTTTTATTTCACCGGTAATTCAAATAACTGATATATCTTTGAATTCATTGGTAATTCAAAAAATCGATCATCTTAATACTTTAAGATGATAAAAATTGTAAGTTTGTTTTAAAACTACAATTCACCCCCACCCCAACTTGTATTTTATTTTCCATCAAACCTTAGGACAATATAATGGTTACAATGACTCATTATTGATCAAACCATGTCTACAGAGGTATTATTTTAAATCTAAAACACACCATTCCACTGTAATGTTCCTAGAGGAATGAGTAGTGAACAAATTCTACAATATCTTGTATGATCAATGAATTACTAACTCTCGTATTCACTACTCTGATCTAATCAGATAAAATTAATACTTTTTCCCATTTTATTTTGTATTTATTTTTTATTACCTTTAATTTTTCAAACGTTTCAAAATTGTGTCTCATTATATGAACATAACCATACATACTACAATCATCAGCAAAAGTTATGAAGTAACTACACCCACCACTCACTTGAGTATGCATTGGTCCTTATACATCACTATATATAATATACAATACTCAATTAGCTCATAAAATTTTTAAAATAAATGTGATTTGATCATTTTTTCTTAATAAAAAAATTATGTATCAAAAAATTAATAATCAAAAGAATCCAAAAATCCATCTCTATAAATTATTTGTTTGAATTTATCATTTATATGTCCAAGGAAATGATTTAAATGATATGTAGTGTTAGAATCAACCTTAACCTTATTATTCTAAATGTTATAGATTTGATTTTACATATCTAAAATGTATAACCCATTCATAATATTACCAATGCAATAAAAAATTCATTCACATACCCATATTTTTAAAAAAAAGATATAAAAATAAAATTTATATTTATATTCAGAACATAGTAATATTTTTTTAATTATATAACTAATCCACTAGGTGGACTTAGATTATAAGTGTTGACCTCAAATGCAGAAAATATTTTCCCATTTTCAATACATAGATCTACTTCACACTTAATTAATACTCTTATTTCTAACATTGAATTTATCAGCACAAATTTGTGATGAACACCCAGTATCCAATACCCATGAATTAGAATTAGAGAAACTGATTTCTATAACATTCACATCTATATGATCAGAATGATTCTCTTTGAGAGAACTTCTCAACCTTATATACAAATTTAAAATTATCTTAGAGTTCATACTTATAAGATACCTGAAAATGATAATCATGTTGCATGTTATATTCTTCAACAAATACATATCTATGGGTGAGTATCATATTTTATATATTTTTATTTACGACTTCTAATAAAAATACTCCCACAAAAATGATGACCTGATACATCATTACCAATATTGGGATAGGAACTATATTTTACTAAGTTTTAATTCCACTTTAGTTTTCATCTCAAGACATAGCTATTTAGGTACAACATTTAGCTAATAATATAATATATGACTCTTTGATAGCTAAGTAGACAACCTTTTTCCAAGATCAATAGACAAACTCAGTTATATTCCCCTTACATCTTGTCTTATAGTGTTTCTCATCTATGTGTAACCCAAAGCTCATATGGGGATTTTGTTACCTAAATCTTAGTTATCTATTTCCATTATTCCTTACAAATGAAAATCCGTGGGCTCAAATTTGTATCATGAAACTACCTAGTTGTATAATCAAGGTATTGAATAGTGTTTTCTTTGGAATGAACCCCACACTTAGTTATCTGAGGGATTTTCTTAGACCCCTAATTTTAATATACATCAAAATCATATTGAATTCATAACTATTGAATCATGTGAAATCATTATTATCTTAGGTTTTTATTCCTATATGTATGAAAAGTATGGAAATTTATAAGACTTAACTTTTCATATAAATTAAATCATACATAATATTCTTATTATATAAACAATTTATATTTAAGAATATTTAAAAAAAATTATATAAATAAATTTATTTATTTATTTATTTATCTAACATGAGGAATAAATATGAAGTTATCATATCTTATTTAGGAATAAAAAATTTCATTTATAACTCCTAGTAATTATCTTTTTTGAAAAATTTATAAATTATCATCATTTTTTCCCAAAATATTAAACTTTTCATATTTTAGCTTATATAATATTTTACGATAGATAATAGAGTCATCTATCATAATATTTGATCACATAAAAGAATATTATAAGCAAAATTATTGAGTGCTTGTCATATTTTACGAAATGCACTATCGTATAGTGTGGTGAAGTGAATCCTATTCAGGGATATCACATATAACATCATTACAATTTGAAACTTTTTTCCAAAACTTGGATCATTACCCAAATCCTATGATGACTACTACCATAAATTACAAAAAAATGTAAAACCACAAGTTTTGATGAATCATACACTTTAATACATCCAATTTAATCCAACTACTAATAAAAAAACATAAATCACACATTATGATATCGTATATCATAAACAACGATAGAGCAGTCAAACAACTAACACTTAACTCCATCATATCATACCTTATGATTTCACCTTAATCACATTATGATACAAATGTTATTTATAAAATACATATCAAAACATATTGATTCAATGATTAATGAGGCTCTAATACCAATGACTGGTTTTATAGAAACATGTCATGATTATAACAGTAGATGAAACCCAATAAATGGTTGGATCCATAAACATAAAATAAACATATAAATTAAGAACATAAAATATATAGGCATAATTCAAGTCCAGTATGACCCATTTTAATAGAATATGTTTGATGAAGATCCTTGAGAAACAGGACTTGGGATTTTTCTTCCACTGATCATACACTGGACACTAGAATCCTCATATTCTATGTGAAGACCTATCAAAATCCAATGGTGTTCTAGCACCTTATCCTAGAATAAAAATGGAAAACAATATGAATGAGAGATTCATCTTGGATTGGATAATGACCACACGCCAATAGGATTTTATAATCCTTTATATAGTCTCAATTCATTTAATTAAGGATTTGAATGTTAGTTGCATGTGTTTGGAAGCCAACATATGTTACCCGTTATGTATGACCATTGAATTATTAAAATAATTTGAAATTTTTATGATTATAATATATTTATCATGCTAAGTTTGAATCAACTCTTTCATTCATAATCAATAAAAACCCATTTGGAAGATTTTCCATTAGCGATTCACATGATATCTCATATCATAAACCGGATTGTAAAATATGATATATTCATTATATTACTTCGAATTCCATTAACAATATGTCCAGATCATATATTATGATATGAATCATATTTATAACCTAGTTTATTATAAGGATGAATCGTATTAATTGGAATAATATAGCATATGAGAGAATAAAAATAAATATTTGAGAATCAAGAGGGAGTAAACACATAAAATGATTGAAAAATATGAATATATAAACACCAATAGAGAAGAATTTAAGAATTGAAACTTAAAACCATTTTATTATATTGAAGGAATTTACAAGAGATGTTCTTAACTAGGTTATAATGTTACCAAATTTCTTATTATTCTTTTTGATTAGTTTTAAAATTCAAGAGAGATAAGGTACACTGAACAATAAGGAAAATTTTAAAGTTCACTTATGGATGGAGTTCCCAATTAATATCATATAGAAAATAAACTAGTTTGAGACAATTAATAATGCTATAAAATGAAAGAAATCTATTTTTGGAAGATGGTGATGGACACTATAAATAATGAGATTTTCATAATTGGTATTTTCTAAATAATAAAATATCTGGGGATGAAAAGAAATATGTCTTGAGTATGTAAACCCAATCATCTCCCTCTCATTAAATAATTGAATACAAATGATTCCTTTCCTAAATACTTCTTTGAATTATGATTATTAAATAAATGAAAATTAATATATATTATGCTTCTTTTTTATCCACATATGTATATAAATCTAATTGTTCATTGTGTCTATATTTTTATTATATTTCAAATGGGGTAAGCAAAAGGTGTATTTAATTTAAGTTTAATGGAACAAGGGGTGTATAAATGACTAAAAAAGTGGGATTATAGTGAGTTTAAATAATATATTATTAGGTTTTGATTGGTTCATATCATATATCTTAATTTTCCACAAGTTGTATTATGTGAATGTATAGGATACGACCATAAAGCAAAAAAATTCATTAAGGTGTTAATAGGTAGTTCCAAAGGGATTTGAAATATTTATGAAATTTTCAAACAAAAATATAATAAGGGGTTAAGGAAAATGTGGATTTTAGCGGTTAAAGGTCTGTTGGGACTCCCAAGAAAGTTGTACGGACTAAGAGGAGGTGAATTAGTTTTTCATGACCCAACCTTCTGGGACCCTGCCTAGTGTGACACCCCAAGCCTGCACCCAATAGGACAGGGGTCAGTGATAAACACCTATTAGGAAAAACACTGAAATGAGAGGTCTTAACCTAAGTATTTGTATTCACACATGCAACTATCTTCATGAAGCATTGTAGAGATGTAGTAAATACAGAAACATATAGAATGTGAATCTTGCATGAAATATCCACTGGGAAATGAATCAAAGTGCATCTAAGTTAATATAAAGATATAAAGGGGGAAAATACATGTCCAATCAAAAATGATGTCACAACCTGAAAAAAACTACAAAAAGGTAAAACTGGAGAGATTTCGACGCACAATCCCCAATGTTAACCACTTAATGCGACCATCGCCTCCAATTACCTCTATGATCCTTTGATATTGGGTCAATCAAAGTCACCATCGATCTACTGGTCACCTGAATAAGACACAACACATGCTGTAAAAGACCATGCAAAGGTGATTATATACATACCCAGTTGAATTCCCCAAAAACCAAGAGGAAAGAAATAGAAAAAATCAAAAATCCGTTCAACCCATAAGCATGAAGTTAACGGAAACTCAAAATCAGATTTTCTCAAAAAGAACACAAGAGAATAGAGAAAGGAAATATTTATCTTCAAATTCAACTAAGAACGATGAGTTGTCCTGTAGATCCCAAGTCCCATTTTCAATTCCCATTACCATGCGTAACCTCATAAGAATCGGAGGGGAGATCTCACACCTCGCCACTACGCTCCACGGTTGAGGAAGAAACTATCTATAGTGGAAGACCCATTCACCATCAGAACTCAAAAAAAGTGGAATAATTCTTTGTTGATGAACTACATGTTTGCTCTATAGTATGAGGGGGGGTACCGAATCTACTTGTATAAAGAGTATGGAGGTCCATTTCCCTAGTTCATCATGGGAGTACTAACCCCGACATCTCTCTGATGATAAACTAGATCTCTGTCATCGGCCAAAAGTTTCTAGAAGAAGAATTACTCTCGTAACACCTTGTATCATATCTATGATTCCATAACAAAGGATATCATCAAATCCTATTTAGAAAACCACTCAGGGTAGGATATTCATAGGCCAAAATCTGAGTACTAGAAAATAAAATGAATAAGGTGTAAGTTTCTAGGAAAAGTACATGACATGTATATAGGTTCACATGGAGTGAACCCTTCTAGACACCCAGGCATATCCTTCCATAGACACTAATTTTCCATCCATAGGGATATACAAAACATGTACACAAAGTCCACAACATGTCTTGGAATCCTGGGTATGCTTGTGTCCTCCAACACATACTCGTGTACTCTGGATCATGACCGTGTACTTTGTTCATGCTCATGTACTCTGACCTATGTCGTGTACTCTGGTTGTGCCCATGTACCTGACTATTCCTATATCCATGTACCCTGAGGTATATGTCAGGTCACCAGTAATAGATCACACAATGTGTGAAATGTCACATGGCATGTGATATTTATCTTTGCGTATAAACCCTAGCCACTGTAAAATGAGACCACACAATATGTGTTCCTCCAAACTACATGTCATGTAATTCATATATTTCTATAATATTGTAGTCTTCAAATGAACATCCAAACCTATCATTTAGTGAAAACCCACATCATAAAAATATTAATAAAACTTCCCCTTAAAAAGAGGGAAAGCGAAGTATGAAGGTCAACACAAAACTAGGGTTCCAAATATGATAACAACAGTGGGATGTGAAAATATGGACATTGAAGTAAAAAACTAACACCCAAGGAAAAATAGAGTGATAGAGAACATTTTCATAAGAAATTTAACAACCAAAAAACCATAAATAAATGAGGGGTTAAACGAACATCAAATCATTGGAATTGAAAGTTATAGGAAAACATTTTTTGTCTTATGATCCTTTACTAAAATTTAAGGTATTCCATTACCATCTAGACTAAAAACATAAGTAAATATACTTACTTGACATGTTAAATTTCATCATTTAAATCAATTTCCACCACAATCTCGTTTGTTTCTCTAAATGATGAGTATTCAAGATGAAATTTTTTTTATTCCTGAAGCAAAAAAATCAACTTCTAATGGATCAAAAAAGTATATCACAATATTCCTCCTATCATTAGGCATTAAACAAAACCAAAAATAGATAGCATAAGATAATTACTAAAATGAATAAACCATGAAATAATACATTTAACTCAAAAAAATTATAATAACAACAAAGGTTCCACTTATATTATTTCAATAAATAACTCTACATCCCAAATTACCTCAATAACTTCAACATTATGAATGTTTTAACATAAAAGGCTATGATATAACCTTCAACATACATCTTCTAAAAAATTAATTGTATTCATCACAAATAATCATTCATGTTAAATAACTAGTTAAACCTAAGGGTTATATATACCTAAACCCCATAGAACACCTCCCAAATATCATTAATCTCCATGATAAATCACTATATAATATTTTAATGTAGTAAACTTCACCAAAATATCATGAATCAAATTTAGATACTAACATGAATGGTAATCCTTATCTTAACCATAAATATCTTTGAAAATATCACTTTGTCAATGAATCACTTTTTATCCCTCAAGATTATCCATATCCCACTATCCAGTAGTCCAAAATTAACTTATCAAAAAATCATATACCAACCCTAAAGGATATTTAAACCACTGTAGAGTATAAAAATCCTATCACTTAAAACATTAAAGGGGGGTGTTGATTACCTTGAACTTACAATCAACCTTAAGCTTGTAAACCTATTATGCAATCCATAATATTTAAGTTAACCACACATGATAACATATATGCTTCCAAAATTAACATAATCCTTATTCCTTCAATAAGTTCATAACTATTGAATATTTTTCATAAATCCAAAAATGCAAAAAAAAATCATCAAAGTTGACCTAAATCACTTTTTATCAAATCACAAACCAATTTCATGGTTAAAAATACTATCAATGTCAATCATATCTTTATCCAAATTAAACATTATTAACTCAATAATTGTAACATACTATGGTTTATACTTTCCCTTAATCATGTGTTCTCTAAAAATATCACCTTACCACTAAATCACTTTTCTTGGTTATTAGTGCCATTTAAAATATGCTTTCAAATCCTTTAATAAAATCTATTACAAAATAATACTTAGATGTTTCATACTTTTTATAACTATAATATTGTTAGTATAACACTTATAAATCATAATTCTTGAACCCAAATATATACACTTCAATCATTCCAATTCCTTTATAAACCATTATCTAGGCTTCATAATATTATTACCAAATACTTATTTCCTATAATATGTAATATGAAACAAGTATTAAGATTCATCAACCTCAAATTAATCATGGTTCTTACTTTAAATATAATAAATACTATTAAAATAACCCATACCTTTCATATGTCATTTGTAGTCTCTTTATCATCATCGGTAAAATCATTACTCATACAACCTTGTTGATTCTTTTCTCAAGATTTCCCCCTAGGACATTGATTTTCATAATGCTCATACTTTCCACATTTAAAACATTCAACCATTAAGTATACCATAGGTTGACCATTGTTTCAATCCATTATGTTAACCAAACTTTTTATTTTTTTACTTAACAATTAATTTATTTGTGTCCTTTTCTGCACTCAAAACACCTTCTCATTCCTATGAGACATTCAATTGAGTTATTCTTCCCACATTATAGATAGGTTGAAAGTAGAATATTCTTTCCTCTATGGCCTTTATGAAATTCTATATTTATCTTATTAGGTGTGTGATGAAAATCACAGAAGTTAATATTTTTAGTCATATAACATGATAGTTGATTAGGCATAATCACAAAGTTTCTCATTCCATCTCTTGTTTCATTTGGTTGATCATGAGGACAATCTTTCCATTGTCCATCAGCATTAACATGAATCTTTATGGTTCCATGCATTAACTAAAACCAAAAAGCATAGTGTGAGAAACAATAGTAATAATGAGGAATCATGAAAATAATTTATAGGGTGTTTAAATCAATAAACCTCCTTTGAAATCTATAAAACTTTAGATTTAACCTAGGTAATACATGATAACTTTCAAAACTTTATGATGTTATCCTATACTTAGAGTTATCCCTAAGGTTTTCACTAAATTTTTCTCATCCTAATTTATAAAATTTATCTAAACTCCGCTCTGGTACCAATTATAGTGACTCAAACATTTCATAAATAGATATCACACCTAAAGAGATGAATATTAATTGCATAACATTTTGATCCATTCCATAATCGTACAGGTTTAGTATCTTTAGAAACTCGTACACATGAATAGTTGGCCCATAAATGAACTATATCATCTCCCACTTAGTTCATCGTAACTAGCACCCTTATTATATACATCATACTTAATACCATTATTTATAACCAGATAAAATGGGAACATCATTGTAATAGTGGGTGTCCTAGACCCAAAATTTAATAGTACTTTGGATTATTGTACCATGTGTACACTGAGTTGTGCATGATGTTTACTTACCATTTTAGAGTATAAATTTATGAATCCAATATTAAATGGTAATTTCTATTGATTAGTAGTCATATAAAAAGGTTATAGAATATCTCAAGCTATAATGAGAACCTCGAGATACTATGACATTAATTTTAAAAATATGTCATATGATCTAGATACATCATATTGACTGGAAAAAGATTATGTTTGACTATCAGATTTTTGGGGATTATAATCATCGAGACTTCTTCTCATGATGTTTTCACTTGGTGATCTCTAATAGTTGAGATCATGATGACATATCCACCAACAGGAACCCCACATGTTTTGGTTTTCATTGGATTTTCCTATCTACATACATATATATCGGTCTCCTCACTTGAGATCATTATCAATGTCATCCATTTGATCGGGTACTTTGATGCAAGGAAAACCCCATGATAATTAAATTGTGGCTAGGTAGAATGTGTTGGGTGCATCATTGGTGCTATTTCATTGGTTGATGGTCGAGATAGGATTTGTCACTTCTGAGTTTAGGAATAAATATCTCAGGCCTGGTTAATCAGGATGGTAGTAACTTTATAAATCCTTGGAAATAGTAGAAGAAGGTAATCTCATCCAGTGAGATCAACTAATAATAAATCAAGAAATTTCAATAACACAAGTGTGCATCCTACTTTATGATATATTGAGTGACAAAGAGATTATATTACACATTTCATGTTCGTAGGTTGTTTCTCATTGGTATGACTACTCCTAATCTCCATAGGGGACTTGATTGATTTCTAGACTCTATTCATGTTCTATGAATACTATTCATTGTCATCAAGATTAGGGCCTATAGGGTCACACATAATTGAACATTAGAGAATCTTACCAATTCTAGTAAATACAAATATAGAACATAGTGAGCTCCAACACAGGGTTTACTTGTTGTCCAAGATTTATTGATCACCGATAAATAAATAAATTCCTTATTATTCAAGTACAGAATAATTGGGTTGAATTTATTTATTAAAAGTTTTTCAGAAAATACAAGGAATAACATTATATGAAAGATTATTATTTTAATATTCCATGTTCGTTTAATATTATCGGGAGTTATAAGTTGAGTTAATGAATCGGGTTTATCACGTAATATATTTAATATATATTATAAATATGTGAAAAATATAAATAAAATTTACAGAATAGTTAGTTCATCATAATTAATTATAAATATCACTTATTTAGTGGATTATTAATGCACGGGAGTTGGGGAACCCTAAGTGGGTATTTCAAACTTCCACTATATAAGTGTAGCGAATCTCGTTTCAACAAATTGTTCATGACTTTAGAATTGAGATCTTATCTCTCCTACTAAATCCTAGAGAGAGAATCTCTCAGTCTGAGTGAATGATCCATGTTCCCCATAATAGACCAAAGGCTGGTGATTGTTGTGATTTTCACTGCATCATAGAGATCATCAGAGCTCTGCAATACCACCCAAAATCTGACATACAATGCATGCATACATTCGAGAAGCATGTGTGGATGACCTAGAGGGGTTCGACATCAGATCCTTCGAGAAACGATCACCAAAACCTTACAATAAATGTGCATTCTTTGAATTGGAATGAGGTTCCCATTCTTTTATTTTTATGTTCTCTGATAAATCATGTGAGATCATTGAACCTCTATCATGGCTCAGATCTCTATAGATGAATAGTTGCTTCCTTTTCAGTGATAGAAAATTTAAATCTCTATCCCACTGGCTCCCACTAAGCGCCCCAGTACCAACAATTGGTATTATAGTAATTTCTTTATTTTTCTAAGTCAATACAATTAAATTATCTTTAAATTTAAGTACAGGGTATTAAATTGGTCCTAATGGAGTCGACCGTGCTTTAATCCAATCTTAGACGGCTAATTTATAGTCATCTGAAGAAAAATTAATAGATCAATTTTTTTTTAATATTAAAATTTTGGAATTTAAATTTGAAAAACTTATATAAATATAACAATAGATTTTATATATTACCTGAATTAACCAGTGATATTTTCAGTTATCCCTCAAATTCAGATAGGTTCTGGCTGGACACCGATTGTCAGAACTGTATTTCTGGGAAATCAAATTTTCCACTGGAAAACAATCAAAATATTTATTTTTCGTATTTTCAACTTGATTTTTTTAGAGGTTTTGGAATTTCTATTGAGGGGATGACTTTGAAAATAAAAATATATTTGTCCAGCAGCAAGTCAACCAATAATATAAGAATCTTTTAAATGGGATGGAAAGTAGGTGGCAGACCTACATAATTTTTTTATTTTAAATTAAAAAAAATGGGGCCATCGTCTTTTGGAAGAATTTTCTCCTTAGTGGGACCCTTCTCCTTCGCTGCCCTCCTCTATCGAGGTTTTTTCCTTCTCCAGCATCGATCGTTCTCCCACCTGTTCACCGGCGTTCTATAGCAGCACCACCCGAGGTGGTCTTCCCTCCCACACATGAGCCAACTATGAATCTGACACGCTGTTGGCCTTCTACCTCGCTTGGACTGAGAGAGAGCTGCCTCCCTCCTCCGCAGGCTACACCGGATGTTCGAGGTGACCCACGGCAGCTTCCCTCCATTATGGCTCCTCCCCCAAGTGGCTGGACCCACCACCTGGTCTGAATGAGGGTCGCCATCATCCAGATCTTTCCCCTGAGACTGTCGTCACACCGCCTCCCCACTGGTTGGTCACCCTCTGTTTCCCGCTCCTCATGCACAACGTTACTAAGTTATCGTTGTTGGGTGCAAACCCAATCCCACATCGATTCCCACAAAAGGATTATGACTCACATATAATCTTGGATGGGGAATTCCTCCTATCACCCATGGGTTTTAGGATGGAACCCCAGAAGGGCCTATGTGTTGGGCCCAAAAGAAGCTAGGGCTGAAGAAAATCGATCTACAAAAATTGCTATCAGAGGGATGGTGCAACCCAGATGTGATGTAGGGTATTTCCCAAAAAACCAATTTGAAAACAATAGAAGCTGCTCGTTTGAAGCATGTGAATCCATGGTGCCTTGTGTCAAAAGTCTTGCTGATAATTGACGGTCAGGCGTCGAGTCCCGGTGATGAGAAAACGGTGGTGCAAGATTGTTGGATCTGATGGATTATTGTTGAAGGGGAGGCCTATGTGGTCTTTGGTTTGAGGGGAGGATTGTTGGGTGCAAACCCAATCCCACATCGATTCCCGCAAAAGGATGATGACTCACATATAACCTTGGATGGGAAATTCCTCCTATCACCCATGGGTTTTAGGATGGAACCCCAGAAGGGCCTATGTGTTGGGCCCAAAAGAAGCTAGGGCTGGAGAAAGTCGATCTGCAACAATCGCTTCCCTCAACTTCTCCACTGTGGCTACCTCGTTGGCCCTCCATAGTCAGACCATATGCAGGACGACCCTCTCTAGTCGTCCGCTACCCATATCAGGGTCGGACTGTGCCGCCACAGTAGAGAACCCCACAACCAACCACACTTTATCGTGCCCCCATGGATCCTCTGTCTATGTCGTCGCCCGCTGTCATCCATGCTTCCCCTGCAATAGCCATCTGCTGAGTTCCGAAGTAACTTGCTGGAGACTTAGGCATGAGGTAAACCCCTATCAAGGCCTCAACCGGTTCGGTTGGACCCGATCAGGCCCACAATGTGTTAGGGCAGGTCTACCCAGCCCAGAAC
Source organism: Viscum album (assembly GCA_963277665.1). Lineage (NCBI taxonomy): Eukaryota > Viridiplantae > Streptophyta > Magnoliopsida > Santalales > Viscaceae > Viscum > Viscum album. Next base: position 1,466,327,967 of record OY728123.1, read on the forward strand.
GGGTCTGTGCGGAACTTCCTTTCCCAAAACAGCCTTGAACGGGCTTTCTGTGGTCCAAAATGGGCCTACGCCATCTCGGCCCGACCCGTGCTGGTCCTATCCAGGGTTTGGATGTCCGAATTAAATTAACCTCATCAAAAACTAATTTAATTTTAGGTTTAAGTTAAATTAATTAAAAGTTAATTTTTCTTTTACAAATATAATATTTTAATATTCTAAAGAGAATTTAATTTAATTTTTAGTATTAAAATTTAATTAATTTTTGGACCAAATAAAAATAAATTATTTGAATAAATAATTTTAATTTAACAATTCATTTAATTTATTTGAATTTCCCTTGTAATTTGAATTTAAACAATTTAATTTTTAATTACAAGATGAATGATCTTGAGCACAAACCTGCCAATGTATGTTTAGAATTTTATTTATTTAATTAATTAATTTAATTGTGTGTGATTCATGTAATTGATTAAAAGAAGATCTATGAACTATCATTTTTTATCATTTAATATTTATAAGGGTCTGTGTGTCCACAAGTTAGGTTTTATTGGGTATTACACATTGCCAAGACCCCATCGCCTATGTGTGAGTTTTTATATATTAAGATAAATGCATGGTAAGATGTATATCATCTTGAGATGAGGTGGTATTCTAGATGAGATGAAAGAACATAGATCTGGGGTACGAGCTGCAATATGAGTCAAGACCCAACTCAGGTATTATACCCCTAGGACATGGTTTGACTATTAATTTTAAATGGATCAACCAATAATAGATTCTCAAGATCAGTCACATGGTATATTTAAATTATACATTGATTATTATTTTATTTAATTTGCATGTTTATGTAGTCACATAAAATAATAAAAATATAAAATGCATAGATTGAATTAATTTATGAAGTGATGAGTGTTTTTTTATTTATTACATAGTCAGTTGTGAGTGTGGCACTTGAGATGCAGCCTAGTTGGTGAGGTATCACTAAGTGCATCCACGAGACGCAAGTTCAAAACTAGGTGGAGGCATAATTTCGGGGGATACAGTAGTACTTACTGCAGCAATACTATAGCAGTTACTGTAGCAGTCACTATAGCAGTCATTGTGGTAGTCACTATGGCAGTCACTCTAGCAGTCACTCTGGAAGTCACCCAAGGCCTTCGGGTCGGTAAGGCTTTCAGGCCACCTCATGGCCTTCCTGCCACCTCAAGGCCCTCAGGGACACCTGATTTGCTGTTACAGAGATAGATTCTACAAGGAAACACTCCAGAGGAGGAAAGAGAGTGGCACATCCACTAGAGCAGGTCTAAATGGACTTTGGAAGAATGAGAGGGTATGGCATTTGTCATCGGTACCGTGCCTGTGTACCCCTATACATGGACATGATTGCCGAACAGTCATGAAAAGGTGGAGATCTTATCACAATGCAGATGTTGGGGAGGATCAATTTCAAGTAGTCATAGTCTGTATGATTTCCTTAAGACCTACGGGTCATGTAATGTCTCTAATCCTATGGGCAATGTAATTCCTAAGCCTACGGGCCTTGTAAGGGTTCCCCCGCATCCCTTGAAAGTGGGGTTATCAGAAAATCAATAAAAAAGAAGGCCTACGGGACATTCAATCAGTTTTGAGTGTGATCACAAATAATTTTCATCTCAATATATAAAATGATTTCTTACATAGATAAATAATTAAAAAACTGTCACATAAATATTAAGTTGTCAAATGTCTCTTATCATTTGAATTTGAACAAAACCGAGTGTTCGAGGTGCTTGTTAGCTAATGTTGAGGGTGTATCTTACTACTGGGGATTTCTTATTAGAGTGGTGGGTTAACTTAACTGAGTTTGACAGCAACGAATTAGCCAAATCTAGCTTACTAAAACTTTAGAGGCAAGTATTGAATAAAACAAGTTTTTGATTTTAGAATCTGATACTTCACTCAACATATCAAGGAGTCGTGAGTTAATGTAGTCAGTATTCAAAGGTCTACCTTGAGCTCTCTATGTAATGGCATAGCCAAATCTTGTAGAATATGAGGGGAGGTTCAAAGATCCTTTCCACCAAAATACTCAAGTGATTGAGTGTTTTGATTCTAGTACACAGGGTTCCAAGAATTTGATAAAATAGTGGAAGACATTTAATGATTTAATTAATTAATAAATTTTTCCTAAATTGGTAATCAATATAAAAGTACTCATCTTCTAGTTTTATGTTTGTATAAAATATAAAGAAAATACAACAAGTACACTGTGATAATTTTGGACAAACTAAATGTCCTTTCTCGCACAAATTTCCAAAGGTGTAGTATAAGCGCTTGTGCACAATACTATGATATCATAAATTTAAGGTGTTGGTGTCCTAAATACCTATTAATACACCTATGAAAGTTAGGGTTTTTAAAATGATAATAGGAAACTCATGTATATATCATATGATGGTTATTTCCTTATATTATCATCAATGTCTGAGAACATGGATGATTAAACATGTTGTCTCATCTCTGAAAAGATTGCAAGGAGAAAGAGAAGTGTTGATATGAATAGGTGATAATTACACTGGATATGTGTAAATTGAAAGAAGAATTATTCTATTTCAATGAATCCCTATCTCGTATTAATTTCATCATATACTCCAGTCTAGTTATAGATTAAAAACGAATAGTAAGGATAAATTGCATCATTACCTTTTCAATATGGTTCTCCAAGAAATAAGAACATTAAAGAATGATCAATATTTAATTCTTATGGTGAAAAAGTTGAAAGAAAAAGGTAAAAGTACAATGTCAAGAGTAACGGAAAAGGCACCTTCACAACATCCTTCAAAGAGATAGGTAATGAATAGAAGGTTAATTGCTTCATATATCATGAAGTAAATCTATAGAATTTTAATCGCAATGAACTAAATTAAAGAAGAAAGTAATCGCTTCTCCAGGTATATTCATTGATTATAAGTATTGTATCTAATATAATTATTTGGTATTAAATACAATATGTTTTTAAAATGTGTGTTTGAATACAGTAAACAAGTAAGTATAGAAACATTACTAGAAGTAAGGTGTGTTCTCCAAGTGGCTAAGAAAGGGTAGTGTTTAAGTTAGCGATGAGAAGTACATGACTCCTATATTCCCAAGAGAATGATTCTAGTATAAATTTTATTGATTATCACCAAAACATTTATCTCACATGTTCAATGAACACAAGGATACATCATTCTGGTTTAGGAATGAATTTTTTTTTGTAGTGTTCAATGCTCAACAAAAGGTTCGGTGATACATGAATCATAGGCAATAAGTGATGAATATAAAATGTAAGACTTATATACCTAGTTGCGGAAATAAAATACTCTACCATGAAAAACAAAATTTGGATGTGAAGGATATACCTAGTATGGTATTTATACTCAATGGATATAAATACCTTAGGTGTTATCGGTCTATATACTTGTTTGGTTTGGGTAAAGAAACCTTTAGAAATAAAGGTATTCCACAAAGCTTTTGGAATTAGTTAAAAAAGAGATCATAAACTATTAAAAGGGTAAGATAGTGGTAAATATACTTCATAAGATTCATTTAAATGATTATGTAATGAGAGAGTGAAGTGTGGTATATGCATTGTCAGAAGATATGACATGCTTCGGGCTGTTCTACTGAAGAATATATTGACCAAGAATTCATTGATCGTTATAATGAAGAGTGGAGTAATTCTTAAATGTGAATTACCTTATCCACATCATGGATATGATGCCAATAAGTATGATCGATGATGAGTATTACATGTTAACATTTATCAATAAAATATAGCATGGAAAAATTCCTAAATGCACATATTATACATCAGAATAATGATGTAAGTAAAAGGAGAATCAATGTTAATACTTATGCATTATAGATACTTCCATTTTCAAGACATGCATCACAAATAATGATGTTATTCCATAATGATATTTCAACTATAATGAAAAATAGATATCATATGAGCTATAGTATGATGGAAATTCATTATGTTATAAGAACTTGTGTTTAGATTCAAAATGGTTGTTAAGGATATAAACAAGCATGCATCAAGAAAAACACAATTTGAATCTAAATTAATTATCCTAAAAGTTTCTTATGATATTATAGAAATATCTATGATAGAGACATATAGTAAAGTTATATACAATATTTCTATATAAGGGTACACATATCTATTTGAGATAGTGAGAGTCCTATTGACTTGGGTTTAGTCAATTCTATAGGTGCACAAGTAGTTGGCATAGGAAAGACTTCCACAAGAGACATGGAAGAGGAATGTTACAAAGACACATACTATGTAGGAAGGATAAAACTATGGTTATGATTTTTTATTCACTATATATTGTGAAAATGTATTCATTATGAATAATTATTCCTATAAGAAAGAAGTATATCAAATTAAGATAAGTTTGAAAAGATCAATTAAAATTCAATAAATGGATTCCATGTATCAAAGTAAAGGGGGATTATATTTTTGAATTCTATCATGCATATTCAAGTGGAACTACACAAGGATGGTACAAGCGTCATACCAATAAGGCTCAATTAGTAATACCAATTTGGTATGCCTAAATCCATTAGAATATTACTTGTCAAATCTTGTTACTATGGTCGTATTATTGAACATTGGATGTCAAGACCACCAATCACAGAAGGTTTGTATAAAATGAAACCATAATGGGTTAGTGACATCACAAAATACCAGTAGGGGTGAAAGTTACTGAAATCTAGTTTAAGATTAAAGAAAGCAATAAGTTCATAGAATATTAATTTAGAATGAATCTTTTTCATGTTTCTACCAGAGATTATTAGGATCATCATTGTTTTACAAGTATAATATGTATGGTAACATATGTAAAATATCTATTGGTATTATAGTTAGTTAAGACCCTAATGAATGTAATTCTCTGGTGATTGACATAAAGTAGAAACCTAAGTTATATGGTACATGATCTACTGAGGTAGGTCTAATTTTTTCTTAGAACTAGTAAACTGTAAATATACGGACATGGTATTAAAAAAATAAAAGTTGAAACAAATCAAGAAAGGACTGTTACCAGTGTCAAATGGTATATATATCTCCAAGAATACATGTATAGGCATTGGAGGATATTAAAGTTGTGAGTTGAAATTCCATATTCTTCAGCGATGGATCAATCACATATGCCATGATATGTAAAAAATATGATGTTTCTAGAATATACTTTATAGTAGGAAAATATTAGTTATATCTAGGAGAAATACAAGGGAAGAAGTTAGAACTATCCAATAGTACTAGAGAGAGCACAAAGGAAGTATATGTCGTATGTGGAGAATAATGGATACTAGTTTTGAGGGGAAGCAAACTATATTCCTTGGATCAATATGATCTCAATCACACTCAGGATAAGGTGATGAGTGAGACAAGATCATACAATCCAATGGTATCCATACCTACAAATACCAAGTACGTTTCATCTTCTGTAAGAATTAGTTATTAAACAAAATGAATTGTTACAGTTCTTAGAATTGTAGTTAGTATGTAAATTTTTATCATTATGATATGCTTATTACTAGTACTAGCCACGATGCTAAGTTTTGATAGTGGAAAAAAGGGATATACTCAGGGATGTCATCTCTTGATAATTTTTACTCAAGGAGGTGAAGTCACACTTAACAGAATTTCCAAGCAGCAAAAACATGGTAGACCCAGCAACTAAAGTTGTGACTCAGTAGAAACATGATCTTAATGACGTGACAGCTAACAAGGATAGTTATCAAGATTGCTATAATGCAAGTGGGAGTGTTGTAATAGTGGGTTCCCTAGACCCAACTTGAATAGTACTTTGAATTACCATACCATGTATACAGTGAGTTATGTATGATGTTTACTTACCATTTTAGTGTATAAATTTCTATGTCCACTATTAAATGGTAATTTCCATAGATTAATTTTCATATCAAAAGGTTATAGCTGATCCTTGGCTATAATGAGAACATAGAGATACTATGACATTCATCTTAAGCATATTTCCTATGGTCTAGATACATCATACTAACCGGACACAGTTTATGTCTAACTATTAGGTTCTAGGGGCTCATAATCATTGAGTCTTCTCATGAGGTTCGCACTGGGTAACCTCTATTAGTTGATATCATGATGACAGACCTAACAATAGGAACACCACATGTTTTGGGGTCATTGGATGTTCCTGTCTATGGACATGTGTATTGGCATCATGAATTGAGATCATTATCAATGTGTTCCATTTGATCACATACTTTGATGAAAGAAAAAAAACCATTATAATGAAATTTTGGTGAGGTGGCTTGTGTTGGGTGTGTCGTTGGTGGTATTGCATTGGTTGAATGGTCAAGATAGGATTTGTCATTTCTGAGTTCATGAAAAAATATCTCAGGCTTGGTTTATCAAGATGGTAGTACCTTTATAGATCCATGGACATGGTAGGTGAAGGTAAATTCATCCATTAAGATCAAAAAATAATAAAGAAAGGAATATGTCACAATTATGTGTCATGATTTATGAGATATCAAATAAAAAAGAGATCATATTACACGGTGTGTGTTCATAGATTGGTTGTCGTTGCTATGAATACTCTTTATCACTTTAGGGGCCTTGATGGGTTGCTAGACTCTATTATTGGTCTGTGAATATTATTCACTGCTATTGAGATAAGGGTCTAGAGGCTCACACACAATAGCGTATTTGAGAATATTCCCTATTCTGGTGAATATGAATAAAAGACATGGTGGGCCCCACCATGGGTTCCGAGTGTTGTCCAAGATTTACCAATCACTGATAAATAAATAAATTTATTATTATTCAAGTAAAGAAAAATTGGGCTGAATCTACCTATTAAAAGTATTTAAAAGTGTTTAAGTAAATAAAAGCCTTAATATTATATGAATGAATATTATTTTAATATTCCAGGTTCGTTTAATATCATCGGGAGTAATGAGTTGAGTTAATGACTCAGGTTTATCACATAATATATTTAATATATATGAAAATTATTTGATAAAATGTAAATAATATTTATGGCGTAGTTAGTTCATCATAATGAATTATTTATATCAGTTATTTAGTGGAAATTTAATGCATGGGGTTGGGGAACCCTAACCGGGTACTTGTAACTTTCACTATATAAGTGGAGTGAAACTCATTCTAATGAACTATTCATGAGTTTGGAATTGATATCTTCTCTATCCTCATGAATCCTAGAGAGATAATCGCTCAATCCAAGTGAATGATCCAAGTTATCCTTCGCAGATCAAAGGATGGTGATCGTAGTGACCATCATGCCATCGAAGCGATCATCGGAGCTCTCTGATATCACTTGGAATCCAATGTACAACATACGCACAAATTTGAGAAGTATGTGTGGATTATCTAGAGGGGTTTGGTGTCGGATCCTTCGAGAAATGTTCCCTAACAACTTTTGACAGACGAGCGCACTTAGAATCGGAATGAGATACTCGTTCTTTTATTTTTTTACTCTAATAAATTGTGTGAGATAATAGGACCTCTACCGGGGATCAGATTGCGAAAGATACAAGTTTCATCATTTCTAATGATAAAATTTTTAAATATCTATCCCACCAGCTTCCACTGATCACCCTGGTACCAACAAACATAAGAAACAATGAGCTTAGATTCTCAGTAAGTGTAAACATGGGAGATATCAGTTCATGATCATATAAAAGAATAAAACAAGTATAAGAGTATGAGATCATGAAAATAAGTTACAAAGTTCATACCCAATCTATTAAAGATCATAAACATGAGTCATGGAATAAAATATTATAATTTCCAAATACATGGATCATAAGAGTGAAAAATCTTCATAAATCAATCATAAACATAATATCATTTCATAAAAGTATAGTGCCAACTTATGTATAAAAACTATTTCATAATGTCAAGATTAACTACCAAGACCATCAGATTAGGCATCAACATGTGTTTCCCATAGAGGATAAGGCACATCGACTTGTTTCTCATAACGGATCAAGCACTTTAACTTGTTTCACATAATGGATCAAGCACTTCAACTTATTTCTCATAACTATCTCATGCAATATAATACTTTAACCAATGCATTGGATGGAGACATAGGTATCACTATTCAAAAAATTAAAACTATACATATGTATGTCACAAGCTAATTAAACATTCATCATATAAAAACTCATAAAAATAAATGGGTTTCATAAAAACTTCATCAAAACACAACTGATAAAAAATAAATGGGTTTCATAAACATTTCAATCTTTTCATCATAAATATAAGAAATCCATAAAAAGAATAAAGATGGTATTCATGGATCATATCTCAGAAAATCTTGAGTAACGTCAAATGATTTCATATTAGATGGAAAATAATTTTGAAATATCACTTGGAATAATTCTTGAGGAAAATAGCATTTCTTTTTGAAAATCACTTTTTAAAAAGTTGTGCAATTATAAATGAAAATGTTTTATTTGAAAATAACAATGGGAACTTGTAAAGTAAGATTCAAATATAAAATCAATCATGATGGTAGGAAAAATAATTCATGCCATATAATATAGAAAAACATTCCTTCCATATTTTTTCCAGAAAAGTCACAAGGTACCTCATTTGGAAAACAAAAAGAAGATTCATTTCAAACCATTTTGTAAAAAGTAAAACATGGGTTAAAATGATTTTAAACAACTATATAAGAATGCTAATAAACTTATTTAAAATCTTTTTATAAAAAATGGATTTTGAAGAAAAATATTCCCCAATGGAGACTTAAACATAAAAACTCCTGAATATTTATGAGATTGTGAAATAAAACCTTGACCGATTTGGAAAATTTGGATCATAAGCCTCATCAAAGAAAGAACATTATTTGGATTTATAATTGTAACACCCTGATATTTTTTGAGAAGTATATTTTTTTTATGTAATATGTTATACGGAAATGAATCTTCCACTACACACAACACTAGCTTGGCTTGCGTTACACGCAGTCGCGACCTTCCTCGATAGCGTGTGTAGTATGCAATACCGAGTTTCACTAAACAATGATATATAATAATATTATAAACTAGCCGTTATGAATAGTATTAACTGAATTTTTAATTTTATAACATTTTAATTCATCTTATACATTTTCTAGAAGGATGTATGAAAACAAAATCATTTTTTTGATAAAAGAAGTATATTTCAAAAAATGCAGTTTTACCGCCTTTTGATGGTGCACCCACATTAAATCTAGTTTTTTACAAGTTTATAAGTTAAATTTGACAAAATAAAATTCTTCTTTAGAATCATGATATAAAAATTTACTTTGGATTAATTTTTCATATTATTCTGATAACTTTCATATTTTAATTAATAGTAAAAACACTCTATATTTTAATTAAAAACAACTTTTTTCATCACAATACATTATATGGTTAAATTATAATATTGAATGTTTTTAAATTATAAATATAATATATTTTTACCATTTAATATAATGTATGTCATTAGCATTAATTTTACATTGAATTCATAGGTAAAAACATTTCAATCTTTTGCAGTGTTTTAACTTTTAAAACCCATTTTCTTAACAACGGGATTAATTTTAAATTAATAACTGCAACTTCTGTGTTTTGAATTTTGAAAAATGGATTCCATATTTGGAATCAGTGGGTCCAAATTATGCTAATATGTTGCTTTTATTTTTTTATGAATAGTAACTATGGTAATTTTTATTTACTACGGTTAAAGGTAAATAGGGTAATTCAAGGTTAAAAGAATATTATAATAATTCAAAATTACCTTGACACTTTTCCTAACATTATTGGATGAGTCGTGTCTGACCATGGGCATCCTTGGGTCAATTTGGGGACCCCATTGAGCCACTTGGTAGTGACAATGACAATTTGGATTAATTAATTTAATGTAAAGACAAAATTGACACTAACAAAAATCTTTTAGTAATAAATTTTTATAAGGGGATATATAAATTATATTTTGGACTATAAATATTCATTGGAAATCTAAAACGATTTCCTACATAATGATATTTGTTTTATAATTTTTAGACACCAAATAAATTAAATTATTTATGACACAATAATGATGGAGTATTTACCTCATTAATAAATGATTTAAATAAATAAGATTATAATGATTAAAATATTTTCCAAAACATGTCCAATTATGATTGGATGATTTTATTTAGACCATGAGTCATCTTATATTCATCTTTAATGATTTTTGGACCTTTGGAAACTGAAGATAAGTTTATAATAAAATAATATTTCCACACATTCCAAAGGTGCCCCTCTCCTCCCTTATAAAAGGCACCTCCTCCCTATCTTCCTCACACAAATTTGATCCATCAAGCTCAGCCAACCCCTGACCATTTCACTTTCCCACTTCCTTAGAAACCTACTAGAGGTACTGGTCTTCTCAAAAGACCAAATCTAGTGCCTTCAGAGAAAGTTTAAAGGAGACACTTCGAGAAAGAGGTAATACCTTCTACCGTTTTCTTCAAGTTCCATTCTTCTTCTACTCCCTATTCTTTAGTTGTTTCATTATGAGGTAATAACATCAGTATCCCTCATATATTTATATGTTATTATAAATTTTAAAAAACCCTATTCCACCTCTTATCTATCCTACGGAAAACTAAATCACTGCTCGTGCGTACGTACGGAATACCGTCTCCACGTCGTGGTGTAATCTATTTTCCACCACCACCTTACTTGGATGGGTATAATGGTGAAACTAAATAACTATATATGATTATTGTAAAGTTTTATTGATTATAAAATAGTATACATACACTTCAATACAATTCCATGATCATGGGAACGATATCATCGCTCGTGCGTACGTACGGCCTGCCATCTCCACCATGTGATGTGACTCGCTCTATATGATCTTCATTGAATAAGGATTATATAAATGAATTGAATGAATTAATATGATATATATTACTCTAATACCATTCTGTAAATTATATATCTATATCCTATAAAGAGGAATAAGAATTTATTCGACAAAACACGCATAAGAACAAAAAGTAATAAACACCCAAATAACAAGTAGTAATGAAATATTACTAATAAGAAGCTAAGAATATGACCATATATGATATCATAACAATAAGTATGATTCTGGAATAAGTCAATAACATTATTTAAATTATTATACAAGAGGTTCGGACACTTATGAATAAAATTGGACCTAAGGTAAGGGACAATCTCGCAATCTCAATTTTTATCCGAGATTGTTTATACTTCAGAATTTACTGGGGAATATTTATCATCCACATACATGTTTCCTAAATATGTAATATTATTTCCATCCACCTAAAATTTTTTAAAACCAATTTTACCCTTTGATGAGTTTTTAGTAAAGGATATGAAAGGAATATTTTGTCGTTTTTCGTACGATGTACTTTTTGACTTATCCGACAAAAGTAAGAGAAGAATGTTTTTTTAAAACTTATACGGCATGAATGGGTTTTTAAAACATTATTTCCAAGAAGATTACTTTAAAAGTTTTCATGTTTATTTTTAATCAACTTCATTTAGTTTAAAATTGTTTGACATTTTAAGAAAGGAAAAAAAAATTTGAATTAGAAAGGATATTTTCCTCAAGAATGGAGTTTAAGTGTTTTATCAAAATTATTTTCCATCTAAGATAATATAGGGTATTATTTCTATCCCTATTATTACATTTATTTGATTATGTTGTGATGGAATTATTTTTATGAATCCCTTTATCTTATATGAATTGTTTTATGATGTCATGATGTTTAAGAATCTCATTTTTATTACATGGGTTATGCAATGATGTAAGATTTATGATTTTGTGGAAAACATAAGAATGGTATCATTATGAGATGGGTGGGACCTATATCTACCTCCAATGCATTGGGTAATGATTTTATATCTCATGAGATAGACATGGCTGGAACGGCCGGTTAAACCGGTTCAGTGAAACAGGACTGAAACGAGGAGTGAACTCGGTACAGAAATTGAATTTGTCCACTAAGATAGTCATGGAAATGAGTCTTGACTAATAAGAAATTATTCTCAATGATTATGTGTGTATGCCAAAAATTTTCATGTTTTAGGTTATGATTATTGGGATTACATTTCACTACCATGATTTATCCCATGTTATTAAATTATGATATCTTTTACAGGGTAAGATTTCCAAAATGTTATGTTCTTATGAATTTGATGTGATTGATATTTCTTTTGTTTACCCTTACTGAGCATTTGAGCTCACCCTTTTGTATGTTTTCTTTCCCCAAGTCAGGAAGAAGGTTATTAAGTAAGATATTCCAAAAAGGGACTATAGATATGATGAAATAAATGGGAGACAGTGTAGATGCTTTATGAACCAGTTGTTTATGTTTCCCAGTTTCTAAAGACACTATACCTATATGGTCCTATCATGTTTTTCTTATATATTGTAATAAGTATGATTCAATTTTGAATTATTAACCATGTATGTAAAGTATGGGTCACTATAGTTGGTATCAGAGGAAAGGTATAGTCAACCTTTGGAAACTAGGATGTGAAAGCCTTAGTAAGAAACCTAAGGATATGTATAAGCATAGAACACAATCTTAGAGTTTTATAAATGGCCATGAACAACCTACGATAAGACCTTAAGTGTGAAATTTTATTCTTGATTATGTGGTTTTCCTATTATAATTAGTGTTCCTCACACTATTCTTCTTGGTTTTAGTCAATGGCTGGAACCCGAAGGAACCCTGTTAATGCGGAATGTGGAAGGCAATGCAATGATTATCCCCCTGAGCAACCAAACGTTATGGGAGTTGGAATGAAAAATCTTTTATCCATGCTCACACAACTTTCTCAAGCTATGAATCATGCAGGACTTCTAAATGAGCAAAGGAAGGAGAAACATTCTGTTGAATCCTTCATGAGGCAGCTTCCACCTTCTTTCAGCGGGTCTTCTGATCCATTAGTTGCTGAACAATGGATCAGTACCACTGAAAAGATATTTTCAGTTCTTCAATATTCTGAACATGATAAAGTCATTTGATCAGTGTATCATTTGGAAGGTGAGGCTGATCAATGGTGGAATCTTATTAAGAATATGAGGCAAAGGGATGAAATTGAGTCCATGGAATGGGACGAGTTCAAGAAATTATTTTTCAATAAGTATTTCCCCCGTATTCTTCGAACAAATATGGAGAAGGAGTTTCTTGAACTGAAGCAAAAGGATGATGAATCCGTTGGTACCTACAAATCAAATTTTACAAGACTTGCAAGGTACACTTCCGGAATTATTATCTAACCTGAGAGTAAGATCGATCGATTCTTTAGTGTCTTAAAACCAAGTCATCGAATGGCGTTATCCATAAGGGACTTCAATAGCTACGAGTAAATTTTTCGATTTGCTCTCAAGGTTGAGATGGAGATTGGTGTAACCCATCAGTCACATGTGTTTGATAAGAAGAGGAAAATGGAATTCAAAGGAAAATATAAAGACCACACTAAAAAGAAGATGGTTTTTCCCTTATGCTCAAAGTGTGGAAAGAAACATGGAGGAAATTTTCTTAAGGGGTCATAAAAATGTTATAAGTGTGGAAAAGATGGTCATCGGGAAATTGAATGTCGAAATAATGGGAAGAAGATGTCTAATGATGCAAACAATGGAAGGGATAAACAGAATAAACCTACTACACATCAATGTTTCAAGTGAAAGGAGATGGGACATTATGCCAATCATTTCCCAAATCCAAGGGTTGATGATGATGATCGACGTCAACAAACACTTAAGGCCAAAGACAAAGGAATTTCACATGCAATTACTATCGGCGATGTGGAGTATGACAACGAAGTGGTGAGAGGTACACCTACCATCCAATCTAAAGTAGAAAATGTTTTATTTGATTCTGGATCCACCCACTCTTTTATTTCTGAAGAATTTTCTAAGGGTATCGCCGTATTACCTCAACAATTAGATGTTGAGTTGGCTGTGACAACTCTTAATGGCACAACTGTTGCATCAAAAGTTTACAATTCCTCTCCGATTGAAGTTTATGGGAAAGTGCTTCCTGTAAATCTTGTGATCCTTCCTATACTAGAATTTGATGTGTTTCTTGGCATGGATTTGATTTCATTATATGGTTCTCATAGCAATTTCCAAAGAAGGGAAGTCACATTTCATATTCCAGATCAATCTATGATCGTCTATCGATGCAAGGATGAAGATAACCTTCAAGTGGAAATTTCTTCTATCTTATGGGTCTTGATTCCACTAAATGAAGGTTATTTATCTCAAATGGTTGGAGAGAAACTCACAATTAATAATATTCCCATTGTACGGGAATTTGATGATGTCTTTTCGGAGGAATTTCCAGGTCTTCCACCAAATCGTGAAGTTGAGTTTTCAATAGAACTCGTACCGGGTGTTTTGCCTATTTTAAAGACACCTTATAGAATGGCCCCAATTGAGTTGCAGGAATTGAAGAAGCAACTCCAAGAGAATCTTGATAATGGATTTATACACCCTAGTGTGTCACCTTGGGGAGCACCTGTTCTGTTTGTTAAAAAGAAAGATGGATCAATGAGACTCTGTATTGATTATCGAGAACTTAACAAGATCACTATCAAGAACAAATATCATCTCCCACGCATTGATGACCTATTTGACCAACTACGCGGAGCTAATACTTTTCCAAGATTGATCTTTATTCAGGGTATCATCAATTAAGGGTCAAAAGGGAGGATATACCAAAGACGGCTTTCCGTACAAGGTATGGACACTATGAATTTATAGTTATGTCATTTGGTCTTACTAATTGACCTTCTATCTTCATGGATCTGATGAATAGAGTCTTTAGAGACTATCTTGATCAGTTTGTGGTAGTCTTTATAGATGATATTCTTTTCTATTCAAAGATCAAGTAATAACATGACGATCACTTGAGAATTGTATTAAAGACCCTGAGAAAGTAGAAGATTTATGCCAAATTTACCAACTGTGAATTTTGGCTTCAAAAAGTTGTATTTTTAGGTCACATAATCTCAAAAGAGGGGATATCTATGGATCCAGCAAAAACAGAGGTTATCAAAAGATGATCAAGACTAACAATAGTAACTGAGATCCGAAGTTTTCTTGGTTTGGATGGATATTATCGACGTTTTGTGAAATATTTTTCACGATTATCCAATCCACTCACCAGGTTGACTCGAAAAAGAGTTAAGTTCATGTGGACGGAGGAATGTGAAGAGAATTTCAAGGAGTTGAAAAGAAGGTTATCCAGTGCACCTATGCTCACACTTCCTTGTAGTGGAGAAAGGTTTGTGATCTACAGTGATGCATCCAAGAAGGGTATGGGGTGTGTTCTTATGAAAAAAGATATGGTGATAGCTTATGCCTCACGACAGTTGAAAATCCATGAGCAAAATTACCCAACTCATGATTTGGAGTTAGCTGCGGTAATATTTTCATTAAAGATTTGGAGACATTATCTTTATAGAGAAAAGTGTGACATTTATACTGATCATAAAAGTTTAAAGTATATTTTCACACAAAAGGAGATGAATATGTGCCAAAGAAGATGGTTGGAGCTGATTATGGATTACGACTGCTCAACTCATTACCACCCTGGGAAAGCAAACAAGGTGGAAGATGCATTAAGTCGACAAGACCATGCTATCTTATCCATGATGATGATCACAAAAGATCCAATATTTATGGATTTACAAAGGATGGATCTTGGAATTATACTGAAAGGGGAAAAATCGTATCTTTCTCAAATGAATGTCCAATCATCTATACATGTGAAGATTAAAGAGGCGCAGAATGAAGATGTCAAGTTACAAAAGAAGGTGAGAAATGTTCATGAATTCAACCTTGATTGTGATGGGATAATAAAGTTCAGGAATCAAGTTTGTGTTCCTCCCATCCCAGAATTAAAGAAGAAGCTGCTGGATGAGGCTCATAGTTCTTCATTCTCTATTCATCCTGGAAGCATGAAGATGTATAGAGACCTGAAAGAGTACTTCTGGTGGGATGGCATGAAAATAGATGTTGCTGAATATGTCTCTCGATGCTTGGTTTGTCAGTAAGTTAAAGCTGAGAGATAGAAGTCTAAGGGGATGTTACAACCATTACCCATACATGAATGGAAATGGGAAAACATCACAATGGATTTTGTCACTGGACTTCCTAAAACATCCAAAGGCAATAATGCTATCTGGGTCATAGTTGATCATCTTACAAATTCTGCACACTTCATTTCTATTAGAGAGGATTTCTCTCTAGATCATCTTTCCAGGATATATGTAAAGGAAGTGGTAAGATTACATGGAGTACCACTTTCTATTATATCTGATCGGGATCTGAGGTTTACATCAATGTTCTGGCGAAGTCTGCAGCATACTCTGCATATAGGGTTGAGTTTCAGCACTGCTTATCATCCTCAGATAGACAGTCAGTCTGAGAGGACAATTCAAACTCTAGAAGATATGTTGAGAGCTTTCTCTATAGATTTCAAAGGTGGTTGGGATCAAAACCTACCTTTGGTGGAATTTTTTTATAATAATTGCATTCACTCTAGTATTCATATGGCTCCTTATGAATCTCTCTATGGAATGAAATGCAGGACTCCAACTTGATGGGATGAAGTTGGGGAAAGAAAGCTATTAGGACCTGATCTTGTTGATGAAATGGCAGAAAAGGTCAGATCTATTAAACAACACATAAGAGCAGCTCAGAGTCGAAAAAAAGTTATTCCGACAACCGAAGAAAAGACCTAGAGTTTGAAGTGGGTGATAAAGTGTTCTTACGAATATCTACTTGGAAGAGAGTAATGAGATTTGGAAAGAAGGGAAAGTTGAGCCCTGGATATATCGGTCCTTTTGAAATTCTGGATCGTGTTGGGAAGGTAGCTTACCGATTGGCGCTTCCACCGAATCTCTCTCAAGTTCACGATGTGTTCCATGTATCTCTCCTGAGAAAGTACATACCGGATCCTTCATATGTACTCAGCTCAGAAGTTATACCACTGGAACAAGATCTTTTTATGAAGAACAACCGATAGAGATTCTGGATCATAGCGAAAAAGTCCTATATAACAAGACCACTCGCTTGGTGAAAGTTTTATGAAGGAACCACCAATTAGAAGAAGCTGCATGGGAACTTGAAGATATGATGAGGGAGAGTTATCCTCATCTATTTGTTATGAAGTGATGAATTTTGAGGGTGAAATTCATTTTAAGGGGGGTAGAATGTAACACCCTGATATTTTATGAGAAGTATATTTTTTTTATGTAATATGTTATACGGAAAGGAATCTTCCACTACACACAACACTAGCTTGGCTTGCGTTACACGCAATCACGACCTTCCTCGATAGCGTGTGTAGTACGCAATACAGACTTTCACTAAACAACGATATATTATAATATTAAAAACTAGACGTTATGAATAGTATTAACTGAAATTTTAATTTTATAACATTTTAATTCATCTTATACATTTTCTAGAATGAGGTATGAAAACAAAATCAGTTTTTTGGATAAAAGAAGTATTTTTCAAAAAATGCAGTTTTACCGCCTTTTGATGGTGCACCCACATTAAATCTAGTTTTTGACAAGTTTATAATTTCAATTTGACAAAATAAAATTCTTATTTGTAATCAGGATATAAAAATTTACTTTGGATAAATTTTTCATATTATTCTGAAAACTTTCATATTTTAATGAATAGTAAAAACACGCTATATTTTAATTAAAAACAAATTTTTTCATCACAATAATTTATATGGTTAAATTATATTATTGAATGTTTTTAAAGTATAAATAGAATATATTTTTCCCATTTAATATAATGTATGTCATTAGCATTAATTTTACATTGAATTCATAGGTAAAAACATTTCAATCTTTGGAAATGTTTTAACTTTTAAAACTTGTTTTCTTAACAACTGGATTAATTTTAAATTAATTACTGCAACTTCTGTGTTTTGAATTTTGAAAAATGGATTCCATATTTGGAATCAGTGGGTCCAAATTATGTTAATAGGTTACTTTTATTTTTTATGAATAGTAACTACGGTAATTTTTATTTACTACGGTTAAAGGTAAATAGGGTAATTCAAGGTTAAAAGAATATTATAATAATTCAAAATTACCTTGACACTTTTCCTAACCTTATTGGATGAGTCGTGTCCGACCATGGGCATCCTTGGGTCAATTTGGGGACCCCATTGAGCCACTTGGTAGTGACAATGACAATTTGGATTAATTAATTTAATGTAAAGACAAAATTGACACTAACAAAAATCTTTTAGTAATAAATTTTTATAAGGGGATATATAAATTATATTTTGGACTATAAATATTCATTGGAAATCTAAAACGATTTCCTGCATAATGATATTTGTTTTATAATTTTTAGACACCAAATAAATTAAATTATTTATGACACAATAATGATGAAGTATTTACCTCATTAATAAATGATTTAAATAAATAAGATTATAATGATTAAATTATTTTCCAAAACATGTCCAATTATGATTGGATGATGTTATTTCGACCATGAGTCATCTTATCTTCATCTTTAATGATTTTTGGACCTTTTGAAACTGAAGATAAGTTTATAATAAAATAATATTTCCACGCTTTCCAAAAGTGCCCCTCTCCTCCCTTATAAAAGGCACCTCCTCCCTCTCTTCCTCACACCAATATGAGCCTTCAAGCTCAGCCAAAACTACCCATTTAACTTCCCCACTTTCTGAGAAACCTACTAGATGTACTGTTCTTCTCAAAAGACCAACTCTAGTGCCTTAAGAGAAAGTTTAAAGGAGGCACTTCGAGAAAGACGTAATACCTTCTACCGTTTTCTTCAAGTTCCATTCGTCTTCTACTCCCTCTTATTTAGTTGTTTCATTATGAGGTAATAACATCAGTATCACTAATATACTGATATGTTATTATAAATATAAAACAACCCTGTTTCACCTCTTATCCATCCTACGGAAAATGAAATCACCGCGCGTGCGTACGTACGGAATACCGTCTCCACGCCGTGGTGTAATCTATTTTCCACCACCACCTTACTTGGATGGGTATAATGGTGAAAATAAATAACTATATATGATTATTGTAAAGTGTTATTGATTATTAAATAATATACATACACTCCAATACAATTCCATGATCATGGGAACGATATCATCGCTTGTGCGTACGTACGGCCTACCATCTCTACGATGTGATGCGACTCATTCTATATGATATTTATTGAATAATGATTATATAAATGAATTGAATGAATTAATATGATATATATTACAATAAAACCAATATGTAAATGATTTATCTATATCCTATAAATAGGAATAATAATTTATTCGATAAAACACACATAAGAACAAAAAGTAATAAACACCTAAATGACAAGTAGTAATGAAATATTACTAATAAGAAGCTATAAATATGACCATATATGATATCATAACAATAAGTATTATTCTGGAATAAGTCAATAACATTATTTAAATCATTATACAGGAGGTTCAGACACTTACGAAGAAAATCTAACCTAAGGTAAGGGACAATCTCGCAATCTCAATTTTTATCCGAGATTGTTTATACTTCAGAATTTACTGGGAATATTTATCATCCACATACATGTTTCCTCAATATGTAATATTATTTCCATCCACCTACAATTTTTTCAATCCAATTTTACCCTTCGGTGAGTTTTTACTAAAGGATATTAAAGGAATCTTTTTTCATTTTTCATATGAGGTACTTTTTGACTTTTCTGAAAAAAGTACGAGAAAAATGTTTTTTTTTAATTTATACGGCATGAATGGATTTTTAAAACATTATTTACAAGAAGCTTCCTTTACAAGTTTTCATTTTTATTTTTAATCAACTTCTTTTAGTTTAAAATTGTATGACATGTTAAGAAAGGAAAATGTTTTTGAAGTAGAAAGGATATTTTACTGAAGAATGGAGTTCAAGTGTTTTATCAAAATTATTTTCCATCTAAGATAATATAGGGTTCTGTTTCTATCCCTATTATTACATTGATTTGATTATGTTGTGATGGAATTATTTTTATTAATTTATTTATCTTATATGAATTGTTTTATGATGTCACGTTGTTTAAGAATCCCATTTTTATTACATGGGTTATGAAATGATTTATGATTTATGATTTTGTGGCACACATATTAATAGTATCATTATGAGATGGGTGGGACCTATATCTCCCTCCAATGCATTGGGTAAAGATTTTATATCTCATGAGATAGAAATGGCTGGAACGGCAGGTTAAACCGGTTCGGTAAAACAGGACTGAAACGAGGAGTGAACTCGGTTCAGAAATGGACTTTGTCCACTAAGATAGTCTTGGAAATGAGTCTTTACTAATAAGAAATGATTCTCTATGATTACGTGTGTATTCCACAATGTTTCATGTTTTATGTTATGATTATTGGGATTACATTTCACTACCATGATTTATCCCATGTTATGAAATTATGATCTCTTTTGCAGGGTAAGATTTCCAAAATGTTATGTTCTTATGAATTTGATGTGATTGATATTTCTATTGTTTACCCTTACTGAGCATTTGAGCTCACCCTTTTGTATGTTTTCTTTCCCCAGGTCAGGAAGAAGGTTATTAAGTAAGATATTCCAAAGGGGACTATAGATATGATGAAATAATTGGGAGACAGTGTAGATGCTTTATGAACCAGTTGTTTATGTTTCCCAGTTTCTAAAGACACTATAACTATACGGTCCTATCATGGTTTTGTCATATGTTGTAGTAAGTATGCTCCAATTTTGAATTATTAACCATGTATGTAAAGTATGGGTCACTATAATAATCCCCAATAACTTTCATAGGATGAATCATAAAAGACAATCATGGGATGTATATACTACACACAAAAGAAACAAGTTGTGAATATGGTATGTGTTTCATAGAAATAAAAGATACTAGAAATCACTTACCTCGAGTTTGCCTTGCATCGAAAGTACTCTAGTCTCCACATCTTACAAAAAAACACCTTTATATCTCCTCACAAGGACCCAAGAGTTGGTCTTTTAAGAAGACCAATACCTCTATAATTTGGATAGGAAAGTGAAGAGGAGAATTTAATAGAAGATGGTCAAACTAGAAGGCTCAAAATGATGTAGAGAAGTGAGAGAGTAGGTTCCCTTTTATAATTGAGGTGGGGGTGCGTTTTTTGAATTTTTCAAAATATTACATTATAATAAATTCATTATCAATATAAATAGTTACAAAAGGCCAATAAATGGAAAATATATGAAATTTTCAATCATATCTTATCCCCTTTCTCTTATTTTAATATTTTTTATGATTTTTATGTAATTTAATAAAATATTATTCTCATAAAATATCATTTTTTGTCAATTTAGTTATTATTCATTTAGTTTGACTTAATAAGGTGATGAGGGTGGATTTATATTCACCCAATAAGAATTTGATAATTTTTCTAACTTTTTTTTCACCCTAATCTTTTGATTTTAACGCTCTCTTACGCATTTTCAAACTTATCATGGAAAAAAAATTACACATTGAGGGCCAATAAGTTACTATAAATGGAAAAATGGCTCATAAATGGCTCATGGTTGATATTAGAAAAAATATTCTAGTCACGTGCCTGAATATAATATTTTTATGAATTTTATATCATTTAATAAAATATTATTTAATTTAAAATAATTAATATCAATTTTTAGAATTATTCATTACATTAACTTTAATAAGATCAATACAATAAGTAAAATTCAAACCAAATATTTTAATACATCTATAACATGTCATATACATCTATAAAATTAATGGATCACATTAATTATCTCAAATTATAATACTTTTAATATTTTTAATATCATTTATTTTATTTTTCATTAATTTAATAATTAATGTGTCAGTGTTGTATAATCATTTAAATTAGTTATTTAATACCTAAAAATTATAAATAAATTTCCATCATTAGAATAAGATTATTATTATTAAAATATAAATTTATATTCATTCAATATGTATTTTAACTCACATATATATGTCATCATAACTTATTTAATATGTTATTTTGACTTTTCTAGCCTTACGTAAGTATTGCACAAGCATTTGTATAATCCACCTATTAAATAAATCCAAATTTTTTTTATAACCATAAAAATCAACTATAATACTAAATATTTAATTACAAATTAAATAAAGGATTTATTCCATCTCAAATAATATCTTTAGGGTACCAAATTTGAATTTTCCAGTGTGGCGCAAGCTCTACGTCGGCACTAAAAATGATTTTCATATTTATCATGAAATAAATTATAAATTATGTTTTTTTGGATTGATTGTGTATAATATTTGTAGTATTTTATCATAATTTAGTAATTCCATAAATTTTATAAATTTATTTCCACTATATTTATGTCTTGGTGATACCCTAAAAGATATCGTATTTCATAAAAACTATAATTTTTACTATTCACTAAAAAGTAAACTTCTTCAGAAAAATGTAAAAAAAGTCACCCTATAATAAATTTAACTTGATAAATCCAAAAATAAATTATATTTCATCAAATTAAGTTCCTATAAGTGATTGAAATTAATTTTAATATAATTGCGTAAAATTTAATGAAAATCAGATTTTATAAAAATGCATATTTAAGTATAAAAAATGTTTTTTATATCAAATTCAACCACAAATTTGATTCTAATGAACATAATTGGATTATTAATAATATAATAGATCTAATTTTTTTTAAACCATTTTAAAAAAAATGATACTTTGTAAACGTTGGAATCAAAAATATAGTTGTTGATGCCCGCCAAATGAGCATTAACAATTTTAGTATTGAAGAAATACCTAAAGCATGGGTATTATTTTCTCAGCAAAAGGAATGAAGGAGGAGCATGAATATATAAAGTTCAGGTTGATAGATCATATGAATTTTGAATCCCCCAGGAAGAAACATGATTTAATTACCCTAGAAAGGTCACGTGGACGAATCATGCGATTCGAATGATCTGTGGAAAATCACATGAAGCCCCTCTGACAAGCTCCCATGATCAAACGAAGGTTGTCAGGTGAGTGCCTCAAATCATGTGTCCGCCCTCTAACAAGTCATCTTCATAGCCGGAATTCCCTTTTACATTTCCATTAGATCAAGAGACACCCCTCCAGAATCATATACAAGCAGAATGACCACCCGTGATAATATTAATACATCATCGCAAGATCCATCACTAATCATGTGACACACCACATACAAGCAAAGTGACCATCCATGACAATTTCTGTACACCATTTCTAGATCCATCATTGATCATGCAAAACCTTGATAGACGATGAATGGGAAAAGTCTGAAAGCCTTGTAAAATAAGGAATAAAATCTAGAGAAGGAGGAAGCCTCTCGCAAAGGGAAGATATAATAATTTTCATGTGAGGGGATTATGTGGCTCATGTGATCATGATTGATCATGAAAAGGAATTTGACATGATAAATTGGTCTCGCAAGTAGCCTCTGACAAGCCAACTTGATCTCACGAAGGTCCCCATACAAGTCTCTCTTGATCACGTGAAAGCCACTTCGATAGGCTTCCTAATCTCATGATGACTCACAGACATGTCAGGCTTACCTTGTAAAGGCTCTTTGATATGCCAACTTGATCTCACAGAGATCCCTAGACAATTCTCCCTGATCATAAAAAATCCACTTCAACGGGCATCCTAATCTCACGATGACTCCCAGAAAATTCATCCTAATATTTTCTATCTGAATATTCACTTTGTATGATCCAAGAAATATTGATCACTCATAAAATGGAAAAGGTGTAAACTCATTGAGGTCAAAACCCCGCAAAGGGTGGCCTAAAAAAATCCAATTCCATGCCCGATAATCATTCCCCATATAAATCTTAGGAAAATGTTAAGGAAATATAAAAAAGAGATAAAAAGCATATAGGGATCATTACTTGTCCTTATAAAAAATCAATTTATACTCGCTAAGTTCACTGACTTAGGCAGAAATTAGAGAATTCTCCCCCCAGAGCATATTTTCACCCAAATTATCCTTTTTAAACAACTTGATCCCATGGAAACTGAAGCAGATACAATGGTGAAGAATCTCATATGGGTATCCATTCATGAGAAATTCTTGATTGAAATCTGTTGTGATTTAAGAATTCAAATATATGCATTTGGGTTTACATGGTTTTATACAAAGCATTGGAATCATTGATGATCCACATGATATCAAGTCAATGAAATTTCATGAAAATCGTTAATGAATGAAAGTTGTTCAATTACATGTATAGTTCAGAAGATTTATTCATTGATAATGTGAAAAATATGGAGGAATCTCCACATTCTAGAAGTTCCCTTACCTGTGTTAGGCCAAATGGCACCACTACTAGAACATCAGCAGTAGACACCAGGCCTAACTATGCCCACACTTCAAGTGTGTAACGTCATGCCCCTCATCATTGGCTTGAGTTGAGGTGGAATTATTACTTGGACTTAGGTGACATCCCCAATATACCAAAGGTTGGTAATAAATTCCACGGTCTTCAATACAATTAGGAGAGTAGTTTCCCTTTGAAAATAAAAATAACCACAACCAAGAATACCATAACCAAAAACTACTATATAATGCATGATAACAATATAATAAAACACAAAGTAACACCAAAATAAAACAATACCCAACTACACCATGACCAATATTAGAGTACCAAAGTGGAAGACTAAACCACAAAGCTCAAAGACTCCAAAGACATAACTTCACAGCTCCCAACAAGCTCCATGCTCCAACTCAACAATCTATTCCAAAGGTATCAAGATGAATCACTAAAGAAATGGTATTCCTTACCTTTACCTATGTCTTGATAAACAATATCTGGAAACACACCAAAGTATCCAAATAAGGGGTGACTAATGAAACTAAGTAGGATTTCCCAAAATGACTTCCTTACTCACGCTACTAGGATAAAACATATTAGTACATTTATATAAAAAGATTTATATAAAAAAATTAATCAATTTATATCAAATTATAAAAAAAATTCATACCAAAATAGTTTTCCCAAACCAAATTAATTTCCAAGGAAATAAAAAATAATACTTTAAAACCATTTCAAAACATAAATTTTGGCATAATCTATTCCATTCCACATATCCATACATCCAACCATGCATGCAACCATGGACCTCCCTATACTCGTGAGTGGTGATTCATCTTTTCACCAAGTCTCCACTTGGTGAACTATTTTTATGGGTGGAATGTTTATACTCTTATCCATCCAACTTTTGATGGGGGAAACTTCATACCCTTATCTTTCCTGAATACACTTGAACACACACGCTAGTCATTATGCTAGAAACCAAGACAAATAAACCACTTAAATCAACTTTAACAAAACATTTATTTCTTTGGAAATATAACCTTAAAGCCATTTTTATGAATCAAAACATATTTACATTTTAAAATCATCATTTTAAAATCCACAAACAATTCACTTTTCACAACAACCAATTTTCACAAATTCACAAACCATAACTAAAGAATAATTCTGCCATGCTTTTCACATCAATTCACAATAAATTTTAAGCAATTAAAACAATTTGAAACTAATCCTTCAAGTTCTAATAATATGATTCGAGAGTGAAGCCACCTACCTCAGAAACTATGGTGAAAATGAAGAACGATACAAATTCTTTAACAAAACTGTGTTGAATCTCTAAAAATACATCTTATATATTGTTATCTAACATCAACATAGTCTAACATCATCATGATGGGAATCAATAGTCATTGATTTATCCCCAAAGGACTAGATCTACGAATCCAAGAGAGGGAAGACAAAGAAACTAAGAAAAAACAATGAAGAATAGAGAATTACCAAGGAAATCGAGCTTCAACACACCAAGAAACACCAACAGATCGCTCCTAAATCAAGAGGAATTGTCTCTATAGATTTTAGGAAGGTATAAATCTGAGTTAGGGTTACAATAGAAGAAAAATGAGTGGTTAAGTGGCTAAACCAAGTGAGATCCATAATTTTCAGATCACACTTTTTGTCATGCATGGTTATCTCGCACGATTAGAAAAACTATGTGATAATAGTGAATAGGATTTTTCCTCAAGAAGCACATCGCACAGTTGGCTCATACAGTTAGACAAACTGTGTGCCAGCCATGAAAATTTTCTCTATCCAACTTCACATGGTTTCTCCAGAGTTTCCATATGGTTTGGCCAAACTGTGTGCCTAACTGTTCACCTACCCGGTAGCCTCTGTTTCACTTTTCATGGTTTCCTGGAAGTTTTTTATAGTTTCAACTAACCTTTCCCAAACCATAAAACTCTAAAAAATCACAAAAAACCTTCCAAAATCCCTATAAACCTTACCAAACTTCAGTCAAACACATTACATACTTAAAAATTTAAAGAAAGGGGGTACTTACTTAAAACTAGGGGTGAAACATTCCAGCCACCTTTGGCATTTGCATCCTTGGAAATTGGAAAACCATAATTACTATAAAAGATTTTGGGTCATTGCTCGACCATTTCATTTTCTCATTCCCAAGTTTCTTCCCGAATCTAACCATGTTTCCATAAAACCTGCACTTGATCAATGCTTTTTACATGCAAGAAATTATCTTTCCTATCCACAATCCCTAATGGCATATAAACCAACAAATTATTCAAATCTAGGTAAACATGATCCCATCGAATCACATGGTCAAGATCAGGCTGATTCTTTTTCAACTAAGATATATGAAACACATTATGCACTTTACTAAACTATGTGTTAAATCCAACCTATATGCCACCTCATCAATCTATTCAAGTATCTTAACAAGTCATATGTATCGAGGAGATAACTTTCCTATTTTCCAAAATGAATATTCCTAATCATTGGATTGATTCTCAAGAACACATGATCATTCAACTTGAACAAAAACAGACATCGGTAGTGATCTGCATATGCTTTTTGATGACTCTAAATCATCTTCATTCTCTTCCAAATCAATTGAATCTTCTTCATTGTCTCTTGGAGAAGGCTCAGCCTAACTGGTGAAGTGTCACCTATTTTCACCCAACATTGGGGAGAATAATAAGGATTCCCCTACAATACTTCAAAATAAGTCATGTGTATCAAGGTCTGATAACTATTTTTATATGAGAACTCAACTAATGGTATATGATCCTCCCAGGAGCCACCAAAATTCATGACATAAGATTGAAGCATGTATTCCAACATTTGTATAGTTATTTTGTATTTTGCATCCATCTGAGGATGATTCGTCATACTCATAGTTAACTGAGTCCTGAGGGATTTCTATAAGGATTTCAAAAAACAAGATGTAAACCACGAATATTGGTCCGATACTATTGAAACTAGTATTTCATGCATCCTTACCACTTCTTAGATATATATTATAGATAATTCCTCCTCTATATGAGATTCCTGAATAGAGATGAAATGGGAAAACTTTGTGAGTCGATCAACTATCACCCATATGAAATTTTGTTTTTAAACCATACTTGGGAGACCTGTCACAAAATCCACATTCATCTGCTCCCATTTCCAAATTGAAATTTGTAATGACTTCAACATACCCATTGGTCACTAGTGTTATATCTTAACATGCTGATAGGTGAGGCATCTTGAAACAAACTCATCCAATTTCCTTTTCATGCAAACCCACCAAAACATTTCTTTCAATGACTTATACATATTCTTTATTTTAGGATGAACATCTCATCTCAAATGGTGGTAAGAATAAAGATGTTGTTTCTAACAATCCTTAGCTATGACCATCTGATTTCAAAACCACAAAACTAAACTCATATTCAGCTTTCATCCCTCAATGGTCTCCCGCCATTGAGTTTTGACCTCATAGAAATACATTCTGAATCAGATGTATATACGTCTTTAACCATCTCCAATAGATTAGGAACCAAAGAAACTAGAAAGAAAATGGAAAAATGGCCACAGTCTTCACAGTCCAAGTGCATGACAGTAATCAATGACATCAACTGCCACTGTTCTTACGCATTTTTTCCAACTGAGCATACAAATTTCTGCTTAATGAATCTACCAAAAAATTTCCTTTACCTGGTGTATACATCAAGTCAAAGTCGAACATTTGGAGATATTCCATCCATATTCTTTGGCTCAGATTCAAATATCTTTGTGATAAAATGTGTGTCAAGATCTTATGATCCAAAACACCATTAATTTTTAACCAAATAGGTAATGACGCCAAGTCTTTAATGCATGTACTACGGTAGATAACTCCAAATCATGTGTTGGATAGTTCTTCTCATGAAACCATAATTGTTTTGAAACATAAACAACAACATGATCTCCATGTATAAGAACGCATCCTGAATCATCACAATACACCACATACCCTTATCATGATTCTAGAAAAATCAAGATTGGTGATAATGTAAAATGAACTTTAAGCTCTTGAAAAGAATTTTTTCATTCCTTGTTCCATTGGAATGAAACAATTTCCCATGTAAAAGTTGTCATTGTTGATGATAGTTGTGAAAAATCATAATAAAACTTCAGTAATAACCATCCAGACCAAGGAAACTACGAATTTCGAAGAAATTACTTGGAGGTTTCGAAGAGATAATAGCCTCTATCTTTTTTGGATCTATAGAAACATCTATTTCAGAAATAACATGGATAAGGAAACATAACTCTTGTATCCAAAAAAATACACTTTAATAATTTAGCATGCAAATGATGATCTCTCAAGATAACTAACATTGTCACAAAGTGTTTCTCATTCTCATCTCTTTCCCATGAATACAACAATATGTAATCCAAAAACACCACCACAAAAGAATCCAAATAACTATAAAATATATGATTCATAAATTCCATAAAAACTACCAGTGCATTCATAAGACCAAAAGGAATAACTACATACTGAAAATGGAAAATCCAAATCTGAAAGTTGTTTTCAGAATATCCTCCTTCTAAACCCGCGATTGTTGTCATCCTAAGTGCAAATAAATCTTAGAGAACCACTGAGCTCCCCTTAATTGATTGAACAGATCATTAATGCGTGGAAGTGGATAATAATTATTTATCATAACTTGGTTATGATTATGATATTACACACATATCTGAAGAGTTATATCAGCCTTTTTGAAAAACAATACTGGTGCTACCTATGGACACGTACTCGGTCGAATGAACCATTTGCTTTCCATCTCTTCCAACTGGACCTTCAATTTCTTTAATTCTATTGGTGTCATCCGGTAAGATAGAAGTGATATGGGAATGTTCCCTGGAAGGAGATCAATCCTAAACATCACTTC
The DNA here is from genome assembly GCA_963277665.1 of Viscum album. Lineage (NCBI taxonomy): Eukaryota > Viridiplantae > Streptophyta > Magnoliopsida > Santalales > Viscaceae > Viscum > Viscum album. Next base: position 1,466,357,343 of record OY728123.1, read on the forward strand.
TCTTATGGGTGGAAAAACTATGAAATAATTGGGAAAAACATCTGAAAACTGATGAACAGCCACTGTAAAACTGATATTCTCAAACTCATCCAATGCTCCTAAAGTCAAAACTACTAACTAATTTCAGATAGTTCCAACTATTGGTGTCAAAAATCTTGTTGCACCTTCCTTTATAATATGGTCTCCTATAAAGAGATAATCAATGTCGTCATCAGTCGTAAAAATAATCTTTCACATATAACAATCGATGTGATCCTTGAACATTATCAACCAATCATGTCACGAAATAACCCAGGTCAACCCTGAACCAATCACCCAAGCTGATCTATGGTAAGGATCGTAGGGTGTTCCTGATCCCCATGGGCTAAAAACTAGTGTCGGGCATCAACATAATACATAACGAGAACGATTTTTCCCAAAAATAAACAAATAACCAAACAGCGGAAAGAGAAAAAACAACCCTATATATATATATATGAACTAAACATCCTTACATAAGGATAAATTGAACAATAACTACACATAAAAAAACAATCAGAAAATATGACTACACCCACTCCATGTGACCCCGCGGGTCACTCTCCAATGCATGATCAACCGTCTCCCAAGGCCACCAAACTCAAGCTGAAACCTACACATGGGTTAAAGAGTGAAAAAAAAACTATATGCATGAGTATTAAAACTCAGTAGGATAACCTGATTATCTATTCCCAATACACTTCCTTTAAAATAAAAAGAAACATCAATTTCAATTTTGAACTACAATATATAAAATTATTATTTTCTACACATTTTACTTAAAAACAATGTACGACCCATTACCCTTATTCATTTCCAAAAACCAAGTTCATTCCATTAGTGAGATATTAACTTTTCAATGGGAAAGTGATGCTTAAATTTTCAACTTGCACAAAATTGGGTGAAACACTTTTATTTAAAAAACACTTTTCATAAACATGTTTTAAAGAAACACATAAATTTCCAAGAAAGACACCACATAAGAAGGCACTGTAGTAAACATGCAATAAGGGCAATGTAAATAAACATGCAAGTATCACACTCATCACTGCAAGAAACTAAGATCTAATAGACATAGGTGAACCCATGTGATCAAGAATAATCTAGAACATACTAATACTTGAGACCACATCCCCGGTAGCATGGAACACATGATGAAATAAAAAATTATTTAACACTCTTGGCCACCCTAACTCAGAACAGGCTAAGGGGAAAATCTCATAGCAGTAGACCCAAATATATCCACCTACTATGGGCCACCAGCTAGTGCATAAATTATCCAGTACAACAATCATTCCAATAAAATTCTCTCAATATTCCAGGTTCCTATGTCTCATGTATATAATAGGGTGAGTCAACCAATGACAGTTTAGCCTCTAATCACAAGTATATATAAAAATAAACCAACAGACATCACCCTGAGCCACCCCAAGGACCGATCTCATGCCATATAATAAATAGAACACGAAGATTCCAAATTGAGGAACACAAATAATGTATCACAATGATTCCATAGTGAGAAAATCACATCCATTATACATAGACAAGGCATGATAAACATCCAAATGAGGTTTTCATAATAAACACTTTCATCATTTTCATAAATTTACCAAACAGGCCTCTCAGTATTTTACAAAACCAACATTTATCGATGATAAAAAATAAACCTTTCATAAAGGGGTGTGGAAGAACCATTTTCCATATAAAAACATTTACATAATCTTATTAAAACATTTAGTTTTCACATTCAAGTCACAAACCATTTTTTATAAAAATTCCAAATAGGTCATTCATCGACAACACATTAAAAACCAGTACTCATTTATTCATAAAAATCAAAACCACTTTGGAAACCTTATAAGGACTCCAAAATATCATTTTTCGAACTTCCAATACATTTATTCATTCAAACTGATCATTTTATATCACAATCAACCTATAAAATCCAACCGGGTAATTAATCACATACTAGGCATGCAATATTTCACAAAAAAATTTATATTTAACACTCAAAATGGTATAAAACACCAATTAGCACACCATAAATTTATTTAAATTTCTAAAACACGTTTTAAATATCAAAAACCACATACGGAAGCTAATATAACATTTTATCAACCACTTGGTGTACACATTTTTAACCAAAACAACACAATTTGTTATAAAACAAGGAATAAAGTGCTACTTTGCACACTAAACAATTAATCCAAGGATCATACATCAATATTTATAATGTAAAGAGAATGAAAAAATAATTAAATCAATGATCCTGAAATTATAAAATCATGTGCATGGGAAACCTACCTCGAATCCATGGCGGAACAACAACGCATGCCCAAAATCACTCCACGAGGGTTCAAAAACCCTATGTCTATGCAGAAAAACCCTAAAAGAACAAAACTGTCACGACCCGTCCTCGGGGCTCGTGCCGTGACTACCCCAAGCCCGCCTTCCATAGGCCAGGGGCTGGCGACTAGCACCAAAGGCGTATAATCCCGATAACTGGGAAGGCATTGCCTTTATAAAAGAAAACAAGCACCACAGAGTACAAGCGGAAGCAAAACTCTAAGTACAAAAGAAATTCTGAAAAGAAAAATGGGCCAGAATACAAACCCAAAAGAAATTACGACTACAACTGAACAAGGTACAACAGCAAAAAGACAATAGCTGGAAGTAGGAAGCAGCTCCTGGGTCGTCCTCCTCGGATCCTACCTGAAGGGTTGGTACAGATAGCGCAGCTCCTGGTCGTCCACCACGGATCCTACCTGAAGGGTAGGTATAGATAGTACAGATCCTGGACGTCCACCACGGATCCTACCTGAAGGGTAGGTACAGATAATTGAAGGTTTCGTTGCGGAAGAAGGAACGTCGCAGAAGAGGAAACTCCGGCGTCGTGGCACACGGCGTTGCGTCGTCGATTTCCGCGGTTTCGGCGTTCTTCGTCGGAGGCCGGCGTTCTTCGCGTTCTTCGCGTTCTTCGCATTCTTCACGAAGGAGGATGAAGAATTCTCAGAGGTTCTTCAAGGTTTAACACAACATTACAAAAAAAGGAGGGTGTGTTGGCCTTATTTTATTACTACGCCAACGGATTTCAAACCGGATAATAAAAGAATAAAGAGATAAATAACGACCCATTAATTCGTATAATTAATTCAATGAAATAAACCGCCCAATTAATTGGTGCGTTAAGAAAATAAGAAAACGCGTCAGTTGACTTTCATAATGACGGGTTTTCGCGGGTGCGTTACTTAGCGGAAAAGAAATGGTGGGGCTCGTGTGGGTCCCACCTCACAAATATCCTACCAAGAGGGTAAGATATTTTTGGATAGCACCCTATCCGCAAAAACTCAGCTTAAGCTGCTTTAAGTGGCTTCAAGTGGCTTCCAAGCGGCTCAAGTGAAATAAAATAAAGTTTGTCGCACTATTTATTTTCTTTTGTAACTTTAAGCCCAAAAATTAAAAACCACACCTGAGCAAACGCAACTACGGAAGAGGTGCTTCTAAGAAATTACCGGCACTGTGATTCCAGCGGTGCCCTCAGAATTCGATTCCGAGCACCGGTTCAAAAGTTAGAAAAACCCGCTCGTCCGTTCACTGAACGTACCCGAGCCAAACTTCGGAAATTGATTCTGGACACACCGGGCCTCGGAATCAGGCGCCGTCAGAAACTGCGTTCTTGTAAAATTCCAAAGAAAATAAAGAAAAAAAATTCCTTGGAATTTATGGGTCTTTACAAAAACCCCCATCATAAATCATGGGAAAACAGAACCCTAGGATGAACATGACTAGAGGAGAAGATAAATCTAAGAAAAAAATGAAAAAAGAAGGAAGAGGGAGGAGAAGGGAGGGAAAATACCTTGAAGAATCTAGCCCTAAATTGAAGATCTCTTAGATCTACACCAAGGGGGGAAGGGGAATGTTTTGGAGGGAAAGGGAGAGGGCTCCATAGGTCTGGATGCACTAGGATAAGAATGTTTGGTAGATTTGGGTCTAAAAATACCAAGGGGGAAACTTGGAAACCCCCATTTTTTAGTTTTGGCCAAGTTTCACGGTTAGGTCGCACGGTTTATTAAACCATAGGGCAACCATGAAGCAGCCATAAGGACTAACCACATGGTAACACTTAATTATTTTCACAGCCATGCACTAACCAATGGTAGGTTTTATACCAACTTCACGGTTACCTGGGTTCGGCCGCACGGTTTATCAAATTGTGCGCCAACCGTGCGTAGGGAACTTCCAAGACAAAATTTCTGGATTTCTTCAAAGAACTCCCAAATGAACAGAAGATCATCTATGGGGAAAAAACTAGACTAAGAAAGACAAGGAAACACTTCAAATTTTAACCCTCATCACACCCAAAACCTGAGAAAAATACTGGTTCTTCCAATGAATCGGAACTTAATATAAGAAAAGAAAAACTGAGTGTGACAATTCTTCCCACCATTAATGCTTTCTTCCCCCGGAAATCCATAACACTTTCCAATTGATTGATCAATGCGTAAGGATTCCAAAACAACACTATCCAACCTATTAAACTAAGAATATCTCACCCACTACCAATGAAACCTATGCCTCTTTCCCTAAATGAAACAACCCACAACAACTGCCTGAGAATCAATGGAAGGATTAAAACACCACATCCACAACCATTGCAAGAACTATGTTTTTGGTACTTCTCTCAATAATCCCAACAATCACCCAAACTGAATAGTACTCACAAAATCCAATGATTTCAAGGGAGGCCAGAACAGACTCCCCAACATTAGAGAACAACTAGCACTTGAAACCCTTTTAAAATAAAGCTCAATGAGACCTGCGATGGGTCTCCTCACCATTAAGAACCATCTAGTAACAACCAGACAAGAATTCAACATGAACCAAAATCAGGCCTTTCCCACATATGCCAACCAAAACTCTTCCTCACTAACCTATTAACCAAAGATAAGAGGAATACAACAAGGGAATTTAAACTAACTACTCTTAAATGGAGGGGAAAAGGACTGATCCAAAACTCCCCACACATACCCAAAACCCCCCCACTTGGGGAGGGGATGGAAGGGGCCCAAAGATCATATCACCGAAACTGAAATAGAAAACTATCCACAACTCAACACTCTGATGACCACAAACCAAACAACATAGAGTTTACACAGATGGCCCATGTAAGGACACTAATCGGAAATTTGCATTGACAGAGAAACCATAATTAGTAACATAAGAACTACCTCACTTCAACGGTAGATGCATGAGCTTATCCAACCTTCCCACGCTTTTGAGATTCATGAATAAGCACCAACTTCACTTTGAGACCTATGGATGGAGTTCTGATGGATGAAGTATCTACTGCATTGTGTTCAAGTTTTGATAATCCCAACAACAAACATGCATCACTTGATTAGACAAAAGAAAGGTCGGGATTCTGGATTGGAAACCAAACCTTCATTAAAATAAGTGTTCATAAAAAGGCCCAAGACAACCCTTACATTTAAAAAACTAAAGCACCACTATAACATCTGCCTTAGAAAAAGAACCCTCACACTCGAAGTACACTTACAAAAATATACTTTAAACAAACACCCAATAGCACATCACTTCTGAGAATTGCCTCCATGACGCTTTCTAGCAAAGCCCTGACAAAATCACTGCATGTGACCCAATCATTCACAAGAATGGCAGGGCTTAGGAACGTTTGTACATGATAGATTCTTATGACCATGCTTTCCACACTGATAACACATAAAGAACTCATGTCCAAAAGAGGTTAATGAAAGATCCTGAGGCCATTTGATTATGTGACCCGCTCTAACAACTTTCAACCGCTTTCTCATCTCCATACCAAAATTTTCCCCACTTCTTCCCAAGATTGAAGGCAGGAGGAACACCTCAATAACTCCCAGCATTAAGGCTTCAACTTGAAAATGTTTCCTCACCACATCAGAAAAAGAGGTTAGATTCCACTCTGACACCTTTTACTGCAGATTGGTACAAATCCCAACCTCAAAACACCGAGCCTTCATGGAATCATCTGCAACATACTTTGGAAGGTATGGAACTAGGTCCCCAAAATGATAGAAATACTCAAACACTGATCTCTTTCCCTATTGTAAACTACACATCTCCATCCCCCTTTTCACCCTTTCTTTTTCAGAGAAATACAGACGAATGAACGAAGCCTTGAAGAACTCCCAAGTAAGGTCTTCATGGGGTTTGTTTTGAGACACCAACTTCCACCACTTCCATGGTGAACCTTCAAGCATCAAGGTTTCAAACATAACCTTCAACAACCTAGGAAACTAAATGAGGCTAAAGTTATTTTTGATATTTCTCATCCACTCCTCTTCCTCGAGAGGATCCTCTTTTCCATAAAAGAGAGGTGTAACTAGCTTCCGAAACTCAAGAATGAAATCATCAGGTTGATCAATTGGAATCCCCACTAACAGGGAACCACCTGTATCTGCACTACAACCACCCGTTGAGGCTCCATGGGGAATGTCATTGAACTAACAAAATCCAAGAACAAGATCAAGTCCAACTCAACAACAAAAATCCTCAAGAACAAACACTGCATAGGCGACAATCTTTGAACATAGGAAAAAAAGCCATTACAACATCAAAACATTGATTTTGAAAACATCATTAATTTAAAACAAACTTGGGGGGTTGAACACTCTCCATTGGTATTATTTAGAGTCTCACTCACATGCATTTTTCATGCCATCCTGAGCACCAATCCACCATGCCATATCGGGCATCCATCTACATTCACATATACTACCACGCATGTGAGTACCCATGAGAACACCAAAGGCTAAAACAAAACATTCTCATTTTCTAAAACAAATCATTCAACCCAATTCAAAAAAAAATCATGATCCTTCCAAAGGCTCAGTAACCACCAAGCCAAAACCATTTTCATATTCACACATCAAACCATTTCACCATACATGAGAATAAAATAACATAAATTTTCATCAAATTCCTCTTTATTACATTCAAAAAACTTTCTAGAATCTCAAAAAACCTCATTTTTTCAAAACCATTTGATTAAAATCTCACTCCTTTTCATTTAAATCAATATCCAAAATAAACATCTACTTTCCATAAACCCCACGTTTTGAATAATAAAGCCCAATTTCATTAAAAAATTTCAATTTTACCCCTAAGAGGTCATTTTATAAAAACACATTTTTCTAAATCCCTTCACAAAATTAATTATGAAAATCATTTTTTCCACTCCCCAAAATCCAACCATTACCACTAAAACCTCATTTTCATAAATCCACCACAAGGTTTTTCACAACAATTTCTAGAATTCAAAGAAGACTCAAAACAAATCATAAAAGGGAACTAGTCTCGGTGGGTGACTTGGTCATATGGTTGACGACCACATGTCAAACACACTACCAATGCAGAGATCCTTCTAGGACTATGCCCCCAGCTTCACATGTCTTGTTAGGCCCTGAGAGCTCGCAAAGACCACAAACCTGACTCCCCTTTCGTATCTCAATCATCAAAAAATCCCTAAAGACTAAGAAACTAACAAAATCGGACTTCTCATGGAAACCTGAGGATTAGAATGGTCAAGAGTTTGTGATGCTCTACCCGTACCAACCCCTTGAGTCCCTATAATACTACTCCATATACCAAGACATCCCCAAGTAACAAAGGGTGCTCTGAAATTCATGGACTTCTAAGAGCTGACCTGCTCTAATATTATTTTGTCGCAAACAAACCAGAGTCAACCCTAAACCGGTCAGTTGAGTCGATCCGTGGTAAGCCCCGAAGGGAATTCCCGATCCCTACGAGCTGGAAACTGATGTCGGGCATCAACAGAGTACATAATGGGAACAATTTCACCCAAAAATAAACAAATAACCAAATAGCGGAATGAGACCAAACAACCAAATATATATATAAATAAAAATGAACTAAATATACTTACATATGGCTAAAAGGAACAAAAACTATAAAACAAAAACCAACCCGAAAATATTACTACACCCACTTCAAGCGACCCTAAGGGTTAATCTTCAACATGTGATCAATCGTCATCCATGGTGACCAAACTCAAGATAAAACCTATACAAGATCTAAAAACAGAAAACAACTATAGGCGTGAGTATTAAAACTCAGTAGGCTAGCTCAATTTTTCTATTCTCAATGCACATCCTTTAAAATAAAAAAACATCAATTTCAAGTTTGTACTACAATATAGAAAAGTATTCTTTTCTACACATTTTACCTTAAAAACAAAGTACGACTCATTTCCCTCATTCATTTCTAAAAATCAAGTGTATTCCATTAGTGAGATATTAACTCTAAAAGGGGAAAGTGATGCTTACATTTTCAACTTGCACAAAAGAGGGTGAAAAAATATTCCTTAAAAAACATTTTTTAGAAACCCTTTTTCAATTAAAAAATCACTTTCAAAGAAAAACACCACATAAGAAGGCACTACAATAATCATACAATAAGGTAAATGGAAACAAACATACAAGTGTCACACTTATCACTGTCATGAACCGAATCGGGTCACCACTAATACCGGCACCAAATCCATCCCATGACAAGTCCTGAAGGGCGTTCCCTATCCCCATAGGCTAGCACAAGTCCCTGAGTATCATTAGTTTATTTTTGGGAATGATTTACCCGAGTATGAAAGCATAAAACATTAAAAACATTCAATAATAAGAATCTGAAATTTCCATTCTAAAAAAGACATAAGAAAAAACCAGAACTGAATACATGGTTTTATGTAGGGTAAAAGAGGTCCAAATATAAATAAAAATAGCATAAATTCATCCATAATGACTCCGCATGATAAGGGATCATCACCCCCGAGTCATCTCCACAACACCGCACCATAGGAGGGGACTAACAACTCGAACCGCCTTCACCCGAGGCATTGCCTTTACCTGAGTCAAACATAATGAAGTCTACTTACACCTAAGGGTTGTAAGTTGGGTGTGATACTAAGCCAAATAGTATTCCACCCAAGGATTCCTAAGAGTATGCAATACAATGTGATAAAGCAAGTAGTTTTATTATGTAAAGAATACATAGTGATAAATTCCAAGAAACATAACTTTCAATTGAAAATAGTTTTCAAACTAAAATTTTCAAAATGTTAACTCATTTTAATAAGAAATTTTTTATAATATAAATTACAGCCAAACACAACCTAAAAAATGGTAAATACCACAAATCCAATGAGCACCAAAACCGGGAACACCCCTACGCAACTAGATAGTCTCGGGCCCTATGTACCTCGTACCTCGGTGTAAAGTATCCAAGTCACAATCATTTCTCGTGCACAAGCCACTACTAGGGAACATACCCATAACATATTGGTCCATATACATCATCCACATAGTTTATTTAGAGTTATCATTATCCATTTTCTCAGTAAAATAGGGACACAACACATCTGGATCACTAGCCGTACTAGTAGATATCTCCCCACCTAGGTACCTGGGATTCCCCCTCTATGGTCAAACAATTTAAGCAATCAACGCACATCCCTTTTCATATAAAAACACCACTACTGGTCATATACAAACAATACAGTAGCTTTTCACACTTTATACCACTTAAATCACACAAAAAAACATTTTCATTTTTAACAAGACAACTTCACAAAATCTAACAATGATTTGCACACAAAAATACCTTTAAAATCCCACTTTGAACACCATGTGCGTACTCATATTTGCCAAAAAATAATTTTCAACACCCAAAAAATTTCTATAAAATCATTACATGACTTATAAAACAACCCCAATAAGCATCACATAGGATAGCCATGTAAAACAACCAATTTGGTACTCAAAAATCATTTACTTAACAAACATCACCCAAAACTAATTTCACAGAAACAACAAAAGGATAATAACATTGAAAACATTATTTACAACCCTAATACAATTCAATAAAATAAACTAAATTATTATAGGGAATCCCTTAATGAACCAATAAAATATTTCTCTGAAAACCCCCCAATTTCACATAAAATTGGCACTTAAAATTCATTTGCTTTATAATTTCCACTAAACCCAATTTTTACAGAAACATTAAAATTCAATAAAAATAAAAATATCATAAACATAGCAAGATAAGTCACAAAAATTTCATACACAATGGAATCACCTATCAAAATAATGAAAACTCTTGAATCTTTGTGCAAAAATCCAATCGCACCACCGCCACACCAAGAGGGACTTATATTAAGTCTAAAACCAAAATAATAGACTAATAAAATCAGAATCAAACCATAGGTTCGAATCCCCACTTGTTGGAAATTATAAAAATCAAGAAGAATTGGAATAAACCCTAACCAAAAGGAAAGAAAACTATAATCAAATGGGAGGAAGAATGTAGGAGACCCACTAACTTGAGGGATCTTGAAGAAATCACCCCAAATACAATAGTAGGTGAATTTACAAACTTCCAAAAATGTAAATGAGGTTTGAATAAGTTTTAGAAGGTTATTTTAGAAGTTAAATGGGGAGAAAAGAGTAAGAATTTGAAGTGTTATGAAGGAAAGAAGTTACCACTTCAAATCTGGACGATTTGAGAAACCTTATGAAGTTCTACCCTAATTTTCAATGCATACGAGATCTAAAGAGGTGGGAAGTTAATGGGGGAGAACCTGGGTTCAGTGGGCTCAGGTGAGACTTGGAATAACCTAAAAATCATTAATATTGAATAAGATATTAAATAAATAAATAAAACTTAAAACTAGAAATGGAATTTAGGGTTATCCCAATTCCTTGAATAAAAACACAAATCCACTGCTATTATGGATTCTTTAAGGGTCCAAATTGTAATGGTGGTGTTAATAGGTCAGGGGAGTCCATTTTGGTAGTATAATGGGTTCAAAATATTAAAATATGAAATAGTTATAAAATAAACAAAATTGGTTTTTAAATATGGAAATGAGCTCACGGTTTGACCCAAATCCTGAAAACTCACACTTTACTCCAAAAATGCATGGTAAATCCCCAAAACAAAGAATGAATGGAAGTTAAATGAAATTTAACTTTAAAATAAGTCATGTATGTGACAATTATCTCCACCATGAAAGACTATTCACCCCGAAAAGTCAACAAAAATCTTGATGAGAAAATAAGAACGGGTACTCTTCCTCAACCCATGAATTCCATTCCCATGTCTCATGTTTATCACTACCATGCTACCAGCAAACCCAGACTAATGAAATAGACTCCCTCAAAGCACCTTCTCTTAGGATTCCACTATTTTCATTGGATGCTCAAAAACTGACAAGTTAGGCTCTATCTCCAGTTCTTCCCAACTCAGCATATGGGACAGATCCAGGTTGTATTTCTTCAACCTGAAGACATGGAAGACATCATAGATAAATGTCAAATGAGAAGGTAAATCAAACCTTTATGTCACCTTCTCAATACTCTCAGTGATCTCAAAGGGTCTGACATACTGTGGCGTCAGATTCCCTTGCTTTCCCAATCGACGATGACCCAAACAAGGGGAAACTTTCAGGAATATTCTTTCACCCACACAAAACACTAGGTCTTGACGCCTCCAGTGAGAATATGACTTATGATGACTCTAAGCTATTAATAAGCATTGTTTGATCAACTTTACCTTATCAGATGTCTCCTTCACTAGACTCGGACCCAGAAGTGAAGTCTCACCTACCTCATCCCAACATAGGGGGGTGATAAGGTTGACCATAGTGCGCCTCAAAAGGATCCATTTGAATCGAGAATTAGTAGCTGTTATTATAAGTAAACTCAAACAATCCCAAATGGCTATCCTAGGAAACTCCAAAGTCCAGGGCTCATGGACGGAGCATGTCCTCCAAAATCTGATTCGCCTGCTCTATTTGACCATCTATTTGAGGATGGTATGTCAGGATCATCTTAATATGGGACCCCAAAGCCTTTTGAAGGCCTTCCCAAAACCGAGAAGTGAAGCAGGGGACTCTATATGAGACAACTACTAATGGAACATCATGGAATCTCACCACCTCCTGAAGATACGAATAACCCAACTCATCCACTTTAACTGTATCTTTGATCAGAATGAAGTGGGATGATTTGGTCAGACGATCAATCACCACCCAAATTGAATTCTTACCTCGAGGTGTAAGAGGAAATTCAACAATGAATTCCATGGAAACCTCATCCCACTTCCACGTAGGAATGGGTAATGGCTGGAGAAAACCAGAGGGTCTTTAATGTTCAGATTTCACCTGTTGGCATGTGTAGCACCTCGACAAAAACTTTTTTATGTCTCATCTCATACCTGTCCCCTAGAACTATCGTCGTACATCATAATACATCTTGGTTTCACCTGGATGGATAGCCCACTGAGACTGGTGTCTATCCTACATCACCACCTTCTACAGAGATGACGACACTACTGAGAGACCCTTCAAGCACAAGATGCCCTCGAGAGATGATGATCAATCAGAGGATGTCTCCCTACCATGAAGAAACTATCTCGACCGCTGACAAAACTCATCAATAGGCTATTCCCACTGAATCAACTCCAACAGAGAATGAGTCAAATGGACGCTCGCCAAGAACACACCTCTATTGTGCTCCTTGGTCTCCACATGCATCTGAGTAAAGAGTCCCATCAAAGCCCACTCATCACTGGACTTCCTCAAAGCCTACACTAGAACTCTTCTACTCAAGACGTCGGCCACCACATTACCCATGCCTGGGGTATAGAAAATATCAAAGTCATACCCCCAAAAGTACTCGATCCAACGACACTATCTCAAGTTGAGGTCATTCTGTAAGAAGATATAGGCCACGATTTTGTGATCAGAGTAGACCAAAAACTTCTCCCCATAGAGGTAGTGATGCCAAGTCTTCAAATCATTCATCACTACTGCCAACACCATGTCATGGGTCGGGCTGTTATTTTCATGTGGTCGGAGTTAGCGAGAGTCATACACCACCACGTGATCATCATGCATAAGCACGCACCCAAGACCCATACCTGAAACATCACAATAGACCACATACCCTTTCCCAACTTAGGAAAATTTAGCACGAGGGTAGTAGTCAACTGCCGCTTCAGCTCCTCGAAGGATTCCTGACATTCTGGGATCCGTACAAACTTCACCCCTTTTCGGGTGAGAAAGATCATTGGTGAAGAAATCCGAGAGAAATACCCAATGAATCACCTATAATAACTATTCAGGCAAAGGAAACTCCTGATCTCAAACACATTCTTCGGTTGCTCCCATGACATGACTGCACTGATCTTCTCGGGGTCCACTGAAACCCCCTACTCAGGGATCACATGCCCCATAAATTTCACTTCCCTGATCCAAAAAGTGAACTTTGACATCATTTCATAGAGGTGGTGATCCCTCAAAGTGTCCAAAATGATCCTCAAGTAATGTTAGTGTTCCTCCTCAGAGCCAGAGTATACTAGAATGTCATCCACAAACACCACAACAACGGAATTGAGATACTGATGGAACACCCTGTTCATGAGTTCTATAAAGATTGTTGGAGCATTGGTCAATCCAAAGGGCATGGAGAAATACTCAAAGTGGTCATAACTGCTTTGGAAGGCTGTCTTTGGGATATCTTCTTCTCTCACCCGAAGTTGATGGTATCCCGAGCACAAGTCTATATTTTTGAACCACTTTCTCCCCTTCAACTGATCAAAAAATCATCCATCCTAGGCAAAGGGTATTTTTTCTTAATTGTTACCTTATTCAGATTCTGGTATTTAATCCACAACTGGACGGATCTGTCAGTCTTCTTCGCAAACAATATAGGAGCGACCCAATGAGAGATGCTCGGGCAAATTAATCCTTTGGATTCTAAGTCGTACAACTGTATCTTTAATTCCCTTATCTCGGTGGGTCCATGCGATATGAGGGAAGAGATATCGGTTGTATTCCTGGTACGAGTTCAATTGTGAACTGCACATCTCGCTCTGGGGGAAAACTTGAAAAATCATCCGAGAATACCTCCGAAACCTCATTCACTGCATGAGGTAGTTCACCTTCAGTGGAAATACCATCTTCGTCTAGCACGAGTGAAGAAAACTATAATATAAGACTTCTGAACTCATGAAGTGGAGGTCCTGCATGACCCAACCGAGGATCTCATTCTCCACGAAAAACCTGACGACTCCCATCAGGTGCCGTGAAACTCAAACGTCACCTGTAGAAATCAATGTTTGTCTGGAAGTGTATTAGCCAATACATGCCAAGTATTATTTCAAACGATTCCATATCTAGGACTAATAGGTCCCACTCCAACTCAATCCCTAACATGGAAAGCGCACACGAGGGGCACCTGAGACCCTGTTCCTTCTTCTTTCTTAGCGGCATCACCAAATCCATCGTGAAAGACAACAACTCGATTGGAAAATTCAGTGTGCCCACAAAATGGGAAGAAATGAATGAAATAGACACACCAGTATCAAAAATAGAAGCAGTTATAGAAGATACAATCAAAACGGTACCTCGAACTGTCGACGGTCAAACCTCTGATCCTACTGGTGCATGATCCACCGCATGGAGATGTCTGGTCTCTTCCTGAGGAATACTGCTAGTTTGTGGCTATGCCCTAAACTAGATCTGTCTATAAGATGACCCAGACTTTCCACCTGACCACCAAATCGGGATCCCCTCATCCTTGATGGCTCGAACTGTACTGGCACTCCTCTTGAATCTGTTGATCCTGACCCACTCGGAAGTGGACGTGCCACCTCGCAGAAGTGCTAAAAATGAACCATACCTCCACATTGGTAACAGGGCTTCAGAGGAAGTGGGCATGCTGGTCGAATTTGCCCCGACTTCCCACACTAGTGGAACACGATCGATCTCGCATCAGAATCCATGGATGAAAACTGCCTAGAGGAGTGGCATGAACTGCCACCTCCTTTCTTCACATGTTCCTTCCTCTTCCTTTTCTTCTCTAAAGAGCTTTCACTACCCACTACTGATACCGACCTAGAAACACCAGCTCTACCTTTACGATCAATCTCCACCATACACACCCAATCAACTACCTCAGCATAGATCCTCATCTTGACCAAGAAAACCTGGGAGTATATCTCAGGTCATAATCCTTTCTCAAACCTCTGGTCATTTTCTTGTTCATTGGAGACGATTTCATGAGCATACCGAACCAACTTAGTGAAATGGTTGGTGTACTCCATCGCGGATAGATTCCCCTAAACAAGGTCAATGAACTCTCGGGACCTAGCATAAGCCAACACCTCAAGGAAGTACTATTCATTGAATATAACCTTGAAATCTTCCCAGCGCATCTGCTCATTCTTCCCAGTCTGAAGTAACGATTCCCACCACCTGCGGCTAGGACCCTCCAATAGAAAGGAGGAACATTTCACCCTGATCTCCTCGAGTATATCCAGGAACTCGAACGTGCAATCAATATTTTCAAGTCATTCTTCTACTTATTGGGGTTCTATGCTGCCTCGAAAGGTAGGAGACTTATTTTTCAGGAACTCCTGTGCCTTGTCCTTTCTAAGAACAGTCTTATCCTATCTAATATAAGTTAGAGTAGGAGTTGGTCCCTATCCTAGAGCCTGGACAGCCTGAGCCACGGCCTCGACTAGCCTCTGATCAATTGGTGTGGGAGAACTCTCTCTGGCTTCCTCCTATGGGAACATGGGAGCTTTCTGGGGAGGCATGTTGCTACAAAATGAAACAGTAAAAAAAACAATAGTCAATACGAAAATTCTGAAAATTTTAATCAAATAAATCAAATATAAACAATCTAAAAACATTTCAGTAATAAAAGAAACAACTACTTCACACCTGCCTGATGTCCATGTGTGGTCTACAGCCCACACATCTCACCCAGAAGTGAAGTCAATTAGACAATTCCAACGTCTCCTGGTGACTCAAGGTCAACCATGAGAGATGCGGTCCAGACACCGTATTCATGACCGAAACCCCTATCTCCAACAATCCTAACTCTTTTCTATCCCGACTCATCCCAAAATAGTAATATAATCCAAAAACATTAACCTTCCCTGATATCATTTTGTCACGAACTGAATTTGATCGTCACTAATACCAGCACCAAATCAATCCCATGACAAAGCCCGAAAGGCGTTCCCTACCCCAACGAGCTGGACCAAGCGCCTGGGTATCATTATTTTAGGTTTGGAAATGGTTTACCCTTGTATGAAAGCATAAAACAGTAAAAAAAATCAATAATAAGAATGTGAATTTCCATGCCAAACAAGACATAAGCAAAAACCAGAACTGAATACATGGTTTTAAGTAGGGTACAAGAGGTACAAATATAAATAAAAACAGCACCAAGTCAGCCATAATGTCTCCACATGACAAGGGGTCATCACCCCCGAGCCGTCTCCACAACACCGCACCATAGGAGGGGACTAACAACCCGAACTGCCTTCACCCGAGACCTTGCCTTTACCTGAGTCAAACATAATGAAGTCTACTTACGCCCAAGGGGTAAGTAGGGTGTGAGACTAATCACAATAGTATGACACCCAAGGATTCCATAGATTATGCAATACAATGTGATAAAGCAAGTAGTTTTAATATGTAATGAAAATGCAGTGATAAATTAGAAGAAACATATCTTTCAATTGAAAACAGTTTTCAAACTAAAACTTTCAGAATGTTAACACATTTTAATAATACATTTTAGCTACTGTAAAGTAAATCCAAACACACCCTAAAACAAGGGTAAATACCACAAATTCAATGAGCACCAAAATTGGGAACACCCCTAGGAAACCAGATAGCCTCGTGCCCTATATACCTCGTACCTAGATGTAAAGTATCCAAATCACAATCATTTCTCATGCATGAGCCACTAGTAGGGAAACACCTTGAATCTTTGTGCGAAAACCCAATCGCACCATCACCGCACCAAGAGGGACGTAGATTAAGCCTAAAACCAAAATAATAGACCAAGAAAACCAGAATCAAACCCTAAGTTTAAATCCCCACTTGCTGGACATTATAAAAATCATGAAGAATTGGACTAAACCCTAACCAAAAGGAAAGAATACCCTAAGAAAATGGGAGGAAGAATGAAGGAGACCCACTTACTTGAGGTATCTTGAAAAAATCTCCCAAAATACACCAGTAGCTGAATTTACAAACTGCCAAAAATGAAAATAAGTCTAATAAGGTCATTTGAAAACTGAAATGGTGGGGGGAGAGTAATAATTGGAAGAGTTATGAAGGAAATAAGTTACCTCTTCAAATCTGGATGATTTCAGAAACCCTATGAAGTTCTTCCCTAATTCGCGATGCATACGAGCTCCAAAGAGGGGGGAAAGATAATGGGGGAGCTTCTGGGTTCAATGGGCTTGGGTGAGACTTGGAATCACCAAAAAAACATTAATATTGAATATGATATTAAATAAAAAAAATTAAAACTGGAAATGGGATTTCGGACTGGCTCAATTCCTTAAATAAAACCCCAAATCCCCCATTATTAATGATTCCTAAAGGATCCAAATTTCAATAGTGGTGTTAATAGGTCATGGGAGGCCATTTTGGAAGTGGAATGGGTGGAAAATAATAAAAAATGAAATAGTTATAAAATAAACAAAATCGGTTTTTAAATCTAGAAATGGGCTCACGGTTTGGCTCAAATCATGAAAACTCACCCTTTCCACCAAAAATGCATGGGAAACCCCCAAAACATAGCATGAATGGAAGTTAAATGAAATTTACCTTTAAAATAAGTCATGGATGTGACAATATCTATAATAAACTAAGATCCAATAGACATAGGTGAATCTAGGAGATCAAGAATAATCCAGAACATACTAATATATGAGACCTCATCCCCAGTAGCATGCCACACACGATGAAATAAAAAACTACCTAACACTCTCGGTCACCCTCACTCAGGATAGGATGATGGAAAAATACCACAGTAATAAACAAACACATTCACCTACTATTGGTCATCGACTAGTGCATAAACTAGTCAGTGCAGCAATCATTCTCAAAATATTATCTCAATATGTCAGGTTCCTATATCTCATGTATATAATAGGGGTGATCCAACTAATGCTATAAAATCCTTCAATCACATGTTTATATAATAATAAACCAACAATAGGTGTCACCTCGATCCACCCCAAAGACCAATCTCATCCCATAAAATAGATAGAACATAAAGAGTCCAAACCGAGGAACTCTGATAATGGATCAAAAGGATTACACAATGAGGAAAACCCATCCATTATACATAGAAAAGGCTTTAAAAACATCCAAATGAGGTTTTCATAATAAACACTTTCATAATTTTCACAAAGTTGCCAAACGGGCCTTTCAACATTTCACAAAACCAACATTTATCAACGATACAAAATCCACTTTTCATAAAGGGGTGTGAACACACCATTTTCAACATAAAAAAATTTACATAATCTTCTTAAAACATTCAGGTTATACATTCAAGGCACAAACCATTTTTTATAAAAATACCAAATGCGTCATTCATCGGCAACAAATGCCAAAACACATTAAAAGTTGATACTCATTTCGTCATAAAAATCAGAATCACTTTGGAAACCATATAAGGACCCCAAAATATCATTTATCATGCTTCCAATACATTTATAAATTCAAACCAATCATTTTATATCATAATTAACCCATAAAATTCAACCGGGCAATTAATCACACACCAGACATGCAATATTTCACAAAACAATTTCTATTTAACACTTAACAATGTATAAAACACCAATTTGCATGCCATAAATTTATTTAAATTTTAAAATCATGTTTTAAATATCACAATCCATGTGCGGAAGCTAACAAAACATCTTATCAACCACTTGGTCTGTATGTTTTTAACCAAAACAACGCTATTTTTTATAAAACAAGGAATAATCCACTACTTTTCACACTAAATAGTTAATCCAAGGATCATACATCAGTATTTAGAATGTAAATAGGGTGAGAAAATAATGAAATCAAGGATTCTAAAATTATAAAGGCATGTTCATGGGAAACCTACCTCGAATCCATGGAGGAACAACAACGGATGCCTGAAATCACTCCATAAGGGTTCCAAAACCCAATTCTATGAAGAAAAACCCTAAACAAACAAAAACCCCATCATAAATCATGGGGAAACAGAATCCTAGGTCGAACATGACCAGGGGAGAAGAGAAATCCAAGAAAAAAATGAAAGAAGAAGGAAGATGGTGGAGAAGGGAGAGAAAATACCTTGAAGAATCTAGCCCCAACTTGGAGATCTCTTAGATCTACACCATGGGAGGAAGGGGGTGGATTGGAGGGAAGGGGAGGGGGCTCCCTTGGTTTGGATGCACCAGGAGAAGAAGGTATAGACAGTTTTGGGTCAAAAATACAAAGGTGGGAAACTTGGAGAACCCCATTTTTTTAGTTCTGGGTAAGTCACACGGTTAGGCCGCATGGTTTATTAAACCATGTGGCATCCACGGGGACCAACCACATGGTCACCCCTAATTGGCCACATGATCATACGCCAACCATGCAGTAGGTTTTATACCTGTCGCAAGATTACCTGGGTTCGATTGCAAGGTTTATCAAACTGTGCGCCAACCATGCACAGAGAACTTCCAAGACAAAATTTTTGGATTTCTTCCAAAAACTCCCAAACAAACTGAAGATCAACCGTGGGGAATAACTGGACAACGAAAGACAAGGAAACACTTCAAATTTTAACCCCCGTCACACCCAAAACCTGAGAAAAAGAGTGGGTTTTCCAATGAACCGAAACATAAGATAAGAAAGGAAAAATCAGGTGTGACAAATCAATACCCATGATTATGTCATATACATATATCTCAAGCATAGAGAAAACCCATATCACATTAGCTCCATAAATAGTTATAGAACATGCTCTACACATAAAGGATCTATATTCTCTTTGTCCAAGAGGATTTTAAAGTTTAAAAATAAAGGAATTATCTCAACATTTAATCCCAGAATATCAACAGCACGAGAAGAAATAAATGAATTGGATGCACCCATATCAAAAAAATCTTACTTAAGGGAATAATTAAAAATAATTATACCTCTTACCATCGATGTCCCATATTAATTATCCATAATAACTTTCTTAGCTTCATATAACTATTTACTCACTATACATTGTTCTTTATTCCCCTGTTGAGATTTCTCTTGCTAAGGAGTCATGGCATTCTTGTAATCACCATGGCTAGCTCGATTCTGCTAATGAGATGTATTCTGTTGCTCTCATCCCTTCAAAGCATACAATGTTTGTGACACATGAGATGTGTCCCGAACACCCTCCCTTAGAGAACTGTGACAATAGAGCTGAAAATGACTCATCTAGTTTCAATTATGGGATGCACTAGGTGGTGTCGTACAATCTTGCTTCATGTGTTTGAATGAACCACATTGGAAACATACATTCTTTCACTTTGGTTTTGGAGGAAGATTCACCGATATAGCTGTCTGGTCCTAAGTCATTCCACTACCTTGAAAATAGGTGCCCCTCTTCCAATTATTCCCACCATTAGAGTTCCCACCAATCCATGTAGGTATCATCATGCTTCACCCACCAATACCACCTGAGATTTCCTTTTCTACCATTGTAGTTCTATTGAAAATCTCTGTATAATTCATTATACAAAGCATGACAATCTTCGAGCGAATATCTTGTCTCGGTCCCGATTCAAAAATGTGTGCCTTCAATGCCACACTTGTAGAAAATTCGGGCGCAAAGTGGACTTAATTCATAAATGTAGCTGCATACTCTATCACTGAGAGATTCTCCTACTTCAAAATGAAAATTTTCATCATTATAGAAATCCTAAATGTGTGAGGATATAATTATTTATTGAAAAATTCTTCAAAATCCTCTCATGCAATGATTTGGTCCAATTTGGCCTGAACTGCTAAATCTCACCACTAGAGTGCAATATTTTCCAATATATACATCACCAACATGACTTTTAACACTACTGGTGTTCCAAGGAAATCAAATATTTGATTCATCCTATTCAACCACACCTCTTTTTTCTCTAGTTCTGAATCACCGCTAAAGATGGGTTGATTCAACTTCTGGAACTGAACGGAGTGATCCACTTATCTTGGTCTATCCATTCGGTTCCCTCTATTCACAACATGAAAAACTTGGACAATAATATGAGTCAACTGTTTCCTTTCTTGTGGCTCATGTGCAACCACATTCTCAGTAGCTTCTCCCGATTGATATATACAATGCCTAATGGGTTACATTTTCTATAAATAAAACAGAACACCATAAGTATCGCTCTCTATCAACTAAATTCATAAAAATTTCAAATTTACCACATCAATACTATTATAAAAATTCTTTATAAAAGTCAAAATTTTCCATTTCAATCCATTTTTCAAAAAAATCCACCAAACTTTTAAAAATCAAACCCTTTTCAAAACTTCCATGTCGTGCCTTTTAAAATTATTTCATTATTTTCAAAAATTAATTATTTTGAGGCAAATCATAAATCATTACTCAAAATGAAATATGAATTCCTAATATAAATTCATTCCTAACAATACATTTCATGCTCTTCTCATTGGTTAAACCCATCACAATGAGGTAAAAACTCCTATAAGTGTCTCAAAAAACTAATGTATCCAACTTCATGATAACTTGAAGTTCATTATAAATAGGTTAGCTATTCCTTTTTATGATCTACATTTAAAATTCTAATAATCCTAGTCATTTCTACCATCACCATTCAAGTACTAATCAAGAATAATTTTCAACTCCAAGACTAACAAAAGTGATACCCAAGGATCGAACAAACTAATACCATTTTGTAATGTTTCACCCCTCCCCATTGTTTTGAGTTGAGGCAGAATTGCTACTTTGATTTAGGAAATATCCCCAAGATGTCAAATGCTATCAATAAATGTTAAGGGCTTCAATACAATTGGGGGAGTATTTTCCCATTAAAAAAAACAACCACAAACAAGAATTCCATAACCAAAAACTATTATATAATGCATGATAACAATGTAATTCAACACAAAGTAACACCAAAAGACAACAATACCCAACTACACCATAACCAATATCAGAGTAGAAAAGCGGAAGACTAAACCACAAAGCTCAAAGACTCCAAATAAATAACTCCACAACTCCAAACATGTTACATGATCCAACTCCACAATCCATGCCCAGGGTATCATGATGCATCACTAAAGAAATAAGATACATTACCTTTGCTTGTGTCTTGATAAACAATATTTACAAACTCACCAATGTTCCTATATAGGGGTTGAGTAATGAAACTCAGTAGGTTTTCCTCAAATAACTTCCTTACTCACACCACTAGGATAGAACATGTTATCACATTTATATAAAATAATTTATATAAAACAATTTAAAACATTTTACATCAAAGTATAAAAAAAATCATACCAAAATAGTTTTCCCAAACCAAATTCATTTCCAAGAAAAGTACTCAAACAATACTTTAAAACCATTTCAAAACTTCCACTTTTCCCCAACTAATTCCATTCCAGATATCCACACATCCAACCAAGAATGAAACCATGGTCTTCTATATACTCAAGAGTAGTGAGTAATTATTTCACCAAGTCGTCACTTGGTGAACCATTTGGATAGGGGAAAGTTCATACTCTTATTCATCCCACTTTAGATGGGGAAACTACATACCCTTATCCATCCTGAACTCAAATGAACACACACACACAAATAATTAGGCCAAAAATCAAGACAAAATAACCATTTCAATCCATTTCCATAAAATATTTCTTTTATTGAAAACATCACCTTCAAACCATTTTCATGAATCAAAACAAATTTACATTTTAAAATCCACAAACAAAGCACTTTTCACAGCAACCAATTTTGAAAAATCCACAAACCATCACTAAATAGGGATTCTACCATGCTTTTCACATCAATTCACAATCAATTTCAAGAAATTAAATCATCTTGAAACTCAGCCTTCAAGTTATAATAAGAGGTATTAAGAGGGAAGCAAACTACCTTGGAAACTATGACGAAAATGAAGAACAACACAAATTCTTCAACAAAACTGGATTGAATCTCTAAAACCCCACCATGGATCTTTTTCCCCAATATAAAAATAGTCAAATATCATCATGATTGGAATAAAATACCATATATTTATCCCCATGGACTAGATCTATGAATCCAAGAGAGGGAAGACGAATGAACTAAGGAAAAACAGTGAATAATGAATACTTTCCAAGGAAATTGGGATTCAACACACCAAAAAACACCAAAGGGGCGCTCCTAGATCAAGAAGAACGGTCTCTATAGACTTTGGAAAGATAGGAAACCATGTTATGGTCAGAATAGTGGAAAACTATGCATTAAGGTTCTAAACTTAGTGAGGTCCACAATTTTCAGATCTCACTTTTATCTGTGCATGTTTAGCTCACACAGTTAAGAAAATTGTGTGCTAACCATGCACAGGACTCTGCCTTAAGAAGTACCTTGAATTTTTGGCATGAAAAATTAGAAAAACCATGTGCCAACCATATAGAAACCCTCCTTCTAAGCTGGGCATGGTTCCTCTACCACCATAGTGGAACCCTCCTATTGGGTACGTCATGGGTCCTCTACCGACTTCAGAGTGGAATTCACCAGTTGGGCTAGGCATGGGTCCTTGATGACTAGAGTGGAACCATCCTATTGGTATAGGGAATGGGTCCTCTAAAGACCTCTTGATTGGAGCCCTTCAGTTGGTCTAGGCATGGGTCCTTTACTAAATTCTAGAGTCGGACCCTCCTTCTGAGCTAGGCATGGATCCACTGCCAACTTCTAGAGTGGAACCCTCCAAGTTATGGAGAGGTAGCTTGTGTTGCGTGAGTCATTGGTGGTATGGAATTGGTTGAATAGTCAAGAAAGGATTTGTCTCTTCTGGGTTATGGAAGTAATATATCTCAGGTCTTGTTGATCAGGATGGTAGTACCTTCATAAGACCTTGACCAAGGCAGTTGAGGGTAAATCTGTCCAGTTAGATCAACAAACAATAAAGCAAGAAAAGGGTGATGACACAAGGGTGCGTCCTATTTTTTGAGATATTTAAATACAAAGAGATTATATTACACAATTCATGTTCATAGATTGGTTTTGATTGCTATGAATTTTCATATCTCTTTAGGGACCATGATGGGTTGCTAGACTCTACTCTTGGTCTATGGATTTTATTCACTCATATCAAGACAAGGGCTTAGAGGGTCACACACAATAGCGTATTCAAGAATCCACCATATTCGGTTCAATAGGTATATTGGACATGGTGGGACTCACCACGAGCTCAGGGTGTTGTCCAAGTTACCGATCACCGAAGAATAAATAAATTTATATTATTCAATTTAAGAATAATTTGATTGAATTTATTTGTTAAATTAATTTAAAAGTTAAGTAAATACGAGGAGTAATATTAATCGTACAAATATTATTTTATTATTTCAGGTTCGTTTATATTAAGAGAGAATTACAAGTTGATTTAATAACTCGTGTTTTATCACATAATATATTTTATATATATTACAGGTATGTTATAAAATAATAAATAATATTTTTTATGCAGTTTAGTTCATCAATATTATTTATTTATTGCTTATTTAGTGGGAATTTCATTTCGGGGGTCAGGGAACCCATTCTGGGTAATCTAATCACCCACTATATAAGAAGGAGAAGAGAAACTCTTGGTGTATTGTTCATTTTCATGGAATGAGAGCTTCTCTCTCCTCCTGCTTCCTAGATAGAGAAATTCTCTCTTTGAGCATCAATCCAAGCATGACTTTGATGGATCCAAGGCAATAGATCATGGTGATCATCGTGACATAGAAGGACTCGTCGGAACTCTGCACTAGCACCCAAATTATGAAGAACGAAGAGAATGTGGGTTTTTGAAGTGTGAATGGATGATCTAGAGAGATCCTACTATGGATCATTCAAGCAACAATTGTCGATGAAAACTAGATTTCAGGCATGGATTCAGAACTAAAATTGTGTGTTTTCAGTTTTATTTATGGTGATTTGAGTAATTACGTGAGATCCTTGGACCGTACTGGGGTTTGGATCGTCAGAGATGATAAGTATCGTCATCCAAATGATGAAAAAATTTAATATATCTGGCTCATCGGCTTCCGTTGCTACCCTGATACCTTTCACAAAAGCTAAAGTTAAAGGTGATACAACATTGACCAAAGTGCATGCAGTTTAAGGTATGATGTACGTGGACCTGATATGAGGGGAATGTTACACAATAGCCTAATTAAGAAACTCTGGGTCAAGAGTACTCAAACATCATTTTGAGTAGGAGATGAAAATGTTGTAAATCAGGGCTCAAGGTTCTTGGGTCATGAGTAATGATATGGGACAATCAGGGCGATAATGATTTTGAATCACTCTAAGGTGACGAGATCCACTACAATGACGTTAGGGCTCACAAGGATCAGAAATCCGTTCTTGCATAACAAAAATGCCTCTGGTTGGTGGGTCAAATCCCTTCTACAGATCCACCACTAGCATCATCAAACAGGGAGACCTCTTCTCCTTTCTAGGGGTCGTGAAAGGTTTGCAGCAACTTGAGGTGTTCAAGATATGAAGTGTGATTTATGGGTGTTGGATTAGTGTAGCCCGATCCATTTGGATGATGTTGGGTCGAATGCTAATGGACCATACTGAACATCAGGCCACATTACTAGGTAAAAAAAATCCATATTAATTGGTGTACGAAAACAAGAAAGTGTTTCCCATAGAAGTCCATTTTCCCTCGCTCTAGATATCTATCTGTGGACAACTCTCAGGCAACAAGCAATCGCAAAAGCAGCAGGATGAGTTGGAACAGCTCAATGAGAAAAATTATGGGCACTGCACAACCTTTAACTCTATCAAAATCGGATCACATGAGCCTTAAATAAAAATGTTCACCTCTGCTTGTTCCTTCAAGGAGAACTAGTATTGGATCTCAGAACCCCAATGATACTAGGAAAGAAACCTCCAAAGTTGGAACTCAAATGGGAAGGATCTTAGGTCATACATAAGGTCTATTCCAATGGAGCTTGCTCATTGGCTACAATAGACGAGGAACGCATTACTCCCCCCCGCCAATGCAAGACATCAATTTTCCTTACATCATGACGTTAAATTGCATAGAAGTCATCCAAATCGTATGATGTTAAACTACACAGAAGTCATCCTTACTGCATGACACTAAACTGTAAAGAGAGTTCCTTGTTGTGAAACCCATATTATCTTAGTCACAAGACATTAAACTATACAACAACGTATTCAGGAAGTTACATTAAAATGTATTCTTACCATGTGTACTAAGCATAGTGTGCCTTGGGAAACTAGCTCAGGAAGCCTCGTGTTAGAATCATGGGATGCCTCTCATGAGATGATTTCTCGAATGCCTGAATGGCGTTTATAGGTCTTCATGTCTTCTTCACATCAAGTAACTGTCATCCTTACCACATGATGTTAAACTGCATGGCTGACGTCTCTCTCATTTGATGTTAAAATGCACCCAAAACTATGTATGGATTGATTTTCATTCCAATGAGATATGTAGAGATACCTAGATCTTATATCTTAGCTCAACCACCACATGATAAAAATTTCATTGTCCTTTCTTTTAATCGCCTCTCTGTGGTGAAAGAAACTTTTGTCATTCCTTGTTTCTCACGTTGAGCATAGCTCACTTGGTCTTAGGAATTTTGGTATGGGGTTTCCCGCATTAACGAGACATATCGGTTCACATCAAGGTTAGCATGGTCCAGCATGTAAGACCTTATAAGGCACACCAAACTTCATTACCACATGACATTAAACTTCATGGTTGAAATCTCTTGCATGATATAAAACTACACATTACTATAGCCCTTTCCTGAGAGGACCATTATCATTGGTGTCGATCTCCCATAACACCTCCATTCAAGAACTATGTGTGTCTTGATTCATGTCATCATAGGATACGTAGTGACGCCCAGATCCCAAATCATGGTTCCAGCTACAATAATCAAAGGGTAAAATGCCCCCCTTCACATATGTTCAAACATGTATGGAGATTTTTCCATTCAAGAACTATGTGTGGCTTGATTCCTTCCATCATAGGATACATAGTGATTCTTAGATCCCAAATCATGGGTCCAATCGCAATAATCAATGAGAAAAATTCCCCCTTCTTTGTATGAGTCAGACCTTTGTGGAGAGTTTTTTTTTTCATGAACTATGTGGGTCTTGATTCCTACCATAATAGGACATGTAGTGATGCATGTATCCCAAATCCTAGGTAAAGCCGCAATATTAAATAGGAAAATTTCCCCCCACTGCGTATGGGTCAGACCTACATGGAGAGTTTTATGTTCAATTACTACGTGTGGTTTAATTCCTACCATCACAAGATACGTAGTGACACCCAGATCCCAAATACTGGGTCCAACCGTAATAATAAACGGGAAAAATATCCCCCTCATCGTATGATTCCAAACTATGTAGAGAGTTTTCCTTTCAAAAATTACATGTGGCTTGATTCTTGTCATCACGGGATATGTAGTGATAGCCAAATCTTCAATCCTGGGTCTAGCCATAATAATCAACAAGAAAAATGCCCTCCTCTATGTATGGTTCAGACTTGTGTAGAGAGTTTTCCATTCAAGAACAACTCGTATCTTGATTCCTATTACCATTGGATACATAATGACCCTCAGACATTCAATCCTAGATCCTTCCACAATATAAAAATGTCCCCCTCCATGCGCATGAGTCAGACATGCGCCTGGAACTTTCATACAAGAACTATGTGTGGTTTGATTCCTGCCATCAAAGGATATGTAGTGATGCTCGGATATCCAATCTTGAGTCCAGTCACAACATATAGAATGATAAAAATACACCCCCTACATATGGGCTAGACCTATGTGGGGAACTATCTGATAACTATGCATGAATTGATCCCTTCCATTAAAATGTGGATTAGGAAAACTAGGGAAGCCCAGCCACAAAAGTAGAATATACCTCTTTTTAAATAGGGTCAAATCATATAGACTTGTTTTACCTATGCATGAGTAAAATCTACAAACAACTGGTTTGCGCATGAGATAAATCTGCGCAAAAAATGCTCCAGCATATGGTTACCCATCAATATGTCTGTGCATGGATAAATTTGTACAAAAAAGAGTTTGGGTCTGGTGTTTAGTATGGGCCTCTAGCATTCAGCCCAACACAATTCAAATAGGTCAGGCTACACCAATCCAATAATATAATGTATGGTGTGTTGGTAAGTATCACCAATGTTCTTTAATCCCAAGGGCATAACCTGATAGAAAAAGATCCCCTGAGGTGCTTTGAAGGTCGTGGTTTGCTCGTCTTTAGGGGTCATCTTTATCTGATTATACCCTGAATACTCATCCATAAAGTAAAATGCTTGGAATCCAACAATTTCATCGATCAAAAGTTCTATGATCAGTAATGGGAAGTCTCCCTTTGGGTAGTGTCGATTAAGGTCTCAAAAATTGATGCAAACCCTGATCTGTCAGTTATTTTTCTGGACATGGATGATGTTGGCGAGCCATTTTAAGTATTTCACTTCCTAGAAAAAGTTGGATTTGATCAATTTGTCAACTTCTGATTATACATTAATAGCATGAGAGGAGTTTATCTTCCTGACTGTCTGCTTGAAACCTTGATGGTCATCAGGTAAGCCTATGTGATGCGTAGCCACATCAGGGTTCATCCCGGGAATTTCTATATAATTCTAAGTGAACATGTATTGATGTTGATTTAGAAATTAAATATACATCTCTTGCTCCTTGAGAGGCATGGTGGTGCTAATCAACTTAAGTCATAGGTCTTCTTTTATTCCCAGATTCACCTGCTTGAGCTCATCGATGGAGGTGGAGATGCTTTCCTCGAATCCAGGAGGGGCATTCCTGAGGTTATTCTCTTCTTCTTCCATCTCTGGGTCTGTGGAGGCATTTTAATACATGGTAGGTAAATCAGGGTCATCTCTGTCACTGTTGAGGTAAGAGATGTCATGGGAAGAGACATTGTCATAGTTAAATTGTCAGAGTCCTTGCAAAGATATTCTAGACCTGGTTGTTTTCTTTTATGTTGCCACTGAGGGGAAAAGGATCCTGGACATCTGGGATTAAGTCTGTTGTCTCGATCAGGTTTATGGGTAGCACATAATCGATTTCAAGCATAATATATAGACTCACAGGGGCGGTCCTCAAGCCATTGGGAGCTGCAACATGCATACCATCATCCATAATTGGTTGCTTGCCTTCCCTTTTGTAGAAATTTTCTTCAACATTTGTAACATCTCAACCTGAGAGACACTAAACAGTGCCCCGAGTCGGTGAGTCACATGGCCTAAAGCATATCTCCCCATATTCCAGAGACTACCAACTAATGACAAGGGTCTAGGGCGGTATAGTGGGGAGACTATACTCTCATGTTCATAGTAACACAGTGGTATCATGAGTGAATAAATAAGCGGAAGCATAATATAAATCAAGACAGGAGATAACATCCAGAAGACTGTAATAATAATAAGGCTGAAAGTAGTGTCATGTACAATATTATAATCATGTCATGTATCTATACAAAGTGGCAGTAAATACATGGAAACAAGCATCCCATATAGTACATGTATCAAAATAACAAAAATACCCAAAAGGAACTATCTCTATCTAGCATCACGAGCATAGCTCGGTCCTGTGATCCTCTGCTCATAGGCAATGATCAAATCAAGCATCATATAGTGGGAACTTTCTCTGATCTATACCTACATCAATGAAGTCTATTCGGGTACCCAACGAAGGCTCGAATAGGGTGTGACATAACACTCAGTAGACCACCACCAATGGTGTCTATAACATGTTCAGTCTATGTATAAACAATGAAGCAGTGTGCATTATACCGTAGGTATAACAGTAATAAAAGTGAAGTGTCAAATGCACATGAGATCATGTCCATCCAATCATGACTCCCTGTAAACAATAATAATGTCTAACTATAAATCATATCAAGCATCCACACCAGCCTGTGTTGTGTAATCAAGTGTCGGGCATGAAAGGGTTGAATCTAAGGTATAATGATCAAGGTATCCTCATCAAGTCCATAGAGCATCTCGATGGAAACCCAGCAAAGACTTAGGTGGAGCACAAGGACCGTGTCCATGGAGCATGTCCAAGGCGAGTCCAAGAAATTCGGATCCAAGGAGTAGTAATGTCCTTGGTATCCAAAATAAACAGGATCCATGGAGTAGAAATGTTCATGGAATCCTGTGGAATCTAGATCCTTGGAGTAAAAATGTCCACAACATCTACTACCATGATCAGGATCCATGGAGTATAAATTTTCATGGCATCCAATGGAATCATCATATGACTAGAAATGACCAAGGCAATCACTAACATTATCAACTCATCATCTCAATTAATAATCCACTTCATAATTATAAGCATGTTATGAGTTTATCCAATCCATTAATTATTTTCCATATAATCCATTAAATCATTTTAAAACATTTCATAGCATGTCATCACATAACAAGGAGGTATAAACCTTCTCCTATAATGCATTCAATTCTCATTAAGGATCCTAGAAAAATTAGTGAGCTCACACACACCCAAAGGGGGATATAACATGGGGCAGATACGTAAACACACCCCATGGGTGGTCCAGGATGAGGTGAATGACCTCCAACCAAATAATGGTACTAGTGGGAAACCTAAATAGGTCCCAAAAAATTTAATAAAGTCATTCATTTAATTTTAAGGGAAATCTTAGAAAGCCTGGTGTGCAACACAATGAAAACAAGGCATATAAAACATAAAACTTTGAGGTAAAGGAATATAGCACCTATTGTATACCTATGGTAGAACACTCGTCCATTATCAACCTCAGATGTAATCCAGATCAGAAGGAAACAGAGAAATGGATGAACACCCTGAAAATAGGGCATATTTCGTGCACTAAAATAACTTTGTCGATATAAATAAAAATGATGAAAGATTCAAGATGAATGAAAAACTCACTGGCATAGATCCAATGAGATGATCGTCACTTAAATCTGAGCCTGGATGGAGAATAGGGAGCCAAGCCTAGATTTGGCTTGAAGAAGTTCCACTGGAGGAGGAGAAATCTGCTGATGAAAAAAATAGAAAGAGGTATTTAAACCTTTAAATCCACAGGGGAAAATAGTTATTTCACACCTTTTAACTGGGTCTCACAGTTTGGCCACATGATTTACCAAACTGTGCACTAATTCTGCACCCTTCTATGCCTCATGAGGGACCTCGTGCAATTCATGCGGAAGCAGGTGGGCTTGAGATTTTAAAATTTTTCAACATCAGGATGATGAGACCTGTTCTCTACGAAAATCTGAGCCCCAGTATAGTCCGAGGATCTCGTGTAAATAATACAGAGCACAAAATAAAATCGAAAACATACATTTCTCCGATCTAAATATGGGCTCGATATCTGCTTGTCCTCGGTGATTGTTGCCTAAAGATTCCTAAAAACACATTACTTTATCTGCATCACGGCATTGATGTTAATAAAGAGGATCGATGATAAGTATTACATGTTAAAATTGATCAATAAAATTTAGCATTGAGTAATTCCTAAATGCATATTTTATACATCAGAGTAATGATGAAAGAAATATCAATGTTTCAACTTGCAAAAACTTCCATGATATTTCAAGATGTGCTTTGTAAATAATAGTGATATCTCATAACCATATGTTAACTATATTGAAAAATAGATATCGTATGAGTCATAGTATGAAGGAAATACATTATGTTATTAAGACATGTGTTTAGATTCAAAGAGTTTATTAGGATATAATCAAACATGCATCAATCAAAACACAATGTGCATCTAATGTAATAATCCTAGAAGTTTCTTAGAATATTACAGAAATCCCTATGCTAGTCAAGTGATAGACTACATTTCTATATAAGAGTGCACATTTCTATTAGAGACAGTTGAAGAAAGATTGACTTAAGTCTAGTCAATGCTGCAGATGCACAAATAGTTGGCATAGGAACAAGTTCCACAAGAGATCGTGGAAGAGAAATGTTCCATAGGCACATACTGCATAGGAAGGCTAAAACCATAGTGATGGTTTTATATTCACTGTGGTCGGTGATACATTATTCATTGAGAATAACAAATCTTACAAGTAGGTAGTATTTGGAAATCATCTAAGATTGACTAAAACAATTAAAATTCAATAATGGATTTAATGTATCAAAGTGAAAAAGGGCTTATTATTTTGAATATTGTGGTGGGTATTCAAGTGAGATGATATATGGATGGTAAAAACATGGTAATAAAAAGGCTTGATTGGTTCTACCAACTCATTTTTCCTAAATCCTTTAGAATTTTACTTATAATACCTAAAATCTATGATCATTATTCATTTGATGCCATGACCACCAATCGTGTAAGGTGTCAATACGACACAACCAGAATGGGATTATGACATCATATAATTATAACAAGGGATGAAAGTTAATGAAATCTAGTTTAGGGTTAAAGTAAACTACTAGATCATAGAGCATTCATTTGGAATGAATCTTTGTCATGTGTCCACCATAGGTTAATGGGAGCGTCATTGTTTTCCAAGTGAACTATGTTCGGCAACATACGGAAAACAGATATTGATCTTATAGTTAGTTAAGACTGGGATGAAAGAAATACACCAGTATTTGGCTTAAAATAGCAACCTAAGTTCTAAGGAACATGATCTACTAAGGTAGATATAATGGTTGCTTGGATCTACTCAATCATACATATAGTGACATGGTATTGAAAAATATAAGATGTAATAATTCAAGAGAGAATTGTTACCAATGTCACATGGCATAGATCTCTCCAATCATACATGCATGGGCATAGGGAGAGATTGAATTAGTGAGTTGTATTCTATATGATTCTTTGATGATTCAATCACATAATCCATGTTATATACAAGATCTGATATTGCCAAGATATATTTAATATTCAAAAAATATCAGTTATTATAATCACACCTAATAAGTAAAGTATCATCGTGATGATAATTCTATTCCTGATACTATTCAAGATGTTAAGTTATGACGGTGGAAAAATTGAGATATAGTCAGGATTTCCATCTCTTGAAAAGTTTTACTCAATGAGGTGTGGTAACACATAGCAGAATTGTCACACAACAGAAAAGTGGCAGACCCATCAACTAAATTCATTACTCAGTAGAAACATGATCTTAATCATGTGAAAGCTAATAAGTATGGTTAGCAAGTTGGATCCAGTGCAAGTGGGAGTGTTGTAATATTGGGTGCTCTAGACTCAACTATATAGTACGTTTAGATTACCATTTTATGTATACATTTAGTTATGCATGATGTTTTCTTATCATTATAGTTTAGACTTTTTTGAGTTCACTATTGAAATGGTAATGTCCATAGACTAATTGTCGAATCAAAATATTATAGCAGATATCAGACTATAATGAGAACCTCGAGATACTATGACATTAATTTTAAACAAATGTCATGTTCTAGATACATCTTACTGACTGTACACAGTAGATGTTTAACTATCAGGTGTTGGGGGCTCATAAGTATTGAGACTTCTTCTCATTAAGTTCGCACTTGATGATCACTAGTAATGATATCATGATGATAGACCTGCCAATAAGAACACCACATGTTTGGGTGTCATTGGTTGTTCTTATCTACATACATATGTATTGATCTCCGAACTTGAGATCATTACCAGTGTGTGTCATTTGATCGCGTACTTTAATGCAAGGCAAAAACCATGAGTTATAAGAAAATAAAATAATCTTTATTTAATTATTTTATTTACAGTAACATCCCAAAAACTGCTTTCCACAGTTGACATGTGCCGGCCAATGTTAGGCTTCACCTAAGGAAAGTACGCCCTCATAAGCTCAACAGTAGTCTTAGATTTTCAATACGAGTCATCGTTCGTGAGTTATAAGGATTTGAAAAATAAAATAATTTTATTTAATTATTTTATTTACGGTTGTGCAATTTTTGGGTTTTCTCACTGGAGACCTGCACTGACTAATGTTAAGTCGCACCTACGGGTAAAACCCAACATCCTGAACGCAACGGTACTCTCAGATTTTTGATCCGGGAACCCATTGAAGAGTTATTAAACTTTTTCATGAAAAACACTTAGGAGAACTATTTAAAAACATAACATTTTTCAATGAACCATTCTGTGCACACTAGGCCTCAAAATCACACATCGTTTGAGCGCCGGGTTTCGAAATTTTCTCAAAAAAATTCTAAAAAAAATCGGGAAAATCTAAGTCATTACATGTAACGACACATACTTTTTAAATGATATTTTTTTCCTGAAAATGTGTTATCTTATTTTACACAACAGAACCATCTCTCATTAAAAATGTAGTGGTATTTATAAAGTATAAAGGGAAATGTGACCATCAGGATTCGACATTTATATGACTTTTAGTCAAATATGACTGTTGGTCAATATGAACATTTGAATCTATACTCTTGGTAATAATTTTAACGTTATAATTAGCGTTTATAAGTAGAAATGAAAAAGGATAATTAATGCAGAAAGGAGAAGTGATGACCTTAACTAGTAGAGTCATTCCTTATGAATCTCATTTGTCAGAACTAGGGAGGGAGGTAGCGTCACTCAGGTTTGACCTTGACCAAGCTTACGCCAAGCTTCAGTAAATTAATCTTGAACGAAATCATTTATGGGAGAAGTTCAAGTTAGTTGAAATTACCACTCGGATGATGTTAGTTAAACCACCCTATGAATTTATCATTATCACACACCTTACCCTTAGGTCATTCATGGGTGTAATAAGGGGTTATGTGTCCAGAAAAAGTGTAATTTCATTGTATAAATAAAATTGGCATTCCATCAATTTCATTTCAAGAATAGTTTTTCTTAAATATGATGAATTTGATAAATTGATTTTTCAGACACAAATTGTACTTTTCAGAAAAGATGTAAATTTTTTATAATAAACTTGGGTATTATAAATAATACTTATTTTAATGAAATTGTATGATAAAAACTCTTATTTAAATATAAATGATGAAATAATTTTATTATGTCATTGAAAATTTTTAAGTGTTGGAAATTTTACTATGTATTTTCAACCCACTATTTTTTTAAGAAATAAGGATTTTTATAATTAAAAATTAAAATTCTCATACTTATAGAATTATTATGATACAATAAACAACATTTTTGAAATCAACACATCGAAATTAGGTTACGGTAAATTTATGATAATTTTCTAAAATACATTATTTATTCTGTGAATAGTAAAAATACATTTTCGGTTTTTCGATATGTTTAATAACTTCATAATTATGTAATTATTAATTAACTACAATCCACGGCCTAAAATATTTTATTTTATTAATATCAAGTATTTTAATCAATTTTAATCAATTTCCAAACCTATAAATTAATTTCCAAAGTCTAAAATAGAATCTTTAACATTAAAAATCTTATTTTGGGAAAATTTTACTCTTCCTTGCCAAAAGAAGTAATATAAAATGATGCTCGGTTCTTGTTGGTCGAAATACCAAATATCCAAAACCATGGTCAAGCTCATGGTTTTGCATTTTTTCCACAACCTAGATTTCCAAGGCCTATATTCGAAATTATTAAGCAAATCATCCACTTTTACTATAAATATCTACTCATTTCTCTATTTCCATTCCCACACAATCCATCCTGCATGAAGAACTGTTAGTTTTTCCTCCCAAGTATTCCCCCAAGGTGTCCTCAACCCCTCAAGGTTCCATTCATCAAGATCTAGAAGTAACTATTCAAGGTATGGAAAATCTCCACTTCTATTTTCCATTCAAGTTCCCTTTTTATATGGTATGCCTTCAAATTTCTAAACTATGTTATATTTTCTACTTTATTTGATGTCATTACTATAATAAGACTCTATTATAAATAGGAATGTTCAATCCCCTATAATTTTCCCTTTTATAATACCACATTTTATACTCGTTATGCTACCAAATTTACTTCTCAAAATTTCCCTCTTATGCTGAAGAAATTCTCTTTTATATTCTTCTTGTGAATACTAAAGCCTCATTATTTTCCAAAGGTATTCACCTAAATGTAAAAATGATTTATTTGATCCTGGGATTAATATACATGAAACTCACATTCCCTTTCTGTCGGTTGAAATGACATAATGATCGTGCTTTTCAGCACTTTTGAAACGCTGTGATTTTAATATGAAACCTGTTTTTTATTTTCCACGGGTTATTTATGATATGTTTGATTATGATATATGTGTCTCATATTAATTAATACATATAAAGTATTCACACTAATAACGGTCCAATGCATTGGGCAATGAATTTAATCTCTAGATATGACATGTTATACGATACCTTCGTGAATAACCTTGGTAATTTTCATTTATGACACCTTGGTGACAAACCTTTGTGATATGATTATGAATGTCTTGTTTAAATGTTGTAGCCACATTTTCATGTTATGATTCATGTTATTTTTATTATGATATGTATTACTTTCCTTTACTCGTGCCTTAATAACATTCCTCATGTTCTTATTGTTATTCATCATGATCACATGTAAGTTGTTTTCACTTAGTGAGCCTCATGCTCACCTCTTTCCTTTGATGTATGTACCTAGGATATGAGATGTCGTAAATGTATTTAGGATGAGCCCATGAGGATGTATTCAAGTGGATTTAGAAGAATGTATTATGTTTTCATGTACTGTTTATCTTATTTCCAATAAACTAAACTTTAAAAGATCCTCTATTTGTACCATGTAAATGAAAATTGTATATAATAAAAAGGTGGGATGTCATACTAGTTAATAAGAATACTAGAGTAAATATAGGATATAATCAAGAATTAAAAGAGTTTTTCCTTTCAAATATTTTTTAAACTTTAAGAACTCCTTACATAAAAGAAAAATATTTAGATCTTATGGAAAACCTATACATTAATAAATAAAAATAATGAATGGGATTTAGGAATTTTAGTCTAATTTAAAAATCAGGTAACCGGTGAAATTACTTAACAAATGTTAAGTTTGAATCATTGAATTGTAATTAATTTAGGTTATAGATAAAAGAATGGATCTAATTAATCAAATTATGATAGAGGCTCGAAATATAATTTTTTACAAAAAAAGTCATTCCCTTTGTAGAATGGTACAATTCCTACGTCAAAGAGAGGTGGAGACCTTCATTTATACAGAGGAAAATAAAAAAATACAGGAGGAAAACGGAATGGGACTTGAAAATACACTTAAACGGTTCTAACACTCCCCCACAATCTAGGTCATTGATGTTGTGGATTCCTAGCTTGGTTCATAGAGAATCTAGTCTAGCTCCCAGCAAAGATGTCGGAAAGTTGATGAGTTGTTGTAATATAGCTAAAGCTGAAATGTTTTCACTCAAGGTGAGGATGAAGAAAGTGAGATTCAACCTCAATATGCTTCGATCATTCATGGAATATTGGATTAGAAGTAATCTTCAAGGCCGCCCGATTATTGGACCAAAAATGAGCAGAAGTCTGTGGTGGGAAACCAATTTCATGAAGAAGATGACGAAGCCAAAGAATCTCAGTAGTGATTGTGGTCATCGCACGGAATTTAGATTCATCATTGGATCTGAAGATGACTATTTGTTTCTTGCTTTATGAGGAGATCAAGTTACTAGCCATAAAAAACGCAAACCCAGAAGTAAACATTCGGGTAGATAAGAAGTCAACATAGTTGGCATCACAGAAGGACTCAATGTCCAAATGATCGTGATCTGAATATCAAAGACCGGAGAAAATGTCTATCTTAAGGTGTCTGACAATGCAAAGGACAGTGACCCATTGGGATTGCATCGGATGTTCCATGAATTGGTTGATCTTGCTAACAACGTAAGCAATATTCAGATGAGTCACAATAAGATAATTGAGTTTTTCCACAAGTCGAAGATACCTAACCGGATGAGAATATGCGTCAGTGGCATCATGGAGGGAGAGTTCCTCTGGTTCAAGAGGAGTGTCAACAGCAGTTTCTTGAGACAAACCAGTATCCTGCAAGATATCCAACGCTAATTTTCATTGTGAAAGAAAGATGCTAGTTGGACGGCGAGAGACTTCA
Organism: Viscum album; assembly: GCA_963277665.1. Taxonomy (NCBI): domain Eukaryota; kingdom Viridiplantae; phylum Streptophyta; class Magnoliopsida; order Santalales; family Viscaceae; genus Viscum; species Viscum album. Next base: position 1,466,395,538 of record OY728123.1, read on the forward strand.
ATGCCAAGAAAATATGTCAAAAGGACTCCGTTACTCGGTATAAAATTGTTGTTGAAGATAAGTTTTAAGATGGGCAATGTCATGCGAGTCACTACTAGTAATAATGATATCATCAACATACAAAACCAACATGATGCGGCCAGAAGGCTTTTTTAGATAGAAAACAGTGTGATATTTCATACTATTCGATAGAACAAATGTAGTGATGATGGTGAAAAATCTATCAAACCACGCACGAGGAGACTTCTTGAGCCAAAAAAGAGACCTATGAAGCCGAAAAACATGAGAACCGTCCCCTGAGGAAAGGAAGCTAGGAGATTGTTGCAGATATACTTCTTCAAGAAAATCATGGAGAAATGCATTAAGGAGAAGAAGAGTATGCCTGAGCAAAGAATTTTTCCACGAGATGGGAATTAAGGTGATGAAGAGTATTATCTACATTTAGACGGATTGTATAAATCCATTTGTTGTCAATAACCTACTTACCTGTCGGAATGGGGATCAAATTCTAGGCGTGATTATCATCAAAGGCCTGTAATTCAGCATACATTGCTTGAAGCCAACCAGGGTGAGATTTAGCTTCGGTAACCACACAAGGAATATATATTGTCTCCAGAGTAAAAAATTATTTGTAGGAAGTTGTGTATATAGGATTATTCTTGCAAGAGAAATTACTTTTCTGTAATACAATAGGCAAGTCATTTGTGCCTGGAGCAAGAGTGTTTGACGAAGTCAGGGAGCTGGTGTCCTCGGTTTGGGTGAGGGGGACGTTCGATGGTTGACGAGTAAAAAAAGCCATAGTGGTGATCATCAGAGTGGAATAACGAAGGTAGTGGTGGGTGGATGGTGATATGAATACATTCATTGATAGTGGTATCAGGGTGGGAATAGATTGTAGATAAATGAGAGTTATCAATAAAAGATACATCAGTAGAGATGATATAACGTCTCAAGTCTGGAGAGAAATAGTGGTACTCATGCCAAGTGTGAGGGTAACCCAAGAAGATGCAACGAAATGCTTTTAGAGAGAATTTAGATAAATTGGGATCAGTGTCAAAAACATAACAAATACACTCAAACTCCTGAAGTGGAGGAGGGTGATGAGGTTGAGAGGGAAACATAGCCTGAAATGGATTCTCCCCCTAAAGGATAAAAGAATGAAAATGATTTATAAGATAGGTAGCGGTGAAAATAGCATCCTCACAAAAACAAGAAGGCACCTACATGTGAAATAAGAGGGCATGACAAATTTCTAGAATATGATGATGTTTACGCTTGACCACTCTATTTTACTGAGGTGTATCAAGGTAGGATGTTTAATGAAGAATTCCATGATCCTTGAGAAACTACTGAAGGGAATAAGATAATTATTCGCATCTATTGTCTGAGCAGAGGCATTTAATAGGCATGGAGAACTTAGTGAATTTCGCGGTAAAAAGTCTGGAAAGTATCAAACACCTCAGAATAATCACGAAGTAGATAAAGTCATGTCATACAAGAAAAATCATCAATAAAGGATACATAATAACAATATCTTAACTGACTTGGGACCATACAGAGACCCCATACATTGGAATTGATTAATCAAAAGGTTTAGATGCACATATCACCAAATGAGGAACATAAAATGTGTGATGATTTTTAGCAAACTTACAGGACTCACAATGAAAATAAAGGTGCATACTGAAATGGGGACAAAGCTAATGTAAGACAGAGATCGATGAATAACCATGGAAAAAATTTAGATCCAGAGCACGAGCAAAGATAGGTGAGCAAGGAAGAGATGTCGGAGTATCGAACATGTACACCCCATCATGAAGATGGCCTCTATCAAGCTCCTAATTCATCGAATGCTCCAAAAATACAACATCAGATGATGTAAAAATAGCAACACGGTTCAAGTCCTGTGTAAGCTTACTCATGAAGAGTAAATTAAAAGGACTTCAAGGAACATTAGTCACCGAAGTTAGACGAATAAAATGATTCAAGGAGAGCGTGTAAAATCCCGCAATAGGGATAGTGGATTCATCAGCAACAGTAATTGTAGTGGCGCTAGTATACGGACGATAAGTAGTTAACATATCTGTTGGAGTTGGTGCCCTAGAACCAAATTCTTTGTACTTTATGATAAATATATATTCATTGGGTAGATATTAATAAACTCATTATCACATCATGATTGTTCTTCTGTGTAATATTGCATGTGATAATTTCTTAATAGTAGTCGTCGCACTAAAAGGTCATATTAGTTCCCCACTATGATGAGAACCCGGAAGTGTTATGAAACTATTGTTATATGTATGTTCTATAGATGAATGATATCACTTGAGAGACACAAATGATACATGCTATCAGGGGTAGAGACTCAAAGGACTTTAAGACATCTTCTCATGGTGTACGCCCTTGGTGATATCCAACAGGATATTATGAGAATAAGACCCGATAGTAGGAAATCCACATTTATATGTGTCATTGGATGTTCCTATATACGGACATGTGTATTGGTACATAGAATTTAAAATTATTATTAATGGGTATTATGACTCGCACACTTAGATGTTTTGGAAAAAACTGTGACGGTATATGTTCACGGTGGGGTAGGGTATATTGGGTGCACCAAGAGTAATACTACATTAATGAATAATGCGATAAAGGATTTGTCTCTTTTGTTCCATAATTAAAGTTGATATCTCAAGTCATTTTATAGAAATGATATAGCCTAAATAAATCCATGGTCATGGTGTTCTATAAGAAAGTTCAATTTCCAAAAACACATGGGTTGATGACACTTGCATGCAACTCACTTGATTGGAGATATCGAGAAAAATGGATTATATTACACTATAAGCGTTCGTATGAGCTGACATGTCATTGCGGAATTAACTTCTTTCTCTATGGGTGTCTTGGTGTTGTTGTTAGACGCTAACCTTAGACTTTAGGTTGCTCCGCCTAATGGCATTGAGAAATAGGCCTAGAGGGTCACACACTAAGAGTATACAGTATCTCAATTAAATAATATATTATTTATTATTTAACAAGTTGAATAAATATTATTCCTGGATGTAGTTTAATAATTATTCATGGATGCATGATGACATTTATTTCGACACTAGTTATTCGAGGGAATATAATTTGGGCGGAATAATTAATAAATATTTATTTTCTAGTTAGTGAATATAATATTTATATATTTATTGGTGAATAATGCAGTGAGATTTATTTAATAAATAAATAGTCATTATTCAAGGTTCAATAAATATGGTGAAGGATTGGAGGACTGAGTTAAGGGTCCGGTGAGAAATAATAATATTGAATATTATTTTATTAAATAATATTTACTCATAACTTGTGAGTTAATGGCATGTCAGTGCATAATAATGTTGTTGTTGTTATTTGACATGGGGGGTTTCACTATGATTAATAAAATAATTAAGGCAATTGTGCAAATTATTTATTATTACCCTAGTGAATTAAATGTTCAGTTATATTATTCTCTTATTAGCCAAGCACTATCCAAGCGATGATTATAATGATTGTACACAACGAATTGGAGAAAAACTCTCAAGCCTAAAGTGTTCTTCCCTATCCAAGAACACTCTAAAAAATGAGAGAGATCATCCTCCACCGGATCAAGAGGAACGCTTTGGAATCAGTTCTCTAGGCAATAGAAGGCGGACATTGTAAGTGCAAGGATCTTATGTGCTAGCACCCGGATACTCCTTCGTCAATGTCTGAAGATACTTAGAACATGTGTGGATCACCACTAGAGCATATCTACCTTTGATCTCTACAACGTAACGACAGTACACCTGCAGATCTGTGGCAAAATGCATCAACGATGAAAGAATCACCTTTGAGGTAATTCTTATGTAATTAAATTAATTATAAACAAAATATGTTGATACTCTTTTAGTTTCAGGGGCCATTATTTTTTGTCTAAATCTTTGATTCAATTTCATGGATACTATAATTCATCGTCATATTGATCCCAGATTGATCATTGATTATGGAAAAAATCAAAGTTGGGCATCGTCCCTCCCGCGCTTCCACAGCATCCGGAACCTACAAGTGGTATCAGAGCGGCATATTATTGTTTATAATTATTTAAATAATTCATTAATGATTTACACTTTAATAATTTAGTTTTCCGATTCAAGTTTAATCATTCTTGTAATCTTAATTTCGAGATTTTTTCTTCCTTTACCGTTTCTCACAAATCTAACAGAAACAAATAATTTTATGATTAAAAATAAATTGAGGATCTCATCCAGAGGCACCGATGATTCTGTCCAGGTAACATGACAGTACACGTCATGTATTCATAGTTATACATCATGTAATATTCCATACATGACGTGTAATCTGGATCACACACCGTGTAGTTATGTCCAGCGCATCGGGAAATTCAGAAAATACTCAAGCTGTTTGCATTAATGACACACGGTGTAGTTAATTCTTACACTGTGTATTGATCATGATAGACTGGTGCACAGTCAGCCGGACTACATGTCATGTGGCCCACTAGGCACGGCGTGTAGTCCCTTTCGGGTCAAGGTCCGACCGTGTATCTCATATACGACTTAGTCGACCGGTGACCGTATAACGTGGAGTCAACATGGCATGTGGCCCAATGGACAGGTCATGTACTCCAAATATTTTTGAAGTACATCTTACACAATATTTCCTCAAGCGTGTACTTCGGATGGACGGTGAGGATGGTACACACAGTGTAGTCGGATCTACATGTCATGTGCGCTTTACAGATTATGTAGATTTAAAATTTATTATTATATTATGTAACCCTTGAGAGATGTACCTTCATGTGGACAAAAAGTTGGTACACAACATCATGTGTTGACTAGGACAGACTGGTTCACGATCAGTCAGACTACAAGCCATGTGGCCCACCGGACACGGTGTGTAGTCCCTTTCGGGTTAGGGTCGGACCGTGTATCCCATACATGACTTTTCCGACCAGTGACCATATAATGCAGAGTCAACATGGCGTGTGGCTCACTGGACACGTCGTTTACTCCAAAGATTTCTGAAGTACACCTTACACACAACTTCCCTAGGCGTGTACTTCGGATGGACGGTGAGGAGGGTACACACCATGTAGTCAGATCTACATGTCATGTACGCTTTACAGATTATGTAGATTTAAAATTTATTATTATATTATGTAACCCTTGAGACATGTATCTTCATGTGGGCATAAAGTTGGGACACAACATGTTATGGGTGTTTGATATATATATATATATCTGTGTGTGTGTGCCATATAACGTGGAGTCAACATGGAATGTGGCCCACTAGACACGTCGTGTACTCCAATGATTTCTGAAGTACACCTTACAATTTGTTTCACCAAGCATGTAATTCAGATGGACAGTGAGGGGGATACACGCTATGTAGTCAGATCTACATGTTGTGTACCCTTTACAGATTACACAGATTTAAAATTTATTATTATATTATTTAACCCTTGATACATATACCTTCATATGGGAATAAATACCCTTGAGACATGTACCTTCATGTGGGCATAAAGTTGGGACACACACACACACACCGTCCTAGCTTGGGGATTGTGTGTGTGTGTGTTTAATTAACATCTATGTTGATGTTTAAAGACCTGGAAATCATTTATGAGTTGTATTACACTTATAATTCTGTGTGAATGCTAAATGTCACAAAGAATAATGTGTATACAAGTATAACACATAGTGGGTAGTTTTTGATGGGTATTCATCAGGTTACCTCCAAGGTACAAGTTATGTACACAGTTAATTTTAAATGAATTTATTAATTTGTTTAAAATTATAATGGATGAGAATCTCAAGAAAATTTAGAAATGGATTAATATAAAAGGATCGATTAATTAAAGATAATAATTAATCAATTCGAACGCGATTTATCTTAAATAAGAACGATTAAACAATTGAATGCTAATTTTATTAAATGCGCAATTCATTGCATGCATGTGAATGATCAAGAGCTAGACCAGACCTTTATATGTGATTGGTTTCCCTTTTCAATTTATTATTAAATTAAATTGTTTGTCTGGGTGTCTTCTCTCCTCATTAATATGTAGGTTCTACATGTCCATGGTTTGTTTTATATAAACCCCCCTTTACCCATCAACTACGTGTGAGTAAAAGAGTAAGTAATGGATAGAGCTCCCAAGTTGATGGAGGCGGTTCAAGTTAGGAGCCGAGATGAAACCAATCCAAGGATATACAAAGGTGGACAGGTGGAAAACTGTAAACACGAACCTAACTAGTTCAAGGTGTTTCTCCCCTAGGTCAGCAGTTAGTTTATCAACCGCTAGATAAACTACCCCTTATAACCATCTAGTGATAATATCCTTTATTTTATTTATGTCAGTTGCATGGTTTATTCATTATGGATGTATTGTCGCAATCACATAATTAATGAATTAAACAAGCATGCAAGATGAAACTAAAATAAACTGGTTTATGGGTATATATTATATAATACATGGTTAATCACTTAAGATTATCCCACTTAATATTAACAATCTTGTGAAAAGATAATAAATGGAAATTTACACATAAAGGATAAAATCTATCAATAAAATATTAAGTCGGTATAGTATTCAATTACTTCAGTTAGAATCGAACCATAGTTTAAAGTGCTTGGCCAGCCAAAGTTAGGGTGCTTTTAATTATCAGCAAAATTCTAATTTGAGGTTTTGGGTTGACATGACTTAGTTTACATCAAGGGTTGACTGTCAAAGCATGACTTGGTGTAACTGAGAGGCAAAGGTTGAGGAAATCCAAAATTAAAGATTTCATGATCAAGGAGTCCACTCAACAGATCAAGGAGTTGCGAGTTAATACAGTTGCCATTTTAAATTCCTATTTAGAACCATTCAAATTTCTTGACCAGCCGAAGTTGGGGTAATTCAAAGGGCAATATGGATCTTTGCCGCTAGAATGACCACACAACAGGATATTTCGAAACTAATTGTGAGGCAAATTGGGTTTCGATAAAATAGTGGGAGACTAATGAATATTTATTTATTTATTTGTCCTAATTTTATCAGATAAAGTACTAAAATATTTGTTCATCTTATTTGTAGAAATGACATTAAAAATGACATCAAACATATCGTTGTGATACGTACTCGAGAAGGAAACCCTTCTAACCAGCACTAATTTCTAGGAGTGGAAAAGGCGCCTTCGGGTCATCTTTCACCATGAAAGGAAACTATATGTGTTGTAAGAACCTTCAGCAATTGCACTTGAAAATAAGGCGAGTGATGAGGAGCTCACTATGTATGAGAAATATCTGAATGATGCTATAGATGTTCAGTGCCTCATGATATCATTCATGACCAATGAGTTCTTGAAGCAACATGAGTAAATGGATGCTTATAGCATGATGTCTCACCTTTGGGATCTCTATCAAGATAAGGTGAGACAAGATAGGTATGATATCTCCAATGCTTTGTTCACCACTAAGCTTGAAGAGTATGCGCCAGCTGGGCCACATGTAGTCAAGCTTATTGGCTACATTGATCATCTAGACATCTTACGAATTAAATTCCAAGATGAGTTGTGTACATATCACATACTATCATCACTGCCCAAGACCTCTAGTTTAATTGTGAATTATAGTATGAGCAATAATGAGAAGAGTCAATCAGAACTTCTTACATCGATTTTCCAAGTGGATAAGGACATGGGGCGTGAAAAACCCATATTCCTTATGGTGTATATAAAGAGGAATGACAAGGAAAATGGGTCTAAGAATTATAATCAGTCTAAAGCCCTCGAGCATCGTCTGACCAGGAAGAAGAAGATCCAAAGGCAGGGCAAGGAAAAGGAGGCATTATGCTTTGCATGTGGCAAGTCAGGACACTGGAAGAGGAACTGCACCCAGAGGCAAGGGGAAGCCAAAGGTGTGTTCTTTATCGAGTGCAATCTTTCCATTTCTACACATTGGTTATTAGATACAGCTTGTGGTGATCACATTTGTATTCAAATGCAGGAACCAAGTAGATTTCGGAAAATTTATAGAGGAGATGTGGATCTATGAGTTGTCAATGGTTCAAGGTATCCTGGTCTTTTTATTGGTGACTACCACCTTTCGTTGTCAACCAGAATAATTTTGGTTTTATATGACTGTTATTATGTACCAAGTGTTACCAAGAACGTAATTTATGAATCAAATTTAGATACAGATGGGTTTATTTTAAAATTTAGAAATAACTGTTGTTTCTTTTATAAGGACAACATATGTTATGATACGAAACATTAAAATAATAGATTGTATGTATTAAATTATAAAAACCAAGTGGTAGAAATCGATAACGAATCATGTTCATGTGACTCATATAACACCTAGTTGTGGAATCACCGTCTAGTTCATGTAAACGAGAATCACTTGAAAAAGTTCTGTCAAGATGGTTATTTAGACTCTTCTGAGCTAAAACCACTTAATAGATTTCACGCTTGTTTACAAGGTAAAATGACTAAACCACAATTTGGTGGACAGGGTGGAAGGGCCGCATAGCTTCTAGGATTGGTACACACTAATGTGAGTGGACCATTTCGAGTAGAAGCTAGAGGTGGGTATTCTTACTTCATAACGTTTACTGATAACTTAAGTAGATATGTCTATATTTAATTAATGAGGTATAAGTTTGAGTCCTTTGAGAAATTCAAAGAATTCAAGAATGAATTAGAGAATTATCTTGGTGAGAAGATAAAGAATCTTCGATCAGATCGAGGTGGAGAATATCTTAAACCAAGAGTTCATCAACTTTCTATAAAAGTTTTGGATTCTATATCAACTCACTCCACCTTATACACCGTAGTGGAATGGTGTTAGTGAAAGGAGGAACTATACCTTGTTGGACATGGTAAGGTTGATGATAAGTCGTGCAGATCTTACAATATCCTTTTCGAGATATGCATTACACATTGTGGCATACACATTAAACCAAGTACCAACTAAGGTAAAAAATGTAATTCCCTTCAAGTTATGGAGTGTAAATAAACTCATTTTGTCGCATACATGCGTATGGGGATGTGAGGCATTTGTTAAGGCTTTCTCATGCAACAAACAAGTACCCCGAGGCACGATGGGTATTTTTATAGGGTATCCCAATGAAAGAAAAAGATACTACCTATACAACCCCTCGGACAAAAAAGTAATTGTCGCCAGACAAGTCATCTTTCTTGAGAGGGAGCACATAATAAAAAAGGTTAGTGGGAGAAAGATTGACTTTGATGAATTTGATGCTCAAGATACACAAGAGTTGGTACAGGAACAAGTTTCACAGGTCCCTGTGGAAGAAGTAGTTCCTGCAACACAAGTACTACGTAGGAGTGTAAGAGAGGTAAGGGAACCAGAGAGAAGGTTTTCTTGTCACCGAGGATGGTGACTCATTAATTTTTGACAATGATGAACCTCGCTCCTATAAGGAGGCAGTAGGGAGCTCAGAAGCTACAAGATGGCTAGAAGCTATAAATTCTGAGATGCGTTCCATGTATCAGAACCATGTTTGGGTTTTGATCGATGCATTAGTTAATGTAAAGCCTATTGGATGTAAATGGGTATTCAAGAGGAAACTTGACATGGAAGGTAAAATAAGTATCTATAAAGCAAGGCTATTGGATAAAGGGTTTAAACAGCGTCAAGGAATTGACTAAGATGAAACCTTTTCGCTAGTTGTCAAGTTTAAATCCATCATAATCATATTTTTCATAGCATCTTACCATGACTATGAGATTTGGAAGATGGATGGAAAAATTTCATTCCTTAACAAGAACCTTTAGGAAGGTGTCTATATGACACAACCATAAGCGTTTGTGACAATAGATTATGTCAAAAGGATTTGCAAGTTGTAGAGATTCATTTACGGATTGAAGTAATCTAGGTCATGGAACATTCGATTTGATGAATCCATAAATGAATTTGGTTTCATTTAAAACTAATCTGAGTCATGAGTTACTAAAAGGTTTAATGAGAATGCATATGTTATCCTAGTAGTATATGTTGACGACATATTACTTATTAGAAACGACATATCAGTCTTACAATCTGTTAAGAACTGATTGAACATGTGTTTCTCCATGAAGGACATAGGCGAATCAGCCTACATTCTAGATATTATGATCATTCGTGATAGATCCAAGAGGCTGCTTGGACTAAGTTGAATTTCATATATTGACCAGATACTAAAGAGATTTAGTATGGAACAATCCAAGAGGGGATTGGTTACAGTGTCACATGGTTTACATCTTTCTAAGAAAATGTGTGCCAAGACACAAAAAAAGAATGATAGAATGAGTAAGATCTCATACGCTTCAATGATAGGATCTATCATGTATGTCATGTTAGGTACTAGACTAGATGTTGTATATGCATTAAGCATGGTAGGCAGATATCAAGAAGATCCAGGAGAACAACATTGAACTGTTGTTAAGACTATCCTTAAGTATCTGAGAAGAACTAAGAATATGTTCCTGGTGTATGGAGGAGACGAGGAGCTTGTCATCAGAGGGTATGCTGATACTAGTTTTCAGACAGATTAGAATCATCTAAAGTTGCAATCAATATATGTTTTCTGTCTCAATGGAGAAGTTGTGAGTTGGAAGAGTTCAAAGCAACCAGTTATCACTAATTCTACAGAAGAGTCCAAGTATATAGCGGCTTTTAATGTAGCCAAGGAATCCGTCTGGATTCGAAACTTTGTTTAGGATCTTGATATGGTACCTAGCAGTAAACACCATATCACATTGTATTGTGATAATACTGTAGTGGTGGATCTTGTAAAAGAGTCAATGTCACATCAACGGACAACGAACATACTCTGAAAGTATCACCTCTTGAAGAAAAGTTATCAAAGGGGTGAAGTTATAGTGAGTATAGTATCAACAGAAGAGAATGTGGTGGACCCCTTGACTAAAGGTCTATCTCAGCAGAAGCATGAATATCTTGTGAGAGCTAGAAGACTAAAGACTGTTAGCAGTTGGCTCTAGTGAAAGTGGGAGTCGGTTGTAGTTGGTGCCCTAGAACCAACTTCTTTTTACTTTATGATAAACATATATTCATTGGATGGATATCAATAAACTTTTTATCACATCATTATTATTATTCTACGTAACATTTCATGTGATAATGTCTCAAGAGCAGTTGTCGCACTAAAAGGTCATAGCAGTTCCCCGCTATGATGAGAACCCCGAAGTGCTATGAAACTATTCTTATATATATGTTTTATAGTTGGATGATATCATTTGAGGGATACAAATGATACAGGCCATCAGGGGTGGATACTTATAGGACTTTGAGACATCGTTTCATGGTGTACGCCCTTGGTGATATCTAATAGGATGTTATGACAACGAGACCCGACAGTAGGAAATCCGCATTTATAAGTATCATTGGATGTTCCTATTTGTGGACGTATGTATTGGTCCTTAGACTTTAAGATTATTATTAATGGGTATTATCACTCGCGCACTTGGATGTATTAGCAAAAACTGTGACGACATATGTTCGCGGTGAGGTTGGATATGTTGGGTGCATCACGAGTAATACTGTATTAATGAATATACGGTAAAGGATTTGTCCCTTCTATTCCATAAGAGAAGTTGATATCTCAGGCCCTTTGATGAAAATGATACATCCAAAATAAATCTATTGTGATGATGGTCTATATGCAAGTTCAATTTTTGCGAAGTCAATGTTAGGTACCGGGACGGGCAGCAGAAGTCGATGGGCCGGAAAAATAAAAAAAATTATGTCACCGGAGCAATGTAACATCATCAACTTTGGTGATCTTATCCCTATACGGTCTGAGGACAATGCATTGTTTAAACGAAGTACAATAATAAACCGAACATGTTCCTCGTTCGGATCTGAACTGTGCAAGCCTGTCGTAAGATGCCAGCGATCATTGCTGAAAGAATCAGATGTCAAAGCCCTCTAGATCATCCACCACGCCTCTTAAATTTTATTGTGCGTCGTTCATTGAAATATTAGTGATAGAATGGTTGTAACACCCCAAGCTTCCACGGTACGCTTCTCTTTGAATAATACAATAGCGTGTGTTGTACGCAACTTTGAGTTTTAACACACAACAACCAATCAAACTATCCGTTATGAACAGTAATACTCACTTTTTGAAATTTTATAAATTTTATCTTTCAAAATGGACTTCATTTTTGGATTTGGAATATCAAAATTAGCTTAGGGTGAATTTTTTATATTTTTCTGAAAACTTTCAATTCTTGATGAATAGTGAAAAACACTAAGTTATAGTTTAAAACCAAATTTTTATTTAAATAATTATTTATTTTATTTAAATTTATTTTAGGTCAAATTAGATACATAATACCTATATAAGTTCAATTTAATTCATTGGAGTCAGTTTATAATAATTTTAGATATATAAAAATTTTATTGAACTTTTTACCGTCTTTTACCCACATCCTAGGGGCATTTGCAAATTTACATAAAACTTAATTTTACCACTTCTATGAGTTGAATTTAAAAAATATGAGAGACATAGTTGATATCAGTATGTAAAATGTGGTTCAATAAGATGAAAATATTTTTTGGTGAATAGTAACTTTTTACTTTTATTTACCACGGTTAAAAGTAAATAGGGTAATTAAGGGTAAAAATAATATTATTATTACCCTAACACAAGTCCTAAATCTATTGGATAAGTGTGATTCGACCAAAAAAACCTTAGTAATAAAATATGAATCTCTTTGATCCACTTAGATTATGACATTTATTATTATTTAATTCAAAGAAGAGTTAAAAGTGTTAATTTCAAAGTTTAATAACTAAACCATTTTTAATATAGGGTTACACATAAGATAAATTTGACAATAAATATTCATTAGAAAGATAAAAATATTTCCTATATAATGGTATTTTATTTATATTTTTTATACATTAAATAATTTAATTTATTTATGACACAATGATGATGCAGTAATTACCTAATTAATGAAAGATTTAAATAATTGACATTATAAATATCCAAATAAATGTAATTTGAGACTTTTTATGAATTACACAAATTTTATAGGTTAATATGACATATTATGGTTGGTTAGATGAATTTTTTTCGAACTAATAATGCTGTTATGAATTTAGCAAAAACAAAATACCAAATAGTGTCAAAATTGACATAAAAGAGTTTTTAAAACAAATGTTATATTATTAACTGATATTTTATTCCTAAAAATATAAGGTTCGGCAAAAATACTTATATAATGATATTTTTATCATTAATTAACCACTTGGGGTTCTCTTGGAAGTATATAGTAAGTTTATTAACCATATAATATAAAAATAAAAAAATACATGGTAAATGTCAAACTATTTAACCAAGAGTTAAATCTAAAATATAAAGTTAATATAGTGACCCAAACCTGTTTAAAACATATTGGTTGAGTGTTTTTCGTCCCACCCCCACCTTATCCTTTAAATAATCCATTTTGGATCCATTAGAAACCGAAAATGATTTTATTATATAATAATATTTCTAGCTTTTCCAAAGGTGCCCTTCTCCCCCTTATAAAAGGGCACTTCCCCATCCCTCAAATTCACAGCTTCAAAGCCATTTGGCTCGGCCAACCCCTACCAAAATACCCTCTAAACTATTCTACCTTCATCATAGAGTCCTTCCTTTAGTCAAAATTCCAACATAAGGATCCCTTTTCATCAAATCAAAATGAAGAACCCGAAGAAGAGGTAAATATTTCACCACCTCTTTCAAGTTCCTTTCTTCTTCCACTTCCTTTTTCTTTGTTGTTTCCATTATAAAATAATAACTCAATTATCTACTATATAATGTGATGTTATTATAAATATGGTACAACCAAAATCATTATTCTATACATCCGTTGAATGACATGTCACTGTACGTGCGTTCGTACGACTTATCATCTCCACATCGTGGTGTAATTGTTATTCAATACATTATTATTTGGATGGGTATAATAATGATGCATAATTGATGTGATTAATAAATATAACATGATATTTATTCTGTATATATGATATTCCATCCAATTATATATTATTTTAATATCAAGAGAATGATATTGTCGTTCGTGCATCCGTACAGATTACCGTCTCCACGAACGCGATGAGATTCATTCCTTGTCGTATCCATTCAAGACTAATTTTCATTAGATGATAAAAAATAATGTTTAAAGGCTTGATATAATTTAGTATATGAATAATATGCATCACATACATAAAAAATATGACTCACATTCCAAATAATATAAAGGAATACAAATCCGTTAACACCCGAAACAATGATAATACTAAGATATTATTAAAAAATCAATGTTAAAAGATCATATATGATATCATATTAATGTATATTATTCTTGTACAATTTAATAACAATTATTTCAGCATTATAAAAGAGTTTAACCTTCCCTAGACCAAGGAAAAGTACAAGGTAAGGATTAATTTCACAATCTCTTCATTATCCGAGGTTGTTTATATGTAATTATCTACTGGGATCTCTTTATCATCCACATCCATGTTTCTTAAAAATGTATTCCAAAACATTCTTACTATTTACTAGAAAATTGGTTAAACTATTTTATATCATTATTTGACCTTATATGTTCTGAAAGGAATCTTTCCATCATTTTCCAAACAAGGTACATTATGACCTTTTCAAGAAAATTAAGGTAAGAATCTTTTTTTTAACTTATACGGCAGGTGCAACTATTTTCCGCCGTTATAACATCATCGAAGCTTACCTTACAAGCTTATAATATTATTTTCAAAATAAATATTTTCTTTTATAATTATATGACTTTTAAATGATTTCAAAATAGAAAGAGATATTTCTCTAAAAAAGGTTTTGATTTCATCTATGTCAACATCCTTTGAGGGATTTTAAGTTTATTTGATGTTGATTTATTATGATACAAAACATTAATATTGTATTGAAGGTTTTGTGATATGTTTGACTGTAGATGTGTTATTTTTAAACCATTCTTGGTTTATGGATAAAGTATTGACATTCTGTATGCTAGTTTTAATACGGATGTTTATGTTATGTTTAAACATTTTCATATGAGAAATTCATTGGACTTCATAAGTGATGGGTGGAGCCCTATATAGCTCTTTGATGCATCGGTAGGTATAATGAGAAAAACTAGTGTCTTGGCACAAGACCTTGACAAAGTCTTATTTGTATTCTTGGCACAAGGCCTTGACTTTGTGGTTTTGAAAGTCTAGCACTATGCATTCCATCATTATGAAAGTGGCTATTGATATTGCATGTGATTATTCGACTAGTAGAATATCCATGTGAGTTAGTAAATGGCATTATTTTGATTTATATTTGCTATATTATGATGAAGTTTATGTTGAAAAGGCTTTTTTAATTTTATACATTGCCTTAAATGTTTATGCTTATTTATGAAAGTTTCTGCTATATTGTTATCCTTACTGAGCATTTGAGCTCACCCCTTTCTATGTTTTATTTTTCCTATGATGCGATGAAGTATATTATAACTGACCTGCAGGGATAGTCTATGGGATCTCAGTTTCGTCCATGAAAACAATGCTTTAGTTTTCCATTTTATGATGTAATGTAAACCTTATTAATGTATCTAGTACTTCCAAGACTACTAAACTAATCGGTCTTTCGAGACATGATCTTTTGTGATCATGCCAATGTTATGTAATAATGCACCGACTCTGGGTAACTGGGGTCCGGGCGTTACAATTGGTATCAGAGGAAGTTTAGTATAAACCTTGGAAACTAGATTTAGATAAACTCTGATTAGAGAACATATCCCTAAGATAGAATTTGAGGATTAATATAGAATAACTTGCTAGAATATTGGTATTGTATAGATTTTTTGAGTTTTCCAAACAATACATCCATGTCTGGATACGAGCAGGTAGAGGTGGCTCTGGCACAGATGTACCTAGGGATAAAACCTGAAAACACCACTTTGAGCTAGACACGAACGGGAACTGGTGCACGACAACGGGTCGTGCGACACTCTTGGTTACGACACTCCTGGGGGATATTCTTGGGATAATTATTATTTTCTTTACAAACCATTATAAATGTTTTATGAGTATATACTTTCTCAAAGAAAACATTTTTATGATTATGGATTATATCCGTAAACTGATCAATTTATGTTAAGTGTTTTACAAGTTTGGAATTATGTATTTCGATTCATAAACTAATCTAGTTTATGCCATTGTTTAGAAATGGCACCTAGTGGAAGAAATGGAAACTGTATCAACGCATGTAATCAATGTAAGGATTTCCCTCCTACTCAAGATAATTATAGTGGAGATGGTGATGCAACTGGTGCTGATCAGCTAATCACCATATTGGGACAACTCACTCTGGTTATAAATAATAACTTTATATGTATGGAGCACCCTGATCCGCAACGTGGAGGATCAATGTTAGATCACTTCATGAGGCAAAAAACATCAACATTCAATGGGGGTACAAATCCACTAGTAGCCGATCAATGGATAAATTACTTAGAGAAAATATTCCATGACTTGGGGAGCGGCGAAAGGGAAAAAGTTGTCATGAAATTTTACTATCTCACTGGAGATGTTGATCAATGGTGGTCATTGATTCAAAACAAAAGGAATATGATGAAGTATCAAATATGGAATGGAGGGAGTTTAAAGAAATTTTCTTAGAAAAATACTTTCCTCGTGACCATAGAGCGGATATGGAAATACAATTTCTGAGTCTGAGGCAAAAGGGCGATGAGAATGCCGCAAAGTATGAAGCAAACTTTAAAAGGTTATCGAGGCATGATACAGATTATATATGTAACCCAAGAAGTAAGATTGATCGTTTCTTTGATGGGTTAAAACCATTTCTTTGTCGAGCATTAGTCTCACAATCCTTCTTGTTGTAAGAAGATATTGTCTCATGTGCTATCAAGAAAGAAAAAGAATTCTCTAAGTCTTCCGACTTTAAAGAAAAGCAAGAGAAAAATAGATCTATTGAACACTGTGGAAATGGAAATAAGGGAAAGAAGGGAAAAGTTGAATATCCATCCTGCAGTAAATGTGGGAAGAAACACCCTGGTACTTTCTTGAAAGGAATGGGAGTCTGTTACAAGTGTGGTGAAAAAGGACACCAATCTCGTGATCGCAAGGGGAAGAAAGAGGTTTTCGATGTTGAATGCTACAATTGTATAGAAATGGGGAATTATGCAAATGAATTTACTAAGCGTCAGGGGAACATACCTCAGAAAAGGTCATGGGATAAAGGCCAAGCTTATTCTATCACTACTGCTGAGGTTGAATCTCTGAAAGAAGTGGTGGCAGGTAATTTAATGATTTCCTCAAGTTTAGTAAAAGCATTATTTGATTCTGGATCATTGCATTGTTTCTTATCTTCCCAGTTTGTTAAGAAAATTAGATATTTCCAATTTGATTTAACAGGGGAGTAGTCAGTAAAAACTCATAAGGGAAGTATCATTGCAACAAAGTTTTGTGAATCAGTCCCCATTAGGGCATATAAATGTTCTTTATCTGCTAATCTCATCATCATACCTATGATTTAATTTGATATAATCATCGGTATGGATTGGCTTTCAGACCATGATGCAAAAATTTATTGTAAGAAGAATGAGGTTACAATTCACAATGATGATAAGGAGTACCTTATCTTCAGAGTAGAAACATCACCACCTAATTCTTATCTAGATCCACCCCCAGTAGCTCAACTAAATTTAATTATTGGGGAGGAAGGGAATAAAATAACTATGGGCGAGGAAAGGAATGTTCAAATAGAGGACGTACCTATTGTGCAAGAATATGTGGACGTATTTCCAAAAGATTTACCTAGACATCCTCCAGAATGAGAAATTGAGTTTTTCATTGATTGAATTCCTGGTTCAAGGCCCATATCGAAGACCCCTTATAGAATGGCCACTGTGGAATTAGTGGAACTAAAGAAACAACTAGAGAAATTGAGTAATAAAGGATTTATCCACCCTAGTGCTTCTCTATGGGGAGCCCCTATCCTTTTTGTTAAGAAGAAAGATGGATCTATGAAGTTGTGCATTGACTACAGGGAGATCAATGCTATAACAATAAAGAACAAATATCCCCTACCTCGCATTGATGATTTATTCAACCAACTTCATGGAGCTCAATACTTTTCAAAGATGGACCTTTGATCTGGATATCATCAGTTGTGTGTGAAGAAGGAAGACATTCTGAAAACAGCATTTCATACCAGGTACGGGCATTACGAGTTTACAGTAATGCCTTTTGGATTGACTAATGCACCCTTTGTCTTCATAGATCTAGTGAATAGAGCTTTCAAAGAATATCTTGATGAATTTGTAGTGGTATGCATTGATGATATCTTGGTATACTCCAAAAGCTACGAAGATCATGAAAATCACTTGTGCATTATCTTGAAGACTCTTAGAAGACATGAATTATATGAGAAGTTTATCAAGTGTGAATTTTGGCTTCAGGAGATTTCTTTTCATGGCTATATTGTCTCTAAGGATGGAATCTTTGTTTATCCTTATAAGACAAGAGTAATCCAAGAATGGCCAGCACCGACGAGTATAAATGAGGTATGCAGTTTTATTGGTTTAGGAGGTTATTATCAATGTTTCGTCCAGAATTTTGCCCGGTTGGCTAACCAATTAACAAAGATCACACGAAAAGGGGTTAAATTTTTTTGGACAAAAGAGTGTGAAGAATGTTTTGAAGAACTGAGGAGAAGATTAGTCAATGATCCTATATTGACTCTACCATCGGGGAATGATGGGTTTGTTATTTATAGTGATGCTTCAAATAAAGGACTTGGTTGTGTCCTTTTGCAGAATGATAGGGTTATTGCCTATGCATCACGACAACTAAAAATTCATGAGCAAAACTATCCTACTCATGATCTTGAGTTAGCAGCTATAATATTTTCTTTTAAGATATGGAGACATTATCTTTGTGGTGAAAAATGTGAGAAATATACCGATCACAAGAGTTTAAAGTATATTTTCTCACAGAAAGAACTCAACATGAGGAAAATGAAATTTCTTGAACTACTCAAGGATTATGATTGCACCATACACTATCACCCGGGGAAGGAAAATAAGATGGCAGATGCTTTGAGCAGAAAAGATCATGGTGTTTTGAACAAGATGAGAGTTGAAAAAGATCCTATATACATGGATCTAGTAAAGATGGATATGGGAATAACCATGGAAGTTGAAACATCAATGCTTTTACAAATGGTTTCTAAACCATCTTTACTGGAAAGGATACAAAATTCTCAGGCTGATGATGAGGAGTTTCAAAAGAAGATTACAGTTGTGAATAACGGGAGATTGAGTGACTTCGTATATGAAGATGGAATTTTCAAATTTGGGAAGAGACTTTGTGTTCTCAATATACCTGATCTAAAAAGAGAATTGTTGGATGATTATCATAGCTCTAATTTTTCTATACACCCTGGGAGCACCAAAATATATAGGGATTTGAAGGAACATTTTGGATCGGACAACATGAAGAGGGAGATTGCTGATTTTTTGTCAAGATGTATGGTTTGTCAATAAGTGAAAGCTGGAAGGCAACATCCTGGAGAAGTCATGAAACCTCTTCTCATACCTGAGTGGAAATGGGATAATATTATGATGGACTTTTTCATGGGACTACCAAAGACTCCTAGAAGGAATGATTCAATATGGGTCATTGTTGATCGTTTTACCAAATCAACACATTTTCTTTCTATAAGAGAAGATTTACCACTTGAACGTCTAGAAAGACTATATATTAATGAAGTTGTGAGACTTCATGGAGTACCCCTGTCGATTTTTTCTGATCGTGATCCACATTTTACATCAAGATTCTGGAAAAGTCTTCAGAAAGCCCTGGATACTAAACTTTGTTTGGGCAGTGCCTACCACCCCCAAACTGATTAATAATCAGAACGGACTATTCAAACCTTAGAAGACATGTTGAGATCATGCTCACTTGACTTTCAAGGTATGTGGGATCAATATTTACCTCTGGTAGAATTTTCCTATATCAATAGCTTCCATTCAAGTATTCAGATGACACCATATGAAGTGTTATATGGAAAGAGATGTTGCACGCCAACCTGTTGGGATGATGTTGGTGAACAAAAACTCATAGGCCCAGAACTTGTGGAAGAAATGATGGAAAAAGTGAAGGTAATTCAAAACCACATCAAGGCAGCTCAAAGTAGACAGAAGAGCTATGCTGCTAACCGAATGAAGGATTTGTAATTTCAGGTAAGAGATCATGTTTTCTTGAAGATATCTCCATGGAAGAGTGTTATACATTTCGTTAAGAAGGGCAAATTGAGTCCCAGGTACATCGGACCTTTCGAAAGTCTAGAACGAATTGGGGTTATAGCTTACCATTTGGCAATGTCGCCAAGTCTCTCCAAAGTTCACGATGTGTTCCACATATCACTATTGAGAAAATACATGCCTAACCCAACGCATGTACTTACCTATGAGAAATTAGAACTGGAACCTAGTCTGTCTTATTGTGAAGATTCTTTCAAGGTTCTTGATACAAGAGATCAAGTGTTGAGAAACCAGACGACTCGTCTAGTAAAAGTTCTATAGAGAAACCATAAGATGAAAGAGGCAACGTGGGAACCCGAGAAACTTATGATGAAGAACCACCCGAGTCTTTTTACACAGTAATACTCTAGAAATTTCAAGAACAAAATTATTTAGAGGGGAGAATGTAACACCCCAAGCTTCCACAGTATGCTTCTCTTTGAATAATACAATAGTGTGTGTTGTACACAACTTTGAGTTTTAACACACCACAACCAATCAAACTAGCCAATATGAATAGTAATACCAACTTTTTGAAATTTTATAAATTTTATCTTTAAAAATGGACATCATTTTTTTATTTGGAATATCAAAATTAGTTTAGGTTGAATTTTTGGTATTTTTCTGAAAATTTTTCATTTCTTGATGAATAGTGAAAAACACTAAGTTATAATTTAAAACCGAATTTTTATTTAAATAATTATTTATTTTATTTAAATTTATTTTAGGTCAAAATAGATACATAATACCTATATAAGTTCAATTTAATTCATTGGTGTCAGTTTATAATAATTTTAGATATATAAAAATTTTATTGAACTTTTTACCGTCTTTTACCCACCTCCTATGAGCATTTGCAAATTCACATAAAACTTAATTTTACCACTTATATGAGTTTAATTTTAAACATCCGAGAGACACGGTTGATATCAGTAAGTAAATTTTGGTTCAATAAGATGAAAATAATTTTTGGTGAATAGTAACTTTTTACTTTTATTTACCTCGGTTAAAAGTACGTAGGGTAATTAAGGGTAAAAATGATATTATTATTACCCTAAAACATGTCCTAATTCTATTGGATAAGTGTAATTCGACCAAAAAAACCCTACTAATAAAATATGAAACTCTGTTCCACTTGGATTAGATTAGGACATTTATTATTATTTAATTCAAAGAAGAGTTAAAAGTGGTAATTTCAAAGTTTAATAACTAAACCATTTTTAATATAGGGTTACACGTAAGATAAATTCAACAATAAATATTAATTAGAAACATAAAAATATTTCCTACATAATTTTATTTTATTTATATTTTTTAGAAATTAAATAATTTAATTTATTTATGTCACAATGATGATGTAGTAATTACCTAATTAATGAAAGATTAATATAATTGACATTATAAATATCCAAATAAGTGTAATTTGAGACTTTTTATGAATTCCACTAATTTTCTTGGTTAATATGAAATATTAGGGTTGGTTATATGAATTTTTTTCGAAGTAATAATGCTGTTATGAATTTAGCAATATCAAAATACCAAATAGTGTCAAAATTGTCATAAAAGAGTTTTTATAAAAAATATTATATTATTAATTGATATTTTATTTTTAAAAATATAAGGTTCGGCCAAAAGACTTATATAATGATAGGTGTATCATTAATGAACCACTTGGGGTTCGTTTGGAAGTATATAGTAAGTTGATTAACCATATAATATAAAAATACAAAGAGACGTGGTAAATGTCAAACTAGTTAACCAAGAGTTAAATCTAAATGATAAAGTTAATATAGTGACCCAAACCTATCTAAAATCTATTGGTTGAGTGGTTTT
Source organism: Viscum album (assembly GCA_963277665.1). Lineage (NCBI taxonomy): Eukaryota > Viridiplantae > Streptophyta > Magnoliopsida > Santalales > Viscaceae > Viscum > Viscum album. Next base: position 1,466,417,725 of record OY728123.1, read on the forward strand.
CGACCCATCCCCACCTTAGCCTTTAGATAATCCATTTTGGAGCCATTAGAAACCGAAAATGATTTTATTATAAAATAATATTTCTACCTTTTCCAAAGGTTCCCCTCACCCCTCTTATAAAAGGGCACTCCCCCTTCCCTCACATTCACACCCTCAAAGACATTTGGCTCGGCCAACCTCTTCCCAAATACCCTATAAATTGTCCTCTATTCATCCTAGAGGCCTTCCTTTAGTCAAAAAGTCAACCTAAGGATCCCTTTTCATCAAATCAAAAGGAAGAACCCGAAGAAGAGGTAAATATTTCACCAGCTTTTTCAAGTTCCTTTCTTCTTCCACTTCATTTTTCTTCATTGTTTCCATTCTAAAATAAAAAATACAGAATATTCTATATAATATGATGTTATTATAAATATGGTACAACCAAAATCATTATTCTATCCATCATTTTAATGACATGTCACCATACGTGCGTACGTACGGATTATCGTCTCCACGTCGTGGTGTAATTGTTATTCAATACATTAATATTTGGATGGGTATAATAATGATGTGTAATTTATGTAAATAATAAATATAACATGATAATTATTCTGTATATATTATATGTCATCCAATTATATATTATTTTAATATCAAAAGAATGATATTGTCGCTCGTGCGAACGTACAGATTACCGTCTCAACGAACACGATGAGATTCAATCCCCACTGTATCCATTCAAGAATAATTTTCATTAAATGATTAAAAATAATGTTTAAATACTTGATATCATTCTGGATATGAATAAGATATATCCCATCCATAACAAATATGACTCACATAACAAATAATATAACATAAAATGAATTCGTTAACACCGAAATAACGATAATACTGAGATATTATTAACAAAGAAATGTTAAAAGATCATATATGATATCATATTAATGTATATGATTCTTGTATAATTTAATAACAATTATTTCACCATTTTACATGAGTTTAACCTACCCTCAACCAAGAAAAAGTACAAGGTAAAGGTTAATTTCACAATCTCTTCATTATCTGATGTTGTTTATATGCAATTATCTACTGGGATCTTTTTATCATCCAAATCCATTTTCTTAAATATGTATTCCAAAACATTTTTACTATTAACTAGACAATGGGTTAAATTCATTTATACCCTTATTTGACTTTATATGTTCTGAAAGTAATATTTCCGTCATTTTCCAAACAAGGTACATTATAACCTTTTCAACAAAATTAAGGTAAGAATGTTTTTTTAACTGATACGGCGGGTGTGGTTATTTTCCTCCATTATAACATCATCGAAGCTTACCTTACAAACTTATAAAAATATTTTCAAAATAAATGTTTTCTTTTATAATTATATGACTTTTAAATGATTTCAAAATACAAAGAGATATTTCTCTAAAAAAAGTTTTTGATTTCATCTATGTCAACATCTTTTGATGGATTTTAAGTTTATTTGAAGTTGATTTATTATGATACAAAACTTCCATATTGTATTGAAGGTTTTGTGATATGTTTGAATGTGGATGTGTTATTTTTAAACCATTCATGGTTTATGGATAAATTATTGACATTTAGTATGCTAGTTTTAATACGAATGTTTATGTTATGCTTAAACCTTTTCATATTAGAAATACATTGGACTTAGTAAGTGATGGGTGGAGCTCACTATAGATCCTCGATGCATCAGTAGGTCTCATGAGAAAAACTAGTATCTTGGCACAAGGACTTGACAAAATCTTATTTTTAGTCTTGACACAAGGCCTTGACTATGTGGTTATGAAAGTCTGACATTAAGCATTCCATCGTTATGAAAGTGGCTATTGATATTGCTTGTTATTATTCATATAGTAGAATATCCATGTATGTAAATGGCATTATTTTGATTTATATTTTCCATATTATGATGAAATTTATGTTGAAAATGATTTTTTTAGTTTTATACATTACCTTAAATGTTTATGCTTATTTATGAAAGTTTCTGTTATATTTTTATCTTTACTGAGCATTTGAGCTCACCCCTTTCTATGTTTTATTTTCCCCATGATGTGAAGAAGTATATCATGACTGACCTACAGGGATAGTCTATGGGATCTCAGTGTTGTCCATGGAATCAATGTTGTTTTAGTTTTCCATTTTATTATGTAATGTAAACCTTAAGAATGTATCTAGTACTTCCAAGGATACTAAACTAATAGGTCTTTCGAGACAAGATCTTTTGTGATCATGCCAATGTTTTGTAATAATGCACTAACTCTAGGTAACTAGGGTCGGGGTGTTACAGTTGGTATACCGACGACCCCTTCGACGCAGTGATGATTACCGCAAGCAAGTGTCTTCAATCCGAGATGGCAGAACTTGAAAATATTTCTTATTTGAGAGTCTCTCTCTCTCTCTAGGATTCAAGAGGAGAGAGGGGCTCTCAATTCCAACGAATGAATCGTCACAAAGAGAAGAGCATTTCTCAGCTTATATAGTGAATATCTAAAATACTCGATATGGGTTCCCGACCCCCATGTAATAAATATTCACAGTGTAAGTATTATAAATATTTATTTATGACAAATTAAATTATTCCATAAATAATATTTATAATTTTATCACTAACTGTAATATATATATATATAGCATGATAAACTTGAGTCTTTAACTCGACTCATGTCTCATGATAATATTAAACGAACCTGAGATATTTAAATCCGTTCAAATATTATTTTATCTTTTTATTTTCTTAATCACTTGTAAATACATGTTATAAATAAATTCAACGAATTATTCCAAACATGAATAATTAACGAATTTATTTATTCTTTGGTGATCCATAGAACTTGGATAATACCCAGACCCCGTGGTGGGGCCCACCAAATTCTATAATCCTATTCATCATAATATGGCAGATTCTCACAGCGCTATTGTGTGTGACCCTCTAGGCCCTTATCACAAAAGTAGTGATTAATATAAACTGACCAAGAGCGAGGTCTAACAACCCATCGAGGCCCCTATAGAGAAGGAAAAGTCAAAGCAACGACTACCTTCCTACGAACACAATCTTTGTAATATAATCTCTTCCTCATAAATATCTCAATAAAGCAGAATGCACACAAGTGTCATTATTCTTTATCTTGCTTCATTATTTGTTGATTTATTCGGACGGACTTACCTTCGACTACCATATCCATGGATTTAAAGAATCTACTACCGTCCTAATCAACCAGACCTGAGATATCTCTTCCTCAACTCAGAAGTGACGAATCCTATCATGACCATTCAATCAATGTCATGTCACCAATAGCATACCCAACCCAAACTACCTCACCACGAATTCATTGACATGGTTTTCATCTTGCATCAAAGTACGTAATCAAATGACACACATTGATAATGATCTCAAGTCAGGATACCATTACACATATCTGTAGATAGGAACGATCAATGACACCTGAAACATGTGGTGTTCCTATTTGTGGTTCATTCCTCCTGATCTCAATTACTAGAGATCATCATGTGCAAACATTGTGAGAAGAAGCCACAATGCTTATGAGCCCCCAGCACCTGATAGTCTCACATCATCTGTTTCCTTTCAGAATGATGTAACTGGACCATAAGACATTACTTTAAGATTATTATCATAGCATCTTGAGGTTCTCATTATAGCCTGGGATCTACTATAACCCTTTGATACGACATATAATCTAAGGACATTGCCATAAACAAAGTGGATGCAGAAGTATTTACACTATTATGGCAAGATAAACACACTCATATATATAACAAACTGTATACATGATGAGGTAATCGAAGTGCAACACATGTTGGGTCTATGGCACCCACTTTCAACACTCCCACTTGCACTAGATCTAACTAATAACAAGTCTCAATTCGTTAGCTCTCACATGGGAATCATGATTCTACTGAGATATGGCTTTAGTTAGAGGGTTTGTCACGTTGTCCTCTATGGCTACTCTGCTAAAATAGACTTCACCTCTTTGAGTAAAATCTCTCAAGAGATTAAACTTTTGAAGAATATGCTTTGTCATCTGGTGAGACCTGGGCTCCTTGGCAAGCACCACTGCAGCAGAATTATTACAATAAACTGGAACAGGGTCTGCACTGCTAGGAAAAACACCAATGTTTGAGATAAATTTGTGTATCTAGACTGCTTCGGAAGCTGCAATATATTTGAATTCTACTGTAAAATTGGAAACTGTAGCTTGTTTCGAGCTTCTCCAGCTCAATACAACACCATTCAGGCAAAAAACGTAGCCTGGATGCGATTTCAGACAATCAAGATCTGTCTAGAAACTAGAATTCGTGTATCCACTCACTACTAATTAATCATCTCCTCCATACACCGGGAACATATCCTTTGTGCGCTTCAAATACTTTATGAGAGTTTTAACAGTTGCCCATTACAGCTCTCCTAGATTGGCTTGATATCTACCCACCATGCTTAAAGAAAATGCGACATCAAACCTAGTACATAGCATGACATACATGATAGAACCCACTATCGAGGCATAAGGGATTCTACTCATTCTTTCAATCTCCTCCTGTGTTTGTGGACACATTATCTTGGAGTGATTAATACCATGTGACATAGGCAACAACCCTCTCTTGAATTGTTCCATATTCTACCTTTTGAGTACCTTGTCAATATATGTATTTTGACATAGCCTAAGAAATCTTTGAGATCTATCTCGGTAGATCTTGATCCCTAGAATGTAGGATGCTACACTTAAGTCTTTCATGGAGAAACATTCATTTAACCAAAGTTTTAACTGACTGTAAGACTTGCACTTCGTTCCTCATAATTAATATGTCATCAACATATAACACTAGGAAAACAATGGCATTCCCTTCAACCTTTTTATAGACACAACTCACTTTTGTTTTTTTACAAAACCAAATTCTCTTATGGGCTCATCAAAACGAACATTCCATGACTGTGATGTATGCCTCAACACATAAATGGATCTCTGCAGCTTGCATACCTTATTGGCATTTTTTGACTTGACGAACCCTTCGGGTTGAGTCATATAGACGTCTTCAACTAAATTCCCATTTAGAAAATCATTCTTCGCATCCATTTTCCAAATGTCATAATAATTAAAGTCTTCTATTGCAAGCAATATTCTGATGGATTTAAGCATTATTATTGGTGAGAAGGTTTCATCATAGTTGATGCCTTGACGTTGCTACCTGAAACACTTTGCAACTAGTCTTGTTTTAAAGGTATTAACCTTACCATACATATCCAGCTTCTTTTTGAATACTCATTTGCATCCAATGGGATTTACATCAGCTGGAGGGTCTACCAAAATCCAAACTTGATTTTGGTACATAGAATGAATCTCAGAATGCATGTCATCTTGACATTTAGCTGCTCCTTTGCCTTTTACTACTTCTTTTTTATTTAGAGGTTCATCATCCTCAAGGAGTAATGTGTCACCTGACTCTGTGAAAAGAAAACCATAACGTTCTGGTTCTCTAACCTCTCAAGTAGACCTACGCAATATTTGTGTCTCGGGGAAAATTTCTTCTTCCACTTGATCTTGTGAAGATTTTTCTTGTACCAACTATTGTGCATCTGGAACATTAACTTCATCTAAATCAACCTTTCTCCCACTATTTCCAATGGAAATGTGTTCCCTTTCTAGAAATATGGTGTCTTTCCAGAAAAAATTTCCTATCCAAAGGGTTATATAGGTAATATCCTTTCGTTTTCATAGGATTGTTAGGGTTGGTGTCCTGAGAACCAACTGTTTTGTACTTTGATTACATGAATGTTCACTTATTATATATTGTTCATTGTTCTGCATGACTATAATATAATAATTTCCTGGAATATTTGTTGCATTAATAAGGTCATGGCAGATCCCCGCTATGATGAGAACCTTGAAATTCTATAACAAATATACTTAAATAATGTTTTGCGGTTGGATGACAAACTATGATAGGACACATAGTATACAGACCATCATGTGCGAGGACTCCTAAGAAGACGAGACTTTATCTCATGGAGTTCGCACTTGGTAATCTCCATGATGGGAGATTATGAGAACAGACCTGCCAGTAGTAATTCCGAATGTTTTGGTTTTATCGGATATTGCTATCTACGAGCGTGTGTAATAGTCCTTAGATTGGAAGGTTATAATTAACACATGTCATGACCCGCGCACTTAGATTTTCTGACGAAAACCGTCACGAAGACAGTTGGCGGGAAGTAGGGTATGTTGGGTGCGTCACGAATGACATGTTGTTAATGGATAATTCGGGGAAGGATTTGTCCCTTCCATATTTATGGAAGTAGATATATCGGGCCCTTTGATTGAAATAGAACTGTCGAACAAATTTCATGGCCATGGTGACACGACGAGTTTATTTCTGAAATTCAAAGAATGACAGATCAAGCATATAGGTTTATGACACTGCCATGAAACCTTCTTAATGAGATATTGAGACAAAGGGATTAAATAGCAAAGTAAGCGTTCGTATGAGGTGATATGTCAATGTGACGTCAACTTCTTTCTCTTGGGTGCCTTGACCCGTTGCTAGACAGTAATCTTGGACTTTAGTCAAGCCCGCCTAATGCCAACGAGAAAGAGGCCTAAAGGGTCACACACTAAGTGTATTCAAGTATCTCAAGTAGAATAAAGATTATTCACGTACGTGGTTTAATAATTATTCAAGGAAGCCTAAATCATTTTAATGTTAGAGAATGAATAAAATGAAAACAAGTACATGTCCTGTATTAATGATTACACGCCGTGTAGTTTTTATTTTGAAAACAAGTACACGTCGTGTATTATTAAATGTAAACGTCGTGTAGTTTTCATTTTGGAACGGAAATGAATAAATGAAAACAAGATATACACACCGTGTACATTGAATGTACACGCCGTGTAGTTTTCAATGAAAAACAGGTACACACTGTGTATTTATTATTACACGCCGTGTAGTTTTTCCAGTCGGGGTTTTGAGGATATAATATTGTTTTATTAAATGATATTTATTATAATCAGCGTGGGCACATGTCAAGAAATTAATTATTCGACATGGGTTTTTCAATAAGAGTCAATGAAATAAATAAAACGCGTAACACATTTATTTATTGTCATAACTCTGCAACCTCAAACCTGATTATAAATATCCTTACAACCCCAACTCTTTTCAAACAAGATAATCGTTGTGCACAAAAATTCTGGAGAATTATCCCAAGATCGAAAGAACTCCTTCCTCCAAGAACTCTCTCAAGACCAAGAGAGATCCTCTTCATCGGATCGAGCTGATCTAATGTGGGCAATGCAAGAAAAGGTTTCTCCATGCTAGCACCCGGAGACACCTTTGGCGATGTCCAGAGATACGTGGTTCACGTGTGGATCACCGCTAGAGGAAGTCTACCCTTGGCTTCTGGGACGCAATGATGAATCACATCGGAACGTGATCAAGAATATCAATGAGGAAAGAACACCCAAAAGGTGTTTCCTGTCAATTAATTAAATTAATTATAATCACCCTATTACGATCCACTTTTGTGGTTTTGGGACCTTTCTTCCTCTGTTTATTTCTATGAATCGATCTGTAGAGATTGGCATTTATCGTCGTATTGATCCCGAATTGATCATTGCTAATGAAAAATGGCCAAGTGGGAAAATCCACCCACGCACTTCTACTATGCCCAGAACCTTCAAGGATAACCTATAAAGATAAACTTCATGCTTTTGGATGCTAATTTGTCACTTGGTAAAGTCTTGAAAAATGCCTCACATCCCCATACACGTAAGTGTGACAGATTGGGTTTCTGTCAACACCATAACTTATATGGAATCTCTGTAGCTTTAGTGGTTACTCAGTTAAGGTTATATACCATTGTCTGCAAGGTGTATCCCCAGAAGGATAATAGAAGAGATGTTTGACTCATCATTGATCTAGCCATGCTAAGCACGGTCTCATTCCTCCTCTCACTAACACCATTCCACCGGGGCGTATAAGGAGGAGTGTGTTGGGATACTATCTCACACTCCTTCAAGTGATCAATGAAAGCTTGGTTAAGATACTCTTCACCTCAGTCTGGGTGGAGCACCTTTAAATTTTTACCAAGTTGGTTTTTGACTTCATTTTGGTATTTCTTAAATATCTGAAAGAAATCAGACTTATACAGCATCAAGTAGATATAGTCATAGTCATCGGTAAAAGTAATAAAGTATAAAAAACCACCCCTTGCCTCTACTGAAAATGGACCACATACATTAGTATGTATTAATTACGGTATTGTATTGGCTATTTCTCCCTTCCCTAAGAAAGGTGCTATGGTCATTTTTCCTTGTAAACAAGCTTGACATACATCCAAGGGTTCTAACTGTACTGAGTCTAAATACCCTTCTTGATGAAATCTTCTTAATCGCTTCTCGCATACATGACCTAGCCTGAAGTGTCATTCACGGGTGATATATGAGTCATGTTGGTTGGTTTTGCCATTGATTGTCATTACGGGGTTCTTGAGTTCAAGCATATATAAACCATTGTTAAGATGTGTCATACCATAACAGATGTTATCCCTATAAGAGACAACATTTACTTCCAAACTTGAAATAAAATCTCAGTGTCTAAACTAGACACAGAGATTATGTTCCTGGTTATAGAACGTACATAATAACAATTATTTAAAACTAGAACCAAACAACTTGGCAAAGTAAGGTGATAATCTCCCACTACCAAGGCTGCCAGACTTGCACCATTTGCAGCTCGGAGATCTACTTCACCTTTTGCAATCTTCTTGAACCTACTTGGTTCTTGTCTGTGAATACAAATGTGTGAGCCACATACCGTATCAAATACCCAACTTGCAGATAAAGATAGATTGCATTCAATGACAAAACACCTGAAGTAAAAGCATCAGTTTTCTTTTTCTTCCCAACTCTGCAATTTTTCTTCTAGTGGATTTTATTGCCACATCCAAAGTAGATAGCTTCCTGCTCATTACTCAGCCTCTGAATCATTGGCTACTTTGAAGGACAGTGCATTGGAGACTTTGGCCTTGAGTTGGCCTTGGACACCTTTGCCTTGCCTTTCTTTCTTTTGTTCGCCATAAGGACAGATGAATTGGTATTTTTCATATCCTTGTCAGCTTGGAGAACTAAATACAAAAGGTTTGGGAGAGACTTTGTCATATCATTCATGTTATAATTGACAATGAAAGTCAAGAATCGTGGCGGTAAAGAGGCAAGAATTAGATCTGTTGCTAGCTCTTGATTCAATTTGAACCCAAAAGCTTCAAGCCTATCAATATACCCAATCATCTTGAGTACATTAGGACCAGATTGGTTCCCTTCTACTATCCTGGACTTATATAGGGCACATAAGATCTCATATCTTTCATGTCTGGCCCTCTCCTAATATAATTCTTAGAGATGTGAAAGCACCTTGTAGGCATCTTCATCCGCATGCATTTTCTACAATTGGTTGGGCATGAATGAAAACATGATGCATTGAACATCAAGTGCATCCCCTACATGCTTTTTCTATTTATCTTTTTCCGCCATACTAGCTCCCTGAGGAGGCTCAGCAGAAACTGAGGATTCCAGCACATAAAGCTTCCTTTCTAGGCGTAGTACTATGCACAAGAGTCTGTACCACTCCTGGATGTTATTACCGGTCATGATATTTTCTTTATCCAAAATTGATCGCATTGATAATGTACTTGTGGTGTTGGTGATTGCCATTTTAAATCTACAATAGATAAATATTAGCAGCTAGTACTTTATATTGATTACCATTTGACATTTATGATTAACTAATTATTATATCATTTTAATGTCTCCCACTATTTTAGCGAACTCTAATAGCACTCACTATTAGATTTAGAATACTCTGTCGCTTGAGTATTCTAGTGGCAAGGATCCTTGAAACTACTCCTCGTAGTCTATAAGTTTTGGCTACACCACCACTTGGAGAGTTTCTTGGTATGCACTAGCCTGGTCAACCTCATTAACTCGCAGTTCCTTGTATTGTTGAGTAAAGTCCCAATTTTAGAATCTAAACTTGATTCCTCTCAATATCTTACCTCTAAAGTGATAGCAAGCTAGATTTGACTACTTTGTTGCTACCAACTTTAGACAAGTCAACTCATCATAAAATAAGAACTCCCCAGCAGTAAGAAGCACTCTCAACTTTGGCTGACGAGCACTCCGAACAGCCGGTTTTGCTCAAATTTGAATAATTGAATGTATTAATATTTGATATCTATTTGAGAATTTTTTTGTTTATTGAAAAATATAATCTGTTTCTATTTTATATGTTCAAACTAAGTTACCGCACTCACAACTGAACATTCAATAGAAATATATATTCGTCGCATCTTTATGCATTTTTATCTTGTTTAATATTTTATGTGATCAAGCAATAATCACGTACTCGCATAAAACAATAAACAATTCATAAAGGTAAATCATACAATCTGACTGGTCTTGAGCATTAAAATATGATCGATCAATAACAGGACAATCATGACATACGGGATACCATACCCGAGTCGACACCAAACTCTTATTGTAGCTCGTCATAGTGCAATGTGCTCAGCTCCTGTCTGGATTATCGCCTTGACTTGGCGGGGTCCGCAGCTGAGATTGTCTTCATGTAATTACAAATATATTCTCATGCAAGCGAGGGGGTCTACGGGTACAAAATACAACAGGTGCATTATACGCACAGGTCCTTATACATATTTGAATGAAAAGACTATCAGCAGACCGTCACTTACCTAATTAATTATTACAATCATCACACACATTGAATAAATAATTAAATAAATAAAACCAGACATACATGGGTCGGTCACTGGCTCAAGACCAGTCGGTATAAATAAAGCGCAATTAAAATTAAACTGCATTAAATTTAAATAGTACGAGGTTGTTCTGATAAATTAAATAAATTTAAATAAAATTAATTAATTAATTTATCAGTTCCAATTGTTTAATGTAATTTTTAATTCCAAAAATTAAATTAAACAATTAATTTAATTAAAAAAATAAATTAATAATTTGGATTATTTTATTTTTAAAAACCCATTAATTAATTCTTATTAATTTAATTTAAAAACTAAATTAAATTAATTAAAAGAATTTAAAGGTTTACCTCCAGCCGAGAAAGATTCTGGCTGGACTGCGGACTGCAACGTGGTGTTTCACCGAGGTTGGGACGAACCGCAGTGTGACCACGACGTGACCGCAACGTCAGCAACCGGTCCAGCATCACCCTGCGGCAGTGCTCTGAAAAAAGGATGTCTGGTACCGATAGGCTAGCTAGGGTTCTGGGAATCGGGTCTGGGTGTCGAAAACTCCAAAAGCGGCGGGCTTGTGGTGCAACTCCAGCAAGGCGCGGCCAACCGGGAAGCGGCGGCGGAAACCCGCGGCTCCGGCAGCGAGCTCTGGTAGAGGAGGCAGTACCCTGGGTTGAGGGCGACAGTGAGCATGGGACAGCACGGTCCGGCAGACCGAGGGGGCAGGGCGAGCCCGGGACAGTGCTGTGAGGCTAGATCCGGGCGGTGGCATGCGGCTCCGGACGGAGCGGTGGCGACCCCACGGGTCAGCGCGATGGAGGGCCGAACGAGGGCGACGGCTTGCTCCAGCCAGGCGCGGCGGGACGGGATTCGGGCGGCGGCGGGGCGTTAGTGCGCCGCTCCGACGAGCTCAGAGGGAGGGTGCGTTGCGGGTCTAGGAGAGGACGCGGGGTGCTGCTGTTGCGCTCGACTGCGAGGGAGGATGGAGGGAGATAGGTGCTATGGGCTAGGGTTGGTCAGTGCGTGGAGAAGACCCAAGTGATGTCTTCCCTTTTCCTTCTTTTTTATTATGTTTTGTCTTTTGACAAAACACACCACCACTTTTATAAATTTTTCTAAAGTCTTACAGACTTTAATAAAAATCAATAGAAAACATTACAGATCTTAACATCAAATTTTCTTTCATTGAAAAAAATAAAATAATATAGTATTATATTATATTATATTGTTCTCAAATAATTGATCCTCACCTGAGTAATTTGGGTGACCGGATTCCGGAAAAAAATGTTGTCAGATTCCGATATATTGAAGAACACAAAACAATTTGAAATTGTGTTCTTCAAAAATAAAATTAAGAATCCATAATCACAAATTCGTTCAACACGGCGTCGATCCATTAGAATTTTCAAATGGTCCTTGATCATTCGGAAACGAATCGACGAGTGGTCGGATCCGTTGGAACCATAATAATACCCCGTACATAAATTTAATGCAATTTAATTTTTCTCTGACTCTAAAAAACCACATGTCCCTCTGATACAACTGCTAGGTACTGGAACGAGCAGTGAAAGCCGATTAGCCAGAAAATTAATTTTTTTTTGCGTCACTGGAGCGACGTACCATCGTCGACTCTGGTGATCATATCCCGATACGGTCTGAGGACCACACGTTGTTTAAACCGAGTACAAAAATAAACTGAACATGTACCTCATTTGGATCTGACGTGTGCAAGTCCATCGCAAGATGTCGGCAACCGTTGCGTGAAGACTCTGATGTTGAAGCCCTCTAGATCATCCACACACGCCTATTCAATCTGCTCCTGCATTGTTCGTCGGAATTCGGGTCCTAGCGTGGTACACCGACGACCACTTTGACGCAATGACGATCACCGCAAGCAAGTGTCTTCGATCCGAGATGGTGGAACTTGAAGATCTTGCTTGTTTTAGAGAGTCTCTCTCTAGGATTCAGAATGAGAGAGAGACTCTCAATTCCAACGAATGAATCATCACAAGGAGAATAGTCTCTCTCAGCTTATATAATGAATATCTAAAATACCCGATATGGGTTCCCGGCCCCCGTGTAATAAATATTCACAGTATAAGTATTATAAATATTTATTTATGACAAATTAAATTATGCCATAAATAATATTTATAATTTTATCACTAACGGTAATATAAATATGTGTGTGTGTGTGTGTGTATTGCCTGACAAACTTGAGTCTTTAACTCGACTCATGTCTCCTGATAATATTAAACGAACCCGGGATATTTAAATCCGTTCGAATAATATTTTATCCTTGTATTTTCTTAATCACTTGTATATACATGTTATAAATAAATTCAACGAATTATTCCAAACATGAATAATTATAGAATTTTTTTATTCTTTGATGATCCATATAACTTGGATAATACCAAAACCTTGTGGTGGGTCCCACCAAATTCAATAATCATATTCATCATAATAGGGCAGATTCTCAAAGTGTTGTTGTATGTGACCCTCTAGGCCCTTATCTCAATAGCAATACTTAATATACATCAACCAAAAGCGGGGTCTAGCAACTCATTGAGGCCCCTATAGAGATAAGGAAAAGTCAAACCAACGATCTGCGCCAAACCGTGCACGGGGTATTTGCGACGGCACCCGTCGCAAATACCCAGCGGCGATCAATACCTTTTTGCGACGGGATGTCGTCCTGTCGCAAAAAGACGGTCGGCATGTACTATTTGCGATGAGTCCCGTCGCAAATAACCTTTTAACCGCCGACAGTAATTAATGCGGGCGAGGGTAATTACGACGGGAAGCCCGTCGCTAATAACCCCGTCGCAACTAATCTAACCTATATATACCCACATCCGTTTTTTCTCCAAATCATTCAGATCTTGGTCTCTCTCTCTCTCTCTTCATTCTTCAGTTTTAAAGAAAAATTTTCTTTTAGTTTAAGTTTTTCATACAAGTGCAATCGGAGGGCGTCAATATATTCATAATATCAAAGTTTAAGGTATTTATATTTAATTTTCTTTATATTTATTTTATTTATTATGCTAATTTTAATTGTTGTTTATTAGTTCTAATTTAATTATATTTCAATTGATTTTTATTTATATTTAGTTTTACTAAGAAATTGATATTGTTAGTTATAATTATAAATAATTAGTTATAATTAATATTAATTAGATATAATTAGGAATAAATTAATATAATTAGCAATAAATAGTTATAATTAGCGATAAATAGTTATAATTAGCAATAAATAGTTATAATTAGCAATAAGTAGATATAATTAGCAATAAGTAGATATAATTAGCAATAAGTAGATATAATTAGCAATAAGTAGATATAATTAGCAATAAGTACATATAATTAGCAATAAGTACATATAATTAGCAATAAGTACATATAATTAGCAATAAGTACATATAATTAGCAATAAGTACATATAATTAGCTATAAGTACATATAATTAGGAATAAATAAATATAATTAGGAATAACTAGATATAATTAGGAAAAACTACATATAATTAGGAATAAGTAGATATAATTAGGAATAATAAGATATTATTAGTAATAATTAGTAATAATTAGATATAATTAGTAATAATTAGACATAATTAGTAATAATTAGACATAATTAGTAATAATTAGAGATAATTAGTAATAATTAGATATAATTAGAAATAATTAGATATAATTAGATATAATTAGGAATAATTAGATACAATTAGGAATAATTAGATATAATTAGGAATAATTAGTAATAATTAGGAATAATTAGTAATAACTAGGAATAACTAGTAATAATTAGGAATAATTAGTAATAATTAGGAATATTTAGGAAAAATTAGTAATAATTAGGAATATTTAGGAATAATTAGGAATAATTAGGAATAATTAGTAATAATTAGGTATAATTAGTAATAATTATGAATAATTAGTAATAATTAGGAATAATTAGTAATAATTAGGAATAATTAGTAATAATTAGGAATAATTAGTAATAATTAGATATAATTAGTAATAATTAGATGTAATTAGTAATAATTAGAAATAATTAGTAATAATAAGATATAATTAGTAATAATTAGATATAATTAGTAATAATTAGATATAATTAGTAATAATTAGATATAATTAGTAATAATTACATATAATTATTAATAATTTGTAATAATTAGATATAATTAGTAATAATTAGATATAATTAGCAATAATTAGATATAATTAGTAATAATTACGAATAATTAGTAATAATTAGGAATAATTAGTAATAATTTGGAATAATTAGTAATAATTAGGAATAATTAGTTATAATTGGAAATAATTAGGAATAATTGGTAATAATTAGGAATAAGTGGAAATAATTAGGAATAATTGGCAATAATTAGGAATAATTGGTAATAATTAGGAATAATTGGTAATAATTAGGAATAATTGGTAATAATTATGAATAATTAAGAATAATTAGGAATAATTAGTAATAATTCGGAATAATTAGGAATAATTAGTAATAATTAGTAATAATTAGTAATAATTAGTAATAATTAGTAATAATTAGTAATAATTAGGAATAAATAGTAATAATTAGGAATAATTAGGAATAATTAAGAATAATTAGGAATAATTAGGAATAATTAGGAATAATTAAGAATAATTAGAAATAATTGGGAATAATTGGGAATAATTGGGAATAATTAGGAATAATTAAGAATAATTGGGAATAATTCAGAATAATTGGGAATAATTAGGAATAATTAGGAATAATTAGGAATAATTGGTAATAATTAGGAATAATTAGGAATAATTAGGAATAATTAGGAATAAATAGGAATAAATAGGAATAATTAGCAATAATTAGCAATAATTAGGAATAATTAGCAATAATTTGCAATAATTTGGAATAATTAGCAGTAATTAGCAATAATTTGGAATAATTAGCACTAATTAGCAAAAATTAGGAATAATTAGCAATAATTTGGAATAATTATGAATAATTAGGAATAATTAGCAATAATTAGGAATAATTAGGTATAATTATCAATAATTAAGAATAATTAGGAATAATTAGCAATAATTAGGAATAATTCGGAATCATTAGCAATAATTAGGAATAATTAGAAATAATTAGGAATAATTAGGAATAATTAGCAATAATTTGTAATATTTAGGAATAATTATCAATAATAAGAAATAATTAGCAATAATTAGCAATAATTAGCAATAATTGGGAATGATTAGCAATAATTAAGAATTATTAGAAATAATTAGGAATAATTAGGAACAATTAGCAATAATTAGGAATAATTAGGAATAGTTAGGAATAATTTGGAATAATTAGTAATAATTAGATAAAATTAGTAATAATTAGAAATAATTAGTAATAAAAAAATTATATTATCAATATTTATGAAAAAACAATATTAATATTATTAAGATAATAAAATTTTATAAAATATTAAAATTATCAATATTCGCAACAGGCTTTGCTATATTATTAACATGTTCAAAATCTCAAAGGGTCGCCAATTGTCAAGTCATGAGCAATAAAAAGTTTATGTCAGCCATGTCCTATGTAAACTCTATAATCTTCCTTGCATGGATGATCACCTCGCAAGTAGTGTTCCAATCGGACAAATTAAGTTATGCCTTTCTTATCTATAAGAATTATCTCACATGAACCTTTACATAGACCATTCTTCCTTGAAAATTTAAGGGAAAAATAATGATATCCCATCAATGTTTTAAGGAAGAATGCTCTATGTAAAGTGTCATGTGAGATGATTCATAGAGTCAAGAACGTAATTACTTTGGTCGTCCTATTGCAACAATACTTGCGAGGTGATCAACCATGCAAGTACAATTATAGAGTTTACATTGGACATGACAGACACAAACTTTTTATTGCGCATGACTTGAAAATTGACGGCTCATTGAGATTTGAACATGTTAAGAATAATACAAAGTCTGTTGTGAATATTGATAATTTTAATATTTTATAATTATTTTATTATTTTAATAATATTAATATTTTTTCTTAAATATTGATAATATAATATTATTATTACTAATAATTAGTAAACAAAATTTTCTTTGATAATGAAGGTAAAATTTGTAATCATCTCCACAACGATGATTACCAAATTTCCTTTCATTATTCAAGCAGTTTTTCATTTGCTAAGTATTGATAAGTATTGTTAAATTATTAATAAATAGTAATAATTATTAATAATTAGTAATAATTAGTGATAAATTATAATAATTAGTAATATATTGTAATAATTAGTAACAATTAGTAATAATTTGTAATAATTTGTAATAATTAGAAATAATTAAGAATAATTAGGAATAATTAGGAATAATTAGCAATAATAAGTGTGAGAAAGATGCAATTAAATGAGCTGTCGGACAAAAGAGTAGCCGTTAATCCACTGGAAATTGTGTCGCCCTTAAATAATGATATTTATTAAGTAGTTGTAATTATTTATCTTCTTTTTCAGATAGTGTTTTTATAATTTAAAACTATTCAAAAACAGTGATGATTTTATTATTTATGTAGAAAAATATGGAACAAGGATGTCGACATCAGTCATTATTAGATGATTGAGCTTGGATAAATCAGCGCAGAAATCCAAATGGTTCTGGTTTAAATCCTGTATATATTGAGGGTGTTGAAGCTTTCTTAGCATTTGCATCATCAAAACTAGAATATGTTTCAGAAGGCACAATTAAGTGTCCTTGTAAAAAACATGCTCTGAGAATGTTTGACACATTTGATAAAGTTGGGGGACATCTCTTGCGATTTTCTTTTCAACCAGATTATGATTTTTGGTATCAACACGGTGAATGCAGTTCCAGAGAAGATTCTAATAACTTGATTCTGGATCCATCACGATTTCAAAATTTAGTACATGATGTTGCAGGTCCATCTGTGCGACAAACTGAAACTCATGATGATATTGATTTAACTCTTGAGTTGGCACCATCCAAATTTTATGAGTTGTTGAGGTCTACTGAGGATTCATTATATCCTGGTTGCAAGATAAGCAAATTAGAAGCGGTTGTAAAATTTATGGCTATTAAATCAGATAATGCAATGTCAAACAACTGTTTTGATCATATATTTTCTTTGGTTAAATCACAGTTACCTAAAGCAAATGTGTTGCCTGCAAATTACTATGAGAGAAAGAGGCTGATTCATAATTTGGGCCTTAGTTATCATAAGATTCATGCATGTCCAAATGATTGCATCTTATATTCTGGAAAAAATGAGTCATTTGATATTTATCCCACATTTGGACAATCGAGGTATAAAGAAACTCAACCAGGGAAGTCTAGATCGAGTCTAGTAAAAAGGTTGAGATATTTACCCCTTACACCTAGGTTGTAGTGTTTATTTATGTCTCAGAACACAACGTCAATGATGTCATGGCACAAAACCAATATTTCTACTGATAAAAGCTTGAATCACCCATCTGATGGTGATTTATGAAAACATTTTGACCGTCTGCATCCGTCTTTTGCTATAGAAGCCCGAAACATGCGATTGGGTCTTTCTACTTGTAACACCCCAAGCTTCGATGGCACGCTTCTCTTTGAATAATGCAATAGCGCGTGTTTTATGCAACATCGAGTTCTAACACACCACAACCAATCAAACTAGCCGTTATGAATAGTAATACCCACTTTTTGAATTTATAAATTTTATTTTTCAAAATGGACTTCATTTTTGGATTCTGAATATCGAAATTAGCCTAGGGTGATTTTTTGGTATTTTTCTGAAAAACATCATTTTTTGATGAATAGTGAAACCACTAAGTGGAAGTTAAAAAAACTGAATTTTTTATAAAACATAATTTTACCGCTTCTATGAGTGGAATTTAAAAAATCCGAGAGACACGGTTAATACCAAGGAGTAAAATGTGGTTCAATGAGATGAAAGTAATTTTTGGTGAATAATAACTTTTTACTTTTATTTACCACGGTTAAAAGTAAATAGTTTAATTAAAGGTAAAAATGATATTAATATTACCATAAAACTTGTCCTAATTATATTGGACAAGTGTATATCGACCAAAAACAACCTTAGGAATAAAATATTATCATTTAGGTCCACTTGGATTAGATTAGGACATTTATTATTATTTAATTCAAAGAAGAGTTAAAAGAGTTAAAATCAAGTTTTATTTACTAAAACGTTTTTAATATAGGGTTACACATAATATAAATTCGATTATAAATATTAATTAGAAAGGTAAAACGATTTCCTATATAATTATATATTATTTATAATTTTTATACATTAAATAATTTAATTTATATATGACACAATGATGATGTAGTAATTACAATAATAGTGAACAATTAAAATAATTGATATTATAAATACACAAATAAATATAATTTGAGACTTTCTATGTATTAAAATAATTTTATAGGTTAATATGACATGTTATAATTTATTTAATTAACTTTTTTTGAAGTAATCATTCTGTTATGATTTTCAAAAAAATCAATTTTCTAAATAGTGTCAAAATTGACATAAAAGAGTTTTTAAAACAAATATTATATTATTAATTGATATTCAATTCCTAAAAATCTAAGGATATGAAAAGAGACTTATATCAAGATAGGTGTATCATTAATGGACCACTTGGGGTTTCTTGGAGGTATATAGTAAGTTTATTAACTATATAATATAAAAATACAAAGTGACATGGTAAGTGTCAAACTAATTAACTAAGAGTTAAAACTAAAAGATAAGGTTAATATAATGACCCAAACCTGTCTAAATTCTATTGGTTGTGTGGTTTTGGACCCATCCCCACCTTAAAAATTAAATAATACACTTTTGATCCATTAGAAACCGAATATGAATTTATTATAAAATAATATTTCTAGCTTTTCCAAAGGTGCCCCTCACCCCTCTTATAAAAGGGAACTCCCCCTTCTCATTAATTCACACCTTCAAATCCATTTGGCTCATCCAAACTCTGACAAAATACTCTCTCAACTTCCCTCACTACAACTGAGAGGCCTTGGTTTGATCAGAAAGCCAAACTAAGGAGCCCTTTTGATCAAATCAAAAGGTTGAACCCGAAGAAGAGGTAATGTTTTCACCACCCTCTTTCAAGTTCCTTTCTTCTTCAACTTCTTCTTTCTTTGTTATTTCTATTCAAAAATAATAAATCCAGTATATTCTATATACTTTGATGTTATTATAAATATGGTACAACCATATTCAGTATTCTATCCATCCTTTGAATGACATGTCACCATACGTGCGTACGTACGGCTTACCATCTCCACGTCGTGGTGTAATTATTATTCAATATATTATTATTTGGATAGGTATAATAATGATTTTTAATTCATGTAAATAATAAATATAACATTATAATGATTCTTTATATAAGATATATCATCCAATTATATATTATTTTAATATCAAGAGAATGATATTGTCGCTTGTGCGTACGTACGGACTACCGTCTCCACGAACGCGATGAAACTCATTCTCCATCGTATCCATTCAGGTATAATTATCATTTGATGATTTAAAAATAATGTTTAAGGTCTTTATATCATTCTGGACATGAATAAGATACAACCTATCCATGAAAAACATGGCTTACGTAACAAAACATATAAAAGAAAATGAGTAAGTTAACACCCGAAACGACGATAATACTAAGATATTATTAACAAAGAAATGTTAAAAGATCATATATGATAACATAATAATTTATATGATTCTTTTATAATTTAATAACAATTATTTCACCATTATACAGGATGTTGACCTACCCCCAACCAAGGAAAAGTATAAGGTAAGGGTTTATTTCTCAATCTCTTCATTATCTGAGGTTGTTTATACGTAATAATCTACTGGGATTTCTTTATCATCCACATCCATATTTATTAAAAATGTATTTCAAAACATTTTTACTATTTAAAAGAATATGGGTTAAAGTCATCTATACCTTTGTTTGTCTTTTTATAAGAGGTTTACAAACGAATCTTTCTGTCGTTTTCCAAACAAGGTGCTTTTTAACCTTTTCGAAAGAATTAAGGTAAGAATGTTTTTTAACTTATATGGAGGGTGCAAATATTTTCCACTATTATAAATTCTTTGAAGCTTACCTTACAAGATTATAAGGATATTTTCAAAATAAATTTTTTCTTTTATAATTAAGTGATTTTTAAATGATTTCAAAAAAAGAGAGTGATATTTCTCTCAAATATATGAAAATCCATTGCAAATGTATACGTATTTAACGTAAGCTTAAAAATGTTTTCAAAAACACGAATCTCAAGTGTGGTAGACAGGAAGAGATTGGGCGTGGACCCATCATGGCCTGTAATTAGTCGAGCAGTCACAGAAGTAGTTATTTTGTTTTCAGAAGCTTGCATAATGTTTTCAGTAAAACACTAGAGTATATTTGAGCAATTTTAAACATAACTATCTTCTAAAAAATTGTATCGGTAGGTCTCATGAGACAAACTAGTGTCTTGGCACAAGGCCTTGACAAAATTGTATTTTTAGTCTTGGAACGAGGCCTTGTCTATGTGGTTATGATAGTCGGGAATTATGCATTCCATCATTACGAAAGTGGTTATTGATATTGCATGTGATTATTCGATTAGTAGAATATCCATGTGAATAAGTAAATGGAATTATATCATTTTATTTTTGCCATACTATGTTGAAGATCAAGTTTAAAAGGCTTTTGTTTTAGTTATACATTGCCTTAAATGTTTATTCTTATTTATGAAAGTTTCTGCTATATTGTTATCATTACTGGGCATTTGAGCTCACCATTTTTCTATGTTTTATTTTTTTCCCAGGATGTGAAGAAGTATTTTATGAATAACCTATAGGACTAGTATGAGGGGATAAGAGTGTGGACTATGAAGACTATATTATTATAGTTTTTCATTTTATGATGTAATGTGAACTTTATGAATGTATCTAGTTATTCCAAGGCTACTAAACTAATCGGTCTTTCGAGATTTGATCTTTCTTATGATCATGCCAATGTTATGTAATAATGCACCGACTCTAGGTAACTGGGGTCAGGGCGTTACAATTGGTATCAGAGGAAGTTTAGTACAAACCTTGAAAGCTAGATTTAGATAAACCCTAATTAGAGAACATAGACCTAAGATGGACTTTGAGGATTAGTATAGAACAACTTCCTAGAATTTTGGTATTGTAGATATTTTTTGAGTTTTATGAGCAATACATCCCTGTTTGGATACGAGCAGGTAGAGGAGGATCTGGCACAGATGTACCTAGGGGTAAAACCCGAAAACACTGCTTTGAGCTAGACTCAAACGGGAACTGGTGCACGACAACGGGCCTTGCTTCACTCTTGGTTACGACACTCCAGTGGGATATGCTGAGGATAACTCTCATTTTCATTACAAATCATTATGAAGGGTTTATGAGTATATACTTCCTCAAATAAAACATTTTTATGATTATGGATTATATCCATAAATAGTTCAATTTATGTTAAGTGTTTTATAAGTATGGAATTATGTATTTTGAGTCATAAACTGATCTAGTTTATGCCATTATTTAGAAATGGCACCTAGCGGAAGAAATGGAAACCGTATCAATGCACGAACTCCATGTAGGTATTTCCCTCCTGATCAAGATAATTATAGTGGAGATGGTGATGCAACTGGTGTTGATCAACTAATCACCATACTGGGACAACTCACTCAGGTTATGAATAATAACCTTACCCGTATGGAGCACCCTGATCCACAGCGTGGAGGATTAATGTTAGATCACTTAATGAGGCATCAACCACCAACATTCAATGGGAGTACAAATCCATTAGTAGCTGAGCAATGGATAAGTTCCCTAGAGAAAATATTTCAGGCTTTGGGAAGTAGTGAAAGGGAAAAAGTTATCATGGTAGTTTACCGCCTCACTGGAGATGCTGATCAATGGTGGTCATTGATTCAAAACACGAAGGAAGATGATGAAGTATCAAATATGGAATGGTGGGAGTTCAAAGATCTGTTTTTAGAAAAATAATTTCTTCGTGACCATCGAGCAGATATGGAAAGACAATTTCTGAGTCTGAGAAAAAAGGAGGATGAGAATGTCTCAAATTATAAGGCTAACTTTAAAAGGTTAGAAAGGTATAGTAGAGAATATATACGTAACCCAAGAAGTAATATTGATCTTTTCTTTGATGGGTTAAAACCATTTCTCCATTGAGCATTAGTCTCACAATCCTTTTCATCGTACAAAGACATTGTCTCATGTGCTATCAAGACAGAGAAAGAATTCTCTATGTCATATGACTTTAAAGTAAAGAAAGAGAAGAAGAGATCTGCTAATCAATCTGGTAATGGAAATAAAGTGAAGAAGGGAAAAGTTGAATATCCATCCTACAGTAAATGTGGGAAGAAACACCTCGGTACTTTCTTAAAAGGAACGAGAGTCTGTTACAAGTGTGGTGAAAAAGGCCACCAAGCTCGTGATTTCAATGGGAAGAAGGAAGTTACTGATGTCTAATGATACAATTGTAGGGAGATGGGACATTATACAAATGAATGTCCTAAGTGTCAGGGGAACTTACCTCGGAAAAGGCCAAGGGATCAATGCCAAGCTTATGCTATCACTACTGCTGAGGTAGAACCTCCGAAAGGCGTGGTGGCAGGTAATTTAATGGTTTCCTCAAGTTTATGAAATGCATTATTTGATTCTGGATCATCAAATTGTTTCATATCTTCCCAGTTTTCTAAGAAAATTAGATATTTCCAATTTGATTTAACAAGGGAGTTGTTAGTTAAAATTCCTAAGGGAAGTATCATTGCAACAAAGTTTTGTGAATCAGTCCCCATTAGAGCACATAAATGTTCTTTATATACTGATCTCATCGTCATACCTATGATTGAGTTTGATATAATCTGCTGTATGGACTGGCCTTCGGACCATGATGCAAAGATTTATTTTAAGAAGAAGGAGGTTACAATTTTTGATGATGATGATAAGGAACACCTTATCTTTAGAGCAGAATCGTCACCACCTAATTCTTATCTAGATCCACCCACAGTAGCTTAACTATATTCAATTATTGGGGAGGAAGAGGATGAAAATATAGTGGGTGAGGAAAGGAATGTTCAAATAGAGGATGTACTTGTTGTGAAAGAATATGTAGATGTGTTTCTGAAAGATTTACCTGGACATCCTCCAGAACGAGAAGTTGAGTTCTCCATTGATTTAATTCCTGGATCAAGGCCTATATCGAAGAAACCTTATAGAATGGACACTGTAGAATTATTTGAACTAAATAAACAACTAGAGGAATTGAGTAATAAGGGATTTATTCTCCCTAGTGTTTCTCTATGGGGAGCCCCTATTATTTTTGTTAAAAATAAAGATGGATTTATGTGGTTATGTATCGACTACATGAAGATCAATGCTATAACAATAAAGAACAAGTATCCCCTACCTCGCATTGATGATTTATTTGACCAACTACATGGAGCTCAATAATTTTCAAAGATTGACCTTCGATCTGGATACCATCAGTTGTGTGTGAAGAAGGAATACATTCCAAAGACAGCATTTCGAACTAGGTACGGGCATTACGAGTTTACAGTAATGCCTTTTGGATTGACTAATGAACCCTCTGTATTCATGGATCTGATGAATAGAGTTTTCAAGGAATATCTCGATGAATTTTTGGTGGTATTTATTGATGATATCTTGGTATACTTCAAAAGCTATGAAGATCATGAAAATCACTTTCGCATTATCTTGAATACTCTGAGAAGACATGAATTATATGGGAAGTTTAGCAAGTGTGAATTCTAGCTTCAGGAGATTTATTTTCTTATCCATATTGTCTCTAAAGATGGAATGTCTGTTGATCCTTCTAATAACAAGGCAATCCAAGAATGGCCAGCACCTACGAGTATAACTGAGGTACGTATTTTTATTGGTTTAGCTGGTTATTATCGACGTTTTGTCCAGAATTTTGCCCTGTTGGCTAACCAATTAACAAACCTCACACGTAAAGGGGTTAAATATGTTTGGATAAAAGAGTGTGAAGAATGTTTTGAAGAACTGAAGAGAAGATTATTCAATGCTCCTATATTGACTCTACCATCGGGGAATGATGAGTTCGTTATTTATAGTGATGCATCGAAGAAAGGACTTGGTTGTGTCCTTATGCAGAATGATAGGGTTATTGCCTATGAATCACAAAAGTTGAAAATTCATTAACAAAACTATCCTACTCATGATCTCAAGTTAGCAGATGTGATATTTTCTTTGAAGATATGGAGGCACTACCTCTATGGTGAAAAATGTGAGATTTATACTGATCACAAGAGGTTGAAGTATATTTTCTCACAAAAAGAACTCAACATAAGGCAAGGGAGATGGCTGAATTACTCAAGGATTATGATTGTACGATACACTACCACTGGGGAAAGAAAACAAGGTGGCAGATGCTTTGAGCAGAAAAGATCATGGAGTTTTGAACAATATGAGAATTGAAAGTGATCCAATTTTCATGTATCTAGTGATGATGGACATGGGAATAAACAAGGAAGGTAAAACATCAATTCTTTTTCAAATGGTTTCCAAACCATCTTTACTAGAAAGGATTAAGAGTTCTTAGACTGATGATGAAGAATTTTGAAAGAAGATTAAAGCTGTGAATGATGGGAGATTGAGAGACTTTGTGTATGAAGAAAGAATTTTGAAATTCGGGAAGAGACTTTGTGTTCCCGATATACCTGATCTAAAAAGGGAATTGCTGGATGATGCTCATAGTTCCAATTTTTCTATACACCCAGGGAGCACCAAAATATATAGAGATTTGAAGGATCATTTTTGGTGGGATAACATGAAGAGGGAGATTGATGATTTTGTGTCAAGATGTATGGTCTGTCAACAACTGAAAGCTGGAAGGAAACAGCCAAGAGGAGTCATGCAACCTCTTCCCATACCGGAGTGGAAATGGGACAATATTACGATGGACTTTGTCATGGGGATACCAAAGACTCCTAGAAGGAACGATGCAATATGGGTCATTGTTGACCATCTTACCAAGTCAGAACATTTTCCTGATATAATGGAAGATTTACCACTTGAACAACTAGAAAGACTATATATTAATGAAGTTGTGAGACTTCATGGAGTACCACTATTGATTGTTTCTGATTGTGATCCCTGTTTTACTTCAAGATTCTGGAAAATTCTTCAAAAAGCCTTGGATACTAAACTTCATTTGAGCACTGCCTACCACCCTCAAACAGATGGGAAATCAGAACGAACTATTCAAACCTTTGAAGACATGTTGAGATCCTTCTCACTTGACTTTCAGGGTATATGGGATCAATATTTACCTCTGGTAGAATTTTCCTATAACAATAGCTTCCATTTGAGTATTCAGATGGCACCATATGAAGCGTTATACAGAAAGAGATGTCGCACACCAACCTATTGGGATGACATTGGGGAAAGAAAACTTGTAGGCCCATAACTGTTGGAGGAAATGATGGAAAAGTTTAAGGTAATCCAAAACCATATCAAAGCAGCTCATAGTAGGTAGAAGAGCTATGCCGATAATCAAAGGAAGGATTTGAAATTTCAAGTCGGTGATCATGTTTTCCTGAAGGTATCTCCATGGAAGGGAGTCATACGTTTTGGTAAGAAAGGTAAATTGTGTCCCAGGTACATCGGACCTTTCGAAATTCTAGAAAGAATTGGGGCTGTAGCTTACCGTTTGGTAATGCCTCCAAATCTCTCCAAAGTTCACGATGTGTTCCACGTATCACTATTGAGAAAATACATGCCTGACCCAATGCATGTACTCACCTATGAGGAATTAGAACTGGAACCCGATCTGTCTTATTGAGAAGAGCCTGTCAAGATTCTTGATATGAGAAAACAAGTTCTGAGAAACCTGACGAACTCGTCTGGTAAAAGTCTTGTGGGAAAACCATAAGATTGAAGAGGCAACGTGGGAACCCGAGGAACTTATGATGAAGAACCACCCGAGTCTTTTCATGTTGCAGTATTCAAGAAATTTCAAGGACAAAATTATTTGGAGGAGAGAATGTAACACCCCAAGCTTCTACGGTACGCTTATCTTTGAATAATGCAATAGCGTGTGTTGTACGCAACATCGAGTTCTAACACACCACAACCAATCAAAATAGCCGTTATGAATAGTAATACCAACTTTTTGAAATTTATAAATTTTATTTTTAAAAATGGACTTCATTTTTTGATTTGGAATATCGAAATTAGCCAAGGGTGAATTTTTGATATTTTTTTGAAAAACATCATTTTTTTGATGAATAGTGAAACCACTGAGTGGTAGTTAAAAAAACTGAATTTTTCATAAAACATAATTTTACTGCTTCTGTGAGTGGAATTTCAAAAATCCGAGAGACACGGTTAATATCAATGAGTAAAATATGGATCAATGATATGAAAATACTTTTTGGTGAATAGTAACTTTTTACTTTTATTTACCACATTTAAAAGTAAATAGGTTAATTAAGGGTAAAAATGATATTAATATTACCCTAAGACATGTCCTAATTCTATTGGACAAATGTATCTCAACAAAAAACAACCTTAGGAATAAAATATTATCATTTAGGTCCAATTGGATTAGATTAGGATATTTATTATTATTTAATTCAAAGAAGAGTTAAAAGAGTTAAAATCAAGGTTTATTTACTAAAACATTTTTAATATAGGGTTACACATAAGAAAAATTCTATTATAAATATTCATTAGAAATAAAAAAATATTTCCTATATAATGATATTTTATTTATAATTTTTAGACATTAAATAATTTAATTTATTTATGACACAATGATGAACCAGTAATTACCATAATAGTGAAAAATTAAAAAAATTGATGTTATAAATACACAAATAAATATAATTTGAGACTTTTTATGAATTACACTAATTTTTTAGGTTAATATGACATGTTAGTATTTATTTAATTAACTTTGTTTGAAGTAATAATTTTGTTATGATTTCCAAAAAAATCAATTTTCTAAATAGTGTCAAAATTGACATAAAAGAGTTTTAAAAAAAATATTATATTATTAATTGATATTCAATTCTTAAAAATCTAAGGTTTATTCGAGAGACTTATATGATGATAGGTGTATAATTAATGGACCACTTGGGGTCACTTGGAGGTATATAGTAAGTTTATTAACTATATAATATAAAAATACAAAGTGACATGGTAAGTGTCCAACTAATTAACTAAGAGTTAAAAATAAACGATAAAGTTAATATAATGTCCCAAACCTGTCTAAATTCTATTGGTTGAGTGGTTTTCGACCCATCCCCACCTTAACCTTTAAATAATCCACTTTGTATCCATTAGAAACCGAATATGAATTTATTATAAAATAATATTTCTAACTTTTCCAAAGGTGCCCCTCACCCCTCTTATAAAAGGGCACCACCCTTCTCCTTAATTAACACATTCAAAGCTATTTGGCTCGGCCAAAATCTGCCCAAATACTCTCTCAACTTCCCTCAATACAACCTAGAGGCCTTATTTTGATTAGATAGCCAACCTAAGGAGCCCTTTTGATCAAATCAAAAGGAAGAACCCGAAGAAGATGTAATGTTTTCACCACCCCTTTTCAAGTTCCTTTCTTATTCAACTTCTTCTTTCATTGTTATTTCTATTCTAAAATAATAACTCCAGTATATTCTATATATTGTGATATTATTATAAATATGGTACAACCATATTCAGTATTCTATCCATCTTTTGAATGATATGTCACCATACGTGTGTACGTACGGCTTACCGTCTCCACGTCGTGGTGTAATTGTTATTCAATATATTATTATTTGGATGAGTATAATAATGATTTTTAATTCATGTAAATAATAAATACAACAGTATAATGATTCTGTATATATGATATACCATCCAATTATATATTATTTTAATATCAAAAGAATGATATTGTCGCTAGTGCATACGTACGGACTACCGTCTCCACGAACGCGATGAAATTCATTCTCCATCGTATCCATTAAAGTATAATTATCATTTGATGATTTAAAAATAATGTTTAAGGACTTGATATCATTTTGGATATGAATAAGATACAACCTATCCATGAAAAACCTGGCTTACGTAACAAAACATATAAAATAAAACAAGTAAGTTAACACCCGAAACAAAGATAACACTAAGATATTATTAACAAAGCAATGTTAAAATATCATATATGATAACATAATAATGTTTTTGATTGTTGTATAATTTAATAACAATTATTTCACCATTATACAGGATTTTGACCTACCCCCAACCAAGGAAAAGTACACGGTAATGGTTTATTTCACAATGTCTTTATTATCTAAGGTTGTTTATACGTAATAATCTACTGGGATTTATTTATCATCCACATCCATGTTTCTTAAAAATGTATTTCAAAACATTTTTAACATTTAAAAGAATATGGGTTAAAGTCATTTATACATTTTTTTGACTTTTTATATGAGGTTTTAAAAGGAATCTTTCCGTCCTTTTCCAAACAAGGTGATTTTTAACCTTTTCGACAGAATTAAGGTAAGAATGTTTTTTTAACTTATACGGAGGGTGAGGCTATTTTCCGCCATTATAAAATATTTGAATCTTACCTTACAAGATTATAAGGATATTTTCAAAATAATGGTTTTCTTTTATAATTATGTGATTTTTAAATGATTTCAAAAAAAAGAGAGTGATATTTCTCTCAAATATATGAAAATCCAGTGAAAATGTATACGTATTTAACGCAAGCTTAAAAATGTTTTCAGAAAACCCGACTCTCGAGTGTGGTAGACAGGAAGGGATTGGGTGTGGACCCATCCTGGACTGTAATTAGTCGAGCAGTCACAAAATTAGTTATTTTGTTTTCAGAATCTTGCATAATGTTTTCAGTAAAACACTAGAGTATATTTGAGCAATTTTAAACGTAAGTATCTTCAAAAAAATTGTATCGGTAGGTATCATGAGACAAACTAGTGTCTTGGCAAAAGGCCTTGACAAAATCTTATTTGTAGTCTTGGCACAAGGCCTTGGCTAGGTGGTTATGATAGTCGGGCATTATCCATTCCATCATTATGAAAGTGGTTATTGATATTGAATATGACTATTCGATTAGTAGAATATCCATGTGAATAGTAAATGGAATTATTTCACTTTATTTGTTCCATACTATGTTGAAGTTCAATTTTAAAAGGATTTTGTTTTAGTTATACATTGCCTTAAATGTTTATTCTTTTTTATGAAAGTTTCCGCTATATTGTTATCCTTAATCGGCATTTGAGCTCACCCCTTTTCTATGTTTTATTTTTTTTTCCCAGGATGTGAAGAAGTATTTTATGAATGACCTATAGGAGTATTGTGAGGGGATAAGAGTGTGGACTATGGAGACTATATTGTTGTAGTTTTTCATTTTATGATGTAATGTAAACTTTATGAATGTATCTAGTTATTCCAAGGCTACTAATCTAATCGGTCTTTCGAGATTTGATCTTTCTTGTGATCATGCCAATGTTATGTAATAATGTACTGACTCTGGATAACTAGGGTTAGGGCGTTACACTACTAATGGTTTTTGTCCATTTGGTTCTTATGGTAGTCAGTATTCATGTTGGACTGTCTTTATAACTCTGTACAATTTGCCTCCATGGATGTTGATGAAGGAGCCTTATATATCTTTTTGACTCTATTAATCTCAGAACATCCGAAAAATAATATAGATTTTTATTTGTAACCATTGATTGATAAGTTAAATTAATTGTGGAGTGATAGTGTTAATACATATGATGTTGCTACGATTTTTTTTTAAAAATTAAAAGCTACATTGATGTGTATGATTAGTGACTTTTCAGCATATGACATGTTATCTGGTTGGAGTACACATAGTCTGAAATCACGTCCTTACTGTATGAAAGAAAAAAAGCCTTTATGCTGGTAAATAGAAAAAAAAACTTGGCTATTTTGATTGTCACTGTAGATTTCTTCCAACCGATCATCCTTTTCGGAGTAAAAAATATCATTTCAAAAAAGGTACAATTGAAAGAGATGAACCTCCAAATATGATCTCAGGTACAAAGTTAAAATTAGTTGTGTTTTCATTACCCCCCATCACATTTGGACCAACAGTAAACCAACAAAAAATTCATGGCTTTGGGAAAGAACATAACTGGATAAAATGGAGCATTTTTTGGGATCTTCCGTATTGGTATGATTTGTTGGTCCACCACATGTTGGATGTTATGTATATTGAGAAGAACTGTTTTGATAATTTATTTCATATAATTTTGGATATACCAGGTAAGACCAAATATACTATAAAGGCACGATTAGATCTTGCCCAAATTTGCAGGCGACCAGAACTTGAATTATTTGAAAATGTCAGATCACAGAGGTTAATGAAGCCAAAATCAGCTTATACAATATCCAAAGAGAGTCTCTTATTATTTTGTCAGTGGATTGCAGATTTGAGACTTCCAGATGGCTGTGCTTCCAATTTGGGAAGATGTGTTGAGAATGGTTATATTACTTGATTAAAAAGTCATGATTGTCATATTATAATGGAAAGACTTATACCAATTGGATTTAGAGGTTTGTTGAATTCTATGATTTGGGATTCTATAACAGACATATCATATTTTTTTGAGACATTTGTGCAGGGACAACAGACTACGATGAGCTAAGTAAACTGGAAGAAGATGTTGCTGTAATTATATTTAAACTGGAAAAAATATTTCTGCCAGCTTTCTTTGACTCAATGGAACATCTGGTATTACATTTTTCACATGAAGATAAATGTGGAGGTCCAGTACAGTTTCGATGGATGTACCCATTCGAGAGATGCATGCAAAAATTGAAGAAAAAAATATGTAACAAAGCATCAGTTGAAGGCTCAATTGCTGAAGCTTATTTGCAAGAGGAAATTTCTTATTTCTGCTCTCATTATTCTGAATCTCAATATCCCTCAAAATAGAATCGCATGAGACAAAATGATGGGAATGTTAATGATTAAATAGAAAATAAATTAACAGTTTTTAATCAACCAAATCTTGGTTTTAGTGGAGTTTATGAACGATGGATTTCAGATGATTAACATCACATAGCTCATACATACGTTCTACTCAACTGTGAAGAAATGGCATCATTTGTCCTATGAATGCTTATATCACTTATTATATAATTTTTTTATAGTATTTAAACTTATTTTATTTGTAGGTTATATGATAATCAAATCATGAAACAACTTCCACAAATTACAGTAGATGCTCTTGAAGAACGCAGACACATTTTTTTTCTCAATGGTTTCAAAAACTGGTAACATAAATTATTGACAGTTTAATATCAAATTCCATTTATTATTTAGTATATTGATAATTGTTTTACAAATTTTTAGGTGTCTCAATATACTAATAAAATTGACAAGCGGTTGTGTATATTGAGTAAACCACCATCCAAAATTGTTAAATCTTATAATGCATATGTGGTGAATGGTTTTTGATTTCATACACTTGCATACAGGGAATCAAAAAAAAAGTGAAAAATGGATTTTTCTTGAGAGGATCATATCACAGAGAAACGGAAGTTGACTTTTATGGCATTTTGGATGAAATTATTGAGTTGTATTATCTTGGACAAAATTACATAACAATGTTTAAATGTCGGTGGTTGGATACTGAGAGAGGTTTGCGTGTTCATCTGACTCATGGAATCGTCAATATTAAATATAAAAGTCTTCTTGCAGTAAATGAACCATTTTTACTGGCTCAACAGGAACATCAAATTTATTATGCAATGTACCATGCTACTTTAAGAGACTTGAGCGATTGGTGGAGAATAATAAAAATGGAATCTTGGGAAAATCAGTTTACTCAAACTAAATGTGGTTCCACTGAAGTGGAAGGAATTGAAATTTTTCAAGAGACTACTCAAAATCCATCTGATTCACAAAGAGATGTGAATATCGATAATGACACCCCACAATTAAAGATTGATGATGATGAAGATGTTAATGATGTTAAAAATGAATTTCAAATGACAGGAGATGATGAAACTGAAACTCATATGGATATTGATGATACTGAGGAGGAAGATAAAGACATTGACATTGAATGCTATGCAAAAGAGGATGAAGATTCATATTGAAATTGTTAAATGATGGTTATAATCATAACCAATATATATCTATATATAATAGTTATTTTCAACTGTCTGCTAACAACAATCATTTTGTGTTTCAGATGGATTATGATCTATTTCATGAGTTTCAATAGGATGAGATAACTTTGGATGATGGGGATGTGGGATCAGCTGACCCTCAGCCTACTGGTGGTTCAGGAGGTATGCGGAGGGGGCGTGGTCTTGCGTGACTGATGATTCCTAACCCTATCCTCCAGCGATGTCCACATCTTGGTTTCGATCAACGCACATAGAGGTATGGTAACCTGTATATTTTAGTTAGATTTCATTAATTTATTTATATATATACTAATTTATTGATTATTTATTCTTTTTTCATAGTTTTCAGCATGTAGCTATTGGACAGGGGAGCACTATATTGTGCAATTATTTTTCTCGCCATGGATAACATGGGAACAAATTCTCGTTGATGTGCGATGCGATATGTTCCATCATTGGCTGGTACGTAAATAAGTAATATTTATTTTGAAATTTATTTTATTAACAACTTGATATTATAAATTATTTGTAGGGTTTATGGCATCCTATCGATGATAGCATGCATGACGCTATCCACACAGCATGACAGGTTTCTATGCGTGATCGTTTCTGCCAGTTTTTGCAGAATTTGAGAAGGACAGCCATTAAGAAAACATGGGTGATAGAATTTGATGAGTCGTGTAGAGTCCACCGACCAGAGTACATTTCATCTCATGTTTGGGATGAATTATGTTTACACTGCTTGGGTGGTGGATTTCAGAGGAGATCTTTAGTGGGACGACAGAATCGGGGGAGACAGGAGGTGACGCATAGAGCTGGTATTCGTACATTCAGTTTACATAAAGAGCATCTGGTAAGTATATTTTTTAAATATTTTATTTAACTATAAATATAAACAGTTTATTTTATATTTCTGTAGGCATTCAAGCATCTTGATATTACGAAGTTTGACATTTATCGGAGGATGTACAGTGATCCAGCCACTAGAGAGATTGGAGGTGATCGCCAGCGTTAGATTGTTGTTAGTATTATCTTTTCATTTTAACAATTAACTGCATATAATATTTTTACAATTTTAATTTTAAATTGGAATTGAAGGATTCATATGAGGCTGCGACCTCTCAGACACAGGCTGAGGGTCAGGATGAGATGGATGAGCAGACCAGTGCTCACCATTTCGATGAGGTGGCATGGATGTAGGTGACTTAGTATGTCTTTGAGAAGGGAAGAGTAGTTGGAATCAGATATCATTTGACTCCTGGTACTTATTATGGTACTGCTGTGATGTCGGCGTCCAGCTCAAGAGGAGCTCGTGGAGAGGCATCATCTTCTAGCTCACAGTATCAAAAGAATTTACGAGCTCAGAATGATCATATAGAGACTTTACAGAAGAAGAAAGAAGAGATGTGTTGGAGGTAGCAGTAGCAGGAGAAGCATTACGAGGAGAAGAGCCGTCGATGGCAGCAGCATGAGCAGCATTATGAGGAGCAGATCCATCAATGGCAGCAGCAACATCACGAGCAGATGGCGTACATGCACCATCTGACTCCTATTTTAGGGATGGGGTTTCCTCCACCAGCTCCTTCAGCTCCTCCACCTCCTCCAGAAGACGACGCTCCCCAGTGATTTTTTATGTTACAAACATTTGAATTTAACATTGTAATATGAATTATTTACATTTTCTATCTTTTTTATCGGTGAAAATACTACATAATTTAATTAGTAATATTTTATTATTATTTTATATTTTTTTGTGAATATCGAGAATTTTAATATTTTTCATTTTTTTATTGTTTTAATAATAGTAATATTATTTTTTCATTAATCGTAATATTATTAAATTTTATTTTTTAAAAAATTAGTTTATTTTTTGCGACATGACCTTTTGCGATGGGACCCCATCACAAATAATCTAACTAAATATTTTTAAAGACATATTTGCGATGGGAAAGTAGTCTCGTCGTAAATAATTTGTTGCGACATGCCCGTCGTAAATAATTTGTTGCGACGGGCCCATCGCAGAAGGTTATATATATATATATATATATTGTGACTGACCCATCGCGAAAACGTTTGTGTATATATAATACATATAATTGGAGGCTTATTTGTGACAGAGATGTTTCCCGTCGCAAATAAGATTTTTTTTGTGACGGGCCCGTCGCAAATAATTATATTTGCGACAGCGTTTTCTGCAATGGGGCATTTGCGATGAGGCCCCGTCGCTAAAGACTATTTTCGATGGGATCCT
Source organism: Viscum album (assembly GCA_963277665.1). Classification (NCBI taxonomy): domain Eukaryota; kingdom Viridiplantae; phylum Streptophyta; class Magnoliopsida; order Santalales; family Viscaceae; genus Viscum; species Viscum album. The sequence goes on from OY728123.1 coordinate 1,466,453,007, forward strand.
GTCACAAATAGGCCATCACAAATACCATGAATTGCAGTAGTGTGTGTAATATAATCTTTTCATCATAAATATCTCAATAAAACAGAATGCACGAAACTGTCATCATTCTTTATCTTGCTTCATTATTGGTTGATTTATCCCGACAGACTTACCTTCAACTACCATGGAAATGAATTTAAAGAAGGTACTATTGTCCCAATCAACCAGGCCTGATATATTTCTTCCTCAACTCGAAATTGACGAATCTTATCTTGATCATTCAATCAATGTCATGTCACCAATAACACACCCAACACAAACTACCTCGCCGCGACTTCATTGTCATGGTTTTCGTCTTACATCAAAATACGTAATCAAATGACATGAATTGATAATGATCTCATGTCAGGAGACCATTACAAATGTTTGTATATCGGAACGATCAATGAAACATGAAACATGTGGTGTTACTATCTGTGGGTCAGTTCTCGTGATCTCAACTACTAGAGATCATCATATGTGAGCTTCATGAGAAGAAGTCTCAATGCTTATGAGCCCCCAACACCTTATAGTCGTACATCATTTGTATCCTTTCATAATAATCTAACTGGACCATAGGACATTACTTTGATATTACTATCATAGCATCTCTAGGTTCTTATTATAGTTTGGGATCTGATATAACCCTTTGATACGACATATAATCTAAGGAAATTGTCATAAACAAAGTGGATGCAGAAGTATCTACACTATTATGGAAAGATAAACACATGTGTATATATAAAACAAACTACATACATGTTTCGGTAATCAAAATACAACACAATTTGCGTCTAGTGAACCCACTTTCAACAGTCAAAGAATGAGAAACCAAGCACATAGGTTGATGGTACTTGCATGCAACCCATTTGATTGGAGATATCGAGACAAAGGGATTATATTACACGGTAAGAGTTCGTATGAGGTGACATGTCGTTGTGGCATCAACTTCTTTCTATATGGGTGTCTTGGCGTGTTACTAGACGATAACATAGAACTTTAGGCTGCTCCGCCTAATGTTACTGAGAAAGAGGCCTAGAGGGTTACACATTAAGTGTATCAAGTATCTCGATTAAATAATTTATTATTTATTATTTAATAAGTTGAATAAATATTAGTCTCAGTTATGCTTTAATAATTATTCATGGATGACTGATTGCATTTATTTCAACACTAGTTATTTGAGAGAATATAATGCGGGAAAAATAATTAATAAATATTTATTTTCTACTAAGTGAATATAATATTTATATATTTATTGGTGAATAATGTAGTGATATTTATTTAATAAATAAATAGTCATTATTCAATGTTCAGTAGATATGGTAGAGGATTGGCAGACTGAGTTAAAGGTCTGGTGAGAAATAATAATATAGAAAATTATTTTATTAAATAATATTTAATTATAACTCGCAAGTTAAGAACATGTCGGGAAATAATAATGTTGTTGTTATTATTTTACATGGGCGTTTTGCTAGGATTAATAAAATAATTAAGGCACTTGTGCAAATTATTAATTATTACCCTGGTGAATTAAATGTCTAGTTATATTATTCTCTTATTAGCCAAGCGCTAGCAAAACGATGATTATTAGGGTTGTACACAAAGAAATTGAGAAAATATCTCAAGCCTAGAGAGTTCTTCCCTCTCCAAGAATGCTCTTATGAACGAGATAGATCCTCCTCCACCAGATCAAGGAGAAAACATTGAAAGAGGTTCTCAAGGTGATCAAATCCAGACATCGCAAGCGCAAGAATCTTTCGTGCTAGCTCCCGAAGACTCTATTGGTGATGTATGGAGATACATGAAACATTTGTTGATCACCTATAGAGGAGATCTACCCTTGATCTCTACAATGAAACAATGGCACACCTGCATATCTGTGGTCGAACACATCGACGAAGAAAGAATCATTTTAGAGGCAATTTTTATTTAATTAAATTAATTGTAAACAAAATATGTTGATCCTATATTTTGGTTCTAGGGGAAATTCTTTTTTGTCTAAATCCTTGATTCAATTTCGTCAATATTGTTATTCATCATCGTATTGATCCTAGATTAACCATCGATTATCACAAAAATCAAAGTTGGGCATCGTCCCTCCCACATTTCCGCTGCGCCTGAAACCTACAATATCTTCATCACCAATGAGATGATCGGAAGCACCATAATCAATAATCCAAGCAGGTGGGCAACAAGAGAAAAAAGTGGTAGGGTTACCGGTCTGATCAATAGATGTCGAAGAAAAGGTAGGTAGCGAAGCAACTTGATGATAGTGAATAAGCTCAATCTCATAAATGGAGAGGTCCAAGTTGTGATGGATATCGAATGGTGGTGGGGAGGAGTCAACCAGAGTTATCTGAACCTACCGAGGTGGCAGAGATGGACCTTAATGGAGAACCCATCAACGATTAATGAGATGGTCATACTTGCTACAGTGGTAGATGAATGGATGATTACAGCCCCAACCACAGCCATGTTCACGAGTATTCAAAAAATGACCACCGCCATAGCCTAGTAGTGTGGTATGATCAATAGTTTCAATAGGTGGGGAAAGAATTTGATGATCTTTTACAAGGTGATGGTAGACCAATTAAATATCAAGAGAAGAAGGGTTGTCCATCATTTCGGTGGTAGTTGTTGCATACTCTGAATCAAGTCCATGAAGAATACTGAAGAGACATAACTGATCCTGATGGACCAAGGCGGCCTCTAGAATTTAATGAAGGGGTCAAATCTCAAGTAACTCCTCATTAAGAGATTTCCATTCGGTGAAATATATTGGAAAAGGATGGTGGTGCTGGCATACGGTGGGAAGGCGTTGAAGAACATCTGATACCCGAGCTAAATTATTGGTCTCGAAATACATAAGGGTCAAGAAGTCACATAGTTTTTTAACAGTGTTTGTTGTCCAAGTCACATATTTGACAGAGTGTTCCATAAAATTGACAAACAAAGAAAATATTTTACTTTCAAAAAGCTTCCAAACTCTTTACTTCAGATCGAATAGTGGTGGGGGAGTAGCAACAAGGTGTGAGTCTAGATCCATGCATGTGAGAGACATGAGGACTGTATTATGCCAAAGAAAGAAGTTAATTTCATAAAAGCATTAATCTACAAGGAGCATTGAGATGATAATCAACTGGGGAGATACGGAGGAGATCAGTGAGGAATCTGACATGGTGGGAAGGAAGAGACTACAATATCTGACAAAGCTGACAAGAAGGGCACAACGGTAAATCCAGAAGAAAACTGGAAATTGGGACTCAGTAGGAAAAGTAGGGCATTATGTTACCAGGTGGGATAAACGTTAAAGCGTGCAGGAAGAGAATAGAGGAGTCAGAAGCGTGCAACTGCAGGAGGAGACTGTGAACGCATTCTGAAGACGTTGTGATTTTGGAGAGAGGCATCAGGAGAAATGGGTGAGGTTTAGGGGCATCGGGAGGAGTGATGCAGAAGGGAGACGCGCACAACAGTAGACGCATATAGGAGAGTCGTCCACTTGACTTGGACCACACCTGATATAGTGGTGTTAGGAGCCCACTTTCATTGTTAGAAAAAAGAAAACGCCACCAGCACGGCCTGTGGGGCGCACACCGAGTCCCCAGAGAGGCCACATGGGTGGTGGGTCGCATATGGGAGGCGTGATGTGGTCGTGCTTAGAATGGAAAGCCTCTAGGGTTTGTTTCTAGAGGAGAGTGGTGGGGCATGATGGGTTTTGGTGCGCAGTGGAGGGGATTGGTGGGGATGGGAGGGTGTGGTAGGAACCGACGAAGGGAGGGGCGCGACACGGACCGACGAAGGGAGGGGCGCGACACAGACCGACGAAGGGAGGGGTGTGACATGGACCGACAAAGGGAGGGGTACAACACATACAGATGAGGGGAGGGGCACGACACGAAGGTGGGGCTTCGATACGTAGTGGAGGGAAAGGAAAAAAATCAGATCCAGGGCACAAAAAGGGAAAAACATTGGATCAGATATTGCACTGATACCATGTAAAATGGTACAACTCCTGCCTCAAAGAGGGGTGGAGACCTTCATTTATAGATAGATGGAAATAAATACATGTAGTAGGAAAATTATGGGAGACTTAGAAATACTCCTAAATGGGTCTAAGACCCTTCAAATTTAGTATTAAAATCTAATTCACTGAAACCATGTTCCCTAAGAGGGCTAAACAAATATATGACCTTCTATGAATGAAGACATGAAAACAATTTAAAGAACAAGAGATCTCACTATGTTCATGGAATATAGAGTTCTAAGATAAGAAGACATGTTTGATGGATTTTTTTAATAATGGAGGAATGAGCATACAAATTTAACACTTCATTCATGGTAAAAAAATATGCTACTAAATTTTGAATTCCATCTAAGAGCATATGAAGATGTAATGGAAAAATATTTCAAAAAAACCCTAAAATCTTCCCAAAAATCATGAAATTCCCAAAATGAACCAATTCCTCTGAAATAGGTTGGGAAGTCCATGGAAATCGACACTAAATAGGTGATTAAAGGGGTGCGATAGACTCCCTTACATCTACCTAAGATAGATACGGAAGAAGCTCTATGCCACGACACGATTTCTCCTTGGTTTTGCTGAAATACAACCCAAATTACTAATATTTAGAAGTCAAAAATAGAGAATATGAATAGAGAATACCTTGCTCCAACATTTCACATCACACTCGGACGTCCTTGATTTAAGGACGGAAGAAGAAGAAGAACGCCAAAATAAGGGTAAGGGGGCCAGAATCGGTCCTCCCTACGTCGCACGCCTCCGAGTTGAACATCCCCTTGGAGGGTGGGGGTGTTCTCTTATGTCCCACTCTTACCTGCTTTTCCTAATGTTAATAATTATAATTTTATTACTTTTAATATTAATCATGAGTTTCCATAATATCACACACATTATTAAAATAGTATATATGGGATTCTTGTTCTATTAACCATAGTCTAACATTTATCCTTAATTTACAATTCAATAATACTAACACATATATGTTATGACACAACAAAAATATGACGTATTTATGTATTTCATAAGTAAATTTCCAAATTATTATGATTATAATAATACAAATTTTTATTTATCACTTTAATAATATCACATTCCAATGGTACTGCTACAAACCATGATTATTTATTTGGTACACCAATACCTACAATAATAATTACTATCACAATTCTTTCGATGCTATTAATTTAAAAATATTTTTTCTTAAATTTTATATCTTATACCGCATTTTTATCACCCATTACATTTACAAAATAATACCATTTCCCAAATAACGACTTAATTCAAAAGATACACATACAAAAATATAAAAGGAATGTTGTTCCATTTAATATTTATTTTGTAGAATTAATATTAATAAAAACAACTACAATGACATTGAATTATAAAAAATCATTGACCAAACTCCACTGGGTACATGGTACCCCTCCGTCGGGTACCCGGTGGTCTACTAGAGACAACCACATCTCGGTTACCCTCACTGAGTGCACAATAAGCCCCTACCGACTACCCAGTGTCATCTGTAACACTTTGTTGTAGATTATAATTTATCCCAACCTTTATTAATGCTTAGAACAACCACTAAAACACCCTACCATCTATAAAAATATCATCAAATCATCCCTTCATCTTTGAGTTCAAGTTTGAAGATCGACACAAAAAACAACTCCTACTTCAAATCAGGTTGAACACATCTTAAATCTGGTTCCACCAGCCTATCCAGGTAAGGCTCATTAAATATTAGCAATTTTTAATATTCATCATGACTTTTAGAAGTCTCAATTACTACATCATTCCCTTTGGAACATTCTTCAACATTGAAGAGATATTTCTAAAGATTGAACTTGAACATTTTTAGGTAATTCTCAGTATCCATCATATTTTTCTGAGTAATTTCATTCTATTTATCATTTTATAACAATTTATATTACAACCCATAATTCACTCCCTTTCTCCACTTTAAGAGACACATTCATTCATCCAATCTCCTTCACTAGAATTGACTTTTTTTAGTAATGACAGTGTCATTTCTACTCATAATTTGTTGGAGTTTCCTCAAATTCTTATATTCCCGCTATTATTTTAATATATTTGAGATGTAATATTTTAATTCATATTTCAAAATGAATTCCATAGATGTCATATTTATTTCTTTATTTCCATTATGATAATTAATTGATGGATCTTTATTATTTATCTTGGCAATCAATATATTATTTTCAAGGTCACTAAAGGAACCTCATTCACTTTCACTATGTTTACTAACTTATTCTATCATTTTAGAATGAAATTCCCTCATATTTACTTGAAAAACATTCCCCTGTATTCTTAGTAATATTATTTTCATTGGTAAACTTTATATATTTTATCCTTAATAAAATTCATAAGGAATAATATTCATCTTCATTGTCATTTTATTGAAACTTGGGATAGCTTGCTACAAACTGTCCAATAACACAACAATTGAAATACCTTTTTGGGCAAAAATCCCTCAAGGTATCATTGAAGCATTTTTGAGATGATTGTGTTTGTTCACAATGCAGGACTCCATGTTGTGTTTGTTGACAAAGGGGGTTTTCTTGGAGAATGGGGAAAAGTGTTTTTGGCAAAGGGAGTTGTGCTCTTGTGTTAAGGGGGTTTCTAATTTTGTACGCCAGGAATTTTTCGAATTCAGAACATTGAAAATTTGGCAAATGAAAAGTGGCGTGCAAGTTCAAAAATGGCATGAAAGTGTGGCGAAAAAGTCAAAAAGGCATGCAAGTGTGGCGCACAGGTCTAAAGTGGAACGCAAGTATGGTGCACAAGTCATATTTCAAGATCATCATATCAAAATAAGACAAAGGAAAGAAAGAGGTGCGCAAGTATGGCGCGCAAGTGTGGCGTGCATGTCCTCCAAATTTCAAAAATGGCATGAAAGTGTGGCAAAAAAGTCAAAAAAGGCATGCAAGTGTGGCGCACAGGTCTAAATTGGCACGCAAGTATGGTGCACAAGTCATATTTCAAGATCATCATTTAAAAATAAGACAAAGGAAAGAAAGAGGTGTGCATGTATGGTGCGCAAGTGTGGAACGCATGTCCTACAAATCTCTATAAATAGATGACTACCCTCCTCATTTATTAACGAGATCAACACTTAGAGAAAATCCGAGCTCTGATCGCGCAAGTGGCAGTGTCGCACAAAGTTCAGTGTGTGTGAAAGTGGGGCACACAAGTGTGTCGCGCAAGGGTGTCGCGCAAGTGTACCGATCAACTGCGTAAGTGTTCCGCACAATCTGTGTGGCGCACAAGTTTGGCGCGCTAGTGTGGCGCGCAAGTGTGGCGCGCAAGTTGGTTTTTCTGCAATGAAGGTAGAGGCTGTGCACTAGTTAAAGGGGAACACAAGTCACCCTAGGGTTGCGTCAATGTTAGAAATTGCCCAAAACATCTGTGGTAAAGCGGTATTCAATAGTGGATGAACATTGAACATAAATAGAGCATCTATCAATAGTTGAGGATACATTATTTCATGCAAATGAAGAGACCTACAGGTCTATAAACTGTGAGTGGATCCCTTCCAAGTGCAGTGAGAAGAGGAAGAGTAAAAATGTTATCTTTTCTACAGGCAATGAGCCAGTGAGAGAGAAATAAGGAGTGACCCTTGGGAAGCAGTGAGCTAACCCTAAACATTGTAAAGGAAGTGCGCTTGGGAATAAATGTGATCTAGCCCGAACATTATTGGCAGTGAGATTTAGTGGATTTGGTACAACGACACATCGTCATTGTATGCTCCTTGGACGTAGCCCAGTGAGGATGAACCAAGTAAAAATCTACGTGTCTGCCTACTTGCTTCCCTGCATTGCATTCAAAGCATGATCATCAAATAAAGAAGAAAATAAGTGATCATAACAAACACACAAGTGAAAACAAAGTGACCCTTATAATAAAGAGATCAAGATCCAGTGGGGCAGGAAGAATTTAGAAAATAATATCCATACCCTGATTCACCCCCCCTATCAGGGTATATAGGCCCCTATTGGTCCTAACTATTGGTATCAGAGTGAAGGATTCCTTTATCGAATTTGTTTGCTCCGACTTGGTGTAGTCAATTTTTGTGGTTAAATCAATCTGCTTTTATCTTGGTGTGCCATGGAAAAGGGAAAAACATAAAAGAAGAATCAGAAGTCAGGTGATATCTCTCAGTGTGGAAGTGTTAATGGAAAGAGTGTGATTCAGTTAAAAGAATCATGTAGTGAACAAAAGAATGGGTTTGATGAATCATATCATGAAAATAATTTCTCATTCAATGATGCTGAAGGAATGAGTAAAGAACCAAACATTCCAAGTGATGTTGGAACTACTGATGATGAAGAAACTCCCAAAATTCAAAAAGTGGAAGTTGTCTACAAAGAGAAGGAATTGGATCAGAAATTCACTGATGAAATTAAATCTAAATATATTCGAATCCAAGCACTGGAAACCAATATCAACAAGCTAAGAGGTTTGAATCGAAGGCTTGTTGACGTATATACTAATATGGGGGAGAAAAATGATTCTCAAGATGAAGAATTGCGAAAGAGATCTGAAAAGGTAGAAAAATCAAAAGTTCGGGTCAAGGGGAAGAATCTGAACACAGATTAGATTCAAAATTTGAAATCTAAAAATGATGATCTTGCTACATAGCTATCTGAACTAGTTTAGAAGAATCAAAGAATACAACATGAGAATGTATCTGTCTCTGAATATGTTTCACAAGAAAAATTGAAAGTAAAGGAGCCAAGTGATATAGTAGAAAAGATCACACGAGAACTGGAAGATGAGATGAGTTGTGGAAATAATCTCAGAAGAGAACTCAACGCCCAACTTGAATCAAGTTATATAAAGATTCATAAGTTGGAATAAGATATAGAATCAATAAAAAAGAAATGGAGAAATCCAATGCTAGAGGAAATCCTAAAATGAAGGATGCCTTGAACTTACTATTTGATTATCCTTCGGCAGGTGATGATGAAATGAAAAGGAAATTTGCTATTTCTGTAAAGAGACAAGAACAAATTTTCTCAGCTCAAAGACTATACAGTTTGGGAAAAACTGGTATTGGATTTGATGAATCACCTCTCATGCTTGATAGAAAGAGAGATATGAATAGTTCCAGATGTGGAAACAATCCTATAGGTGATGGATATAGGTCTAAGATGATAGTTACAAGAAGTAGTGACGACATGTTCTATTTCTGCGGGATTCAGTTCCACACATCAAGATTTTGTTCAGAGGCTCAGGAATACATTTCGGGCTGTGAAAATAGAGACAATACTAAATCTGAGAATAAGAAGAAGTGTTATGAGAAATCTGAAATAAGATTCTCTCAGAGGAAAGCATTTATTAGACTATTACTGTGGAAGAATGGGACACACCATGAGTATGTGTCAGGAAGCTCAAGAGCTCAATGTCAGAGGAAGAACTCAAGATGCATCAACATTTCGATAGATAAATGATGAAATGAGGTATGCATTTGATGTAAAATGTTTTATATGTTCTGATTATGGGCATTTGGCAAGACTTTGCAACAAGAATAAAGTAGGAAAGGGAAAGGAACTTGAAAGGAGATTCATAACTCCAGTGGTGTATAATGAGAAATCGTACACTGGAAGACAAAGTGGTAAATTGGAAAATTGGGTTAGAGCCTCAGGGGAATCACTTCGATCTGAATGAATTTTGTATCAATCACCTCCTCTGTCACACTCACAACCGCTCTCTAAGAAAGAACATGAAAAAATCTGGATGAAAAAGGGAGGAAATTCTACATATGTGAGTAAGAAGAATGCTCATTCAGTGGAGGACCTACCACCAATTCAAAATAGTGTGGTGACTCAGATATCTGATAAAAGAAAGATGAACAAAGAATGCATTAAAAAATTCACATGTAGTGTTCCGCATCGAGAAGTGGAGGAAAGAGAAAGACCCCTACAATGGTGGAAGAATAAAGGGAAGGTGACAAGTAGAAAGATTCCTACCCAGATAAGGAATCAAGTGAAATGGAATTTTAGTGGAAAATCAAAGAAGTAAATGTGTACCGGTTGGATTAAACCCCAAACTGTGAGAAAGGCTAAGCCTACAAAGTCTACATATCAGAAAAAGACTCAGAATGTGGGTAAAGAATGATTAGTCATATGGCCAGAGTAGTTAAAATTGTCTAGGTAGTTAGAAGAAGCAAGGAAAGAGTGTGATGCTCTGCAAGAAAGAATCAAAGGGTTGACCCATCAGGATCAACCACAATCCTCATCCTGAGGATTCCAGAATAACCCCTATACCTATGTGTATAAATTTTGTTAACTAATGATTCTTGTGTTTCAGTTTTTAGGGAGATACGATCCAAGGGGATGTTCCATCTAAAGATGCAAAGGGATGAGCTGATATACTTCAGAGTTTTGATTTACTAAAATCATGTACCAAGTTGAAGAATAATGGGATAAACAGAGCACAATAGAAAGTGATTGTGTTATTAACTCTTTCTCTTGTTTCCTACACCAAGTTCCACCTCAGTTGGCTTAGAGATTTTGTTGATGGCTCAATGACAAGTGCCAGATGAGAATAACTGATGCGGGAGTAGAAGATTGTTTATGGGTATAAACAGTGGGCCTAACCATAGGAAGTGTTACATAACTTAGGTGGAGAATTCAATATTATAATCAAATGCAAGATCCATCAAAGAAATAATTGGATGACTCAGCTCAAGTATTGTCTATCGAGAGAAGACATATTGCTGGAGAAGCAGCAATAATCATGCATCTCATGATTATCCATTTTGTTCTAACAATGTGGTATCAGCTAACTATTTTTAGGATACCAAGAAGATACAAGAGAGTATAAACAATGTTTCAACAAGAATATCATAAAATTGGTTGAAATAAATGATGTCATTGGACAATGACACAATGACAAGTTTTCTGTTGAACGTGAGGAAGTGGTAAGAGACTCAAGGAGAAGTGGAAAAAGATAATTAAGAATCATATACTGATAATGAACCTAAGGAATTCAATTCTGCATTAGCATGAATTTTGAAGAGTCAAGATGAAACTAAACATGAAAGATGTAATTGGTAATTAGACATGGGAGATTGTTTCGAGGCCAGCTGATAAAAATCTCATCGGGACTAAATGTATCTTTTGAAATAAGATGAATGAAGATGGAATAGTGGTTCGGAACAAATCACAACTAGTGTGCATGAGATATTCCTAGATATAGGGAATAAATGTTGACAATACATTTGCACTGATTACAGGGATTGAGGAAATCAGATTATTTCTAGCCATTACAGTGCAATGGAAATTCAGAGTGTTCCAGATGCATGTCACGTCCACATTTTTGAATGGGGTTTTGGAAGAAGAATTGAATATTGAGTAGCTAGAAGAGCATGGTATTCAATGTTGGATCAATATTTTAAGAATCTAAGTTTCTAATGAAGCATAGTGAAGGTGGTTTTCAGAAATATGAAAAGAAGGTTTTGAGAAGATTTGGAATGGAAAATTCCAAGGAGATGAAGACTCTGATTGCTACCTGGATGAAATTATCCAAATATGAGTATGGAAAGACAGTTAATATCATAGAATATAGGTATATTATTGGGAGTTTACTATAAAATAATGCGACGAGGCCTGCTATTGTTTTTGTCACATGCCAAGTAGCATGATATCAAAGCAATCCCAAGGAAAGACACATGTTTGCAGTGAAAAGAATACTTTTATATATCAAGGGAACTATAGCATCCCACCTTTTTATCACATAAAATTTCATTAAATTATACGAAACTGAGTATCTTTAAGGTTTAGTGTCTTGGAAACCAGGAACATAATACATGACAACAACAAAAAAACATTCTTCTTAAACACTTGAAAGGCTTCTTCATTTGTTCATACTAAGTTCATTACAACATCTCATAACCTGGGATCATACATCAAAGGAAAGGGTGATCAGAAGTCCCAGTAAGGGAAATAAGGGAAACATTTTACATGAGAACTTGAGATACATCAAAAGTCATGAAAAATAACATTAAGGCATGAGAAAGAGTTCATGGAGAATATCATAATAAAAATAACGTGTTTCATAACTTGAAGATGTGGCTAAAAAATTTAACATAGACAATCATTTCCGTTTCATCAAGGTCCATCCCCAAGGTGTCATTAAAAATTACCAAGGTTATTCACCAAGGGGTCGTTAAAAATGGTCATCTCTAGATATTAAGTCTTTACCCAATGCATTGGAGCGCTATCAGGGTGAACCATTAAATTTTACTTTATTATCATGTGAGCCACATATATCATCATCAATAATTTCATAAACAACCCATATAGCATAATAGAAATGGGTTTTATTTCATAGTCATCACATTTTAAAAAATTCCTTAAAGACGTGATCTCTATGTCACTTTAAACCCATGAAAAAAGGAAAGAGGGTTTTATGTATGTAAGTCCCAGAATTAAAATATATAATTTTGATATATATATATGAATACCCATTTAGAAGAAAGATATTTGAGTATTAACTTAATAAAATAAAAGAATTTGAGAAAAAGAGAGAGACATTTTGAGACGGAAATTCAGCAGCATAACAGCTATGTAGCAGGGTTTTAGAAAACATTGAAAAGAGAGGGGACATGGGTCACCCACTCATAAATGATCTATAAAATAGTAGAGGGACAGAATATAATGGATATAAGAACACGATAATGAAATTTTAAAGACATACCATAAGAAATGAAAAACATTGAAGGAAGACAAAAATAAGATTTCTCTTACGAAAATTCGGCAGCCCAACAGCGTCACATAAAACATCAAAAAAATGAATTGACGAGATCAAATAGGTTCTCTCATAACATGAAAATAAAAGATAAGTATTATATATATAGATATCATACCCCAAAATAATTTAAAGGAACTTGAAAAACTTGACATGAAAATAGATTTTGAAAAAGAGAAGGGTGAAAGAATCACTTAAAAATTCGGCATCCTAACGACACCACTTAAACATTCTTAAAAAGCATTGATGAGAGCAAGAGGGGGTCACTCATCTTATGAACATTAAAAGGATAGTAGGAGGAATATATAAGAACACCCCCAACATAAGAACATGGAGCATGAAATAAATGACATAAAAGAGAGTACTTGGAAAGAAAGAGAGAGCTAGGATCCCTTACCTTGAAGAGTACGTAACTTTGAAATATTGATGTTTGGGACCTTGGGAGGCTTGAGGGCACCTTGGGAGGACTTCATGAGAGGTAAGGAGACTAGAAATTCGTTGAAGAGTATTTTGGAATGGAAAGGATGAAATAATGGCTTGGTTTTTATAGGCAAAGTGAGGGGACACGACATTAATGGTCAAGGGACACCTCATTGGTGGTATTGGCAAAACAAGTGGTATTTCCTCATGGTTTTGGAAACTTGGGACACCTCATACCTTATATTACTATTCAAATGTCGACCATACCTTAAAATATCTCATGGAATCATCATGATGCAGTCATGATGTCATTAAACATACCGAAACCCTAAAACTGTATTTTTACTATTCACTAAAAATTCATCTTTTTCAGAAAACTCTAAAAAATTTAACATAACATAATATCAATGATATGAATTCAAAAATAAACTCCATTTTATTAAAATAATTTTATAAATATTTTTAATTTAATTTTTCAATAAAAACACTATTCACCGAAAATTCATTTTTTTCAGAAAAAATCCCCAAAAATTATCTTAACATAATATCGATGCTCTGAGTTGAAAAATGAAATCCATTTTATAAGAATAATTTTCTAAATATTTTTAATTTAATTTTTAATTAAAAAACACTATTCCCCTAAAGAAACTAATACTTGACTAATAATTTCTGAAACAATTATTTACCTATTTTATTGAATCACATTACTTAATCAAGGTGCCTAGATTATATTAATACTTTCTTTAAGTGAGATTACTAATTCATTTAGTCACATTACTAATCCAAAGCATAAAATCACTATTCATAATTTACTATTCATCAAAAATTAAGTTGATTTTATTAGACTCTAAATTTCGTACTGAACATAATTGTTGAAGTCCATTTTTTGAAAATCATTACACATAATTAATTATTTAAGGTTTACATGAATATTTTCAAATATCCTTTTTCTAGAATTCATCAAAAATATGCTTACTATATTTATCCAGACATTTGAAAATTCACAAACTTCATCATAAGAAAAAATCACAATTTTTATTTAAGTCAAAGGATTACACAAGGCTATTATGGTCTCGTTACATAGCCCCTTATAACACCAGCATAGGACCTAAGAGTAAGGCGTGCTATGGTGAGAGAATCTTGGGGCGGCTCAGACAAAATTGCAAGAGTTGTAATTTCTATCAGTTTGAACTTCTCGCAAAGGTGATTCATTTCTAGCTTTACACGACGAAGATCAGCTTGGGTTTGGTCCAGAGAAAATCTCAGTGGTGCTACCTCCCTCCCAAGTTCCGTTAGATGGGCTTCGATTGGCTCGAGACTACTGGATGAGGCCATCGAATCTTTTTTCTATATTAATTAACCAAGATCACTTGTATTTAGAGACGATAATCACAACATTTAGTTTCCAATGTTCATACTGACTAACGGTCATATAATAGTCAAAACCCAACAATCTCATTTTAATTATACTCATTTTATTAAATTTAAATTTTTTGTTGAGTATGAAATAAAATAACACACAAAATTTAGGAAAGAAGATTTATTCAAAATTTTGGGTCGTTGCATTCTTCCCCCCTTAAGAAATTGCGTCCTCACAATTTTTAAAATTGGGCTTGGAAATTTCATTGAAATTCCCACATCAGAAAAGGAGTTAGTAAAACTATTACATTAAAAGAAGGAAATGGAAGTACAAAGGTCACCGGAGTTAACCCATACTAGGATTCCATGTCGGAAAACATGGATATGGAAGAAAAAACAAAGGGTCAAGTTCTGATGGATATTGATAGAAAACATGATTAGGAGAAAGTTAACCACAAGAAAATCACAAACTTATGATGTGTGTAAATGGTCATTGATTACCCAGTAGGAAACGTAAACCAAAAATGTTTTTGTTTTACGTTAATTTTCATAATTTTGACTAATTCATTTACTACATAGAATAAGAACATAAGGAAATATACTTACCTTCAAGTACAGTTTCATCCTTTAATAGGTTTCTACCAAAACTAATCCTTTCTCCAAACGATGAGCATTCAAAAACACTTAGTCTCATCAAAAGCACAAGAATCATCTTCTAGAGAGTCACATAATCCAAAAAAGATTAACTATCTATTTCTTCTATCTTTAAACATTTTCCCAAAAACATAAAGGGTAAGATAAAACAACTCTTCAAAAATAAAGAACCCCATAGGAAGGGAAACTACTTTTAAATCTTCAAAATTCCACAGTACTACCCAAAGTTCATCATAGGCCATTTCATAAAAAATAGTCCTTAAAAATCCTCAAAATAAACCAAACTAATATTGAAACCCAAATAAAAAAAGGATTTGATAACATAGTCTTCCAAGATAAACTTTATCGTTTATCTCCAAACAACATCAACCACTCCTAACATCTTATAAAAAAAGTAACTAACCTAAACATATTTTCCCCAAGATAGGTTAATCATTTCCATAAGTAACCTAAATTACTATAATTTCACCATAAATTTATCAATTCTTCAAAATATAAGTCAACATTTACTCCTCAAAGAAAATAATGTAGTAATCTATTTACCTCGATCATATAGGGTTCCCAAAATAGTGAACATATTCCAAAATAATAATGATCCTTTAATCCCCTAATCACCTTTTTTAAAGAAGAAGAGCTTCACTACATCAACATGTGGTACATAACAGTAGATTTTTTCCTTAAAGATATAAAATCATCTTATGTAGTGACTCGATGATCTTAGAAAACATAAAAGATATGCTCATATAGCACGAACTAAAATACAACATGACATAGACAATTATTGTGAAGAAGTTACTTGTACATCCGTCATCATGATCCATCTCAGCATAGGACTTGCATTGTTCCCTTTTCCTTGAATATTGTTGATGCTCATCATGCTTCTCATCCCTTCCAAGAGATCATTGCGTTAGATAATTTCCAACTTCTCCACATTTATCACATTGAATAGTATAAGGTACATTCGATTGAACCTTATCTCCATTCATCACATTATCCATTTTTTTAAAGCAATTGGCTACTTTATGCCCTATCTTCCCACACTTAAAACATCTCCCAGTTCCTTTGAGACATTTTCCTTGGTGCCTCTTCCAACATTTTTTGCATAAAAGAAATTGGGTCTTCTTTCCCTTATCAACTTTATCAGATGAACATCCTTGAGACTTTGTCTTCTTCTTCATTGATGAATTTAGGCATTCAAATAGGTACCAATTATTAATTGGGATTTTTGATAGCTGGTTTGGCATAATCAAAAAATGTTCAACTTTCTCTCTCGTCATCTCTATCACATTAATAGGTCAATCGTCACATTTCCTATCACATTGGTTGTTGGGAAATGTTCTTCTATTTCCAGCAATTAACTAAGAAAAGAAAGTATAATTAGGGGCTTAAATACATAGCCAATAATCATTAAAATAAAACTTTAATCATAGAAGGATAAACTTGTATAAGGAGCGTATACCCTAACTTGTGATCCCCTAGGTTCCAATATAGGTTATCAATGATCATATATTCTTATGTGAATCTTTATTTTATTTTATCTTTATTTTTTTAATAATGGTTCATACTAAGCTTATGAATTTACCAAAGCATATCCCATGGGAGTGTCATAACCAAGAGTGCAGCAAGGCTTGTTGTCATGTACTAGTTCCTGTTCAATTCTAGCTCAAAGCGGTGTTTTCGGGTTTTACCCCTATGTACATCTGTGCCAGATCCACCTCTACATGCTCGTATCCAGACAGGGATGTATTTTTTTGGCAACCCCTTACTCAATACTCACCAAAATACCAGGATGATTTCCTATATTTAAAATTTTCTATAGGGTTCTTCCTAAAGTTTTCATATCCTAATTTCCACAAATAACTAAACCATCCTTTGATACCAACTATAGCATCCCGCCTTTTTATCACATAATCATTAATTACATTATACAAAACTGAGGATCTTTAAGGTTTAGCGTCTTGGAAACCAGGAACTTAATACATGAAAAAAAAACATTCTTCTTAAACACTTGAAAGGATTCTTCATTTTTTCATCCTAAGTTCATTACAACATCTCATAACCTGGGAGCATACATCAAAGAAAAAGGTGAGCAGAAGGCCTAGTAAGAGAAAGAAGGGAAACATTTTACATGAGAACTTGAGATACATCAAAAGTCATGAAAAATAATGTTAAGGCATAGGAAAGAGTTCATAAGGCATATTGATAAAACACATTTCTATTGAATATTTTATTGATAATAAATGATATAATTTCCTCACATTTTGTTAAATATGTTCAATTAGAAAGTATTTGGGATTAGATCATTCATTTGAATATTTGATGAAAATTCCAGTTTTACCCTTTCAAAATCACTGTAGTATTTCAATAATAAATATTTTTATTTGAATTATTTGAACTTAATATTTTTTAAATGTGTTTTTTACTTCATTTTATACAACTTTTATTCAGGACACTAGATAAAAAGGATACATTTGGATAGAGAAATTGGGCCATAAAGTCAAAGGTGGGCTGGAAACGCCAGAATGGAGAAGCTTATGTATTTCGACCATAACTCCTTCATATGGGCCTGTATTAAGCCCAAACTATTAGAGGAGATAGAGGACCCATATAAGAACATATGATCTTTCTGTAAGGCCATAAAAGTCACGTGTATTAGTGGTCAAATGGATAATGAAAGTTGGAATAAAATATTTGGCCGAATTTCCACATTCACACTTGAAGCCACTTGTAACCTACCCTCCCCTCCCCTCTATAAATTGTAGTTTTTTCTCATTTGGATGGGTTGGGACGTGCATTAGGAAGTTTAGGGAAGATGAGAAGAGGTTCCACTCCAATTATCCAAGCAATTCAATAAGGGTAGCTCTTGAAGCAAGGATCCCTTCGTCGAAGCCCTATTCTTCTTCCTCATGTGGTAATGTTTGTGTTTTCTTAATAAGATTCTTTGTTATTATTTTATTTATTATATTTTCTTCTGTTTTGTTTAAATTTCTTCTTCTCTTAATCTTCCTCTTTGGTCTGAAATTCTTGAGTAGAAGCGTAATTGGGTTATACCCATTATAAACCTTTGCACATGCAAAATGCTTCTACGATGATTACGCCACCCATGAAAGAGTAGTCTTTTAGTAATGGATCAATATATTACCATATTAATTATTTTATTTTGAATAAATGAGATAATTCAATTCACTTAATATTATCTATTAATTTAGTTTTCAATTTAAATGAAACTAATAAATCAATTGAACAATAAACACAAATCATGTGAGGTTGAGAATTGTGTGAATTGTGAGAGTGCAAACTTAAATGGTAATTCAAAACCACATGGGATCAATTTGTAGTGTTAAAATATAATCCCTAAACTCAATTAATTCTAGTTCTGGAGGGGATATGTGTCTTAATTTTATCACAGACCATAATCTAATCTTAGAACATCAATCAAATCAGGGTGTTGTAATTTCATGTTCCGAAGTTAGCCTAAGGTTAAATTCACTTCATCTTTGTGGTAAGGTTAATTATTGTAGGGTTCGGGGGTTAACAAATTAAGGGATCATAATAAAGTGAATATTAATTTAAAAGATAATGATTAATAAATGATTGAATAGGTAGAGTTAGATCGATTATGTCTTTTAAATATTGTCTAAAAAACATCTTTTTGTTGTGTCATTTTAATCGAACTTCATTTCGAAACTAAAAAAAAATACAATATTATTCAAGAAAACTTCTTCTAGATTCATAAACTATAACCAACCCCCATCCTTTCAAGTAGTTTTTTTATTCTCTTTTATTTTATTTTTATAATACCTTTAAAAAGTTGTTTTATATCTACTTCCTCCTTTGAGAGATGACCTTGGTCAACCACTCTGCTGCACCTAAGTACCTCAAAATCACATTAATCAATTGAGGGTGCCCATGACAATGCTCTATCAAATTGGCGCCATTTATGGGGGGTAATGTAATTTATTCAACCATTTAGAGGTATTTATTTTATTTTTCATTTTATTATTTTCTTTACCTCTCTCTTTCATCTTTCCCCTTTCTCAAGTTTTCATTTTTTTCATCCTCTTCTTTTCTTTTTGGACCATCAACTCAAATTTATCATTTTTATTTTACTATGGTCCACTTTCTTTCTTTTAATTTTTATTTGATTTATGACACGAACTAATACCAAAGATATCTTAGATCTTGACCCTGAGACTGAACGCAGCCTTAGAGCTCGAATCAGACATTCTCAGTCTACGGGAAGTTTCAATATTTAACCAGTTGGTGAATTCCTCTCTTCTAGAAACATTGAAATTGGAATCAATTCAAATTCAAACATAAAAGAAGAACCAATGGCTAGAAATAATGGAAATGAACTTAATTGAACCATTCGATAATTGGATGCAACTGATATTAACTATCAACCAAATTTTATTGCATACCCGAATCTCGAATAAGACTTTGAGTTAAAATCTGGGTTAATTCACCTTCTTCCAAAATTTCATGGATTATCTGGTGAGGATCCAAACAAACACCTTAAAGAATTTAATGTGGTTTGCTTAACCCTTAAACCAAGAAATATTTCAGAAGATCAAATCAAATTAATAACATTCCCATTCTCACTTGATGGAGCTGTGAAAGATTGGATGTATTATTTACAACCCGAGGATGTAACTTGTTGGAACGATTTAAAATGTCTTTTCTTATAGAGATTTTTTCTAGCATCAAGGACCAATTCCATTCGTAAGGAGATCTCGGGGATTAAGCAAGAACAAGGGGAGTCATTGTATGAGTATTGGGAGAGATTCAAGAAGTTGTGTGCAAGCTATCCACATCACCAAATCAGTGAGAAACTCCTCATTAAGTACTTCTATGAAGGACTCACACCTATGGAGAGGAGCATGGTGGATACCGCAGCAGGAGGGGAATTGGTGGACAAGACACTAGTAGCCGCACGTGAATTGATCGACAAGATGGCACAAAACTCCCAACAATTTGGAGATCGAGGTACACCACATGTCAGGGGAGTACATCAGGTAAGCGCTTCTTCTCTTGAAAGTCATTTGATTGATACCATGTTGGAATAATTGACCACTATGGTGAGGTAGATTGCATTGGCTCAAAAGACATCCTGACCCCCTCTTTCAAGGCCTTGTGGCATTTTCACTGAGACAAGCCACCCAAATGACTGTTACCCACAACTACAAGAGACAGAGGATTGCACAACATTATTCCCAGGGAGACCATTTAAGCAGAAACAACAACCATATCCCCCAAATAAGTTTGATTCATTTTCTCCAACATATAACCAAGGGTGGAAAGATCAACCAGACATGAGTTATGGCTCTGGACAACAACAAAGGCCACCCTTTCAACAAAACTTCCAGCACCTCCACCTTACCAGCAGGGTTTCCAACAACCCCAAAAGAGATTTGAAGCCCAAGCATCAACATGCCAACAAAAATGGAATCCCCCACCAAAGGTAGATTCTAATACAGATGACCTTTTTAAGAAAATTGTTCTTAATCAACAGAATGAGATGAAGAGTCAATGTTCGGAGCTGAGGGAGTTGAAGACTTAAATGAGCTAGATTGCCACCTCCCTCCATGAACTTGTAAGTAAGAATTTTGGAAATCTACCTTCCCAAACCACTCAAAATCTAAAGGGGAATGTTAGTGCCATCACATTGAGAAGTGGGAAGAAAATGAATGATACATCTGTACCTACCATTCCACCGGGATTCACCTCTACTCTAGAGAAGCCGCATTCTATACCAACTGATGATCAATCCAAAAAAAAGATAAAGGTAAGAAAAAGATTGATGATGTTCCTCCTAAACCCCTTCCTCTTCCAAATAGGGTTGTTCAAACCAAGAAGATGGCTGAATAAGCAATGAAAAAGGAGGTTTTGGACACATTCAAGCGTGTGGAGATCAATGTTCATCTACTTGAAGACATTAATCAAATCCCAAGGTATGCCAAATTCATAAAAAGAACTCTGCACCAATCGAAGAGGGCTCAAGGGAAATGAGAGGATCAACCTTGGAAAGAATGTCTGAACACTCATTACACCAACTCTAGCAATGCCAACAAAGTGCACGGATACCGAGACATTCACCATCCCATGTACCATAGGGGAATTTCACTTCTCTGATGCTCTTTGTGATTTATGAGCTTCAATAAATGTGATGCCTCACTATGTATTCTCTTCCTTGCAGGTTGGTGATTTGAAACCAACAAGAGTAGTGGTGTAGTTGGTAAATAGAGCTACAACATATCCAACGGGAGTCCTTGAGTATGTACTTGTCTGGGTAAGAGACATGATCTTCCCAGCAGATTTCTACGTGCTTAACATGGAGGATGACCAGGTAAGTTCTCGTTCTCCCATAATCTTAGGTAGACCCTTTCTCAAAACTACAAAAACTATCATAAATGTCAATAAGGGTACACTTTCCATGGAGTTTGGAGATGAAGTTGTGATATTTAATGTTATGGATTCCGGGAAGTACCCCTCAGATGATTACTCTGTATTTGTTATCTCCCATTTTGAACCACCAAATAAAAACCCCATGAAATTTGATTGTTCTATGCTTAGGGAGATTATGAGTATTGGTTCTAGTTTAATGTCTAAGAGTACTTCCACACGTATATCTAATGAAAAAACTCTATTAGATTTGATTTTGAAATGGAATCATACTCTGATTTTGATCATGTGACCTCTGATTATGACATGGCTGTTGAGTATGATGATGGATTTAATGCTTTATTCTCTGAATCTGATGATGTATATTCTGATACTGATGCTCTTTGTGCATAAATTTCAGTTCCTTCAATGTCTCCATCCATAAACCAACCCCTACACTGAAACTCAAGCCATTTCCACCAAATCTCAAATACTCATACTTGTTGAGTGGTGGGAAATTATCTGTTATCATTGCTAACAATATCCATTTTGAACAGGAAGAAAAACTTTTGAATCTTTTGAGGGAGAACATTAGGGAAATTGAGTGGACCTTGGCTGACATATCAGGTATCAGTCCTTACATTTGCATGCATAGGATTCTTTTAGAGGATGGGGATAAACCAGTGACGCAACCAAAAAGGATACTTAATCCAAAACTTTTGGAGGTTGTTAAAAAAGTAGTTGAAAAATTGCTCGAGGCAGGTATAATCTATCCCATTTCAGATTCTCAGTGGGTAAGTCCAATTCAGGTTGTGCCTAAGAAAAGTGGTGTTACTATTGTTAAAAATGAGAAAGATGAGTTAGTTCCAATGAGGGTAAAAAATAATTGGCATTTGTGTATTGATTACAGGAAACTAAATCATTCCACTCGCAAAGACCATTTTTCCATCCCATTTATTGATCAGATGCTTGATAGACTAGCTGAGAAGACACACTATTGTTTCTTGGATGGATTTTCTGGATATTTTCAGGTTCCTATATCTCAGGAGGATCAGGAGAAGACTACATTCACCTATACCTTTGGCACATTTTCCTACCGGAGGATGCCTTTTAGACTTTGCAACGCCCCATGTACCTTCCAGAGATGCATGGTGAGTATTTTTTCAGATTTTATTGAGACCTTCATGGAGGTATTTATGGATGATTTTACAGTTTATGGGTCTTCATTTGATGGATGTCTAATTAGTTTGGGAAAGGTGTTGAATCATTGTATTGAGAAGAATCTGGTCTTGAACTTTGAAAAGTTTCATTTCATGGTAGAGCCTGGCATTGTCTTAGGGCATGTTGTGTCAAAACATGGGATAAAGGTTGATAGATCAAAGGTAGATATTATTTCATCCTTACCATATCCTTCATGTGTGCGTGAAGTTAGATCTTTCCTAGGACATGCGGGATTTTATCGGCACTTCATCAAAGATTTTAGTAAGATTGCTCTTTCTATGTCAAGATTACTTCAAAAGGATTCTGATTTCGTGTTTGATGTTTCTTGCAGGAATTCATTTGATGAGCTAAAAAAATGTATGACCACTCCACCTATCATACAACCCCCACGGTGGGAGATTCCTTTTGAGCTTATGTGTGACGCCTCCAACTTCATGGTTGGAGCTGTCTTATCTCAGAGGGTAGAAGGACATTCACATGTGATTGCCTATGCATCAAGGACATTGGATTAAGACCAATCAAACTACCCTACCACAGAAAAGGAGTTTATTGCTGTCATATTTTCTTTTGATAAATTCTGTTCATATTTATTGGGCTCTAAAGTATTTTTTTCTAACCATGCAGCTTTGAGGTACCTACTAAAGAAGCCAGATGCAAAGCCATGACTTATCCATTGGATTCTCCTTCTTCAAGAGTTTGAGATCAAGATAAAGGACAAGAAGGGGTCAAAGAATTTGGTGGCAGACCACATGATTAGTCTTACTCACACACTAGAGGATGACACCTTGAACTAGGTACCACTTTGGGACACTTTTCCCGATGAGCATCTTTATTCCATCTCAGGTACGCATCCTTGGTATGCTGATTTAGTGAACCAACTTGTTGCCTCTGAAATCCCTATAAATTTAAAGAAACATCAAGTCCAAAAATTATAGAGTGAGTCAAGATTTTATTTTTGGGATGATCCATACCTATGGAGCATGTGTAGTGACCAAGTTATTAGGAGGTGTGTTCCTGATCCTGAGTTTGAGTACGTTTTGCAATTCTGTCATACACTTGCTTGTGGTGGACACTTTGGACCCCAACGGATAGCTAGGAAGGTTTTGGACTCTGGATTATATTGGCCTAGCTTATTCCATGATGCCCATGTGTTTTGTAAGTCATGCTCTCATTTCCAACACACTAGGAACATTCCTAAGAGACATGAGATGCCCCAACAACCCATATTATTATGTGAGATTTTTTATGTATGGGGAATTTATTTTATGGATCCTTTTCCTAGTTCATTTGTATTTTTATATATTTTGGTTGCTATTGATTACATGGGTAAATGGGTGGAGGCCAAGGCCACTAGGACTGACGATTCTCATGTTGTAGTGGACTTTGTCAAAGCATAGATTTTTTGCAGGTTTGGAGTACCGAAGGCCATCATCAGCGACCAAGGGACACACTTCTGCAATAGTATTTTTTCTTCCCTCCTTCAGAAGTATGGGGTGACACACAAAACATCAACACCATACCACCCTCAAACAAATGTCCAGGCTAAGGTTTCAAATCATGAGTTGAAACAAATCTTGGAGAAAACCGTGCAGCCAAATAGGAAGGATTGGAGCAAGCACTTGGATGATGCATTGTGGGCTTATAAGACAACATACAAGACACTCATTAGTATGTCCCCATTTCGGATTGTTTTGGGGAAAGAATTTCATCTACCTGTGGAAGTTGAGCATTGGGATTATTGGTCTATAAGGAAATGTAACATGGATTTGGCCCAAGCTGGAATCCAAAGGAAGCTTCAAATTCAAGAGCTTGAGGAGATTCAATTGTCTTCATATGATAACTCAAGGCTCTATAATGAAAAATAAAAAGAATCTCATGATAGAATTATCCAACAAAAGGAGTTTCATGTTGGAGAGAAAGTCCTTCTCTATAGTTCATGACTGAAGCTGATGCCTGGTAAGTTGCGTTCTAGATGGTTAGGTACTTATATTGTATCTAATGTTTTTCCTTATGGTGCAATGTAGATAACACAAGAGGACACTGGAAGGAGCTTTACAGTCAATGGGCAATGTTTGAAGAGATACATTGAGGGACATACTACTAATGTAATGGATTTTGTCACACTGCATGACCCCATCATCACTTGAGCACGTCAGGATGTTCCTAACCCTTTCACTTTTATATTATTTGTCCTATTTAAAAATTATTCATTTCATGTGTATATATCATCTCATTGGTTCACATTGAGGGCAATGCAACATTTTAAGTGTGGGGGAGGGAACCTTTTAGTTTAGTATTTTCAATTGTTTTCCTATAAAAAAAACAAAAAAAATTGTGTGTTTTTCAAATTGTGTGTGTTTATTTTTCAATTTTCTTTGTGTTTTTGAAATTTTGGAGCTGAAATGATTCTCATCACAATTTTGATATGCATATCAATGAGTGAAACAATTTATCCCAATAAACCGAGATTAAATGAATGCTAAAATGACTTTGTTTCATGTTCAAATATTTAGTAATTTCATGAAATGTACACTGAATTTTGAATCCCATGCCACATCTCACTGTCTTTATATTTGAAATCACTTTCTTGTGAGGCTTCTGAACCATTATTTTCATATTATTTACATTCAACTAACTTCTTGAGAGAACCAAACCATGTTTTATTTAACCAGAATTTGATTTCTTTCTTTCAAAACTTGAGGGTTTGAGGTATTTATGTTTAAATGATTTAGGCATTTGTTTGGTATTAAAGCCCCATTTTCAAAGAATCCTTTTTTATAATGGCCTACCTTGAACATTTAATACTTTTAGCCCTTAGAAGCCATGCACAACCAGTTTGGTTAGCCACATTACAAGCCAAATTTCCCTATCCAACCAACTCTTGAAGTGAAATTGCATAATATAGTTGAGCTTAAGTGTGGGGGAAGCTATCTTGTGTTGTGATACCACATTCTGTGATACTTTGGGTGGAAAATTAAATTTTGAAGAGATGTGTTTGATACTGAAGAAAATCATTTTATTGAAAGTTATGCCTTTTCTAGAGCTTTCATGACAAGTGAAGTTGTGCCTTTTATGGAGCTTCTAATTGAGGTAGAAAGTTGGGCCTATCTGGAGCTTGCAAGAAAATCATGTTTGAGAAGATTGAAATTTTTGTTGCTAAATTGATGAATGGTGAAAACCTTCCACGAATTTTCATGATGATGGAGCTGAATTGATACTATAGGGATTAATTAAGAGACTATATTTAAGTGAAAATTTGATTAATGCAATTTTGCTTCAAAAAGAGTCAAGCCCTCCTTATTCAGCCTCAGATTTTTCCACAACTAAATCAGACCAACCGAAATCCACAAAAAAACCTGAAAAGTCCTCATGATAAACATATTTCCTTGACTCACATCGGGTGGTGATGTAGGAATTTATCAAGCCTATGGTGAACCTTGTATGAGTTTGAATGAGAAAGACATTGCTAAAAAAATAGACTTTTATGTGGTGAGTGAAAATGAATATTAGGTAAGTGTTTTGTGTGTATGGGAGGATAAATGAAGTGGAAATATATTGAATTATATAAATGTAGAACTTTAAATAATGATTTTTATGAGGCATGATATCTTTTGTTTCTTGATGTGTAATTGTTGGATCTCAAGGATATGTGTTTTAAAATTTGTTTTGATTTGATATTGATGTTTACTTGATATGAGGTTTTTCCCAGGAGTGAAAAAGGGTAAGTGTGGGGGAGTTGATAAAACACATTTCATTGAATATTTTATTGATAATAAATGATATAATTTCCTCACATTGTGTTAAATATGTTCAATTAGAAAGTATTTGGGATTAGATCATTCATTTGAATATTTGATGAAGATTCTAGTTTTACCCTTTCAAAATCACGGTAGTATTTCAATCCTAAATATTTTTATTTGAATTATTTAAACTTAATATTTTTTAACTATGTTAACTACTTCATTTCCAACAACTTTTATTCAGGACACTAGTTAAAAAGAATGAATTTTAATAGAGTAATTAGGCCATAAATTCAAAGGTGGGCTGGAAACGCCAGAATGGAGAAGCTTTTATATTTCGGCCATAACTCCTTCATATGAGCCTATATTAAGATCCAATTTTTATAGCAGATATAGGACCCATATACTCATATATGATCCTTCTGGAAGGCCTGCCAATTCACAGGTTTCGGTGGTCAAATGGGCGGTGCAAGTTGGAATAAAATATTTGGCCGAATTTCCACATTCACACTTGAAACCACATGTATCCTCTCCTCCCCTACCCTCTATAAATTGGAGTTTTTCTCATTTGGAGGGGTTGGGACGTGAATTAGAAAGTTTAGGTCATAGGATAAGAGGTTACACTCCAATTATCCAAGCAATTAAATAAGGGTATCTCCTGAATCAAGGATCTCATCGTCGAAGCCCTATTATTCTTCCTCATGTTGTAATGTTTGTGTTTTCTTAATAAAAATCTTTGTTCTTATTTTATTTATTCACTTTTCTTCTGTTTTTTTTAATTTATTCTTCTCTTAATATTCCTATTTGGGCTGTAATTCTTGAGTAGAAGCGTTATTGGGTTATACCCATTATAAACCTTTGCACATGCAAAACGCTTCTATGATGATTATGCCACTCATGGAAGAGTAATCTTTTAGTAAACGATCTATATCATACCTTATTCATTAATTTATTTTGAATAAATGAGATAATTTAATTTAATTAATATGATATATTAATTGAGTTTTCAATTTAAATGAAACTAAGCAAGCAATTGAACAATAAACACAAATCACGCGAGGTCGAGAATTGTGTGAATTGTGAGAGCGTGAACTTAATTGGTAATTCAAACCCACATGAGATCAATTTGTAGTGTTCAAATATAATCCCTAAACTCAATTAATTATAGTTATATTGGGGAAATGTGCCTTAATTTACCACTGACCATAATCTAATCTTAGAACATCAATCAAAGCAGGGTGTTGCTATTGCATGTTCTGAAGTTAGCCTAAGGTTAAATTCACTTCATCTTTGTGGTAAGGTTAATTCTCGTAGGGTTCGGGGGTTAACAAATTAAGGGATAATAATTAATTGAATATTAATTTAAATGATAATTATTAATAAATGATTGAATAGGTAGAGTTAGATTTATTATGTCTTTTAAATATTGTCTAAAAAACATCTTTTTGTTGTGTCATTTTAATCGAACTTCATTTCAAAACTAAAAACAAAAAAACAATCTTCTTCCAGTAAACTTCTTCTAGATTCATAAACTATAACCAACCCCCATCCTTTAAAGTAGTGTTTTTATTCTATATTATTTTATTTTTATAATACATTTAAAAATTTGTTTTAAATCTACTTCCTCCTTTGAGAGAGGACCTTGGTCAGCCACGCTGCTGCACCTAAGTACCCCAAAATCACATTAATCATTTGAGGGCGCCCACAAAAGTGCTCTATCACATATCATAAAAAAAATAATGTGTTTCATAACTTGAATATGTGGATACAAAATTTAACATATTCAATAATTTCTATTTCACCAAGGTCCATCCCCAAGGTGACATTAATAATTACCAAGGTTATTTCGGAAGACGTCGTTAAAAATGGTCATCTCTAGAGATTAAGTCTTTACCCAATGCATTGGAGCGCTATCAGGGAACACCCTTAAATTTTACTTTATTATCATGTGAGACAAATATATCATCAACAATCATTTCATAAAAAACCCATATTGCATAAAATAAATGGGTTTCATTTCATAGTCATCACATTTTAAAAATTTCTTTAAAGATGAAATCATTATGTCACTTTAAACCCACGGAAAAAGGAAAGAGGGTTTTATGTATGTAAGTACCAGAATTAAAATAGATCATTTTGATATATATTTGAATACCCCTATATAAGAAAGAGCTTTGAGTATTAACTTAATAAAAAAAATAATTTGAGAAAAAGAGAGAGACATTTTGAGACGAAAATTCGGCAACATAACGACTGTGTTGAAGGGTTTTAGAAAAAATTGAAAAGCGAGGGGACATGGGCCACCCACTCATAAATGATCCATAAAATATTAGAGTGAATATAATGGATATAAGAACATGGTAATGAAATTTTAAAGATATACCATATGAAATTAAAAACATTGAAGGAAGAAAAAAATAAGATTTCTCTTATGAAAATTCGGCAGCCTAACGACGTCACTTAAAACTTAAAAAAAAATGAATTTACGAGATCAAATAGGGTATCTCATCTTATGAACATAAAATATCATTATGATAGGTATAAAAATAATACCCCAACAAAATATAAGGGAACTTGAATGACTTGACGTGAAAATAGATTTTGAAAACGAGAAGGGTGAAAGAATCCCTTAAAAATTGGGCAGCCTAACAGCGCCACTTAAACATTTTTAAAATGAATTGATGAGAGAAAGAGGGGGTATCTCATTATATAAAAATGAAAATTATGGTACGATGAATATAAAAGAACATCCCCAACATAAGAACATGAAGCATAAAAGAAATGACATAAAAGAGTGTACTTGGAAAGAAAGAGAGAGCTAGGATCCCTTACCTTGAAGAGTAACTTTGAAATCGTGAAGTTTGGGTCCTTGGGAGGCTTGAGGGCACCTTGGGAGGACTCCATGGGAGGTAAGGAGACGAGAACTTCTTTGAGGAGGATTTTGGAATGGAAAGGATGAGAGAATGACTTGGTATTTATAGGGAAAGTGATGGGACAAGGCATTAATGGCCAAGGGACACATCATTGGTGGTATTGGAAAACAAGTGGTATTTCCTCATGGTTTTGGCCACTTGGGACACCTAATACCTTATATTACTATTAACAAGTCGAAAATACCTTAAAATATCTCATGGAATCATCATGATGCAGTCATGATGTCCTTAAACATACCGAAACCCTAAAACTGCATTTTTACTATTCACTGAAAATTCAACTTTTTCAGAAAGCTCCCAAAAATTTAACTTAACATAATATCAATGATCTGAATTCAAAAATAAACTCCACTTTATAAAAATAATTTTCTAAATATTTTTAATTTAATTTTTAAATAAAAATACTATTCACCAAAAATTCATTTTTTTCAGAAAAAATCCCCAAAAATAATCTTAAGATAATATCGATGCTCTGAGTTCAAAAATGAAATCCATTTTATAAGAATTATTTTCTAAATATTTTTAATTAAAAAACACTATTCTCCTGAAAAAACTAATACTTGACTAATAATTTCCAAAACAATTATTTACCTATTTTATTGAATCACATTACTTAATCAAGGTGCCTAGATTATATTATATTAATACTTTTGTTAAGTGAAATTAATAATCCATTTGGTCACATTACTAATCCTAATCATAAATTCACTATTCATAATTTACTATTCATAAAAAATTAAGTTGATCTTATTAGACTCTAAATTTTGTACTGAACATAATTGTAGAAGACCATTTTTTGAAAATCATTACACATAATTAATTATTTTAAGGTTTACATAAATATTTTCAAATATCCTTTTTCTAGAATTCATCTAAAATATGCATACCGTATTTATCCGGACATTTAAAAATTCACAAACATCATCATAAGATGAAATCACAATTTTTATTTAAGTCAAAGGATTACACAAGGCTATTATGGTCTCGTTACATAGCCCCTTATAACACCAGCATAGGACTTAATAGTAAGGCGTGCTAAGGTGAGAGAATCTTGGGGCGGCTCGGCCAACATTGCACGAGTATTAATTTCTATCAATTTGAACTTCTCGCAAAGGCGACTCTGTTCTAGCATCACACAATGAAGTTTGGCTTGGGTTTGGTCTAGAGAATAGCCCAGTGGTGCTACCTCCTTACCAATTTCCGTTAGATGGGCTTCGATCGGCTCGAGACTACTGGATGAGGCCATCAAATCTTTTTTCTATATTAATTAACCAAGATCACTTGTATTTAGAGACGATAATAGAAACATTTAGTTTCCAAAGGTCATACTGACTATCGGTCATATAATAGTCAAAACCCAACAGTCTCATTTTAATTATACTCATTTTATTAAATGAAAAAGATTTGTTGAGTATGAAATAAAATAACACACAAAATTTGGGAAACAAGATTTATTCAAGATTTTACGTCATTACAGGCATGGTGGAATTAGGATTGATGTACAATGGAAAATCTTAGACAGAGTTATTGGGATATACTGATGCAGATTGGGCCGGTTCAGCGGATAACAGGAAATCAACGTTAGGAGGTGCATTCAATCTTGGTGGACTATGTATTGCTTGGCTAAGCAAGAAGCAAGATTGCATTTCATTATGCACCACAGAAGTTGGGTATATTGCAGCCACTCAAGCATGCACACAGTTATTGTGGATAAAGTAGCAGCTTGATGATATGGGAGTTGAAGTGATGTCTCCAATTAGAATCAAGTGCGATAAATCAAGTTTTATCAATCTCATCAAAAATCCAGTCCATCACTCAAGGACAAAGCACATTGAGATAAAGTATCATTTTATCAAGGCGAATGTTGATCAGGGAGTCATGAAGTTGGAGTATATGCCTACAGAACTACAGGTTGTAGACATTCTGACAAAGGCCTAACCCAAGGAATCTTTTGATAGGCATCGACTGGCTTTGGGATTTGAGTTGACTCCCCGTACTTGAAAATGTGTGGATGTGTAATACCCTCCCCCACTCCCTAAGGTATTTCATGTTTTTCTCTAATGCGATAATTTTTATTCTTTCCAATGTTTCAGACCGCAAAGGGGTGACCATTGGGTTCGTTGACAAAGGGGGAGGAATAGTGACTCTAGTGACTCCTCAAGGGGGAGAAACTATGGCTAAGGAAGTGAGAAAATGTCTTGGTAAGTAAAAGACATGGGGAGAAGCTGACAACTGGAGCAGTGAGATAGGGGGAGAGCAATGAGATAGGGGGAGCGTTTCAAATCAGATGATACTAGATTTGATCGATCAAAGAATAGATATCACGACAGGTGGGGATCATGATAAAAGAATAAATTTCAATTGGTAGCAGGTTGGAATCAATAGTGGTGTCAGAGAAGAAGTGACTCATAGATGAACTTTTCATGATACTCTTGTTTCTCACGCCGATCATTGCTCATGTGGGCTTAGAGTATGTGTTGAGTAAATTGTTGATCGCTATCTGTATCAGAAGAGGTGAATGGTGGCTGAAGATGAATTAAACCTTAATGAGGTATCAAAGAATGGAGAATTATTTTGAGAAGAGTTGTCAACAAACCCAAAGGGGGATATTTTTGGGAAAAAATACCTCAAGGTATCATTGAAGCATGTTTGAGATGATTGTGTTTGTTGACAATGCATGAGATGATTTTGTTTGTTGACAATGTAGGACTCCATGTTGTGTTTTTTGAAAAAGGGGGTTTTCTTGGAGAATGGGGATAAGTATTTTTGGCAAAGGGAGTTGTTCTCTTGTGTTAAGGAGGTTTCTAATGTTGTACGCCAAGAATTTTTCAAATTCATAACATCAAAAATTTGGCAAAGGAAAAGTGGCGTGAAAGTCCTCAAATGGCGCGCAAGTGTGGCACGCAAGTCCAAAAATGGCGCGCAAGTGTGGTGCGCAAGTGTGGAGTGCATGTCCTCAAAATTCCTATAAATAGATGACTACCCTCCTCATTTATTAACGAGCTCAACACATAGATAAAATCTAAGCTCTGATCACGCAAGTGGGAGTGCCGCACAAAGTTTAGTGTCCGCGCAAGTGGGGCGCGCAGGTGTACCGTGCAAGTGTGTCGCGCAGGTGTGCCGCACAAGTGTGTCGCGCAAGTGTGCAACGCAAGTGTGCCATGCAAGTGTGTCATGCAATTGTGCCACACAAGTGTTCCGTGCAACTGTGTCACGCAAGTGGGACGCACAAGTGTGTCGCGCAAGTGTACCACACAACCGTGCAAGTGTGCTGTGCAAGCTACGTGGCACGCAAGTTTGGTGTGAAGTGTGGCACGCAAGTGTGGCACGAAAGTTGGTTTTCCCGCAACAAAGGCAGAGGCTGTGAACTGGTTAAAGGGGCACACAAGTCACCCAAGGGTTGCGTGAAAGTTAGAAATTTCCCAGAACATCTGTGGTAAAGTGCTATTCATCAGTGGATGAACATTGAACTTCAATAGAGCATATATCAATAGTTGATGATGCATTCTTTCATGAAAATGAAGAGACCTACCGGTCTATAAACTGGGAGTGGATCCCTTCCAAGTGCAGTGAGCATAGGAAGAGGAAGAAGGTTATCGTTTCTATAGGAAGTGATCCAGTGAGAGAGAAATAGAGAGTGACCCCTGGGAAGCAGTGAGATATCCCTAAACATTGTAAAGGCAGACTGTGCAAGTCTGCTGCAAAATTGTGCAGTGCAAGTGTGCCGCGCAAGTGTTCAGCGCAAGTGTGCCGCGCAAGTGTGTTGCGCAAGTGTGTCGCGCAAGTGTGTCGCGCAAGTGTGTCGTGCAACTGTGCCGCAAAAGTGTGACGCGCAAGTGTGCCATGCAAGTTTACCACACAGCCGCGCAAGTGTGCTGCACAAGCTATGTGGTACGCATGTTTGGTGTGCAAGTGTGGCGCGCAAGTTGGTTTTCCCTCAACAAAGGCAGAGGCTATGAACTAGTTAAAGGGGCATATAAGTCACCCAAGGGTTGCGGGAAAGTTAGAAATTTCTCAGAACATCTGTGGTAAAGTGGTATTCATCAGTGGAGGAACATTGAACTTAAATAGAGCATATATCAATAGTTGAGGATGCATTATTTCATGCCAATGAAGAGACCTATAGGTCTATAAACTGTGAGTGGATCCTTTCCAAGTGCAGTGAGCATAGGAAGAGGTAGAAGGTTATCTTTTCTACAGGCAGTGATCCAGTGAGAGAGAAATAGGGAGTGACCCTTGGGAAGCAGTGAGATAGCCCTAAACATTGTAAAGGTAGTGTGCCTGGGCATAAATGTGATCTAGCCCGAACATTATTGGCATGAGCTTTAGTGGATTTGGTATAGTAGCACATCGCTGTTGTATGCTCCTTGGACGTAGCCTAGTGAGGATGAACCAAGTAAAAATATCTGTGTCTACCTACTTGCTTCCCTGCATTGCATTCAAAGCATGATCATCAGATAAAGAAGAAATTAAGTGATCATAATGAACACACAAGTGAAAACAAAGTTACCCTTGTAATAAAGAGGTCAAGATCCAGTGGGGCAGGAAGAATTTAGAAAAGAATATCCATACCCTGATTCACCCCCCTCTCAGGGTATATATGCCCCTATTGGTCCAAACATACTTTAAAGGTTATTTAATAT
Organism: Viscum album; assembly: GCA_963277665.1. Taxonomy (NCBI): domain Eukaryota; kingdom Viridiplantae; phylum Streptophyta; class Magnoliopsida; order Santalales; family Viscaceae; genus Viscum; species Viscum album. The sequence continues at coordinate 1,466,487,169 of OY728123.1, forward strand.
GATACTTACAATTTATTTGTGATCGTTTATTAATATAATATCCATCATCTTCTTAATCATGAGATCATTTCCATTTTCCTTAGAAACTAAATTTTCAGAATCGTTTGATTGTTTTTTGTTTATCCACATCCTTATTATCCTTAACGTTCATATATTTACTAGATTTCCCTTTCATTCTAGAATTTTTAGACTTTCACACCTCATATGAAATCAAAACATAGTGAAAATCATCTACAAGAAATGAATTTAAGTCATGATCTCTAAGAGAATATACACTTGCATTAAACATGTCTGATCGAATACTTTATATCTTCTTGACAATAGTAGAATACTCTAACTTCTCTAAATCAATTTATAAAGCTTTAAATTTCATTTAATCTGGTAAATAAATTATCTCCCGACTCATCCTCGAGAATGAAAACATCTTCAAACTTTTTTCACCAAATTTTTAATATAGATTCTTTAAACTCTTTATCAATTATATAAATATTAGTTAGTTGGTCGCATATGCCTTTATTTGTCTTGATTATCAACATTATTGTGAACTCCTTCTTTGAGAGTGATCCTACAATTTTATTTTTGGCTATATCATCATTTTCAATATTATTATTCTCTATAACATTCATTAGAGAACCTTCAAACTTCTGTATATAACAAATAGTCACAATGAAAGGAATCTTAAAAACCAGGGAAAAAAAATATAGAACGATCCACTCTTTTTATACATGATACTTTTCCCCATAAAATATACTAACACCCTTTCTATTAACATATTTTATGTGATATATAATAATCAACATGATCATACTGACCTAGGAATTTCTGAAGAAAATCACATCACAATACTAAAAAAATTGAAGAAAAACATGTGTCACACTCTAACACCAATTATTGAGGGCCCCTGGAGAGTTGTAAAAAAATGCAGGAGGGGGGGGGGGGGGGGGTTAATCAGTGAGTACTTTTATCTCAAAACCAAAAAATATAGTTTTATCAGCATTAAAAAGCCTTTTTTAGCATTAAAAAATGCTGATAATAAAGGCGCTGTTAAAAGGGGGTTTCTTTTATCAGTGTTAAAAAAAGTGCTGATAAAAGGGGTTGTTTATCAGTACTAAAAAAATGTTGAAAAAAGTTAATTTTAAAAAAAATATAAAAAGATGTAAACTGGAGGGTTTTAATAGCATTTGACCCCCCTTTCAACAGCTCCTATTCACCCTATCCACACCCACATGCCCCACACCCCTACCCTTTAACAGCAATAACGCCCCATCTTCACCCGCACACACCCCTACCTTCGCTTGGTTTTTAACCTGAGACCTCTCCCCCTACGTGCCTGCTCCTTTACCACTCTCAAATCCTATTAAGTTCTTCATTTAATGATATATCTATTTATTTATATATATATTTTTAATTATATTAATATATATATATATATATTCGTATATTATATATATATATATATTAATATATATATATATATACATATATAGTTATATTTATATATTTATATATTTATTCGTATATATATATATCTGTATATTTATTCATATATTAATATATATTTATAAGATTATTTTTAAATACATTTATAATATATGTTTTTTTGTGTTTATAAATAAATAAATACATTTATACAACATATGTACACACACACACATATTATATATATGTGTATCCATATGTATAATTATACATATCTATATATATTTACTTATATTATATATTAATAGATATACACATATGTTAGAATATATAGATAATATATATCAGTTTGTTAATACAAATACACACAAATACACACACACACACATTATATAGGTATAAAAATATTCATATATTTGTATTTTAAATAAAATGGATATTAGTTTTTATTTAGATATGGCTTATATATTGAGAAATATAATTTATATGTAAATATATTTAATTATTTATTTATAAAATTAAATTTTTATGTGTGAATATATATAAAAAATATGTATATTTTATTATATATTTGATTATAAATAATAGTACATTATAAAAAATGATAAAATTTCAAATCCATAATATCAATATTAATGTAATCCTTGAGAATAAATCCATTACCCACTGATAAAGGGAAAAAAGACCCCCCTTAAACGAGGCTGAAATTCCATTGAATGTTAAAAAATTTCGGCATCCAGACTAAAAACTCGGTTTTGGTGGCATTCAGGGCCTTTTTTGGGGTTGAAAATGGGACAAAGGTTTACCTATGTCATTAGGGTGTAGATATCATCACAATATTAGATTTAATATGTTATAGAGCTCAAACGGACACTCAGATCCAAAGTTATGGCCGTTTGAAGTTCGAGTTATGTTTTCAACTTATTTTAGATCATTTATTAATTTTTTTTGATTTTTTGTGTCTTCAAATTGTTATTAAATGACTACGACTCGATAATAATCAGAAAATTATTAATTATTAATATTTTTTAATTAATTTATAATCCATTTTTACTAAATATCTTAGATGTTAAGTGTAAATGTCTTTTTATACTTATCTAAAACATATTTAAAAAATCTGTATTATATTTATATCAATATAAATAAATTTATATATTAATATATTAATATATTATTTTTAATGATTTTTTAAATATATACTCTATCACCACTAATAAAAAAAGCACTGATAAAGACTCCCCTTAATCAGCGCTACTAAAAAATACTGATAAAGGGGCCCCTTTAACAATGCTAAAAAAGCACAGATAAAGGGTGCACCTTTATTAGCACTAAAAAATGTTGTTAAATGGGTACTTTTAACAATACCTTTTTTAGCACTTTTAAAAGTACCCTTTATCAGTGTTTTTTTAGCACTGATAAAGGTTCCCCCTTTATTAGCGCTTTTTTAGTGCCGTTAAAGGGTGACACTATGAAAACTTTTTTTTGTGGTAGTGTCTCCTGTTTTATTAAAACATTCAATTCAATCTTCATTTATTTATTAGATAAAACATATATTTTTTTTCTCCTTTCTTTACTTGTAAGAAACAAACATCTATGCTATAATGAAAAATGGATTTACAAGATATTCTACTAGATGTGAGTATATAGTTCTTTGTGTGTTTTTTTATCCCACTTTACATGGTCTTCCTTTTATTGTTAAGTTAAAACTTGAGAGGAAAATAGGATAACCTTAAACCCTTTACAAAAATTTTCTCCTGGTAAAATGAAGAATCCTTCACTTGTACAAGGATACAATATAGATCAAAAGTTGTATTTTCAATATAATAGAGTGACTATCACAGAGCCATCAACCACTTATTCTTTTCCTTCTCCATGCGGAAACATACACATCATAGTCTACTCCCTCTTCTTCTTTTCTCTCTATCACACTTGGTTGTCCCAACCTATCACAATGACATACATTCTTATTCCTATTCTCTATTGCATCTCTCTCATATATATATATATATATATATCCCAACCCAATCAATCCAATATTGTATCATTTCTTTATTTTTATTCGTCTTTTTTCTTCTCCCCCACACTATATATTTGTAGCAGTTATTCCCTATTATTTCTAAAATGAAATTTCCATGTTTATGGGTAGAGAACACCTTTTCAATGACCATCCACGATCTTTAATATTTAAGGATGATTTATGACATGACTTAAACCACTCTAAATCATGGAATCAATAAGTAATGATTATTTTTTAATAATGACATGAAATCTAGCATAATAGAAAAAAATTAACTTTTATGCAGAACCATTTAGTATTACGCAACATCCTACTCACCATCACACAACCATTGATTTCTTAATCTAAATTATACATAACCTTTATAAATTATGGTTTACTCTTATGTGGAATTTCTCTAACTATCAGACAGTCTGTGAAATATTCCCATCACTACTATGAAACTCACTTCTAGAAAAACCATACTTGTATAGCCCCCACAAAATATATTTAATTCTTACATAACATCCATCTAACTTTTACACATTTCATTTCCATGCAAACAACTGTTACACATCATTCAAATTTTTTATTTCAACCTTTTGAATCTCCCAATAACTACTATCTATCATTTTAAAAATATATTTCACCATTATTCTACTCCTTTATTTTATTATTAATCTCATATATTAACTCCTTTAACTTTTATTCTTCACACAAAACCTATTAAACTTCATCTATGTGATCCTTTAGAGTATAAAATAATTCTTAAAGTTCTACAACATATTCACTATCTAATTGACTATGTATTACCATGATTAATTTCATTTATATGGATGATGTGTTTTCTAAAACAAGACTACACTAATGAAACCTCATGTAGAGGCTTCCTTAAAAATCCCATTCTTTAACTAATATGGATACATGAGCTGAATAATCATCACCACATTGCTCAATATCTCTATATAGCTTAAGAAGTTCCCTTGGACTCATTGTATTATATTTATTTTTAATATAAAATGATAAAAGATCCTGAAATATTCACTAAAGTGAAGCAAAATGATAAGCATTATATAATCTAATCAAAGTTGAGTAACACATTTCAATGAATTGTATATTATTGATGGATTTTTAAGTTCTACATGAATTACAAGGAATCCTTGATAATATTTTAATATTGTATAAATATTCTAAAAAGTGAAAATACATTACACCATGCCAAAACTAGAATCCATTATACTAGCCCCCGTTCTATTAAATCAATTATTCACTATTTCATAATGCATGGAGTAATATAGACTAATATTTGTGTGTTTGGAAATATTTAATATAAAACAATATTGTAGAACATTATTTTATATGAGAACTAAATAATTGCAGAGGTCCTACTAAACATATATTGATGATAATTTTTTCATATTTTTATGTTATTATATGGCTTGATATTTTTCAAAATAAATTTTTAAGGAATTTTTAGTTTTAAAAAGATTTATAGGTACGGAAAAAAAATTTCAGAGCTAATAGTCATAGTAATCCATACATAATAAAAAAGGTGACATTATAGAACAAACATGGTGACCATGACTACAATCTATCAATGAATGAAGTGACCAAAAAGGTTACCATAAAGTTTATCTTTTAGTTTAAAAGAGTTTACTATGATTTAAAAAAATCTAAAAAAGTTTAATGAAAATTTGAAGGTCATTGTGAAGCCTTTTGTGAATCTTTTTTTAATTAAATGCGAGTGTTTACTATGTAAAATTTAAAATATATTTAAGTAGATCAACAAAACTTTGTTTCTATGCCAATTAAAATTAATTATTGATTCCCTAAATATTTGACAATGATATACAAAATTGTTTATGTGGAACTTATCTCAAATATTATTTTGACTCTCTTTGATTGAGTTAAATGGATATTTAGATAGAGAAATAATATTTTCGTATCTAAAATAGTGAAGTTGCTGGTTTTTTGGGTAGTCATTAAAATTATCATACTGATATATTATGAATCAAATATATCTATTTTTTTAAATATTTAAATGGGGGAATTATATATAGACAAACCAATCAAGATTTTATAAGCTTTAAATACATGTAATTATTATTTCCAGGTAAATGTTCAATAAATCTTTTATTATTTAAGGGATTTCAAATGAAAAATAAAGAAAGTCTATCCAAATATCCAGGTAGATATTCAAGATATAGTTGGATGAGTTTTAAATGATCTTGTTTTTAAGGGAATTCCACTAATTCAAATTATGTAATTAATCAATGAGTATATATTTATTATTATTTAATTAAGATAAATAACATGGAATTTTTAGAGATTCTTTTCCATTTCAAAAATGATCTTATAAATATTGAGATATATATATTGTTAGTTCATATGGTGATGTTTGAAATAAAAAATTTATTAACTTATCAAAAACCATGCATTTAATAGATCATCCATCAAAGAGGAAGATAATGAATCTACATGTTTTGGAGATAAGTATCAAGCTCTTGAAAATATATTTTATAGAATGGTTTTCAAAACTTATTCAAAATTAGAAAAAGGATCATTCTTTCCATCAATGTACATTGCATTATACATTCCTAAAATAACTTCATATTTTTTTGGTAGGAGATCAAAAGTTGTTCAATGAGGAGGTTCTTCATTAAATGTGATTTCTTAAACATTGAAGAAAGAATGAGGGATTCCTGTAATCAAGTGGGAGGCTTGTAATATAGTTAGATTCCATTCATATGGTTTAGGAATGTAACATTCCCATAATTTCTCTTAATATTTTTTTAATATAAGTGTATTATTTAGTGATTTAAAAGGTACTAATCAGAATAAGAATGTAGTCACCCACATTGGGAGAGATTCTTGAAAATATTGTGTTTTTTTGGGATTGATTTACTTTCTCCTACATTTGGGTGAGGTTGATAAATTAAAAGGTAGAGTGTGATCCCTTTACATTTATAAGTAAATAATAGTTGGTTTAAGAGAAATTTTAAAATTTGATCAACACCAATTCAACACTCTCAATGTTGCATCCCAGCCATTCATGTGCACAACAAAAGTAAAGTGGTCTATTGGTTTCATGACTTTAATGTCTAGAGGATCCATTATACAAATAATATGGTCTTTCCATTTTATACATTATTAAGGTCAATAAATAAATAAATGATCAAAAATTCTATATACTATAATACCAATTTTTCCCCAAAGAAAGCTCAATAGGGAATGAATTGATCATATCCAGAATAAAAAAAATAGTTATAAAATTTTATATCACTTTTGATATCCCATAACTTGACATCACATTTACCCATAAATACATTAAATATAAAATCTTTGGAATTTTTAAAATATTTTTTAAACACTATTCAATACCCAGTCTAATATATTTGAATATAAATTAACTTTTGAAATATTTTTTTCCCACTCTAAAAATAAACCAACAAATAAAAATAAAATCAATTAGAGTATAAATATATTTAAAAATATTTTTAATAAATATAATGATTATTTTGAATAGTTTAAAATAATGTATGGTATCATATAAAATTAATTACTTTCAAAATAAAAAATATTAAAGATAAAAAATAAGCACAACATAATAAAAAATGGTTCAAATCTGTGGGAGATCCTAGTTCTCTTCACTTGAATAAAATCACAACCAAAATCAACAAGGTTAGTTTTATACACAAGGGATGAGTCTACCACCTAAAATATATTTAATATTAATAACAAACACTACCCAGGTGCAATGCTAGGAACATCTTCTATAATTCATTATAGGAAGACAAAAATTAAATTAATAAATGTTTTATACACCCTTAATTATAATGTAAATAAAATATCAAAAGTTGTAGAAGAACATAGCTACAAATATCTCTACAATAAATAAATACAAAACATAAAGAAATAGAAAAATAATGTTCTTAGTGTATTCTTAGTTCATTTTATTATGAATGATTTCAATCTCTATAATATTTCAAAATAGTTTGATTCACATGATTTTCTTTGATCTCCTTCATTGATTTTTTTTCACAAAAATTAGTTTTTTATAAATGTTTATTCTCTTGGAGTTAGTATCATAAAAAATTATCAATTTAACACTCTAAATTTCATACATTTTTTTTCCTATATTTGAATTGTGATTTTTTTATTTTACTTATATTTTTAAGTAATCAAATTTATAGAATAACTTCAAAGGTAAAAAATTGAATATGAAAAGATAAACATAGTTTCACTGTATAGTTAAATTAAAGTGAAAATTAATAATATACACTAACCATATTTAATTAGTAATAAAACAAGAAATCCATGAATGAAAAATTCATTATTATGGGATATAAATTTCATGATCTTCCATAAAAGTAAAGAAATATATTAATCATGGAATAAAAATTTCTTTATATCAAATCATGAAATAAATATTGTTTCATAAATACTAGAAGTAAAAAGGGAGAAATAATCTTATCTCATAGTCTCCAAAAAAACATTTTACTTATAAAAATCATGACACATAAGAATAATATAACAAGACATGAAATATATATGTCATATAAATAAATATAGTTTAAAAATATAGTGTGTGGATATATGGGTTATTTATTTTTTAGATGACTATTGAGTATATATTCATTATCATTATGTAATCATTAATTTTTTTTTATATTTATACATCATTATAAATGATATATAAGTTATACATAAATATGAGGTCTTATAAAATTTCATTAATGGAATGAAAATATCATTCATACTGAAATATTGATTTTATAATCCACCATGACATCTATTTATTATATTTATATATTTATAATGTATGAATTGATAAATTGTATTTAAAAATAAATTTTATTAACCCTCTAATCATAATGGGATTTTATGCATATTTCTCTGAATAGTAATTTTTAAGAAAATGGTTTTATAAAATAACTTTTACCAAATTAATTATTCCTAAATAACTAAATTTACCATATTTATAGTTTTATTTTTATATGTAAATTTTAATAGTAATTTAGTCCTTATAATATATTTTTTAATAAATATTTTAAATGTTTTAATAGTATATAATTGCAACATATAATCATTGATAGTAACATAATATGTTGTTATTTCATATGAAATTTTGTGTGTATCATAGGATAAGATAAATTGTTTAATAAAATATTTACACTTATGAGGCATTTATAAATTTAAATAACAGTTCATATAATTTTTTATTGAAATATTCCACGTGAATGTTTTGATACTCTAAAACATTCCTTTAAAGGTTAAGTAACATATTTTTAAGTAAATTAATATTTTATAAATTACTTATTATTATAATATAAAAATTAATTTATTATATATAATCTTATTATCATAAAATAGATATCAATTTTTTATAATTTTTTCACTAGAAAAAATAATGCTGTCATTCAAATAGTAATCTAGTTGTTTTGAGTAATGTCTGTCTCACCAGAACTGTTTTCATGAGTATTCATTTGAAAGAAAATTTTTTGATATTTAAAATATGAATTTGGTAAAATGAATTACATTTTTAGTATTAGGATGCTGAAATTATATATGGGGTAAACGTTTCTATTTTTGTTTGTAAAAAATATAAAATACTGTAAGAAAAAAAGAAAAAATATAGTAACCAACAGTAAATATAACATCATATATGTAACATACCAGACTCCAGAAACCTAGAGACAATAGTTATATTACATTATTGGGATAAAGTACAAGATTTCCTAAAGGATCAAACAATTAAGTAGTCTTGGAAGACCAGATACATTTATACATTACATTTCAAAAGATAAGATACAACATCAACATATTGTGAGAATATGATTATCCCTTCCATAATATCCTTGAAAATAACACATAATCCTCTTCTAGGTTTCATAGGGAAAGGAAAAAAAGTAAGGGTGAGCTTGGATGCTCAATAAGGGGTAACATACAATTGAATCTTACATAACATAAACATGACAAAAGTGATATGGAGAGAATAAATGAACAACATAAAGCCATAATCAACTGAAACTGAGGGCATACTATATCTATGGTAATAAATGAAAACATGTCTAAAAATAATAATTGATCTCATATTGATGGAATGCATAATTATAGAAATAAAAAACTCATTGTTAAGGTTTATTCCAATACACTTTCCTGTCATGGGAAGAGACATACACCAAAACCCAACCTATTTTGTCTCACATGATTAAGTCCAATGTATTCACCATATGAGTCATCAAGACCTTTCATAACATTCCCTAAGGAACCTATTTCTGAAATAAACTTGTATATCTATATATTAATAAATATTGACATCAAATACATCCACATTCAAAATATTAATCTAGATGTCTAAGAGAACATCCCTTAATCAACTTGGAAGTCATGGAGCATCATCAAAGTAACATGAAATACAATTATCAAAGAAATATAGTGGGGAGGGTACTTAAAATATGATAAGTTATCCATGAAAGAAATTAATTTTATTCAATATATTTCATTTATAGGAGACTAAGTCAATGGTAGGAAAACTCCTTCATTATGCTTCATTAATAGTGTGTGAATATTTCAAAGTATATCCCCTGAGAGTGTCTCACCAAGTGTGCAGGATTAGGGCCAAATTTTGTGTATTGGGGTGATGATTTATTCAATGATAAACCAACCCTTTTGGGGTTATTACCACTATTTGAATCTATCACACAACCAAATCCACTTTCCAGTATCCAGACATGTATGTATTTTCTAGGAAATTACAGACACTCTTACTTTAAGAAAACTTATAATGGTTTTTCCACCATGGAAAATGTAACTATTGAATCAAAAGGATATGAGAGAGAGATAAAAATATAAAAATTCAAATCCCTTAAATTTCATGAGTAATATGAAAAAATTTATTCTATGGTAATGTATGCACCACACAAAAGAAAATTGGTGGTGATTATAACATGAGTCCCAAATAATGAAATCTAAGACAGAAAAACACCACTTATGGATTGGGAAGAAATTAAATAATAACATATTAAAATAGAGGTCATAAATTTGATCTTAAAATAACATGAATAAAGTAATTTCATGATATAAAATCTCAAATAGGTAGTATATATATCACATAAAGGAAATTAGGTGCACAATACAAAACATGTTACAAAGAGAGGAATTTGAGATGAAAAACCCTTACCTCTTGTCCTTTATTCCATGAACGTACTTTAAAATACTATATAATAAGTACAAATATCTCAATAACTTAATAAATAACCATAATCATATCGATTTTCTTTTATATTCTTCATAAATATTCATTCTCTATATGAATTCTTTCGATTTTTCACATTAGTGTTTATAGAACCTTTGTACTAGTTTCATAATAGCAATGTTTGTATTCATTATTCTTACAAATTAAACTTTTAATATGTCATTAATGTTACTATTATGGATGATATATAATAACTTATTATGTTTTAAATTCCTTTCATGAGTATTTTAGTCCATATCCCTGAAGATGAAGTCAATGATAAGCTTGTTTTGGTGATTTTTGGTGAATGGATGGTGTTTCCTTAATTGATGAATTAGATATTGATATAATATATCTAAAACCGAAAATAAATCATTAATTAAAAATTTATATCATATTGTACCATTAATTATTTTTCCATATTCATTCATGATATAAATTCCGAGTACTGTTCAATTAGGTGGTTAAACCAACCCAAACATGTACATACCATGATTTAATGAATAATTATATGATGGTTTGTTATAAAATCATTATACCAGGAGCATACTGATATTATTTAATATTTATTAGTTTTATAAATCATAATTATAAATAATTAAATGAATAATTAATTCATATGAAAATATTACACAATTTGAATAAATGGTTATCCTCTTAATACGCTTATTTTAAATGATCAATTAACGATGTTAATTTGTTGAACATATCAGTAATACATTATCTAATTTGTCACACCATAACCTTAATGATATAATAAAAAAACATATTTCTCCTTTAATACAATCCTTATATACATCCTTATAATGTGGTGAAGGAAAATGAAACATGTTACGTTTTGGAGGCGACAGTCCGCACAACACATGAATGATTTTACTTTTCTTAATGGATGTGTTATATGAATAAATTATAATAATAAAATTAATATATTAAAATTAAAGTATATAAATGATAATTATATAATTATATAAGTCTTTATAGAATAAATTTTAAGGAATGTAATTAAAAAGAAAACTAAGTAGTTGATAATATGCACATCAGGGACTTGAATTTTCCTTGATAGTCTCCTTGAATTTGAAGAGATAATATAACTATGAGTGACTAGGGGATTATATTTATGGGATAGGTTTCTAGATAGAATAAAATGGAAAATTATTATGGAGAAATTTTAATTATAGGTTAGTCTTTAATTGGTGAAGATGTTACCCTTTTAGTGAAGAGAAGGGTAATTTTGGGAGTAACCCTTACATTTTCAATAATGTAAGGTTACTATTTAAGTGTCAAAGGGTAAAAAATAAAAAAAGGAGAGGAAAATGATTTTTAGTAAAAACTCACCACAAACACTACTTTTTAAGACAACTTTGGGTGTTTTAGAGCTTTTTTTTTAACTTTTAACATTTACCCAAATTTACCTTTACCTTGGTTATTAATTTTAACCTTATTAATTAATTTTGATTAAAAAGATTAAGATTGACCCTTTTTTCAAAATTTGATACCTTTGATTTCAAAATTTCAAATTATTTTATTAAATAAAATTTCTGAAGGTGTGGACATTTAATTTTAAAATAAACATACTTAATCGCATAAAAACAATTTTTAGAAAAATAACGTTTTAAGATTTAAATTTACATGTAAGATAAAATTATCTTGGGTACTAATTTTAATGACATGTATTGATTTATTATAAAACAAATAAAGGATATGAGGCTTTAAATGAATAAAAAACATAATCTCTCTTGAAAATACTTGATTTAAAGAAAATATTAAAAGTAGTTTTTTATTAAAGTAACATTTTAATTAGTTATAAAAACACTAAGCATAGGATTTATAAATTCAAAGAATATTCTAAAATGAATATTATTATTACTTAAATTTATATTTGATTAATTAAAAGTGTTTTCTAAACTTCTAGTTCATTCTTATATAATAATAAAGTCAGATAAATTATAAGTTTCATGAAAACCGTATTTTTGACTAAAAACCCACCTTTTCAAAAAAGTCTAAGAAAATAATGATAAAATAATTTAGATATGATTAATTAAAAAATTAAGTTATTTTTTTAAATTTCAATATATTAAATTAATTTTTAAAATAAATTCATCAATAAAATCTCTTTAAAAGGTGTATTGTGTGATAGTTCAAGATTTGTTGTTTACTTACTACAATATAGTCTCGAGTGTTACATTCTCCCCCTAAATAATTTAATCCTAGAAATTGAGGTATATATCATCTATTGAAGAAATGTGAATAATATTTCCTTAAATCTTCTTCAGGCTCCTAGGTTTCCTCTCTTAATTTTTGATCTATCCGAAGTACTTTCACCAAATGAGTTGTCTGATTCCGCAATACATTCTCTTAAGTGTCAATAATCTGGATATGATCATCATTATAAGACAATTCATTCTACAAATCTAATCCATAATATGTGAGAACATTCATTTGATCCAACATATATTCCCTCGGTAATGAAACATGGGATATGTCATGTACTTTAAAAAGGTGGGATACATAGCCAATCAGTAAGCTATAACACCAATTTTTTGAGTATTTCAAACGGACCAATGTATGAAGGTATTAAATTCCCCCTTTTACCAAATCTTATAAATCCATTACATGGTAAAACCTTCAAGAATACATGATCCCCAAATTTTAATTCCAAATACTTCCTTAAATTATCAGCATAACTCTTTTATATACTTTGGAAAGATTTAATGTGATCCCAAATAGCTCGTACTTTAATGGTTGTCCCCTCTATAAGATTTAAGACAAATAACTTTCTTTCTCAAACTTATTATCAATAGGTTGGAGTATGAAACCTATTTATATACAATAAAATATATGGTGTTATCTAGATGCTCGAATGGAAGCTATTATTGTATGAAAATTCCACCAAAGGTGGATATTGATCCCACATACCTTGGAAGTTAAGATTATATGATCAAAGAATGTATCTTTACAATTTGGATAGTCCTTCAAGATATCCCATCAGTATGGGGATGATAAGCGGTGCGTAAATGCATCTCAATGTTGAGATCCCTTTGAAGACTCTTCCAGAATTTTGATGTGAACCAAGGGACATGGTCAGATATAATTGATAGAGGTTCCCCATGAAGCCTTATGATTTCATTTCTATAGAGTTGGAAATGGTTCTCAAGGGGTAGATCTTCTCTTATTTCTATGAAATGGGAAAAAATATTAAGATGATCAACAATGAACCATATAACACCATTCCTACTGAGTGTCTTTGGGAGTCCAGTGATAAAGTCCATTATAACATTGTCTCACTTCTATATAAGTATAAGCAAAGGCTTCATAACCCCCTTAGGATATTGTCTTTCATCCTTTATCTACTAGAATACTAATCATACGGACACATAGTCTGAAATTTTCTATTTTATACCATCACACTAGAAATTATCTCTTAAACCATTATACATCTTTGTGCTACTTGGGTATATAGAGAAATTTTAGTTATGTGTCTCATCTAGAATTTTCTTTTTCAACTCTAGTATGGATGAAACACATAACCTATTTCCAAATTTCAATACTCCATATCTAAAAATAAATCCTGTCAATTTCCCATTATTCACTACTTTAATATTCCCTTTTATATTTTAATCATCCATCTGTGACTTCTCTATATTTTATAGTAAGATTGGTTTAACGTTACTCAAAAAAAGAATGATGGCTCCTCTTTAATAGAAATCACTATATCTATTTTTACTATATTTATATATATATGATCCTTGTTAATCTTCATCATGGTCATAAATTCATGGTCTCTCCTACTCAATGCATCATCCACCTTGTTTTCCTTATAGGGTAGTTATGTATTGTGAAATTATAGTCCTTGAGTAGTTCTAATCATCTTAATTGCCTTATTTTGATCCCCTTATAAGAGAATATATACATAATACTCTTTTGGTCTATATATATCTTTCATCTTTCACCATATATGCAGTTTATCCATATTTTCAAAGTAAATATTACGGACACCGGCTCAAGGTCACGAGTTATATAATTCAATTCATGGATTTTTAATTTTCTTGATGCATATGTAATCACTATATCATTCTATATAAAGACACAAACAAGTCATTTTTTCAATGAATAACTATAAATTAAAAATAATTCCTTACATGATGGTAAAGTTAATATTAGTTCATTAATCAGTCTCTTATTTAGCTCTTCAAAATCTTCCACACACTCCCTTACCCATTTTAATTTAACACCTTTACATTTTTTTAAAGGTTGGGGATGAAGCCTCATTTTATTATTTAAAGTAATGACCTCTTTAGTGTGGGTAGAGGGAGACCCATTACATAGCCTAAAGGCTCAAGGCCAAGTTCCATTAGTATCCTACTAAACCTAAGAAACTTTGAACCTCGGTTATGTTCATCGATATAGGCCATTCTTTAACTAGATTTTTCTTTGAAGGGTCAACAAATTTTCCATATTGGGAGAAAATATGACCATGAAAAGAAACCTCATTGAGCCAAAGTTCACACTTACTATACTTAAAATATAATTCCTTTTTAAGGGTCTCTATAATTATTTGAAAATGTCTATCATGCTCTTCAATATCTTATACTATATCAATATATGATAAATTAATACCACTATAAAGTTTGTCTAGATAATCCTTTAATACTCTATTTGTAAAATCTATAAATACAAAAGGCGAATTAGTCAATCCAAAAGGCATTACCATAAACTCATAACGTCTATACCTTGTTTGAAATGTCATCTTTGATATATCATTCTTCTTCACCATTAGTTGATGATAACCATAGTGGATATAGATATTTGAAAAGTATTAGTCTCCATGAATTTGCCCAAATAATTCATCAATATGTGAAATATGATACATATTCTTTATACTAATTTCATTGATCTCCCTATACTTGATGCACAATCTCATATACCATTACTTCTTTTTCACGAATAAAATATTCTCCCTATGGTGAAACACTGGGGAATATAAATCCATTATAACTCAACTCCTATAACTATTTATTCAACTCCACCAAATCCACTTGTTCCATTCTATAAGGTTTTTTAGATACAGGCCTTGCATTATTAATGAGTTCAATGGAGAACTTAACTTCATTCTTTAGTGGATGACCATGTAATTATCCTAGCAAAACATCAATGAAATTTTGTACCATGGGTAAATCCTATATTTTTTGGATACCTTTCTCATCCATATATTATGCTCGATTTTCCACTTCACCCAAAATTTCATTAATGAGAGCTAATGGGTGAGGTTTTGAACATGATTTAGATAATGATTTTCCCCTCTAAAGACAAGAGATTCCACTTTACCTTTATGAATTGTAATCCCATTATCTTGAAAATAAATCTTTTCATTATACTTTGAAATCCAATCCATACCAAGATTTATTATAAAATAAACCACATGAATAACAATCATGTTTTCCACCAAGGAATATCTATTCATCTAAATAAAGACTTCTTGGTAAACCTTACTTATTATAAGAACTCCATTAGGTTTCTTAATTGAAAACTCATTTATCATTGACTTGATCAGGAGGAACATACCTACATTGAATATACATGTTGATAGAATTACTATTCTTCTCATCATTCATTATCTTTCTATAATGGTATATACATAATTAACTCATGACATTGAATTGTAAAATAAAATTCTTCTTACATTTTCTACAGCGTTCCCTATAAATCATGATAGATTTTCATAAAACTTGTGTTATCTAAACTGGTTCCTCTAAATCAAATTTCTAAGGTTTCTAATAAACTTCCTTTGATACCAACTGTAATATTATAGACTCTAGAAACCTAGAGTCGGTAGTTATGTTACATTATTGGTACAAATTACAAGAGTTCCTGAAGGATTAAACAATTTTGTAGTCTTGGAATACCAAATATTCCCTTCCATCATATCCTTAAAAATTACACATAGTAATCTTCTGGGTTTCCTTATGAAAGGAAAACAAATAATGGTGAGATAAAATTCTCAGTAAGGGGTAACATACAAAAAAATATTATATAACATAAACATGGCATAAGTGATATGATAAGAATAAATAAACAACATGAAACCATAATCAACTGAAACTGAGGCAATACTATATCCAAGATAATAAATGAAAACATGGATCACAATAATCATTGATCTCATATTGATGGAATGTATAATTATGGACATAGAAAATTGTTGTCAAGGACTTATGCTACGACACTTTCTTATCATGGGAAGAGGAATACACCAATACTTAACTTGTTTTGTCCCATTAGACCCGTCAATGCATCAAGGGGCTCTATAATTTTGAGCCCCACCCACAACCATATTAATTACAATATAGTGACTATAAGAGTCATCAATAACTTTCATACTATTCCTTAAGGAACCTATTACTGAATAAAACATGGATATCTATATATTGAGAAACACAGACATCAAATAATTCTATATTCAGTATAATAATGTGTATGTCTAGGAGGACATCCCTTAATCATCTTGGAATCTATAGGGTATCATAAAAGTAACATGAAGAACCCTTATCAAATTAATATAGTGGTGAGGGTACATAAAATGTGATAGTTTATCCCTAGAAGATAGTAATTGGATTCAATATATTAAATTGGTAGTAGACCAAGGAAATGGTATAAAAAATCCTTTATCATGGTTCATTAAGATCATGTGAATATTTCAAAGCATATACCCTGGGAGTGTCTCGATAGGTGTATAATCTTTGTCCCAGTCATCATGAATTATGGTAATGATTGAGTCAATGATAAACCAACCATTTTTGTGATGATTACACCTAGGTGAGTCAGTTTCATATCCACATACACTTCCTAGTATCTAGATATTTATGTATTTTCTATGAAATTACACACAATTTTACTTTACCAAAACATAGTGTGATTTTTCAAATGTGGAAAAGTTATCCATTGATCCAAAAGAATATAATATAGGGATGACTATATATACTTGTAAATACCTTAAATTTCATGATTAATATTATAAGATATGGGATTTTTATTAAGGTATGTTTTTGTTTATGTTTCAGTTGAAGTTCTTTCTTTTGGTCAAATAAGTGTTTTAAAAAGTTTATGAGAAGGCTGGAGGGTGTTTTGGGGGTTCGGGGCATGAAATAGGAGGGAAAAGGAATTTTTGGGCATGTTTCATGGTTTGTGCACAGATAGTGAAAACTGTGCGGACCATCCTTGGTAACTGTGTAGCCTTGGACAAAGTCTTTCACACAGTTACGACATAGTTAAGCTAATCATGTGTAATTCCTAGGAAACCATGTGGAGGGGGTGATTTTTGGGATAGTGGATCATGCACAGTTTGCGCATGGTTTGGAAAATCGTGCGGGTAAACCATGCAACCCAGTAAAGCTGAGAAATTTAAAAAATTTCCACTCCATGACTTTAAATCCTCACTCAGTATTTTCCTCCTTTCTCATCCCTTAAACCCTAGTGATGAACAATATATCCCAAGATCTTCCAAAGGCAAATCTCCTTCATCTCTAGGCTATTTAGAGTGCCTTCGGTTGCAGATCGAAGCTTCGGGTAAGTCTAATCTCCTTCTTCCTCTTCTCGATTGGGATTTTCATCTGTCTCCCATATCCTTTTGAATATCTAAAACCCTTATTTTCTGGGGAAATATAGGTTAAAGACGTAAGAGGTGGTTGAAATTGGATCTAAGGCCACTTTTGGGAGTGTGCTCGCCAATGGATTTGTGGTAGGTGGTCTAAAAGTTATATCCTATAGTTTCGTTGCAGATTTATGCATGTCCAACCTTCTTCTTTGTCACCTCTTATTGTGCTTTGGACTCCTTTGGAGAGGGATTAGTATGTTGTGTATCTAAATGATAAGTAGGAACTCTCAAGGTCCCCAAGGGATGCATTGGGGATGTTTTGGCCCATTTAATGCCACCCATGGGGTGCACCGATACTTTCTAGACCTAGAATTAGCTAAGTAAGTTCTAGGTTGTTGTGTGATCATGTAGATACCTTGTTGAGTATGTGATATTCTTAATGGAAGTCCAAATGAGGTATTGGTTAATTATGGTTAGAGTATGAGGCTTATGAGTTATGTTCGATATTCCTAAGCGAGTTAGTGCATGTGAAATGGTGAATATGCTAAATTGAAAATGGTATGTGAAATGGGAAAATATGTTGAAGGGAATTTCATAAGGGAATTTATGAATATGTATAATGGGTTGACATAATGGGATTATTGAATATTCTTAGTGAGATAGGATTGATAATGGGAAATGGGGCTAAATGGACTAAGTGATGTAATGGAAAATGTGTTAAAGGGTTATGAAACAATATGATTTAACATGTTGACTGTTACAGAAATATTATTGTAGTATGTATTGTTTGTGATATGGTTGGTGTGTGGTGAATTTATGGATAAGCATGTGCACATGGACGGAGGTGTGGGATAAATAACTGAGGCTACTCCCAAAGGTCGATTTGGACTGATGCTCTAACACCACCCATAATGCACGGGTTAGGGAAGGGGATAAAGCTCTATTCCCCTAATAGTTGCATTCCACCCGGACCAAGGCTTCGAGGTGAGGAAATTGTGATGTTGTGATATGTTATCCCTAGTGAGTTAGGGGCCTATTTATTCCCATATTAAAATGATAAATTCCATGAACCTTTCATGAATGATGTGAATTCCTAACTTATGAACTATGCTATTTATGTTGAACTATTAATAAAAGAGACATAATAAATTAGCACCTTGGTTAGTATAGCTAAGTAGAGATTGTTAACTAGTGGCCCCCAAATTTTCTATCCTTTGATTGTTATTTATTTATACACGCATGAACTATCTTTTATACTTGATATTTTTATACACTATTGGTGGTGGCCTATTATGTTTTACTCACAACCTGTTCGGGCTGTCGTTGGGTACCATAGAATATTTCATGCTTGTAGGTCAAGACAAGGGAAATGTCCCTATGCTAGGGAGTTGAGTTAGACATGGGACATATAGGGATGAGGTTCTAGACATTGAGTTAGGACCATTTTGGTGATTCTTTTATTTATCTTTATTTTGGGTTTTGTTCACTTGGCATTGTAGTATGACATGCCATATTTACAATTGCTTGTGGTTTGTAACCAATTTGGGTATGTTTGACTATGCATGTTATTGGTTGTTTCCTATTATTTTTTCTATTTATAATGTGTTCTTCTATGTATTACTCTGGTAAAGAGGGTATAGTCTCCCTATATATCCTATTAGACCCTCACTACTAGTCAGCAACCTCTGGAATACAGGGAGTCGCACTTGAGGTCATGTTACAACCTGGCTTGGGGCACCGATTTAGTAGAACCCAGGTCGGGGAAGTTACAAAGTGGTATCAAAGGGAGGTTTTTTCTCTGTATTACTATTAGGGGATGGTAGATATAGCATCCTGCCTTTTTATAACACAACATTCAATAAATTTTACTAAATTGAGGATCTTTAAGGTTTAGTGTCTTGCAAACCAGGAACATAATACATGATGATATAAAAAATTCTTCTTAAACAATTGAAAGGCTTTTTCATTGTTCATCCTAAGTTCATTACAACATCTCATAACCTGGGAGCATACATCAAAGGAAAGGGTGAGGAGAATTCCCAGTAAGGTAAACAAGTGAAACATTTTACATGTGAACTTGAGATACATCAATAAAGATATGATAAAAAGCTTTAAGGAATGAGAAAGATATCATGAGGCATATCATAATGAAAAGAACATGATTCATAACTTGAAGATATGGCTACAACATTTAACTAATACAATCATTAACATATCACCAAGGTCCATCCCCAAGGTGTCATTTAAAAAAATTACCAAGGTTATTCACCAAGGTATCGTTAAAATTGTAATCCCTAGAGATTACATCATTCCCCAATATATTGGAGCGCTATCAGGGAACACCATTAAATTTGAATTTATTATCATTTGATCCATAGATATCATCATAAAATTTTTCATAAATAACACATATAGCATAAAAGAAATGGGTATCATTTCATAATCATAATGTTTTAAAAACTGCTTTTAAGACATGATCTTTATGTTATTTAAACCCATGAAAAATGAAAGAGGGTTTCATGTATGTAAATCCCAGAATTTAAAATATAACATTTTGATATATATGTAAATACCCTTATAGAATAATGAACTTTGATTATTCATAAAATAGAAGAATTTGAGAAAAAGAGAGAGACATTTTGAGACGAAAATTCTATAGCATAACGACTATGTTACAGGGTTTTAGAAAACGTTGAAAAGAGAGGGGACATGGGTCACCCACTCATAAACGATCCATAAAACAGTATAGGGACAAAATATAAAGGATATAAGTACATGGAAATGAAATTTTAAAGACATACCATATGAAATAAAAATCATAGAAGGAAGAAAAAAATAAAATTTCTCTTATGACAATTCGGCAGCCTAACGACGTTACTTAAAACTTAAAAAAATGAATTGATGAGATCAAATAGGGTATCACATCATATGAACATAGAAGAACAGTATGATGGATATAGATATAATACCCCAACAAAATAAAAAGGAACTTGAAAGACTTGACATGAAAATAGAAGTTGAAAATTAGAAGGGTGAAAGAATCCCTTACAAAAATTCGGCAGCCTAACGACACCACTTAAACATTCTTAAAATGAATTGATGAGATCAAGATGGGGTCTCTCATAATATGAAAATAAAAAGGAAAGTAGGATGAATATAAAAGAACATCCCCAACATAAGAACCTGGATCTTAAAATAAATGTCAGAAAGGATATTACATGAAAAGAAAGAGAGAGGTAGGATCCCTTACCTTGAAGAGTAACTTCAAAATCTTGACGTTTGTGACCTTGGGAGGCTTGAGGTAACCTTGGGAGGACTAATTGGAAGGTAAGGAGACCAGAACATTGTTGAGGAGGATTTTGGAATGGAAAGGATGAGATAATGGCTTGGTATTTATTGGGGAAGTGAGGGGACAAGGCATTCATGGCCAAGGGACACCTCATTGGTGGTATTGGAAAAACCATGGGCTTGCCCATGGTATTAGCCCACATTATTGGACACTTGGGACACATCATACCTTATCTTACTATTCATAAGTTGACCAGAATTATTCCATTATTATTACATCCATAATGACGTCATTAAACACCTGAAACTCAAAAACTGTATTTTCACTATTCACTAAAAATTCAACTTTCTCAGAAAAATCCAAAAAATTAGCCTTAACCAAATATCGATGCACTGATTTAAAAAATGAACTCCATTTTATGAAAATAATTTTCTAAATATTTTTAATTTATTTTTTATATAAAAACATTATTCACTGAAAATTCATTTTTTTCAGAAAAATCCCCAAAAAACACCATAACCTAATATCGATCCTCTGAATTCAAAAATGAACTCCATCTTATAAAACAAATTTTCTAAATAATTTTAATTTAATTATTAATTAAAAAACAATATTCACCTGAAAAAACTAATACTTGACTAATAATTTCTGAAACAGTTATTTACATATTTTATTCAATCACATTACTTAATCAAGGTGCCTAAATTATATTAATACTTTCTTTAAGTGAGATTAATAATCCATTTGGTCTCATTACTAATCTTAAGCGTAAAATCACTACTCGTAATTTACTATTCATCAAAAATTATGTTGATCTTATTAGACTCTAAATTTCATACTGAATACATTTACAGAAGACCATTTTTTGAAAATCTTTACATATCATTAATTATTTAAGGTTTACATAAATATTTTAAAATATCCTTTTTCCAAAATTCATCAATAATATACATCCTAAATTCATCCGGACATTTGAAAATTCACAAACTTCAGTATAAGAAGAAATCAAAATTTTTATTTATCAAAGGATTACATAAGGCAACTATGGTTTCGTTACATAACCCCTTATAACAACAGCATATGATCTTAGTGTAAGGTGTTCTAAGTTGAGAGAATCTTGGGCCAGCTCAGCCAACATTAACCGAGTGGTGATTTCTATCAGCTTGAACTTTTTGCGCTGGTGATTCCATTCCAGTTTCACACGATGAAGTTCAGCTTGGGTTTGGTCTAGAGCAAAGCCCAGTGGTGCAACCTCCTTACCATGTTCTGTCAGATGGGCTTCGATCGGCCCGAGACTACTGGATGAGGCCGTCGAATCTTCTTTCTATATTAATTAATCTAGATCACTTGTATTTATATACAATAATCGCAACATTTAGTTTCCAATGGTCATATTGACCAACATTAATATAACAGTCGAAACCCAAAGGTCTTATTTTAATTATACTCATTTTATTAAATGAAAACGTTTTATTGAGTATAAAATAAAATAACACACAAAGTTAGGAATAAAAATTTATTCAAAAATTTCAGGTCGTTACAATCTTCCGCCTCTTAAGAAATTGTGTCCTCACAATTTTAAAAAATTGGGCTTGGAAATTTCATTGAAAGTCCCACATTGGAAAAAGAGTCAGTAAAACTATTACTTTAAAAGAAAGAACATGAAGTACAAAGGTCACCAGAGTTAACCCATACTAGGATTCCATGTAAGAAAACATGGCTATGGAAGATAAAAAAACCATCAAGTTCTGATGGAGAGTGATAGAAAACATTTTTAGAAGAAAGGTAACCACAAGAAAATCACAAACTTATGATGTGTGAAAATGGACTTCGATTACCCAGTAGGAAATGTAAACCAACAACATTTTTGGTTTACGTTCCTTTTCATAATTTTAAGGAATTCATTTACTACATAGAATAAAAACATAAGGAAATATACTTACCTTCAAGTAGAGATTCATCCTTTAATAATTTTCTACCAAAACTAATATTTTTCTCCAAATGATAAGAATTCAAAAAGACTTGGTCACATAAAAATCACAAGAATCATCTTATAGAGAATCACATAATCCAAAAAAGAATAACTATATTTTTCTCTTGTCTTTAGTCATCTACTAAAACTAAAAAGTTTAGTATGAGATCATATAATCCCCAAAAAGGATAATCCTTTATAGAAAGAAAAATGACTATTAATCTCCAAAATTCAACAAAAGTACCCAATGTTCCAGAAAGACCATCCAATGCACAATAATCCTTAACATTCTTCAGAATAATCCAAACTAATATTGGAATCCAAAACTCAAAAGGATTTAATCACACAGTCTCTCAATAAATCTTAACACTTATATCCAAATAACATAAACTACTATTAAAGTCTCATACTAAAGTGTAATTAACCTATGCACATATTCTCTATGCTAGGTTCATCATTTTCCAGAAATAACCCAAATCACCATATGTCCACGATAAATACATAAATTCTTACAAAACAAATTCAACCATTCGTCCTCAATTTAAATCCTGTAGTATTTTATTTATCTTAGGCATATAGTACTCCAAAATATAAAACATTTTCCAAAATAACCTTTATAATTTAATCACCAAATCATTTTCCTATACAAAGGATATCCATTTGATAAAACATAAGTTTTTAAAATCAACATATTCTTGATCCATAAAAATAACAGGTGAATTAGTCTGAAGGGCATAACAACAAAATCATAATTCCCATATCTTGATTGGAATGTAGTTTTTTGGAATATCATCATTATTCACCCTCAATTGATGATAAGAAGAACGAAGATCAGTCTTAGATAAGAATTTATCCCCATGAAGTTGGTCAAACAAGTCATCAATTCTTGGAAGTGGGTATCTATTCTTCAATGTGATCCCATTCACTTCTCTATAATCAATACATAACCACATTGATCCATCCTTCTTCTTCACAAAGGGAACTGGTTCTCCCCAAGGAGACACACTTGGTTGGATAAACCCATTATCCAAAAGATCTCAGAGTTTCTTCTTTAATTCATATAGCTCCACATTTTCCATCCTATAGGGGGTCCTTGACATCAGATAAGATCCAAGTATGAGTTCAAGGGAGAACTCTACCTCTCTTTCTGGGGGAGGTCCGGGTAACTTTTCAGGAAATACGTCAACGTATTCCTAGATGATTGGGACATTTTATAAAAGAATAAACCCTTCGTGAGAAAATTATTTAATTTACGAATCTCTTAACTACAAAGGATTTTATGTCATAAAACTTCATACTTAGACAATTGCATTTTTCTATAATTCCTTTATAATGATTCATAAAAAGCTTGAGATTAACCAAACATATCCCCCAGGAGTGTCCTAACCAAGAGTGCAGTAAGGCCCATTGTTGTGTACCAGTTCCCATTCGATTCTAGCTCAAATCGGTGTTTTTGGGTTTTACCCCTATGTACATCTATACCAGAGCCACCTCTACCTGATCGTATCCAGACAGTGATGTATTTTCTTGATAAACCACTTACTCAATAATCAAAAAAATACCAGGAAGATTTCAATATATTTAAACTTTTCTATATGATTTTTTATAATGTTTTCATATCATGATTTCCATAAATAACTAAATAATCCTTTGATACTAACTATAGCATCCCGCCTTTTAATAACATAACTTTCATTACATTTTACAAAACCGAGGATCTTTAAGGTTTAGTGTCTTGGAAACCAGAAACATAATACATGACAACATAAAACATTCTTCTTAAACACTTGAAAGGCTTCTTCATTGTTCATCCTATGTTCATTACAACATCTCAAAACCTGGGAGCATACGTCAAAGGAAAGGGTGAGCAGAAGGCCAAGTAAGGGAACAAGTGAAACATTTTACATGTGAACTTGAGATACATCTATAAAGTCATGATAAGTAGCTTTAAGGCATGAGAAAGAGATCATGAGGGATATCATAATGAAAAGAACATGATTCATAAATTGAATATGTGGCTACAACATTTAACTTAGACAATCATGAACACATCACCAAGGTCCATCCCCAAGTTGTCATTTAAAAAAACACCAAGGTTATTCACCAAGGTATCATTAAAATTGTAATCCCTAGAGATTACATCATTGCCCAAGACATTGGAGCGCTATCCGGGCATACCCTTAAATTTGTATTTATTATCATGTGATCCACATATATCATCATAAAACATTTCATAAATAACCCATATAGCATGAAATAAATGGGTTTCACTTCATAATCATAACGTTTTAAAAACTACTTTTAAGACGCGATCTTTATGTCATTTTAAACCCACGGAAAAGGAAAGCGGGTTTCATGTATATACATCCATGAATTTAAAATAGAAAATTTTGATATATATGTGAATACCCCTATAGAAGAAACATCTTTTTGTATTCATAAAATAAATGAATTTGAGAAAAAGAGAGAGACATTTTGAGACGAAAATTCTTCAGCATAACGGCTATGTTATAGGGTTTTAGAAAACGTTGAAAAGAGAGGGGACATGGGTCACCCACTCATAAAAGATCCATAAAATAGTAGAGGGAAAAAATATAAAGGATATAAGTACATGGTAATGAAATTTTAAAGACATAAAATATGAAATGAAAATCATAGAAGGAAGACAAAAATAAGATTTCTCTTATAACAATTCGGCAGCCTAACGACGTTACTTAAAACATCAAAAAATGAATTGATGATATAAAATAGGGTCTCTGATAATATTAAAATAAAAGAAAAGTATTATGGATATAGAGATCATACCCCAAAAAAATAAAAATGAACTTGAAAGACTTGACATGAAAATTGAACTTGAAAATGAGAAGGGTGAAAGAATCCCTTACAAAAATTTGGCAGCCTAACGGCGCCACTTAAAAATTATTAAAATGAATTGATGAGAGAAAGAGGGGGTCTCTCATCATATGAAAATAAAAAAGGAATATAGGATGAATATAAAATAACATCCCCAACATAAGAACATGGAGCTTAAAATAATTGTCACAAAGGAGAATACATGAAAAGAAAGAGAGAGGTAGGATCCCTTACCTTGAAGAGTAACTTCAAAATCATGATGTTTGGGACCTTGGGAGGATTGAGGGAACCTTGAGAGGACTCCTTGGGAGGTAAGGAGACCAGAAAATTGTTGAGGAGGATTTTGGAATGGAAAGGATGAGAGAATGTCTTGGTTTTTATAGGGGAAGTGAGGGGACAAGGCATTCATGGCCAATGGACACCTCATTGGTGGTATTGGAAAAACCATGGGCTTTCCCATGGTATTTCCCCATGGTATTGGAAACTTGGGGAACCTAATACCTTATATTACTATTCATTAGTTGACCAGAATTATTCCATAATTATTACAACCATAATGATGTCATTAAACACCCGAAACTCAAAAACTGTATTTTCACTATTCACCGAAAATTCAAATTTCTCAGAAAAATCCCAAAAATTCACCTTAACCAAATATCGATGCTCTGATTTCAAAAATAAACTCCATTTTATTAAAATAATTTTCTAAATATTTTTAATTTTATTTTTATATAAAAACCCTATTCACTGAAAATTCATTTTTTAGAAAAATCCCCAAAAATCTCCATAACCTAATATCGATGATCTAAATTCAAAAATGAACTCCATTTTATAAAAATAATTTTCTATATATTTTTAATTTAATTTTTAATTAAAAAACACCATTCATCAGAAAGAACTAATACTTGACTAATAATTTCTGAAACAGTTATTTACCTATTTTATTGAATAACATTACTTAATCAAGGTGCCTAAATTATATTAATAATTTCTTTAAGTGAGATTACCAATCCATTTGGTGAAATTACTAATCCTAAGCGTAAAATCAGTATTCATAGTTTACTATTCATCAAAAATTAAGTTGATCTTATTAGACTCTAAATTTCATACTGAATACATTTGCAGAAGACCATTTTTTGAAAATCTTTAAACATCATTAATTATATAAGGTTTACATAAATATTTTAAAATATCATTTTTCCAAAATTCATCAATAATATACATCCTAAATATATCCAGACATATGAAAATTCACAAACTTCACCATAAAAAGAAATCACAATTTTTATTTATCAAAGTATTACATAAGGAAACTAAGGTCGCGTTACATAGCCCCTTATGACACCAATATAGGATCTAAGTGTAAGGTGTGCTAAGGTGGGAGAATCTTGTGGCAGCTCAACCAACATTATCCGAGTGGTGATTTCTATCATCTTGAACTTTTTGCGAAGGCGATTCCATTCTAGTTTCACACGATGAAGTTCAACTTGGGTTTGGTCCAGAGCAAAGCCCAGTGGTGCTACCTCCTTCCCAAGTTCTGTCATATGGGCTTCGATCGGCCTGAGACTACTGGATGAGGCCATCAAATTTTCTTTCTATATTAATTAATCAAGATCACTTGTATTTATAGAAAATAATCACAACATTTAGTTTCCAATGGTCATATTGACCAATGGTCGTACAACAGTAGAAACCCAAACGTCTTATTTTAATTATAGTCATTTTATTAAATGAAAAAGTTTTGTTGAGTATAAAATAAAATAAAACACAAAGTTAGGAAACAAAATTTATTCAAAAAATTTAGGTCGTTACAATCTTCCCCCCGTAAGAAATTGCATCCTCACAATTTAAAAAATTTGGGCTTGGAAATTTCATTGAAAGTCCTATATCGAGAAAAGAGTCAGTAAAACTATTACTTTAAAAGAAAGAATAGGAAGTACAAAGGTCACCCGAGTTAACCCATACTAGGATTCCATGTAGGAAAACATGGATATGGAAGAGAAGAAAAACCATCAAGTTCTGATAAAGAGTGATAGAAAACATGTTTAGGAGAAAGTTAAGCACAAGAAAATCACAAACATATGATGTGTGAAAATGGTATTTGATTACCCAGTAGGAAATGTAAACCAACAAAATTTTTGGTTTACGTTCCTTTTCATAATTTGGAGAAATTCATTTAATACATAGAATAAAAACATAATTAAATATGCTTACCTTCAAGTAGAGTTTCATCCTTTAATAAGTTTATACCAAAACTAATCTTTTCTCCAAATGATGAGCATTAAAAAAGACTAGGTCACATCAAAAGCACAAGAATCAGCTTCTAGAGAATCACATAATCCATAAAAGAATAACTATATTTTTCTCTTTTCTTTAGTCATCAACTAAAAATAAAAAGGTTAGTATGAGATAATATAATCCCCAAAAAGGATAATCCTTTATGAAAAAATGACTATTAATCTCCAAAATTCAACAAAAGTACCCAAAGTTCTAGAAAGACCATTCAATACACAATCATCCTTAAAATTCTTCAGAATAATCCAAACTAAGATTGAAACCCAAAACTCAGAAGGATTTAATCACATAGTCTCCCAATAAATCATTACACTTATCTCCAAATAACATAGACTACTATTAAAGTCTCATACTAAAGTGTAATTAACATATTCACATATTCTCTATGCTAGGTTCATCATTTTCCAGAAATAACACAAATAACCATAAGTACACAATAAATACATAAATTCCTACAAAAAAAATTAACCATTCCTCCTCAATTTAAATCCTGTAGTATTTTATTTCCCTTAAACATATATTACTCTAAAAGATAAATCATTGTACAAAATAACCTTTATAATTTAATCACCAAATCATTTTCCTATATAAACGATATACATTTGATAAAACATAAGTTTCAAAAATCAACTTATTCTTGATCCATAAAAATAGCAGGTGCATTAGTCCGAATGGCATAACAACAAACTCATAATTCCCATATCTTGATTGGAAGGCAGTTTTTGGAATATCATCATTATTCACCCTCAATTGATGATAACCAGAATAAAGATCAATCTTAGAGAAGAATCGATACCCATGAAGTTGGTCAAATAAGTCATCAATTCGTAGAAGTGGGTATCTATGCTTCATTGTGATCCCATTCAGTTCTCTAAAATCAATACATAGCCACATCGATCCATCCTTCTTCTTCACAAAGAGAATTAGTGCTCCCCAAGGTGACACACTTGGTTGGATAAACCCATCATCCAAAAGATCTCCGAGTTTCTTCTTTAATTCCTATATCTCCACACTACCCATCCTATAGGGGGTCTTTGACATCAGATAAGATCCATGTACGAGTTCAATGGATAACTCTACCTCTCTTTCTGTGGGAGGTTCGGGTAACTCCTCAGGAAATACGTCAACATATTCCTAGATGATGGGGACATTTTCTAAAAGAATAAATCCTTCGTGAGAAACTTATTTAATTTATGAATCTTGTAACTAAAAAAGACTTTATGTCATGAAACTTCATGCTTAGACATTTTCATTTTTCTATAATTCCTTCATAATGATTCATAAAAAGCTTGAGTTTAACCAAACATAACCCCCGGGAGTGTCCTATCCAAGAGTGCAGTAAGGCCCGTTTTCATGTACCAGTTCCCGTTCGAGTCTATCTCAAAGGGGTGTTTTTGGGTTTTACCCCTATGTATATCGGTGCCGAGCCACCTCTACCTACTCGTATCCAGAGAGGGATGTATTTTCTTGATAAACCACTTACTCAATACTCACCAAAATACTTGGAAGATTTCCTATATTTAAACTTTTATATAGGGTTCTTATTAATGTTTTCATATCCTAATTTTCATAAATAACTAAACCATCCTTTGATACCAACTATAGCATACTGCCTTTTTATAACATAACTTTCATTACATTTTACAAAACCGAGGATCTTTAAGGTTTAGTGTCTTGAAAACCATAAACTTAATACATGATGAAATAAGACATTCTTCTTAAACACTTGAAAGTCTTATTCATTGTTCATCCTATGTTCATTACAACATCTCATAACTTGGGAGAATAAATCAAAGGAAAGGGTGAATAGAAGGCCCAGTAATGGAAACAAGTTAAACATTATACATGTGAACTTGAGATACATCAAATAAGTCATGATAAATAGAATTAAGGCATGAGAAAGAGATCATGAGGCATATCATAATGAAAATAACATGATTCATAACTTGAAGATGTGGCTAAAACCTTTAACTTAGAAAATAATGAACATATCACCAAGGTCCATCCCCAAGCTGTCATTTAAAAAAAATTACCAAGGTTATTCACCAAGGTATCGTTAAAATTATAATCCCAAGAGATTACATCATTGCCCAATGAATTGGAGCGCTATCAGAGCACACCCTTAAATTTTTCTTTATAATCATGTGATCCACATATATAATCATAAAAAATTTCATAAATAACCCATATAGCATAAAAGAAATGGGTTTCACTTCATAATCATAATTTTTTAAAAACTGCTTTTAAGACATGATCTTTATGTCATTTTAAACACACGGAAAATGAAATCGGGTTTCATGTATGTAATTAAAAGAATTTAAAATAGAACATTTTTATATATATTTGAATACCAGTTTAGAAGAAATAGATTTGAGTATTCATAAAATAAAATAATCTTAGAAAAAGAGAGAGACATTTTGAGACGAAATTTCTGCAGCATAACGACTATGTTACAGGGTTTTAGAAAACATTGAAAAGAGAAAGGACATGGGTCACCCACTCATAAAATATCCATAAAATAGTAGAGGGAAAAAATATAAAGGATACAATTACATGTTAATAAAATTTTAAAGACATACCATATGAAATGAAAATCATAGAAGGAAAAAAAAATAAGATTTCTCTTATGACGATTCGGCAACCTAACGACGTTACTTAAAACATCAAAAAATGAATTGATTAGATCAAATAGGGTCTCTCATAATATGAAAATAAAATAACAGTATGATGGATATAGAGATCATACCCAAAAAAATTGAACTTGAAAGACTTGACATGAAAATAGAACTTGAAAGTGAGAAGGGTGAAAGAACCCCTTACAAAAATTCGGCAGCCTAACGGCGCCACTTAAACATTATTAAAATGAATTGAAGAGAGAAAGAGGGGGTCTCTAATCATATGAAAATAAAAAGTACAGTAGGATTAATATAAAATAACATCACCAACATAAGAACATGGAGCTTAAAATAAATGTCACAAAGTAGAATACATGAAAAGAAAGAGAGCGGTAGCATCCCTTACCTTGAAGAGTAACTTCAAAATCATGAAGTTTGGGACCTTGGGAGGCTTGAGGGCACCTTGGGAGGACTCCTTGGGAGATAAGGAGACCAGAAATTTGTTGTGGAGGATTTGGGAATGGAAAGGATGAGAGAATGGCTAGATATTTATAGGGGAAGTGAGGGGACACGATATTCATTGCCAAGGGACACCTCATTGGTGGTATTGGAAAAACCATGGGCTTTACCATGGTATTTGCCCATGGTATTAGAAAATTGAGACACCTCATACCTTATCTTACTATTCATAAGTTGACCAGAATTACTCCATAGTTATTACATCTTTAATGATGTCATTAAACACCCAAAACTCAAAAACTGTATTTTCACTATTCACCGAAAATTCAACTTTCTCAGAAAAATCCCAAAAATTCACCTTAAACAAATATCAATGCTTTGATTTCAAAAATGAACTCCATTTTATGAAAATAATTTTCTAAATATTTTTAATTTAATTTTTATATAAAAACACTATTCATTGAAAATTAATTTTTTCAGAAAAATCCCCAAAAATCACCATAACCTGATATTAATGCTCTGAATTCAAAAATGAACTCCATTTTATAAAAATAATTTTCTTAATATTTTTAATTTAATTTTTAATTAAAAAACCCTATTCACCAGAAAAAACTAATACTTGACTAATAATTTCTGATATAGTTATTTACCTATTTTATTGAATCACATTACTTAATCAAGGTGCTTATATTATATTAATACTTTTTTTAAGTGAGATTACTAATCCATTTGGTCACATTACTAATACTAAGCATAAAATCACTATTCATAATTTACTATTCATCAAAAATTATGTTGATCTTATTAGACTCTTAATTTCATTCTGAATACATATGCAGAAGACTATTTTTTGAAAATCTTTACACATCATTAATTATTTAAGGTTTACATAAATATTTTCAAATATCCTTTTTCCAAAATTCATCAATAATATACATCCTAAATTTATTCAGTCATTTGAAAATTCACAAACTTCACCATAAAAGAAATCACAATTTTTATTTATCAAAGAATTACATAAGGCAGCTAAGGTCTCGTTACATAGTCGCTTATAACACCATCATAGGATCTATGTGTAATGTGTGCTAAGGTGGGAGAATCTTGGGGTAGCTCGTCCAACATTTCCCGAGTGGTGATTTCTATCATCTTGAACTTCTCACGAAGGCGATTCCATTCTAATTTCACACTATGAAGTTCAGTTTGGGTTTGGTCCAGAGCAAAGCCCAGTGGTGCTACCTCCTTCCCAAGTTCTATCAGATGGGCTTCGATCAGCCCAAGACTACGGGATGAGGCCATCGAATCTTCTTTCTATATTTGTTAATCAAGATCACTTGTATTTATAGACAATAATCACAACATTTAGTTTCCAATAGACATATTGACCTATGGTCATATAACAGTTCAAACCCAAAGGTCTTATTTTAATTATACCCATTTTATTAAATGAAAAAGTTTTGTTGAGTATAAAATAAAATTACACACAAAGTTAGGAAGCAAAATTTATTAAAAAATTTCAGGTCGTTACAGTAGATATGAGATTACGACAGTGTCGGGACTTGGTAATGTGCTCATGCTTGGGAGTATCTAACCCAAGTATGGGAAAAAAACCAAGTCACCCATGGAAGGAATTGTTGTTCTTCTTGTGTGTTGTTATATTTTATGATATTTCACCATTGGGTGATGCCCATGTGGTGTGATGTGACAATTTTATAATATTTTTATTGTGGAAAGAATGGCATGATGTTTTGAATTCATTCATCATTCTAGGAACCTATATATATAAGTGACATGCATCATAGTTGGAACAAACACATGGGATAGGTGTGTGGGACATAGAGGGTAGAATTCATTTGACTTTCTTAAGAGTGGTGAAAATTGTGTCTAATGAAACAATACAAATGGGTTAAAAGGGGAGAAAAATGTTAAATAATAATTAAGGAATTATACTTGATAAGGGTGGTATGTGAAATAAAATGTTATTGGATTAAGTTTTGATGTGAGAATAGTTTTGAAATGGTGTAGAAGGTAAGGTTCATAGTCGTGTGAGTTAGTTACCTCATGTTAGCCATGACCTTAGTAAGGATGATTGAGGGAAGTGTGTTGGGTATGATCAGACCTGTCACGGTAGTGTATGTGAAATGGTTGTTGGGTGACTAATGAAGATCCTTCCTTTATTTTTGTGAAAATCTTATTGTTTGTGTTCTAAATATCATGTTTGGAATTG
The DNA here is from genome assembly GCA_963277665.1 of Viscum album. Taxonomy (NCBI): domain Eukaryota; kingdom Viridiplantae; phylum Streptophyta; class Magnoliopsida; order Santalales; family Viscaceae; genus Viscum; species Viscum album. The sequence continues at coordinate 1,466,521,119 of OY728123.1, forward strand.
TAGAGAAATGCCTCCACAAATATGTGTGCCGATAGGAAGAAATGAGTACATTGTTGAGAATTATCCCCCAGTAGTAGAGCAAGAGGATCCAATGGTTCAAGATAATAGGGAAGAGTATTTTCATGATAATATTTCTCAATTTATACAGATGATGTAATGGGACTCAGGGTGGGTTGTGCTGAGTATGTTCAAGCTGACCAAGGAGTTTCAACTACATCACCCTCTGACTTTTACTGGAGAGGGTGGGCCAGAGGCAAAAAAGTGTTGGATATAGTATATCCAGACCATTCTTGATTATCTGGAGACTCCTCTTGAGATGAAATTCAAGTTATCATCCTACATGTTAAGAGGGTAGGCCAAGCGTTGGTGGGATATTATGGTTCAGATGAAGCAAACTAGAGAAATGGGGTGGAAGGATTTCTAGGAAAAGGTTCTTGAACATTACTACCTAGAAACCTTTAGGTAGGAGAATGCTATAGAGTTTATGAGTTTGACTCAAGGCGATGCATCAGTTATGGATTATGCTAGCCATTTCATTGACTTGTGTCGATTCATCCTGATGATGGCTGGAGATGAGGTGACTATGGAAAACACTTCTAGGATGGGGATAGGCATGAGATTAGGTCCCAGGTGAACATCAAATGTCTGAAGAGGTCTGTAGAGGTAGTGGACCAAGACCTTATCTCAGAAGGGAACCTGAAGGAAGCTTCAAGAGGTGGAATTGTGGTACCAACTAGGCGGACATGTGGCATAACCTCTGAGGGAAGGAAGCATCATTTTGGAAGTTTCCAACAAGGTGAGAGTTCACATAATAGTCAGAAGAGAGTGCTAGTTCCATAGGGTGGTGAACATGTATTCTATTATTAGTGAGGTATTCTGAGGCACATGTGGGGTTAGTGTCACGACACGTCCCCCGGGGCCCATGTCGTGACTACCTGAAGCCCACCTCCCATTGGCCAGGGGCTAGTGATTAGCACCGAGTAGGCATATCACAAAAATATGGGAGGCATTTTCCTAAGTACCTATACACATGTACACAACTCCAATCCATAGATGCTGGAAAGTGAAAACACTAAGTAAACAAACACAAGGTATTCCAGAAGAAAACTAAAGGTAAAAGGGGCCAGAATACAAGCCCAACAAAAAAGAAAGTAAAAGTAAAAGTCTCTAGAACTCCTTCGCAAAAAATCCTTCATGGAGGGTAGGTACATAAACAACTGTCTGAAGCCATATAAGAACACCTCATCTGCCAGGTCAGTCTAAGAACCACCTGGCCCTGGTCCACCAAGGACTCCATCAAAGCATTGATCATCTACACAAGACATGACACATATGGGTAAAGCCTACACAAGGGTGAGTAAAACAATACTCAGTATGGATCCTCGAAACACAAAGTAAAAGACCATAAAGGAAACACCACTAAGAATATGCAGTCATCCCAACACAAGTATATGTCAACAAAACATATTATAAGAACATGCCAGGTATACTCATAAAGCATTCCAAGACTCAAGGTATAATCCACTGCCATATATACGGTCCTGTTCATAGCATGCTCGATTCAAGGATATCTCACTCCTCGAGTTATCTGAAAGTAAGCACGTAGAACAGGTCTACCAAAATTAATTGAGAGAACACCTATTTTCGATACATCATGAAGTTTCCCTGAGACATCCAATCTCTCTAAGACGTAGAGTCTTGATATCATAGCCATTAGAGTCACTAGAGTCAGCTTACACCAGGTATAGTTCTATGGTATATAAACAAGATTGTCGTAAGAATCCAATGTACCCTCAAGTAGTAACACATGGTGTGTAGGTAACACACAAAGTGTCATTAACACACACCGTGTCAATAACACACGGATTATTGGTAACACATAGAGTTTCGGTAACACATAGAGTGTCGTCAAAGACTAAAGGACCCGTGCCCTGGTGGGATAGGGGAGTACCGACTGAGTCTAGGTAATACACATAGTATAAGTAAGGAACACAGTCTAAGTATAACACATAGTCTAGGTAAGACACACAGTCTAGGTAAGACACACAGTTTAGGTCAGACACACAGTCTAGGTTGCAGCCTGCCGTATGATTCCGCCCTTAGTATGCTCATTATGGGAGCACCTCCTCCTTGATCTAATAGTTCGTACTCCAACTTCTATGGAAACTCACTTAGAGTATCTCAAAAGTACCATCTCATCATGAGGGTCCCAACACCGCAAACAGCTCGTCAAACAGAAAAGCATTTTGAGAGTTAAGGGCATTTAAGTCAAAAGGGGCTGGTTGGGTCTGAGTCCAGTTCGACCCAACCCGACCCATGGTCCACCGACCCAACCCACCCTGTTTGACCCGACCCACCCTTGTTAGGCCAGGCGCAAACTGCTGGTGTGATCCAAACTACAGTTCTGTCCTTCTGGGCATGTTGGACCCATCACGTAGGGCCGCTTTAGGAGGCCTGGTTTTCTCCAACTCAACTCGCCGCATGCGGGAAGATCCACTTCACCAGATGAGGCCAGCTAGCCGCACCCTTCCTTGGTCAACACGGTCGGTCAGTTGTCTAGGTGGCTGGTTCGTGTGACCAGCTCCACCCACGAAAAAGCTATGAGTCTTCCATCTAACGTGGCTCTGGCGAGCCGCGTCCCTCTACCATGGCCCCCAACCACGGCTGTCTGCCACAACTGTGAGCCCTTCCGCCACCGGCTTTCGAGCCGACGACCACCTACGACATCGCCTATAGTGGTAGTGGGTTACTCCACTGCCACTGGATCCCATTTTAGTGGTCATTCTTATAGCCCGACCATGCTATCAGGTTGATGTCGCTTCCGCTGGCGACCTCATCTCATGTCGCGCCTGCCATCACACCTCTACGGGGTTGCTGTGGTGTCAGATTCTCAGCCTCAGGATTATTGCGGCACAGATCAAAGATGAAACAATCTATCCAATAAAATCCTAATGAATAATGAATATAAAGTGAAGGAAGAAGGGGGAAGGAGAAACACATGAACACCCAAAGAACAGATCCAGGCCTTTGTTCATATCGACCTAAATTTGTTCTGGTTAGTAGGATCACAAAGAAAAAATTAAAAATCACATAGATATAATTCCAAAATTAATCCCCATAATATGAAAACCATCCTACAAGAATGATCGACCCACAAATCAACCTGTTCATGGGATGATATGTGTTTGTTATTTAAAAGAAGAACAGGAAGAATAAAATAACATAGAAATAGAAAACCTACCTTGAGGATTGGATCAGTCGTTGGTGAAGAACAGTGTTGCATTTCTATCATTTTCTGATCCCCGATCTTCGGTTCTTGATCCGCGATCCATATGTGTTCGTCGATGCTTGTCATTCGTCGCCGAGAGGATTCGCCAATGAATTTTATTTTCTAGAGTTTCCAAGGAATTTCTCTAGGATTATCAATATGATCCCATATCCTAGTCAAGCTGTTAAATGAAGAAACACATTTCAGCATCACTATTTTGATGTGTTGTAACATCACCACACTATTTCATTTATGAAAGGAAATAAATGCTTTTTCATAGTGTCTCAGTGTCACTGCATCACTACAAAAAATTAAAATAAATAAAATAAACTTTTTTTGAAGCTTATTTTATTACCTTATAAAACATCTAAAAATTAACATTTACCCTTGACCTACGTCGATCGAGGTTAGGCCCCGCCTAAAAAAATTACACCCTCACGAGATCAAAGGTACTCTCTAGTTTCCAATCCGAGTTACCGTTTTTGGGTTATAGTATTTGAAAATAAAATAATTTTTATTTAATAATTTTATTTATGATTACGTCCCAAAAAATAGTTTCCATAGTTGACCCATGTTGATCAATGTTAAGTCGCACCTAGGGTAAAACCGCCATCCTAAACACAATGATTCCCTTGGATTTCTGATTTGAGAACCCATTTAAGAGGTATGCTTCTTTTTACAGAAAACCACTCACACATTCTATTAAAAACTTAACATTTTTCATCAAACCATTTTGGGCACACCGGGCCTCAAAATATCATATTGTCTCAAGGACTAGTCTTAAAATTTTCCCAGAAATTTTCAAAAAACAAACTGGGAAAATCCAAGTCATTACATTCTCCCCAACTTAAGGTTTTATATCCAGGAAATCCAAAATAAGGGATACCCAAATAGATGAGGGTACGAGCACGAACATGAGCCTCCCTCTCCCATGTGCACTTCCAGAAATTCTCATGTTGCCACCAGGCATGCACTAAAGGAATTGACTACCCATAGAGGGTCCTCTCCTACTGAACCTCGATTTATAAAACTACGATACAAGTGAGCATCATGATCAGAATCTATCATCTATGGGATTCTATGGAGTCGAGTTATCTCTTACACATAGAGGCATCTCAAGCTCTCTACTAAACTCTGCTCCTAAAAAGATGAGAATTGTATGACTTGGTGAGTCAGTCAATGACCACCCAAATGGTATCGTGTCCCTTATACATAAGTGATAAACCCATCATGAATCCCATTGATATACTTTCTCACTCCCTACCAAGCACCCCAAGGAAGATAAGAAAAACCCCTTCCATGAATAGGGGCTCGACACAGTGAGTTGAAAAACCACAAAACTGATTCAAACAAGAACTCAAATTTTATATCAATAGGTAAGACCAAATTTAACCTGTTATATCATCCCTGATGTCCTCCTTGACACCCACATGGATATCCTGATGCATCTCTCCAATCTAGGAATCCACTGATACTACTAAGAATCCCCTAAAAGGAATGACGTGATCCCCACATTTCAAACATCCAATAGGGGCATTCCATGTGGAAAACTGACCACGTAAAGTATCATTGTCAGTATCACCGATCCATGCCTCCCTGACTCACTATAAGAGTGTAGGGGTAACAACCACCAATTAGAGGTAAGCTGTATCATCTCTATCCATGAAGGATAACTGTAATAAGGAAAACTGATCTGTTTCCTCGTTCAACAACTATGAAATGGATCTCCTACTTAAGGAATCCGATACCATGTTTCCCTTACCAAGAGTATAGACTCTCTCCAAGTCATAGTCCTAGAAGAATTCTATCCAATATCTCTGCCTCAAGTTCAAAACCTTCTGGGAGAATATATACTTGATACTCTTGTGGTCTAAGCAGAATATAAACCTCCCGCCCATCAGGTTGTGTCACCACATATTCAATGTGAAGACTACCATTTCTAACTCAAGATCATGGATCACATAGTTCTACTAATGTGGTATCAACTGATGCGAACCATAGGCAATCATCGTTTGCCTCTACATCAGGACACAACCAAGTTCAGTCCTTGATGTATTATAGAACATTACGTACTTGACTCCCTCCCCTAGAAAACTCAAGATCACGCCACTCATCATACTCTTTCGTAATTTCTAAAAAGCCTTTGGAAACCTTTCTATCCCCACAAAAGGCCACAACTTTTTAACTGATCGAAGTGTTCATTGACCCTTTGGTAGTGGATACTCATTCTCCACGGTCACTTAGTTAAATTGATGGTAATCCACACATAACCTCGAACACTGGGTCTTACTAAGCCCTTCCTATACCAGTCCTCCACCTACACCCTAAACTCACAAAGCTCTGTGAAAGCCATCTGATATAATTATGCTGATATCAGTGCCATCTAGGGGTGTAGAACAATGCATAATTCTATCTCTCTATGGGGAGGTAAACCTGGAACATTTTTAGGGAAGATGTCCTCATACTCCACCACTACTATTGGGAACTAAAAACTCATAACATCCACTTCCCTAAGGGTAAGGATAGCTGACTCAAGAGTGATAAGATGAACCCTCCTATGCATGAGTCTATCCCATGATGCTTGGGTTTCCTTTTTCATCGAGTAAGGAAAACCCCATTCCATCACTTCAAACATACCACACCCTTTTTCCTAAAACAATCAATCAGGGCATGGATGGTCAATAACCAATCCATATAAAAAATGATGTCATAAGGCCTCGATGCTACCACCAATAGGTTCCAACCAAAACACTCACATCAAGGGTCTGATCATACTATCAACATAAGTGTGATTATCGATTCTCCTCCCAAAGGTATCTCCAGACACAAGGGTCAAGAAATGGTTTAACCAGAACTCTAGGTCTTGAACAAGATTCATGACAAGGAAGAATTATTAGCACATGTGTCTATTTATAAGGTTGCTAATAGTAGACAGAGATCACACCTCAAATCATTCTCGAAGCCCTTGGGTCATATACCTTGACCGCATGCAGCTACCCATCCCCTATCCTTCAGCTCACTAAGACTTGTGTGGACCACATGGGGGTGGTGGTGGTATCATGTTGAAATGTACACCACCTCCTACTAATCTCTCAGCTCCTCTGTCATGTCTTCCACCTGGAAGATCCATATGTTCATTTCACTATATCTGCCTCGGTGGACCATCCACCATTTCCCTATCAGTATAATGATGAGATAGAAAATCTCCAACGATATGTCCCATGTCATATCTTGAAAATAATTTCTTATCTCTAGGACAACTAGACTCACCCTATGATCCCTGAGCTATAGATCCCCTATCTTGGGACCTCCTCTTGGAACATCTCACATGTCCAAGACTCTAAGACTGACGTCGACTTCCTGCTCCTGAGGTCTATGCTCCTGCTTTCCCACTAATGAAATCCACTGGGTGTATCCTGTTAGCCAAAGGACTTTTGACCAAAAAGTTTCTCTCTATCACCCTAGAATAAGTGGAAATCCATAGATTAATAATGATGGCTTGTATGTCCCTAAAAACACCTCACATAGAAGCACTGGTCGTATTGTATTGATTGAGTACCTGGAAAGATTGGTATGCCTCAATGAATACTCAGCTACCAACATGTCATCCTACCAAAGCTATAGAAGCTCTTGTACATGAATAACCCTTAGATTTTATGGTAAGATACCCTTATTTAATAAAGGTTCTCAAAATCTATCCATGAAAGTGACACCTCATCGTACGGTTGGGTAATCTAAACCCCACCATCACCCTACCAAGCCACATTGAAGGCTCTGCTAGGACCGCCATCTAATCTAATGGTTTCCTAATTGGACGGAAAACTTTATTATCACCTCAATCTAGTCCCCAGACACCTGAAAGTTAGGCTTGCCTCAGAACCTGAGGGGTCTCTATTGCTGAAACTCATGAACTTCACTCAGCCCGCACATCTCATCTGTTGGTACTACGAGTACCATGTTCTACTCTATAGGTGGTGGTACAACTGGTACACCACCCAAAGGTATTGTCTTTGGTATAAATTCATGTACCCATATCTCATCACCCCATGGATCATACCTAATATCATGTGGTGGAATCATGGTTGGATGTCTACATGGAAGCATCTTGAAACAAAACAAGATGTACCATAATAAATATAGTATACTTGGTTAGATGACTCAAGAAGGACATGGAAAACACAACCCATTATTATACAATGCATGTACCATCGTTTTCCCTACAACTAGTGTTTTCATGTACCAAGTTGAAAAACAAAATTAGGGTCCTAGTGCATGGATACGTCGGCCACTACACCAACACTGGATTCCCTGGCCTGAAAGGTGAACTCAAAACACTCAACACTATTTCCCCAAACTAAACTCATAGACTCTGGTTTCTTAAGGTAGAACCAACCACTTCTGATACCACTCTTTCATGACCCGTCCACTAGGGCCCTTGCCCTGACTACCCTAAACTCACCTCCCATAGGCCATTGGTTGGTGACTAGCACCGAGTAGGAATATCCCAAACAGATGAGAGTCATTTTACTAAGTACATATACACATGCACACAAATCTAAGACACATATTCTAGAAGGTGAAAACACTATGTAAACAAAAACAAGGTATTCCAAAAGAAAACTAAATGTAAACTGGGCTAGAATAGAAGCCCAACAAAAAGGAAAGTAAAAGTACAAGTCTCTGGAACTCCTTTGTAGAGAACCCTACTTTAAGGGTAGGTACATAAACAGCTGTCTGAAGCCGCATAATCATTCCTCATCTATTGGGTCAGTCTAAGCACCACCTGACCCTGGTCCACAAAACACTCCGCCAAAGCGTTGATCATATTCACAAGACACGAAACATGCAGGAAAAGCCCGTTTGGGGGTGAGTAAAATGATACTCAGTTGGGCACCCCAAAACACAATGTAAAAGACCACAAAGGAAACACTAATAAGAAGATACAATCATTTCAACACAAGTATATATTAACAAAACATATAACAAAAACATCTAGGTATACTTGTAAATGATTCCAAGACTCAAGGTATCATCCACCACCATCCACATGGTCCCATTCGTAGCATGCTCGATTTTGGGAGATCTCACTCCTTGAGCTCTCTGAAAGCAATCACACAGAATAGGTCTACTAAAATTATCTGAGATAACACCTATTCCTGATACATCATGATGTTTCCCTGAGACATCTGGTCTCTATAAAACATGGAGTCTCTATATCATAACCATTAGAGTCACTAGAGTTAGATTACACCAAGTATAGGTCTATGGTACATAAACAGGATGATCACATGAATCCATAATAATCTAAAGTAGTAGAAAAAGGAGTTTAGGTAACACATGGAGTATCGGTAACACATGGAGTGTAGATAACACACGGAGTGTTGGTAACACACGAAGTATAGGTAACACACAAAGTGTCATCAAATAATAGAGGACCCACACCAAAATGGGATAGGGGAGTACTGAATTTGTCTAGGTAAGACAAATATTCTAAGTAAGACACATAATCTAGGTAAGACACACAGTCTAGGTAAGACACATAGCCTAGGTAAGATACACAGTCTAGGTTGCAACCAACCACAAGATTCCGTCCTTAGCACACTTGTTTTGGGGGAACCTCATCCTCAAGCTAATAGGACATATAAAAATTTCCATAGAAACTCACTTAGAGTATCTCAAAATTATCGCCTCTTAGTGAGTGTCCCAATTCTATAAATGGATTATCAAACGGATACACGGTTTGAGAGTTATAGACATTTAAGTAAAAAGGGGTCGGTTGGGTCCAAGTCCGGTCCGACTCGGGGTTCGCTGACATGACCCACTGGGACCGACCCAAACTGTCGGTTTGGCGCGTTGTTCCTCCTGGGGTGACCTAATTTTCTCCATCCTAGCCCGCCACATGCGGGCCAATCCACCTGCACTGAATGCAGCCAGCTAGCTGCGCCCCACCCTAGTCAACGCAACTGGTGGATGATCTATGAGGCCTGTCCGTGTGACCAGTTCTACCCCTGACAAAGCCACAAGTCTTCCTTACAACGCAGGTCTAGTGAGGCACGTCCCTCCACTATGGAACACCTGGCCAAGGCTCCTGCATTCAGTCCATGAGCACGCCATCGCGAGCCCTTCTGCCACTGATCATTGAGCCGACGACCGCCTGCTCCACCACCCATGGCCCCCTTCCATGGGTCACTCTACCGCTACCACCACCAGATCCCATGCCGGAATCTGTTCTACAATCCCAACCATGCCATCGTGTCGGTGCCGCTTCCAATAGAGTCCATTCTGTTGGCGGCCTTATCTCGTGCCATGCCTGCCATTGGACCTCCGTGGGGTTTCTGCGGTGTTAGATTCTCAGCCTTGGGATTGTTGCACCATGGATCGAAGATGAAACAATATATCTACTGAAATACTCACAAATAATGAATATAAAGTGAAGGATGAGGGGGAAGGAGAAACACAAGAACAACTAAAGATTGGATCCATGCCTTTGTTCATGTTGGCCCAGTTTCATTCCTGTTAGCAGGAACACAAATAATGAATTAAAAATCACAAAGATATAATTCCCAAATTAATCCCCACAATAATACACACATCCCTAAAAAATTATCGACCCTTAGATAAACCTTCTCATGGATTTAACTGCGTTCATCGTTTGAAAGAAAAACAGGAAGATGAAAATTACATAGAAATAAAACCCCTACCTCGAGGATTGGATCGGTCGTTGGTAAAGATCAGTGTTGCACTTTTGTCTTTCGTTGATCCCCAATCCTCGATCCTTGATCCGTGATTCATGATCCGCGATCCGTTCGCATTAGTCGCTACTTATTGTTCGCTGTTGAGAGGCTTTTCCAAAACCTTTTCTTTTCTAGATATTTTAGGGAATTTCTCCAGGATTTTCAATTTGATCCTATATCCCTATCAAGTTGTTAAAAAAGAAACACATTTCAGCATCACTATTTCACTGTGTTGTAGTGTCACCACACTATTTCACTTATGAAAGGAAACAACTACTTTTTTTTGAAGTCACAGTGTTGCTACGAATTGTAGAAATAAATAAAATAAAATTTTTCCAAAGTTTATTTTATTATCTCTTAAAACATCTAAGAATTAACTTTTACCCTATACCCATTCCGGTCAAGGTTAGGCCCTGCCTGAGGAAATCACACCCTCATGAGCTTAATGGTACTTTGGGATTTCCAATTCGAGTTACCGTTTATGGGTTATAGGATTTGAAAATAAAATAATTTTTATTTAATTATTTTCATTATGGTTACGTCCCAAAAAATAATTTTCATAGTTGACATGTGCTAGAAAATGTTAAGTTACACCTAGGGTAAACCCGCCATCTTGAACACAAATATTCCCTCAAATTTCTGGTCTAGGAACCTGTTTAATAGTTATTTCACTTTTTTAGGGAAAAAAGTCACACGTTCAATTAAAAACATATATTTTTTTTGTCAAACCATTCCGGGAACACCAGGCCTTGGGATTGTAGACCATCTCAATGCCTGGTCTCATAATTTTCCTAGAAATTTTCTAAAAATAAAGCAGGAAAATCCGAGTGATTACAGTTAGTTTCCCCGACCACTAGTCAAGTGACAGTCTTGTGGTAGGTTGGGATATACATAGAGGTTCTGCAAGAACCCTCGGCAGCCTAGCATGAATGGGATTCTGAGGAAGATACCAAGTTTAGTAATGGGATCAATCACCCATTATTAAGCAGGTATTTAGAGCTCCACTAGCCATACCAGTAGGGGTGGTGGATGTGGAACTCCAGAACGAGACCATCCGCACTAACAAGGAAGTGCAGTGCATGGTACTCAGGTTAGATCCTTGGGTAGAGGGACATTCCATATTCACGTAGTTCAGTTAACACCTAGAGGTGGAAAGGCTAGACCATCTACCATTTGAGGTACAATTCTTTTATCTCTCACAATCGCTAATGATTTATTTGACATAGGTACCACACGGTCTTTTTTCTCTACATAGTTCGTGGTTGTGTTGGGCCTAGCTATGGAACATGTTTGTGGGTTTATGTCAATTGATACTCCATTGAGGGTGCGAGTTGAGGGTATTAGGTAGTGTATAGGTTTTTCTTTAGAGAGTGGTGGTTATCATTTTATGTGGAACCTATTTGTCCTTGAGATTTAAGGTTTTGACCTAATCTTGGGTATGGACTGGTTAGTGCAGTATCATGCCCATATCAATTTTTACCATTATAGGGTAATGTTCACATCTCCCAATGGAGACATTTATGCCTTTCATGGTGAGTGGGATGTTTGAGTAGGTCGCATTGGGCCAATTCTGTTAGAAGTTGGGGGAACTCATAGCCCAAGTGGAATGCCTTATTCTTGATGATGGAGAGGTGGAGCAACATGTATTTCCTTATGTGGTGGATCAGTTTCAGGATGTGTTTCATAAGGATTTATTGGGTCTGCTGCCTGAAAGGGATGTATTGTTCACAATCAAGTTACTATTATAGGAAGAAATAGTTTCTATTCCACCACATTGAATGGAGCTAAGATAACTCTAGGAAATGAAGGTTTTGCTGGAAGAGTTGGAGAAAAAGGGATTTATTTGTCTGATTACGTCTCCGTGGGGATCACCCATGTTGTTTTCTAGTAAGGATGATGGGTCGTTGAGGTTATATGTCGATTACAGGAAGTTGAATCAGATGATGTTTAATAACCGATACTCGCTTCCTATAATTAATGATCTTTTTGACCAACTGAGGGGTGCCTTAGTGTTCTCCAAGATCAATTTGAGATTAAGATACCATCAATTGAGGGTGAGACCTTCTGACGTACCCTGAACATCTTTCCGTAGTAGGTACAGGTTGTAAGAATTTTTGGTGATGTCATTTAGGTTGACCAATGCACTAGATGTGTTTATATCACTAATGAATTATAAATTATACCCTTATCTTGATTAGTTCATGGTTGTATTTATTGAAGAGATATTGATGTACTTATGAACTCATGATGATCATGAGAAATATCTTGACATCATCTTGAGTACACTAAGAGAGCATAGGCTTTATTCTATGCTATCAAAATGTCAGTTCTGGATTGATAAAGTGAATTTCTTGGTACACATAATTTTTGTGTCAGGTGTGTCAGTGGATGCAGAGAAGGTTCATGCTATGGTGTCTTGGGAGAAACCCAATAATGTTTTTGATGTTCAGAGTTTTTTGGGTTTGGAAGGTTATTACTAGAGGTTCATTAGGGATTTTTCCCATTTGGCAACACCACTCCCAAGATTAACCAAAAAGGGTGTTAATTTTGAGTGGCCAGAGGCATGCAAGAATGAATCTAAAGAATTAAAGAAGTGGTTGACTACCACACTGATTCTAATCCTACCTAAACCTGGTAAAAAGTACACCTTCTTATTTGATGCATATGGTGTGGGACTTGGGGCAGCGTTGATGCAGGATGATCAACTTATAGCTTATAGGTCAAGATATCTTTGGAGTCATGAAATATATTATCCTACCCATGATATCAAGCTAGCTGTTTTGGTTTATACCTTAAAGTTTTGGAGAAACTACTTGTTTGGAGAGTGGTTTATAGTGTTTACAAATCATAAAATTCTTAAGTACACTTTCTCTCAGTGGAATTTGAATCTTCAGCAGTGAAGGTGGGTAGAGTACCTACGATCCTTCGATTTTGAGTTGGTTTACACACTGGGAAAAGTGAATAGTGTTGTAGATGATCTGAGTCAAAAGACTGAGAATTAGGTCTTACAAGAATCAAACTCTGAGTGGAGGATGATGGATTTGTTTGCTAAGATTCACCTGGAGGTACAGGATGGGAATGAAAAAATGACTCTTGAATCTATAACGATTGAGTCTACACTTTTGATCTAGGTCAAGGAGAGTCAACATGAGGATCCAGAGTGTTTGGATATGAAGGAAATACTTAAGGGTGGGAAGTCACCTTCTAGTTAGGTTGTTGGTGCTGATAGAGTTATCTATTTTTAGGGCAGTGTTGTGGTACAAGTGGGAATGCATAAAGAGTTGATGCACAAGTTCCATGCATCGAAGTGGGTAGAATATCCTGACAGGGCTAAAATGTTTCATGATCTTCCTCAGTAATATTGGTGGCTAGTAATGAAGGAATAGGTTGCAGGTTTTGTGGTATGATGCCCTACCTATCAATAGGTGAAGTCCAAGCATCAGCATCCAGGTGGGTTGTTATAGTAATTGACCATTTCAAAATGGAAGTGGAATGACAGAAATATGGACTTCGTAGTTGTTCTTCCAAGGACACCTCAAAATAATGATTAAATCTGGGTCATTGTGGATCGGTTGACTAAAGTGGCCCATTTATTACCGATCTAAGAATCTTATACAGTTGACTAGTTATGTGAGTTATATGTTTGAGAGATAGTGAAGCTACATGGTGTGCCGAGAACCATAGTTTAGGATTGTGATCCAGATTTCACATCGCACTTCTAGTAGGGGATACAGAAGGTGATTGGTACCCATGTGTTTTTAAGTATGACTTATCACCCGCAGATGTACAGGTAGTCAGATCGTACAATTTAGGTATTGGAAGACATGTTTAGAGCTCGTGTTCTGGATTTCTGCAGTTCGTGGGAAAACCACTTTCTGCTTGTTGAGTTTGCATTCAACAAAAAACTTTAGGCTATAATTTAGATGACACCTTTTGAGGCACTCTATGGGAGGCTATGTAGATCTCAACTGTATTAGTTAGAAGCTAGGGAGTCTAAGATATTAGGAATGAGTCTTGTGCAGGAGATGTCTGAGAAGGTTCAGTTGATTCAGAAGTGGATGAAAACAACATAGTGTAGGTAGAATTCATATACAAATCATCGTTGTAGACCTCTTGAGTTCATGGTAGGTGATAGTGTGTTTTTTTGGGTTTCACCAAGGTTGGGTCACCATCAAACCTGAAAATTAGGAAAGTTAGCACCTAAATATGTGGGGACGTTTGAGACGTGGAGAGGATCAGAACAGTGGCTTACTAATTAGCTCTTCCACAATGGTATAGTGGAATTCATGATTTTTTCATGTTTCACAACTCTGATAGCATCCACCTGATCCATCTAATGTGATAAACATTGAGTATGTAGAGTTTGAGGCCGATGCGTCTTTTGAAGAACATCTGATGAGTATTGTGGATCTTAGTGAGAAGGTCTTTTAGGGAATGGTTCTGCCTTTGGTTCATGTTATATGTCAGCATGGAAATGTTTAGGAAGAAATTTGGAAGTAAGAATCAGATATACGATCCCAATGGTTTGATCCATTTGCTTTAGAAACCCAATGATGCTCAGGAAGAGCAGCTCGAGGATGAGTTGTCCTAAGGTGGGGAGGTGGTAAGATCCATGATTTTTCTTAAGGTATTTTTTTTGTTTATGTGTCAGTTTAAGTCCTTTATTTTGGTCAAATAAGTGTTTCCTAAAGTTCATGAGAAGGATCGGGATTGTTCTAGGGGTATGGGGGATGAAAGACGAGGAAAAATGATTTTTTGGGAAGGTTTCACGGTTTGCGTCCAGTTAGTGAAAAGCGTGCGGAGCATCCTAGTTAAACTTGTAGACTTGAACTAAGGCTTGTGCATGGTTATTGCACGGTTAATCTAACCATGCATAATTACCAATAATCCATTCAAAGGAGTTGATTTTGGGATAGTGTCTCACGCACGGTTTGAAAAACCGTGTGGGTAAACTGTGCATCCCAGTAAGGTTGATAAATTTACAAAATTGCCAGTCTAGGATTTTAAATCCTCACTCGAGATTTTCCTCCTTTATCCTCCCCTAAACCCTAGTGATGAACAAGATCTCCCAAGAGCTTATAAAGGTGAATATTCTTCATCTATTTTCATTTGGAGCTTCGTCGATTGCAGATTGAAGCTCTGGGTAAGTCTAATCTCCACTATACTTCTTCTTCTCAATTAGGGTTTTCATATTTATCCCATGTCCTAACAAATCTCCAAAACCCTTATTTTCTAGGTAAATCTAGGTTAAATACTGAAGAGGTGGTTGAATACAGATCTAATTCCATGTTTGGGAGCACTGATAGAGCACTATCGTGGATGCCCTCAAATGATTAATGTGATTTTGGGGTACTTAGGTGCAGTAGAGTGGCTGACCAAGGTCGTCCCTCAAAGAAAAAAGTAGATTTAGAACAACTTTTTAAAGGTATTATAAAAATAAAATAAAAGAGAATAAAAACACTACATGAAAGGATGGGGGTTGGTTATAGTTTATGAATCTAGAATAAGTTTTTTGGAAGAAGATTGTATTTTTTTTGTTTTTAGTTTTGAAATGAAGTTAGATTAAAATGACACAACAAAAAGATGTTTTTTAGACAATATTTAAAAGGCGTAATCGATATAACTATACCTATTCAATAATTTATTAATAATTATCATTTAAATTAATATTCACTTAATTATGATCCCTTAATTTGTTAACCCCCGAACCCTGCGAGAATTAACCTTACCACAAACATGAAGTGAATTTAACCTTATGCTAACTTCGGAACATGCAATCGCAACACCCTACTTTGATTGATGTTATAAGATTAGATTATGGTCAGTGGTAAATTAAGGCACATTTACCCTCTGTAAATAGAATTAATTTATCTTAGTGATTATATTTGAACACTACAAATTGATCCCATGTGTTTTTGAATTACCAATTAAGTTCGCGCTCTCACAATTCACACAATTCTCTACCTCGTGTAATTTGTGTTTATTGCTCAATTGATTGCTTAGTTTCATTTAAATTGAAAACTAAATTAATAGATCATATTAAGTGAATTAAATTAGATCATTTATTCAAAATAAATGAATGAATAGGGTAATATATAGATCGATTACTAAAAGACAACTCTTCCATGGGTGGCGTAATCGTCGTAGAAGCATTTTTCATGTGCAAATGTTTATAATGGGTATAACCCAATAAAGCTTCTACAAAATAATTCCCGCCCAAATAGGAAGATTAATAGAAGAATAAATTTAAACAAAACAGAAGAAAAGAGAATAAATAATAGAAGAACAAAGATGTTTGTTAAGAAAACACAAGCATTACAACATGAGGAAGAAGAATAGGGCTTCGACGAAGGGATCCTTGATTCAAGAGCTACCCTTATTGAATTGCTTGGAGAATTGGAGTGGAAACTCTTATCCTCTACCCTAAACTTCATAATTCACGTCCCAACCCCTCCAAATGAGAAAAACTCCAATTTATAGAGGGGAGGGGAGGATAGGTTACAAGTGGTTTCAAGTGTGAATGTGGAAATTCGGCGAAATATTTTATTCCAAATGTCACCACCCCTATGACAACCAAAACTCATGAATTATCCGGCCTTCTTGAAGGATAATATGTGAGGATATAGGTCCTCTATCTCCTCTAAAATTTGGGGATTAATATAGCCCCAGATGAAGGAGTTATGGTCGAAATATAGAAGCTTCTCCATTCTGGCGTTTCTAGCCCACCTTTGACTTTATGGCCCAATTACTCTATCCAAGTGCATAATTTTTATCTAGTGTCCTGAATAAAAGTTGTAGAAAATAAAGTATTGAACACAGTTAAAAAATACTAAGTTTTAATAAATCAAATAAAAATATTTATGATTGAAATACTACAGTGATTTTGAAAGGGTAAAAATGTAATTTTCATCAAATATTCAAATGAATGATCTAATCCCAAATACTTTCTAATTGAACATATTTAACAAAATGTGAGGAAATTATATCATTTATTATCAATAAAATATTCAATAAAAATGTGTTTTATTAACTCCCCCACAAATACCCTTTTGCACTCCTGGCAAAAACCTCATATCAAGTAAACATCAATATCAAATCAAAACAAATTTTAAAACACATATCCTTGAGATCCAACAATTACACACCAAGAAACAAAAGACATCATTCCTCATAAAAATCATCATTTCAAGTTCTCCATTTATATAATTCAATATATTTCCACTTCCTTTATCCTCCCATGCACACAAAACACTTACCTAATATCCATTTTCACTCACCACATAAAAGTCAATTTTTTTAACAATTTCTTTCTCATCCAAACTCATACAAGGGTCACCATAGGCTTGATAAATTCCTACATCCCCAAAAAATATGAGTCAAAGACATATATTTATCATGAGGACTTTTTAGGGTTTTTCTGTGGCTTTCGGTTGGTAGGATTTAGATGTGAAAAATTCTGAGGCTGAATAAGGAGGGCTTGACTCTTTTTGAAGAAAAATTACATTAATCTAATTTTCACTTAAATATGGTCTCCTCATTAATCCCCATAGTATCAATTCATCTCCACCATCATGAAAATTCATGGAAGGTTTTCACCATTCATCAATTCAGCAACAAAAATGTCAATATTCTCAAACATGATTTTCTTGAAAGCTCTAGATAGGCACAACTTTCTACCTCAATTAGAAGCTCCAGAAAAGGCACAACTTCACTTCTCATAAAAGCTCCAGAAAAAGGCACAGATTTCAATATAATGATTTTCTTCAGTAGCAAACACATCTCTTCGAAATTTAATTTTCCTCCCAAATTATCACAGAATGTGGTATCACAATACTAGATAGCTTCCCCCACACTTAAGCTCAACTAGATTATGTAATTTCACTTCAAGAGTTGGTTGGATAGGAAAAATTGGCTTGTAATGTGGCTAACCTAATAGGCTGTGCATGGCTTGTAAGGGCTACAAGTATTAAATGTTCAAGGTAGGCCATTATAAAAAATTATTCTTTAAAAAAGGGGATTTAATACCAAAAAAATGCCTCAATCATTAAAACATAAGTACCTCAAAACCTCAAGTTTTGACAGAAATAAATCAAATTCTGGTTAAATCAAGCATGGTTTTGTTCTCTCAATTAGTGAGGTGAATGTAAATAATATGAAAATAATGGTTCAGAAGCCTCACAGGAATGTGATTTCCAATATAAAGACAATGATATGTGGAATGGGATTCAAAATTCAGTGTACTTTTCATGAAATTACTAAATATTTGAACTTGAAACAAAGTCATTTCAGCATTCATTTATGCTCAGTTTATTGGGATAAATTGTTTCACTCATTGATATGCATTTCAAAATTGTGATGAAAATCATTTCAGCTCAAAAATTTCAAAAACACAAAGAAAATTGAAAAATAAACACACCAAATTTGAAAAACACACAAGTTTTTTTTTGTTTTTTTTAAATAGGAAAACAATTGAAATTACTAAACTAAAAGGTCCCCTCCCCCGCACTTAAAATATTTCATTTTCCTCAATGTGAACCCATGAGATGATATATGCACATGAAAGGAATAATTTTTAAATAGGAAAAATAATATAAAAGTGAAAGGGTTTGGAACAGCCTGATGTGCTCAAGTGATGATGGGGTCACGCAGTGTGATAAAATCCACTTCCTTAATAGGAAGTCCCTCAATGTATCTCTTCAAACGTTGCCCATTGACTGTAAATCTCCTTCCAGTGTCCTCTTGTGTGATCTCCACTGCACCATAAGGAAAAACATTAGATGCAATATAAGGACCTAACCATCTGGAACACAACTTACCAATAATCAGCTTCCGTCTTGAACTGTAGAGAAGGACTTTCTATCCAACATAAAACTCCTTTTGTTGGATCATTCTATCATGAGATTCTTTTTATTTTTCCTTATAGATCTTTGAGTTATCATATGAAGACAATTAAATCTCTCCAAGCTCATGAATTTTCAGCTTCCTTTGGATTCCATCTTGGGTCAAATCCATATTACATTTATTTATATCCCAATAAGCCCGATGCTCAACTTCCACAGGGAGATGACATGCTTTCCCAAAAACAATATGAAATGGGGATATACCAATGGGTTTCTTTTATGATGTCCTATAATCCCACAATGCATCATCCAAGCGCTTGCTCCAATCCTTCCTATTTGGCTGCACGATTTTCTCCAAGATTTGTTTCAACTCACGATTTGAAACCTCAGCCTGGACATTTGTTTGAGGGTGGTATGGTGTTGATGTTTTTTGTGTCACCCCATACTTCCGAAGTAGGGAAGAAAAATTCCGATTACAGAAGTGTGTCCCTTTGGTCACTGATGATGGCCTTCGGTACTCTAAACCTGCAAAAAATCTATGCTTTGACAAAGTCCACTACAACATGATAATCGTTAGTCCTGGTGGCCTTGGACTCCACCCATTTACTCACATAATCAACAGAAAACAAAATATATAAAAATCCAAATGAACTAGGAAAAGGACCCAGAAGATCAATACCCCGTTCATGAAAAATCTTAGAGAATAATATGGGTTGTTGGGGAATCTCATATCTCTTATAAATGTTCCCAGTGTGTTGGCAACGAGAGCATGACTTACAAAACACATGGGCATCATGGAATAAGCTAGGCCAATATAATCCAGAGTCCAAAACATTCCCAACTGTCTGTTGGGGTCCAAAGTGTCCACCACAAACAAGTGTATGACAGAATTTCAAAACAGACTCAAACTCATGATCATGAACACACCTTCTAATAACTTGGTCACTACACATGATCCATAGGTATGGATCATCCCAAACATAAAATCTTGACTCACTCTTTAATTTTTGGACTTGATGTTTCTTTAAATTTGAAAGGATTTTAGAGGCAACAGGGTAGTTCACTAAATCAACATACCAAGGATGCGTACCTGAGATGGAATAAAGATGCTCATCAGGAAAAGTGTCCCGAAGTGGTACCTGGTCCAAGGTGTCATCCTCTAGTGTGTGAGTAAGACTACTCATGTGGTCTGCCACCAAATTCTCTGACCCCTTCTTGTCCTTTATCTCAATTTCAAACTCTTGAAGAAGGAGCATCCAACGGATAAGTCGTGGCTTTGCATCTGGATTCTTTAGTAGGTACCTCAGAGCTGCATGGTAAAAAAAAAACTACTTTAGAGCCCAATAAATATGAACGGAATTTATCTAAAGCAAATATGATAGAAAGAAACTTTTTTTCTGTTGTAGTGTAGTTTGATTAGGCTTAATATAATTTCCTTGATGCATATGAAATCACATGTGAACATCCTTCCACCCTCTAAGATAAGATAGCTCCAAATGCAAAGTTGGAGGCGTCACACATAAGATCAAAATGAATCTCCCACCATGGGGGCTGTATGATAGGTGGAGTGGTCAGACGTTGTTTTAGCTCATCAAATGAATTCCCGCAAGAAACATCAAACAAAATCTCAGAATCCTTTTGAAGTAATATTGACATAGGAAGAGAAATCTTACTAAAATCATTGATGAAGCACCGATAAAATTCTTCATGACCTAGGAAAGATCTAACATCACGCACACATGAATGATTTAGTAAGGATGAAATAATATCTACCTGTGATCTATCAACCTCTATCCCATGTTTTGACACTACATGCCCTAAGACAATTCCATGCGCTAACATGAAATGACACTTTTCAAAGTTCAGGACCAGATTCTTCTCAATACAACAATTCAACACCTTTCCCAAACTAATTATACATTCATCAAATGAAGACCCATACACTGTAAAATCATCCATAAATACCTCCATGCAGGTCTTAATAAAATCAGAAAAAATACTCACCATGCATCTCTGGAAGGTACCTGGGGCATTGAAAAGTCCAAATGGCATCCTCCGGTAGGCAAATGTGCCAAAGGGACAGGTGAATGTAGTCTTCTCCTGATCCTTCGGAGATATAGGAACCTGAAAATATCTAGAAAATCCATCCAAGATACAATAGTGTGTCTTCCCAGCTAGTCTCTCAAGCATCTGATCAATAAATGGGAGGGGAAATGTTCTTTGCAAGTAGAATGATTTAGTTTCCTATAATCAATACACACACGCCAACTATTTGGTACCCTCATTGGAACTAACTCATCTTTCTCGTTTTTAACAATAGTAACACCACTTTTCTTAGGCACAACCTGAATTGGACTTACCCACTGAGAATCTGAAATGGGATAGATTATACCTACCTCGAGAAATTTTCCAACTTATTTTTTAACAACCTCCAAAAGTGTTGGGTTGAGTCTCCTTTGTGGTTTCCTCACCAGTTTATCCCCATCCTCTAAAAGAATCCTATGCATGAAAATGGAGGGGCTAATACCTGATATGTCAGCCAAGGTCCACCCAATTCCCCTAATGTTCTCCCTCAAAAGATTCAAAAGTTTTTCTTCATGTTCAAAAGGGAGATTGTTATCAATGATAACAGGTAATTTTTCACCACTCAACAAGTATGAGTATTTGAGATTTGTTGGCAATGGCTTGAGTTCTAGTGTAGGGGGGTGGTGTATGGATGGAGATATAGAAGGAACTGAAATTTGTGCACAAAGAGCATCAGTATCAGAATATACATAATCAAAATCATAGAATAAAGCCTCAAATCCATTAGCATACTCAACAACCATGTCATAATCAGATTTCACATGATCAAAATCATAGTATGATTCCATTTCAAAATCAAATCTAATAGAGTCTTTTTCATTAGAATTAGGCGTGGAAGTAATCTTAGACATCAAACTAGAACCAATACTAATAATATCCCTAACCATAGAACAATCAAATTACATGGGGTTTTTATTTGGTGGTTCAAAATGGGAGATAACAAATTCAGGGTGATACTCTGAGGGGTACTTCATGGAATCTATAACATTAAATATCACAATTTCATCTCCAAACTCCATGGAAAGTGTACCCTCATTGACATTTATGATAGTTTTTGCAGTTTTGAGGAAGGGTCTACCTAAGATTATGGAAGCATGAGAACTTACCTGACTGTCCTCCATGTTAAGCACATAGAAATATGCTAGGAAGATCATGTCTCTTACCTGGACAAGTACATCCTCAAGGACTCCCGCTGGATATGTTGTAGCTCTATTTGCCTACTGCACCACTACTCTTGTTGGTTTCAACTCACCAACCTGCAAGGAAGAGAATACAGAGTGAGGCATCACATTTATTGAAGTTTTTAAATCACAAATAGTATCAGAGAAGTGCAACTCCCCTATGGTACATGTGATGGTGAATGTCCCGGGATCCTTGCACTTTGTTGGAATTTCTAGAGTGGTGTAATGAGTGCTGAGACATTCCTTCCAAGGTTGATCCTCTCATTTCCCTTGAGCCCTCTTCGATTGGTGCAAAGTTCTTTTAAGAATTTGGCATACCTTTGGATTTGATTAATGGATTTAAGTATAGGAATGTTGATCTCCACACGCTTGAATGTGTCCAAAACCTCCTTTTGCATTGCTTCTTCAGCCATCTTCTTGGTTTGAACAACCCTGTTTGGAAAAGGAAGTGGTTTAGGAGGAACATCATCAATATTTTTCTTACCTTTATCTTTCTCCTTGGATTTCTCATCAATTGGTATGCAATGCGTCTTCTCTAGAGTAGAGGTGAATCCCGGTGGAATGGTAGGCACAAATGTATCGTTCATTTGCTTCCCACTTCTCAATGTGATGGCACTAACATTCCCCTTTGGATTTTGAGTGGTTTGGGAAGGTAGATTTCCATAATTCTTACTTACAAGTTCTTGGGGGGCGGTGGCAATCTGGCTCATTTGAGTCTTCAACTCCCTTAGCTCCGAACTTTGAATCTTCAGCTCATTATGTTGATTAATAACAATTTTCTTTAAAAGGTCATCAGTATTAGAATCAACCTTTGGTGGGGGATTCCCTTGTTGTTGGCTTGTTGATGCTTGGGCTTCAAATATCCTTTGGGGTTGTTTGAAACCCTGCTGGTAAGGTGGAGGCTGCTAGAAGTATTGTTCAAAGGGTGGCCTTTATTGTTGTCTAGAGCCATACCTCATGTCCGGTTGATCTTTCCACCCTTGGTTGTATGTTGGAGCAAATGAATCAAACTTCTTTTGAGGATATGGTTGTTGTTGCTACTGAAATGGTCTCCCTGGGAATACTGCTATGCAATCCTCTGTCTCTTGTAGTTGTGGGCAACAGTCAGTTGGGTGTCTTGTCTCAGTAAAAAGTCTACAAGGCCTTGAAAGAGGGGGTTGGGATGCCTTTTGAGCCAATAAAATATGTCTCACCATAGTGGTCAATTCTTCCGACTTGGTATCAATGAAATGACTTTCAAGAGAAGGACTTACCTGATGTACTCTCCTAACATGTGGTGTACCTCGATCGCCAAATTTTTGGGAGTTTTGTGTCATATTGTCGATCAATGCAAGTGCGGCTACTGGTGTCTTGTCCACTAATGCCCCTCCTGCTGTGGCATCAACTATGATCCTCTCCATAGGTGTGAGTCCTTCATAGAAGTATTGAATGAGGAGTTTCTCACTGATTTGGTGATGTGGACAGCTTGCTCAGAACTTCTTGAATCTCTCAAAATACTCATACATTGACTCCCCTTGTTCTTGCATGATCCCTGAGATCTCTTTACGAATGGAAGTGGTCCTCGATGTTGGAAAAAATATATGAAAGAAAATACGTTTCAAATTGTTCCTACAATTTACATATTCGGGTTGTAAATAATATATCCATTCTTTCGCAGCTCCATCAAGTGAAAATGGGAATGCTCTTAGTTTGATTTGATCTTCTGAGACATTTCTAGGTTTTAGGTTTGAGCAAACCACATTAAATTTTTTCAAATGTTTATTGGGATCCTCACCAGAGAGGCCATGAAACTTTGGAAGTAAGTTAATTAACCCATATTTTAGATCAAAGTCCGATTCGAGATTTGGGTATGCAATATAATTTGGTTGATAGTTAATATCAGGTGCAGACAATTCTCGAATGGTTCTATTAAGTTCATTTCCATTATTTTCAGCCATTGGTTCTTGTTTTATGGTTGAATTTGAATTGATTACAATTTCAATGTTTTGATATTGGAGTAATTCTCCAACTAGTTGAATGTTGAAACATCATGTAGACTGAGAATGTCTGATTCGATCCCTAAGGCTACATTCAATCTCATGGTCAAGATCTAAGAGGTCTTCGGTATTATTTCATGTCATAAATCAAATAAAAATGAAAAGAAAGAAATTGTACCATAGTAAAATAGAAATAATAAGTTTCAGTTCATGATCCAAAAAGAAGTAGAAGAAAATAAAAGAAGAAAAAAAATTAGATTGGGTAAAGAAGGATGAAAGAAGAGAGGAAGAGAATAAGATATAAAATAAAATAAATACCTCTAATTGGTTGAAATAATTACTTTCCTCCCCGGAAATGGCGCCAATTTGAATGAGCACTGTCGTGGGTTCCCTCAAATGATTAATGTGATTTTGGGGTACTTAGGTGCAACCGAGTAGCTGACCAAGGTCGTCTCTCAATGAAGGAACTAGATTTAAAACAACTTTTTAAAGGTATTCTAAAAATAAAATAAAAGTGAATAAAAACACTACTTTAAAGGATGGGGGTTGGTTATAGTTTATGAATCTAGAAGAAGTTTTCTGGAAGAAGATATATTTTTTAGTTTTGAAATGATGTTCGATTAAAATGACACAACAGAAAGATGTTTTTTAGACAATACTTAAAAGATGTAATAGATCTAACTATACCTCTTCAATAATTTATTAATAATTATCATTTAAATTAATATTCACTTAATTATGATCCCTTAATTTGTTAACCCCCGAACCCTACGAGAATTTACCTTACCACAAAGATGAAGTGAATTTAACATTAGGCTAACTTCGGAACATGCAATCGCAACACCCTTCTTTGATTGATGTTCTAAGATTAACTTATGGTCAGTGGTAAATTAAGTCACATTTCCCATCTGTAACTAGAATTAATTGATTTTAGGGATTATATCTTAACACTACTAATTGATCCCATGTGGTTTTGAATTACCAATTATGTTCGCGCTCTCACAATTCACACAATTTTCGAGCTCGCGTGATTTGTGTTTATTGTTCAATTGCTTGATTAGTTTAATTTAAATTGAAAAATTAATTAATAGATCATATTAAGTGAATTAAATTATCTCATTTATTCAAAATAAATTAATGAATAAGGTAATATATAGATTGATTACTAAAAGACTACTCTTCCATGGGTGGCGTAATCATCATAGAAGCGTTTTGCATGTGCAAAGGTTTATAATGGGTATAACCCAATAACGCTTATAATCAATAATTCCAGCCCAAAGAGGAAGATTAAGAGAAGAATAAATTTAAACAAAACAGAAGAAAAGGGAATAAATAAAAGAATAACAAAGGAGTTTATTAATAAAACACAAACATTAAAACATGAGGAAGAAGAATAGGGCTTCGACGAAGGGATCCTTGCTTCAAGAGATACCCTTATTTAATTGCTTGGGGAATTGGATTGGAACCTCTTCTCCTATGCCCTAAACCTTTTAATGCACGTCTCAAACCCTCCAAATGAGAAAAAATCTAATTTATAGAGGGGAGGGTAGGATAGGTTACAAGTGGTTTCAAGGGTGAATGTGGAAATTCGGCCAAATATTTTATTCCAACTTTCACCACCCATTTGACTACCAAAACGCGTGAATTGGCTGGCCTTACAGAAGGATCATATGTGCTGATATGGTTTCTATATTGCCTCTAAATATTTGGTCTTAATCTAGGCCCATATGAAGGAGGTATGGCCGAAATACAGAAGCTTCTCCATTCTGGCGTTTCCAGCTCACCTTTGATTTTATGGCCCAATTCTCTATCCAAATGCATTATTTTTATCTAGTGTCCTGAATAAAAGATGTAGAAAATGAAGTCAGGAACACATTTACACAATATTAATTTCAAATAATTCAAATAAAAATAGTTATGATTGAAATACTACAGTGATTTTGAAAGGGTAAAACTGAAATTTTCATCAAATATTCAAATGAATGATCTAATCCCAAATACTTTCTAATTGAACATATTTAACACAATGTGAGGAAATTATATCATTTATTATCAATAAAATATTGAATAAAAATGTGTTTTATCAAGCACATTATCCAACAAATTTGAGGTAGGTGGTCTACAAGTTAAATCCCATAGTTTCGTTGTTGATTTGTGCATGTACAACCTTGTTCTTTGTCACCTATTATTGTGATTTGGACTCCTTTAGTGAGTTTTGATATTTTTTGTGTCTATATTATGATTAAGAACCCTCATGGTCCCCACGGGATGCATCTGGGATGATTTGACCCATTTAAGGCCGCCCATGGGGTGCGCTGATACTTTCTAGACCTAGAATTAACTAAGAGAGTTCTAGGTTGTTGTGTGATAATGTAGAGCCCTTTTTGAGTATGTGATATTCTTAATGTAAGTCCAAATGAGGTATTGGTTAATTTTGGTTAGAGTATGAGGCTTATGAGTTATGTTCGAAATTCCTAAGCGAGTTAGTGCATGTGAAATGGTTAATATGCTAAATTGATAATGTTATGTGAAATGGGAAAATATGTTGAAGGTAATTTTATAAGGGAATATATGAATATGTATAACGGGTTTACATAAGGGAATTATTGAATATACTTAGTGATCTAGCCTTGAGAATGGGAAATGGGGTTAAATAGACTAAGTGATGTAATGGAAAATGTGTTAATGGGTTATGAAACAATATGATTTACCATGTTGATTGTTATGGAATATGGTTGTTGTATTTATTGGTTGTGATATGTTTGGTGTGTGGTTAATGGATGGATAAGCATGTGCACAAGGCTTGAGGTGTGGGATAAAGGACCGAGGCTCCTCCCACGGGTCGAGTTGGACTGATGCTCTAACTCTACCCACAATTCATGGGTTAAGGAAGGGGATATAGCTTCATTCCCCTAAAGGTTTCATTCCACCTGGACAGAGGATTCTAGGAGAGGATATTGTGATGTTGTGATATGTTATCCCTCATGAGTTAGGGACATATTTATTCCCCTATGAAAAATGATAAATTCCATGAACTTTGCGTGAATGATGTGAATTCCTAACTTATGAACTCTATGACTGATGATGAACATGTAATAAAATAGACATAATTAATTGACACCTTTGTTAGTATAGATATGTAGAGACTGTTAACTTGTGTCCCCTGAATTGTATTTCCTTTGTTTGTTATTTGTTTATACATTCATGCACTATCTACTAGACTAGATATTTGTCGACATAGACGTACTTTAAAATCCTATAACATAAACATAACTATCCTAATAACTTAATTTATAACCTTACCCATATCTATTTTCATTCTCATTATACATAAATAGACATTCTCGACATGTATTCTTCTAATTTTTCACATTAGTGTTTATAGTTTTGATCGTTTGTACTAGTTTTAGAATAAAATTTTAGTATTAATTCTTCTTACAATTTACATTATTAACATTCCATTAAAGTTACTATTAGTGATGATTTATAATAATTTATTATGTTTAAAATTTCTTTCACGAGTGTTTTAGACCCTATCCATGAATATGAAGTCGATAATAAACATGTTTTTGGTTATTTTTACTGAATTAAGGGTTTTTCCTTAATTGATGAATTAAATATTGATATAATATATCTAGAACAAAAAGAAATAATTTTTTAAAAATTTATATCAAATTATACTAGTAATTATGTTCCCATATTCATTCATAAATTAAATTCATTTTATTGTTAAATTAGGTGGTTGAATTGACCCAAACATGAACATACCCTGATTTATTGAATGATTATGAGGTATTTTAGTTGTAATATCATTATACTAGGTGAATAATGATATTATTAAGTGTTTATTATTGTTTTAAATGATAATTATATTTAATTATATGAATAATTAGTGGATATGAAAATATTACATAATATGAATAAAAAGTTATCCTCTTAGTATGCTTATTTTAACTGATTAAATTAATGATGATCATTTGTTGATAATTCCATTAATAGTTTCTATGATTTGTTATATCATAACATTAATTATATCATAAAAATAATATTTACACTTTAATTCCATCCTTATATCTAACCTTGTAAGGCGGTTGGGAGAAACAAAACACATTATGTCGTGGAGGTGGTAGTCTGCACAAAACACAAACCACATTTTTTTTATTAATGGATGGGGTATATGAATAAATAATGGTAGTAAACTTAATATAGTAACATTATAGTATATAAATGATAGAAATATCATTATATTAGTCTGCATAGAATAATTTTTAATGAATATAATTAAGAAGAAAACCAAGTAGTTGATAATAGTCACGTTAGGGACTTGAATTTTCCTTGGAAGTCTCCTTAAATTTTAATGGATTAGGATAAATATGAGTGACTGAGGGATTATGTTCATGATATAGGGTTATAGGGAGAGTAAAATTTTAGATTTTAAAGGATAATTTCGAATGATAGGTGAGTTTTTAAGTTGTGAAGATGTTACCTTTTTATATGTGAAGGGAAGGGTAGTTTTGGGAGTAACCCTTACATTTCCAATATTATAAGGTTACTATATAAGTTTGAAAGACCAAAAAATAAAAATAAGAGGTTATTAAAATAATTATGAGTTTAACTTAACCTCAAACACTCTTTTTTTTGGGTTAACTGTGAGTGTTTAGGGCCTTTTATTTTAATTTCATACATTTACCCTAATTTACATTTACTTTGGTAATCAAATTTAATATTAGGAATAAATTTTAATGACAATGATTAAGATAAAAAATTTAACTAATTTTATACCTAGAATTTCAAATATGAAATTAATTTTATCAATTTTTTTATTATGGTGTGAAAAGCTAATTTTAAAACAAACAAACTTAATCGTGTAATAAATTTTTTTGGAAAAATAATGTTTTAAGATTTATATTTACATTAAGATGAAATTATATTGGACAATGATTTTAATGAAGTAAATTGATTTATTATAAAAAAATAGAAAATACAAGTCTTTCAAGTTGAGCCAAAACTTTATCTCCCTTGAATATACTTTATTATAAAAAATATTGAAAGTAGTTTTTTTTATTAAAGTAGGATTTTAATTAGTTCACAAAATGTTGGAAACAAGATTTATAAATTCAAAGAATAGTTTAAAATGAATATTTTTATTAATTAAATTAATATTTTATTACTTAAAAGGGTTTTTAAACTTATAGGTCATTATTATATAATGAGAATGTCATAAAAATTATACATTTTGTGAAAACCATATTTTCGACTAAAAATGACCATTTTTAGACAAATATGAAAAATCATTACTAAGATAATTTAAATATGTTTAATTAAAAAATTAATTCAATTTGGTACATATTAAAATAATAAATTAATATATTAAATATATTACTGAATAAATTCTTTCTAAAGGGTGCATTTCCTTATAGTTTAGGATATGGTGTTTACTTGGTACTATAGAGTCTCGGGTGTTACAATATATATGTAGGCATGAACAAACTCAAATAATTTAGTTATATTGAAATAATTTTTGTTCTAAAAATTATAGTGTATAACTATTTAATATAAAAGGGAACTGTGGGCATAGTGGTTCATTTAATATAATGGAAAAGTAAAATTATGAATAATTTATTAATAGGATTATACTCACCATATCTATAAATACCCACACCCTATTCTCATTTATCCTAAAAAAAGTTAAAATTAACCCTCCATATCCATATCAATGAGACTATACCTTATATATATATCTTCAATATTTAATATTTTTGGTATTTCAAATGGACAACTCTAAGCTAAGAAGCATAAGTAAGGTAAGGGTTCTTATTTGTGTCTCTTCATTTTCAATTGTGATACTTATGTTGTAATATCATTTGAAATCCCATTTAACATGATGTTTTTTACCTTTAGAGTATATTATAATTCCTTTTATATATTTTATATGATATATTATACATTAAATCTTATTAACCCCCTTTTCTTAAGTCATTACCATGCTAAAGTAAGGGTTCATATTTATATCTCTTCATTTCTAATTATGATTATTTTGTTGAAATCACTTTTGAAATTTCATGAAAAATGATAATATGATTAAATATATAGTATAATACCATACGATTAATGTATTATATATTAGATATTATTCATTAACTCTCCTGAATCCCCTTTTCTAAGTTGTTACTATGCCGAAGTAAGGATCTGTATAATAACCACGATCTTTATTACACATTTAAACATGTTTTATTATATAATTTTCACTTAATATAAATCAGAAGATTGATAGTTATAGTGTCTCTGGGGATTAGGAACATTACATGAAAACTTAAAACATAAAATAAAACATCTTTATTGACAACTTTTTTTATGTGACCACAACATTCCTTCGTACTTAACAATGCATGGGATAACCTGAGGACATACATAAGAAAAGGGTGAGCTATAAAGCCCAATAAGGGAATAAACATGGAATAACATTACGAAAAAAATACATGTTAGTCAATAGTAATATCAATGGAGAACAAAATAAACATGAACATAAAGGCATGGCATAGCGTGATAATCATAACGTGGAAATGTGGCAACAACATACAACATGATATTAGCATGAGTCAAGGATCATTGCACATGGATTAGCATGAGTAAACCCTAATTGTACATGAATTAGCATGATTAAATCCTAATTTCACATTAATTATAATTAGTAAAGCCTCGTTTCACATGATGCATCATGATACTAAACATTTCATAATGCATTGGAGCGTTATCAGGGTGCACCCTTCATAAACATTTCATTTCATGCAAAAGTGTTCCACATAGATCATATAACATGGAATCATTCAACATCATAAGTTATTACACGATAAATGAATGTGTAATACATACATATAAGTCCCTAATAATGTATTATATGACCATAAAGGTTCATACCATTGGTAGAGAAATGGGTTTGGTATTCACCACATAATGGAAAATTGTAGTGCAATTTCAGCAGCATAGCAGTGTCAAATAGCAATTTATAAAATAGGTTGATAAGATAAAATGGGTTATATAATAACTTATACATGAAATGGACATTAATGGTATCATTTAAAATTATACCCCAACATATGAAATGGAATTTAACATGCATAATATAAAATAAGTTATTGAATGAGAATGAGGAGAGAGAAATCCCTTACGGAATTTCGGCATGGTGACAGGTGTATATAAAGGATCATGGATGGATTAATGAGTGTGGAAGGAATATATAATTATTTATAAAAAAATATATAGTAAGGGTAGTATGTATGAACATATACCAACATATTAAAATTGAAATTAAAAGGCATATCACAAAAGGAGTGCTTGATAAAAGAGGGGAGTAGAAGATCCCTTACTTGGATGTGTGACTCCAAAGGATTGGGAGCGGCTTCTTATGAGCTTTAGGTTGCCTTAGTAGGACTCTATGCAGAAGGGGGAAGTGGGTGGTATATATTTATAGAGTTTGTGTGAATAGAAATGATATCTTGGGTGGGTTTATATAGGAAAGGAGGGGGATTTCTTTATTATTTTGGTTTTGGACACTACATAATAAAATATTCAAAACCACAATGCATACCATGGGTTTTCCTTTGGTTTATGGAAAAGGGTATAATTATAAATTATCTTATAAGGATATGGGCCAAATATATTAAAATATTTCCCTTTCTTATGTGGAGGTGAGTCATACTTTCAAGGAAATGATTTTAAAATCTTAAAATATATTATAAGTTTTGGAGGATTCACTAAGGCTTTATAAAATAAATAAAATAAAATTAAAAACTACATTATTTTAAATTTAAAACATATATTTTTACTAATATACATTTTATAGTATTTATTATATCATTATTGGTCCATTATGATGTCATAAAACACTTCGTATATTTATATGATATCTAATTTTTACGCAAAAAAAATTGACTGTCTCAAAAAATTATGAAAAATTCACCATTGGATAATTTTGACATACTACTTAAAAAAATAATATTAATTTTATGTAAATAATTTTCTAAATACTTGAATTTTCACTTTTAAAATAAAATTTGACATTTATTGAAAATTAACAGGTTTTGACAAAAATGGTTTTTAAACCTTAATAAAAATTACTTTTGACTTCATAAAAATCATATGATCATTTATATTTAATAAAATTAATTTAGTAATAATATTTTATTAGAATATTATTTAATTAAAAAATAAATTAATTCATTAAAAATAGATTTCTTAATTGAATTTTAATATTAACTAAAAATACTATTTGTACTTTAAAAATCATTTACAAAGTAACAATAATAAAATGAAAGTATATTAATTATTAGATAAACAATAATGTATATAATCATAATGCTAGGGTGTTGTTACATATACCATTATTACACCAACATACTCCCTAAGAGTAAGGTGTGCGATGACAGGGCTTTCATGGGGCCGTTTGGTGAACATGGTTTGGGCCGTGATCTCGATGACTTGAACTTCTCTTGAAAATGGTTTCTATCATGCTTAGGTTGTTGGATCTAGGTTTGATATTGGTCTAGGGAAAAGACCAAAAATTCTATCCCCCTTATAAGCTTTGATAAATGGGATTCATAGGGAATAATCCTACTGGTTGAGGTCATCACTTCCTTTATCTATGTCAAAAGGATTTGTTAAAACCCTATATTTATACTAGTCATGTGGTCATTGTTCAACAACTATATTATCAATGGTTATAATAGTTAATGGTAATTTAAATCTAGTTAGATATATTAAAATAAGTGAACATATCTTCTATAAATATAATCTATTTAATTAAAAGAAATGAAAATTTATTCATAAATGTTCAGGTCATTACAACCTCCCACCCTAAGAAATTTCTCCCTCAAAATTTCATTTTACCACACTAAAATAGATGGGGGCAACTCTACTTCATCACCTCCTCTGGTTCCCACATTTCTTCTTCAAACTTGTGATTTCTCCACAACACCTTGATGAGGGGAATTGTCTTATTTCGTAGTACTTTTTCTCTATGATATAAGATCTTCACCATCTGCTCCTCATAGGAAAATTCATTCTCCAAAGGTACCACATCTGGATTGAGTACATGTGATGGGTTTGTGATGTACTTCCTTAAGAAGGATACATGGAATACATCATGCATTTGAGATATGTTTGGTGGGAGTTCTAGTTGATAGGCCACTGCTTCAATGCGATCAAGGATCTCAAACATGACGATGTACCTTGGACTAAGTTTTCCATTCATCCCAAATCTCATGGCTCTCATATATAGAGATATGTGGAGGAATACCATGTCTCCATCATCAAACTCCAAGTCACATCGATGGTTTTCAATATAGCTCTTTTTTTTACTCTAAACAACTTTGATTTCCTACTAGATGGTATTAACCTTCTCTACCATTTCGTCGACCATTTTCAGAACTATAATTTTTCATTCCACAACTTCATCTCAATATTCCGGTGTTCTGCACCTCTTCCCATAATGGGATTCATACGGAGAAATTTGGATTCTCTAATGGAAACTGTTTTTTAAGAGGACTCCACCAAAGGTAGATGTTGGTCCCATATTCCTTTGATGTCCATTTAGCAAGATCTCAACATGTCCTAAAGTGTTTCGATAGTCTGCTCAGATTGGCCATTAGTTTGAGGGTGATAAATCGTACTAAAGTTAATCTCAGTATCTAAATCATACTGAATACTTTTTCCAAAACATAGAGGTGAATTTTGGATCTCAATCGGACACAATCGATATTGGTACTCCATGCAGAATTACCACTTCTCTGATGTATATCTGTGCTAGTTGATTCACTGAGAAATCCTCTTGAATCATAATAAAGTGTGTAGTCTTTGTAATAAGATCCATAATAACCCAAATAGCATTGTTTCCTTTGTATGTCTTCAAAATTATGGTGAATAATTATATGGTGATGTATTTCCATTTACATGTTGGTATGGGTAATGGTTGCATCGTCACCTTAGAATTATTCCTCTCAACCTTCACTTGCTGACATACTAGACACTATGATGTATATTCAGCGATCTCATTGTTTATGTTATCCCACTAATAGTGCTCTTAGAGATCTTGATACATATTTATATTTCCTGGGTGAATAGAGAAATTCGAACTATGTGCATCATACAAAAGTTCATTATTTATCTCATGATTTGATGGAAAACATAGTCTCGATCCAAATCTCACAATTCCTTATTTATTGACACTGAACATAAAGGATTTCCCTTTCCTGATAGTTTCCACTTTCTTCTGAATCCCCTCATCATCTTTTTGAGAATCCTATAAACTTTCCAAAATATATGGTTGAGTAATAATTTGTGAAATGATTGATGATGTTACCTTATTTTTGAATCCCATGTCCATCTTTATCTAATATAATAAGATTTAATCCATTTTAATTATCATTAATGATATAATTTCTAGGCCCTTTATACTTAGAGAATCCACTATCTTATTCAGTTTTTCAGGATGATTGTGGATTGAGTAGTCATAATACTTGATAATATCTATCCATCTTCATATGTGTATATTCACCTCTTTTTCAGTGAATATATATTTGAGACTTTTTTGATCTATATATATTTCACACTTCTCCCAAAAGAGATAATGCTGCCAGATTTTCTGCATAAAGATCACAACTGCTAACTCCAGATCATGTGTGGGATAGTTTTTCTCATGATTTTTCAACTGACTTGAGGGATAGACAATGAATTTGATATTTTTCATCAAATTCCACCAAAGGGAGAGTTATAATATTTTCCAGAATAACATTACCTCAAACTTCAACATTTGATACAAAAATCAAAGAATTTTTCCCTAATGATTTAATATAATTTTAGGAGGGGACTCAATGTTCTTAGAAAAAACAAAAGATATACTAACATGACATGAATTGAAATAAATTATGATATACATTACTTTAATGTAGCGGTTACATGTAATTCATTCATCATTATCCATATTAGCATAGGAATTTAGATACTCCCTTGATCATGGGGATTGTTGATGCTCATCATTCTTCTCATCCATTACAATAGATCATTGTCTTAGATAATTCCTGACTAATTTACATTTATGACATATAATTGTGTAAGATTCCTTAGATGAAACTTTGTTTCCATCCATCACATTATCTATTTTTCATGGAAACTGGATACTTTGTGCCCTGTCTTTCCACACATAAAACATCTCCGAGTCTCTTTGTGACATTTCCCTTGGTGACTCTATACACACCTGTTGCACAAAAGAAATTGAGACTTATTTTCCTTATCAATATTATCATATGGGCTTTATTGAGATATTATCTTCCTCTTCCTTGATTTACTTGTGCATTCAACAAAGTGCCAATTTTTTATCGTGATTTTTCATAGTTGGTTTGGTGGAATCATGATATGTCCTGCATAATCTCCCATATTATTATAAATTTCATTGAGGTAGTCATCACATTGCCCTTCGCATCAGTTGTTAACCTGATTCATCATATTACTGACAATTATCAAGAATAAAAGGAAAATTAGGGATGAGTATCGTAAATAGTTAAAAACATAAAGGGAATCTAATGAAATTAAAGGGAAAATTTATAAATTAAATTTATCTCCTTAAATTATGAGTTTATAGGCTTCAGTCTATGTTATCCATGATCTACTTCCTAACATATATTTTTAAGGGCATTTTTTTCTTTGTTCCCTTAACAATGGTTTTTAATGAGTTTATGAATTTAACGAGTTTATGAATTTATTAAAGTATATCCCCAAGAGTGTCAAACCAGGTTCATAGTAAGGATTGTTGTTGTGTACCGGGTTACCTTGAGTCAAGCCCGTAACACCTTGTCAGAGTTGTTACTCCTAGGTATATCTATGCGATAACCACATCCACTTGTAGTATCTAGATATGGATGTATTTTATTAACAAACTAATTACTCTATACTTACCAAAATTGAGGGATATTTTCTCATAAATAGTATCATCCCTAAGGGTTATCACTAGGGTTTTCTAATCCTAATCCTAATCCCAAAATAACTAAACATATCCTCTAATACCAACTATAATAACCCATATCTTTATTACACATTTAAACATGATTTGTTACATAATTTGAAATTAATACAAATCAGAAGATCGAGAGGTCTAGTGTCTTTGGGGATTATGAATATTACATAACAACATAAAAAATAAAATAAAACATCTTTATTAAAAACTTATTTAATATGACCACAACATTCCTTCATACTTAACACTACATGGGATAACATGAGGACATACATAAGAAAAGGCTGAACTATAAAATCCAGTAAGGGAATAAACATGGAATAACATGAGGAAGAAAATACATGTTAGTCAATATTCATATCAATGAATCACAAAAGAAACATGAACATAAAGTCAGGACATATCATTATAATCATAACATGGAAATGTGGCAACAACATACAACATGATATTAGAATTAGTCAAGGCTCATTGCACATGGATTGACATGAGTAAACCCTCATTACACATGAATTAGTATGAGTAAACCCTCATTACACATGAATTATCATGAGTAAAACCTCATTGCATATGAATTATCATGATTAAACCCTTATTGAACATGATGTATTATGATACTAAACATTACCCAATGCATTGGAGCGCCATTAGGGAACACCCTTCATAAGTATTTCATTTCATGCATAAGTGTTCCACATAGATCATATAACATGGAATAATTCAACATAATATGTTATTAAAAGACCAAAGAATGTGGATTAAATACATGTAAGTCCCCAATAAATAATTATATGAGCATAAAGGTGAATACCCTTGGTAGATAA
The DNA here is from genome assembly GCA_963277665.1 of Viscum album. NCBI lineage: Eukaryota > Viridiplantae > Streptophyta > Magnoliopsida > Santalales > Viscaceae > Viscum > Viscum album. The sequence goes on from OY728123.1 coordinate 1,466,558,034, forward strand.
ATGAGTTTGGTATTTACTACATGATGGAAAATCATAGTGCAATTTCGACAGCATATCAACATCAAATAGAAATTCATAAAATAGGTTGATGAGATAAAAGGGGTATCTCATAATTTATACGTGAAATTGATAGTTAGGTGATCACGTAACATTATACCCCAATACATTAAATGGAATTTAAGATGCATAATATAAAATAAGTTCTTAAATGGGAAAGAGAAGAGAGAAATCTCTTACGGAATTTCGGCATGGTAACGGGTGTATATAAAGGATCATGGATTGATTAATTAGAGTGTAAGGAAGATCTCATTATTTATAAATCAAATTTATATTAAGGTATGTATGTATGAATATGTCCCAATATATGCTAATTGAAATTAAAAGGAATATCACAAAAGGAGTGCTTGATAAAAGAGGGGAGTGGAAGATCCCTTACTTGGATGTGTGACTCCAAAGGCTTGGGAGAGGCTTGTTAGGAGATTTTAGGTGCCTTATGAGGACTCTAGGGAGACGGGGGAAGAGGTTGGTTGATTTTAAAACAGTTTTAGTGAAGAGAAATGATATCTTGGGTGGGTTTATATAGGAAAGGAGGGGGATTTATTCATTATTCTATTTTTGGACACTACATAATAAAATATTCAAAACCAAAAAACAAACAATGGTTTTTACATGGTTTCTGGAAAAGGGGAGTGGTATAAATTATTTTATAAGGATAAAGGCTGAATATATTAAAATATTTACCTTTCTTTTGTGGAGTTGAGTCATACTTTCAAGGAAATGATTTTAAAATGTTAAAATATATTATATATTTTAGAGGATTCACTAAGGATTTATAAAATAAGTCCAATAAACATAAAATTACATTATTTTAAAGGAAAAACATATATTTGTTTTTCAGAAAATACCTTTTATACTATTTATTACATCATTATTGGTCCATTATGATGTCATAAAACTCTATGTATATTTATACGATATTTAATTTTCACCCAAAAATTTGTTTGTCTCAGAAAATTATGAAAAATTCACTGTTGGAAAATTTCAACATCATGATTCCAATAATAATATTATTTTTATCTAAATAATTTTATAAATATGTGAATTTTAAATTTTTAAATAAAAACTGATATTTATTGAAAATTGACGGGTTTTGACAAAAACAGTTTTTATACTTAATAAAAATTACTTTTGAATACATAAAAATTATATAATCATTTATATTTAATAAAATTAATTTACTAATAATATTTTATTATAATATCATTTATTTCAAAAATCCATTAATTAATTAAAAATATATTTATTTTTGAATTTGAATATTAACCAAAAATATTATTTGTGCTTTAAACATTATTTACAAAGTAACAATAGTAGAATAAAAGTACATTCATTATTCTATAAAAAAATAATGTACATAATCATAATGATAGGGTCTTGTTACATATCCCTTTATTACACTTTTTATGACCTATCCTAGTGGGGCCCGTGCCGCAACTCCCCAAGCCCACCTCCAATAGTCTAGGGGATGGTGACTAGCACCGAGTAGGCATGTCAATAACATGGGAGGTATTACCAAAGTGCCTGTGTACACACACACACACATCTACAAGGCCACAGATGATGAAATGTAAAAACTACTAAGGAACCAAATGAATGCATACTACTAAACCCAACCAACAGAGTACAATGGAAATTAAAGTGCAAAAAAGTAAACTAGGCCAGAATACAAGACCACTAAAAAAGAAAGAGGTTTCCAACTACAATGTCCAACCTATAAGAAAACAAGATAGGTAATAGGACTACTACTCAAAGATGTAGGAACAACTCATCCTATCTGAAACTAAAAAAACTCTGTCCAGTCTTGGTTCTCCCTGGAATCCATCAAAAGGTCGCACGTCTACACAATACATGACACGTGCGAGAAAAACCTGTGTAGGGGTGAGTATAACAATACTCAATAGAACACCCTGAAAACCACAAAGAAATACAAAAAGTAAAGGTATAATCATATCTCTATAGTATATGCTTATAGTACATATAACAAGAACATATACCGATATACTCGAAACCCAATCCCGTAGTCTAGAGGTAAGTCAAAATGACCGCATACCCAAGATTGGGATTTAGTTCGAAGATTCCATGAAGCACTCATATGGGAGAACTCATTCCTGAGTTTGATAGCCCTAATGTTGTTTGCTTGAGATGTAATGTTTTTCAGGAACCACCATGATATAGAGAGATAGAGTGATATTCTGAAAGTTATGGAGAAAGAATACGATACACTCATTCTGGGAGAACCAACTCCACGAGTAAGGAAGATCATGATACAAGGATGGGGATCATTTCTAGGGCCATGGCATATACCAAGAATCATCCAGATTCAAATGCTAAGTATAGTAATGAGTTCTGATAGGATTGTTCATGTCGATAACCTGAATCTACCTAGGGTATAAAAATGGATAGAGGATCCTGCTCCAGGACTCTTAGAGGGGACACCTTACTCTATCCATAATGTTCTTCTGAAGGGGGTCATACTCCTGTGGATAGGAAATGGTATGAACTAACCTTAAGGGGAATGAGAAATATAGCACCAACTCAAACAAGACTTGTCCAAGATATGGTGGACAAGGAGATCAATCCATGTAGAAAAGAGTACATAGTGTGTAGAAGTGTCACACACCGTGTCCCTTGACCCCATGAACCAATCGTGTACAACGAGCCATGTCAAAAGAAGATGTCATGTAGGAAATGGTATACATGGCTTGTATAAAGGCTTACATTCCATGTACGACTATCTAGGGTCCACTCTGTGTATGATGTCCATGTTCTAGTACACGACTTTAACCTGTGTTCGCCTACCCATGTTCCAGTACACGGGGTAGCCTGTGTATTTAGTCAAGGTCTGTATGTGAGGTGGGGTACATGCCATGTACTCTACCCTGTGTCCGTGTATCCTCCATGATATACCATGAGTTCTGGGCAAGGTCCCATACACCGTGCGGTAGCTATCACACTCCGTGTTCCACCTCTCTATCCCCCTAAATCCTAAATATCGTTGGACTAGTCCCACATGCTACGTATTCCGAGATACATGCCATGTTCATTGGGATTTTATAGAATCTTTTTTATTCCTCCAATGCTTCAGTTAATCTTTCGGTGTTCGATTTGATGATCTATTTTCCACGAAATTGAAGATCCATGGTCATCTCATCCTTATAACACTGATTTGGTAAGATTTAGGCCTTCGATCAGCTCCAAAAACCGGTTCTGATCATCCACACGAAGAATGATTGAAGAAAAATATCTCCAAGAATACATTGATCCATCTATCTCCTTCTCCGTCACACCTCCACTAGGTCATCACGATGCCAGATCTACAATTTCAAATCATTTCAGCATGAAACAGATGTGCAATGATCATTTGTTCACAATCCCACGAAGAATGAAGAATACACAAGAATAAAGGGGGAAGAAATAAAAGTGAAAAAACCCAATGAATAAACCTAGTCCATTGTTTTTTATGACCTTGATCTACTCCCATTAGATTAAGAAACTAAATTGAAATAGAAATCAATTCATAAAATCAAACCCGTAATCACCCATCCCATAAGAATGATCGAATCATGGGTCAACCTATTCATGGGTTGATCTACGTACATTGTTGAATCCAAAAATGAGAAAGAAGGAATTAAAACAACACGCCCTACCTCAAGTTTGGATCAATCATTGAAGAATAATGATTGCACTCCCATTGTTGATGAGATCCCCCAACTCTGTTGGTGCAACAATTCACGATCTATTGATTCATTATCGTTCGTTGTCGAGAGGTTACTCCAAGGGTCTCCTCTCCAATACTATTGAGATTTTTAGGGTTATGTGGCTAACCCTGTAAATTCTTCTTAACATCTTATTTAAAATCTTAGTTTGTTGTGTTAGCGTAACGAAAAAATAAAATAAATATTAAATTTATTTTATTTCCTAACATTCATAGACAGGCCGCGTCAGCTAGTCTTAGGAATATCTTAAGGTAAAGTTTCTTCTATGAATGTAATGGTTCCCTCATATTTCTGATCTAGGCAACCATTTAAAATTTATTCCACTTTTTTAGGAAAACTACCCGCACATACTGTTTAATGTTTAATATATTTCAAACATTCGTTCTAGGAACCCTAGGCCTCAGAATCGCACATCGTCTCAAATCTTGGTCTTGAATTAATTCCATATAACATTTAAAAATAATAAAAAAAATATGGGACACCCTAGAATGATAAAGGGTTAAATGACTAAATGACATGACTCATATCAACAAGGTGCACCATTATTTTCATGAGCCTGCCTAGTTAGAACTCCACAATTAAGCATGCTTGGCCCAGAGTAGTTATCTGGATGGGTGGCCTTCTGGGAAGTTTCGTAGGAGGTGTGTGAGTGAGGAAAAAATACACTGGAAAGACCATGTGTTGGCCTGTGGGGACATTCATTAGTCAGATAACCCATTCAGGCATGTGGGTGGGCTCTAGGGAGGGGACCACATGTCTATAGGGAAACTAGTGGTACCTAGCGAGTCAGGACCAGACAACCATGTTGTGGTGGGGTGTCTGTACAGTCAAAGGGGCCCAATTGTTATATTTGGTATAAGATCCAATACTCAGCCTTAAGTGTGATGACACATGTCTACGGGGGAACTAGTGGTACCTAGCAGGCTAGGACCAGACGACCATGTTGTGGTGGGGGTGTCTATGTAGTCAGTAGGGCCCAATTGTTACATTTGGTATCAGATCCAATACCCATCCTTAAGTGAAATGACACTAATTGGGTTGAGATGTAGGGTCCACAATGAGGATGTTTTTATCTAAAGGGGGGTTAATGAAAACCCTATAATGATAAATGGTCAAATGACTAGATGATATGGCTCATGTCAACAAGGTCCACTATTAATTTTGGGATCCTACCTGGTTATAACTATAAAGTTAAGAATGGTTGTCTTGGAGTAGTGATCTGGATGGGTGACCTTCTGATAAGTTTCCCAGGATGTGTGTGATTGTGGAAAAAAATACACTAGATTGAACATGTGTTGTCCTGTGAGGACATTCATTAGTCAGATGACTCGTTCGGGCATGTGGGTGGGCCCTAGGGATGGAACCACATATCTGCGGGGAAACTGGTGGTACCTAGCAGGCCAAGACCTGAAGACCATGTTAAGGTGGGGTGTTTGTGCTGTCAGTGGGGACTATTTCATATAACCCCAGCATACTCCCTAAGAGTAAGGTGTGTGATGTATGAGCTTTAATGGGGCCATTTGGTGAACATGGTTTGGGTCGTGATCTCAATGGGATTGAACTTCTCCTATAAACGGTTTTTCTCAAGCTTAAGTTATTGGATCTTGGCTTGGGAATGGTCTAGGAAAAATCCCATAAATTCTATCTACCTCAGAATATCTGATAAATGGGATTTATAGGGAACAATTCTACTAGTTGAGTCCATCACTTACTTTTTCCATGTCAAAAGGATTTGTTAAAACCCTATATATATACTAGTAACATGATCATTGTTCAATGAATATATTATCATTGGTAATAATAATTAACAGTCATTTAAATCAATTTGGATATAATAAAATAAGTATAAAAGTCTTCTATAACCATAATAAATTTAATTAAAAGAAAGAGAATTTTATTCATAAATGTTCAGATCATTACAATCTTATTTCTCCATCTTCTTCAATCATATTTCTATTTCCATTATAGCATCTGTTTAAATTTCTAATTTCAAATTCTAATAATATTTTATTATCATTTTATGTTCTATACTTATGATATCATATGAATGTGATATATCAATTCACTCACATTGTACTTCATTCATAAGCTATTGTTATGCCAAAATTCTCCTAATAGGAATGTGTTGGGTATGTGTATGTCCAAAAATTTCATTAATTTATCATTGATTTTGATGCTGATAAACACCAACATTTATGTTACTAATTAAGTTGATTTAAGTGAATTTTAGGTTTATATTACATTATTTTTAATCGGTATCAAGTGTTGTTTCTAAAATATTATGGAAATTTTAGTGGAGTATGAAATCACTACTCACAACCTCACATTTTATAAATGTTAGGTTATGGAACCCAACTTTTGGACTAAACATTAGTTTTGGGAACCCAACATTTGGAATAAAAGAAATGTTTATATGATTAATGTTTGTTTTATCAACCCATTTTTTGGAGTCAACTACATGTTTTATACCACACATAGTGTAGCCCAATGTTTGACTCAGTTGTCTATGAGATTTTAAATTTGGATGATTTCTATGATTTCTTCAATGGTTTCATCAACGTAGATCTCTTTAAAAGTCATTAAAAGAACAATTTAAAGGACCTTATTTAAAATATTAAATCACTCCTATTCCCATGGGAAGTTATATTTTTAGTGGGCATTTAAATATGAATTTCAAACAATATGTGTGTTTTAAATGGTTTCATTTTATCAACCTAATTTTTTGGATCTATTTGACTCGAATAAAATCAAGATTCTTGATAAATACTATGAGATAGATATTCTAAAAAATTTGAGGTACCTAATTCTATGAATAGATATACCTTGGAGACATACAATTTTTTATTTTTAGTTGTTTGATCATCTTACTACTGTTTTATCCATTGCCAATATTTTTTACTACATTTCATTGAAGTTATTTTCAAAGTTACACTTTGCAGTCATCCATGTTTATCATATGCTGTGTGTTCAATATACTCCTCTAAAAAGCTATTCTTAATAATTCTATGTGTTTTCAAAATATTTTATCAAAAATTAATATCAGAGTTTCTTCTAATGAAAAATATATTGAATATATCATATTTACCTCTGAAGAACTCTTCATATGTCAGTTGTTGCTGCAACTGTGTGCCAAAGGTATTTCAAAAATTATCATCTTATCTCTATTTATTCAAGTTCAGGCTACCTATTCTCAGTAATGGTGGAGCGTCATCTTCTCATACTAATATGTGGTTGTGAAGGATCCCTATAAAAGAACCTAACTTGTTCTAAGGTGTAACCTACCCATACTCAGTTGTTGAGGTCTCCATATAAGAGGATCTGTTAAGTGAAAATCATCATGATCACTGAGAGAGTGTTGGTGGAGTGGACTGGGGGATAATTGTGGCCTGGACCACTATAATGTTTTTTGAGTTCTCTTCTTTATCTTTCTGCTACATAATCTATTTAAATAAAATAATTCAACAATACGTTACAAATTACAAAGAGGAATTAAGATTTATTTTGTAAAGTTTTTTTTTAAAAATATCACAGTATGCCACCTCTCATGTTTTCATATTATTCCAATATAAAAATTGGTATTATAGGAGTTCTCATTGAAGAATTCTATTAGGCTCTAACATGCTTGAGTTAAAGGTTTATTTGAAGAATGATGTCTATGGTTTAAATCAAATAAGGTATGTCAATGAAAAAATTCCATATTTCATTAGAGAAAATTATGGTTGTTAGAAAGAAATAATTATCATCTATTTAAATAATCTTGTTTTTAACGTTTATATGTATATTTTAAAACCTTTTGAAATTCCTAAAAAACTAGAGAAGTGGGATGCTGCAAAGGAAGCTGAATATGATGCAAAATTAGAAGCTATGAATGCTATAATTTTTGGACTTGGTCTAGATGAATTCAATTGAGTCTCTCAATGTGCTACTTCATTTGATATGTGGAAGAAAATAACTATTTTCTATAAAGGAAACGATGATGTCAAACAATTAAGGTATAACATGGAAAAAATAAAATTTAATACCTTCAGGACGTATGATGGTTAATGTATCACTCAAATGAAAGAAAGAAATATTGAAATAGTCAATGGTGTTTCTACCTTGGGATATCCAATTGCTGAACCAGATCGAGTGTTGAAATTTATTATAGTTTTACCGTTAAAATAGAATGTAATATTTTCTACAATTAGAAAATATAATCCTATAAAAAATCTATCATTGAAGAAATGTTTTATCAACTTAATAATATATGAAGACAAAATGAAAGATAAATAAGAATACCACATAATGGTAAAAAGGGAGAATGATTCTATGAAAGTTATTATAAAAAAAATAGAAAATAAATCTAAGGATAATGTTTTATCCTCAAATTATTCATAATTTTAATATTTTAGAATGGAACTGGATCAACTAGCTTGAAGATTGAGTTAATTTTATAAGAATAAGAAATGATTCAATTGTTTTCATTGATTTAAAGAAAAATAGTCACATACTTCAAAAATTTAGATGTTATTACTGAAAACTAATGGGGAATATTAGAACTTAATTCACACAACTTAAATAAGAGAAAAGAAAAATGGAAAATAAGTAAAGTACCAAATGAAAGCTGATTATGAACAGAATGGAAACTAATATGTGGAGGCTACATGGAGTGTTTCTAAATAATCCAAAAATTTTCAAGTTTATACTCATATAATGATCCATAAAATATAAAAGAAAACATGTGCTTTATGGATATGAAATAAGTGGTACAATCCTATTATTCTTCTTCTGATTATGAAATTTACTCAAATAAAAAATAGCTGATTATTATTACATGCTTGACAAAAATATATGAACCCTTGGTAAAAAAAATATAAATCTTTGAATAATATTCATAATTTAGTTTAATTGAGAAAGTTTTTTTTGTTAAAACTATATTTATAATTGAAAGAAAAGTTCTAAAAATCCATTTTAAGTTGCATCATGCATGAAAATAAAATTAAAGAGTCACAGGTTAAAGTAAAATCCTTTAAAAGTAATGCTAGTATACTTACTAAGGGAAACAATATTTAAATTATATTCTTGGAAATAATGATAACAAAAAGAAAATATAGAATATTAAGCAATGGTGAAATGATAAAATTGTATAGAAGTTATTTTTTCCTAGTTCTAAGATTCAAAAAATGTATAGAATTATTTTTTTATCATGGAATTAAAGGCAATTATGCTAGCAACTATTTTTTGAAAAATCCCTAGATTAGTGGTATAAAGAAAGGATTTATTTCAAAATAATGATTTAAGTTAGTTCTATTAATTTTGGTAAAATTAGATAGATCTTATTACTTATATCCCTACTCACTAACACAACTGGACCGTATAGCATTTGGGTACTAAAGAAAGCTATTATTTAATGTTTTTTATAGGAAAAAGGATAAAAGAACAAAAGTGCAATATGGTATATGGCCAGTGGTTGCTCAAGTAACATAAGGAGAGATTATTAAAAATTCCATACACTGTCAAAAGAAGATGGAGGCTTGGTTACCTTTGGTGATAATGATAATGGAAAGATCATTGGAGTTGGATTGGTTGGAGATCCCAAATCAATCTTTATCAATAAAGTCTTATATATTAAAAGTTGGTGCATAACATGATAAGTATTTCTCAAATCTATGATGGTAGTTTTTATGTTGATTTTTATAACAATGCATGATCTATTTTTAAAAATAAACTTGTTAATTTTAAAGTGTTTATAACTAAAATCGTTTATATTTGGGATCTTAGTTTTCTGTGTGAACAGAAAGTGAATTTTTTAACTACTGAATTAAATGAATCCTAGATTTTTCATTTGAGTCTTGGATATTGTAATATGATTTACTTATCTATGTTATTTATGAAGAATTTAGTTTCTGATTTTCCCAGTCTTAAATTTTATCAGAATATACTTTGTGATGCCTGCTAAATAGGTAATTAATATAAGTCATCTTTTAAATCTATTAACAAGGTTTCTACATCAAAACATTTTTAAGTCATCCACATGGATTTTTTAGGTCCATCAAGAGTAGATAACGTGGATAGTAGATCTTATATTTTTTATTATTTAATGATTATCAAGATTTACCTAGGTATAATTCTTAAAATTTAAAAATGAAGATTAGGATATTTTTGTTGGTTTTTTTAAAGTCATTAAAAACAAAAAATATTTCAAAATCATTTAATTAAGAATTTATCATGAAGGAGAGTTTAAGAATCATAAATTCAATTATTTTTTCTCAAACATGGGTATTAAAAATAATTTCAATACTCCAAGAACAATTCAACAAAATAGAATTATAGAAAGAAGCGATAAGACTATTCAAGAAATGGAAAGAACTATGTTAAATGAATATAGTCTACCTTCTTATTTCTAGGAAGAAGTTATCAGTACAACTTTCCATATCATGAATAGAGTTTCCATAATACCCCATATTAAAAGGAAACCTTGTGAGTTATAGAATAATGGAAAACCTAAAGTTGGATACTTTAATGTTTTTGGATGCATGGTGTATATCTTGAACGCTAAGGAAAACCTTGGTAAGTTTGATCCAAAGGCTGATAAAGGAATATTTCTAGGATATTCTAATACTTCTAAAGATTTTGGAGTGTATATTATAAAGGCGTGGATAATTGAAGAATATATGAATCTGAAGTTTGATAAAAGTGATCCTTTTGGTCACAACAACAATCCAATAGATGAAGTTACTAATTCTTTGAATAACATGAGACAGGAATATTATAAGGATTTATTATAAAGTAAATTAAATTATGAACAGAGTCAATCCAGTTCAAAAGAACATGAAATTGGTGAAATTGAAAGTGTCTTACCTAGACATCCTAGAACCTTAAAAGAACACAATTTAGATACTGTAATAGGAAATCCATATATATTAGTTAGGGATTGGGGGAATGTAGGAAATCTAACTGAATTTTCTACCTTCGTATCCCAATTTATACCTAAATATATATAAGAATCCTTAGATAATGATATTTGTATGATAACCATGTAGGAATAATTAAACTCATTCAAAAGAAATAAATTTTAGGAATTAGTCAATATGACCTCAAACCATCTAGTAATAATAACCAAATGGGACTTTAGAAATAATCAAGATAATTAAGGTATAATAACTAAAAATAAGGATATGATTGTTTCTAAAGGATACAACCAGGAAGAAGGAATATATTATGATAAAACATTTACTCCAATTGCTACAATAGAATCCATTATAATCATTTTAGACTATGCATCTTATATAAATTTGAAATTATATTAGATGGATGTTAAATATTCATTTCTAAATAGTTATTTAGTAGATGTATTCTATGTTGAAAAACCACCATTTTTTTAAAACCCTCATCTACCAAATTTTATTTTTAAATTTACTAAACCTTTTTATATCCTTAAACAAGCACCAAGGGCTTGATATGAAAGATTAAGTCCTTTTCTTATGAAAAATGATTTTATAGTGGGATTGGAAGATCCTACTATTTTTAAAAAAAATTATATCTATGATATTTTATCAGTAAAAAATATATGTAGATGATGTTATTTTTGGTTCAACAAAAAACTATTTATAATGTTTTTTCAAAACATATGCAAAAGAAATTTGAAATGAGTATGATGGGAGAATTGAATTTAATTATTATTTTTCAAATTTATCAAAAATATAATGGAAATATTTTTAATCAAATAAAATATATTTTTGATTTATTTAAAAATATTGGTCTCGAAAATAGTAAGACTTATGCAACTCCCATTTTTACTAATGTAAAACGTAATTTGGATAAAGTTAGAAAACCAGTTGACAATAATTTATATAGAGGTATGATTATAAGTTTTCTATACCTTACATCTAGTAGACTAGACATTATTTTTTCCATTTTTCATTGTGCAAGATTTTAAACAAACCCAAAAGAATGACATATTACTAATATTAAAAGAGTTTTTAAACATTTAAAAGGAAACATTTTTCTATCTTTTCTCTATAAAAACTTATGATTTTAATCAAATTTCATATTCAGATGTTGATTTTTGTGTGTGTATGTTAGATAGGAAAACCACCTCAGAAACTTTTTACTTTTTAGAAAAGTCCCTAGTTTCATGGTCTAGTAAGAAGAAACATTCAATTTCATTATCAAAAACTATGGTAGAATATATATTTTCTCAAAATTTTCATGCATAAGGGTTGTGGATGAAAGGAACTCTTCTAGAATTTGGATTTAATTTTAATCATATTCCTATATTATATGATAATACTAGGGAAATTAATATTTCTATAAATCCCGTGAGTCCCTATAGGACTAAGCACACTGATACAATGTATCATTTTATAAGAGATCATGTTTATAAAGAAGGTATGAATTTATAATATGTTATTATTGAATTTCAACTGGTTTATATTTTTATTAAACCACTTCCCACTCCTAGTTTTTATTTTATTAATAGAGAGTTAGGTCTATTTGATTTTCAGTAAATATTTTAATTTCTGTTACTTAATATCAGTTTAGAATATTAATTTTTTTCTTTAATTTTTTTTTGTAAAAATTTTATTTCTGATTTAAAAAAACCCCAAATTATTACTCTAAAATTTTGGATCAAAAGTTGAACTATCTATCAAAAACTATAAAATATAATTTGTTTCTTTCCTACCTTCAATAATTTTCCCTTTCATCCCCATGAGATCTCAGTATCTCTTTGAACCCTAATCTCTGAACCTCATACTTTACGAATATATTAAATGGAAAGGACCAAAAGAACCCATAAATTTTGACTGAGTAAATCAAAGGGTAAAAGGACATCAGGTTCAAACATAAAAGTTCTGCAATGAAAATTCATTAACATCGATTGGATATTATAGAAAAATCTAATGTTGAGGAAAGATTTAGGTTTCCAAGGTCTATAATTCATTTTTAGTGGAGAAAATATTGAATACATTTTTTAGATAAAATTAAAGGATTTTTTTGCACATGCCCCATTCTGTTTTGTTGATTTGAAAGATATGGTATCCTCAAAGGTAATTAATAATTAAATTTCAATTTCTATAGTATAAATTGATCATTTTTTTATCCTATTGAAGGAGACTATTGATTTAGTCTAAAATCAATAGAATATGAAGTTCATATGTTTGGAGATATAATGTCATTTATGTTTGGAACTTCCCAAGTTAGAAATATGTAGGTGAAGGATATTGAAGATGACTAGAAAATACTAGTAAATTTTTTTAAAACTATATTGAATCTAAGGATTGAAGGGCTAGAGAAAATTATTTTCCAAGATATGTATCATATGTTTTAAATTATAACCAAAATCATGAGAAACTTCTACAGATGTATACTACGATATATACATCAATTCTATCATAAGGATACTTCAATGTCCTTATATCCACATGGAAGGATTATTGATCTATTTTTTATAAGAAAGGTATGATAAGTGATATCCAAAAAGGTGTAGGATATCACTATAAAAACATTTTATCTGCTGAAATTCTAAGGAAGTTTGGATTTTTATAGAGCACAACAAAAGGCAAGATAATTCCAATGAGAGTTAAAGAGGAAGAATTTTATGGGGGTCATGATTAGGGGGAGAATAAAAGCCAAATATCTACTGGGTTTTTGGGGTTTTATAACAATGATGTTTAAGAATCCAGAGTACAAGGAGATGTAAACGAATCTGGAGGTTATTACAGCTGACATTTCTGTCACTTTAAGAAGAAGGATGAGAGTGGATGTGAGTAACCCAAAAACTATAGGGGGAGTTCCTCAATTCACATGGTCTTTTAAAGAACCCTATAATTAGGATATTGGTGAAAATATTGTTCTTAAGGAAAAAGTATAGAATAAACTATTGAATAGGTTGTCCCTCATTTTATTGAATAATTCTATCAACCAATTACAATGTTTCAGGAAAGAGTTTCATGACCTATATAGTAGACCAAAACTATTGAGGTTGGAGAGGTACACCAACTTGTTTTTAATGAAATAATAGAAGAATCAGGTGTTCAAGTTTCTATTAAAATAATATATGAAGTTTAAGAAAAATAGGTGTCTCATATAGAAGATGTGGTAGCTCATGAATAGAAGTAGGTTATTAAGGAATCTCAAGATGATGAACAAATGCACACTCATTTAGCTTAATAAACTGAGATAATTAGCGATAATATAGTTTTTATTATAGATGATTATTTGTAAAGTGATATTAGTATGGATGGAGAGTAGACTGAAGTCCTTGGAGATGTTTCATCTCCATTTGATGAAAGAATAAAAGTGCAGCATCTTCACTTAATTGAGAGAGGTGAACCCTCTAGAATACTGGAAAAGGAATATTAAAATTTTCTTAATGATCCTACAGAGGATATTATTTGTAAATTAAATCAGATGAAGGAATCTAATGATAAATTTCAAGGAGAATTGGAAAGTTCAATATTTTTTTCTAATTGAAGGAGCTCATCTATTACTAGAATAAAGTTAAAATCAATCTAGGATAAGATAAAAATTGTAAAAGAAAACTCAATCACAAAAAGAGTTATTTTGATGATTTTAAGAGGGAAATTGTTGATCATATTAGATATATCAAAGTTGAATTAGTTTCTATGTTTTCCTTTGGAGAGTTTAAAATGGTTTTGTGATGTTAATTTGAATATTTCAGAGCCAGTACAAGATAAGAAATGACTTCTGATTCCATATAAACCAATTATAAAGATTTGATAAGGATATTTGAATATATTACAACCATTTTATCTATCATCAGTGATAGAATCCATAATTTACTGTGTGATAGTATCCCACCACACACTTTATTGGATAATAAGAACAAGATTGTTGTCAGATTAACATCTGCAGAGCCGAGTGTTAAATTTTTTGTAAATTGGATTAGTGGAATGATGGAAAAGTATTTCTAGTAAGCTTAATATATTAATTATCTTATTAAGGTAAAATTTGTTGAAATATAGAAGTTGATTAAAGAGTCTAAGATATTGATGAAGCAGTGGACAAGGTCATTGAATCAAAATTTTGACCAGTTTATGGCAGAGATAAAGGTTGTTCATCAGACTATCCACGATTCACTATGCTTAGAATATTCTTCAAATGAGCCAGAGCCTAACCCTATTTGAAATCTTACTCATTATCCTAAACAAATTTTCTAAGCTAAAAGATCTTTTTAATAAAAAATATTTAACACAACGAAATTCTTTTGATGAATTTTTTATCAATTAATTAACTTTTTTTATTTATTATTATTTTCTATAGTTTCATGCCTAATCCTATTCATTTTTTAGAAATCATTTTTATTTAGCTTAATATAACATTTACTAACATTCTTGTGTAGTAATAATTGTGTTCTATTCCATTATTTACCTTTCTTTTTTATATCAAAAAAGGGGGAAAAATTTGGATAAACACAATATTTCTCTATTAATCTATACTATATTGTATTAAAATCATTGTACATAAATAAATTTACAATTTAAGGGGAAAAATAATAAATTTGGATAAACAAAATTTTCTTTTTCAAATCCCTTTTATAAAAGAAACATAGATAGATACAATATCTATTTTATTTATTCTATATTTATTTTATTCATATTTAAAACCTTTTTTTGTGTGTTTATATTTCAATTAATATATATATGGATTTTGTGACCATTAAAAAGGGGGAGATTATTAGGAATATGTTGATCCAAGAATTTCATTAATTCCACATTGATTTTTATGCTCACAAACACCCACATTTATTCTACTAATGAAGTTGCATTGAGTTAATTTTAGATTCATATTACTTTAGTTTTAATTAATCTAATGTTTTGTTTCTAAAATATTTTGGAAATTTTAGTGGAGTTTGAAACCACTATTCACAACCCCATGTTTGATAAACATTAGATTAAGGACCCCATATTTTGGACTAAACCTTAGGTTTGAGAACCCAAATTCTGGACTAAATGTTAGGTTTGGGAACCAAATGTTTGGAATCAACCTAAAATTTACATGATTAACATTTAGTTTATCAACCCAACATTTGGAGTCAACTGAATATTTTATACCATAAAAAGTGAAACCCAATATTTGACTCCGTCATCTATGAGATTTGAATTTTCGATTATTTCTCTAATTTTTGTTATGACTTCATCAGAGTAAATCTATTTAAAAGTTATTCAAATATAAATTCAAAGTTATTTATTAATCAAATTAAATCATTCTTATTTCTAAGGGAATTTATGATTTTAGTGGGAATTTAAATTCAAATTTCAAACATGCTATGTGTTTTAAATGGTTTTGTTTTATTATGTTGATTTTTCAGATCTGTTTTACCTGAATAAAATCAAACTAATTGTTAAATATCGTGAGATGTATATTCTAAAAAAGATGAGGTCCCTAGTTATCTAAATATATAAACTTTGGAGACATACATGTTTTGATATATTACTATTTTATCATATTACTATTACTATATCCATTTTCAATCTATTTTCTATAGTTTTCTGAAGTTATTTTCAGAGCTACAATTTGGAGACATATATATTTATCATCTGCTGAGTATTTTATCCAATGCCCTAATTTTTTTTTCTTAATACTGCTATGTTTTTTCAAAATATTTTATCAACAAGTAAGATTATATATTCTAATGAATCAAATTATATTGAATATATTATATTTTCCTCTGAATAACTCTACATTTTTGAGTTATTGTAGCCATTGTGTTCCAAAGATATTTTAAAAATTATCATCTTATCTCTTTTTCTTGAAGTGTCAGATGCTTGTTATTAGTCACAATGGAGTGTCATATTCTCATACTAAGTTTTTTTTGTTGAGGTAACCTATAAAATAACATGACTTATTATAAGGTTTCAACTACATATACTCAGTTTTTAAGATCTCCAGATTAGAAGAAATGTTTAGTTAAAATCATCAAGCTTGCTGAGAGAGTGTTAGTGGAGTGGACTATAAGACATTTGTTCCCCAAACAACTATGAAAATTTCTGTGTTATCTTCTTTATAATTCCACTACAGAATCTATTTAATGAAAATAATGCTATAATATGTTACAAATTACAAACATGTCTTAAGTTTTATTTTTTTTATGTTTTTTTAAAAGCACCCAATTCACGCCCTCTTGCATCTTTGTATTATTTTGAATTAATCTAATGAAACTATATATTGTACCATGATAAAAAATCCAAATGTATTCCATGTGTTGATGATATTATGGGTGTATTATTTATAATTTGGATACTTTTTCAAAGTAAGTATGGTGGTGAAGTATCCGGTGGATCTTCTATTAGGTCCCAAGTAAATATTACTCAATTTTAGCACAAGTTACCTGTTTTCATCAAAGAATACCAATATAGAGGTTTCTCCTTAAGGAAATTTTATATCCCTAATGTGTATAAAATATTAATGATTATATACTCTTAGTTTTTAAGTAGGATTTATCTATAATGCTTTTTTCTCCTACCATTAAAAATACATGTATAAAATTTTATAAACACATTGATCATTAAAATACTTACGACTAATCAATAACAATAGCTAGTTTCTAAAAAAGTTATAAACATTTTGGAATGAAGATAAAAATACAAAACATAAAAACATGTTCTAGTATATAAGGACATGGTCACCCACTAAGGAATTACACATTCTCCATAAGAATCGTGTGGCTAGGTACATCATTTATGTATTTTAAGCATGAATACTTTATGTCCATAAGACTCTGGGTGGCCTCATCATCATTTGAGGTAGTGAGGTAGTAAACTCATGCAATCACTAGCCTATATCATGGTCTTACTTGGTGAAATTAACACATTGTTCCTTTATTTTTGTTCACCAATTTTACATGGTAGTGTGTTTTCATATCTTGAAAAATATGTTTTTGTAATTTTTAATATAAAAAACTTGACATTTATTTCAAGGAATACATAGAAGGTTATTTATTGAGGTATGAAGTTCAAGAAATCGCATTTTTTTGTAACTATCTCTTTAACAAGAAAGTATTTTGTTGATGAATTTTTAAATTTATGTCTTAATAGAGGGTTTTCATCTCATGTAAGTTCTTTGAGGCTATGTCTTGGTTATATAATATATTCATGGGATGGTCTGTGTGAAACCATCAAGATAAATACCTTTGAATTCCTCACATGATTTCTTTAAGGAGGGATATCCATATGAAAATTTTCCAATCAATAACTTTTAACCCCATTATCATTTGTGGACATCACTCATCTGCATAGGGGCTTAAATTTTATGTGGTCTATGGGTTTCACATAGTATATTTGAACATATTATTGATGGATCATATTGGAATATTATTAGTCTTAAAGTATCCCATTTTGTGAGAGATCACTTTGATGGGTTTTTAAACCCACTTAATGATCAAAAGGAACTTATTGACCACCTTTAACCAAGGTCAAAACCCCAAAAATACTATTACATTAATGCATCCTCCAAATCCACATAACTTACATGATATAGTTTCCATATACATCCTTCTAATTCACTTTGACCATATATTACATTGATAATGGGAATGGTGCATCATGTTAGATATCACCACTAGTTTTAATCCCTGATCAATAAGATCTATAGGATACAATCAATCTTATATTCCTTTGATAAATAGGATTATATTTTTTAGAGGGATGATGAAATATTCTTGGGATAATCCTTCTAGAATCACCTAACTTATTTATTCTAAATTGGAACCATGTCCATAAGGCACTGGGATAATCTTTTTTAATTCAATAAACTATGAATAATCAAAAATCCTTTTAATATTATTTAAGTAATAAATCTCCATTAATAGTTCACATCATTCATGTGTCTAGTTATAATTTCCTCTATATTTATCAATGGATAGGAGGCAACCCGAATGGTTCGCTCATACATAAGTCCCACATAAACCATTGATTGATCCCTTCCACCTAGTAGTCCCTTATACATGATTTTAAACTACTCAGAAGTGATCCTAGTGATGTGAATGTAAATTTTAATATGTATTGGTCATAGTTTAATAACCTTAAATGGTTCATCATTTTTCTTGGATTCACAAATTTAAAAATAAATTATTTAGTCCTAGATGCAGGACATTAAAATGCACTTCATTAGTCTTGGTTACATGAACTTAAAAGGAACATCATATATCTTGGAAAACTAACCTTAAAAGAAACTTCTTAGTAATTGGATTCATGATATTTAAATATGTTTCATTGTTCAAGGTTTCATGTTCTTAAACTTCACCACAATGATCCTTACAACATGATTATAAAAGGTATAACATGCCTCTTTAAGTGAACCCTAACTACATGGGTTTTTATTCACTTCATGGGGATACATATTAAGAAAAGGGAAAATCAAAAATCAATAACACCCACCACCTACCTTAATGGTGATAAATTACAGAGTTCCTAGTTTCTTGTGTAACATCCAAGCTTCAATTATAGTAATCTTATCTTTCTAAAGAAACAATAACACAATGCATAGAGCTTTATTCAAGAATGTGATTAAAACCAGAATTATAAGTTTTTAAAAATTTAATTCTATGAAATAAATTTCATTTTTTAATTAATATTGTCAACATTATCTTAGGTTTCATTTTTTATATTTTTTAGAAATAGTTTATTTTTGGGTGAATAGTGAAAAATACCGATTTTAGAAAAACTATCACTTTTATGACATTATAATGATATAAGAATAGATTAAAAATCATGAAACCTTTTTTATAGAATATATATATATATATTAATATAAATCATATGAAAATATAATGTTGAACTTATAAAGACATGCTTAACATTTTAGAAATCTAAGTAATGTTTTTATCTAAATAAACACTATTTTTGCGTTCTTTTCTCTTAATCAAGTATTTACATGGTTTTTTAGGTTTTGGTTTTGTATGAAAAAAATAAGACTTCTTTTATTTAAAATAATATAATTAATTACATTTTAATGAACAATATACATTATGAAGAGACCTATGGAGTTTGACATAGATGGTTTAGGTGATTCATGAGTGGATGAAAGAAGTGAAAGATCCTTAGAAATCCTTTGCAGATCTTAGGATGAGACCTATGGAGTTTGATGTTAGAGATCATGTATTCCTAAAGGTGACTCCCCATCATGGTAAGAAAAGGGTTGGTCGTGGGAGTACGCTTTCTCCTCAAGTTGTTGGGCCTTTTGAGGTGTAGGCTCCTGTTGGAGCTATGGTATATCAGATAGTGCTTCCCTCATAAATGAGCCAGATACACGATGTTTTTCACATGTTGAAGATCCATTGTAATATTTATGGTAACTCGCACGTCATCGATTGGGGTGAGATCAATGTTGAAAATGACGTGACCTTTGAGGAGCGGCCTGTAGAGATCTAGGATTTCCAGAATAAGGTGTTGCACAGGCTTGCTATCCCCTTGGTTTGTGTCTTGTGGAAGCACAGTGGCATGGAGGAGAGTACATGGGAACATGATTTATAAATACATGCTCAATACCCTGAGTTTTTTTGGGTTTACCTCTTATATTTAAATGTTGTTCTTTATGTGGTTATAGAATTTTTTTGGTTGGTGAGATGGATGTATCTTGTTTCTTGTTGTGGATTTATTTATTTTTGAGATTCATATACCCTGGGAGAGTGCTTCGGAGTTGGTTATGGTTATTACATGGTTTTGCGTTGTTCCCCTAGTGTGGTGGTTGAGATCATGTGGTTGTGAGATCTTTAAGATGTATCTCACGGGGTGGTTGTTCGGAAAACCCCTTTTATGTTTCCTATATGTGTTGGTTTTGAATTCATGAGGGAGAGAATGTTTTTAGAGGTATCAAATGTATGGACCTGGATCCACGTGGATGGAACCTTTGCATGTTTTTAAAGACCGAGGTGTTCGAAGGAGGCTCAAAAGACACCTGGAGGAGTTTGGCTGCAGGATGTTGGAAGTAGGGAAGTATTTCACATTTTGAAAAGTTACACAACAATAAAGAGGGTTTCATGACATGTAATATATCAGGGTTTGAAATCAAATAAATTGAATAAGAAACACATTTTTCAGAAGAAACCAAACCCCAAGAATTGCATGACATGAAAGGGGATTACACGTCGTGTAATTACCCAATGTTCTATGTTTTATAACAATTCCAACCACTATGGTTGTCAAAACCTATGGATGATCTTGTTTTCCAGTAATCAGAATCCCTCCCCTTTATTGTTTTAGATTCCCTTCAAGGGGGATCAATCCTTGGGCTTCCATCTTCGATCTGTGGTGATCTGTGGTGATCTAAAGTATGCTCTTCCTTCATTTTCTAGGAGATTCTCCCAGTTTGATCTTTTTTTTTTCTTTTTTTTTCTCACCATGCTATGGTGTTTTCTTAACCATGGTTGTAATGGGGTTTCTCTTTGTTGTTGTTGGTGCGGTTGTGTCATAGTGTCCTCAGATAGATGAAGTTCTTACAAGAGGAGTGATAAGAGATCTGTTGTGTGGTTTGTTATCATGAAAAGAATATAGAAGGACTTTTTGAGGTATGGGATTTGATTCTTCTCTTTTATTTATTTGAAACCATATAGATATCATTATTTCACCCCTTTTATCAAAATTAAACTGACCTAATAATTATTTGAACCCGATTAGAGAATTGATATTGATCTCTTGATGATGTTTTTGTTTTTATCGTGATAACGGATTGCCTATTGATTTTCTAGATAGTGTGGTATCTATGTTTTACTTTTTATTCTATTTTTATCATGTGAAATTGGTAAAGAACATAAATCTATAATTAATTGATAATTAATTAACTACAATATTAAAGTATCATGTTTAATTAATCTGGATGTTGTTGTAATTTTATGTTAATCAAATTGATGCAAGTATGCATTTTTAATTGAATTGGTTAAGGAACCTGGATCATGTTAATGCTTGTTAATAAATTAATTAAAGGAATAATAAATTAATTTTTTAATTAATTTGTGTCATCTTGTGATATCTTTCTAATTAGGTTGCGCATAGTTGGAACTTGTGATAACAAATCAGTCAATTCAAGATAGAATAAGAACCGATTATGTGATAAAAGATAATGCTTTTGTAGGGCATGAGTTTTCCTCTTTCTTGTAAAGGCCAAGTGCCTTGTGTTTTGGAGTTGTGAGATATCATTGTGTGTGAAGGTTAGATGCCTTGTTATAGGGGCAGGAGCCTAGTTTCTTTGTTTGTTTCCTGATACTTGTGATGTGAGCATGGGATGGATGAGCCTAGAGGGATGTTGTGGTATGTGGAGTGAGGATGACCAGATTTGTTGTAAGCCTATGATGGCCAATCTGAGAGGTTTATTATGGTAAGAGGGGTGGGGAGTCCCAGTTTTTGAGGCAAAAGTTGATGCCTGGAGTGGAAAGATTCATAGGGATATGCATGGGGGTGTTGGGGAGGTAACTCGAGATGACAGAATGGGTTGAAGCTTAACTTACCCATTGATGCAGAAGATGGATGTTTGTTTGAATTAATTACTTTTCCAATGACCATGTTGCTATTTGTCTACTTTCCTTCCCCCACTACACGAGGTAGATGGTTTTGGTTACTCTCCTTCCAAGAGAGGCAAACACACATGGGGTATTCCATGTGCTTTCCATGTTTATCTTATCATGGTTGGATGAGTCTAAGCTCCATCTATAGGTGACGAAGACTCGATGGGTAGTTCACCTAATCACAGTGTTGTACCCCTTGTGTTTGGTATATTAGAGTGTTTTACTAGAATATCTAGTAATATGGAAAGTAATGCTATTAATAAATGAATAAATGTTTAACCCATGGGGTTGGAGTTTGGTGGGATTCAATACTGAGGTTATAATTATGAGAAGCTGTGGACTCAGTTTGCGTATGCCTGGAGGGAATGTATCATTTCTATAATACTAATATAATATAATATGAAAATTTTTAATGGTTAATTAATCATTAAAGAATAAATTAACGTAAATTGAAACTAATAAAAAGGGAGAAAGAAATTTAATGTATCTCTTTAAATGATCGTGTGCTTATATGATATCTGGTCTTAGCAGTGGTAGTTGGGAGTCCAAGAGACATAAGCTACAGTTGATTCTAAAAATATGATATGAACATAGTGTGGTTGTGAGATATATTATATCATGTAATTTTTCTGTTTCTATATGCTACTACTACCTTTTAGTTAGGGAAACTAATGCCCTGGGGATTCTGAGCCCTCGGGGTTGTTTTCCCCAACATCCTGGTAAGAGGATGGATGGATAACTACTCCCATTGGCCCCAATCTCTTCTCTTTATAGTTACTTGTGATGGTATTCCAAATAGTTATTTTTCCTCATATATGTGTGTAGAGGGGTGTAATGGATCGTTGTTATTTCACACACTTGTATTATGGATATATTTTCCTAAGGATTATAATAAGTATTACATGTATAGATTGTGATGGATTGAGGATCCTTACATAGTGTATGGGATGTGATGGCTTGATGTATAATAACTAATGTATAGTAGACATTATGTGGGATATGGTGGATCTCATAAACTACCTGGGAATTTTTGGTTATATGGATGTGGTGGTGTGTTGTATGAGGTGCAAGTTGTGGTGCTTCACTCAAGTGTCTGTAGGTTAGCTTTTTTTGAGAGAGATGCTCTGGATGTGTGATGTTGGGGAAAAGTTGAAAACCAGTTGGGAATTGGTAGAAAGGTACCCTTGATATTCTTTATTATATTATATTCTCATGCGTGTGATACTTGGTGAGAGTATCCGTGGTGAGGATGGGAACTTAGTATACCTGTTTAGGTGATGAGTTAGTTTCCCTTTTGGTTCATCATTATTTAACATGTTTTCTTTACCTTTTACATGAGAGGCTCTAGGGAGGATCCTATTGAGTATACTATTATACTCACCCTACCTATATATAAACTATTTTCTAGGTCATTTGGACTAGGTTGGAAATCATTTTGGTTACTACTACCTTTGGGTTTAACAAGAGCTGTTTGGGCTTCATGGTCACTACCATCTTAACTTTTTTTTGGTACTTGTAGTTTTCCTTTCAGTTGTAGAAGTTTTTGCATGACATTACATATGTGCTCCCTGGATTTTCTTTTATATTGGAGTCTCAGTAGGAGTTTGTTGGTGTCTATTTAATCTCTCTCTTTCTCATGTGTTCTCTTAGTGGATAATTCCTCTCATCTGTGTGATTATCATGACATCAATACTAGTCGCCAACCCATGACCTACTGGAGGTGGAACTCGGAGGTCACACTATCTCTTCTCCCATTTTTGGCCTAGGAGGGGTACACTTTGTGGGGAGGGGGTCATGAAAGAATGGTATCAAAGGCCTAGTAGAGGGATATGATGAAGTTTTTAATTAGGAATAGGTGTGGCTGCATGATTTGGTAGGGAAATGGTGTCCACTAAGTTTAGAAGGCATTGCAATTGTGGGAGACCGACTTAGACATGGGTATTTAGCCCCCCTATGAACCGATGAATGATCCTTTAATCTTACATCAACTACTAAATGAGGTGATAATGGTTACAAGTTAGAAACATAGTAAATGATCATGAATCAATCTTCTTGCTCCCATGTTTGAATGGGTAGACCTTGGGTTAGGTTAACCTGAAACAAATAAAAGAAAAAAAATTAATTAATGTTAAAGTATTCAATATTCTAGGTTGGGGATATCAAACTATTTATTCTTTTACAGGCATGGCTCCAAGTCAGTGTCCTCATTAGGTTCGCATAGAAGATGTTTAGCAGGTTTCACTGGTAGATCACTGAAAAGTAGAGGTTGATGAAAATGACACTTAGAGGAGGACACTCTGAGAATTTCAGTACACGAGTCTTTAGAGGTATGAGGGATTCATTTTAGATGAAGTCACATAAGACTGGATGATGGAGGTTTAGATTTCCTTTAAGTCAATCCATACTCAGAAGAAGCACTGTGTATCGTTGGATTTGATGATGCTGCAAGGGGTCGTGAGGCAACAATGGTTCTTATTACTTGGGGATCACGAGGATTAGATAGTCTTGTGGGAGGAGTTATAAGACCAATTCAAAGTCAAGATTCTTTCTTTGACCATGAAGGTGTCTATTCCTTAGGATCTTCTCACCCTTTGGTAGGGGGGCTACAGTGTGAGATTTTGGGATCCATTTCAAAAACCTTTTGTGATATTATTCGGACCTATTTCCCAATTATGAGGCCAGGGTAAGGCTTTTTGAGGAGGCTTTTCATCTAGGGATCTAGCTCCAGGTCACCCCATTTATGTTGAAGATTTATCTTGAGGTGTTAGAGAGAGAAGAGGTTATCTAGAGGATGTTAGAAAGAATCATATTGTTATGAGAGGGAAGTAGTCAGGATTCCTCACAAAGCATAGCTGTGGTCTGGGGTTCCCAGTTTTCAGGAGAGAAGAGCTTTAGATCAGCCGAGGGTAGGTCCCATCCCTCAATGTCTCGTTTCTCTAGAGGTAGTGACTCTCAGAACTATGCTAAGTTATCAAACACATGTTTTTCTTATGGAGTCCAAGGTCATCAGTAGTGTTTTTCCACTTTAGATTCCTCTACTAAGGCAGTTCTAGCCAAGACAAAAACAGTAGGTTCCTCTAGTTTGGGATTAGTAGAGAGTAGTTGGGGTAGTAAGAGGATAGACTTTGGATGCTCCCTATCCTAAAAAATTAGAGTGTGATCATGGAGGTGGTAGTTAGCATGGTAAGATAGATCATGAAAGAGGTCGTAGTCAGCTTCATGGTTTAACATTACCATCGCCAGGTGAGTCAGACTTCATTCAAGACACCCTTTGCTTGTTTTCTACATAGGTACTCGCATTGTTTGATCCAGTACTGATGCACTCCTTCATATCAATTTCCCTTTTCCATGCTTTAAGACATGAGGTAGAGAGACTTATAGTTCCCTTAGCATTGACTATGCCATTTGGAGGTCAAGATAACTTGTTTGATGTATGTAGAAATTTTGAGTTAGTGTTGGGGAAACACATCTCTTGGGGAGATTTCCTATATTTATGAATACAACTATATGAAATCATCCTCATAATGTATTGATTTTATTTGGTGCAAGATATCATGGATTTTTTCAGGAGGAAGGCTGTGTTCATCAATGCTGATGGAGAGCCAACAATGTTTGTTGGTGTGCGAGACCCTCAGATGGGTCTGAGGCGCATTCCGTCCTTATCATCCTTAATGGATGAGAAGATGCTGAGTTTGTAAAAGGTTTAATAGTTTTCATTTTCTGGGGTCATAGAAGAGTACCCTGATGTCTTTACAGAAATGGTTTTATCATTACCCGCTTGATAAGAGATAGAGTTTGGGATTGATCTATAACCATGCGTGTCTCTTATCTTGATGTATATGTATAGGAAGGTGCCTTCTGAGTTGTGATGGATGCATATAAATCTTGATGGTATATTTTGGGGTGGTTTTTTTCAACTGAGTATGTCACTATGGGATGTAGGGATCTTGATTGTAAAGAATTCTGGCATCTTTTTGTGGTTCTATATCGATTATCGTTGATTGAACCAAGTGATAGTGAGGAACTGCTATCCTCTTCTATGAATTGATGATTTATTTGATGAACTGAAGGGTGTAGTTGGTTCTCAAATATCTATTTTTAGTTAGGATATCATCAGATGCATATAAAGTATGAGGATATCCTGAATACTGCTTTCCATTATCGTCATGGGCATTGCGAGTTTGTTGTGATGTTGTTCGGTGTAATGAATGCTCCAGTTTTGTTTATGGGGTTAATGAGCACTACGTTCCGTGAGTTCCTAGATATTTTTTTTGTGGTTTCCAACAAAGACATTCTTATGTAATTTGTGTCTAAGGAGGATAATGCTGAGCATTTTCATGCCATTTTGGGAGTTCTTCATTGTCAGCAGCTATTTTGGAAGTTGCTGAAGTGTTAGTTTTGGTCTTGAGAAGTCTGTTTTTAGGGCATGTTGTACCCCAGCAGGGAGAAAATACAGATTTGATGATGATATAAGTAGTTGTGTCTTGGGAATCCCCCAAGACAGTTCCATATGTGTGAAGTTCCTATAGTCTTATATTCTATTACAAGAGGTTTGTAGCACTTTTCTCTCAGGTTGTGACTCCTTTGACAACGTTGATCAAGAAAGATCAATAATTCCTATGGATTAATTAGTTTCAAACAAATTTTGAGTATCTAAATTAGAATTAATAAGTGCTCCAATTATTTGTTTTCCAGTAGAAGGAGTTCAGTTATATAATTTCTATGAATCTTGGCATCTTGGGTTGGGACGATTTCTGATGCAGCATAGATCAATCATTTCTTATGGGTCTTCACAGTTACATCCCAATGAGAGTAACTATGCCACTGATGATCATGAGTTAGTAGTGGTAGTGTTTACCCTGAAGTCATGAGGATATTACCTCATTGGAAAGCATTTTTTGGTCTTCACCTATCACAATATCCTGAGGTATATTTGTTCCCAATGTGATTGAAACTTACATCTGTGTCGGTGGATGGAGTTATTACAGGATTACAACTTCAAGATTTTGTATACACCTAGAAAGGGGAATGTCGTAGTCGATGCAATGAGAAGGAATTCATGTAGTGATTTAGTGTATGAATTAGGTGATTCCTGGAGAGTGATGGAAGAACATTCATTATTGCACCTAGATATGGGAGAAGCCAAGGTCAAAGGTTGTTTTTTTAGATGATGATGCAGTAATATTTGGTGCAATAGGTGGAGGAGTCTCAGTTGGGGGATCATGAGGTTGAGGATTGGAGAGACTCACTTGTTTGTGGTGAGGCCCTTGATGGTTGGTCTGAAGATGAAAAATACTGGGTGTTATTCTAGTGAATTATTTTCATTACTTTGGTGATGCATGAGATGGTTCTCAGAGAGTTCCATAGTTTTACTTTGGCGATACATCCTAGAATGAAAAAGATATAACAAGATTCGAGTGGTTAGTTTTGGAAGTTTGGGTTGAAGTGTGTTGTTGTGGGGTTTGTGTCTTGATGTTTGGTCTACCAAAAGACAAAGTCTGAGCACCGTGTTCCCTGTGGGTTTCTCCAGCTGTTAGATGTTCCTCAGCAGAAGTGGGAGGACATCTCGATGGACATTGTTTCTGGTTTACCTTGAGAACAGGGATACTATGATGTTATATGGGTGGTAGTGGATTGTTTGATGAAATCCTACCACTTTAGAGTGATCAAGGAGTTGAGATGAGTAGAGGTTTTTTCAAGGAAGTATTTGGAGATGGTGGTGAGACTCCATAGAGTCCCATGAACGATCATTTCCAATCAGGATCCTCATTTTAACTCCAGGGTGTGGACAGGTCTCTGACATGATTTTGGTTCTCAATTATTCCCTAACAATTCTTTTTATCCACAGAAGTATGGATAGACAAAACAGACCATCCAGACTCTTGAATATATGTTGTGCTCTTATGTCCTTGATTTTGGAGATTCGTGGATGAGACACCTACCCTTGGTAGAGTTTTCTTATAAAAATAGTTTTCACTCCACCATGAGTATGGTTCTATATGAATCCTTTTATGTACAAACTTTTCATTCTCCATTATGATGGACTGGGGTCAGAGAGTAAGAAATTCTAGGGATGGAACTGGTACAAAATATGATAGAGATGGTTTGGGTGATTTTGGAGAGGATGAAATCCACGCAAGATCATTAGAAATCCTATGCAGATCGTAGGAGGAGACCTATGGAGTTTATCACTGTGAATCATTTGTTCTTGAAGGTGACTCCCTATTGTGGTCAGTGAAGGTTTGGTCATGGGAGTAATATTTCTCCCCAGTTTGTTAGGCCTTTCGAGGTGTTGGCTCATGTTGGAGCCATGGAATATCAGATAGTGCTTCCCCCAAAGATGATCCAGATACATGATGTTTTTTACATCTCATATATTCATCATTATCTTTATATAAACTCACACATCATTGATTGGGGTGATATTGATGATGATGATGATGCAACCTTTAAGGAGTGGCCTATAGAGATCCAAGACTACCCAAAGAAGGTGTTATATAGGCATGTTATTCCCTTGGTTTGTGTATTGTGGTGGCACTATGGAATGGAGGAGAGTACTTGGGAACATTATTCACAGATACACGCTTAGTATCATGAGCTGTTTGGTGTTTAGATATTCTCTTGTAATGTAGTTTGTTTTGTGGTTAGTACCTTTTATGGTTTGTGAGATGGATTTATCTTGTTACTTGTTGCTTCTTTATCTCTTTTAAGAGGTATCTATACCAAGATAGTGTTTAAGAGGTGTTTTTGGTTATTTTATGGGTTTTCATTGTTTCCCTAGTGTGGTGGTTGAGATCCTATGGTGGAAGTAGCTTTGAGAGGTATCTTATGAGGTGGCAGTTCGGATGACCCTTTTTTTGTTTCCTCTCTATTTTGGTTTTCGATTATAGAGAATGATAATTTTATGATAAGTATATAATGTAAGTTCCCATATCCACATGAATTGAATCTTTATGTGTTTCCAAAGTCTAAGGTTCTCATAGGAGGCTTAGAAGAATTCTGGAGGAGTTCGGCTACTAGATGCTGGAATGATGGAAGGATTTCACATTGTGAAAAGTTACACGATATGAAAGAGGGTTTCAAGAAGTGTAATATATTTGGGTTTGAAAATTAAAACAAATTGAAGAGGCAATATAATTTCTAGTAGAGACTAAACCCTGAGAATTAGAAAACATGAAAGGGGGATTGCATATTGTGTAATTCCCCAATGTTGTATGTTTTAAAACATTTACAGCCACTCGGGTTGTCAAACCCTATGGATAATCCTGTTTTCTAGTGACCAGATACCCTCTCCTTCATTATTTTGTATTCTTTTCGAGGGGGATTGATCCTTGTGCTTTTGTATTTGATCTGTGGTGATTCTTGGTGATCCAAGATGTGTTCTTCCTTTGTTTTCTAGCAGATTCTACCGGTTTGATCTAGTTTCCTCTCGTATTTTCTCGTCGTGCTATGGTGTTTTCTTATCCATGGTTGTAATTGGGTTTATCTTGGTTATTTTTGGGGTAGTTGTTCCACAATGTCCTCATATTGATGCAATTGTTTCAGGAGGATTGATCTGAGATTCGTTGCATGGTCCATTCGCATATGAAGAGCATCGAAGACCTTTTTGAGGCAGGGAAATCTATGCTACTCTTTTATTTATGTAAAATCATATAGCTATCATGATTTATCCCATTGGATCATAATGAAATTGACCTAATAATTATTTAAACTAGATTAAATAATTTATATCGGTCAATTTAAAATGTTATTGTTTATACTGTGATAACAGATTGCCTCTTGATTTTCTAGATAGTGTGGTATCTATGTTGTGCTTATTATTCTTGGTTTATCATGTGAAATTGGTATAGAATATAAATATATAATTAATTAAAAATTAATTGGATAAAAGATTAAAGTATGTTTAATGAATCCAGATGTTGTTGTAATTTGATGTTAATCAAATTGATGCAAGTATGCATGTTCAATTGAATTGGTTATGGAACATAAAGAATGTTAATGCTTGTTGATAAAATAATTAAAGGCGCGATAAATTAATTGTTTAATTAATTTGAAAAATATTATGATAGATTTATTATTAGGTTTTCCATAGTTCGAACCTATGATAATGAATTGGTTAATTCAAGATGGAATAAGAACTGGTTGTGTGATAAAATATAATGCCTTTGTAGGGCCTGAGTTTCCTGCTTTCTTATAAATTATAAGTGTCTTGTGCTTTAGAGATGTGAGAGATCCTTTTGTGTAAAGGTTGGATGACTTGTTTTATGTTCAAGTGTCTAGTTTCTTTTTTTTCCTGGTGCTTGTGATGTGAGCCTAGAATGCCTAAGCCAGGAGGGATATTGTGGTATGTGGGGTGGGGCGGCCTGTATATGTTGTGAGTATGGGATGGATGAGCCTAGAAGGATATTGTAGTATGAGGGGCAGGGAGGCCTAGTTGTTGAGGTAGCAGTTAATGGGTGGAGTGGTGAGATGCATCGATATATGCATGTGGGTATCTGGGAGGACACCAGAGATAATAGAACATGTTGAAGTTGAGATTTCCCATTGATATAGAAGCTGAATGCTTGTTTGAATTAGTGTTTTGGCCAATGACCACGTTGTTATTTATCTTATTTCCTTTCCCCACTACTTGAGGTAGATGGTTTTGGTTACTATACTTCCATGAATGTTGAATATGAATGAAGTATTCCATGATCTTTCTTTGTTTAGCTTCTTGTTGTTAGATGAGTCTAAACTCCTGCTATAGGTGGTGAAGACTCAATGGTTAGTTCACCTACTCACCGTGTTGATCCCCTTGTGTTTTGTAGCTTATAGTGTTTTCCTAAAATACCTAGTAATATGGAATGTAATGTAATTAATAAATGAATAAATTTCTAACCCATGGGGTTTGATCTTGTTCAGATGCAATGCTGTGGTTATAATTCTAAGAATCCATGGACTCAGTTTTCTTATTCCAGGAGGGAAAAAATCTTTGTTGTAATTCTAATGTAATGTAATTTGTAAATTTTTAATGGTTAATTAATGGTTAATGAATTAATTAACATTAAGTGAAACTGATAAAAAGGTATAATGTAATTTAATGTATCTCTTTAAATGATCGTGTGCTTATAGGATATCTTGTCTTAGCAGTGGTGGCTAGGAGTCTGAGAGACATTAGCTACAGTTGAGTCTGAGACCAGGATATTCCCATAGTGTGGTTGTGATCTATATTATATCATTCACCTTTTGTGTTTCTATATGTTACTCCACCCCATTGGTTAGGGAAACTGACTCCCTAGGGATTCTGAGCCTGGAGGGTGTTTTACCCAACATCCTAGTGGGATGATAGATGGATGACTTCCCCCTTTGACCCCACTCTCTTCTCTTAGATGTGTTGGTATGCACAATGGTTATTTTTTCACATATATGTGTGTAGAGTGATGTAAGGGATTGTGGTTATTTCACACACATTTATTCTGAATATAGTTTCATATGGAATACTATAGGTATAACGTGTATAGGCTGTGATGGCTTGAGTATCCTTACTCGGTGGTGTGTTGCATGTGGTACATGTTGTAGTGCTTCGCCCAGTTGTCTTCAGGCTCACCTTTTTAGAGAGAGATTCTCTAGATGTGTGACGTTGGGGAAGATCAGAAAACCAGTAGGGAAGTGGTAGAAGGTTACCCTTGATATTCTTTATTATATTATATTCACTTGTATGCGATACTTGGTGAGAGTAACCATGGTGAGGCTTGGAACTTAGTATACCTATTTAGGTGACAAGTTAGTTTCACTTGTTTTTAACTATGCTTTAGCAGGATTTCTTTAACTTTTGAATGAGAGGCTATAGGGAGGATCCTACTATGTATACTATTATACTAAACCTATATATATATATATATAAATAATTTTTCAGGCCAATTAGAACAGGTTAGAGATCAGGATGGTTACTACTAGCTTGGGGCTTAACATGAGCAGTTTGGGCTTCATGTTCACTGCCATCTTTACTTTTATTTTGGTACTTGCAGTTTTTCTTTCAATTGTAGTAGTTTTTTCATGACATTAAATATGTGAAACGTTGATTTTATTTTATATTGGAGTCTAATCAGGAGGTTGTTGGTGTCTATATTATCTATATCTTTTTATGTATTCTCTTACAAGGTAAGGCCTTCCATCTACGTTTTTATCATATCCTCAGTGCTAGTCACCACCCTGGGGCCTACTAGAGGTGGTACTCAGGGGTCAATATCTATCTTATCCCATTTTCAGCCAAGGAGTGGTACACATTTTGGTTATGGGTTGTGAAAATTTACCTTCTTAACCTTCAAACTATTAGGAAATGATAACATCGCTCATGTTTACACGTGGACCACCACTACCAAGAAGTGGTGTAATTCATTTTACATGAATTACATTCAAGTATGATTATAAATATTTATGTAATGAAACATATGATATTTATGTCATGATTATATTATTTTATATGATGGATCCATGAGAAATATGTATGGAATTAAACTATTGAACTGAAACTTATTTAAAAAACAAAACAGTCAATACTTGAAAACAATGATTTTAATAAATAATTATTAATAAAATAGTGTTTAAATGTTATAAGTAGATAATAAATGATATTATAAGTATTTATGTGGTTATTTTATAGAATTATAAAAAATTTAAATTTGTTATATAGGAGGTTAAAGATCTTATGGAGTAAGTCGGACCTGTGGTAAGAGTTTATATCACAATCAAATCATCAAGAAGTACTGTTTATGTTTAAGCTTCCATTTAGAGAATTACATGATATTTCTACCCTAAAAACCATATATTTTCTTCTCATTGGGTTATTTATGGAAATTAAATTTTTTAGTTTCATTTTCCTCTCCCTAATTAATTGAAAGTTTGAGATAATTCTTTTAAGGAAAAATGACATTGTTTTTCTATTCGTCTAAGAATATTTTATTTCCATTTCAATATTTTATTTAAAATGTTTTCAAGAAAATTTTTAGTATTATATAATTATTTATTAAATTTATTTTTACCATGTTTGAATTTATATTAAAAGGTTTAAAAGGAATCTTCTTGGCATTTTCCAAATGAGGGACTTTTTACTGAATGTATGAACACAACATTTCTTTTAATGCTTACTACATGAATGACTCTTATCACCATAATAACTATTATATACCTCGAATATTTCTTTAAAATTTTATATGGTTATTTTTAAAGGAAATGTTTTTCATAATATTATATAATTTTTTTTAAATAAGTTATTTAAAAATGAAAAGGTTATTTTCCTCAAGAAATGTTCCAGTGAACTTCTGAAAGTATTTTAATCAGAGTCTTCATAATTTGATGAATCATATTATTTATTGAGGATATAATCTAATTATAACATCCCTCATATTTCTCCAGATTGATTATGATCATTTTTACTAGGGGAAGTATTAGCATTTTGTATGATAGTTCTTCTAATATAGATAGTTATTGATTATTTAGGCATGTTGATTAATTAGTATTGTTTATTCATTTGATGAATTAATTGAAATTATTATGTAATGGGTGGGGCCCAAAATTATATATCCTCCTGATTCATTATTAGTTCTCATGATATAAAAAATATGGGTATTAGGAATATGCCTTACCCATTTATGTATGTTGTCTTGATACAAGGCCTCAATGGTATGTTTAAGACGTCCGACATGAATTCCATCACTATAAAACCAGTTATTGATGTTAATGTGATTATTTGAATAGTTATGATATCCATGAACAATTTTAAATATAATTTGACTATTTATATGAAATTATTTTATCATCATTTTTTTAGATTATTCATTCCCTACTTATCCTATGACAGCTTTTTCTACACGCATTATCCTAGATCACCCTTTCATTTTGTTTCCTTTCCCTAGAATGCTATGAAGTGTACTGTGATTGATAGAAAGGATATTATAGAGGGAAGAAATTTTTTATCAAATAAAATACTATGTTTTATTTTATGTTTTCAAATGTAATTTCAGATTCAAGAATGTATCTAGTTTTCTAAGACTTAAAACTATTCGATAGCTAAGGATGAAATCACTTGTACGTAGTGCCAATGTAATAAGTTAAATATTGGCTCTATGATACTAGGTTTTGGTTTATTACAATTGGAATTATTGGATGTTTTGTAGAAACCTTGGGAAATAGATTTATAAAAACATAGATTTGAAAACATAATCCTATGAAAGACTCTATTAGTAAGTCTAAGTATAGGATAATATCATGATGTTTTGGTAAGGTTGGTAATGTATGGTTTCCTAGAAAATAAATCCCTATATAGATACTAGTAAGTGGATGTCGCTGTGGAATAAAATCACCTATGGATAACAAATCTAGAAGGGGTGGACAGGGTGTTAACTTGATCATCACTGATGCACAATGAGTGGGCCTAAGACTGCACATCTGGATAGAAACTTTTATAGGATATGCTTTGGTTGATTCACATTATATTTATAAACTATTATATACTATTTGAAAATATTTTTACATTCCTAATGATATAAAGCTTTTGATTTTGAGATTAGTTATGCATAAATTTTCAATTTATGTTAAGCGTTTCACTAGTTTAAGAATTATACATTATGGTTTAAAATTTATAATGTCCTAATATTATCCAATGTATTCCATTATTAAGATATAACACATTTCGGAAGGAATAGAAACTGTATCAATTCATGTAGTTTATGTAGGGATTTCCCTCCTTGGAAAGACAATGAAGTTGGATTTGGCTAGAGATTCATATGAAAAATTTATAACTATACCGGGGTGGTTGACTTAGGTTATGGCCAATATCCTTTCTCGTATGGAGTAACCTATTGATCCAAAATGATATGTAATAATTTTAGATCATTTCATGTGACAGTATCCTCCATTATTCAATGTAACCAAAAATCTATTAGTGTTTAATAAATGGATAGGTTCCTTAAAAATGTATTTCTCACTTTGTGAAGAAATGAAAGGGATAAGGTTATCGTGGTAGTTTATCAAACCATAAGGGGTAAATATGAATGTTAGTTATTTATTCAAAACACAATGGATGTTTAGGAAATAATGATCATGGATTGAAAAGAGTTTAAGGTACATTTCTATGAAACCGATTTTCATCCAGAACAATAAGTGGATATGGAGTTACAATTCCTAATTCTAAAAAAAAGTGGAAATGTTGATAAGTATGAATCCATCTTTATCAGGTTATTAAGATATTCTTTGGACTACGTATACATTCCAAAGAGTAAAATTGGCCATTTATTTTTATGGGATAAATCCAAACCTTTAAAGGGAACTATTCTCTCAAACATTCTCATCATATGAGGTTATAATATCGTGTGCTATCAATATAGAGAAAGAATTCTCCCTATGTCATGGAATTGATGGAAAATAATAGTAGAAGGGGATAACAGAGCACCTCATACAGTAAAAAGGGATAAGGGGATGAATATGAGGGGGGAAGTTCCAACATGTGATACTTATGGAAAGAAACACCTTGGTACATGATTGAATGGAATACAAGTTTGATTTAAGTATAGATAAAAATAACATCATGCTCATGAATGCAAGGGTAAGGTGTAACACCCCAAGCTTCTACGGTATGCTTCTCTTTGAATAATGCAATAGCGTGTGTTGTACGCAACATCGAGTTCTAACACACCCCAACCAATCAAACTAGCGGTTATGAATATTAATTCCAACTTTTTGAAATTTGTAAATTTTATTTTTCAAAATGGACTTCATTTTTGGATTCGGAAGATCGAAATTATCCTAGGGTGAAGTTTTGGTATTTTTCTGAAAAACTTCATTTTTTGATGAATAGTGAAACCACAAAGTGGTAGTTAAAAAAACTGAATTTTTCATAAAACACAATTTTACCGCTTCTGTGAGTGAAATTTTGAAAACCATAGAGAGACGGTTAATATCAAGGAGTAAAATGTGGTTTAATGAGATGAAAATAATTTTTGGTGAATAGTAACTTTTTACTTTTATTTACCACAGTTAAAAGTAAATAAGGTAATTAAGGGTAAAAATGATATTAATATTACCCTAACCCATGTCCTAATTCTATTGGAAAAGTGTATCTCGACCAAAAAAACCTTAGGAATAAAATATTATCATTTAGGGGAACTTGGATTAGATTAGGACATTTATTGTTATTTAATTCAAAGAAGAGTTAAAAGAGTTAAAATCAAGGTTTATTTACTAAAACATTTTTAATATAGGGTTACACATAAGATAAATTAGATTATAAATATTAATTAGAAAGCTAAAACTATTTCCTACATAATGGTATTTTGTTTATATTTTTTAGACATTATAGAATTTAATTTATTTATGAAACAATGGTGATGCAGTAATTACCTAATTAAGGAAAAATTAGAATAATTGATATTATAAATACCCAAATAAATGTAATTTGAGACTTTTTATAAATACCAATAATTATATAGGATAATATGACATGTTTTGATTGATTTAATTAACTTTTTTAGAAGTAATAATTCTATTATGGTTTTTACAAAAATCAATTATTGAATAGTGTCAAAATTGACATAAAAGAGTTTTTAAAACAATTATTATATTATTAAATGATATTAAATTCCTAAAAATATAGGGTTCGTCCAAGAGGCTTATATCATGATAGGTGTTTCATTAATGGACCACTTGGGGGTCGCTTGAATTTATATAGTAAGTTTATTAACCATATAATATAAAAACACAGAGAGACATTGTAAAAGTGAAACTAATTAACTAAGAGTTAAAACTAAAAGATAAGGTTAATATAATGACCCAAATCTGTCTAAATTCTATTGGTTGAGTGTTTTTAGACCCATACCCACCTTATCCTTTAAATAATCCACTTTGGATCCATTAGATACCGAATATTAATTTATTATAAAATAATATTTCTAGCTTTTCCAAAGGTGCCCCTCACCCCACTTATAAAAGGGCACTCCCCCTTCTCATTAATTCACACCTTCAAAGCCATTTGGCTCGGCCACACTCTGCCCAAATACTTTCTAAACTTACATAAATTCATCCTAGAGGCCTTAATTTAGTCATAAAGCCAACTTAAGGAGCCATTTTGATCAAATCAAAAGGAAGAACCCGAAGAAGAGGTAATGATTTCACCACCCTTTTTCAAGTTCGTTTCTTCTTCCACTTCTTCTTTCTTTGTTATTACCATTATAAAATAATAACTCCAGTATATTATATATACTTTGATGTTATTATAAACATTTTACAACCATATTTAAGTACTATATCAATCCTTTGAATGACATGTCACCATACGTGCGTACGTACGGCTTACCGTCTCCACGTCGTGGTGTAATTGTTATTCAATATATTATTATTTGGATGGGTATAATAATGATTTGTAATTCATGTAAATAATAAATATGACATGATAATGATTCTGTATATATGATATACCATCCAATTATATATTATTTTAAAATCAAAAGAATGATATTGTTGCTCGTGCGTACGTACGGACTACCGTCTCCACGAACGCGATGAGATTCATTCTCCATCGTATCCATTCAAGTATAATTATCATTTGATGATTTAAAAATAACGTTTAAGGACTTGATATCATTCTGGATATGAATAAGATACAACCTATCCATGAAAAACATGGCTTATGTAACAAAACATATAATAGAAAACGAGTAAGTTAACACCCGAAATGACAATAATATTAAGATATTATTAACAAAGCAATGTTAAAAGATCATATATGATATCATATTAATGTATATGATTCTTGTATAATTTAAAAACAATTATTTCACCATTATACAGGAGTTTAACCTACCCCCAACCATGTAAAAGTACAATGTAAGGGTTTATTTCGCAATCTCTTCATTATCCGAGGTTGTTTATACGTAATAATCTACTGGGACTTCTTTATCATCCACATCCATGTTTCTTAAAAATGTATTTAAAAACATTTTTACTATTTACTAGAATATGGGTTAAAGACATTTATACCCTTTTTAACTTTTATAAGTGGTTTATAAATGAATATTTCCGTCGTTTTCCAAAAAAGAACCTTTTTAACCTTTTCGACAGAATTCAGGTAAGAATGTTTTTTAACTTATACGGAGGATGCTGCTATTTTACGCCGTTATAAAATCTTCGAAGCTTACCTTACAAGCTTATAAAAAAATTTCAAAGAAAATGTTTTATTTTATAATTATATTACTTTTAAATGATTTCAAAAAAAGATATATTTCTCTCAAATAGTTTTGATTTCATCTATGTCAACATCCTTTGTTGGATTTTAAGCTTATTTGAAGTTGATTTATTATGACACAAAACTTCCATATTGTATTGAATTTTTTGTGATTTGTTTGACTGTGGATGTGTTATTTTTATACCATTCATGGTTTATGGAGAAAGTATTGACATTTCATATTCTAGTTTTAATACGAATGTTTATGTTATGTTTAAACCTGTTCATATGAGGAATGCATTGGACATAATATGTGACGGGTGGAGCCCGCTATAGCTCCTTGATGCATAGGTAGGTCTCATGAGACAAACTAGTGTCTTTGCACAAGGCCTTGGAAAAATCTTATTTGTAGTCTTGGAACGAGGCCTTGACTATGTGGTTATGATAGTATGGCATTATGCATTCTATCATTATGAAAGAAGTTATTGATATTGCATGTGATTATTTGATTAGTAGAATATCCATGTGAATAAGTAAATGGAATTATTTCATTTTAGTTTTGCCATACTATGTTGAAGTTCGAGTTTATAAGGCTTTTGTTTTAGTTACACATTGCCTTAAATGTTTATTCTTATTTATGAAAGTTTCTGCTATATTGTTATCCTTACTGGGTCTTTGAGCTCACCCCTTTTCTATGTTTTATTTTTCCCAGGATGTGAAGAAGTAATTTATGAATGACCTACAGGGATAGTATGAGGGGATAAGAGTGTGGACTATGGAGACTATATTGTTGTAGTTTTCATTTTATGATGTAATGTAAAACTTTATGAATGTATCTAGTTATTCCAAGGCTACTAAACTAATTGATCTTTCGAGATTTGATCATTCTTGTGATCATGCCAATGTTATGTAATAATGCACCGACTCTGGGAAACTGGGGTCGGGGCGTTACAGTTTGTATCAAAGGAAGTTTACTAAAAACCTTGGAAGCTAGATTTATGTAAACCCTGATTAGAGCACATAGACCTAAGATGGACTTTGAGGATTAGTATAGAAGAACTTCCTAGAATTTTGGTATTATAGATATTTTGTGAGTTTTCCGAGAAATACATCCCTATCTAGATACGAGCAGGTAGAGGCGGCTCTGGAACAGATGTACCTAGTGGTAAAACCCGAAAACACCGCTTTGAGCTAGACTCGAACGGGAACTGGTGCACGACAACGGGCCTTGCTGCACTCTTGGTTACGACACTCCCGGGGGATATGATTTGGATAACTCGCATTTTCCTTACAAATAATTATGAAGGGGTTATGAGTATATAATTCCTTAAAGAAAACATTTTTATGATTATGGATTATATCCATAAATATTTCAATTTATGTTAAGTGTTTTATAAGTATGGAATTATGTATTTTGATTCATAAACTGATCTAGTTTATGCCATTGTTTAGAAATGGTTCCTAGTGGAAGAAATGGAAACTGTATCAATGCACACACTCTATGTAGGGATTTCCCTCCTGGTCAAGATAATTATAATGGAGCTGGTGATGCAACTGTTGCTGATCAACTAATCACCATACTAGGACAACTCACTTAGGTTATGAATAATAAACTTACCTGTATGGATCACCATGATCCACAGCATGAAGGATCACCGTTAGATCACTTCATGAGGAAGAAACAACCAAAATTCAATGGGAGTACAAATCCATTAGTATCTGAGCAATGTATAAGTTCCCTAGAGAAAATATTTCAGCCTTTGGGAAGTAGTGAAAGGGAAAAAGTTCTCATGGCAGTTTACCGCCTCACTGGAGATACTAGTCAATGGTGGTCATTGATTCAAAACACGAAGTAAGATGATGAAGTATCAAATATGGAATGGAGGGAGTTCAAAGATCTGTTTTTAGAAAAACACTTTCCTCATGACCATAGAGCAAATATGGAAAGGCAATTTCTGAGTCTGAGACAAAAGGAGGATGAGAATGTCGCAAAGTATGAGGCTAACATTATAAGGTTATCATGGTATGCTGAAGATTATATACGTAACACAAGAAGTAAGATTGATCGTTTCTTTGATGGGTTAAAACCATTTCTCTGTCAATAATTAGTCTCAAAATCCTTTTCATCATACAAATACATTATCTAATATGCTATCAAGACAGAGAAATAATTCTCTAAGTCATATGACTTTAAAGCAAAGCAAGAGAATAAGAGATCTACTGATCAATCTGGGAATGGAAATAAAGGGAATAAGGAAAAAGTTAAATATCCATCCTGCAGTAAATGTGGGATGAAACACCCCGGTACTTGCATAAAAGGAACGAGAGTCTGTTATAAGTGTGGTGAAAAAGTCCAGCAAGCTCGTGATTTCAAGGGGAAGAAGGAAGCTACCGATGTCCAATGCTACAATTGCAGGGAGATGAGACATTATGCAAATGAATGTCCTAAGAGTCAGGGGAACTTACCTTAGAAAAGGCCAAGGGATCAAGGCCAAGCTTATGTTATCACTACTGCTAAGGTAGAAGCTCTTAAAGACGTGGTGGAAGGTAATTTAATGATTTCCTCAAGTTTAGCAAATGCATTATTTGATTCTGGATCATCGCATTGTTTCATATCTTCCCAGTTTTCTAAGAAAATTAAATATTTCCAATTTGATTTAACAAGGGAGTTGTCAGTTAAAACTCCTAAGGGAAGTATCATTGCAACAATGTTTTGTGAATTAGTCCCCATTAGTGCACATAAATGTTCCTTATCTGCTGATTTCATCGTCATACCTATGATTGAGTTTGATATAATCCTTGGTATGGACTAGATTTCGGACCATGATGTGAAGATTTATTGCAAGAAGAATTAGGTTATGATTTTTGATGATGATGATAAGGAAAACCTTATCTTTAGAGCTGAATCGTCACCACCTAATTCTAGATCCACCCCCAGTAGCTCAACTAAATTCAATTATTGGGGAGGAAGAGGATGAAATTACAGTGGGTGAGGAAAGGAATGTTCAAATAGAGGATATACCTATTGTGAAAGAATATGTAGATGTGTTTCCGAAAGATTTACCTGGACATCCTCCAGAACGAGAAGTTGAGTTTTCCATAGATTTAATTCATGGATCGAGGCCTATATTGAAGAACCCTTATAGAATGGCCACTGTAGAATTAGTTGAACTGAAGAAACAACTAGAGGAATTGATTAATAAGGGATTTATTTTCCCTAGTGTTTCTCCATGGGGATCCCCTGTTCTTTTTGTTAAAAATAAAGATGGATCTATGAGGTTATGTATTGACTATAGGGAGATCAATGCTATAACAATAAAGAACAAGTATCCCCTACCTTGCATTGATGATTTATTTGTCCAACTGCATGGAGCTCAATACTTTTCAAAGATTGAACTTTGATCTGGATACCATCTGTTGTGTGTGAAGAAGGAAGACATTCCAAAGACAACATTTCGAACCAGGTACGGGCATTACGAGTTCATAGTATTGCCTTTTGGAATGACTAATGCACCCTCTGTATTCATGGATCTGATGAATATATTTTTCAAGGAATATCTCAATAAAATTGTGGTGGTATTTATTGATGACATCTTGGTATACTCCAAAAGCTATGATGATCATGAAAATCACTTGTGCATTATCCTGAAGACTCTAAGAAGACATGAATTATATGGGAAGTTTTGAAAGTGTGAATTCTGGCTTCCGAAGATTTCTTTTTCTTGGCCATATTGTCTCTAAAGATGAAATCTCTATTGATATTTCTAAGAACAAGGCAAACCAAGAATGGCCAGCACCTATGAGTATAACTGAGGTTTGTAGTTTTACTGGTTTAGTTCGTTATTATTGACGTTTCGTCCAGAATTTTGCCCGGTTGGCTAACCCATTAACAAAGCTCCCACGTAAAGAGGTTAAATTTTTTTGGAAAAAAGAGTGTGAAGAATGTTTCGAAGAACTGAAGAGAAGATTAGTCAATTGTCCTATATTGACTCTACCATCGGGGAATGATGGGTTCATTATTTATAGTGATGCATCGAAGAAAGGACTTGGTTGTGTCCTTATGCAGAATGATAGGGTTATTTCCTATGCATCACGACAGTTGAAAATTCATGAACAAAAATATCCAACTCATGATCTCGAGTTAGCAGTTGTGATCTTTTCTTTGAAGATATGAAGGCACTACCTATATGGTAAAAAATGTGAGATTTATACTGATCACAAGAGTTTGAAGTATATTTTCTCACAAAAAGAATTCAACATGAGGCAAAGGAGATGACTTGAATTACTCAAGGATTATGATTGTACGATACACTACCACCCGGGGAAAGCAAACAAGGTGGAAGATGCTTTGAGCTAAAAAGATCATAGAATTTTTAACAATATGAGAATTGAAAGGGATCCAATTTTCATGGATCTAGTGATGATGGACATGGGAATAACCAGGGAAGGTGAAACATCAATGCTTTTTCAAATGGTTTCTAAACCATCTTTACTAGAAAGGATTAAGAGTTCTTAGACTGATGATGAAGAATTTCAAAAGAAGATTAAAGCTGTGAATGATGGGAGATTGAGAGACTTTGTGTATAAAGAAAGAATTTTGAAATTCGGGAAGAAACTTTGTGTTCCTGATATATCTGATCTAAAAAGGGAATTACTAAATGATGCTCATAGTTCCAATTTCTCTATACACCCTCGGAACACCAAAATGTATAGATATTTGAATGAAAATTTTTGGTGGGACAACATGAAGAGTGAGATTGCTGATATTGTGTCAAGATGTATGGTTTGTCAACAAGTGAAAGCTGGAAGGCAATAGACTGGAGGAGTCATGCAACCTCTTCCCATACTAGAGTGGAAATGAGACAATATTATGATGGACTTTTTCATGGGAATACCAAAGACTCCTAGAAGGAATGATGCAATATGGGTCATTGTTGATCGTCTTACCATGTCAACACATTTTCTTGCAATAAAGGAAGATTTACCACTTCAACGACTAGCAAGACTATATATTAATGAAGTTGTGAGACTTCATGGAGTACCCCTATCAATTGTTTCTGATCGTGATCCCCGTTTTACTTCAAGATTCTGGAAAATTATTCAGAAAGCCTTGGATACTGAACTTCATTTGAGCACTGCCTACCACCCTCAAACAGATGGACAATCAGAACGAACTATTCAAACCTTAGAAGACACGTTGAGATCCTGCTCACTTGAATTTCAGGGTATGTGGGATCTATATTTACCTCTGGTAGAATTTTCCTATAACAATAGATTCCATTCGAGTATTCAGATGGAACCATATGAAGCGTTATACGGAAAGAGAAGTCGCACACCGACCTGTTGGGATGACTTTGTTGAAAGAAAACTTGTAGGCCCAGAACTGGTGGAGGAAACGATGAAAAATGTGAAGGTAATCCAAAACCATATCAAAGAAGCTCAAAGTAGGAAGAAGAGATATGACAATAATCGAAGGAAGGATTTGGAATTTCAAGCTGGTGATCATGTCTTCCTGAAGGTATCTCCATGGAAGGGAGTCATACGTTTTGGTATGAAAGGTAAATCGAGTCCCAGGTACATCAGACCATTCGAAATTCTAGAACGAATTGGGGCTATAGCTTACTGTTTGGCAATGCCTCCAAATCACTTCAAAGTTCATGATGTGTTCCATGTATCAATATTGAGGAAATACATGCCTGAACCAACACATGCACTCACCTATGAAGAATTAGAACTGGAACCTGATCTGTATTATTGCGAAGAGCCCGTCAGGATTCTTGATACGAGAGAACATGTACTGAGAAACCGGACGACTCATCTGGTGAAATTCTTGTGGAGAAACCAAAAGATGGAAGAGGCAACGTGGGAACCCGAGGAA
Organism: Viscum album; assembly: GCA_963277665.1. Classification (NCBI taxonomy): domain Eukaryota; kingdom Viridiplantae; phylum Streptophyta; class Magnoliopsida; order Santalales; family Viscaceae; genus Viscum; species Viscum album. Next base: position 1,466,602,385 of record OY728123.1, read on the forward strand.
CTTATGATGAAGAAACACCCGAGTCTTTTTATGTGGTAGTATTATAGAAATTTCGAGGAAGAAATTATTTGAATGAAGGGAGAATGTAACACCCCAAGCTTCTACGGTACACTTCTATTTGAATAATGCAATAGTGTGTGTTGTACGCAATATCAAATTCTAACACACCACAACCAATCAAACTAGCCGTTATGAATAGTAATACCCACTTTTTGAAATTTATAAACTTTATTTTTCAAAATGGACTTCATTTTTGGATTCAGAATATCGAAATAAGCCTAGGGTGAATTGTTTGTATTTTTCTGAAAAACTTCATTTTTTTGATGAATAGGGAAACCACTAAGTGGTCGTTAAAAAAACTGATTTTTTTCATAAAACTTAATTTTACCGCTTCTATGAGTGGAATTTTGAAAATCCAAGAGACACAGTTAATATGAAGGAGTAAAATGTGGTTCAATGAGATGAAAATAATTTTTGGTGAATAGTAACTTTTTACTTTTATTTACCACGGTTAAAAGTAAATAGGGTAATTAAGGGTAAAAATGATATTAATATTACCCTAACACATGTCGTAATTCTATTGGACAAGTGTATCTTGACAAAAAACAACCTTAGGAATTAAATATTATCATTTAGGTCCACTTGGATTAGATTAGGACATTTATTATTATTTAATTCAAAGGAAGAGTTAAAAGAGTTAAAATCAAGGTTTATTTACTAAAACATTTTTAATATAGGGTTACACATAAGATAAATTAGATTATAAATATTCATTATAAATATGAAAATATTTCCTACATAATCATATTTTATTTATAATTTTTAGATATTATATAATTTAATTTATTTATGACACAATGATGATGCAGTAATTACCTAATTAATGAAAAAATAGAATAATTGATATTATAAATACCCAAATAAATGTAATTTGAGACTTTTTATAAATAACAATAATTTTCCAGGATAATATGACATGTTAGAATTAATTTAATTAACTTTGTTCAAATTAATAATTCTGTTATGAGTTTTACAAAAATCAATTATTGAATAGTGTCAAAATTGACATAAAAGAGTTTTTAAAACAAATATTATATTATTAATTGATATTAAATTCCTAAAAATCTAAGGTTTGGCCAATAGACATATATAATGATAGGTGTATCATTAATGGACCACTTGGGGGTAGTTTGGATGTATTTAGTATGTTTATTAACCATATAATATAAAAATACAAAGAGACATTGTAAAAGTGAAACTAATTAACTAAGAGTTAAAACTAAAAGATAAGGTTAATATAATGACCCAAACCTTTCTAAATTCTATTGGTTGAGTGGTTTTCGACCCATACCCACCTTAAACTTTTAATAATACACTTTGGAGCCATTATAAACATAATATGAATTTATTATAAAATAATATTTCTATCTTTTCCAAAAGTGCCCCTCACCCCTCTTATAAAAGGGCACTCCCCCTTCTCATTAATTAACACCATAAAAGACATTTGGATCAGCCAAAATATTCCCAAATACTCTCTCCACTTACCTAAATTCATCCTAAAGGCCTTTCTTTAGTCATAATTCCAACCTAAGAAGCCCTTTTCATCAAATCAAAAAGAAGAACTCGAAGAAGAGGTAATGATTTCACCACCTTTTTTCAAGTTCCTTTGTTCTTCCACTTCTTCTTTCTTTGTTATTACAATTATGAAATAATAACTCCATTATATTATATATACTTTTATGTTATTATAAACATGGTATATCCATATTTCAGTATTATATCCATCCTTTTAATGACATGTCACCATACGTGTGTACGTACGACTTACCGTCACCACGTTGTGGTGTAATTGTTATTAAATATATTATTATCTGGATGGGTATAATAATGATTTTTAATTCATGTAAATAATAAATAAAACATTATAATGATTCTGTATATTTTATTTAACATCCAATTATATATTATTTTAATATCAAAAGAATGATATTTTCGCTCGTGCGTACGTACGGACTACCTTCTCCACGAACGCGATGAGATTTATTCTCCATCGTATCCATTCAAGTAAAATGATCATTTGATGATTTAAAAATAATTTTTAAGGACTTGATATCATTCTGGATATGAATAAGATACAACCTATCCATGACAAAAATGGCTTACGTAACAAAACATATAAAAGAAAACGAGTAAGTTAACACCCGAAACGACAATAATATTAAGATATTATTAACAAAGCAATGTTAAAAGATCATATATGATATCATATTAATGTATATGATTCTTGTATAATTTAAAAACAATTATTTCACCATTATAAAGGAGGTTAACCTACCCCCAACCAAGTAAAAGTACAAGGTAAGGGTTTATTTCGCAATCTCTTCATTATCTGAGGTTGTTTATACATAATAATCTATTGGGACTTCTTTATCATCCACATCCATGTTTCTTAAAAATGTATTCAAAACATTTTTTCTATTTACTAGAATATGGGTTAAATTAATTTATACCCTTGTTGACTTTTATAAGTGGTTTATAAAGGAATCTTTCCATCGTTTTCCAAACAAGGTCCTTTTTAACCATTTCGACAGAATTAAGGTAAGAATGTTTTTTTAACATATATGGTGGGTGCGGCTATTTTCCACCGTTATAGAATCTTCGAAACTTCCCTTACATTCTTATAAGAAAATTTTCAAAGTAAATGTTTTATTTTATAATTATGTGACATTTAAATTATTTCAAAAAAAGCGATATTTCTCTCAAATAGTTTTGATTTCATCTATGTCAACATCCTTTGTTGGATTTTAAGCTTATTTGAAGTTGAATTATTATGATACAAAACTTCCATATTGTATTGAAGGTTTTGTGATTTGTTTGATTGTGGATATGTTATTTTTATACCATTCATGTTTTATGGAGAAAGTATTGACCTTTTGTATGCTAGTTTTAATACGAATGTTTATGTTATGTTTAAACCTATTCATATGAGGAATGCATTGGACATAATATGTGACGGGTGGAGCCCACTATAGCTCCTCGATGCATCGGTAGGTCTCATGAGACAAACTAGTGTCTTGGTACAAGGCCTTGGAAAAATCTTATTTGTAGTCTTGGCACGAGGCCTTGACTATGTGGTTATGATAGTCTAGAATTATGTATTCCATCATTATGAAAGTAGTTATTGATATTGTATTTGATTATTCGATTAGTAGAATATCTATGTGAATAAGTAAATGGAATTATTTCATTTTATTTTTTCCATACTATGTTGAAGTTAAAGTTTAAAAGGCTTTTGTTTTAGTTACACATTTCCTAAAATGTTTATTCTTATTTATGAAAGTTTCCGCTATATTGTTATCCCTACTGGGCATTTGAGATCACCCCTTTTCTATGTTTTATTTTTCCCAGGATGTGAAGAAGTAATTTATGAATGACCTGCAGGGATAGTATGAGGGGATAAGAGTGTGGACTATGGAGACTATATTGTTTTAGTTTTCACATTATGATGTAATGTAAAACTTTATGAATGTACCTAGTTATTCCAAGGCTACTAAACTAATCGATATTTTGAGATTTGATCCTTCTTATGATCATGCCAATGTTATGTAATAATGCACTGACTCTGGGTAACTGGGGTCGGGGAGTTACATAAGGGATAATCCATCAATGTAAAATTATTTAACTACAAGGATATTGGGAATTATACTAACAAATTCCCCAAACAACAAGGGAACCTTCCATAGAATAGGAAAAGGGAAGAAATCCAAGATTATATAATTACTACAAATGAATTTGAACTTTTTATAAATTTCATGGAAGGTAATTTGATTATAGATTCAAAGTTATCTAATGCTTTATTTAATTCTAGATCCTCACACTCTTTTATATCGTACATGTTTTCTAAGAAAATTAAATATTTTTCTAACACACAAAGATGTTAGTTATCAATCAGGATAGCTAGAGGAAATATTATTAAAACAAAGATATGTTAGTAAATCTCCATTATAATGAAATCACATGCCCTATTAATAAATTTGATTATTATACTTATGATGTAATTTTCTATAATCCTTGGTATGGATTGAAATTAAAAGTATAATGAAAAACTTTATTTATAATAGAAGTGAATCATGATTTGTGGCAAAGATATAGAATTAATTATCTTTAGAACATATAATTTTTCCTCTAAATCATGCATGGATCCACCCCGGTAGATATCCTTAATGAGATTCCAGGAGAATAATAATAGTCACAACCTATGGATGGGAAAGGTAACCCTAGGATAAAATATTTTCGTATTGTGAAAGAATACATTGATGGGTTTCCTCAATAAATACCCAGACATCCACTTGATAATGAAGTTGCGTTTTATATTGAACTCAACCTTGATGTGAAACCTAAATCTAAGACTCCCTACAAAATGTACAAAGTGGAGTAAATGGAGTCAAATAAACAACTACATGAGTTTTGGGATAAGGTATACATATAAACAAGTGTTTCACCTTGGGGATATCTTATTATATTTGTGAAAAAGAAGGACGAGACTATGAGGTTGTGCATTAATTATATGGAAATCGATGCCATTAATGTGAAGAACAAGTATCCTCTACCTTTTATTGATGAATTTATTGATAAAATTCAAGAATCTAAATATTTTTCAAAGATAGATATTCATCTGGGGTATTATCAATCATGAGTTAGTAAGGAAGATATTCTAAAGACAACATTTTGTACGAGGTATGAACAATATTAACATATAGTAATCCCATTTAGATTCTATATTTTTATGGATATGATGAATAAAGTGTTAATGTAATATATTAATAATTTTATTATAGTATTTATTTATGATATCTTGGTATACTCCAAATGTTTATAAGAGCATAAGGGTTATTTATGAATCATTCATAAGACTCTCCTAGAAAAAGTGTTATATGTGAAATTTAGCAAGTGAAAATTCTATCTTAAAAAAGTTCCTTTTCTTGTCCATATTGTCTCTAAGGATGGAATATTGATTGATCCTTCAAATAAAAATGCAATCATGGAATTGACTATACTGATAAATATAATCGAGGTATGTAGTTTCTTTAGATTAGTAGGTTTCTATATTGATTTGTTCAAATTTTTTCTCTATTTGAAAAGACATTAACCAAGTTGACATGAAAAGATGTTAAGTTATTATGGATAAAGGAATGAAAATAATAATTTTTAATTTTTAAATAGAAGGTTGATAAATGCTTCAGTATTGAAATTTTTTTCAGGAGGGGATGGATTTGTAATATATAGTGATGCGTTAAATAAATGACATAGATGTGTCCTTATGCATAATGATAATGTTATTATCTATACATTAAGATAATTAAAGATCTAGAAAAAAACTACCCAACACATGATCTTGTGTTTGAAGCCATATTTTTTTTCCTTATATATATATATATGCATTATCTCTATGGTAAAAAATGTGAGAAATATATAGATCATAAGATCTTTAAATACATATTTTCATATAAAGATATCAACATTATGCAAAGGAGACGACTAGAGCTATTAAAGTATTATGATTCCTCAATAAACTAAAACCCTAGAAAGTATAATAAGGAAGATGATTCATTGATTATAAAATAATGTGGAATTATGAGTAAAATGAGGATTGACGAGGATTTTATATTCAGGGACTTAGTAAAGTTGGATATGAGAATTATTAGGGAATGGGAACACCACTCCTTTTCCAAATTATTTTCAAACCATACTTATTAGAAAAGAAAAAAAATTTACATCTTGATGATAAGGGTTTACAAAATAATATTAAACCTTTTAATTATCACACCCTGAGATTTTTAAAGAATACTATGTTTGATAGTATATACAACGTGCAACACTGAGTTGAAATGAACCACAAAGTATTATTATTTAAATATAAACATTATAAAATACCCATTGAATTTGTGTACATGAATAGAGTTAAAAAAATTATTAAAATATGTATAAAGGTTTTATATAATGTATTTATTAAAAATATATAAGTACTTATTTTTCAGTAATACCATTTTAAGCTTAAAATCTATATTTTCTTCAAAAATAGTTTTATTTTTTCATTTTTTTGTATGGGAATTATATTTAATTTTTTGAAACATTTATAATTTTTTTTCTTTAAAACGAATATAATTACTGAAATAAATATATTAAAATCAACTAATGGTTAAAATTTGGGGTTTTCTGAAAAGATTGATTTTCCAGTGAATAGTGAAAATACTCATTTTCATTAAAAAATGTATTTTTGTTTCAAGAATGTAAAAAGTTACATTTTGTTTTAAAATGATTTAGAAGTAAACTTAGTTATATAATATTATGAATAATTCAATTAAGATCATAGAAATCAATTTTATTATTTAATTTAGTATAAAAATGTTTTATACTTAAAAAGACATTTTTCTGAAAAGCTTTTTTTGTTGTGTTTTCTGTTTTAATATTAAATTAATTTCTTACAACTATAGAAATATTATATTGAAAAATGGATTCCATATTTGGAATCATGAATCTCAAATATGTTAAATATGTCACTTTTATTTTTGGTCATTATAAATAGTAACTATAGTAAATAATTGTCAACACGGTAAGAGTAAATTGGGTAATTAAGGTTCAAACTAATATGACAAGGATTAAAAAAAGATCGTAAATATTTCATTTATCATATTGGATGAGTTTATTTTATCTATTCCTATCCAAATTTTAAAAATGTGGAAACATGGTGTCATATTAGTTTGATTTTGACCTTTATAATATTTAAGTAAAAGATAAAGCTAAAAATGTCACTTTAGTTTCTTTTAATATCTATAATAATTTTTCATAAAAATAAATACAACATATTTTTGGTTTTAAAAGGTTATTGTAAATTTTAATGAATTATTTTTCTTATTGTTATTTGTTTTAAATTTTTATTTATTAAATAATTAACTGCAATGCTTATGCAACATTGACACAATATTCATTCAATTAATCGAAAAATAAATTAAATAATTTTAAAACTATTATAAATAATACAAATTGGATGAATTATTAGGTTAAGTGAATTTTATATATACATATTATATATTAGGGACATGTGAAAGGATTATATTATAATTACCTGTCATGAACCATCCCTGCTACCCTGGTAACCTAATAACTGATCCAGTCCTGAGATAGCCTGAAGGGTGTTCCTGATCCCCACTAGTGAAATACTAGATCCTAACATCATGAAAAATTAAATTGGAAATAATTTTTCCACTGATAATGCCGAAGTAAAAGAGAAAATCCTGTATTTCATACAAAATAAACTCTATTGGGTGTAATGTATCAGAAGTCAAACATGCATAAATAAGCCTAAGTACCACAACAAAGTACCAAAAAGGTAGTAGTAGAAAAATAGAAATAGCAACTCAGACACAACTCACCAAGTACACGGGTCAATAGCTAGAACCACCTTAAAGTGATTCCTTGCTCCTGCTCGAACCAGGAAGAAGATAATATATAAATACCCAAAGGCACAATTAGGGTGGGATCCAAAGACCTGTAAGATTTCAACAAAAGATTCCATAACAAGATTCCAATATTAAATTAACTATAACACCCCAACCATTTTATGGTATGTTTATCTTAAATACTTTTTATTCATTAGATAGCCTATATTGCATGAAGCACTAAGTCTCTATGAGACAATACTTTGTTATTTGTAGGATAAAGTCATAACATACCCATTAAACATAAATTTTCCCTTTCTGTGTTTTGAATTTTGAAAAATAGACATAAACGCTTGCGACCAGGGTGATATTTGGAGTATGATTGAATCAATTTAATTTTTGGTGAATAATAACTTATCCTTATGAATAGTATCATACCATTATTAATAGTAACATACCCTTATGAATAGTAAGGTGACCCTTATGAATGGAAACCTTACCCATGAACTTGTAAATAAAATTTAGACACCTTAAGAATGAAGATTAATATTTTAAGTGTTGGTATTTTTTGATTAAATGATGATTTTAATTAAAAATTTAATTTCTAATATTTAGAAAATTATTTTTGAAAAATGGAGTTTATTTTTTTATTCTACATGTTGAAAAATGGTTAGGGTGAATTTTTGGGATTTTTCTGAAATACTTGATATTTTGTTAAATAGTAAAATATGATAAATTATGATAAATGCTAAATACAAGATTTATTGAGTTATGGATGATGCCTCGTTGAGGTAATAACACATGGTTCAAACTAAAATACACTTATTAACATTTTTGGTCATGTAATCTTCACTATTTATTATCTTGGGGAAAAATAATAAACTAATGATTAAAATATTAGGAAAACCTTCCTCCCCTCCACTATATAAACCACCCCTCACCCCCTCTTCCTCCCACACCACTCAAGCTTTGAGACTTACCTATGTTATTCCAAATACACTTTTCCAACCCTTTTTCCACGTCCTAGACCTTACGGTCTCACCATAAGGTCAAAAACAAAGGCCTTAAGGAGATTCTCAAGGAGGAGTACTCAAGAGGCGAACCTCTTCTTTTTTCTTTAAAATTCTTTTACAAGTTCCATTCTTTTGTTTCTCTCTCCTAACACCCACATAAAAAAGATATGATAATTATAGTACATTACATTAAATTTAATGTTATTATCATAATTTAATATTTCATCATCATCTATCATTTCCCCCTCTACTTGCACTAAAAATGAAAATACTGTCAGAGGTGTGTTAATTTATCACATTCAAGGATGAAAGGTTTTCAATTTCTATTACTATCTTCAAGAAGGGTCAAAACCCATTTTTAATAGTTTATATAGATCATAATATATGTATTTTATATTATGAAATGTTTTGGAATCCTTACAAACTCATAATATAAAATAATAATACAAATCAAGTTCATTATGCACAAATCCGGCAAGTTAATCCAAGCATTTATCATTAACTTTTAACTAATGATTCATCATCATTGTATATAACCCAAAATCAATATATTATAATTTATATCACTATAATGTGACTAATAATATATATTAAAAATTCTGGATATTTAACCACATTTCAAATGAACTTCTATTCATGAATATAAGTAAACCGATCATGAAAACCAAGGAAGAAAATGCTTCCAAAACAATAAAATTGATCCTATTAAACCCATAAAGAAGTATGTGAATAAACATAATAAGTCTATACTAAATAAATTAAATGTATAAGAGGTTATGTAATTATTAATTAATGAAGATAAATTTTATTATTCAGGTAATTAATATCAACTTAAGAACACATTCGGGCATAAGGTAAGGGGTTTCTCATCTCACTTTTATTTCCATGAGATTTCCATTATTCACCACTTATTTCATGTATGTGGTGTTTTTTCTGAAATTTGATATATAATATCATGATTCTATTTATATTCATTTTATTCAATGATTCACTTGATGATTATTAACTCGATTGATTACAATGTTATAAGGGACTTTGTTTCGGTTTACATTTCATGGTGATTTACTTGGTATTGTGCACCGAATCATTATTATATGTTGTACTTACTTCCCCTTTGAGATAATTTTTCATTTTAAATTGTAAATATATTATATATATACATATTTTGGTTTCATGGATATGATTATTTTCTTAAGCTGCATACCCATTTACATACGGTGTTTATTTAGAATGTTGTTTTAACTATGTAAATATTGATGAATCTGTATCCTCTACTCTATAAAGATATTGAGAAGGCCTATTATAATTGTATTAAATATATGTATAAAGAATTATTTGGACTTTTAGTTATGGTTGGGGCCCACTATAGCCCCTCGATTCATCGAAAGGTCTCATGATACAAGTCAGGTAGTGACAACCCCTTCAAGTTTATTTCCAAAATAGAATCATACTGGTATATGCCCACTGAATTAAACCATTTCGATAGTATAGTGGTATCATGAACTAGATACATGATGTAAAATTAATAATCATTCTCTTTATTTATTTCCAGTTATTATTATCTATAAGGTTTTCACTATGACAAAATCTATGTATGTAGTTTCACTTGAAATTTAATAATGGCTTGTGTTTTTCATTTTTTCACCATTCCATATTGACTATTACAATTTGATTATGATTCAATTATTATTGATTAAAGATTACACTATTTTTAACCCTTACTAATAATTTGAGATCACCCCTTCATTTTTTTACCTTCAACATGTTATGAAGAGGATACCATTTATTGAGTTCTTGTGGATGCAGTTTATTAGTTTTTATTATGTATTGTATATTGTTACCTTTTACCAATTTAATATGAGTTACATGTATGTATCTAGTTTCTTAAAGACTACTCAACTGATCATTACTTTGGGATTTCATTCCTTTTAGTCATTCCAATGTAATAATTAATGCACCAACTCTAAGCTTCTAGGGTCGGGGTGATATAGTTGGTATCAAAGAATGTTTAGTAGAAACCTTGGAAACTAGATTTAGGAAACATTGTTTAGAGGACATAACCATAAGTTAGAATTTGAAGATAATCATAGAATAACATACTAGACATTTTGTAAAGTAGAGATTATGTGGGTCTTCCTAGAAAATGAATCCATGTCTGGACACTATAAGTGGATGTGGTTCTAGCACAAATGTACCGAGGAGTAACAAATTCGACAATGAGTTTCGGGCTTGACCTGGGTTATCCCGGTACACAATGAGCCTTACTGCGCACCTGGTCTGAAACTCCTAGGGGATATTCTTAGGATAGTTCACATTTTCTTTAAAAACCATTATAAAAGATTTAAAAGTAAATATAAACAATTTTTATGATTATGAGATTAGTTGTTCATACATTTTCAGATTATCTTAAGTCTTTTCTAGTTATAAATTATGAACCATGAACTAATTTAGTGTATTCCAATGTTTAATAATGGATCCTAATGGAATAAGGGGAATCAATACCTGCGATCAATGTAGTGATTTCCCCAGTGAGTAAATCAACATAGTCAGTGTTGGAGCGGATCATATCATGACCATATTAGGACAACTTACTTAGGCTGTGTCGAATATCCATGATACACCTGTATAGGATCATTTCATGTGGTATAAGCCCCCATATTTTCATGGGAATACTAATCCGGTGGTAGCTGAGTAGTGGATCAAGTCCCTTGAAAGGATATTTCTGGCATTAAGATGCAATGAAAATGAAATGGTAGTCCTGCCAACATATTGCCTCAAGGGTGAGGTTGATCAATTGTGGTCCTTGATCCAAAATACCATAGAATAAGAAGAAATAAAATATATGGAATGGAGAACTCTTAAGGAAATATTCTTTGACAAATATTTCCCTCATGAATAATGAACTGAAATGAATAGAAAATTACTTATCCTAAATCAAAGGGAAGAAGTGAGTGTTGCAAAGTATGAGGCTACCTTCACAAGATTAACCAAGTATGCTATAGATTATGTAAATGATTCAGAAAACAATATTGATCATTTCTTTGAAGGTCTTAAGACAAGTCTTCTAAGGGCACTAGCTTCTCAAACATTTTCATCATACAATGAAATTATATTAAGTTCCAATAAAAATAGAGAAGGAATTTTTTGGATCAAATTTTTTCAAGGGAAATCAAGATAAGAAGTGTCATTTTAATAATCATGGAAAATCTGAAGCACTAATGAAGAAAAAGGGAATAAAGAAATTTCCATTATGTGAGAACTATGTAGATAATCATCGTGGTAAATGATTGAAAGGCATGGAAGTTTTCTATCAGTGTGGAGAAAAGGGTCATCAATCTAATGAATACAAGGGGAAGATACAAGTCAATGATGTTCAATGATACAATTGTAGAGAGATGAGTAACTTTACAAATGAGTGTCCTAAGAACCAAGGAAAATTTCCTCAGAAAAGGCCACGAGAGCAAGGGAATGCTTATGTAATTACAACTTTGGAATTTTAAGTTCCTAATGATGTGGTGGAAGGTACTTTAATTGTTTCCTCAAACATAGCCAATGCTTTATTTAATTCTAGATCATTTCATTCATTTATATGTTATCATTTTGTTAATAAATTTATACATTTCCAATTTTATTTAATTATGGGGTTTTCAGTCAAAACTCCTAGGGGATGTATTATTACAACAAAGATGTGTCAATTAGTCCCTCTAATGACACATAATCATTATTTAGTTGCTAGCCTTATCATCATACCCAAGATCGACTTTGATATAATTCTCAGTATGCATTGGCTATCAAATTATGATGCGAAGATCTATGAAAATAAGAAGGAAGTTATAATTTTTGAGAATGGTGTAGAATCCCTTATCTTTAGAGTAGAAACCTCTCCATATGATTCTTATCTAGATCCAACCCCAATATCTCTACAGAATGAAATTCTTGGGGAGGAAGAGGAGACAATATCTATGGCTGAGGAATGAAATATTCAAATTGAAGACATAACTATTGCGCAAGAATACATTGATGTATTTCCAAAGGATTTACATGGGCATCATCCAGAGTGGGAAGTCGAGTTCTCTATTGATTTAATTCAGGGTTCAAGACCTATATCAAAGACTCCCTATAGAATGTCCACTGTGGAATTCATGGAGCTAAAGGAATAACTAGAGGAATTGAGTGAAAATGGATTTATTAGACCTAGTGTTTTTCCATGGGGAGCCCCTATCCTCTTTGTCAAGAATAAAGATGGATCCATGAGGCTATGAATTTATTATAGGGAAATAAATGCTATTAAAATAAAGAATAAGTATCCTCTTCCATGAATTGAAAATTTATTTGATCAACATCATGGAGTCCAATATTTTTCAAAGATTGAACTTTGATGTGGATATCATAAGTTGTGTGTGAGGAAGGAAGATATACCAAATATAGCATTTTGAAATAGGTATGGGCATTATGAGTTTGCAATAATGCCTTTTGGACTGACTAATGTACCCTATGTTTTCATGGATCTAATGAATATAGTTTTCATGGAATATCTTTATGACTTTTTTGTGGTATTTATCGATTATATCCTATTATACTACAAAATCTACAAATACCCTGAGAATCACTTAAAAATTATTCTAAAAAATCTTAGAAGAAATGAAATATATGGGACGTTTAGTAGGTGTGAATTTTGGCTTCAATCGGTTTCTTTTCTTAGACATATTATCTCTATGTATGGAATCTTAGTTGATCCTGTGAAGGCAAAGGCAATCCAAGAAAGACCCATGCCAATGAACATAACTAAGTTATGTAGTTTTATTAGCTTAGTATGTTATTATTGGTGTTTTGTTCAGAATTTTGCCTGATTGGATAACCCAGTAACCAAGATCACATGTAAAGGGGTTAAGTTTTTATGGATGAAATAATGTACACAATTCTTTGAAGAATTAAAAAGAAGATTGGTAAATGCTCTAATTTTGACTCTTCCCTCTAGAAATGATGGATTTTTGATATACAGTGATGCATCAATGAATGGACTGGGTTGTGTCCTTATGCAAAATGATAAAGTTATTTCTTAAGAATCAAGACAGTTGAATAAACATGAACAAAATTATCCAACTCATGATCTTGAGATAGAAACCATAATATTTTCTTTGAAAATATGGAAATATTATCTCAACAGATAAAGATGTGAGATATATAAGAATCATAAGAGCTTGAAATAAGTTTTTACACATAAATAACTCAACATGATGCAAATGAGATGGATTGATTTAATCAAATATTATGATTTTTCAATACACAATCACCCAAGAAAGAAAAATAAGGAGGAAAATGAATTAAGAATGAAAGATCATGGACTTATGACCCAAATGAGGATTGAGAGAGATCCTATATTCATGGATCTACAAAATATGGAAATGGGAATTGTTAAGGAAGGGAAAATGTCTTTCCTTTTTAAAATGATTACTAGACCATATTTACTAGAGAAGATAGAAATCTCTTAATCTAATGATGAGAATCTATAAAATAAAATTAGAGCAGTTAAGGATGGAAGATTGGAAACCTTTGAGTATGAGGATGGAGTTCTGAAATTTGGAAGGAGGCTATGAATTCCATCAATACTTGAGCTAAAAAGGGAAATATTATATGATTCTCATAGCTCAAATTTCTCCACACACCTTGGTAGCACCAAGATGTATAGAGATCTAAAGTAACTTTTTTGGTGGGATAACATGAAGTGAGAAATTGATGACTATGTGTTAAGGTGTCTAATTTTCCAACAAGTGAAGGCCGAGAGATAATATACTAGAGGGTCATGCTTCCTCTACCTAATCATATATGGATATGGGATGAAATTATGATTGAATTTGTCACAGGACTAAAAAGGACACCTAGAAAGAATGATGTAATATGGTTAATTGATTATTGTCTTAAAAAATCATCACATTTCCTTGCTAGAAGATAAGAATTACCACTTGATCTCCTAGGAAGGCTTTATATTAATGAAGTTTTAAGACGTCATGGTTCACCTCTATCGATTGTGTCTAATCAAGATCCCTGCTTTACATCAAAATTCAGAAAAAGTCTCTAGAAGGATTTGGATACTAAGGTTCATATGAGTACTTCTTTTGACCTCCAAAATTACATATAGTTTAAAAGGACTATTCAAACACAGGAATACATATTGAGATCATGCTCTCTTGACTTTAAAGTTATATGGGATCAATACCCACCTTTGGTGGAATTTTCCTACAATAATAGTTTCTATTATAGAATTAAAATGGTGCCATATGAAGCATTATATGGTAAGATGTGTCAAAATACAACATGTTGGGATGAAGTTGGAGAGTGGAAAATTATAGGCCCAAAACTTATTGAAGAGACAACAGTAAAGGTAATGAAAATCCAGTCCCATATTAACGTAGCCCAAAGTAGGAAAAAGAGTTATGCTGACAACTGGAGAAAGGATTTGGAATTTCAAGTAGGATATCATGTATTTCTAAAAGTATCTATGTGGAAGGGTGTCGTAAGGTTCAGTAAGAAAGGGAAACTGATCCCTAGGTACATTGGTCCATTCGGAATTCTAGAAAGAATTGGAGTTTTAGCTTATCATTTAAAAATTCCACCAAGTCTCTACAAGTTTCATAATGTGTTCCACATGTAATTGTTAAAGAAATACATGTCAAAACAAATTCATGTACTCACCTATGAATAAATATAACCGGAACTTGATTTTTCATACTGTGAAGAGTCTATTGATATTCTTTAAACAAGGAAGCATATATTGAGAAATCAGACAACTCGACTAGTAATGGTTTTTTTGGAGAAACCATAAAATGGGGGAAGCAACATGGGAACTTAATGATGTTATGAATAAAAACCACCCACATATTTTTAGGGATAAATATACATAGAAAATTTTAAGGATGAAATTTCTGAAGGAGGGAAGAAAATAATACCCCAATCATTTTATGGTATGTTTCTCTTAAATACTTTATATTCATTAGATATCCTATATTGCAGCAAGCACAAAGTCTCTATGAAAAAACACTTTGTTATTTATAGGATAAATTCATAACCTATCCATTAAACTTAAATTTTCCACTTTTATGTTTTGAATTTCAAAAAATGGACATAAATAGTTGTGATCAGGGTGATATTTGGAGTCTCATAGAATCAAGTTAATTTTTGATGAATAGTAACATACCCTTATGAATAGTAAAATACCCTTATGAATAGTAACCTACCCTTATGAATAGTAATCTGACCCTTATAAATGGTAACCTTACCCATGAAAGTGTAAATAGAATTTAGGAACCTTAAAAATGAAGATGAATATTTTAAGTGTTGATATTTTTTGATTAAATGATGTTTTTTATTAAAAATTACATATATAATATTTAGAAAATTATTTTTAAAAAATGGAGTTCATTTTTGGATTCTACATGTCAAAAAATGGTTAGGGTGAATTTTTTGGATTTTTCTGAAATGCTTTAATTTTTGGTGAATAGTAAAATACGATAAATTATGATAAATACTAAATACATGGTTCGTTGAGTAGTGGATGATGTCCTACTGAGGTAAGCACACTTGTTTTGAACTCACATGCACCTATTACTATTTTTGGTCAGGAAATCATCACTATTTCTTGTCTTAGGAAAAAATAATAAACTAATGATTAAAATATTAATAAAACCCTCCTCCCCTCCACTATATATACCACCCCTCACCCCCTCTTCCTCCCACCCCACTCAAGATTTGATACATAAATAAGTTATACCAAATAAAATTTCCAAGCCCTTCCCACATGTCCAAGATCTTTTGGTCTCACCAAAAGTTCAAAAAACAAATGCCTTAAGAAGATTCTCAAGGTGGAGTACTCAAGAGGTGAACCTCTCTTCCTTTTTCTTTCAACTTATTCTACAAGTTCCATTATTTTGTTGATCTTCCCTCACCTCCCCACATCCAAATTATATGATAATTATTTTAAATTACATTAAATATTATTTTATTATTCTAATGGAATATTTCATCATCATCTATCGTTTCCCCCTCCTCTTACACTAAAAATGAAAATACTGCTTGAGATGTGTTAATTTATCACATTCAAGGATGACGTATTTTCAATTTCTATTACTATATGTAAGACTAGTCATGAGAACTTTTTAATGGTTGAAATAGATCATAATATATGTATTTTTCCTTATGAGGTGTTCTTGAATCCTTACACACTCATAATATAAAATAATAATAGAAAACAAGTTCATTATGCACAAAACCGCCAAGTTAGTCCAAGCGTTTATCATTAAATTTTAACTAATGAGTCATCCTCATGGTATAAAACCCAAAATAATTATAATATCAGTTATATCACTGTAATTTTACTAATAATATATATTAATAATTTTTGTTTTTTAACCACATTTCTAACAAACTTCTATTCATGAATACAAGTAAATGGATCATGAAAACCAAGGAAGAAAATGCTTCCAAAACAATAAAATTGAACCACTTAAACCCATAAAAAGGCCATGAATGCACCTAATAAGGTTATAATAAATTAATTAAAAGTATTAGATATTATAGACTTATTAATTAATGAAGCTAAATTTGATTATTTAGGTCATTAATATCAATCGAAGAACACATTTGGGCACATTATAAGGGGTTTCTCATCTCACTTTTATTTCTGTGAGATTTCCATTGTTCCCCACTTATTTCTTCTATATAGTTTATGTTTACCACCATTTGATATATAATATCATGATTATATTTATATTCATGGTATTTCGTGATTCACTTGATGATTATTAACTCAATTGATTACAATGTTGTAAGGGACTTTGTTTATGTTTACATTTCACAGTGATTTACTTGGTATTGTGCACCTAATCATTCTTATGTGGTGTACTTACTTCCCCTTTAAGATCATTTTTCATTTGAAATTGTAAATATATTATATATTCATATTCTGGTTTCATGGATATGATTATTTTCTTATGTTGCATTCCCTTTTACATACGGTGTTTATTTGGAATGCTGTTTTAACTATGAAAATATTGATAAATTTGTATCCTATTATCTATACTGATATTGAGAAGGCATATTGTACATGTATTTAATATATGTATAAATAATGATTTGGAATTTCAGTGATGGTTGGGGCCCGCGATTACCACTCTATGCATCAACTGTTCCCATGAGACAAGTCTGTTGGCGACAAACCCTTCAAGTTTGTTTCTAAAATAGAATCAGATGGGTATCTACCCACACAATTAAACCATTTAGGAAATATAGTGGTATCATGGGATAGATACATGACATCCAATTAATAATCATTCTCTTTATTCATTTTCAGTTGTTACTATCCATGAGGTTTTCACTATGACAAAATCTATGGATGTAGTTTCATTCACATTTTAATAATGGAATGGGTTTTTCATTTGTTCACCATTCCATATTGACTATACCAATTTGATTATGATTCAATTATTGTTGATTTATGATTCTGATATTTTTAACCCTTACTGAGCATTTAAGATCACTCCTTTCATTTTTTTACCTTTGATAGGTTATGAAGAGGAGATTATTTTTTGAGTTCTCGTGGATGTAGTTTATTAGTTTTTGTTATGTATTGTATTATGTTACCTTTCCCAATTTAATATAAGTTACATGTATGTATCTAGTTTCTTCAAGACTAATAAACTAATAATTCCTTTGGGATTTGATTCCTTTTAGTCATGCCAATGTAATAAGTAATGCACCGGCTCTGGGATTCGGGGATCAGGGTGTTACATTAACCAATAAAGTGCTTCAAATTTTATAACATTTAGGTTTGACATTTCACAATCATATTTAAACAAACAAAGATTTACATTTCAATAAATAGAAATACTTTAGAAAATCACGCTTTACATAAAATGATATAAATACATTTCAAATAATGGAATTATCTTTAAATAAAATGTGTTATACACAAATTTAACTTATCACAAATGGATTAAAAACACTTTTATATAAAATAGTTTATAAAGATGGAATATATTAATTTGAAACACAAACAAGTGAGCAACATGGTCATATTCCTAATAAGGTATGATAATTATAGGATATAGGGACCCCACACTCAAGGTGATGGTAGTACGTACATAAGTCCCTTGACCTCAGGTCAAAGAGGACTCATCACCATCACCTACAGGGTGTGATGCACTGATATTAGGTTTTAGGACATTGTAAATAGTAATGTGTCATCTAAATAACTCACTATCTACCTAATTATTTCATGTGATCTAGAATAAAAAAATAAAGGAAAATTTATTTTACGAATAATTATAATACAATTCATCACATTCTCCATTTCATATATACCAATTTTCCATTTCCAAACCAAAGCAAGTTTTTAATAAAAATCATTCCTTTTCACCAAGTTAAAATCCAAAGGTTTCTACACAAAGCCATTTTAGATACAATTTAAAAAATAGATATTTTAAATGAATTCCCCATTCAATTTCACAAATCCAATTTCACAATTAAATTCATCAGTTTAATTTTCAAACAAATTCCATCAATTTCACAACAAACCCCTAATTCAATGAAATTGGGGGTTTTCCCACAATTTTCCATCAAAACCATTTCCATAATTAATTTCAACAATTTAATTGAACCAATTCCCATAAAATCCTAAATTTAAATTAATTAATTTAAATTTCAAAAATTTCTATAAATACAACCAAATTAATGGAATTTGGGGTTTTTCAATTTCATGCCAAAAAATATTTTTTCTTAAAAACCCCAATTCAATGGAATTGGGGTTTTCTGAAAAAAATTGATATCCATTTAATAAGAACCAATAATTTCCATTTAATGAAAACAATTCAAATTAAACAAATCAATTTAGGGTCATCATAAGTTGGGTATCATAATGGAACCACCTACATCAGGATCAATGGATCTCGAATCACAAATCTGTACATGAAAAAATCCAATAAAGAATGACGATAATGAGGATTTATGTGCTAAACCTAGGTTTAGATCCAAAATAGTTGCTATTAGATCCAAAAATCAATATGGGGATTCATGGAACCCTATTAGGAGAATATAGATTGTGTAAGAATAGGAATGGGAAAAGGAAACTAACCAAAAAAAGATCGAAGGGCATTCCTCAAGCTTAAAATTGCTTCTTGGAGGGATCTGAGGGGACAAGAAATCTTCTTGGGAGCTCTAAGGATGGGATAAATCTCTTCTAGATGATACTAGGTCTTTAAGGTCCTAAAAGAGGGGTTCAATAATTTTTAATAAAAAATCAGTAAACTTAAAATCCCATCCACACGGTTTCCTAAGAAGAGGTGAACAATTTAGACAAACTATGTGCAATTCATGCACCTGTTATAAATGGGACACATGGTTCTTCTTAAGATGGAGCATGACTTGACTAACTATGAACCAACCATATGAAATCCCACTACCTTGGGTTTTATGATTTACTCTGAGAGGGTGCATGGTTTGGGAAACCATGCGCAAACCATGCACTAAACTGGAATTTTCAATATCCTTAAAAAATTCAACCCAAAACAACCCCAAACGAAACCCAAACAAATATTTAAAGAAATATGGGTTTAGGAATACCTAAAAAAGCAATAGGATATTATAGTCTCCCCAACATAGAATCTTTATGTCCATAGAAAGACTTATAAGAAGCTTTCATGCCAAAAAGATAAGGCCACTATTATCTCATCAGTGGCTACATATCCCACATATCATGATTATCATAACCATGCTTCCATAGAACATGAACCAAAGGCACCATTCTCCCATGAATTACCTTGGTTTTAGAATCAACTATCATGATCTACTATTAAATAACTAATAAATCAGGTTCAACTTCAAGATCATGCCAACTTAGAACATGAGATGGATTTGACAGATATTTTCATACATAAGATACATGGAACACATTATTTATTGTCTTTAGCTATGGTGGAAGTGATAAATGGTAAGAAACTTTCCCCACATGCTCAACATCCTCAACAGGTCCCACAAAATGAGGAGTAAGTTTCCCCAGACTCCCAAGTAGTCAATGACCCAATTGGGGTGAACATTTCAAGAACAACTGGTCACCAACTGAGAATTACAAAGTTCTATAATTACAATAAGTATAAGACTTATATAAACTATGTGCCATCAAAATCCCCTAACGAATCAACTGAATCCTTTATATCATCTCTTGGACCAAGTCTAGTCCAACTATGTAACTTTCACCAATCTCTAACCAACACAACATAGATTTACAAGTCTAACCATAGAAGGCCTCAAAAGGATCCATTCCGATCGTGGACTAGAAAAATTTTTAATAAGAAAGCTCAACCATCCTCAAGTGATGATCTCAAGATCCTTCAAAGTCGAGTAAAAAAGCATGGAACATATCCTCAAGAATCCATATAGCTCTTTCTGTCTGGCTATCCATCTATGAATGGTATTCTGTAGTCAAATGTATATGAGATCCTAATTAATATTTAAGGCCACTTCAAAAATGAGAAGTGAACTGAGGATCCATATTCAAAACTATAGCAGATGGAACTCTGTGCAATTAAAAAATCTCTATCACATAGCAATTTCTCAATTCATCAAATTTGGTTAAATCACACAAGGGTATAAAGTGTGCTGACTTAGTTTGCATAAAAATCACAACACATATCACATTATTCTTGTTTGGGTATATAGAAACCCAACCACAAAGTCTATAGAGATTTAATCCCACTTCCAAGTAGGTACTAGAACTGGATGAAGCAGACTCGAAGATTTCTGGTGCTTTTCTTTAACATGTTGGAATACATAACAATGAGAAACAAATTAAGTGATTCCATGTCTCATAACTGGATACCAAAACTACCACCCCATGTCATATAACATATTCGTTTTTCCTGGGTGAAGTGCTCGCTAAGCTATGGAAACCCCCATCACAGCTTTCCTTACTGAAGATGGTACCAAAAAATGAATTTGAAAGCATAAAATTCCCTATTTAGAGAACGACAAATAAATATTAACATCCAAGAATTAAGAATGTCTCTAATTATACAAAACTCATCATTAAGCTACAGTTACTAGAGAATCAATTTGAGAAGATAGTATTTCAACTGAATGTAGTCCAAAGAGACCTAGGCCACTGATTCTTGGACTCTAATATGCAACTGTGAAAAGAGATCCATCAAGTTCCACTCTTCTAATGATTCTTTCACTGAATGGGTTAGAAGTTTCCTACTCAAATCATCTAGAATGAAATTCCCTTTCCCTAGGGTATAGGATATGTCGAAGTAGAAATATTGTAGGTACTCCACCCAACACCTCTAGTGAAGATTCAAATATTTTTGAGAGAAGATATAACTTAAGCTCTTATGGTCTGAATACATGGTAAACCTTTCTCCGTAAAGGTAGTACCACCAACTCTTAAGTGCGTGCATTACAACTACAAGTTCAATGGCTTGGATTGTATAATCTTTATATGTGTTCTAAGCTGATGAGACATAAAGGCAAAAAAACATGACCACTTTGCATAAGAACGCAGAACAAGTCCGAACCTAATGCATCACAAAATACCACATAGCCCTGCCCAACCTATAGAAGATTCAACAATGAAATATTAGTAAAAAAACATTTCATCTCAAAATAAATAATCCTGATATTTTTATCCCAAGAAAACTTTTCTCCCTTTAGAGCTATTGTCGTCATCAGAGAATCTAACTTTGGGAAGTCCTTTACAAACCATTCATAATACCCAGTTAGACCCAAGAATATCTTAATCTCAAAATCATTCTGTGGTTGTTCCCATTTCATAAAATCTTTTACCTTCTTAAGATCAATTTAAATACCTTGTTCTAACACCATGTGTCCCATAAATTATACTTCATGAATCCATACACCACACTTCAAAAGATTGGCATAAATTCAATGATTTATTAGTAAACTCAAAACTATTCTCAAATGATTCACATAATAATCCTCAGACATAGAGTAAACAATTATGTCATCCAAAAATACCACCATGACAATATCATGATACTCATAGAAATAATTTTTCATTAAACCCCTGAAAACTACAGGGAAATTGGTTAGAACAAAGTGCATAACAAGGTAATCATAATAATTTTACCTGCTCTAAAAGCCAGTTTCCTAAATGTTAGACTCTTTTCTCCTCAACTGATGGTAACCAGAGAGAATATAGACCATTTAAAACCACTTCTCCCCTTTAAAATGAACAAAAATATCATCAATCCATGGAAATGGATATTTTTTCTTTGTCTCAACTCAATTGAGTTTCCAACAATCAACACATAGGTGAACTGAACCATAATCATTCTTATAAAAGAGAACTGATTCCACCAAAGGTGACACACTTGGGAATATAAATCCTTTCTATAGAATATCATCAAATTAGTACTTCATCGCTTTAGTTTCATCTGGTACCATATGGTAAGAAGGAATAAAAACTAGTTGAGTAACAAGAATTAAGTCAATGGAAAACTCAACATCCCTTACTGGGGGAAAACAAGAGAAGTCAGAAGGAAACATGTTGGGAAACATGAAGACAACTATATAGAGATCACCATTCAAATATTATCACTCCAGATCAAAATAAAACATAGATATAAATTTCCCCAACTCTAGATAGGAAGGTATGGTTCTGCTCAACCTTGGGTCTCATTCTCCTTGAAAGACATAATACACAACACTTGGTGTATTAAAGTAGACCCGTCGAAGATAACAATGAATCAAGGATTTAATGGGAATGTTCCAATCCATCTTGAAATAATGTTAAGAGATTTTATGTAAAGAACTAGAAAACTACAAGTAAGCTCGACATCCAATAGAGAGAATAGACAAGGAGGACTATGGAGACCCTACTCTATCTTTGTAGCAAGGGGTGTAGTAATATCCACTGCACAAGATAAAATCTCCATAGAAAGATTAAGAAGATTAACAATATGGGTTGAAATAAAAAAAGGTATGCACCTGTATCAAATAGACCAGCCACTAATGAAAATTTTGTAGTAATGGTACCTCTCACAGTCGTTGGACACATATTCGCTTCCTCTAAAGACTCTTCCACCATGTGAAGAAGCGTTATTCCAGATTCCTATGGATGGAACCATTTTTCACATGAAGCATCTGATTTAACCATAATTTTATAAAGATCTAATGACCCCATTTTGCTACATGGAGTAGAATTAATATGAAAGAATATCTACAAGTGTCTTAAATGTCCACATGATCCATTGTTCTTGGGAGACTCAGTGCAAACCCTATTTCAATGTCCTGGTTTTCCATACTAGTATCAAATCAAAGGAAATATTTCCGATAATGAAAGTGGTCTATGATAACCCTACTATTAATAACTACTATGATAATCCTCATAGTTCCATTTCCCTTAAAGGAACCCACACTTCCACTAGGAGAGAAAAAAAATCATGATAACCCTGACTTGCTAGCCAGGTCCATCTCGACCATCAACACTCTATCCAGTACATCAGCATAAGAATGAAACTTCAATAAGAAAACCTGATAATGAATATCCTGAATAATTCCCAACTCGAACTTTCAAACTTTTATCTTCTTGTTTGATACAATCTTAGGTCCAAAGTGCATGAGCTTCGAAAAACGATTTGTGTACTCTATCACGGTCCTATCGGCTTGCTCAAATTTTAAAAACTCTATAGCATTGGATAACAACATCGACTCTAGATAGAAATGGTTGGTAAAAATAACCTTTATTTATTTCCACTCTAATACCTCATGCTTCTTCATCATCACCATTGTGTCCCACCATCTCCTGCTCGATCCTTTCAGCACGAAGGTGGAACACTTCACTTTTATTTTTTCGGGTGTGTCTAAGAACCCAAACAAACACTCCATCATGATTAACCATTCCCTAACCCCTTGAGGATCATTTGAGACTTTTAATGGTGCATGATTCTGGAGACGGAACTCTTGAGAAAAAACTTTAAGAATTTCCCTATGAGGTTCCACAGCTGGAGCCTAAATGGGAACTGAATGTGATAACTTTCCCAGATCTTGGAAAGTGCACAAAATTACCTCAACTAGGATTAGGTCCAAAAAAGGATTCACTCATTAACATTTAATAGTAGTTCCTAATGGATCTGATTTTGGATTCTTCTAGGAGGCATGATGTTAAATAAAATCAACAAACAACAAGTAAGAAAACATATTACACTAAAATAGAGAAACAAGGGAAAATTAGTCCCAATAGATAGAACAAATAATATTTTCATTTCATTCTATCCAAATCAAAATAGGGAATATACTAGAACTAATACACAAGACATCTATCCCAAAAAACCCTAGTGACTTTAGGTTCATTACGGTGATAGTTTTATAGGAACTCAATTGAAAATAACTCATAAGTACTGAAAATATTTCACAAATGCATACTAACTTCAAGACATACTCTCAACCTTCCTTTGATACCAATTTATCACGAACCAACCTAAGAATCCTAGTAACCCGATAACTGACCCAGTACTAACATATCCTGAAGGGCGTTCTTGATCCCCATGGTTCAATGACTAGCACCCGACATAATACAAAATGAGAGTGGGAATGATTTTTCTAGTGATAATGCCGAGGTAAAAGAGACAAGTCAATATTTCATACCAAAGACACTCCACTGGGAGTAATGTACCAAAATTCAAAGAGGAATAAATAGGCCTAGGTACCAAAAAAAGTACCATAAGATATTACTAGAATAACAAGAAGACCAACAACCCAACTCCCAACTAAAACGTAACTCACCAAGTCCATGAGTCAATAACCAGAACCACCTCTAAGAGACGCCTTTCTCCTTCTTGAACCTAGAAGGAAATAATCTACAAACACTTGAAGGAAAAATCCAAGTGTGAGCCAAATCCTAGTAGGATTTCACCCAAATATTTCATAACAATATTCAAATATTAAATTAACCAAGAATTTCCTTTCAATTTTAAAACAAATAGGTTTGGTATTTCAAAATAATATTTAAATAAATTGTTATTTAAATTTCAAAATATGGAAATTATTTAGAAAATCATGCTTTACATTTGAAATTATGTAAATAAAGTTAAAACGATGGAATTACCTTTAAACAAAAGATTCTTAACACAAATGGAACGTATCAAAAATGGATTAAACATGCACTTTTATATAAAATAGTTTATATAAATCATAAGGCATGTAAAACCATTTAAAAAATTGACATATATTCATTGAAAATACAAAAAAGTGAGAAACATAGTCATATGCCTAAAAAGGTATGACAGTTCCATAATATAGGGACCCCACACTCAAGGTGACAACAATATTTATATAAGTCCCTTAAACTCAGGTCAAAGTGGAATCATCATCATCACCTAAGGGATGGGATTTGTTGATATTAGCTTTTAGAACGCTGTAAATCATAAATTTTCGTACACATAACTCACTAAATACCTAAGGCTCTCGTGTTCTCTAGTAAAAAAATAATGGGAAATTTATTTTAAGAATTATTAAAATACAATTAATCCCATTCTCTATTTCAAATATGCTAATTTTCCATTTCAAAACCAAAACAGGTTTTTAATAAAAAAACATGCCTTTTCACCAGGACAAAACCCTATGGTTTATATCCAAATCCATTTTAAATAAATTTTGACTAATAGGGATTTGAAATCAATTTTCCATTAAATTTCAAAAATACAATTTCACAATTTAATTCAATAATTTAATTTTCAAACAAATTCCATCAATTTCACAACAAACCCCCAATTCAATGGAATTGGTTTTTCTCACAATTTTCCATCAAAACCATTTCCAAAATCAAATTCAAAAAATTAATTGAAACATTTCCCATCAAATACACAATTTAAATTTCACAAATTTCTATAAACACACCCCAATTAAATGGAATTGGGGGTCTTTTAATTTCATGCCAAAAACCCATTTTTCTTAAAACCCCCAATTCAATGCAATTGGGGTTTAAAAAAAAAAACAATTGAAATCCATTTAATCATAACCAAGAAATTTTATTTAATTAAACAATTGAAATTTAATAAATAAATTTTGAGTTAATATAAATTTGGCACCGTAATGGAACTACCAACTTCGGTATCAACGAATCTCGAATAATAAATCCATACACAGTAAAATCTAATGGAGAATGATGTAAATGAGGATATATGAATAAAACCTAGGTTTAGATCCAAAATAGTGGGCAT
Source organism: Viscum album (assembly GCA_963277665.1). Lineage (NCBI taxonomy): Eukaryota > Viridiplantae > Streptophyta > Magnoliopsida > Santalales > Viscaceae > Viscum > Viscum album. The sequence goes on from OY728123.1 coordinate 1,466,629,064, forward strand.
TAGATCCCAAAAATCAACATAGGGATCCATGAAACCATAGAGAAGAGAAGATAGATCGCATGAGAACTAGAACTGGAAAAGGAAACTAACCGAAAGAAGGTCGAAGGGCGTTCCTCAAGCTTTGAATCTATTTCAGGAAGAATATGAGGGGCCATGAACACTTCTTGGGAGCTCTATGGATCTAAAAAATCACTTCTTGGTAGTTGTAGTTCGTTGGGGGCCTAAAATAGGGGTTTGATAATTTTCAATAAAAATCCAGATTATTTAAAATCCTATTCGCATGGTTTCCTATGTAGAGGTGCACAATTTAGAAAAACTATGTTAAATATGTTCAACTTTTATAAATGGTATGCGTGGTTATTCTTAATATATATCATGCATTGACTAACCATGTGACAATCATGTGAAAGCCCATTGCCTTGGGTTGCATGCTTTACTTCGAGAGGGCGCACAGTTTGGGAAACTGTGCGCAAACCATGAACCAACCCAAAAATTTTAAAACCCTTAAAAATTCAATGTGAATAAACCCCAAATGAAACCCAACCAAATAATACAAAAAATATTAGTTTTGGAATACCCAAAAATAGTAACATTTTGTTACATTATATTTTTTATTGATCTTTTTAAAGTCAAATTAAATGTATAGTATCAAAATTGACGTTAATGATATATTATAATAAATAATATTTTATTAAATGATTTAAAATTTATAAAAATATTATCTTTATAAAAATTAATGATATATTTTTGAAAATATAAACCATGGTTTATTTATGGGTCTTTTGGACTTTTATGGTAAATTTATTGACCCTTAAATGGTAAAAAACATTAACATTGAGTTAATTAAAAAAAGGGTTAATGGGGGGTTAAAACTAAAAGATAAGGGTTAACAAATAACCAATAGTTATACAATTTTTTTTATATGATAGTAATAAACCTTAAAGGGTAGAAAAGATTAATGTTATGGTAATTTTAAAAAGGGTTAATGGAGGGTTAAAACTAATAGATTAGGGTGAAAATATAACACATAGTTGTAAAAAAATTATTTGATGACAGTAATTAGACTCAAACATGTATTATATTCTATTTATTTCAATTTGGACCTATTTAAGTATAAAATATAATTTATATTAATTTAGTATCTTAAGAAATTCTAAGAAAACCCCTCCCCTCACTTATAAAAGGAAACTCCTTATCTCTTTAATTTATACTAATTTAAGTGACCTAGATTTAAGAAAACCTAAAAAATTATATTATAAAAATACTTTTCAATGTTATATAGTTTTTTTAACTTTCAAAAGACTAATCTTAGGTCCCTTAAGAGTATATCTGAAGGAAGACTACCAAAGAATATTTAGTTGTCTTTAACGAATCATTCAAGTTTATTTCTCCTTCTACTTCATCTTAATATGTTGTAACCATCTTAAAAAATAACTATAGTATCATAAATGTAATAATATTTTATTATTATCTTTGAAATACCATATTATATCTATCGTCCATCCTACTGAAAGCACAAAATATTGCTCACGCATATGTACAACTTAGTGTCTTCACATAGCGGTGTAATTTGTTTATCACAACTTTACTTGGAAAGTTATAAATTTGAAACTAATGAATATATATGATATTTATGACATAAATATTATCTTTTAATTATAATATAATTTATACCTTCTTTCCTTATAATCCTTTGGAAAGTGAAAATGCTGGTCGTGCGTACGTTTGGACTACCACCTCCATGAAGCGATACAATCTTTTTTTTCATTCCTACTTTATATAGATGGTAATAAGGATAGATTCAATTAATATAATATATATATATATATATATATATGATATAAAAATTATATTTTTAAGGTGAATTGTTAATTATCTTTCTTTCATTCCATCCCTCAAAAAGTGAAAATAATGTTTATGCATATGTATGGCCTACCGTCTCCATAAATGGTGTAATTTATTTTTATATATCTAACTTTTATGGATGTATCTAAATAAATATATATTGAATATATATGATATTTATATCATGAATAACATTATTTATATGGTTCAACCATAAACAAGATGTAATAACTGAAATTACTAAATAAAAACACACATGAAAAATGAAGTAGTTAACACCCGAAATAATGATAATAATAAAAGATTATTAACAAATGGGTGATGAAATGTTATAAATGGATCATATATTTTGTTAAATATATGTATATGGTTCTATTATGTAAGTATAATAAATCTGAATTTATTATATAGTATGTTAAAATAACTCACAAGGTAAGTCGAATGCACGGTATGAGGTTTATTAACTCTATTTCCTTTCATTGGGTTATATCACTTATTCATTGATTATATTATGTCAAGATTATGTGTGAAATATAATTTGATTATTTTATGTCATATTTCCACTTAAATATTTTGGATTAAATTTTTTAAACATAATATATTCATTTACTAATTCGCATTTCAATGATACGATCTTCATATGGTACTTCGTCTCAATTTCCACTCTATTAAGACATATTTGGTATTACACACCTATTTAATTTTATGTGGTGTATATAATACCCCTTTGAGGTATTTAAAATAAATATAAATTTATTCATGATATTTAATGATTGAATTGACATTACTCTTTCAATATGAATGTTTAAAATAAAAATTGATCTTATTTCTCTTTTTGATCAGGTATATTTTTCTTCTATGTCCACATTTTTCAAAGTTATTTTTCAAAATTACTTTTTATTACTCATATGATTTATTAAGGAAATTTTAATTTATCCATGATTTTTACAAGTTTTTAAAGTAATATTTCTTATATTTTCTGAAATGTAAATTTCGGACTTTCTTGATAAAAAGTCAAAAGAAATGTTTTTTATTTAACGTATATGGAATTAATAGACTTTCCCACTACCATAACCATTTTAAAATATTTAGATTATTATTTAAGTTTTTCATAGTATTAAAAAGAAAACTATATATTAGAAATTATTTCAAATTTTTTAATTCCATTTTCGTATATTATTTTAAAGACTAGATTTTAACACAAAATCTATTTTTTATAATTGTCATCTCTCATCTCTTTATTAATTTTTTAGACATTAAATTTTAACTGCAAAAATTAAATTTATTATGATCATTGGAAATTAAATTTCTCTTAAATATACATATTATTTATCATGGATATTATTATTACTTAAATTGTATATCATTTGTACAAACGGTGTCCCATAATAAAATTTACTTGATTGACTAAGTAAAACTTGATAAATCCACATTCTTTACTCAATACAGATATTTGATAGGACATATTTTTATCAATTAAATTGATCATTAAATATACAATAAATTCATTATAAATGCATTGATAGTTGGGGAGTGATTATAGATAGTACCTCTATGCATCAATAAGTCTCATGAGAAAAATTAGTTGGCCAAATTAAATGGGTTTCAGGTGTATATCTACCCATCAATTAAACTGTCTTGGAAAAGAACTTTGATAGTATAAATATCATGATATATAAGATCATGAAGTACAATATTAATCACTCCCTTAATTGAGTATTTAATTATTATTTCCCATGATATTACTACATTGATATTATCCATGTATGCATTTCATGCTCAAGTTATTGATTAAATGACATGTGTTTTAGTTATTTACCTTTTCATATTGATTATGCCTACTTTACTCTAATAGCTTCTACTATATATAACCCTTATTGATTATCCAAGATCACTATTTTTTTTTTCAGTTCACCAGGATATAAAGAAGGATATTATGAATAATATCAAGGATGTGATAATTTTTCTTATGCCATGCATTTTTTATTTCCAATGTAACATGAGGATCATGTATGTATCTATTTTTTCAAGACTATTGAATTGATTTATCCTTCATGATGAGATCCATTTTATCCTATACTAATGTAATAAAGTAAAAAATATCTCTAGGTTACTGGAGTTGGGGTGTTAGAGTTGGTATCTAAAAAATTTTAGCAGAAAATTTAGAACTATATTTAAAAAAACATAGCTAACATGATAATTATGAGGATCCTTTATAATATTTGAGAAATTTTACCATTTTAGTAATTTTATTTTATGGATAAATATTCATTATGGTAATGAGATAACTTGGTGTTTTCAATTATCTAGTGATGGAGCCTAACATAAGAAAGGTAATGAACACCTATAGACAATGTAGGTATTTCCCTGCGAAGTAAACTAATATAGCTGGTGATGGAATTAAGCAGATCATGGCCATATTAGGGAAGCTGACTCATGTTATGAAAAATAACCCTGTCCATATTAAATAACCTATTATTACACAATGTGATTATATTATATTGGATCACTTCATATGAAAATGACCTCTAACTTTTAGTGGAACTACTAATCTATTGGTAGTTGATCAATGGATAGGATCTCTCAAAAAGATATTCTTATCTTTGGGATATAAGGAAATTGAAAAGGTTATTATATTAGTTTAATGTTTTAATGAATATGTTGATCAATAGTGGTCATTGATCCAAAAGACTAAAAGGAATACAAAATATAAATCATATAATGGAAAACTTTTAAATTGATTTTCTTTGAGAAATAATTATCTCTAGAATAGTAAGATAAAATAGAGAGTAAGTTCATCACTTTAAATAAAAAGGGGGGTGAATTTTTGAAAAAATATGAGGCTAAATTCATATGATTATCTAGACATGATTTAGACTATATACGTAACCCATAGATCAATATTGACCATTTATTTGATGGGATTAATCAAATTCTATGAAGGGAACTGGTTTCTCAAATTTCTTCATCATTTGATTATATAATATCAAGTGAAATTATTGTAGAGAATTAATTTTATAGTTCCTATATCTTCATGGAAAATAAAGATAAGAAGAGGTTTAATAACTACCAAAAAAAGTTAAAGAATCAAAGAATAAGAAGGGAGAGAATAAATTTATATCATGTAAAAATTGTGGAAATAAACATCCTAGAAAATTCTTTAAGGGTATGAGAGTTTGTTAGAAGTGAAGATATAAGGATCATTTTTCTAATGACTATAATCTAAAGAAATTATCCTCTACTATCTAAGTGATTCAACTATAAATATATGGGTCATTATTCAAACCGGTTCCCAATTTTCAAGGGAACATACAACTAAAGAATCCAAGGAGACAAGGACAAGATTATTCTATTATGATGGATAAAATGGAAGGATTAAAGTACTTGTGTATTTGGATTCTATTATTCTGTTTATTGATGATATTTTGGTTATAAGAATCATGAAACATATAAGTATTGCACAATTGTGGTTTTCCATTAAGGATTTGAAAACATATGGTGAATAGTACTAATAACCAAGAAAATTGATATAATGGGAAGGTGATATTTTTGGAGAATACATGAATAAGAAAAAATAACTATTATTATGTCACCTATGTTGAGTTAATAATGTTTAGCCGGGATAAAGAGAAGATCGAAACTGAATAAGTAAAAGGGATAGTATTGGTGATCTTGAAAATGGTTAGTGATTTTATTGAAAATTAATTTATGGTGGAGTTTACCACATTTTTAGATTCAAGTGATATATGAAATAAGGATAGATTAAATTTTTAGAAGAAGTTATTTTTATTGATGTTTTATAGTGATTCAGAACATCAGTATATTTTAATAGAATATGTGATCATCGTATTCACATGTTTGGTATGTGACACTATGATCTACTTTATGTTGTTTGGGAATAAATGTTTGATCAAATATTTCATATTTTTGGGATTTGAATTTGGTTGGAAATATTTAATAGTAGTATTAAGGTTAACTACTTACGAAATGAATTAAGTTGAACTTTGGGGGTTATTGTTGAGGTTTTAGATATTAATAAATTATTTGATAACTTGTGCTGACCATTTTAGTTTTATAAAATACCTAGAGATAGGATGAATGAACTGTCATTATTTTATGGATCTTATAATCCATTAAAATTTAATTTTATTACTTTAAAAATAAAAAATTAATCTTGTATATTCATTTCTTAGAGTAAAAGATAAAGTGGAAATTGACTGAAGCACAACCAAAAGATGAAATTGTGCTTATAAAATAAAAAGATATCATGTAAGTATATTTACTTATGTTCTTACTCTATATTTTAACGTAATTCATAAAATCTAGGAAAAGGATCTTAAAAAAATGTTATCCTATTATAATAATTTCTGATGAATTGATGGTTTTTTCACCCATCACATATTTATGGTTTTTTGGTCATTAACTTTTTCTTGACTGTGTTATCTATCACTATCTCTTAATCCCTATGTGTTAGTTTTCTCCTCAACATACACATTTTCACTTCCCACTAATGTTTTTCAATTAAAGAACTTATTTTTTTTCTATTCTAGATGACCTTCTTATTTCCCCTTCCCTATTTTTAAGAGGAAGTTTTACTAACCCTTATTAAAGATATGGGTTTTTTTTCAAAGCATTTTTCAATTGTAAAACACTTGATTAACGAATACAAGTTCAAATTGCATGGAAAAATTTTATTTAGGGGGGGTGGGGTAGAATGTAAAACTATGAGATTTTAAAATAAAATATGTTCAATAGCGTATAAAACATGTAACACCATGTTTAAATGAACCATGAAATATTATTATTTAAACATGAAATCTATAACCCGACTGTTTAATTAGAGGGAATGAATATGTTTAATATGTAACCACAAAATTTTTTATCAATGTGATTTCTCTTTTATTATAGTAATTTCATATATTATAAATAACATAAAATCACTTATATACCATAATAAAAATTTATAAACAAAAAATTAATAAAATAAGAAGTATTTATAGAAGTTAAGGAACCAATACCAATGAAATAATAACTTGACCATAAGAATAGTAATATAATCCTTGTGAATAATAAACCAGCCAAATGAATAGTATCACCACCCATGAAAGTATAAATTAAATTTAGGCATCTTATAAATGAAAGTATGGTATAATTATATCATAGTCTAAGTAAATAAATGATTGAAAAATAATTAATTAAGTGTTGGTATTTTTGTAAGTCATAGATATTTAATTAATTATTTTTGATTAATTTAATAATTTAAAAAAAACTTTATTTTCATAAAATGTATCCAAAAACTAATATTTTGATTTTTTATGATTTTAGGGAAATTTTATGATACCTAAGTAATTTTTCAATGTGTTATAAAATCAATTATAATATTAAAATATTTATTTTACAAGTAAATGATTATTTTAATTAAAAATTAAATTACTGATATATATAAAATTATTTTCATAAAATGGAGTTCATTTTTTAATTTTACACATTAAAAAATGGTTAAGTTTAATTTTTTCTATTTTTCTGAAATACTTGAATTTTTGATGAATAATAAAATACGATAATTTACAAGAAAAGATAAATACATGGATTATGAAGTCATATATGATTTAAGGCTAATTTAATCCCAAATTATAGAATACTAATTCATTATTTTAATATATTTATAGATAATTCTCAAACTTGTAGCGTCCCGGTTCCGGAAGCCACCCAGAGGTGCCCTGTACCCGGTTGGTCACATGGCCTCAAGCACATTTCCCTGAATGCCAGAGGCTACCGACTAGCAGCAAGGGCCTTGGGTGTGATAGTGGGGAAACTATTCCCTCATTGGTAGACTAACACAACATAATAGAAACAAATATAAAATAGCAGAATTAGTAAATATCCAACAATAGTAAACAACAAAAGACTGATATAATAAAAAACTGAAACACACATATATATAAAATGATGCATAGTACATATGTCTAAGAAAATAGCCAACAAGTCACAATGATGAATACAACTAGTACTAAACCAAAGTACAAAAGAAACATATAAACATTTCCTCACCATCGCAAGCCTAAGCTTGGTCCCATGCTCTCCACCTCCACAACAAGTCAAGTACCTGAAGTAGAAGGGTGCTTTCCCTTGTCTATACCCGCAAAAATATAATCTATTTGGGCCTAAAAGGATGACCCAAATAGGGTTTGAGATGAATCCAAGTAGTCTACCACCATAAGATCTATACCTAATAGTCAGTTAATATATGGCAGGTAAAAGTGAATAAAACAATAAACAAGGAAGTAATCTACAGTAACAATCCACAGTTTCAAATACCAAGAAACAGCTAATCAAAGAAGATAATCACAAACAGGTAACCCTCTGGGAAGTACTCACAATCTATCCCCTATGGTCCTACCTTGAAGGTAAAAGAAAGCAGCTAACAAACAGTTAACCCAATGGGAAGTGCCCACAGCCTATCCCCTATGGTCCTACCTATCAAGTACAAGCAACCCACTGGGCAACACACTCAGTCTAACCCCTCTGGTTCAACTTAAGCATAGAATCTATAGGGAATCACTCATCGTCAATTCCCCCTATAGTCTCGTATCGTACTAAAGGCTCTCTGGGGAAGAACTCAACATCAATTCCCCCTATGGCCCACGTCGAGGAACTACAGACACTCTGGGGAAGCAATCAACGTCAATTCCCCCGGTGGTCTCACATCGTATAATTATAAAGACACTCTGAAGAATCCCTCAATGTCAATTATCCCTATTATCTATACACTAGGTTCTCATGGCCCTGTGTAAGTCAAGCAAGTGTAGTAGCGCATATCAGCCAAAGTAAACCTCAATAACTACTTGGCTAGTAGTCTATATCATATCATCATGTTAGATAAGAAAGCTCACACCATCCTACAATACTAGGCATGGGAAACAAAAAAATCATCCTAACAGGCTAAGCAGAACCAAACGATCATAAGAAGAACATGCATGGGAAACACCTCCAAACCATATCAATCAACCCTATTCACATACAAATAACCTCTACTCGGACACAAAATCAAAAAAGGAAGTTAACAGGGTTAAAAACGATAAATGCACAATACCCCGTTCATGGGTATTGGAAATTTTTCACATACAATTCAAAGACCTTAAACTGAAAGGCACAAAACACCTACCTGTTAGGGTTTGGCGAAATCCACATCTTTTCCCAAACACGCTCCAAACCAGGTGAGAGGATCCTCTAAACCACCTTAAAAACTCTTCCCTAACATCAACGAGGTCATCCTTTAACACAATAGGAAGCACAACCTTAGATCTACATGCAACCCTTGGAGATCTAGGAAACTAAGAAAGGTAGAGGGAAAACCCTAACCAAAGTCTCAAAGAACCAAAACAGGGACTTACCTAAGGAAAACCACCTTCGATCCACCAAGAAACCCCTTCAATTTTCCTCCAAAACAAGCCAAGGAGCTCTCCTAACCTCTGAAAATCATAACTCCTGCGTGAGCCACGAGTGGGAGGAAGAATGGTAGAGGAATGAGAAATACAGAGTGGCCTGGGACTTAAAACCCCTAACATTAAGTGGCCGCATCGTTACCCCACACAGTTTGGAAAACCGTGCGCCAACCCTGCGGTTGCTATTGTCTCATCCATAGACTTTTCATGAATTTCCCGCATGGTCTAAAAAAACCGTGCACTTCACGTGCGGAGCCCACTATCTCACCCAGGGACTTAGCATGGCTTGCCCGCATGGTCTGACAAACCGTGCACTGCTCGTGCGGAGCCCACTATCAAGGGTGCACGGTTTCCTGGGCTGGCTGCACGGTTTTTTCAGACCATGTGCCAACCATGCACCCCTGCACAACCTACACAACTTTAATGGTTTTTCACAGAAATTCCTCTTTTTCTGAAAAAAATACAGGAAGAGAGAAACGTACCTGAAAAGAAGATCTGGGTTCTTACAAACTTCCCCTTTAAATAAATTATTCCCTAAATTTCCCTAGCACGACATAGAATAGGAAACCCTGAACAACTTTGGCCACTGCACGCATACATCGGCCTCCCTCTCCCAAGTCTCATCCTACACCCATCCATACTGCAATAGCATTTGTACCAGAGGAACAAACTAGGCATGGAGAACCTTGGTACTGTGATCCAAAATCCGGATAGGATGCTCCTCAAATAATGTATCCACTTCGAACTCAACCTCCTCAGGTTGAAAGATATGAGATGAGTCTGAAAAGTAAGTCGAAGCTATGAAACGTGGAAGAAGTCGTACATATCCCGATACCTCTGAGGTAACTACAACCGATAGGAAATCATCCCAACTCTTTAAACACCTCAAACGACCTAACGTACCTTGGTGAAAGCTTACCCTATCTCATAATCCTATTGTGTCCCAAACTTAGTGTAACACATAAGAAAACCTGATCTCCAACCTCGAACTCTTGAGGTCGTCTCCGCTAATCAACATAATACTTCTGTTGAGACTGTGTAGTATGCATCCTCTTCCGAATCAACTATATCTACTTTGTGGTCTCCTGAACACGAAGAGGTCCCAGCAGAGCTACCTCTCCTGCCTCTAGCCAACATAAGGATGATTGGCATGACCTACCGTACAAAGCCTCATAAAGTGCCATCTGTATATTTTCTTGAAATCTATTATTGTAGGAGAATTCCATAAGAGGTATATGATTCTCCCTAGAACATCCAAAATCCATAATGCATGCTCGGAGCATGTCCCCAAGCACCTGAATTGTACGCTCGGACTAGCCATCTGTCTGGGGGTGGTAAGCTGTACTCAAAAGTACTTTTCTACCCAATGCCTTCTGAAGCCCCTGCCAAACCTAAGAAGTAAAATGTGCATCCCTATCAGAAACAATGGAATGTGGAACTCCATGAAGATGTAAAATCTCACGGATGTACAATCGTCCCAGCTCATCAACACTGAAGGTCTCATTGATCGACAAGAAGTGAGAAACCTTCATGAGTCTGTCAATGACAACCCAAACTGCTTCATTCCTTCGAGGTGACCTCGGCAAACTGGTCACGAAATCCATCACGACATCATTCCACTTCCACTAGGAAATGGGTAACTATTGTAAAAGCCCTACTGGTCACTGATTCTTCGCCTTCACTTGCTGACAAGTGGAAAACCTCATGATGAAACTTGCAACATCCCTCTTCATACCTAGCCACAAATACTGACGGTGTAGATCATGATACATCTTGGTGACACCAGGATGAACTTCCCAAACTAAGGAATGAAGATCCCACATCATCTACTCGTGTATATCTATTGGCACCCATACACATCCCTGGAAACACAAGATCTCATCCTCTCTTATGGTCCATCTTGGAATAGGGTCCTCTCCTAACACGCTTTCCCGTAGAACTAGGACTTTAGAATCTGATAGCTGCCTCGTTCTTACTCGATCAAGAAGGGTAGAGGTAACAGCTACAGAAGATAGAAAAGTCTGCCCATGACTGTTGTGCACCTCCAAATGCATCTCATAGAATAGAGCCATAAGCTACCACTCACTACTGGCCTCCTGAACTACCTGTATCTAGGTCCTCCTTCTTAATGCATCAGCCACCGCATTGCCCTTCCCAGGTGTATAGGAAAGCTCAAAATAGAAGGACTGTAGGTACTCAACCCACCTGTGCTATCTCAAATTCAGATCACACTGAGTGAAGATGTACTTGAGACTCTTATGGTCAGTGAAAACCACAAAGTGCTCTCCCAGAAGATAATGTCTCCAACAATGTAGGGCATGAACAACAGCTCCCAACTCTAGATCGTGCGTTAGGTAATTCATCTCATGTGGCCTCAACTTATGAGACCCGTATGCAACGACTCCATCTCCCTGCATAAGAAAAACTCCCAGCCCAATACCTGATGCGTCACAGTAAATAGTATAGCTCTTTCCCATCTCTATAAAAACTAGTATTGCTGCTGAAGTCAACCTCTCTTTCAGATCCTCAAAGGATGACTCACAAGAATCCGACCACAAGAACTTCACACCCTTTTTATTCAAACCCGTCAACTGTGCTGCTAAGCATGAGAAGTCCTATTTGAAACGCTTTTAGTATCTAACCAGCCCTAGAAAGCTCCGCACCTCAAAGACGTTCTTCAGCTGCTCCCAGGATACTACTGCACTCACTTTCTCTGGGTCTATTGACACTCCTATCTCTGAGATAACATGACTCAAGAAGTGAATTTGATCTATCCAAGAGTGGCACTTTGAGAGCTTAGCATATAACTGATGCTCCCTCAGTGTACCAAAAATGATCTCAAGATGGGTATCATGGTCGTGTCGAGTGTGAGATTACACCAAGATATTTTCCACGAAGACCACCAAAAAGGAATCCAAGTATGGATGGAACACTCAGTTCATCAGTTCCATGAAAACTGTAGGGGTGTTCGTGAGAACGAACAACATAAACAAGTCCTTGTATAGACCATACCTACTCTTGAAGGATGTAAGAGGTATATCTAATGGTCCTAAATGAAATTGATAATAATCGGATCTCAGGTAAATCTTCGAGAACACCAGGGCTACTCAAAGATAATCAAATAGATCATCAATCATTGTTAAGGGATATTGGTTCTTGACTGTCAAATGGTTTAGCTTCCGATAATCCATGCAAAGCCTGAGAGTATCGTATGCCTTCTTCATGAACAGGATAGGTGAAACCCAAGGTGAATTTATGGGTTGAATGAAACCCTTTTCCTGCAACTCCCCCAACTGCTTCTTATTCTCCTATAACTATGGTGTAGCTATCATATTAGGAGGAATGGACACCGGTGCTGATCATGGAACAAGCTCAATCGAGAAGTCCACCTCACACTCTGGAGGAAAACCAGAAAAGTCTTCTGGAAAGACATCTCTGAAACGATCCACCACTGGAGGAAAGTCTAACTGTGAATCCCCTTGGTCATCCAGATAAATACTATCAATCTAGGATGTAACTCCTCCCAACCCATGATGCTCTGGACCCACTCTGCTCCCCTGGACATCCCACTCACCCTTATGAAGAAAATATCTACCCGCTGTTGTTATAAAACTCACCCAGTAGTGATAACAGTCGACGACTGTCTAGAATGGAACTAACCATTCCATCCTGAGAATGACATCATATCCTGTCATCTCTAGGACATATAGGTCCCATAAAAAGTGGCATTCACCAACCTCAAGAGGGAACTCTTTACACAAACACACACTAGATGTTCTTATCCCCAACAGAGTGTCTAGCATCAAGGTATTGGCAGAAGAAAAGATGCAGAACCCAAGGATCTCCACAACATCAAAGAGATAAAGCTATGGGAAGACCCTGTGTCAAAAAGAGCTAATGATAAAACTGTGGATACTAATATCATACCTCAAACTGTGGATGGTCCGAGATCCTGCTCCTGCTGGGTCTGCTCCCCTGCAAAAATTTGGCCTATGCCACAGCCCTGTGACCCTGCCTGATGACTCGGAGCTGATACACCCTACTGCCACTAGTATCCTAGTGACTGACCACCACGACCGCGACCACCACCTCGACCTGAGTAGCCTAAAGGACTCCAATTACTAGACTAGTGAGAAATTAGTGGAGCTTCTCCTGTACGAGGAGTCATAGATGAACCCCTGTCACCAGCTGTTGGTGAAAAGATCTGACATAAATGCTGAAGATGACCCATCATTCTGCAAGATCGGCACTCCACTAGGTCTCTCTGGCATTGTGACCTCGTATGCCCACTTCTCCCACACTGGTAACACACCACCTGGCTACTAGAAGATGCATCATGGATACTTGGATCTCCACTCATAGTCTCCTTGCGGCGCTTCCGGCTATCAACTGGCAAAGCATTAAATCTGGATGTCGAGACACCCTGGCTCACAACTCTATATTACCTCAGATTATTCTCCATGATCAGTTCCTGATTGATGATGGAAGTGATGGAAGTCAACCTGAAAATATTCACTTGAGAGCGGATGTCCTATCTGAGGCCATCCTCAAACTTACTTTCCAGGAATAACCCATCTCCTCCCAGTAAGGGTGTGAATTGATGAAGCTCAGTGAAACGAGAGGAATACTCTATAACTGATAGGTTACCCTACTCAAGGCTCATTTACTCCCGGGCTCGGTCGACCCTCAGGGTCTCCGGATAGAAGTAGTCATAGAAGATACACTGGAACTCATCCCATTCCATAACCTGCTGGCGTCCCGCCTATGAGATCACATCCCAACACCTCTTGGTGGAGTCCCAAAACATATAGGTAGCGAGCTTTACCCTCCTCTCTGGAGGTGTCTCTAGATGTTAGAAGATTGTTAGCATGGCTTCTAGCCATGAATCTGTAGCCCGGGGTCCCCCATCCCCTGAGAAAGTGAGAGGATGTTGCTACTGAAAGACCCACGTCAAATCTGCCATTGACGGGGAAGGAGGTGGTGCTCCCTGAAAGGTCTAAATCATCATCATAAATCCTTCCCTGAACTATGCATGAACACCTGGGTTAGGTATAACTGTTGGTGCCAAGACAGGCACAGTAGGAGGATCTGTAGGAAGTCCCTGATCAGCCATATCCGTTGTCTGATCACCACCTTGTGGCTGGCATACAACCAGAGGACATCTCAGTGGAATGACTCTACAAGGTCAAATTCACACCTCATATCATGATTAACAGGGACGTAAATAAAGGAGTACACGATGTGTACATAGAGTACACGATGTGTACTTAATAAAGACCGTTTCTTCTCGAACAAAAGAACATATGTCATGTAGAAAAAACTACACAACATGCATTCTGGGGTTTTATGGATAATAAGCCTCAGAAACTACTCCAGAACCCATAGAAACACTGAAATGAACATTGAAAGTGCCAAATTCTGATCTGTGAGGGCCCATACTCCACACGAATCAAATCTTGGCATCTTACACATGTTATAAACAAGAAAAGACAAGGCGATGATCCACCAATTTCTGGTCCAAGAGAGCCCATAACTCCTTAGGAACCAAAATTTGGCATTCATCCTAACAAAACCTTACTCAAACTATACCCTATCAAAGAACATGTATTTTTATCAAAGAAACTATCACAACAACATGCATATTCTACACAACATCTATCACAAACAACATTTAATTACTAATGCATCATATATGGCATGGAAAAAATGCATGACATGTGATTTCTAGCAAGTACCTATATGATGAAATAGATGACAAACCCCTATCTCATTAGGTTGTGACATAAATAGAACCTCAATATCATCAACGGTAACTACACAAAACATGTGAAACACCCAACAGTTAAATCGAATCAACTGTATAATTGCAAACCAAAAAAATTACAATAACGAAGTAGATTGACTTTTCCCAGTAAACGGGTTTGCTACTACCAGGCACAAATTATTACCAAGTACTGATTCCATCCTATCCCTAGATAAAGGCTCCAAATAGTAAATCAAGATAAAACAATCCCTTTGATACCACTTTATAACATCCTGGTTCTGGAAGCCACCTAGAGGCGCCCTGTACCCAGTTGGTCACATGGCCTCAAGCGCATTTCCCCAAATGCCAGAGGCTGGTGACTAGCTGCGAGGGACTTGGGTGTGACAATGGGGAAACTATTCCCTCATTGGTAGAGTAACACAGTGGAAGAAAAACAAATATGCAATAGCAAAAGTAGTAAATATCCAACAACAGTGAACAATAGAAGACTGAGATAATAAACAACTGGAAAACACATATATATAAAATGATGCATGGTACATATGTCTATGAAAACATCCAAAAAGTCACAATACAAAATAAAAACAGTACTAAACCAAATCAAAAAAGAAACAGATAAACAGATCCTTAGCATCGCAAGCCTGAGCTTGGTCCCATTCTCTCTTGCTCCATAGCAAGTCAAGTACTTAAAGTAGAAGGGCACTTTCCCTTGTCTATACCTACAACCATATAATCTGTTTGGGCCCAAAAGCATGGCCCAAATAGGGTGTGAGACGAATCCTAGTAGTCAGCCACCGCAAGATCTGTGCCTAACCGTCAGTGAATATATGGCAGGTAAAAGTGAAAAAACTGTAAACAAGGAAGTACTCAACAGTAACAATCCATAGTTTCAAATACCAAGAAAAAACTAATCAAAGTAGATAATCCCAAACAGGTAACCCTATGAGAAGTACTCATAGCCTATCCCCTCTTGTCCTACCTAGCAGGTACTAGCAAGCAACTAACAAACAGGTAACCCTCTGGGAAATGCCCACAACCTATCCCCTATGGTCCTACCTAACAAGTAAAAGCAACCCTCTAGGCATCACAATCAGTCTAACTCCTCTAGTTCAGCTTAAGCATAGACTCTCTAGGAATGCACTCACCGTCAATTCCCCCTATAGTCTTGTATCATACTAAAGATGCTCTAGGGAAGCACTCAACGTAAATAGCCCCTGTGGCCCGTGTTGAGGAACTACAGACACTCTAGGGAAGCAGTCACCATCAATTCCCCCTGTGGTCTCGCATCGTATAATTATAAAGACACTCTGGAGAATCCCTCAATGTCAATTCTCTCTGTGGTCTATACACCATGTTCTCACGGCCCTGTGTAAGTCAAGCAAGTGTATCAGTGTGTATCGGCCAAAGTAAACCTGAAGAACTACTTGGATAGCAGTATTCAACATATCAACATGTCAGATAAGAAAGATCACTCCATCCTACAATACTAGACATGGGAAACAAACAAAGAAACCTAACAGGCTGAGAAGAACCAAACTGTCATAAGAAGAACATGCATGGGAAACACCTCCAAAGCATATCAATCAACCCTATTCACATACAAATAACATCTACTTACACACACAATCAAATCATGAAATTAACAGGGTTAAAAATGATAAATGCACAATACCCCATTCATGGGTATTGGAAATTTTTCATATACAATTCAAAGACCTTAAACCGAAAGGCACAAACCACCTACCTATTAGGGTTTGGAGAAATCGACCTCTTCGCCCAAAGGCGCTCGAAACCGGGTGATCGCCTCCTCTAAACCACCTCAAAAACTCTTCTATAACATCAAAAAGTTCATCCTTTAACACAGAAGGCAACACAATCTGAGATCTACATGAAAACCTTGTAGATCTAGGAAACTAAAAGAAGAAGAGGGATAACCCTAACGAAAATCTCAAAGAACCAAAAGAAGGACTTACCCAAGGAGAAATGTCGTTGATCTTCTAAGAAACCCCTTAGATTTGCCTAAAAAATGAGCCAAGGAGCTCCCCCAACCTCTGAAAATCTCAACTCCCATGTGAGCCACGAGTGGGAGGAAGAATGGTGGAGGAATGAGATATCCTGAGTGGCTTGGGACTAAAAAACTCTAACATTAAGTGGCCACATGGTTACGCTGAATATTTTGGAAAACCGTGTGCAAATCATTTGGTTACTACTATCTCATATGGGTACTTCTCATAGCTTGACCGCATGGTCTGGACAAACCGTGCACCACCAGTGTGGAGCCCACTGTCATGGGTGCACGGTTTCCTGGGCTGGCCGTATGGTCTGTTCAGACCGTGTTCCAACCGTGCACCCCTATACAACCACCACAACTTTAATGGTTTTTCCTAGAAATTCCTGTTTTTCTCAAGAAAAGACAAGAAAAGAGAAACATACTTGAAAATAAGATCTGAATTCTTACAAAACTATTCATAGTCTTGAGCCAAAATAATGGACTAATGAATATAATAATGAGAAAACAACTATCTCCTCCGCTATAAATACCACCCTCACCCCCTCTTTTCATCACAACTCTCAAGATTTGAGTTTTGCCGAAATTCTACCTAATAATCTTCCCTATCCGCTTACCTACATCTATTATCTCTTAGTCTCATCAAATTTCCAAAACCTTTTCCCTAAGGAGGTTTTCCAAGAGGATAAATTCAAGAGGTAAAATCCTCTTTTTTTTCCAATTTCATTTCTTTTCTTATCTTATACTTAGTTTCTATTTTGAAAATTACATGATAGACACATATTGTTTGATATATTGGTATTATATATTGTTAATGGAATATCCATCATTAAACTCCTCTATCTCTCTCATTTATTCTAAAAATGAAATTGTCGCCCGTGATGTGTCAATTTACCAACATCATGGGCGATGTACATTCATTTTACTTTAATGCATTCAAGGGTGTTAATAATATCATTATAATGACTGAAAAATATTTTAAAATTTATGTTATAACCATATTTATGTTCTATAACTAGAATATATACATAATACCAAATGATAAAATAAAACGAGTTCGTTGTGATCAAAAAAACTGCCAAAATTAACCTAAAACGATCATCATTAACTTTTATCTAATGATTCGTCCTCATAAAATATAACCAAACCATTTATATGATCATTTAAACTTATGTAAGATCATTAATAACATATAATTACAGTTCTATATATTTATCCACTTTTTACATGAACATCAATTCATGTATTCAAGAAACTAATCCTAAAAACTAAGAAAATGAACTCTCCCAAATAATGAAATTAAACACTATAATTCATCCAAAAGCCCATAAATGAACTTAATAAAACTATAATGAATAAAATTAACCTATAAAATGTTCTATATTTGTTAATTAATTAATCTAATGTGATTATATAGGATATTAAATTAAATAATTAATTCAGACATAAGGTTAGGGGAATTCTCGAACCCAAATCTCTTTATTTGGGTTTTCCCTCTTTCCCCCCATTTTCAGTATGTATATTTCTTAAATATCATTCATTCACAATTATCTTACCTTTTATATAATATAAATATTTTCTAATTGAGTTTATGACAAACACAATGCTTTTTAAAAGAAATATTCTTTCAAAAAAACACACCTTTTACTTCCTGAGATTGTTTTTTTCTTCACTCAAGGTTGATCAAGTATGTTATTACCTATTTCATTTGGGAACCCAAAGTTTATTAATGTATTATTTATGAAATGAAACCCATTCCATTAAATGGTTATTTTATGTTCTATAATAATATACTTTCTATGTGGTTTGTATGATAATGTAAATGTTATGATGTGATGGGTGCACCCAGAATTATATAGTGAAATGTAAATGTTATGATGTGATGGATGTGCCTATAATTATATAGAGATTAAATGGATTGTGTAATGTGATATATCTCATGAGAAAAGTGAAATATTCATAGACATGACACTATCTTTTTTTCGCAAAGATTTGTGGTATTCGACTACTAAGACATGATGTTTCATTTTTATGCATTGCCTCATTCCATGACTTTATCTAATTCTTACTATCATGATTATGATGATGATGTTATTATGCTCATCTTATATTATATTGTTTCATGTTCTTATCTATCATCTTACTATGATTTTAGGTCACCCATTTTTTTGGTTTATATCCTCATATGATTACTTTTACTAAGGAGAATTCAAGGGCCAATAAGAAGCTATGAAAGAATGAATTAAATAAATGTTTATGTTTTATTTTTTAAATGTCATGTATTGTTATAATTTTCCCAAGAAACTAAACCTTTGTATTCTAGTTTTATAATTATTTTATGTTGTTATCTTTAAAATTATGTAATAGTAATGTAAGAAAAAGATGGGTCTCTATAGTTTGTATCCAAACACAATTTAGTTAATTTTGGAATTAGGATTAGAGAATCTTAGTGAAACCCCATAATATGAGACTATGTATAGGTAAGTAAAAAATAATCTTTGTTTAAAAAATTCTAAATATAGAGATCCCCAAGTTATTTATTTAGAATTAATTTCACAAATGAATAAATTATTTATTATTGACTTGTTGAATTATGTTTTTTTCTAACTTTTCTATTTTAGAAAATGGTGGGAACCAGGAGAAACAAGGACTAAACCTATGTGAGGGACAATGCAGTGATTTCCAAAATGATATCCCCAATGCCTTGGAGGGAAGAGTTCAAAATTTCATAGCGATTCTTACCAAAATATCTCCATTTTATGAACAATAACCTGAATAATTTGGAATATCCACCTTCACCAAAGAGTAAGAAACTAGCCATTGATTCCTTTATTGCGGTAGTGACCACAAACATTTAGTGGATCTTTTGATCCACTAGTAACTGAATAGTGGGTCAAATCAATAGAGAAGATCTTTTTTGTACATCACTGTTCTGAGATGGAGAAGGTGACTCTTACCTTTTATCGTCTAGATGGAGAGGCTGACCAATGGTAGGATTTGATTAATAACACCAAGTTGAATGAATAAATTGAAGAGATAAAGTAGTAAGACATTAAAAATAATGTTTCTTAACAATTATTTCCCTATAAATATTCATAAAAATATGGAGAGAGAATTCATAGAGTTGAAGAAAAATGAAGGATAATCTATCACAACCTATGAAGAAAATTTCACAAGGCTTGAAATGTATGCTTCAGGTTTTGTTATCAATAATTATAGAAAAATTGATAGATTATTTAGTGGTTTAAAACCATAAATTTGAAAGGCTCTATCAATTTTATACTTTAGGAGTTATGAATAAGTTGTTCGATGTGCTCTCAAAGTAGAGATAGAGTTTGGATAATTGACCCATGTCTATGGTGATAAGAAAAGAAAATAGAGTTTCAAGTCAGAGGATCTAATGAGAAAGGTGGAAAGAAAACTCAACCACCCACATGTAAAAAATGTGGGAAGAAGTATCATGGAAACTATCTCAAAAGGATGGGGAAATACTTGAATTGTGGGAGAGAAGGCCATCAAGTTCATGAATGTTGAAAATACATGAGGAACCAAAACAATGTGGTGGAGGAAATGAGAGCACCACCCATGGTCAAATGCTACAACTATAGGGAGAAAGGACACTATGCAATCCAGTACACTAAACCTCAAGTCCTCAAGGGTACTCATCATAAATATCCACAAAAAAAGGATCAAGGCAAGGATTATTCCATCATTACTACTGAAGTGGAGTAAGAAAATGAAGTCATACAAGGTACACTTCCTATTCACTTAAGAAAATAAAAAGTCTTATTTTATTATGGGTCTATGCATTCTTTTATATCTTCCAAGTTTACTAGAAATATTGAATCAAAGCCTCTAAAACATGAAGTAGATATATTTTTAAAAACACCATGTGGTGCTAGTATTTCAACCCAAGTGTGGGAATCTTTCCCGGTTGGCTTATTTGGGATGATTCTTCTAGAAAATGTCATGATACATACCTTGGTGGAATTTGATGCTATAATGGGAATGGATTGGATCTAATTATATAGAGTACATATAAAACCTAGAGAAAAGGAAATATATTTTCATATTATGATCCATCCCATGATCCTCTACAAATTAAAGAAGATCTTGAATCTCCTTTGAGAAATCCATAAACATTGTGGGTGTTGATTCCCCATGAAGAAGCATACCTCGCTCAAATGGTTGGGTCAAAATAAACTATAAACCTAGGATAAATGAGCATTGTGAGGGAATAAAGTGATGTATTTCCTAAAGAGTTACCAAAAATTCCCCCAGATCATGAGGTAGAGTTCTCAAAATAACTCATACCCAAATCTACTTTTATCTCAAAGTGTCCATATAGGATGGATTCTATCAAACTGGTGGAGTTAAAGAAGCAGCTGGAAGAGCATTTGAAAAAAGGGTTCATACACCATAGTGAATAACCTTGGGGTGCACCAGTACTATTTGTTAAGAATAAGGATGGATCAATTTAGATGTGTATTGATTATTGGGAACTAAATAAGATCACCATAAATAACAAGTATCCTCTTACAAGGATTTATAACTTTTTCAATCAGTTTCAAGGAGCTCAATACTTATCAAAAGTGGATCTTCATTATGGATATCATTAACTAAAGGTAAAGAAGGATGATATTCATAAGACTACCTTTCTTACAAGGCATAAGCAATATTATTTTCTAGTGATTCCCTTCGGACTTAATAATTCCCCTAAAATATTCATGGATTTTATGTATAGAGTCTTTATAAATTACCTCAATTTTTTTTTGGTAGTGTTTATTGATGATATTCTAATCCACTCCAAGAGAAAAGAGGAACATGAAGAACATATAAAGACTATGTTGGTGACAATACGGAAGGATAATTTGTACACCAAGTTCAGAAAGTGTGACTTTAGATACCACAACTCACATTCTTGGGACATGTGATCACAAGTGAGGGAATTTATATGGATCCTTTAAAATAAGGAAATTGAAGACTGAACTAGACCCTTTAGTGTCATATAAATTCAAAAATTTCTTAGATTATCTAGGTACTATAGATGTTTTGTGATAAATTTATCAAGATTTTTGAGCCCGCTAACTAATTTAACAAGGAAAGGGTAATGGTATGTATATATGTAAGAATATGAGGAAAGATTCAAGAAGATAAAGAGAAGGATGATCACTACACCTATACTCACATTACCAGAATGTTGAGAAAGTTTTGTGATATAAAATGATTCTTAAGAGAAAGGATTGGGTTGCGTACACATGAAAAATGATAATGTGATAGCCTATGAATCATGGTAGTTGATGATCCATGAGTAGAACTACCTGACACATGATCTGGAGTTAGTGCCTATGAATGTTTCCTTGAAAATTTGGTAGCACTATCTCTAGGGTGAGAAGTATGACATATATACTGATAAAAAGAGCCTAAAGTATATATTCACACAAAAGGATCTCAAAATGCGTCAAAGGATATTGTTAGATCTAATAAAAGGCTATGATTTCTCTATTCACTATCATCCTCGAAAGGAAAACAAGGTAGTTGATTATCTTAGTTGAAAAGAACCTTCAACTCTATATATGTTGTAGATTGAGAAAGACCCTATCTTCATGGATATTCAAAGGATGGATTTATAAATAATAATACCTAGGAATACATACTACATTTCCCAAATGAATTCCTAACCATCTATCCAAGAGAATATTAAGGAGGCACAAAGGGATGGTCCAAAGTTACAAAGGAACGTGAATGCAATAATGGAAGTGAAGATGCATGAGTTACATATTGATGATGATGGTGTGATTTGGTTTGGAATAAATCTCTGTGTGCCTTTATCACCTAGGATAAATAAGGATCTATTGGTAAATTCACATAGCTCAACTTTCTCTATCCATCTCGGGAGTGATAAGATGTACCATGATCTCTGAGAAATCTTCTGGTGGGACAACATGAAGAAGGATATTGATGAGTATATCTCATGGTTCGTGATATGTCATTAAGTTAAGGTCGTGTGATAAAAGTCCAAAGGGATGATGAAACTATTTCCTATACCCATGTGGAAATGGGAGAATGTCACTATGACAATTTTCACCGGTCTCCTAAAGATATCCAAAGGAAATAATGCGATATGGGTTGCGGTGAACTGACCCAAAAAGACTGCCCACTTTATAACTATCTGGGAAGATCTCACATTTGAATAACTTTATAAGATATATGTGAAGGACATAGTGAGACTGTATGGAGTTCCACTCTTGATTGTCTCTGATCATGATCCCAGGTTCACATCTAAATTCTAAAGGAGACTTCGACATGCTTTGAGTACTGAATTAAATTTCATCATGACCTATCACCCCAAAGTGATGGACAATATGAAAGGACTATTCAGACACTCAAAGATATTCTAAGAGCCTTATCATTAGAATTCAAAGGTATATGGGATTAATATCTCCCATTGGTTGAGTTATCATGCAACAATAGATTCCGATCAAGTATTCAGATGGCTCTATATGAAACTATATATGGAAAGTGATGTAGAACTCCAACCCGTTGGGATGAATTTGGAAAAATAAAGCTCATTTGACCTGATCTTGTAAAAGATATGACATAGAAGGTTCAATCCATCTAGAAACATATCAAATCTTCTTAGAATCGGTAAAAGAGCTATGTTGAAAACCATTAAAGGGATTTGGAGTTCAACACTAGAGAAAAGGTTTTCCTTAGAATATCACTATAGAAGAGAGTCATGAGATTTGGAAATAAAGGGAAGCTAAGACCAAGGTATGTTGGCCCCTTTGAGACCCTTGATCACATAAGAGTCGTGGCCAATCATCTTTCACATCCACTGAATATGGCTCATGTTCATGATGTGTTCCACATATTACTCTAAAGGAAGTATATACCAGATCCCTCACATGTACTGAACCTAGATGTGGTTCATCTATAAGTTTTATCTCTTTTGAGGAGCATCCAATAAAGATTCTGGATCAAAGAGATAAGGTTCTACGCAACAGGACAACCTAGATTTTCAAAGTGTTGTGGAGTAACCATATGTATGAAGAAGAAAGTTGGGAACTGGAGGAGGTGATGAAGGAGAAGTACCCTCACCAGTTTATTTATAATCAAATTTCAAGGGTGAAATTTCAAAAGGAGGAAAGAATGTGATGAACAAAACTTTTATCAATGGAATTTCACCCTTATTATAGTAATTTCACATATTATAAATCACATAAAGTCACTTACATACCATAATAAAAACTTTATAAATGAATAATTAATGAAATAAGAAGTATTTCTAGAAGTTAAAGAACTACTGCTGGTGAAATAGTAACTTGACCTTAGGAATAGTAATACGACCATTGTGAATAGTAAACTATCCAAATAAATAATATCCTCACCCATGAAAGTATAATTAATATTTAGGAATCTTATAAATTAATGTATCACATAATTATTTCATAGTCAAAGTAAATAAATGTTTTAAAAATTATTAATTGTTGGTATTTTTGTATGTCATATATATTTAATTAATTTTTTTGATTAATTTAAAAATTTAAAAGAAAATGTATTTTCATAAAATGTGACCATAAATTAATATTTTCATGTATTATTATTTTAATATAATTTTATGATACCTTAAGAAATTTTTCAAAGTGTTATAAAATCAGTTATAATTTTAAAATCTGTATTTTCCAAGTAAATGATGATTTTAATTAAAAATTAAATTACTCATATCTAGAAAATTATTTCCATAAAATGGATTTTATTTTTTAATTCTACAAGTTAAAAAAAATTTAGGTTTAATTTTAGGTTTTTTTCTAAAATACATGAATTTTGGATGAATAGTAAATTATGATAATTTATAATAAAAGATAAATACATGATTTATGGAGTCAAAGATAATGTAAGGCTAATGTAAGGCCAAAATCTAGAACTATTTATCATTATTTTAATATATTTGTAGATAATTCCCAAACTATTCATAATCTTGGTGAAAAATAATAAACTAATGAATATAATAATGATAAAACACCCCTCTCCTCGACTATAAATACCAATCCTCACCCCCTTTTTCCTCACACATATAAAGATTTTAGCCTTACCCAAATTCTGCCCAATAATCTTCCCTATCCCCTTATCCATTTCTAGGATCTATTGGTCTTATAAAAAGACCACAATATTTTCCTTATGGCGGTTCTCAAGGAGGATAAATCCAAGAGGTAAAATCCTCTTCCTTTTTAATTTAATTTCTTTTAAATTTCATTTATTTTTCTATTATACTAACCTTCTATTTTCCAAATTGAATGATAATAATAGTATGTTCTATATACTGGTATGATATCATGTTAATGGAAGATTCATTAAACTCTTCCACTCAATATTATTCTAAAAACGAAATCGTCACCCGTGATGTGTAAATTTACCAACATCATGAGCGATGCATATTCATTTTCCTTTAACACCTTGAAGGATGTTAACAAAACCATTATAATGGTTGAATAATATTGAAAAATTTATGTTATAACCATATTTATGTTCTTTAACTAACATATATACATAATAATAAATGATAAAATGAAATAGGTTTGTTGTGATAAAAAAACAACCAAAATTAACCTAAAATGGTCATCATTAACCTTTATCTAATGATTCATCCACATTCCAGAAAACCAAATTATTTATAAAATCATTTAAAATTATGGAATATAATTAATAACATATAATAACTATTCTATATATTTATCCTCATTTTACACTAACTTCCATTC
The DNA here is from genome assembly GCA_963277665.1 of Viscum album. NCBI lineage: Eukaryota > Viridiplantae > Streptophyta > Magnoliopsida > Santalales > Viscaceae > Viscum > Viscum album. Next base: position 1,466,654,888 of record OY728123.1, read on the forward strand.
ATGTATACAAGCAAACCAATAATTAAAACTAAGAAACTGAACACTATCGAACGATGAAATTAAACCCTATAACTCATCCAAAACCCACAAAAAAAATTAATAAAACTATGTTGAATAAAAATTAATTTATAAAAGGTTATGTATTTCTTAATTAATTAATCTAATGTGATTATACAAGATATTAAAGTGAATAAAGCATTCAAACATAAGGTAAGGGGAATTCTCAAACCCAACTCTATTTCTTTTGGTTTTTCCTCTTTCGCCCAATTTTTAGTATGGATATTTATTAAATTTCATTTATTAATAACTATTTTAACTTTTTTATATACATATTTTCTACTTGAGTTTATGACAAACACAATGCTTTTCAAAATAACCCTTCTTTTAAAAAACAAACCTTTTACTTCTAGAGATTATTTCTTCTTCACTCAATATTGATCAAGTATGTTATTCCCTCTTTGATATGGGAACCCAAAGTTTATGAATACATTATTTATGAAATGAAACCAATTTCTTTCCATGGGTTATTTTATATTAAATATTGATATATGTTCTATGTGTCATGCACGATAATATAAATGTTATGATGTGACGGGTGCACCCAGAATTATATAGCGCAATGTAAAGGTTATGATGTGACAGGTGTGCCCAAAATTATATAGAACTCAAATTCATTGGGTAATTTGATTTATCTCATGATAAAAGTTAAATATGTGTGAACATGATGCTAGCTTAGTTCACAACTATGTACTGTATTTGACCACTAAGACGTGATGTTTCATTTTTATGCATTTCCACATTCCATCTTTATGTAATCTTCCTCTCATGACTATGATGATGATGTTATGATTATACTCACCCCATGTTATATTGTTTCATGTTCTTATCTATCCTCTTACTAGGATTTTAGCTCACCCCTTACTTTGATGTATATGCTCAGGTGATTACTTATACTAAGGAGAATTCAAGGGCCAATAAGAATATATATATATAAAAATTAATACATGTTTATGTTTTATTTTGTAAATGTTATGTACGGTCCTAATTTTTCGAAGACACAAAACCATTGGATCTAGGTTCTCTAATGATTTTATGTTGTTATCTTTAAAATGATGTAATAGTAATGTACAATAAAGTCATGTTTCTATATAATCACATTATAAAAATATGTATAAAGGCTTTATATAATGTATTTATTAATAAAAAATAAGTACTTAATTTTTATTAAAATTATTTTACACTTCAAATATACATTTTCTTCAAAAATGATTTTATTTTTCATTTTATGTGTTGAAATTATAAATAATTTTTTAAAAATTTTAGAAATTTTATTTAAAAAATTAATATTATTTTTGAAATCATCATATCAAAATTAACTAAGAGATAAATTTTTGGATTTTTATGAAATGATTTATTTTCTAGTGAATAGTAAAAAATATTGATTCTCATTGAAAACTGTATTTCTTATTTCAAGAATTAAAAAAGTTCCATTTTTTTAAATTATTTCAAAGTAAAATTAGTTATATTTTATTATTAATATTTAAATTAGGTTAATTTTAATCAATTTTATGGTTTAATTTAGTATAAAACATTTTTATAGTTAAAAATGATTTTTTCTAAAAAATTGTTTTTCATTGCATTTTGAATTTTAATATTAAATTAATTTCTCCCACTTATAGAAATTTAATCTTAAAAAATGTATTCCGTATTCAAAATTAGGATTCTGAAATTTGGTAAACTGACCTATTTTATTTTTGTTCATTATGAATAGTAACTATATCAGATAATTGTTATCACGATAAGGGTAAATGAGGTAATTAAGGATAAAAGTAACATGATAAGATCTAAATAATGATAGTAAAAATTGAATTTATCCCATTGGATGGTTTAATTTTATAAATTCCCATCCATGTTTCAAAAATATGTCAAATTTGTACCATATGTATTTGATTTTTACCTTTATAATATTTAAGTAATAGACAAAGCTCTAATTGTCCCTTTATTGCTTTTAGTAGAAATAATAATTTGTGACAATGATAAATAAAACTTATGTTTGGTTTTAAAATTTTATTGGAAGTATTAATGAATTATTTTTTTCAAGGTAATTTATTTTAAATTTTTTGTGATTGAATAATTAACTTAAATTCTTACTGAATGCCGACACAATATTTAATCAATTAATAAAAAAATAAAATAAATAATATTAAAAATATAAAAAGTAATAAAACGTGGATGAATTATTATTTTAAAAAAATTTATAGATACATTTGAAATTTTAGGTTTGTGTGAAAGTATTATATTCAAATTCCCTTTTTTCATTGATGTATTGAAAATCAAATTAAATGAATAATGTCAAAAATGGTATTAATGATATTTTATAATAAATAATATTTTATCAAATGATTTAAAAAATAAAAATATTATCTTAATATAAATTAATAGGGTATGGTTTAAAACATATACTATGGTCCATTTATGGTTCTTTTGGATTTTTATGGAAAAATTATAGACCCTTAAATGGCAGGAAACTTTAATATTACGACAATTGTCAAAAGGGTTAATAGAGGGGGTTTAAAACTAAAAGATAAGGGTGAAAATATAACAAAGACTTACCCAAAATTTATTGGTGAATATTTTTCAACTAAAAATCATATAATATTTAAATTATATCAATATGGAGACATTTTTACATAACAAATAATTTATATTAATTTAATACTTTAAGAAATTCCAAGAATGCCCCTTTGCTCACTTCTAAAAGGACACCATTTATCTATTTTATTTATAGAAATTTGAGAAACATTTCTTTAAAAACCCTTAAAAATTCCCTTATAAAAATCCTTTGAAAAGTTATAGAGGGTTTTAACCTTCAAAAAGACCAATCCTAGGTCCTTTAAGAGGAGATTTTAAGGAAGTCTACTGAAGAAGTGGTAATCGTCTTTACCAATTGTTTCAATTTAATTTCTCCTTCAATTTACTCTTAATGTGTTTTAGACATCCTAAAATAATAAATAAATTATAATAAATATTATTATATGTTATTATTATTATTATGGAACAACCATATTCTATATCTTTTCCATCCTACAAAAAGCGAAAACATCGCTCATGCGTATGTACGACTTGCCGTCTCCACGTAACGGTGTAATTTATTTTTCATCACCACTTTACTTGGATTGTTATAAATATGTAACTAATGAATATATACGATATTTATAGAAAAAATATTATCCTATAATTATAATATAATATTTACATTTTCACCTTCCAATCTAATGGAAAACAACAACGTCGCTCGTGTGTACGCGTGGACTACCACCTCTATGAAGTGATGTGATCCATTTTTCATTTACACTTTATATAGATGGTAATAAGGATATATTTAATGAATATATAAGATATATATGATATAATAATAATCCTTTAAAGGTGAATTTTTATTTACCTTTTTTCCTTCCTTCAAAAAGTGCAAATTGCATTCATATGTATATAAGGCCTATCGTCTCCATGAACGATGTAATTCATTTTTCTATCTCTAAATTTTATGGATGACTCAAAATATTTATATATTTAATATATATGATACTTATATCATGGATTAAATTATATATATTATGAAATTATTACAAATATGTAATGATTGAAATTATCGAATCAAAACATACATGAAAAATGAAGCAATTAACACCCGAAATAATAATAATAATAATAATAATAATTAACAAAAGGGTAGTAAAATCTTATAAATGGATGATTTATGATATTAAATATATTTATATATTTTTGGTATGTAATTATAATAAATCCAAATTTATTATATAGGAGGTCAAAATAACTCTTGTAGTAAGCCGAATGTGAGGTAAGGGGTTTCTTAACTCAGTTTCATTTCATTGGATTATATCACTTATATATGGATTATATTATATCAAGATTATATGTGAAATGAAATTTTATTGTTTTTTGTTTTATTTACACTTATATTTTTTGGTTTTATATTTGTTACACATAATCTCTTCATTTACTAATTCACATTTTAATGATATGATCTTTGCAAAGGATTTTGTCTCAATTTCCACTTCATTGAGGCATATTTGGTATTAAGAAAATATTTAATTTTATGGGGTGTATGTACTAGAAATTTGTGCTATTTAAAATGAATATATATTTATTCATTATAATTAATTATTCAATTCATGTTTCTACTGAAATATGAATGTTTAAAATAAAAATCGATCTTATTTATATTCTGGATCAGGTATATTTTACTTTCATGTCCATATTTATCAGAATTATTTTATAAAATTTATTTTAATTAGTTAAATTACTTATTAATGAAATTTTAAGTTATAAATTAATTTTTATAAGGTTTTAAATTAATATTTATAATGTTTTTAGAAAGGTCCATTTTCAACTTTTTTTATAAAAAGTCAAAAGGAATATTTCCTTTTTAATGTATACAACATTAAAAGAATTTTATGCTAGCATAACCATTTTATAGTATTTAACTTATAATATAAGTTTTACATAGTTTTACAAATATAACCCTATATGAAAAATTATTTTAAATGTTTCGATTTCATTTTCTTTAATTCTTTAAAAGACTATATTTTATTAAAAAAATCTATTTTTATAATGGTCCTCTCTCATATCTTAATTAATTTTGTGGACATTAACTTTACCTTGAAATATTCACATTATTATAATCATTATACACTAAATTTATCTTATATATCCATATTATGTGTCATGTATATACTTATTTCTTAAACCATATATCATTTATGTATATGGTATTTCACTATAATTTTTTTTTGATCGAGTAGGGAAGAATTGGCAAATCTAAATTATTTAATCAATATAGATATCTGATAAGTAAAATTATTTATGAATTAAATTGATCATTAAATATATGAGGAATTAATTATAAATTTAGTGGTGGTTAGGATCTGGTTATAGATATCTCCTCGATGCATCGACAAGTCTCATGATATAAATCAGTTTGCAAAATTAAATGGGATTTTGGTGTATACCTACCCATCGATTGAACTATTTTGGAACAAGGATTTGATAGTATAAATTCATGATGTCTGAGATAATGATGTCCAATATTAAGAATTTACTTCATTGAGAATTATGTATTTTTTTCCATGATATTAATGCATTAACATTATCTATGGATGCATTTCATGCTCATGTTATTAATTAAATGGTATGTTTTTTAGTTATTTACCTCACCATATTCATTATGCCTTATTTAATCAAGATATATTATGTTTTATGTTACCATTATTAAGTATCTGAGCTCTCCCTTTATTTATTTTTCTTTCTCTAGGATATGAAGAGGATATTATGAATAATATCAAGGATGTAATAAATTTTCTTAGGATATTTATTTTATATTCCCAATGTAATATGAGAATCATGTATGTATATTGTTTTCCAAGACTTCTTAACAAATCAATATTGTATGGAGAGATATCTTTTATCTTGTACCAATGTAATAATGTAAACAATATCTTTTGGTTAATAGAGTTAGGGTGTTACATTAATAATGGGAAGATGATGGATTTTTTTATGAGGATGGTGTGTTAAAATTTAGAAAGTCACTATGTGTTCTAACCCTACCTAATATAAAAAGTGAATTATTAGATGAAGTTCATAGTTAAAATTTCACTATACACTCTAAGAGAAACAAAATATTTCAATATTTAAAATAATTTTTTTGATGGGAAACTATGAAATGGGAAATTACATACTATGTATCGAAATTCTTAGTTTATCAAAAGGTAAAGGATGAAAGACAACATCCTAAAGGGGTCATGCAACCTATACCTATTCTTATGTGGAAATTGGATGATATTATTATGTACTTTGTCACTATATTTAAAAATAATCCTAGAAAGAATGATTCCATATAGGTTATTATTGATCACCTTATCAAGCCCACACATTTACTCAGAATAATGGAAGATCCACCTCTTGATATCCTTACACAAATAAATATTAATGATGTTTTGATAATTTATATGGTACACCTATTTTGATTGTATATGATCATAACTGATGGTTTAAATAAAAATTTTGGAAGATTCTTCAGAAGGAACTTAACATTGAGCTACATTTCAGAACCACCTATCACCCTTAGAATGATGGATAGTATGAAAGAACCATTCAAACAATGATATACATGATGAGGTCATGATCACTTGATTCTCAAGGTATGTGGGATCAATATTTACCTTTGGTAGAATTTTTATATATAATAACTTCTATTCAAGAATTAAAATGGAATTTTATGAAGAATTTCATGGGGAGATATGTCATTTTACAACTTTTTTGGATAAAATTATTGAAAGGAAGCTTATAGTACCCAAACTCATTTAGGATAAAATTTTGAAATTAAAGACTATTAGGAATAATATTAGGATGAATCAGAGTATAAAAAAGATTTATATTGATAATCGAAGGAAATATTTGGAATTACAAGTGGGGGATCATGATTTATTGAAATCATCTCCATGTAAGGGTGTTATAAGGTTTGGTAAGAATTATAAACTAAGTCTCAGGTACATCAATCCTTTTGAAATTATAGAAGGAATTGGAGATGTGGAATACCATTTTGAATTTCCACCTCGTGTTCCATATCTCTTTATTGAGGAATAACATTCAAGAACCATTTCATGTGATCATCTATGAGTAAATATAAATTGAACCTAATTTATCTTATTATTCATATCCTATCTTGATTCTTGACACTAAATAATAAGTGTTGAGGAATCAGACAACTCGACTGGTAAAGTTACTTCGGAGAAATAATAAGATAAAACAAGCGATGTCAGAAACAAAAGAAGATATGTTGAATAAATAACCATATATGTTCATGATTTTACATTCTGAAAATTTTAAAGAGTAAATTTTTTATGGGGGAAAGAATGTAAAACCCGAGCTTTAATTATAGTAAGCTTTTCTTTCTATAGAAATAGTAGCACAATGCATATTTCTTTATTCAAGAATATGATTGAAACTTAAATTATCAATTCTTATAAATTGAATTATATTAAATGATTTTTATTTTTTTACCCGTCATATCAAAATTATATTAGGATTATTATTTTTTTATATTTTCATAAATAGTTTATTTTTCGGTGAATAATGAAAAATATTTATTTTACAAAACTATCACTTTTGTGACATTATAATGATATAATAATAGCTCAAAATATCACTAAAAATATTTTATATAATAAATATATATTTAATAAGTAATATAATTCACAAAAAAATATAATTTTAAAATTATAAATATATGCTTAATATTCTATAAATTTAAGTAATATTGGTTTCAAAATAAAAACCATTTTCTGTTCTTTTCTCTTAATCAAGTATTTACATGGTTATTTTTTGTTTTTATTTTGTTTGAAATAAAATAAGTATCATTTTATTTTAAATAATCCAATTAATTCCATTGTAATAAAAATTATACTTTATTTTTCTATAAAATCATTTTTATGCTTAAAATAAACATCTTTCTAAAAATCGTTTTTGTTGCGATTTACAAAGCTATTAAAATCGATTTACACCTCTTAAAAATTTGAATATTTTAAAATGGATTCCATATTTTTAATAATAAATATTATTATATAATAAGGTTAACTTAATTTTTGGTCATATTTAATAGAAAAAATAGTAATTGCTTTTACCATAGTTAGGGTGAAAATGGGCATACCAGGGGTGGTTAAACTAAGAGATAAATTTGAAAGTGTCACCTAAAATTGTCTAAAACTCATTGTTCAGTTTTATTTACGCCTTAAAATTATAAAATTATAATATATAAAAATTTTTGGGCCACTTTCACATGAAAAATACTTTATATTATTAAAATATTTTAAGTAATTCCAAGTGTGTCCTTTCCCTCACTTATAAAAGGGCACCAATTATCCTATATTATTCACACATATTGATCCATTTATATTTAAAATTACCTAAAACAATACCATACCAAAATTCATTCCCAGGACTTATATACTCTATTATCATAAAAATAATAACCTATAAGGCTTATGATGTAAGAAAATGGTGGTTTTTCGAAGAAGAGGTATAATTCTTAACTGAGTGTTTTTATTTTATTTATTTTTATAAGTCCTTTAAATAATATTTATCCATGATCATATAATAACATCAGTATCTTAAAAATAATAATATTTTATTTTTCTAGTGTTACAGCCTTTATTCATCTACTTTACATCCTATGAAAAACAGAAACATTGTGCATGTTTATGTTCGACCTACCGCCTCTACATAGCGATGTAATTCATTTTTCATCACCATTTTACTTGAATATTTATAAATATGGAACTAATTAATATATATGATATTAGTAAAATAATTTTTATTATTTAAATATAATATATTATTTACCTTTTTAACATTTCACCCATTAAAAAAATAATAATGTCCCTTTTGCGCATGTGTGGACAACCACCTCCAGGAAGCAATGTGATTAATTTTTCTTATACTCCTTTAAAGGATGATTATAAATACATATTTAATGAATATATATATATATATATCATTATTAAAATTATATATTTGATGAACCATGCACAAGATTGAAATATTGAAACTATCGAACAAAAACTTATATGAAAAAAGAAATAGTTAACACTCAGAAACAATGATTTAATAAAGAATTATTAATAAACTGGTATTGAAATGTTATAAGTGGATCATATATGATATTATAAGTAATTATATAGTTATTTTATATAATTATAATAAATTTAAATTTATTATATAGGAGGTTAAAAGCATTTATGAAGCAATTCAGACCTAAGGTAAGAGTTTATTTCATAATCTCATCCTTATTTGGTGTTGTTTATGTTTAAGTTTAAATTGAGTTAATTATTGGATATTTATAACATAAAAATAATATAATTAATTATCCTATAGTTATTTCTAAAAATTAAAATTTTCCCCTTTCATTTCCTCTCTCTAAGTACTAAATTTTCTAAAATAACATTTTCAATGAAAACCGATTTTGTTTTTCTATTCAATTGGGAATATTTTTATTTCATATCTATATTTTCATTAAAATGTTTTCAATAATGTTTTTAGTAATATCCAATGATTTATTAAATTCATTTTAAATATTTTTTTACTTTATATTTAATGTTTTAAAGGAATCTTCTTGTCATTTTTTGAACAATGCACTTTTTACCAAAGGTGTGAACCTAATAATTGTTTTAACACTTACCATGTGAATGAAATTTATGCCATAAAAATTATTATTTACCTTGAAGATTCATTTAAATGTTTTCATTGGTATTTTAAAATAAAATGGTTTTCACATTTTTTGGATTTTTTATATATTTTAAATATGTTATTTAAAAATTAAATAGAAATTTTCCTCAAGAAATGCTTTGGAGATCTTTTAAAAATATTTGCATATATGTCAACATACTTTGATGAATATTATACTTAATTATGGATATAATTTAATGATACCATCCACCATATTTATATGGATTTATTATGATCATTTTTACTAAATAAATTATTGAAATTCTATATGCTATCTCTTCCAATACAGATAGTTATCAATTATTTAGGCATGTTGATAATGCTGTATTGTTTATTCATACGATGAATGCATTGGAATTACTAAGTGATGGGTGGGGACTAAAACTATATAGCTCTTCAATTCATTAATAGGGCTCATGAGATAAAACATGTTAGGTATTTTAAAATGCCTTACCCATTTACGTATGATGTCTTGGTAGAATACCTTGATAGTAAGTTTAAGATATCCAAAATTATGCATTCCATAATTATGAAATCATTTATTGATTTCCATATAATTATTTGAAAAGTTATAATATCTATAGATAAGTATTAAGCTCATGTAATTATTTATATGGAATTATTTTATCATCATTTATTCCTTACATATTATTAATGCCTTATTCTATGATAGATTCAACCATACGCATTCCCCTATCGAGCATATGAGATCGCCATTCCCCCCCCAGGATTATAGGAAGTGTAGTATAATTGATATGAAAGTATATCTGAGAGGAAATAATAATTCTCTCAAGGAAAATACTATATTGTGTTTTTTTGTTTTCAAATATAACGTGAGATCAAATATTGTATCTAGTTTTCCAAGATTACTAAACTATTAGATCCTTGATGATTCAATCACTTATATCTAGTGACAATATAATAATGTAACCATTTTCTTAGGTATACTAGGGCTGGGGTTGTTATAGTATGGATTTAAAATAGAGAATAAATAACCAATTAGGGGAAATATAGAGAACCTCTCATATAAAAATATAGAGAACCCATGATGAATATAGATATATATAATTCATCAACCAATTTAATGAGGAGGTTAATTAGTATTTTTTAGGAAGGATTTCATAAATATATCTATATAAGAGTGTCCTTGACTAGGTGATATAACCCTTCATGGGGAGATGACCTCTCGTCCTCTTGAAATTTCCATAAAGGTTGAAGCATTATTAATTTATCCGAATAACCAACCACCATATGAAAGAATCTATATAGCTAAGAAAATGTGGATGAAATATGTGGGGGAACAAAAATGGTAAACCCAAAATAAAATACTTTAATTGGGAAATATATAGTCTGACCATGATTTTTTTAATTTTGATGTTACTCAAAAATTTTACTTATTTGTGGTATCTTTCTCTCAACTCTCATATCAAATCTAAATAGTTTCATCAATCAATCTACTGACAAGAACCAAATTCCTCAAATATACTAAGGGAAAAGGAAAATTAATACGGGAACATATTTTTTACCAGTAGTAGGATCTTCGGATGTATGCATTATCTATAATGATTATTTTTTCCCTTCAACCTCTGTGAGCGTTTTCACCCACCCAATGTCTTGATAAATATGTGGTTAACACCCTAGTTTAGTAATATAATTGAAATGGATCCATTATAACCTTATATATATTCATGGAATCTATTAGGAGATAAATCTTCATAGGTCATCATGCCAATGAAAAACTAGTAGATTATAAGTAGTCCTTTTCCACATCAAAACATTTTAGGAGTATCTCAAAGGAATATATAAACACCTAGATTCTTTATCTTAGGTAATTTTAGGAAGATGTTTATTGCTTCCCTATGGCCACATAGGAGCTACCTTGGAGGGATCTCATCAACTGTGGCTACTATCATCAGTTTTTGGTCTTGATATCTCAGGAGGACATAGAGTAATTTGTTACCACATTATCCACTCTATACACCCAAAATAAGGCACCAAGGGGGAGGTATTAAGGATATTTTTTAAGTTTCAAGGCTCAAGCATAGGATTTTACTCCCAAAACCATTAACATAATTATCATCCATAGACATATCCCGAGAGTGAAATGGGAAATTTTTCAAGTCATCCATGGTAGGATACCTCAAATCATGTTAAGTTAGATATAAGTGGAAATTTTAGTAAGCCCCTCTATAGTAAAAGTGGAAAAAATTACTCTAGAGTTTCTTTATAAATAACCCATTATAAAGGTCATTATCATGATAATGGAAATGTGAACCATAAAGGTCCTCCCCATGGAAACAAAAAATAATTCTCATATCATGGAGGTACTCCCCATTTTCAAACACAAGATTAGTCCTCTAAAGGGCATAAAAAAATTCCTCACTGTGAAGGTCTTACTCAAATCCACATGTAAACTACCATGTCGGACCTACCCATAGTGTAAGATCATCCAACTATCATGGAGGTCCTCTCCGTGATGTTAGTTATGGAAGTCCTCCATATGATTTCATTTATAAAGGTCCTCCCTATAATATAATGCTAAATGGATAGGAAGGTACTCCCTTTATTAATTAAGTAGCATCTAACAACCATGAAATTATTACATATAGTGTTAAAGTAACAATGAGTCAAAATGGGAATCCTCTGCATGTCAAAAATAAACAAATCAATAACCATAAAGGTCCTCTCCTTGTTGATCAAGTTAATAACCCTAGAGGGACTCCCCCTGAAATATGTTTCAAAGGTAATCCCTATAAAAAATATCTAGCTGAAATAGAGGTCCTCCTCATAAAGGTGAATTTAAAATCCACAAACACATAGGTCCTCCCCATGGTACTCATTGTCAGTTTCCTCCTCACTATGACAAATATTCTCGATATTGAGGTCCACCCCAATCGCAATGATCCTAAAGCTTCCCCCATACCAAGAGGCATTTGAAATGAAAGAGTTAGCTACACCAGATACCTTGAAAACCTCAAAAAATATTCTTTATCAAAAAGAGGGTAAACTAAGTAAAAGGTCATCATTGGTAATTCCCCAAGATCAGAATACCTAGTATATAACTGAGGATATTCATAATGATACCGCTCATCTTAAAGAAATGGTGTGAAAGATACCTTCATGGTTAGGGTTGGTCAAGGAAATTCTCAAATAGGACAAGGAAGACTATAATATAATGTATAGTTAATTAATTTAAAATAAGATACTAGTCATTTTTTCCCATTGTAACATCTCAATATGATGTTATCAAGAAATTATAGGAGAACTATGTGACTCATCTATGCTGAAACTTATGGGAAATTGTCCATATTATCAAATACAAGAACCTATCCTCTGAGCGATACTTGATCACCTCAAGGAGATAAATGATAAGTGCTTCTATATTAATCTAGTCACCCTTTTGTCATCTTAGAATACAGAAATCAAAAAAATAACATGAGAGATTCCAACAATCCCACAAAAATGGTTTAAAGAAACTCTAGTAGATGATCAATTATGTTTCATTAAACATATGAATTAGAGGATGGCGTGAAGATAGATATTTACACATACCCATACATGGGGGCCATTATGGATCTTTAGGTAAGGTAGTTTGTAATGTAATTACCTCAATACATGTCATAGGTCATGGATCTGAATATTCTAGTTGATCAGTCTGACAGAATTCCTCATTCCTAATAACTCAAAAAGTTGAAATTGACATGGATGAGTTATTGGTAGAACGCTATATAAAAATACTATAAATGTTAATTGGGAATATAATTTATTAAAATTAATGCTTATAACATTTGAATCATGTTTTATGGCTAAAACATCTCACCCAGAATATTCAAAAAACATGATGCACCAAGATCTCAATATAGTGAAAGTTTAAAAAGTGAAGTAAGATGCATCAAAAGATCTAGAAACAACACAATAGTATCCCCATGACCATAGGGATAGTCTATTTTTCATATCCACTATCACCCCTATAACCATTAAATATACATCATCATGCAACCATGTCTATAGATAAGCAGGTTCCACCTCATCCCATATGGTTGGGAGAATTTTTAAATCCCCCTCCCTAGAGAAGGTAGGCCTTTTAAAGACTAGGAGTAGATTCCTAACATTTTTTTCACGATTATCTCTTCCAATATTTCATGACACATTACCTCTATAAAGTTCAGTCATATTGAAATTCATGGGATATTCACTCAGGATCATCATACATGGACAATTTTCTAATTCATATGGACATAAGTATCAAGGGTGAGAAATTAATGCCTTAAAGGGTCCATAAGCCTTATAAATATTCTAGTAGAGAAAGATATAAGGAGGATTATGATATATCTATAAAATGATAATCATACATTAATGATGATCTTTATTATTCCAGTTCATGTGAGGATCTGATTCCAATCATGTGATTTTTATTATACAATTTTATCAATGAAAATCGTGAAAATAATGTGTTGTATGAAAGTAATACCAAAAACATGATGAGGAGGCCTCTGTTCAAAATATGATATATACTAAAGTACAGTAAAAATATTTCATGAATCAATTCAAAATAAATCTCATGGATTTGGACTATATAGAAACCAAATCTAAACATACATAAATATTGAATCGATTCGATTGTTAAATTAATACATTTCACATATAGCCACACAACCCGCGGACCGATAGGTTTAGTTTCATGTAAAATATCTACATAAAAATAATAATTCAAAACATATATTTACATTCCACAATAATTGTGTCCCTCTCAACCCTGTCCTAAAAATATCATATGATATAATAATCTCTATAACTTGGGGACTGGAAACATAAGAAAGGGGTGATATCAGATGTTCATTAAGGGCAAACATAAGTTATAACAATCAAAGATAACAAGTGAGCATAAAATATGAATATGTGTATAATCAAGATACATAATAAAATCATACCCAACAAATCATAGATTATATATCAAAAGTCATGGCATAATGCTTGGAATAATATTTTTTTAGGAATCAAAAGATTGTGGAAACATTAGTCAATAAACATAATCTATGAGATTATAAAATTTTAATGACAATATGCATAAGAGTGTGGTATAAGTACAAGTTTGGAAACCTTGTGTTAGTTCTACCCACTAAGAAATTCATCACACTATAGGCTTGGGTTAATGACTTATGTACCTTCTTGGTCTTGGGATAATCCTATGGTGTACCATTGGGATTGGGATAAAGCCTCCTATAAAACCCTTTGTCTTGGGATAAATTCTCCCATGTACACTTTTGAGCTCGCGATACATAAAGATAAACCAATTAATTAAAGGGTGGTATAGGACACAACCCATAATCATATATACATATATATTCTACATATATCATTATTAGTTCATAAAGAACCAAAGGAAATAAAAATGGGATTTATAAAATTTCCATATGGTTTCACCAAAATTGACTTCAAGATTGTAAAAAGTTGATAACCAAAATGAAATCAGCAAAAAAGAGTATATCATAAGAAAATTTATAAGGTGATTCATAAAAAATAATTTCCAAGGAAATAAATCCTCTAGATATAAAGTGGAAAATAGATATGAAATCATGAAAGAGTTTTTAGGAAATCACTTTTATCTTAGGCATAAAAGTTGAAGTTAAAATCCCTTTGAAAATACTTTTTTTTAAAAGGGGAAGTTAAAAAACATTGAAAAATTTTACTTTTAACATGAATAATCAATAATATTTATTTTAAAAAACATAATGGTTATTAAAAACATATTTTAAATGGAAGATAAAACCTTTTATTTTGAATGGATGGAAAAAAGCATGTGAACATTTTAGAATAACCTTATTGAAAATACACATCATAAAAAGTGTATTAGATTTTATTTTTGAAAAGGGGAAAATATAATTATGATAATTAGAGAAAATAATCCATATTATCTTTCCTAAAAATAGATGAGAACATTTGCGAGAAGGAAAATATAAACATGAAACAAAGACCCAATTAAGATTTAGGCTCGTTCTTGATAACGTTATACTTTTAGGTAAATGAAAAATAAAGTAGGAAGCTTTAAATTAAAAGAGAAATTTCCACTAAAATATAAAATAAAACATCATATAAATTGGGAAATCAGTTAATAAAGATAATATTTATATCCAAAATTTGAAATATACCTTATAACTCAAAGAAATATATTTGAGTTAATATTGTCCCTTATTGAAAACATATTCCATGAAATAATAAAATTTTAAAAGGGGGTTTATGTGGTAAAATTTTAAATCAATAATATTCAAGATAAAATAAAACTTGATAAAATCATAGTTTATAATTTACCCAACCTATATAAAATATATTTAATAAGAATAATTATAACTCAATGAAGATAATTGAGTTAACAAAAACCCTTATAACTTGAAGAACATTTAAATAAAAAAATCTTGAAAGAAAGAGATTTAAATTAAACTTAAACTACCATGAATAAAAGGTATTTCATGATATAATATATCAATTTTGAAGTTTGTATTCTCTATATAATAATTCAAGTTTGTAATAAAAAACATTTATCAAAGAGAGGATTTTGGGATGAAAACCCTTACCTTGGTTCAAATTCACTATGCAATTACACCAGACATCTTCAATAATTAAATTAAGTTTATTAATTACATACCTAATAAATTTATTCATATTTATAAAAATTTATACCCCTCATTGATAATAATTCCGCACACACACACACACATTAGTTAGTTTTTGCCTATTTTTCCACATCAGGTGTTTTATAACATTAAAGGCTTATACTAGTTTTGCAGGAGTGGTGTTGTTATTTGTTTTTATTCTAAATTTGATATTTCTTAAATCATTAAAATTTAAGGTAAGGGATGATTTATTATGATCTTTTATTTTTTAGTTTCTTTTCTTGAGTGTTTCATTCTTTATCCTAGAGGATGAAATCGACAATAAAATTATTTTAATTATTCTTAACCAATGAAGGGTGTTTAATTAGTTATTGAGTTAAATATTGATGAATCCTTAAAAAAATATCTGTATTTATGTATTTACATTATCTAATATATTTAAATATATTTCCATAGTCATCTGTGATATAATTTTATAGAATTGTTCAATTAGTTGGTCCAACCGACTCAAACATGAACATACCATGATTAATAGATCAGTATGAGGCCATTTAGTTGGAATATAATTATACTAGTAGAATAATGATATAATTTAGTTTTTATTAGTTTTATATAATTGGATTAAAATGAAATAAGAAAATATTTTTTGGATAATAAGCAATTATATAGTATAAAATAAATTGTTTTTCCTCTTAGTTCGTTTGTTAAAGATAGTTTATTTTATAATGATTTTTATCATTTATATAATTAAGTGGTTATTAAATTTGTATGAAAAAAACATTATTAATATAATAAAATTAATATTTATCCTTTAAAAAATTATTATATTTATCAATGAAAGGTGGTGTTGGAAAAAATGAACATGTTATTTCTTGGAGTCAGTAGTCCGCACACATACACGATTGACGTTTTTGCTTTTCTTAGGAGGAAGGGGAGAGGTGGTTAACATTTATTCCAAAAATATAAAAAAATTAGTTATACTATTAATAATTAAATATACATATAATATTTGTAAAAATAAACTTTAAATGGAAAGATAAAAGGAAGATATGTTAGTGAAAAGATTGAATTTACATTGAAAACTTTGGGTTTCTCTTGGAGGATTCCTTGAAAAGGAAGGGATTAGGCTAATCCATTATGACCAGAAGATTATGAGAGTGAAAATTTACTCTAGGTTAATGAAATATGGTATATTTTCATGAGTAAAACTAATTTTAATAGTGGTATTGAAGGGGTGGTGAGAGTCCCCCTTTATAAGTGATGAGAATGGAATTTTTGTAAATATTTATACTTAATATATTAGGAGATGATGTTAAACACGTATAGTGGCTCCAAAATAGCCAATAATTGATTTTATGGTGAGATAAGTTCGATTATATCACAAAAACGCAATTATGAAATTGTTTTTAACATGTTTGTATCCCTGTATTCATTGAATTATTAGGTTTTTCTTTAATATTTTATCACGATAACTAGTTTATACCTAAGGTAACTTAATATTTATACATAAAAAATAAAGTGGTCTATGTTATATAATTTTAACCCACTGTTTTGAAATTTTAAATCTATTTCTTATTATTAAATTTATAAATTTTTTAGAAATTAATTGTAATAAAATAAATATATAATGTATTAATTGTTTTTAAGAAAAATATTACATAAGTTTTAAAATATCAAATATAGGTTTATAAACTATAATAAAAATAATTTAAATTATAAAATAGATATTTTTCATTAAAAAAATTTCATAAAATTTTAATTCATACTTATATAATAATAATGGTAGAAAAAGTTAGAGTATTAGTAAAAATGGTATATTGCACTATTCATCTAAAAATCCTTTTCTAAGAAAAATATCAAAAATTCATATTAAGATTATTTTTCAATTATAAATATAAAATGAAGTTATTTTTATATAATTAAGAATTTAAAATTTATAAATTTAGTTTTAAAATTTAAGTAAAAAATATAAAGAAAAAATGCTTTTATTGAAAATGATGTTTTTAAACATTAACTGTTTTTAATATTATTTCTTATAAATTTATAATTTTAAAGATGTTAATATGTTAGTTCATAAATAATAATATTTTAAAATATTTCAATTTAATTGATCAAGCTAAAATACATAATACTTAACGAAATAGTTTCTTGAAAAATAGAAATATTACTTTTATACTAAATATACTTTAGAAAATACCATTAAATTAATTATTTATATTCTAAAATTTAATTTTGAAACTCCATCGATATTGAAATATTTATATAAATTTTATATATACATCATATAATATTTTCATAATACTAATATTAATATTTTTACATGACACATATGTATTTGTAATATTTTAATATCATATATTTATTTCATTATCAGTTATATTATTTTATATTTTCTACTTAACAATAGATGAATTCAATATACCTATTGTATCTATGTATACCCAACAAACTTATTCTAAATGACCATATTTATAACAACCATATTTTCAATGACTATATTTACAATGACTAGATCTCATTCCTATATATAGACTTACTAAATCATTCATTAATTCCACTATTACTTCACAAGGTACAATTTTTTTATTTCATATTATAAAATTTTTATAATGATTTATACTTTCATGGTGCTCTTCCTCATTATAGGGTTTTTTAATATTGGTAATCCTTAAGGTCGAATATGATCCAAGTTATTTTTTTTAGTAAATATATTATTATTTTCTAACTATTATCCCCTATTTATTTATTCACTTTTAGCGGACATATTCATCCATGGTGCCTAATACTTAGTTTTTTGTGATTTTATAATGTGATTAATCTTTTAATACCATTTCTAATAACTTTGTGTGGATTTATTATAATAATACCAGGATTCAAAATTAAATCTAGATCACTTATATTGGAACTTCATATAAACTCCATCTTACTCCAATTTTCCCCAACTATCTTCACACTTATGTTTCTTTATTCTCATCATATTTTCCCTCATTAACCTTTCATTGGGATGATAATTTTCATACCATCTCTATGAATAACGTGACGCTTTATTTCTATTATAATATGATATGTAGTAATTCCCAAACCTCTCATCCTTGTCCCAACCACAAATTTAATCACCATCACACCCCATCCCAACATATCACCACCTCATTCATATCGGGTCTACTTATATTTAACTTCATATTTTTGGTAAAAAATTTCTTCCTAGAGATTCATGTGTATCTATTCCTATTATTAAAAGATATATGGTGATTTTTGAACCATATTTCTTATACCCAACTATAAATCCTCATCAAATTCCACTCCCCTATACCATTTAATAATAACCCAATATTGGTATGTTCTAAATCAATGTTCTCTAATTACCTTCTAAATATTATATTACCTATAACATAATTCAAATTTTTAGTATTTTAATCACCAAAAATCATCCTTGGTTATTTTTAATGAGTATATCATATCTCAAATAACCCCTTTTATTAGTGATGAAATATATGTTTTGTATGTGGATCGCCTATAAGAAATCAGAGGAATATATTTATCCTAGAGAGAAGATCCTTTAACCCCATACAACCTAAATAGTAGTGGGGTGGATCCCATCATTTGAATGTGGTTAGTGGTCATCCTGAGTATTCTTGTTCAATAGAATGGAAACATGTTCATCATCTGAATGTGGTCATTGGTTATCCTAACCTATAAATTATTTCCTCACCATTTCCTAATTCAAACAACTCAAGTCAATATTTATATCATTATCATCACTTATTGAAAGGTGTTCAAATATTTCTGAATCTTGATCCCCTATATGGTTTCTCCAATTTCCCCATTGGTCTGAGCACTATGACCTTAATCTATGTGCACCTTTCCCTAAGGACATTTTTACTATTGTGGGGCCTTCCATTCACATCGAGTTAGCCTCACCCTTATTATTGTATAAACAACTTATTCTATGATAAAATCTACATGACCTTAAAATTCAACCTTATTTTAGTCAATTCTATTAAACTTAAAACATCGTTCCTATAGAAACCCAAACCTTTTTCATACAATATTTCATAATTCCAAGAATAATTATACATCAAAGTACAAGCCAAGGATCGTTAAGTATAGTGTCTTGGAAGACTAGGTAAAAAATACATAAAACATAGGGCTAAAAAACACTTCTTTATTTAATCTCCATAATGAGCTCCTAAATTCTTTTAAGCCCTTACATCTTTATAGGGTACCCTGGGGAAAAAATGAACAAAATGTTGAGCTAAAAATCCCAGTAAGGGAATGAACATAAGGATACATCTTAAGCACATGACTTATGAGACATGACATAATGATAACAAAGCATGCAACATATGAAATCATATCATATAAGAATGGGATCATATAAATATCAAATCATATAAATGTGACATAATCATAAATCATTTTTTTATTATAGGTCAAGGCTAACCGCCAATCCCATTTCTCATTTTAGTACGGGTTAAGGCTAACTGCCAATCCCATTTCACATCGCATCTCATGAGAATTAACTTTAACCAATGCATTGGAGCGCTATATGGCCGCACCCATATCAAAATTTTCATGAATATTATTTCCACATAAATATTATTTCCACATAAATAATCATACTTAATCAATTGTTCATAAACATAAGGATGCCCATGGAAAGAACTAGGTACCACAATCATGACATAAAGCATAACCAATGACTGTACCGTGAAAGTGTCCATGAAAGAAATGGATTAGAACATACATGGATATTAATAATGTAATATAGGAATATAACATGGTTGGTGGTGACAAATATAATTGATAACATATAAGAAAAGTATTTTAGACACATTAACATTAAAACATTTTTGTGCGGTTTTAAGAAAAATACTACAGAGCTTTTAAAATATTAATAAGGAAATTATTTTATATAAAACAAGAATTGAACCAAGAAGTTTTTCATAATAAAAATACTGATTTTATAAAGACAATGGTGTCTTAAAAATAGGATAGAGTGCACTTGAAATTGGGTAAAAATTCGGGATGTTCCTTTAAAATGAGTGTGCTTATTGGGAAGTATCGAGGATGGATTCACTTAAAAGCATGTATATCCCCAAAAAATAATGAGAGATGGATCTTGGAACATGATTTTGGATAATATAATAATATTTTAGAAGTTTTACATAATAATAAAATACAACTACATTTTGGTAAAAAGAAAGATAGAGCAACCCGAAGGAATAATGGATGTTTGGGTAGAATCCATTACGGTTTTGTTGGCATGGTATCACGTATAACTAAGAGGGATTGATGAGATATATAAGGGGTTTATCATCACTTATAAAACATTAGGGAGGTATGGGGAGGTTATAAAACATACCCCATAACTTGGTATTACACAAAAAGTCATAGCATAGAGAACAATCTTGATTAAGAGTGAAAAGGAGAGGATCCCTAACCTTAAATCCATTGGTGTTCTCCACTTGTTATTAAATACCTGAATAAACCAATTAGGATTATTAATTAATAAGTCTGGAAAATATTATATATTTAATGTATTTATTATAACCCTTTTTAGTTCATTAAAGGCCTTCTTTATTAGTTATAAGGTTCAATTTCATTGTTCGGGCTTATTTGTTTACTTGGTTTTAAAAGATCAGTTCACTTATATTCATGTTCGGATAAACATGAAAGATGGAAGTGGTTGTCTAGAAATGAATTTAAATGATATTGGTTAACATCCAGGAGATTAAATGGTTTTAAATTTAATTTGGATACTTATATAGAAGTCAAACTATTATATAAAACCATAATGACAACTGTTTTTGTTAATTGGTGGGTTTGATTACAAAGAATATGTTTTGATTTATAACTTAATACCATTTGTACAAAAAGATTAAAAAATAAAAATAGGATATATTACATATATATAATCTGGTTCAACCATAACAAAAATGGTTTCATGACCAGATTTAAATATGATAATATAAATCGATAAACCATTGTCCTTGAATGTGCTAAATTAGCACATCTCAAACAGTGCTTTCATTTCTTTCAAATAAAAGCTGAAAAAAGGAGAGGAGATAAAGAAGTATCCCATTAGCATAATATAATTATATTAAATTTATTCTACTAGAGTTATCATACCATTTGGGTTAAGGGAGGTGAGGAATAAAAGAACTTAAAAGAAATAAAGGAATTGGAAAGAGAAATTTACCTCTTTAGACTTCCTCCTTTGAGAACCTCTTAAGGGGATAAGTTTTGGTATTTTGAAGAGCCTAGGAGCTTTTGGAAGTGGGGGAGGATTTTGGGGAGAGATTTGGGCAGAATATTGGGAAGTCACAAGGCTTTAAAGGAGTGAAGAGAAGAGGGACTGAAGGGGGGGTTTTATAGTGGAGGAGGGAAGGTATTTCTCAATATAAAATTCATTAATTTATTAATTCCCCACAAGAAAATGAATAGTGAGTCTTCCATGACCAAGAATAGTAAATGGGTCATGTGAATTAGAACTATGGGTGGTAAAATCAGCCTTGATTCTAGGAATAGTCTATTTATCGTTTAATGTATATATATGGTAAATTACCGTATTTTACTATTCATAAAAATTCATGTATTTTAGAAAAATCTCAAAAATTCACCCTAACCATTTTTTGAAGTGTAGAATCCAAAAATGAATTTCATTTTTCAAAAACAATTTTCTAAATATTACTAATTTTATTTTAAATTAAAATCATCATTTATTATTAAAACTAGTTTTAAAACCTTCATTTACTTATTCTGAAGTATAGGTATATCATACATTCTACCTGAATATTATTTATATATTATCATAGGTAAGGTTAATATTCATTAGGGTATATCACTATTCATAAGGGTATGTTAATATTCATAAGGGTAGTTTTCTATTCACCAAAAATTATGTTTTTCTTATCGGACTCCAAATAACTTACTGATCACAACTGTGTATGTCAGATTTTGGAAATTCCAAACACAGAAGTGACAAAATTATGTTTAAAGGTGAATTAGCACTTGGTAGTTCATTATGTTGTGTTTCAATGTGATTTTATGACATTTTTATAAGATAGTAATTTCCATTTATAAAACATTGGGTCGTTGCAAGTCCTTTTTCTTATCCAACTTAAAAGTCCTTGAAATGCCAAATGTAAGAGACATGGTAGTTTCCTGGTTGAAAACCCACAAAGGGAAAACTGATAAAAAGTAAAGTCTTAGCCTTCTAGTCTTGAACCTTGAATAGAATAGATTTTTTTTTTGTTTTTTAAAAGAATAAAATGGTATAAATATTCTTAGGTAGACAACCCAAAAAGTGTGGTGTGAAAAAAACTTGATTTTTCTTCCAAATAAGATAAGTTTTTTAACCAAAAATTTGAAGGTATTAAAACCTTCATGACCACTGATTATTCTATAAAATACACATTTATGATCTTATTTATAATTATTCATTCACTCCATCATATAAAAATGAGATAATTTTGGCTTGCAATGATGGTAAATGAACTGCTCATCTTGCCTTCCTATATTCATCAAAGAGCATAACTTTAGGATTAATCCAAACTATAATTTTTTATTCAATAGGTTAACCTTAGATGATGATGACGGTTGATAATTTATATGTATATAGCATAATTATGTCCCTCCTAGAGCTCATGCCTTAAATATTATTTATTTATTCCCTCTTAACCATTCAACTCTAGTATTTTGAGATTTCAATTCACAAAAACCATCTCTATATAATGTCAAGGTGGATTCAAATATTATGATGATTTCTCCTCATTATTTTTCAAATATTATAAAGGATTTATAGTTATATAAAAAATAAGTCAGTAAATTTTTAATAGGATTGAAATAAGAAATTTTTTCATTTGTTAAGAAAAAAAACTAAGGATGAACATCCATGAGATGGAGCCTTTCCATTACAACAAGATAAGAAATAAAGGGGGAATAGTGAATGAAACTATTATAGGATTTGGTTAAATAATTTTTTTAAATTGACTAATATCTGATAGGAAGAATCAATTAATCATTATGGATCTACTTATTTATAAGCATATACTTTATCTAACAAATATAGTTGATTAATCTAGGCAAAAATTCCTGCCTTTTCTTCTTGAAAGTTTCAGTACCAATTGTTATTTTTGTTTTAATATAAAATATATGAGATTCATGTTTCTCTATATCTACTATATGAGTGGTTATGTAATAATTATATCAAGATTTATTATTCCTTCATTGATTCATCTATTAGACAATCCACCCTATCAATCCTGTTTGAGAATTTGTGGATTCAAATGCACAAAGGTCACCTTTGAGACATTATTATCTCTCAAATGAATAATTTTTTCTATATAAGAGCATGAAATACCTAGTAATAAAAAATATATACTCCTAATCACTAGATTAAATAATTAATTATTTCATACTTATTTTTTATTTCCTCATGTTTAGTCTCAGTAAAGATCATATGGACTTAACATGTGGCCTAATTCCTCAGCGATTTATTTTTAGTAGTCACATAAGGATTTAAGCCCAAATATTCCATTAACAAAGATATATAGTTAGTAATATAGTCTTCTATAGAGGGAATCATTCTAACTATAAAGGTGTATGGGTAATTATCTTCATCAGTTACCTCCTGATAGGATTTTGGATTTTACTTAGTAATAGTTTCTCACACCAGTTAAATACTTTCTTTAGAAACTTTAGTATCAAAACTAATGATATATTTATATTTCTGGAAACTAAAAATAGATTCATTCTACCTTAAATAAAAATTATATTAGAGTGTGTAGACTTCCCATTTTTTCTGGGCTTCTTGTTTAGGAAGTATCTCACTTCCAAAAAATCCAAAATAATCTTAAGCTATAAGCTTTGGTAAATGAGTTACTGACACACCCATTGAACTAGAAACAATATCATTATGTTTGGGTATTCTTGAGTATAGTCCATTGAAATGTTCATCAGGGTTTCATTGTATAGTATAGTGATTACAATATTAATATCCTCATATGACAGTATGAACAAATGAAAGTGAATTATAATAGGGTTCCATTCATTCTGAAATCCAATGTAAGTTAGTAGAGAAATCATTATAGGATCCTAAAAATAAGTGTAAAAATATATGAAGTGAAATGTTTAAAGATAATCATTTCATCAATATAAGCTTCCAAGACTCCATCCTAGAAGGAAATGATAAAGGAACGCTCATTATGAGTACCATTAGCCTTATTAATAACCATCATGAACGAAATGTTATTAAGAAAGAAGTAAAATTGTAATGATTATTTAATATATTAGAGACCTATTTAGTTTATAGTCGTATGGGTTGGACACCAAAAATATTTATCATCTTTTGGTGTGATATATAATAAGGAATTGATTAAGTATTCTATAATTCACAGCACCTAAAATTCTCCACCACCCAACTTACAAAGAATTGGACCAAGTCACTGAATTTATATTGGGTGTTTCCCCACTACATGTCTCCCAATATATGGTAGATCCATACAATAACCAGGATAATGATATTTATTGGTTATCTTTATGTTAGTAATGATTCTATTAGCAAAGTGAAAACCGTGAAACTCAAATGGGATTCCTATGCCTGAAAAATCCATATACTAAAAAACATAGCCAATAATACCACCAATAATAATATTAGGCCCATTCATGGTTTAATTTAATATCCCCATGCTATGTATTGGTCTGCTCCAAGATATCCCAATATGAACCCTTATATTATGATAACCCTAAAAGAGAATCTCTTTGGATAAATCATTTCCATCCCCAACCAGTTTTACCATAAAAAACATTCACTCATTACTTGAAATGGATGATTGAATGGGGTTTAAATTTTTTCCCTAGCATCCTCTCCACCTCTTCCAATAATTCCATTTCTAGGGGTGGTGTTTTCTCCTCATCTCACAAAATATTGGATGCAAGGATATACTCATCGTAAATCTCTTAATGAATTGGGATACTACATAATTATTATATACATATCACAAGTATATTTATACTTCAATGTGTGTAAGATTAATATTTTTTTGTGTTTGAAAACTAATATCTAATTAACTATGGAAGGAAATATGTTCATCTATACACCATGCATTTTCATTTACAATCCCCCTAGTATAAATTTACTACCCAAAATTACTTAGTGACATCCATGAATCTTCGATAAAACCATAATGCCTATTCCCATTAAAAAAAAGTTCCCTCTTGGACATATAATCTATTTTCATCTCAACCCTCCATTGGAATTATTTAATGATGTTGAAATTGTGGATGAGTAATCTTGTATGAAATGTTATTAAATTTTATTTTGATCATATTGAGTCAATGGGGAATTATTTATGATGTAAAAAAATCCCTGATGCACATATAGTAAAAGTTGTAACTCAGTGTAAATGTTCATTTGAATATATTCGAGGGAATATGGAAACCATACCGATGGTAGGCTATAGTCAGATGTAGGAATTAAAACATCATTTGGAAGTCCAAAGTTATATAGGGGAAGCCTAATAAATAATGATTAATTTTCAAACTCTAGTCCAAGAATAGTTTTGAGGGTCTTGTTTTGAGATAAAAATTGGTATAGTGGGCCAACATCGATATATACCAAAATAGAGATCCTCCACTCATCCAATTTCATTAAATCTTAGAGGTGAGCTAAACTAGAATCCATTATTTATATAGAAAGAAATGATGATAATACATTCAAATTTTAGAAATCATTATATGTTTTTTTCTAAATTAAATAATCCAACATAAAACTAATATTAAGGGTATACTACACAAATTCAATGTGTCCATGCATAAAAAATTCAAAGTGAAAGTGGAATAACTTAAATTTTTATTTTGTTACTTAGCGGCTTGCAATGTACTTTTATATATGTTTTTTATGTAGTGATGTAAAAGAAGAATATTTTATGAGATGAGATAAAATTCAAGAACCTTAATGTTAATAAAAAATATAGTGGAATGAGGGGACCAATTACCCTATATATAGATCTAGGGACAACCTTTCACCTTTTACATTATGTGGAATACATAAATCTTATGCGGAGGAGCCTAGTTTGCCTCAAAATTTTATCCTCTTAATTATGAGTAGATATAATTATAAGGGGGTTGTTCTATGAAAAAGTTATAAACTATTTTGAATTAATATCATGAGAAAAAAAAAGAAAAAATATAATATAACATAAAAGATCATGTATACCCATAAATTAATTATGCAGACTACATAAGAATATTGGGGACATCTGTATCATTTTTGACCAAGAGGTGAGAATCCTTTGTGGTTGCGATAATCTAAGTTTCCTTGTCATTATTTGATGTATAAATGAGTTAATCTCATGTATCATCTTTCCTATTATTGGTGCTCACAATTTAAAAAAGGAATAACTCCAGCAATGCTTTGAGAAGATGAAATAATTTTCAAAGGGGGAGAATATAATTGGGAAATCAGTCATCCACACACAGTTCCCTAAAGTCCGTACACACCCTACCTTTCATATTCCCATATACATAATCTTCCAAAGTTTCCAGGTGTTGTCCCACACTTAGTCCACTCTATGTTTGTGTCATGTTCCTTGTCTAAAGGGTCTAGGTGCCTGATCATTTACCAACAATAACTTGGGTTCCTAGATCCCATTTCTTATAAAAGAACACCTGTCCACCAATTTCAAAAATTAAGTATAGAGAATATTTCGGTGGAAACATTTTAGCATAAGTAATTTATGCCCGAGCCTTCCAAGAATCCCCTATAATTGATTTTAGAATCAAAACTAATGGTATAAGGTGTTAATTAAGGGTATTTGTGTCTTTTAATGAATTTTATTATTATAATACCACTTCTACTTGGTCATAACCAAGTCATAAGTGAAGGAACCTTATTATGGTTTGAAACAAAGCAACTAGAGTGAAACATCTAGGTACCTTGTCTTCACTAAACTAGACACACCTAGTGTGTATTTAAAATGATTACACACGATTCTCAGAGGCTACCCAATCGAGCACCCATTCACTTACATATCTAATTATTTTAACTCTATTCAACATTTCTCCCAAGATTCGTCATTGGAGTTGTGTCTAGTTCATCTATCTATGTACCCACCACACCATATTCACCTAGCTAGGTGCCCAACCACCCATTCCTCCCAACAGAGTACACATCCAGCACAATTACCAAACTAGGATCCCCTTTTCCTAGGTACTCTACTAGGTTCCATACCCAATTCCCAATACCTATCTATAATGAAACCCACCCGAGTTCCCCATTCCCTCATGTCCTTCAATTAGGATAAATTAATTTCCCAAAACACCTTGTTGACACTTTATAGGCCAAACTAACCATCCACTGAGTCTCATTCATCAAGACCTCGTATACAGGGATCCTACTAGATTTAATCCTTGACAATTTCCTTATTGATGATATCTTCTATCTGAACCACAAATGAGACACAATTATCATGGGTATCCTATAAGCTGTAAGCCCCAACCATGTCCTCATTGATGATATCATCCTTGTGACCAATTAATGATCCATAAATATATTGGGACTCATACTAGGTGTAATATTTATCTATCTACTAATTTATGATATCATAATTGTGACTTATCAATAAAAAATAAATACCGTGGGCCTCCTACAAGATTTAATCCCCAATCATACCTTCTCATGTTTAACTACCACAAATAGGATAAACCAAAAAGTTCCACTCATGCATAAGTTCAGTACAAACTATTACTTGGTCCCTTTCATATAGTAGTCCATTCCAAATGATGTTAAAATACATAGAATTTTCCTTAATATTATGAAATTAAACTACACTACACTTTGGACTTATTCGTATGACCTTAAACAAAAATACATCATGGTCCTAGTTGCATGGCCTTAAAAGGTGCATTATTGGTTCATTTCATATGACTGTAATAGGGGATCATTGGTTATAGTTTCACAACCATAAAAATAACAAAAAAATTATCCTTTTACATTTCCTTTAAAATTAAGTCACACCCCTTTAAGTGGAAACAAACTATGTGGATTCTAATTCCCTTTATCGGGATATTTAGAAATCCCTTATGATAGGCCTAATACCAACTCCACAACACCCAACACCTCCTTGGATGGTTGTAAATTCTAGATTTTATAGATATGTGGATTTAAACCATAGTGTAATTAATCAATAAGGTAAAATATAGAGAAGCACTCCTATATAATGATGCTCAAATTGATTCATGGTAATGGATAATCACTCTCATGACTAAGTTCACCTATATTTTTATTGGGAAAGATTTTAATAATTTTTCTTAAATCTATAATAGGGTCTTAGACTAAGAAAAAAATTCCCTTAAGGGATGAACCAACATACCATACTGTATACCATGATGTGAAATTCAAAGCATAGTGATCTTAATGTGAAATAATTTACAAGTGAAAGAGATCAATTGACCATGCACTTTTGGTTCTGATATTGCATTAACGGGTTACCTATTTTTAGTTTCACCCTTTAGGATCTACCTTCATATCCAAATTGAATCACCAAATGAACTTTTTCATTTCATGATTCCCTACCAAGCTAGGGGAAACTATAGGACACCCCTGGAGACCACACACCACCAGGTGAAACATCAGAGATATTCATTGGCTACGATTAAGGTAATCATCCCACAATTATGATGAATGTTGTCTCCAAAACAATACCTACAATATCAAGTAATGGATAACTTTATGTGGGAAAACAACTATAACTACTCCATACTAAAACTAGATGTGTGTTTTTAGAAAATAAAAGATATGATACACTCAATTTTTCCTACCAATGGTTGACTGTTGGGAAGAAAGTGGGCCATTTCTCTATGTCAAATATCTTCGAGAGTCTATCCATGGAGTGTAACAACACCTAATTTACTTAAATAAGTTATGTGGAGCATAATTTTAAAGGAATACCTACCATTTTTTAGTATCAAACTTTACTTGATCCCTTTAGTTATCATTATTTCTAGTGCTACATGACTTTGACTGCTTCCGAATTTTCTGAGGAGGATCCCTTAGATATCTTGGCCCTGCCTATCCAAAACATGAAACTGAGAAGGAGGGATGATAGGGGGAATATGGATAATAAATCTTAGGAATAGGTTCAAATCCCTATTTCCATAAACACCTATGAATATCATCAATATATCCCATTGATAACTTTGGAGATACCTAGGTGGGATCTTACTGACAAGAGTCACTGCCCAA
This sequence comes from Viscum album, assembly GCA_963277665.1. NCBI lineage: Eukaryota > Viridiplantae > Streptophyta > Magnoliopsida > Santalales > Viscaceae > Viscum > Viscum album. The sequence goes on from OY728123.1 coordinate 1,466,685,047, forward strand.
ATTATGTGACCCTAATCATGACTGGGGTTCGGAACCTCGGTTTCCTGACTAAGAACATCTTAATAGAGGGCTCATTTGGGGAAATCCATGATACAGGAGCAGGTCCCTCCCCCATGGAATATGATGACATTGAGGCTCATTGGTATGTAATTACAGTTATCTAAGGACCATACCAAGTCACCCATCTCTCAGATGATCTCGTATTGATGGTTTAAACACTAGTGACTGTATCCAACAACTACTAATAAACATGTAAATTCAACCTTGACTATATATTTCTTCCTCATAGTTCTATGATAGAAAACTTTTGAGGTCTTCCCTGAATAATCCTCTATGAATGTCCTTGCCACGTCACTATAATAAATAACTCTAGTTTTCCTCCACATATTACCAATCAAATAGGTCCTCCTCATGACATTGGGCATGTTAACCATGAAAGAACTCCTCAAAGTGAAAAATAGAAGATCATCATCCACAATGGTCCTCCCTAAATTTATATGAATCTAAGGATATTTTACGGTCCTCACTAGAGAATCCTCCATAATTTTCCACCCCAAAGTAATGTGAAGATAGTCCATGAAGGTCTTACTCATGACACCAACAATAGAGGTCCTCCATATAGGATAAATATTAACTCGAAAGGAGGACCTCCCCTTACTAAATCATAAAAAATTAGTAATCATAGATTCCCTACCATTGTAATCCAATATAATATCTTTGGAGGTACTCCATAAGAAATATGTTGAAAACACCCTCTCTACAATAAATAAAATAGAAAACATGTAGGTCTTCCCCACGATGGTAACCAATAAATTAGTAAATGTAGAGGTACTCCCTATGGAAACCAATATAATAACCATGGAATTACTCCCCATGGTATATGTTGAATAATTACTCCCTATAAAAAATCATTCAACCAGAATAGAGGTCCACCCCATGACAAAGAATCATGAATCTACCAAGGAGATCCTCTCCATGGTGCTCATTGAAAAGTACATCCTCACAATGGAATATCTTCTCATCCCAAAGGACCTACTTTTTTTGATGTTACTCTAAAGTTTCCAAAGTATTGAGAGGAACTAGAGAGACTAATTATATACACACTAGGTGCCTCATAATCAATAAGTGGTGTATCATCCCAATCAATGGGAAATCTAAGGCAAAGACCATCAACTGCACCTACCCCAGATCGTTCACCCATGGATATAACTGAATAGGTTCAAAACCATCCCCGTACACTTGATAAAATGGTGGGAACAAAAATTATAGTTAGATATAGTTTAATAATCACTTACTAAGGAGGAAGAAGTCTGAAATATCATGGGGAAATAATTTTCCAAAAAAAATAACACTGGTCGTGCTTTTACTAATTAACACTGCATTATATGATATTTCTAAGACATTGAAGGAGGAATGAATACCTTACCTAAATTATAACCTATGGGTAACTATCCACCATCTCAATACATGAAACCTATCTTATTGTGAGTATGCTAATCATTTCATGGAAATAGATGAATTGTTTGACCATTTGGACTCCCTTTAAGTTTCCTATAATCCCAAATTGAAAAAATGTATGAGTGTCTCCAATGCACTAGCCTTAGTAGTTTAAAGTCACTCAAATAAATAATCATCAATGCCCTATATAAAGTGCATATCAAAGGGTGGGGTGAATACAGATATATGATTTTTAATCTTTTTCATTGATTAAAAAGGATTAATAGGGAAAGTATTCAATAATTTTATGGAATCCCAAGAATAATATACATTCATATTTTATCATTTCTAATGAATATTAAATACACATCACAATAATTCACACCTTAAAACATAATGTATTAGTTTCTTTGGTTGTTTTGTATATAACCAACTTATTTTTCAATGTCATAAATATTTATCATTGGTAATATTTACACAAGACAACCTTTTTAGACATATCATACTTAATATCCTTATTCATAACTAAAAGAAATGGAAACATAAGAGGGGGTGCGCTCAGATGACTGGTAAGGGAAAACATGAGAGATATTGATTGAATATAACAAGTGATCATAATATGATCATGTGAGTGTGAGAACATAATCAAAGGGATTTACATAATGTATGAAAATCATACCAAAAAACACATGGATCATAATTCATGAATCATTGCTTATATATCATAATTAAATAATCTTGTGTTATGAGAGAATAACATAAGAATAAGAAAGTTGAATTAACATAAGCATATAAATCATATCTTAATACTAACTACTAAGACACTGATCACATAGTAGGCTTGATCTATCCTCCCTCATGCCTTATTAATATTGCGATATAAACCTATGTACCCTATTGGGATTGGGATAAACCCCCTGTGTACCCTCTTGTGATTGGGTTAATTACTCATGTAAAATTTTAAGCACATGTGATATAATAAACTAAAAAATAAATTATAGGAATATAAAGATACCACTGATCATATAAAGATAAACTATTCATATGTATGCCACAAAAACATGAGCACATTCACTATTCTATCAAATCTTAATTAACTCATAGAAAAGAATTGGGGTTCAAGACAATTTCCCTAAAATATCTTTATAAGCTATCAATAGAAATAAATTTAATTCTATCATTAGATCATATCCATAGTGGAGTATAAAAATCATTAAAGGATATTAACATGTATGTAAAAAATAATTTTATAAAATCATTATAAATATGGTCTAAAATCAAGATAAAATATCCATTTCTTTTGCTAAATTTTATAAATGAAAAAAACTCACAAAAAATGAAACATGGATTTTCTTTGAAAAAACGTGTAAAATAGGAAAATAATATCAATAATTAAAATTTATATTGAGATTGGTAAAATTAATTCAAGTAGTAAATGTTAAAAAACCATTCTTTTTATACTTTAAAAAAAATTCAAATGTGATCCGTACAAAAAATTACAAATATTCCTTATAAAAAAATTGAAAATAAAGTGAAAGATAGTTTAAAATGACCATAAAAAATCATTGAAAAATATATTATAATATTCATTAAATATTATTAATAACATAGATATGGAAGAGAATGTGTTGGGTAAAATTCCTTAAAACCTTTAAAGAAATGATTTTAAATTGAACCACTTATGCCTTCTAAAATTCAAAACCAACTTGAAAGAAAAATATTTGATAAGAAACATAAAATACCATGAGTATCAATATATTAATGAAATAGTATGTCAAAGTATTAGTATACATACCATATAAATGAAAAAATGTGCATAACATGAAATGTGTCTTAAGGAAAGAAATTAGATATGAAAAACCCTTACCTCAATCTTCTACTTGGTTAGACATGCTCTAACAGCCTGTATAATAAATTTATATTTATTATAAATATATATAAGAACCAAAATTTTATTTATATTACCATATAATATTCACTTATAATTTATTATTACCCAATTAATAATAATTATTTGTTAAAATCAATATTTTTGTCTTAACTATACAATTTTCCATGCACATTTCAATTCGGCGGTTCTCGTCCTTGAACCTTGGTTATGGATTCATCATATAGATAAATTTCATGAAGTTTTAGTGCATTATTTTGATATTTTTATATAGTTCCATGTTCATTTAATGGAAATTATTGTTATTATTTTTATGTAAATCTTAAAAATATCTTTTTTTAGAAAGTTCAATTCCATAAAAAGAATTTATTTTATTAGTAAATAAAAATATAAATATAACCCTTAAAATCATAAAAACATATTATATTCATTAATTATACATAATATTCCCAAAATATAAAATTAATTAATAATTAAAGACATAAAAATTATAACATCATTCATGTAGGTGGTAAAATCAATCCAAACCAGAGCGTGTTATAATGACTGAATGAGTAAGAACATGCTATTTCATAATAAAAATATCACTTTTATAGAATATTAATAAATAAAAAAAGATTTTATATAAGTGATAAATTATATTTAATAGGATATAGATAAAGACGATATTGAATAAAAATAAAGAAGAAAACATTGCTTCTGTCAAGAGCCTGAATCTCTTCTTGTAGAACCTCTTAGAAAATAGAGTTTTAGGACTTGTTCTTATAGCCAGAGGTTCCAAAACATAAGATAGGATTATGAGGGAGATAATATGGTATGGTATTAAATATAACTTTTAAGGAATTATGTGGCTTGAGGTGGGTAGAGGAGGGGTCCTTTTATGGGTTAGAGGGGTGGCTCTTTTGTAAATACTCTTAATCTTAATTAAAATAAACATCATTCTAAAAGGAAAGTAGCACAAAAATTTCCAAATTTTAGATATATGATAACTTATTTTATAATCCACTAATCTAATTAAATTGAAACAATTTTTTTTGATATTTTCGGCCTTATACCTTTGTTTTTACACCTTGTTAACCATTTAAACCTTTATCATGATGATTAACTTTTACCACGATAACTTATTTTTATTACCAACAAATGAAATTGAAATCATTACATAATTTTTAATATGATTATTCCAAAATATTAAAACCAATTTAAAATATTCATTTTTAAGTGTTGGTAAAAATTAATTTTAATAAAATTACATTTAACATAATAAATTGTTTTTTTAGAAAAATTATATTTTAAACATAAAAATTAATTTACACCAAAATCACATATAGTATTGATTAAAATGAAATTTATTGAATTATTATTAATAAAATATTATTTTTATGATTTTAAAAACAATCCAAAATTGAATGGATCATTTTCAATACTTAATTAAAGGAAAATGACCTAAATTTGTTTATTATTAGAATAAATTGTTACTTAGGTTCCCAAATATCAATCATGGGTTTTAAAATTAATCAAAATATTTTTAAAGGATTTATTATAATATTTAAATACACATTAGATAAATAAAAAGGTCTTAGATATTTTTACATCATGTTTATATCATTATGATTTCATAAATGTTACTGTAATTGTAAAAATGATATTTTTTACTATTCTACTAAAAATTAACCATCTTAGAAAAAAACTAAAAAATCACCCTAACCAATTTTGATATGATGAATCCAAAAATGAAGTTAATTTTATAAAAATAAAATCCTAAAATTTATAATTTTATATTTTAAATAAAACATATATAATAAAAAATAAGAATAATGTTTTTAAATAATTTTTTGACCCACAAAGAATTAAAGTAGTAATTATTATAATTACTTAATTATTTCATGTATGTTAGTAATTTATTTTACTAATAATTCCATGAATTTCATTAATAAATTTTATTGGTATCATTATTAAAAAATAATGAATTTAACATAGATGTGTAATTTATTAAAACAGTTTCTATAACCCCAATTAGATTTTCCCATGTGAATTAGACCCCTTTTATTTTTAAAAATAACTTATTTCACGAATTTTATTTCATTTATATATCTTCAAATAAACTTAATTTTGTATTATATAAATAATTATTTTGTTTATTGTGGTGTTTCTTACATAAAAAAATATCAAACATGTTGAATTTACTAAAGAGGGAAATGTATACTAAAATCATGGCATGTTACATTCTACCCCACTTAAAATAATTTTCATCAATAAATTCCATTTATTTTATGAAAAAATAAGTATATATATGACTTACTATATCCTCATATTCTCATGATGTTTCTTTAAACTTGTGATTCCTGTAGATATCCATAACCAGGTGAGTTGTCCAATTTCATAGTACTTTATCTCTACAATCCAAGATTTATACTAGTTTCTCCTCCTATGGAATATCATGATAGATCTATATAACCACAAAGTTTAGTACATGTGAAGGGTTAGGTATGTGATTTCTCATAAGTGATAAATGGAACACATCATTCACTTGGGAGAGGTTCGGTTGAAGTGAAAGATGATAAGTTACCATCTCAATACAGTCGAGGATTTTAAAAGCCCCAATTTACATAAGGATAAACTTTTCATTCTTTCCAAATCACACAAACTTTTTCTAAAGAGATATTCAAAAAAAAAATACCTTTCCTATGACTTTAAACTTCAAATTTCATCAATTATTATTAATATATTTTTTCAATATACCTTTGGTAGTTTTAATGTGATGTTGAATGGTTTAAATATCCTCTAACATATTTTGAGAAATACATCATCCCAATATCTTAACATCTCCAAATTAATCTCTACATATTGGAGTTCTACACCTCCTCACATACAAATCCTCACAGAGTGCCATTTGAATTCTAGAATTAATGTAGTTATTATATGGGTAATACACCAAGGGAAGGTATTGATATAAACACATTAAAAATCAATCAAATAGGATCTCAGTATATATTATAGTATTTTAATAGTCCTCTCTAATTGACCATATATCTAAGGATGATATACAATGTTAAATCTTAGCTCTATATTAAATTCTTACTGAAGACATCTCCAGACCTTCAAGGTAAACCTCAAATCCTAACCAGATATAATTAAAAGTTGTACCCTATATAGTCTTACCACTTCATTAATTTATATCCTAAAAATATATTCAAGAGAGATAAATTCATTGATAGAAATGAAATCTACTAACTTTATAAGGCGATCTACTAAAACCGGATGACTTTATGGACTTTAATTGTATTGGGGAGTCTGGTGATGAAATCTATGGTGATTTTTTCCCATTTTTATACAGATATTGGTAATAGTTTCATCATTACATTATAAATTTTACACCCATCATTAACTGTCTACCATAACAAGCATCAAGATACACACTATACAATATCCCTTTTCATGATATCCTGCTAGAATTGAATCTTGAACATCTATACATCTTTGTTCTTTTGAAATTGATTAAGAATATAGATCTATGTGATTAAAATAATATATCCATAAATTTTGGTATTGATGAAAATTTTATTTTATTCCCAAACCATATCATTCCATCATGGTCAAGGATTAACTCTTGAAAATTATTTACCTTCTTTTACAGCTCCATACATTCCTTCTATTCCTTTTTTATATTTACATGGATGGATGGTTGAGAATTCATTGGGAAAGATAATATTTCTCTCTTTTCCATATAATTTCAAGTTTCATACTCTATAAATCCATGAGTATTGGATCTCTTTAAATCCTCACATTGATAAGCTAGCATTACTCTTTTTACTCATAGCATCATCCAACTTATTTACCTTCCTGTGGTGGTAATGTATTGAGAAATCATAATCCTTAATCAACTCCAACCACCACCTTTGGTTCATATTCATCTCCTTTTGTGTGAATATATACTTTTAATTATTTATCATTAGTATATATATAACACCTTTCACCATAATGATAATGCCTATTTATATTTAAGGAATAAATCATCACTACAAGCACCAAATCACGAGTATGGTAATTTTTCTCAATAACCTATAATTAAAAAGATGTATATGATTCCACCATGTCATTTTTCATACTGTCACATCCCACTATATTATTTTATTCATCATTTTATATCACAAACCCTTCTCCACTATAAGGTAATGTGAGTATAGGTGCAGTGACCAACCTTCTCCTAAGCTCTTTTAAATTGTATTTACATTCACCTATTCAAAGGATCTTGGTTCCCCTCTGAGTTAAATTAGTTAATGGATATCATATCCATGAGAAATATCTCAAAAATCCTTGATAATATTTGTAAAATCCTTGAAAACTAAGGATTTTGGCTATGGTGGTTGGTCTAGGCCATTGTTCAATAACATCCATCTTTGAAGGATCCACATATGTACCCTCTCTTATGATTATATACCCTAATAATGAGACTTTCTATATAAAAAATTCACAATTTATAAATTTGGAATACCTTTTCTCTTTCCTCAAGGTCTTTAATAAAATCATCAAATGATCTTTATTCAATTCATTACTCTTGTAATATATAATAATATCATATATAAATACAATAAAAAATTATCTAGTTAATAATTTAATACATTATTCATTATATCCTTAAATATAGAAAGATAAATTATAAGTCATAATGGAGCCACTATAAATTCATAGTGTCCACACCTCTTATAGAAGGATATATTGGGTATTTCATCCAATTTATCCCTTCACTGATGGTATCTAGATTGAATTTTAATCATTTATAAGTATTGAACCCCTTATAGTTGATCGAATAAGTTATTAATACAAGGTACATTATACTTTTTCTTGATTATGTTCTTGTTAAGTTCCAAATAATAAATTAAAAAACACATTGAACCATCTTTATTCTTAAAAAAAGAAACTATGAACCCCATGGTGAAGAACTAGGGAATATGAATCTCTTAGTAATATTTTCATAGATTTTCTTCACTAATTCCTCTAACTCTTCTAGATCAATTCTACAATGAGTTATTTAAATAAGCACAACACTTGGTATGTGTTTCATTGAAAACTCTACATCAAGATTTAGGGAATGATTAAGAAAATATTTGGGAAATACATCATCATACTCCAACATGATAGGCATATCTTCAATAATAAATTTCTCTAAATCCATTTAAGATTGATACCCCTTATGATAAGGTATTAAGACCTGTATAATGGATGTAATTTCTATTAGGAGTTCATAGTCCACCTCAAACTAATATATGATTTTAGGTTGATTTGGGACATGAAATGTGACTTACCTACCTCATAAATTGATATGGCATATATATTCAGAGATCTAATCCATGCCCAAAATCAAATCAAATTCCATTATATGGAGAATAATATGATTCACAAGAATCATGCACAAACTTCTATCAGAGAGTTGTTATAGACTTGGGTTGCAATTATCATACCACTAGGATTTTTCATTGACAATTTAATATATTATAATTTTGGTAAATATGTTATACCCTTGGTAAATTCTCTAGATAAAAAATAGTGAGTAGAACTAGAATAAATTATGATATTAGTAGTTCTTTAGTAGATGATTAGTGTATCTTTCAACACTTCATTCTTATGACCCAATTTAGTGGTTGTGATTTCATGGACCTTCCCAATATCCCTTATCTTAAGAGGTTTCTAATGTTTATTTTCATTATTAACCATTGGATCCATATATAGGGTTGTAATAATGTCCATACTCCTTGAAATTAAATCATTGGAGTGTGGGTGGTGCATTAAGTGAAGCTTTATTTTTAACCATTTCATTAGTTGTCCTATTAATATCCCCTTGATATTCACGTGCTTGATGAACTTATCTTCCATGGGTGAAGCATTTATCTATACCTTAGAGATAGTTACCCTATGATTCCTTCCACATTTTTTGGTATAAAATAAGTCGATTCTTATTCATTTTATAAGATTTATTATTGTTAAAGTTTATATAAATTCAATTTTTCTATTATCGTCCCCATAATTGATAAATTTACGGTAGTCTATAATTTACATTTCTACCTTGAGAGAACATCAAAAAAATTTATTTAGATATATTAATGTGCCTTATAGAAAATTTCTTTTAAAGGCTTGGTTTCAAGACACTTATAAAATGGTCAATTTTTCTTTCATGGTCAACGATAAAAATATAAGAACACCATTTATGTCTTGTAATGTTTTCTTCATATATACAAATGTATTCACCCTCCTTTTATTTTAGCTCTATAAATTATTTATCTATCTTAGTTAAAAGAGTTTAAAGGAAGTAGTTATTGAAAAATACATTTTTAAACTCTTAACACAACATGAAGTCACTTTACTCCCCTTTCCTTATATTCTTGTTAAGATTCCACCATTGATCATCTCCAACTTCTAAAAAATACATGGATAACATGACATGTAATTCTATGAGCACTATATGCTGTAAAATATCTTTTCAAATATATTAATCCAATGCTTGGAAATTAGTGGATTAGAGAACCCATTAATAGAGGGTGAAAATGTTCACCTGAAAGAATCAATGGTGATTTGTTCCATACTTTTATCATTTGTAAGTTGTAAATGGTTCAAATTATAGTTTATATCATTAGATATTAGTGTGAGAATAGTTACAAGATTTTTCATTCCATATCCCATTTTATTTGGTTTCTCATTTGGATGGTCATTGCATTGCTCGTCACATTTTTTGTTAACTATATTCCTTATAATTATATCCATTAACTAAAACCAAAAAGTCCAGTGTATTTCATCATATTAATTGAATATCCAATATATCTCATAATAATTTGCACCCTAAAAACCTAAAGGTTTAGTTTATTTGGTGATTAGGTACATAAAACACCTATTTTTAAACATATTAAACATTTATCATATGTAATATTCACACAAAAACCATTTATTGACATATCATTCTTAATATACTTCCTTATAACCTAGTGAAATAGAAACCTAGGAAATGGTGATCTCATATTCTCGATAAGGGAAAAACCTGGGAGATATCAATTAAAGTTCAAAAGTGAGTATAAGTTGATCATGTGGGTATTATAATATAATCAAAGTGATTTAAATAATGTATGAAAATCATACCCAATAACACATGGATCATAAATCATGAATCATGGCATATAAATCACAAGTCAATAACATTGATCCTTGAGTGAATAACATAATAATAAGAAAGTGTCATTTACATAATCATGGAAATCATATTTCAATGGTTCCCACAACGCATTCATCACATAATAGGCTTGTTCTAACATCATGTGTACCTTATTGAGCTTGGGATAGACACCTATGTACCCACTTGGTCTTCAGATAAACATTTTTGGACCATATTATTCTTTGGATAAACACCCATATACCCTCTTGGGCTAGGGATAAACACCCATGTTCCCTATTAGGCTTGGTATAACTACCCATGTACACTTTTGAACTCATAAGATATAAAATATTACCCAATGCATTAGAGATTTATAATAGACCCACTCATCACATAAAGATAAATATTCATATGTATTATATAAGAACATGAAAGAATTAACCATTCCTTTAAATATTAATTAACTCATTGAAATGAAACATATTTCATAAAAATTCCCTTAAAACCTTATCATGATCCAAATAGAGAATTAACTTGGATGATATCATTAGATAATATCCCCAGTGGAAAACAAAAAATCATTAATGGACGTTGACACATATGAAAAATACTTATATAAAATCATTAGAAATATGATTTAAAATAAGAGGATAGAATATATTTTTTAAATTGGTAACTTTTCAAAAATGAAAAAAATAATAGTACAATGGAAATTAGATTTGTTTTAAAAAACATAGAAAACTTAGAAATGAATAATAACAATGAAGAATGGTCAAGATGGAAGGAAAATTCAGTCTAGTGGTAAATGTTAAAAAATTATTATTACACATTCATTAAAAAGTCAAATGTGACCTGTATGAAAAATGTAAAAAAAGATTCATTTTAAAAAATCTGTAAATATTGTCTAATATAATTGAAAATTTCCTTAATCAATAATTAAAAAATGGATAAGAAAATTTTAGATTTTTTTAAGAATATGAATATATAAGAGAAAGATTGGAGAAAATGTAACATACCGACCATCCTTATTGCTTTCAGACAAGGAAAAATTGCTACATGAACTTTGATGGTATCCCCAAGATACGAAATACTAGAAATGAATCCCAAAGGCTTCAATACAATGGGGGGGGGGGGCGATTTTCCATTTTGAAAATAAAACAAACACAACCAAGTATATCATAACCAAAACCACTACATGATGCATGATAACAATGTATACAACTTGATTAACACCTAAGGAGAATAAAAGAGAACTACACATTAACCAATATTAGAGTATCAAAGAGGAATACTAAACCACAAAGTGAAAGAATCCAAAGACACAATACCACATCTCAGAAAATGCTCCATGATCCAATACTACAATACAACCCAAAGTATCATGACACATCACTAAAGAAATGAGATAATTTTTCTTTACCTGTGTCTCAATAAGAAATATTTATAAAAGGACAAAAGTTCCAAAGTAGGGGGTGAGTAACTAGACTTAGTAGGTTTTCCCCAAATTAATTCCCTACTCATGTTAATAGGATAAAACATGATAGCACAATTATATAAAACAATTTATTTAAATAAATTTAAAATTGTTTATATCAGGATATAAAAAAGTTTTGTACCAAAGAATTTTTTCCAAAATAAATCCATTTCCACGGAAAACAACAAAATAATACTATTAAACCATTTCAAAACAACTATTTTGGCATAACTAATTCCAATCCACACATCTACACATGCTTGCCTATGTGATGGTTCCATACTCATGAGTGGTCTCTCTTCAATCTACCAAGTCATCAGAAGGTAACCAATCCCATGTTCCATTCTAACTTTAGTGTCGAGCACTAAGTCATATTTCAACTAGGCCTCGTATGCAACATGAACACACACCACCAAGTTTTCCCAAAAACCATCTCAAACAAATCATTCCAGTCCATTTCAATAAAACATTTATTTTATTGATAATATTTATATAAAACAATTTCCATGAATCAAAACCATGCCATATTTTAAAACATCATTTTAAAATCATGAAAAAATCACTTCTCACAACAACTAATTTTTACAATTCCAAAAATCGTCACTAAAGAGGGTTTACATCAAGAATTTTACAATTTCATAATAAATTTCAAGGAAAAAATCAATTTAAAATCAATCCATGAATATATAAGAGGAGTCCAGATTGAAGACACCTACCTTGGAAACTATGGAAAAAATGAAGAACGACACAAATTCTTCAACCAAACCAGGTTGAATCAACAAAAACATTCCTTATATCTAGTTACCTAACATCAATATAGCCAAATATCATCATGATTGGCATAAAATATCATAGATCTATCCCCATCAGACTATATCTATGAATAATCTAGAGTTAATATTAAGAGATATAAGAAAAAACACAAATAATGGAGACTTCCCATGAAATATAGCCTTCAACGCACCAATATTTTCCAATGGATCACTCCCAGATCAAATAGGAAGGTCTCTAAAACCTTTGGGAGAAAGAAAAATTGAGTTATAGTCTAAATGAAGGAAAAACAAGTGGTTTATAAGTAAAAATGATTTAGATCCACATTTTTAGGATCTTTCTTTTAACCATGCATGGCTAGGTTGCAGAATTAGGTAAATCATGCACCGTCCACTGATTCCCCACCGTTATCATGGTTGGATCGCATGATTAGACAATTGGACACTAGCCATGTTTTCCCCTCTATTCCACTTTTCACGGTCACCACTAGGGTGATTCATGGTTGAACAAACCATGTTCTAAACCATGAACCTTCCCAGAGCCCACTACCTCTCTTTTCATGGTTTCCTATAGGATTTTCATGGTTTGTACTATCCATGATCAAACTGTGAACCACTTGAAAAGCCCCAAAAAATTTTAAAAGTCCTCCGAAACCTCTTAAACATCACCCAAACACTTTACATTCATAAAATACATAAATTATGGGTTAATTGACATTTGGGGTGCTATATTATCCCCACCATTGGCCTTTTTCCCTTGAAAATTAGAAAATCTAAATTTCCCTAAAAGAGTTTGGGCCACTACTCAATCATTTATTTGTCTTATTCCCAAGTTTCTCCATGAATTTGAACATGTTTCCAAAAAAACTACACTGGATCAATTCTTTTCCCATGCAAGACATTATCTTTCTTATCCACAGTCTGTAACATCATATAATCCAAAAAATCATCTGAATATAGGTCAACATAATCCTATAGAATCACATGGTCTAGGTCAGGCTGATACTTTTTCAACTAAGATACATTAAACACATTATGAACTGCAATAAACTATGGTGGAAAAGATAACCTATATTCCACATAACCAACCCAGTCAAGCATGTCAAAAGGTCCTATGTGTCGAGGAGATAAATTTACCTACTGACTAAAACAATGATGCCCAAGACTTGGAGAGATTCTCAAGAACACATGATCACTCACCTCAAATGACAATGGCTGTCAATGATGATCCACATACTATTTCTAAAAACTATGTGTCATCTCCATTATTTTCCTAATTAATTGAATCTTATTCATTATCTCTTGGATAAGGTTTTCCCCAACCAGTGAATTATCAACTTTTTCCAAAAAAAAAGTGAAGAATGATAAAGATGCCTATAAAATGCTTCAAAATGAGCCATATATATCAAGGATTGATAACAATTGTTATAAGAGAAATCCACTAGTGGTAAGTTCTCCTCCCATGATCCACAGAAATCCATTACATAAGCCTAAAACATTTATTCCAATGTTTGTATCATCCTTTAGGATTTACCATACATCTGTAGATGATACGCCATACTCATAGTAAACTATGTCCCAAGGGATTTCTATAAGGATTACTAGAAACAATATGTAAAACTTGGATATCGTTCTAACAATATTGAAACTGGTATACCATGCCACTTTTAAACTTCTCGGATATATATTTTAGAAAAGTCCTCCACTATATGAGATTCTCGAATAGGGATGAAATGAGCCAAATTTGTGAGCCGATACAATATCACCCACATGGAATCATGTTTCAGATCCATTTTTGGAAGAATAATTAAATAATCCATGGGTATCTATTACCATTTCCAAATAGGAATAGGTAAGGACTGCAATATACCTACTGGTGGCTGATGCTCTGCCTTAACCTACTGACAAGTAAACCATCTCAAAACAAACCCAACTACTTTTCATTTCACAACAAACCAAAAAAACAATTATTTCATCACTTTATGAATATTCTATATTCCAGGATGAATATACGATCTTGGATTGTAGTAAGCAAGAAGAATTTGTTCTTAATAAGCCATTTGAACGACCATCTGACCTCAAAACCAAAAAAAATAAACTCCCATCGAGTTTCCATCGCTCAATGGTCTCCCCAACATTAAGTTTTGACCTCATTGAAACACATTATAAATTATATTTCTCTACCTCTAACATTCTATACCAAATCAGGAACAAAATAAAATAGAAAGAAACCACTACATTACACTAGTCTTCACAATCCAAGTGCATTTCAGCTATCACCAACGTCAACTACCATTGATTCGAATATTCTTTTACCAATTAACCATATGAGTTTATGCTTAATGCATCTGCCACCAAATTTAATTTACCTAGTGTATACATCAAGTCAAAGTCAAACATTTGGAGAAACTCCATCAACCTTATTTGTCTTTGATTAAACTCTATCTATGATAAAATATGTTTCATTCTATTATGATATGTAAACACTATAAATTTCTCATAAAATAGGCTATGACGCCAAGTATTCAAATAATGGAATATAGAAGATAACTCCAAATCATGTACTGGGTAGTTATTCACATGAAACTATAACTATCCTGATCCATAAGAAACAACATGATATCCTTTCATGAGAACAAATCCTAACCCAGATCCTGAAGTATCACAATACACATTGAACCCATTTCCTAATTCTTGAAATATCAAGATTGGTGCTAATGTAAGGTGAACTTTAAGATCTTGAAAAGACTTCCATAATTTCTCTTTCCTTTGAAATGAAACATTCTTCTTTTTAAAATCTATCATAGGTGAATTTAGTCATAATAAATTACAATTTTTTTTAGTAATAACTAGATATAATAAGAAAGCTATATATCTCAAAGACATTCTTTGTCGGTTTCATAGAGATAAAACCCTTTATCTTTTTTTGGATCCATACAAACACCTATTTAATAGATTAAATGGCCAAGGAAACATACCTATTATATCAAAAAATCATCCTTTTATAATTTGGTATACAAACGATGATCCCTCGAGATTCCCAACACTATCTCTAAGTGTTTCTCATGATCAGCCCTTATCCTTGAATACACTAATATTTCATCCATAAAAACCACTCCAAAATAATCTAGATACCTTTGAAATATACAATTCATAAATACCATAAAGACTTCTAGTGCATTCATAATACCTAAAGGCATAACCACATACTCGCAGCAGCCATATCTACTCCTAAAAACTGTATTTGGAATACCCTCTTTCCAAACCCATAATTGGTGATATCCTGGCCGAAAGCCAATTTCAAGGAATCACTGGTCTCACCTTAATTGATTGAAAAGATCATCAATGCATGGAATTGGATACCGATTCTTTATCATAACTTGGTTAAGCTTATGATAATACACACATAGTCGAAGAGTTCTATATGCCTTTTTGGAAAATAAGACTTGTGCTTCCCATAGAGATGTGCTAGGCCAAATTAACCATTTTCTTTACAGCTCTTCCAACTTCACATTCAATTCCATTATTTATGTTGGTTCCATTCAATAAGATAGAATGTAAATAATTCTAGTCCTTGGAAAAAGATCAATCGTAAACTCCACTTCTCTTTTGGGTGGAAACCCTGATAAATTTTCAATAAAAACATCCAAAACTGATCAAAAACTACTGGAAAACTACTATTATTGATAACTTCCATTGATGCCAAATTCAATGCTTCCAATTGGTATGAGATCGATCCAAATACTGGTGCCAATAATCCCATTTCACCTGCCTTTACATTTCATTCTCCTCTAAAGAGATGCTCGACATCATCAATAGTCGTAAAACTATATTTTCGCATATAAAAGTCGATGTGATACTTTAACATTATCAACCAATCCATAACCATGATTATTTCATATAAATATATATAAAGCATAGAAAATTCCCATATTAACTAATCTCCATCAATAGTTATAGAACATTCTTTACATATGAAGGCTCAAAGTTCTCTTTGACAAAGAGGGGTTTGAAGTTTCAAAATAGAAGGAATCATATCAACATTTAAACCCAAAATATTAATAGTAAGAATTAATAAATGAATGAAATTCACCCATATCAAATAAATATTGTATAATGGTATAATTCAAAATAACTATCCCTCTTAGCATCAATATTCTATATTGATCATCCACAATAACTTTCTCAGCTCCATACAATTTCTTTCTCACTGAACATTGTTCTTTATTTCCATGTTGATATTTCCCTTATTGAGGAGTCATGGTATTCATGGAATCAACATGGATATCTTGGTTCCAATTATGATAAGTATTCTGCTTCCCTCATCCCATCGATGCATACGACGTTTGGGACACATGAGATGTGTCCCAAACACTCGACCTTGCAGCACTAAAACAATAGTGTTGAAGATGGCCCATTTGGTTGTAATTGTGAATGATCTAGGTGGTGCCGTATAATCTCCTTTTCTGTGATTTAGTGAACCACACTGAAAAAATCCATGCTTAATATTGGTTCATTGAAGAAGATTCACTGATCCAACTGTCCGATTTTGAGTCATTCCACTACCTTGGAAATAGGCATCCCTCTTCTGCTTATTCCCATCTGTAGAGTTTATACCATTTCCCATAGGTATCAACATACTTCCTCAAAACATGAATACCCAGTTAAAATCTTGGAAAAAACTATGAACCATTTATTGGTTCACATGTGGTTCAGGTGATACCAAATTCACAACAGCTTGTACTGGTTGGTTCCTACAACACCTACTAGGTTCCATTTTTTATAACAAAAAAAAATTCTATAAGTCTCACTGTATAGAAAATAAAGGTTTATAAATATCAAATTCTACCATATCACACATATTACAACAAGGATTTCCAAAATTAAACACTTTACATTTTCAACTCATATTTTTTAAATTCTACAATGATTTTGAAAATCAAACCATTTTCAAAAATACCAATATCATTCCATTTTCAAAACCTCAAATTTGAAGAAATTTGTTTTCCAATACATTTCAAAAAAGAACATTTTTTCACCAAATGATAACTCATTACTCAAAATGAAATATACACTACTAGTGGGAAGTCATTTCTATCAATGCATGTCATGTTCTTTTCATTAGATAAACCCATGAAAATGAGTTTAGAACTTCTATAAGTGTCTCTGAAACACTTATGTACCCAACTCCCCAGTAATGTAAATTTCAGCATAAATAGGTTAGATTCACCTTTTTTATTCTCAATATTTCATGTTCCTATAATACTAATACTTTCTACCATCCCAACTCAAGGACTTAACCAGAGTGAATTCCATCTCCAATACTGACACAATTGATACCACTTGTACCAAAAGATATTAACTGACCTGAACCAACCAAGACTGATACCATTTCCAAGTCAAGGATCGAACAAGATGATACCATTTTCAACATCTTACCCCTTCTCATTGGCTTTATATGAGTTATAATTTCTAATTTTTATTAGGTGACATCCCCATGATTCCAAAGGCTGACAATGAATTCCAAGGGCTTCAATATAATTGGGGGATGATTTTACCTTTTGAAAATAAAACATCCACAACCAAGAATACAAGAACCAAAAAAACTACATGATGCATGATAAAAATGTATAAAACTCAATTAATACAAATATAAAAAAACTACACCATAACCAATATCATAGTGTCAAAGTAGAAGACTAAACCACAAAGCTCAAAGACTCCACAGACACAACATGTCACACCCGGTTTTTCATGTCTTTGTTTTGATCCGGTTCATTTGAAATCATGATCATTTTATTGGGTACTGGTTGAGATTATTTTTGAGTTTTGAAGTTTAATATATATCTGATCATCCATCTTTGGGTTCCTCAATTATTTTTTTTGGAGTTTTTGTAGAAAGGGTTATTACATCATGATTTGGGCCAAACTGAGAGCCCATTTTCAAATTTAAAAACATATTTTGTTTATTTTATAAATCATTCATTTGTTATCCTTTTTGACTCATTCCACTTCCTATATTTCCTCCCCTAACTTATTCAACCCGAAATTTCTTTTTGGACCCATTCAAAATTAATAAGCATAGTGAATTTTGGTTACTTATTTAGGTATTGGGCCAGCCTGGGGGCCCATTTCGATTTTAAAAATATAATTTATTTATTTTATATATTTTTAATTTTTTATATGTTTTGGTTATTACACATCCCATTCGAATCCCAAATACCTATCCTCACCCCATTACCGATTTTTACTCTTTGGAGCTCATTTTTATATAATATTAGGGAGAAAGTTCTCAGGTTTCCTCAAAACATCCAGAACTGAGAAGGTAATTTTAGACCTAGGGTTCTGTTATCCCATTACTTTTAATGGTTTGTTTTCATTTGGGGCTAGTTGTTATTGGTTTAGGGTTTATAAACCCTCAGATGGTGATATTGGGTGTGCGTTTCCATTACACCAAGGATTTGAGGTAGGATATCCCTTGCACATGTCTTTATCATTTAAGTTTCATAATTTTATTATTGTTCACATATTATATACATGTTTATTATTTTTGTCATCCATTGGATAATTTTCTTAGTGTGAAAAAATGGTTGTTTAAGCCTTGATCTGTGAAAGGTAGAGTTATTTTGTCATAAAAGTGCACACCAAGTGTTCGTTTAAATGTTCTGATATCATTGACAACTATTTTGTGAGGTTTAAAACCTGGTTTATGGTATTTTGAACATGTTACAGTATCTCTAATAAAATATGGCATGAAATTTGTGTTTTATTCCTTGTAAAGTTCTTAAAAGAAATTGTTTTGTTTAAAAAAGGCATGTCATGTGTTCGATAAATTGCCCAGTTGGATTTTTTCTGTGATGTGTGATTTAAAAATTATTTGTTTGGATTTTTAAATGAATGGGAATAATTATAAATGGTATTTTTGGGTATTTATATGGATTTAAATTTTGTATTTGGTTTTACAAACAAATGGATTTTGGTTTACACCATGTTTTGGCCTGAGTTGTTGGAAAATGGCCCATTTCATATCCTTATGAAAATGGTTGTGCATTGAATGTGTAGCCTGAGTGTTTTAAGGGATTTAAGAATTTATTTTTCTTCTTTAAATTGTGTGTATACACCTCCTTAATAAAATTTAAATTCATACCTTGGTAAAATGTTAGTTTTGAGAAGGACCTAAAGGCCTTTTTGTCATTTTTTTGTAAAAATGGTTTCCATTTATATTTCATATTCTATCATTTGGGGCCATTTTATGATCAATAAAAGTAATTTATTAATTTGTTTTGGGGATAAGAAATCTGTTATTTTATGTTATTGATGGGTTTCTGGCCTTAAAAGAGTATTTTGAATGGATTTTATGTTCAAGGCCTCGTTATACTCCTTGAAATTATTTTATGAAACTTTTTAGTGGTTTATTTGTTCGTGAAAGAAATGTGAAGCATGTTTGTGGGATGTTTGTGTGTTTATGGTTTGGTAATGTAATTTTTATGTGAAAAATATATTTGATAATATGTGTAACTTTATTGAGCACTAAAGTGAATCCCAGGTATCTAGGTGGGAAAACGTGTACTAGTATGCTAGTGATCCCATGGGGTTTGGCCCCTATTTCATATAGTAAGTTTGACAATGACAACACTAACGAAAACATGATGATGATGATGATGTTTGGGGGCCACTAGGTTATGGGTATCCTCACTACTAGAGGATCTTGTGCACGAGAATGAATATTTATTATGGTTACTTTCACTGAGATACGAGTTGCCTGAGGCTCACAACTAACTAGTGCCTAGGGGTGTTCTCATAACTTGTTCTCATTGGATATTTTTTACCCACCATCAGTATACAGTGTGTTTGGTTGGTAAATTAATTAGTGTGTGTTATTTATTTAAAAGTTCACATTCTTTAAATTATTCCTCTTCAAAACTATTTTCATTTTGAAGTTTCACTCCTTTGAAAATTGTTACTAGCATTCTTGTTTATAAAACATGAATGTTTTTGTCTGGTAAATTTTTTTAGCACTGGACCTCATCTGGAAAAAATACCTTTATATCTTGTATTTAAACATAAAATTTATTTTTCTTTTATTTTAAAGGATGTGCATTGGGAATATAATATCGGGCTAACCTATTGAGTTTTAATACTCAAGCATATAGTCTTCTTCTGTTTTTAGCCCTTGTGTAGGTTCCAGATTTAGTTCGATCACCTTGGGTGATGTGTGATAATTATGTTGGAGAGTGACAAGTAGGGTCATATGGAGTTAGTTGTTTATCAAGTTTGTTTAGTTGAGTTACTGTTTTAGTTATACTTTATGTTTCATTTACAAATAATGTTCAGTTTATTTTTTATATAAATGTATTTTTGGCTGTCCATTTATTTCCGCTGTTTGTTTGATTGTTTATATATGGGAAAAAATAGTTCCCTTGTGTACTATATTGATTCCCTTAGTTCTTGTAGCCATCCTGGGAGGATTGGAAACAACTCTTGGGACTTGTCGCGGGCTGACCCTTGTGACCGGTTCATGGTTGACTCAGGCTGGTTCATGACAAAATAACATCAAAGGAGGTTAGCTCTTAGCAAACCTTTCATTTTAGAATGCCCTAGTTATTTGGGGTGATGTCAAGGTAGATGAAGTAGGATTTTTTGTACTTTAGGGGTAATCATGGGAAGAGCGTTGTGAACTCTTTCTTGTTCTGATCCTCGAGTTTCTACAGGAAGTCTGATTTTATTACTGTCCTTTGTTCTAGTCGATAATTTGGTGTCGGTATATGACAAGGGGAGTCTGACTAATATCCTTCATGATCTCGTAGAGCCTAGAAAGCCATATGGTGTTGGGGCATGGTCCTAATAATTCTCTCTGTGTTTGTGTTGTGTTTTAAATATGGCTGCCTACCATATGGTCAAGTCACCCACCGACATTAGTTCCCTTTTTTGGGTTTCTTGGACCTTTCTTAAATTCTGAATTTTTTTTTTGAAAATACTTATGTGAAAATTATGTAAATGAGTTTTAAAGGAAGGATTGGATTTTGAAACGGGGAAAAGGGGTTTTCAAAAATTAAATATAATAATGTCTTTGGAAGGTTGTTTTTTAAAACTTTTTTCCGAGGAAGTGGATATGATTTAACAAGATTGAATTTTATCTAATCTAAACTTGTGGTTTGTTGAAATAAAAGGATTTTAAAGTGTGAATGATTTTAAAGTAATTATGAAACTTTGTTTTAAATGGGGTGTTTTGTCCTGTTGAAAAGTGTTTGAATATGATTAATTGGTTTTTGGAAAATTGGTTTTGAGCAGCTAGTGTTTTTCTGGAAAGGGGTTTTGGACTTTAGGGTTGTCAGATTATGAAAATAGACCTTGTTGATTTTTTTAAATGGGATAGGGCTATTTGGAATAGATTAGTTGTTTTTGGATGTTCTATTAAATTAAATGGGTTGTTTTTTAATCAAATAGTTCTTGATAAAGTGTGGATTGTCTAGTGAAATCTGAAAATGTTATTTGATTTGGTGGTTAATGTTCCTTTGGAAGGTACATGATTATTATTATAATGATGATGTTTTGTTTTTTGTGTTTAGTGTTTTCATGGGTTCTTACATGAATTATTTTCTTGATATATGGATGAATGGCCAGTATGGCATGGTATTTGAGTTCCCAAGGTGGCATGTAAATGTTCATGTGATTGAGATTGGATAAAACACCATTGGTGAATGTGAAAATCCACCAAGTTGGTTTATTTGGTTTTCAAAAGTATTTTGAACTGAAAAATTGTGGTGTTTGTTATGAACCAACGGTTATGTGGGCGGTTTATCCTATGTATTAGAAGTTGTTTCTATTTGGTATGATTCTTTATGATCTAGAAGTCATACTCTTGTTGCGTCGTGAGATGGGATCTTGTGGGTGGCTCGGTTTTGGTGTAATGTTCAGTGGGATTCTAAAGATGTGTTGGATGTTTTTATGTGACCATGAATAGTTCTCCATTGGAAATATTTCCTATTGATGATACTAAGGATTAATTTCAAATGATAAATACACCTCTTTGGTTGATTCCTTGTCCTGTTTTTTGGAATAGAGAGCTGTTTCAGATCGATTTAATGTGCTTCCTGGTCATGATAATTCTTTTGGACATAGTTGTTGTGTTCGGTGATGTTGATGTGTTTCACCATATTACTTGTCCATTCTACCCATATTTTAGAGTGAGACATAATTTTGATATGTATCTATGAGTTCCAATTTAGATGAAGGTATTTTGTTGAGCATGTTAGTTTTTTGGAGTGTTGTGATCCCTAACACCCTAACTATGGTGCAACAGATGCTTCAAGAATCAAGGCTCTAACCATAGGTTTCGGAGTGAAGATGGCGCATATTCAAGAGTCCTAGGATTGTGGGTAGAATTGATAAGATCATACCTATACCATTTTAGTGAGGTAGTTACTTTTTTTCTTTTGTGGTTTCAATGGCCCAATGATTGGGTCCACTTCCCTCCCCTCCCTAACTGGTGGGGGTTTGGATCCGTGCACTGAGTGTTGGACCAGTTCTTTCTACCTCCATTTGAGAATGGGTGGCTTAAATGTTCTTGTTGTGTTCCTATTAACATGGGTTGGTTGGTTGTTGAAGGAGTGTTTTGGTGGGCTTGTGTTAGTGAGACCCAATTCTAGCTCATGTTGAATTATTGTTTGTTCATTTCAAGTTGGGTTCTAATGGTGGGGAGTCCCACCACGAGTCTCATTCATTTTTCCTCCTAAGAACTTATCTAGTGCGAATTGTTTCTTAATGGTGGAAATTACATCTTATAATACACTATAATATTTGGTTTTTGAGAGTTCTCTTTGGATTCGGTGATTGTTGGGTTCATTGGTAGAATCCCCAACAACAGGGTTCTTGGTTTGGTTATAGAGGTATTGACTCGATCTTTTAGTTGATTCTTAGGAAGTGGTTGGGTGTTTTGTGTTTTGGTTGAGGTAAGAGGATAAAGTTCCATTAATGGTTGATGGCGTGTCATTGGATTATTAGGCTGTACAATATTGATAAATAATCGTTAGGTGTTGATCAATCAATAGGAATGTTCTATGTCTTTTCGGTGGAGGAAAGCTTTAATGGTGGGGAGAATTGTCACACCTAGTTTTCATGTCTTTGTTTTGATCTGGTTAATTGAAAATTATGATCATTTTCTTGGGTATTGGTTTAGATCAACGTTGATTTTTGAAGATTCATCTATATCTAATCATCCATCATTGGGTTCATCAATTCTTTTTTTGGAGTTTTTGTAGAAAGGATTGTTACTTCATGATTTGGGCCAAACCGTGAGCCCATTTCTAGATTTAAAAACATATTTTGTCTCTTTTATAACTCATTATTTTTTTATCATTTTTGAATCATTACATTTCCTATTTTTCTTCCCCTGACATATTCAAGCCTAAATTTCCTTTTGGACCCATTCAGAATTCATTAGCATGGTAAATTTGGGTTACTTATTTAGGTATTGGGCCAACTCGTGGGCCTATTTCAAGTTTTAAAAATATAATTTGTTTCTTTGATATATTTTTCATTTTTTATATGTTTTGGTTATTCAGCCTCCAATTAGAAGCCCAAATACCTATCCTCACCCCCATTATCGAGTGTACCTCTTTGGAGATCATTTTTATCTAATCTTAGGGTGAAAGTTCTCAGGTCTCCTCAAAACGTCCAGAATTGAGAAGGTAAATTTTTTCGTCCATGAATCATTCAATTTGTACTCTCTTTCCCACAAATATTCTTTACCCGGTTCTTCCAGACCTTAGGAGCCTCTACAAGAAATTAAATTCCATTATCTTTTCTCTATGGGTGTTGATCTAATAGAAGACGAAGAGTTTTCTAG
Organism: Viscum album; assembly: GCA_963277665.1. NCBI lineage: Eukaryota > Viridiplantae > Streptophyta > Magnoliopsida > Santalales > Viscaceae > Viscum > Viscum album. The sequence continues at coordinate 1,466,709,602 of OY728123.1, forward strand.
GTGGCAATGTGAGATTCCTTCTCCTTTCTCCTGCCTATTCCTCCTCCTTTCATTATTTCTAGGTTTTCTATTCTCCCCTAGTCATGTTAGACCTAGGTTTCTATTATCCCATGATTTTTGATGTGGGTTTTCTTTATTTGGGGCTGGTTTTCATAAGTTTAGGGTTTATAAACCCTCGGATGGTGATATTGGGTGTGCATTTCCATTATGCTAAGGATTTGAGGTAGGATATCCTTTTCACATGCCTTTATCATTTAAGTTTCATCATTTTATTATTTTTAACATCTGATATATATGTTTATTATTGTTTTTCATCCATTGGATAATTTTTTGGTGTGAAAAATGGTTGTTTAAGCCTTGTTTTGTGAAAGGTAGAGTTATTTTGTCATAAAAGCGCACACTAAGTGTTTGTTTAAATGTTCCGCTATCTTTTTCAACTGTTTTGTGAGGTTTAAAACCTGGTTTATGGTATTTTCAACATATTACAATATCTCTAAAAAAATAGGGAATTAAATTGGTGTTTTATACATTGTCAAATTCTTAAAATAAATTGTTTTGTTTAAAAAGGGCATGTCATGTGTTCGGTAAATTGTCCAGTTGGATTTTATGTGTGATGTGTGATTTTAAAATTATTTTTCTAGATTTATAAATGAATTGGAATAATGATAAATGGTATTTTGGGTCCTTATATGTATTTACAATTTGTATTTGGTTTTACAAACAAATGGGTTTTGGTTTACAACATGTTTTGGCCCAAGTTGTTGGAAAATGGCCCATTTCACCTCATTATAAAAATGGTTGTATTTTTAATATGTAACCTGAGTGTTTTAAGGGATTTAATAATTTATTTTGTTGCTATAAATGGTGTGTATACACCTACTTAATAAAATTTAAATGCATTCCTTGGTCAAATGTTAGCTTTGAGAAAGTCTTAAAGGCAAGTTTGGCATTTTTTTGTAAAAATGGTTTACATCTGTATTTCATGTTCTATCTTTTGGGGCTATTTTTTGATCAATTAACGTGTTTATTAATTGGTTTTGGGGATGAAAAATCTGGTTTGTTATGTCATTTATGGTTTTCTGGACTTAAAAGAATTTTTTTGAATGGATTTTATGTTCAAGACCTCGTTATACACCTTGAAATTATTTTACAAAACATTTTAGTGGTTTATTGATTCGTGAAAGAAATGTGAAGCATGTTTGTGGGATGTTTGTGTATTTATGGTTTGGTAATATAATTTTGATGTGAAAAGTGTATTTGATAATATGTTTAACTTGATTGAGCACTAAATGTAATCCCAAGAATCTAGGTGGGCGGACATTTACAAGTATGCTAGTGATCCAGTGGGGTTTGGCCCCTGTTTCACGTAGCAAGTTTGACTATGACAACACTAACTAAAATATTATGATTAATTTGTTGTAGGGACACTGGGTTATGGAATTTCTCCCTACTGGTGTATTTTTTGCACAAGAATGGATATTTATTATGGTTACTTTCACCGAAATATGAGGTGCGAGAGGCTCACAACTAACTAGTGACTAGGGGTGTTCCCGTGACTTTTGCTCATTGGATATTTTGTAATCACCATCATCATATGGTGTATTTGGTTAGTAAATTCAGTAGTGTTTGTGATATATTTAAACTTTTACATTCATTAAAGCATCCCTCTTCAAAACTATTTTCATTTTGAAGTTTCACCTCTTTGAAAATTGTTACTAGAATTCTTGTTTATAAAACATGAAAGTTTTTGTCTAGTAATTTTTTTAGCATGGGACCTCATTTGGAAAAAATACCTTTATATAATTTATTTAAATCTTGAAAAATTATTTTTCTTTTATTTTAAATGATTTTCATTGGTAATAGAATATTAGGCAAACCTACTGAGTTTTAATACTCACACCTATAGTCTTCTTCTTTTTTTATCCCTTGTGTAGGTTTCAACTTGAGTTCTATCGCCTTGGGCTATGTGTGATCATTATGTTTGAGAGTGACCAATAGGGTCATGTGGAGTTAGTTTTTTATCAGGTTCTTTCAGTTGAGTTGTTGGTTTAGTTGTACTTTTAGTTTCATGTACAAATAATGTTCAGTTCAGTTTTTATATAAGTGTATTTTGGGCGGTCCATTTCATTCCGTTGTTTGTTTGATTGTTCATATATGGGAGAACTAATTCCCTTGTCTACTCTATTGATGCCTTTGGTGATTTTTTCCATCCTAGGAGGATCAGGAATGCCTCTTAGGACTTGTCATGGGATGGCCCTTGTGACTAGTTCAGGGTCGACTAAGGCTAGTTCGTGACACAACACCACAACTCCAAAAATTCTCCATGATAAAACAACAAAATATAGCCCAAAACATCATGATTCATCACTAAATAAATGATATATGTAACACCTTGAGATTTTGTGATTTTTTTTCAAATTAATTTAATATTTTGATATTTTTAATTTCACACAACTCTGAAAATAGTTTGTTTCACTACGCCAAACATTCCTTTCACATGACACCGACTTGGAGTATGTTACACGAAACAAAATCAGCATATGATACATGGAACATCGACTCAATATACTTTTTACACAACCATGACTTTGTGTTTGTTACATGCAACAGTGACTTGACATACGTTACATGCAATACTGATGTTTCTACAAAACATCATTTTATTGTTATAATTATTTAAATGAGATAATTATAACCTAGCCATTAAACATAGTAATATGAATAGTAATAAATAATTCGAATTTTTTTTTATAATGGATTTATAGAAATAAAAAATATTGATAAGAAAAGATATAGTTTTTGGTAAAGACCTTATATGTTGAAAAATATTATTTTCTCAAACGAACTACATTTCATGTCATTTTATAAAAAACAATAAAACTAATTTTAGAAAAATATATAAATTTAATTTTATAAAATAAAATTCATTTTGAATTTAGAATTCCAAAATTATCTTAAGGTGAAATTTTGTATTTTTTATGAGAAACTTCATTTTTTGATAAATAGTAAAAAAATGTTGTATTTTTGTTAATAACTACATTTTCATTTAAATAATTATTAATGTTAAATTATAATTTAAATTTTTGTAAGGTCACATTATATCTCTATTAATACCATTTAGTTAATTATAATTAATTTTAATTTTCAAATTTAATATAAAAACATAACAAACTTTTGAACATTTTTCTACTTTAAAAACATGTTATTTCATCCCGTCTGCAGGATTTTCATTAATATTAATTTTTCCACTTTTTCCAATTGAAATTCAAAAAACATAAATAAACCATTTTAATACGTATAATATTTATATTATAATTATATCATGTTTATTTTTTAACAAAATTTTTATTAAAAGTGATTAACATTAATCACAACGATTAATATAAATTTAAGCTTAATTAGGGACTAAACCTTAATCTTAGGGGCTCAAATGACCTAAAAACTTTTCCAAAACCAATTTTATGGCCATAATAGGGCCATAAACCCTCCATTATTTATTTATGTTTGTTTTTTTTGTTATTAATTTCTTAGGTAATAACATGTGTACACCTAACTTGTTTTCCAAAATTCCAATTGTGTCATTTTCCTTCCCTATAAGAGGCTACCAACTCTCCCTCTTATTAACACATATAAAAACTCTTATGTTCATAAAATATCTAAATCATAAAATTCTTAATATCCATAAATTTCTTCTATAATCTTCTCTTTGGAAAAAATTAATCCATGTAAGCCTTTTGGCACAAACCAAAAGGAGTTACCTGATTAAGAGGTAACCTCTTCTCTCAAGATCATTTCTTTTATTTTCCTTGTATAGCCCTACACTCCCTTTTTTCCATTATTATATAAAAAAAAATATATTAAATATACCAGGATTTTTTATTCTAATTTTTTTATCTACACTTACACAAAAATATATCTAATGGGTAACGAACATACTATATATGTGTACAGTGAACTATCACCTCACTAAACAATGATTGCTCAATTTTACTTTACCACCTCTCATGGTGGAAATTATGATGGAAACTATGTTTATATATTTAATATATTATATTTAATATATATTTAATCTTATTTTTTTTACAACACATGACTTTTTTACTTTCTATTTTGTGTTAATACGATAATTTCGTTTGAGGAAGTATGGACTACCGCCCCCTCAAAGCGATATGATTCATTTATATCCTACATGGATTATATTAAGGATGGTTTTAGTGAATATATATGATATATATGATATCATAAAGATACTATAATAATTATATATATATATTTATATACATATTTATAAATATATGTATTTTACTTTCTTTCTTTCAACATGACAATTAAACTGAAATAAAGTTCTTGTGTACGTACGACCTACCATCTCCAGGAATAGTGTATTCCTTTTCATAATTATATATTATATAGATTATTATAATAAAAATATACTGTATATATGTGATATTTATATCATGGTTTACGTTATTTAATTCATGATATAAGTATACGGATCAAAGATATAACAAATTAAGACACATGCGAAGAACAAAGTGAATATTATCGGAAGCATAACCTTAACATGAAATTGCTAACAAGAAGGTAATATGAAGTCATAATAAATCCATAAATGGTGTTATATATAATAATATTGTTCATTAAAATATATATAAAAAAAATTATTTTCATTATATAGGAGTTTTTAACAAGTATGACGAGAGTGAAGACATATGGTAAGGGGATTTCATCTCACTTCTTATTTCCATGAGATACATGCTCACCACTCTTTATTTTTGTATGGTGTATGTAATGTGCATGATAGTATTTTATGAAACTTATAATTAAATTTTTGGGTATTCACATATCCATTTTATGATCTTTATTTCATGGGTTTTATGTTTCAAAAGTTACGAAATCAGAAAAATAATTTTGTCTCAATTGGCTTTCTTTGAGACTCGTGTTTTGTTATGCACCTAGATTATTTTTGGAGATGTATATACTTCCATTTTAAATTTAATATGATTAAAATACTTATTTTAATGATATTTTAATCTTAATTTAATTTCTATTTCTTATATCTAGAGTATGATCTCAAGTTACCAAGTTATGAGAGTTTATTAGGACAATCTCATGGCCTTTTGAGATTGTTTATGTTTGTACTTCCTTTGATGAAATATTATGATACATATATCAGCAAAATTAATGAAATTTATTCTAATCTATTTATTAATGATATATTAATGTATTATTACCATATTTATACTCTTTGGTATATAAGATAGTTAAGAAATTATTTTTTAAGAAATCTCGACTTGACCCTCTCTTCGGTCGGAGATCTATGTTCTATAAAAAGGGTTCCAAAAATATTATAATATTATTATAAAATATTTAAAATATATTTTTACCCCCTTTTGTATTTAAAAAATGTTTTCAATGTAATACTATTTTATATTTACGAACGATTCATTTTTCTAATGTTTTTACCATGCAAAAAGAACGTTCTTCTTACTTCGTACGACATGTACGGATTTACCCACCATCTATTATTTGAATATTTATTTTCTTGTTTAAAAGGTTAACTTTTAAGAAAATATTTTTCAAAATATATTCTCAATGAAATGGTTTTGAAAAGGCTGTCATGATTCTTTTATAAGTTTTAAGGAAAACGGGTTTCAAAAGGTTTTATGTTTTGAAGAGAATTTTTCATAGAAGAAAGGATGTTTACCTCAGGAAATGTTTTAAAAATATCCTTCCAAGTTATTTTACATATAAGATGAAATCCATTGATATTTCTCATGACCTTTTAGTAAATTATCCAATGGTTCCATTCATATTATATCTGGAATGGTTTATATTTTTATGGAATAATTCTTACGACACCTTTTTCACTTCCATGAGTTATAGGATTTGGAAACCCACTTCTCTTCATGAGTGATGATTTGATTAAATGATTATTAAACATATATATTTTACATAGGTTATGATATGATGAAATGTGAATGATACCCATTTCATTTCATGGGTTATGATTTGAGGTTTATAAAACCCATCTATTTTCTTGGGCCAGGATATGATGAATGTTTTTTTGGAACAAGCATGCATGATTTCATTATGTGATGGGTGGGAAATGTATATCCCTCTAATTAATTGTGTATTGATATGCTTTATATGATCTAAAAGGGTACATGGGTTTTATCCCAATCCAAAAAAAACAAGAAGGTTCATGGGTTTTAGCCCTAGCCCAAAAATAAGAAGGTGCATGGGTTGTAGCCTAAGCCTAAAAGAAAGAGGGTATACGAGTTGTAGCCTAAGCACAAAAACAAGAAGATACATCGGTTGTAGCCCAATCCTAAAAGAAATAGGGTAAAAGGGTTGTAGCCTAATCCTAAAAACAAAAGGTACATGGGTTGTAGCTCAAGCCTAAAAATAAGAGGGTACACGGGTTGTTAGACCATGCCCACAGTAGGTACACGAGTCGTAGCCCAAGAAAAACATGTTATAAAGATATTAGTAGGTATCCTTGACATAAAAGTTTGTATTGTTATATGTATTCCACAAATCCTTGGTCTTATTCCCCCATTATGATTTCATGGATCATGGTGGTTATTTTCTTATGATTCATGTCTTATGAACCGCCAAGATTTATCCCATAAATCGTGTTTATAATATTTTATACAGAGGGTATGATCTCTTAATGTTATGATCACATTATTATACCCATATGTTCATGTTTATTCTTAAATGTATCCCTTATTTACCCTTACTGAGCATTTGAGCTCACCCCTTTTTATGTTTCCTTTCCCCAAGTTATGAAGATTTTTTAGGTATAAGTACTAAAGGTGGAGATCTTTATGGGAGATGTTGAAGATATTTACCAGGATATATGATTTTGTTTTCCAAGTTTCCAAATACACTAAACTACTTTGGTCCCCAATAATTTATTTTTTAATGTACTGAATATTCATATACTATGATGTAATATTCAGTTATTCTAAGCCAGGGTCACTATAGTTGATATCAAAGGAAAGGTTTAGTCAACCTTTGGAAACTAAGATGAGAAAAATTTAGTGATATAACTAGGTATATTTCTAAAGATATGTCTAGGGATGTCTCTAAGGATAAGTATAATGACGAGTTAATGTTTAAGAAAATATCCGAGAATTTTGTTAAATGATAAATTGAGTTATTTCCTCAAAATAAATCCATATTTGGATACTAAAAGTGGATATGGTTCTACAACAGATGTACCTATGGGTAACAACTCTGATAAGATGTTCTGGGCCTAACTTGGGGTAATATGGTATATGAGAATGAGCCTTGTTGCACACCTAGTTTGCAACCCCGTGGATATGCTTTGGGAATTCACAAACTCTTCACAAACCATCATGAATGATTTAAAATAAGTTGGTTATGAATAACCATGGATGAACCTAAAGTGTCATAGATTAAGGAAGGATTCCTAATTTAGATATCCTATAAGTAATTATTTTCATGAATATGCAGTTTTCTGCTATGATAAGTAATGATCACACTAGGATTTTGGTTTTATTCAATGAAGGGAACTAGAAGTAACTGGATTAACATTTAAGGTGATAGATGATTTTTTGATGATAAGTCAAGGGGGATGATCACTAGAGTGAATGATGTTATTATCATGCCTAATTATTTTTCACAGAACATGATTAACAATGTCTACCTTAACCAACTCTTGAACTCACCAAGGAAGATAAAGAAAGTGTTTTCTGAGAGTTCAAGTAATGGAGACCATGGAGGAAGGAAGATTTAATTTCCCTTGTGTCTAGAATGTGAAAATAATCACCTAATTGAATGTATTAGAGGAAAAATAAGATTTTTTGATTGTAGAAAAGAAGGATACAAAGCAAGTGACTGCATGGAAAAATGAATACTTTGGTTAATGAAATGGATGGGAATGTTGGCCTCCCTTAGGTATTATTAATTTATGGTTGATTTAAATGTAGAAATTATGGGCATTATAAAAAAATTTGTCTTCTGTGTAATGCTAATTAAGAGAATTTGTAAGGAGGTACAAGTATTGGTTTTTCTGTTGAAGATAAAGAGACCTCACATGACATGTGAAAGGTATGTGATGTTCTTCCAGTATTACTTACTTTAAAAATAAGAATTATAATTAGATTGATGTTATGGAACCTTAATACATGATTCTTATTTCATATTCAAGAAAAGAAGTATTAAGTAAAAAGTTGATGAAGCCTTAGTAATGGTTAAAGAATAATGTTGGATGAGTGAATTATTTATGCTTTGGAATTCAGATATTGTGTTATATGAATCACGAAATATATAAATATTTTCAATATAATTTTTCATTAAGGATTGAATAATAAATGTTGAATTGTGAAGAAGACATAGAAAAGTGATTTCATAGAATGTTAATATTTTGATTAAGGAAAGGTAACCCTTAATTAAATCCTGATGTTGATATAATGATGTTTGGATAATGATATGATGAATATGAATAAGTAAATTGGATGGTATGGATTACACTGGAACTAATTTTTGAAAAAGTGTTATTTTTCATCAAGGATGAAGTTTAAAACTTCTTTTATTTAAAGGATATATCTATTAATCATTGGAATAATTAGGTATACATGTTTTCAAAAAGTATTTATAATAATTAAGGTTGGTTCCATGTTTCATGGGAATATATGATAAGGGAATTCAAATGTTTGGAATGTGAAAAAAAAATTGTTACATTGTGATATATTGGGGGATCAATTTTAATCTGAATTCATGGCATTCTTTCTAAAGCTTTGAATTTTTATCTTTTATAAGGGTTATAAGGATAACCATTTATGGAAATTTTAAGTTAAACTTTGTTAAAGTTAGTAATATTAAAGTGTTATCTCTCTATATGAGGATTTATGAATATTGGATAGCCTGTTCAATGTAATTTGTGTTGATAATAACTTATTGAATGGTATATCATGGGTCTCATGATCTTTTAGTACTTCAGGAATGAAAAAGTCACATTCTTTTTTTGAGAAAGATATGAAGTGGATCAAAAAATATAAAAGGTCAAATTTTCCTAAAATCATGAAAGTATATATTTTTATGAAAATTATTTAAATTTATGAAAAAGTATCTTCAATTCAAAAAATTTGTCCTAGTACTTTTATTTCTGATGAATCAGAATGTCACTTAGGTCATCTCAGATTTATGGCTTTGTGATTGTTAAATTTCTCTTAACCTTGTTCTTTGTCACTCTCTATAAGATCTTAATAGTAATATTTCTCTTCCATTTCGAAGTTTTCACCTCCCACCTATGTTATCCTATGAGGGAATCACATAATGAGTTACTTTGGGAAACTGTTATGGCTATGAATTTTCCTTTTAAGGGAAGTTTAGTATTAATTTTTACGATGTGGGTTTATATGAATGAAACTCTCAAGTATTTAACCTTTGATAAACAGGATGAATTTAGAGGGAGAAATTAATTTTAAGGGTATAATGTAACACCACAAGATTTTGTGAATAATTGTTTTTTTAATTAATTTAATGTTTTTATATTTTTCATTTCATTCAACTCTGATAATTTTTTTTCACTGAGTAAAACATTCCTTTCACATGGCACTGACTTGGAGAACATTACATGAATCCAACTTGGTATACAATACATGGAACATCAACTCGACATACGTTACATGTGACCACAACTTACTGTATGTTACATGAAACACTTACTTGGCCTATGTTACATGAAACACTGATGTTTATACAAAACATCATTTTACTATTGTACTCATTTAAATTAGATAATTATAACCTAGATGTTAAAATTAGTAATGTAAATAGTAATAACAAATTTTCAAATATTTTTTATAATTGTTATATATAAATAAAACATTTAGATAATGAAAGATATAATTTTTGGTAAAGACCTTATATGTTTAAAAATACTATTTTCTCAAATGAACTATATTTCATGTCCTTCTATGAAAAATAATAAAATTAATTTTATAAGTATATAGAAATTTAATTTGATAAAATAAAATTCATTTTATAATTTATAATTCCTAAGTTATCTTAGGGTTACTTTTTTGGGATTTTTCTGAGAAACCTCATTTTTCAATGAATAGTGAAAACACTACATTTTAGTTAATAAATGCCTTTTCATTTAAATAATTATTAATGTTAAATTATAATTTAAATATGTTTTAAGGTCACATGATATCTCTATTAATACCATTTAGGTAATTTTAATAAATTTCACATTGAAATTTAATATGAAAACTTAACAAACTTTTGAACATTTTTCTACTTTAAAAACCTGTTATTTCATCCCGTTTGTGGGATTATCATTAATATTAATTTTCTGCTTCTGTGAATTGTATTTATAAAAATGGACATAAACCATTTTAATCAGTATAATATTTTGAGTCTAATTAGATCAAGTTTATTTTTTACCAAAATGATTAGTAAAAGTGATTAAAATTAATCACATCGATTAAGGTCAAATTAAGCTTAATTAGAGACTAAACCTTAATCTTAGGGGGCCAAATGATATATAAACTTGTCCAAAACCAATTTTATGTAGATATTTACTCCATAAACCTTAAATAATATATTTATTATGGTTTATGAATTTTTTAGGTGAAATCCTATGTACACCTAACTTTTTTTTAAAAATTCCAAGTGAGTCCTTTTCCTTCCCTATAAAATCCCACCACCTCTACCACTTTTGTACACAACTAAAAACTCTTACGTTCCAAAAATATATACATAATACACTTATAAACATACCTACCTTCAACATAGATGAATATACTTGGTATGAAATCAATCCATGGAATCCTTTTGGCACAAACTAAAAGAAGTTACCTGATTAAAAGGTAACCTCTTCTCTCAAGCTCCTTTCTTTTATTTTCCTTCTCCACCCCCCTTCAATATATTTATTCCATGATTGTATAAAAGCAACAGTATATTAAATATACCATGATTTTTTTCTAAGGTTTTTATCTACACCTACACACACATCCGTTTAATTGGTAACGAACATACCGTTTATGTGTACAACGAACTACCACCTCACTAAATGACGATTCTTCATTTTTTCCATTATTGTCTCTCATGGTGAACATAATGATGGAAGAAATATTTATATATGTCATATATTATATTTATTACATCTTTAAGCTTCTTTATTCCTTTTTAGAACATATATCTTTTTTACTTTCCATTTTGTGTAAATATGATAATTTTGTTTGAGGAAGTGTAGACTACTGCCCCCTCAAAGCGACATGATTCGTTCATACACTACATAGATTGTATTTGGGATAGTTTTAGTGAATATATATGATATATATTATATCATAAATATACTTTAACAATTATATATATATAAATATATACATATATGTCTTTTACTTTCCTTCTTTCAACATGATAATTAAACGAAAATAGCATTCATGTGTATGTACTACCTACCATATCCATGAACAATGAATACCATTTCATAATTATATATTCTATATATTATGATAATACATATATAATGTATATAAATCATATTTATATAATTATTTACATTATTTAAATCATGATATAAGTATAAATACCAAAGATATAACAACATAAGACACATGTGAAAAACAAATCAAATATTACCCGAAGCGTAACCTTAACATTAAATTCATTACAAGAGGGTAATATAAAGTCATAATAAATCCATATATGGTATTATATATAATAATATGTTTTTTAAAATATTTATAATAAATTTATATTTATTATATAGTGGTTTTGAATGAGTACGATGAGAGTAAATACACAAGGTAAGGTAATTTCATCTCATTTTTTATTTTTGTGAGATATATGCTATGTTCACCACTATTTTCTTTTCTATGGAGTATTTCCAAACCATGATAGTATTCTATGTATCTTATAATTAAATTTATGGGTATTCAAATATAAATTTTATGATATTTATTTCATGGGGTTTATGTTTCAAAAGTTACTAAATCAGTAAAATAGTATTGTCACAATTGGCATTATTTTAGACCCATGTTTTGTTATGCACCTATATTTTTTAGAGGGGTATATATGATCACACCATGATTCACTATTTCATTTTCACCCTTACACCACTATGCTAAACTTGTTTTATATTGAAAATTATAAAAATAATAGCAAATTTTATTCCATGTTTGAATCATTTATTTTGTGTTTATCACTATTGAAAAAGGAAATGTTACTTGTTTTGATGATTCCATTATAGGAGGTGATTTTGAGTCCCCAGAGATGATCCAGAAGGAAAATGGGCCAAAAACTGCCTGGATTCCATAAACACCTATCCACTGTTGGGTAGAGTTTAAAAACTACGTGCATCAAAATGGTCTTATATTGTTTGGGCTAGTACAAAATTCAATTGACAACAACTCTTATGAAGACACCCAAGCCCCATTCGACCATTACGGGGACCAAATGAAGTGCTCTGTCCAGGACATCAAATAGTCACAGAGTCCAAAGTTGTGTGTTGTGTTTTGTCCATATCTAGATCTGTACATGTCCAAATGAATCCAAACATTTGGTGGAGATATCCAAGACGTGGGGAAAAAACTTTCTAGTTTTTTCAACAGATATTGAAGACACTCTGGAGGCCAGAAACAATGGGACAATTTGTCTTACACAATCTATGTTCCCAAAACCACTTCCCATTTTTTCTATAAAAGAGTAGCATGGGTACCTCATTTGGGGAGTTTGAACCAGGAGCCAAGATCTGCCATTTTGGTGTCCTAGATTAGTCTCATCATCATACAAGATGTTTTGAAGGATTTTATCCTCATAGGGGGGTCATGGATGAAGATGGAGTTCCACCAGAGCCTCCTCCTCCACTCGATGGTGAGATAAACGGTGGACGATCATTTTGAGGGAGCTACACACACTTGGGAGGAAGTTCCAACAAATGTTATTCTTATGGTTTTGTATTATTTGTGTATTGAATATTTCACTTATTTTATATCATTAAATTATTCTCCCATGGTTACATTTAATTGGATATTATTAAATGAAACACTTTTTATTTCAATACTGATTGGGATGATATTTCAAGTTGGAATCTTGGGTTGTTCCGATTGGACAACACAATAATCCTATTTGTCTCACACATACATAATATTTAAGTATGATTTGGTAGAAAATTTATTCTATATTTGATAACAAAATCTTTATAACACGTTTTTGTGTCAATTGGTGGTTCTTTAAGCATCATTTCAAGAGGCAAGATGAGAGTCAAGATCTTGACAACCTTCAACCAAATAATTATACAAAACCATGATAAATTTTTAGAATAATGAAATATCCAAGATGTGTAGTGAAATTGAAATTATCTTATTCTCTCATAATTATTAACACACCACCTTTATTTATCAACTATTTAACTCTTTAATTAAGTAATTTACTTAAATCTGTCTTCAAAACCACCCCCCTCTTTTAGTACATCTTATTAATAATACATTATCTAAAGCTATCAATTCTCCTTGAGAAATGACTTCGGGTATTCCCTAGACTATAAATTTTTTTTAAAATCATAACCAATTTGACGTGTCATGACAACACGGTCAAATTTTGGCACTGTATCTGTCGAGCGCTTTGGTTTTTAGTGTGTGTTTTTGATAATATATTTCTAAATTTTGTGAATATTTTTTTTTTTTCTATTCTAACTTTTCAATCCTTTTGTGTTATGATCTATTTCTTATGTAGGTTTTCTGAATGACGCATTCTAATATAGAAGAGTTACCACCTTTTGAACCTGAACCATAGAGGATCCTACGTCAACGACACCGAGACACACAAGACAACACATTGAAGGAGGACATACCACACACTAGACCTGTTTTTCACCCTTCTTAGTCTTCTGAAACCAACATTAAAACTGAAATACGCTTTTATAACATGGCTGAAAAAAATAGAACACTAAAATAATTAACCTCACTAGATATTTATAGCCAACCCACTTATATTCAAATGTTAGTTGAGGCACCAAATTTTGAATTAAAATCTAGTCTAATTCACTTGTTGCCTAGATTTCATGGACTCATAGGAGAAGACCCACATAAACATTTAAAAGAATTTAATATTGTGTGTTCAACATTAAAACCTGAAAATGTTGATGAGAAACATGTAAAACTTAGAGTATCTCCATTTTCATTATAATACACTACAAAGGATTGGATTTACTATATTAATTAACCAATAAGAGGATGGGCAGACATGAAATGCCTTTTTCTTAAAAAATATTTCCTAGCCTATTGAACTGAAACAATAAGGAATGAAATTCGAACGATAAGACAATATTTAGGGGAAACACTTCATGGATAATGGGAAATATTTAAAATATTATGTTCAAGTTGTCCACACCACCAAATAAGTGGCCAACTTTTAATACAATATTTTTGTGAAGGTTTAATCCCTATTGATAGTAATATTATTGATGCTGCTGCAGGTGGTGCAATAGTGGATGAAACCCCAATCACTGCAAGGAACATAATTGAGAACATGGAGCAGAACACTCAAAAATTTGGTTCAAGGTCTATGTACCCATTAGAGGTGTCCATGAGGTGAAAAGTACTGAATTCTAGAAGAAGGTGGACAAAAAATTTGAGGAGGTAAGTACCCTTATTCAAAAACTAACTTTTTCCCAAGGAAAATCCCAATCTCCTCCTCCCATCCATTGCGGTATATTCTCTTCTAATACAAACTATTCTGACCAATTCCTCTAATTGAGAGAAAATTATGAGATTTTTGAGGAAATATATCATGGCCACCCAATTAACCAACCCTCAAGGATAGAACCATACTATTCATCCAACCCTGGGTGGAAAGACAACCAAGCCTATAAGAAAGGGGGTATTCAAACCAACCTCAACAACAATGGACTCGATAAGGTCAAAGTATTCATCCCCCACCACTACCGAGAAATCCTCAACCACCCAAAGGCCTTTCCAACAACCCCCTCCAAAACCTGAGACTATCCTAGAATACATGATGAAACAAATGGATACTAATAATCTCAAATTCCAATAAACCACTCAGGAAACCATACAAGACCTCAAATCTCAATTAGGATAACTATCCAACTCAATTGGTGAAATCCAAATCCATAGGTTTGGTAAACTACCATCTAAACCACTTGTTAACCCTAGGGATAAGGGAAATGTTAGTTCCATCACCCATAGGAGTGGAACTAAACTTAAAATCCAAATAACCCCTCTATTTGAGTCTTCCCCTCCAAAGAAAACCACCATCCCAAACACTAAAAATGGTTCAAATGAAGAAAACCCTTGTCTTGAGAGAATCCTTGCTAAAGGAAAGAGTGTTTCTGTTGATGAAAAACCAATACCATCCATTTATCTTCCATTTCCTCAAAGGTCCACCTATCCAAGAAAAGAAAAATAAACTAAACTTGAAAAAGTTTTCTTGGAAAATTTCAATAATGTGCAAGTTAACATCCCCTTGATTGATGCCATCAAGAAAATTATGAGATATGCCATGTTTCTGAAGGAGATGTGTACACACCAAAGGAGACTTCGAGGTGATGAGAAGGTGAGCTTGGGGAGGAATGTCTCAGCATTGATAGATCCGTCACTTCTTACCAAATGCAATGATCCTGGAAAATTCTCGATTCCATAAAACATAGGGGAGTACTCTTTTTCTAATGTCATGCTTGATTTAGGCACTTCTATTAATGTGATACCTCACTCCATTTACTCTTCTTCATAGTTCAATAAACTAAATCCCACTGTAATAGTTTAACTATAAAATCGGAATATAACACACCCTTCTTGTGTGTTAGAGGATGTTCTTGTGAGGGTACAAAATTTAATTTTTCCTACTATTTTTATGTGCTAAAAATGGAAGATGGTAGGATGAATTGATACACCCCAATTATATTAGGGAGGCCTTTATTAATAATTGAAAAACCATAATTAATGTCCATAATGGTACATTATCTATGGATTTTGGTTGTGAAATAGTCTATTTCAACATCCTTGATGCCATGAAGAACCCCTTAAAATAACATTCCTCTCTCTCTGTTAATTCAATTGACATACTCTCTTCCCCTAAAAACACTTCATTTGTTTCCCCTGATCTGCTTTCTGAGTTTTACTATTTGATTGAAGTTTTAGGTAATGAATCATGCATAGAATGTTGTACCGGTATAGAAAAATGTCATTAATGTTTATTAATTGATAATTTATTGAACATTTAAGATCCAATAACCATCGATGATACTAATAATCTTGTAAAAGATCATTCCTCATATGAGGATAATACTATTGAGTAGTTAGATTTTATTTGTGACCTCACACTTTCACACATAATCCCATCAATAAAAAACCCCTCTGAATTGGAACTAAAACAATTACCTCAAGATTTAAAATATTCATATATTGAGAATGGAGACAAGCTTCCAATCATTATTTCTAGTTAAATCCCTCTTAAGAATGAATTGTGACGACATTAACTATTGAGGGAGTATAAACAAGCATTGGGATGGAATCTTGTGGACATTCTTGATATTATCCGATCAATTTGTACACATCATATTTTGTTAAATGATGAAGCTAAACCAGTGAAACATGAACAACGTCGACTGAACCCAAACCTCTTAGATGTAGTTAAAAAGGAAGTAACAAAATTATTGGCTGCTAGAATCATTTTACCCCTCTCTAACATCCAATGGATCAGTCCCATTCATGTAGTTCATAAAAAGTCAATCCTTAAAGTAATCAAAAATTAAAATAATTAATCGGTTCCAAATCATGTGAAGAATAGTTGGTGTGTCTGTATAGACTATTGAAAAATAAACCAACACCCTAAAAATGACCATTTCCCTTTGCCATTCATTGACCAAATGTTAG
Organism: Viscum album; assembly: GCA_963277665.1. NCBI lineage: Eukaryota > Viridiplantae > Streptophyta > Magnoliopsida > Santalales > Viscaceae > Viscum > Viscum album. The sequence continues at coordinate 1,466,726,482 of OY728123.1, forward strand.
AGAGGCTAGTGGGTAAGTCCCACTACTATTTCCTTCATGGGTATTTTGGATACTTTTAGATCCATATTTCCCCCAAGGATCAGGAAAAGACAACCTTCACTTGCCCCATTGGTAAATTTTCCTATAAAAGGATTCCATTTGGTCTGTGCAATGCTCCGGGTACTTTCCAGTGATGTATGGTTAGTATTTTTTCATATTACTTTCAGAATTTCATGGAAGTTTTCATGGATGATTTCACTGTTTATGGATCCAATTTTGATGAATTTTTTAGTAGTCTTGCTTCAGTACTACGTCACTGTATTAAAAAGAATCTCATATTAAATTATGAGAAATTCCATTTCATGATGCGATAAGGTATAGTTTTGGGACATTTCATTTATAAGGATGGTATCCAAGTAGATAAATAAAAAATGGATGTTATGTCTTCCCTACCATTCCCAAATAATTTATGGGATGTGCGGTATTTCCTAGGTCATGCTGGATTTTACCGTCGTTTCATTTGTGACTTTAGTAAAATTTCACTCCCCCTCTCCTTCTAACTCCATAAAGAAAAATATTTCATTTTTGATATATAATATGAAGCAAATTTTAATAAATTAAAATGGAGTCTCACATCACCCCTAGTAATCCAACCACCTCGGTGGGATTTACTGTTTGAGCTCCTGTGTGATTCTTCTAACTATGAATTTGGGGTAGTCTTGTCACAAAGGGTCGACTAAGCTCCCCATGTCATAGAATATGCCTCACGTACATTGGACCCTACTCTAGAAAACTACAACATAACTAAAAAAGAATTACTTTCCATAGTGTTTGCCTTGGATAAATTTAGGACATATTTTTTAGGGTCCAAAGTCATTTTATTCTCTGACCATGCATCCCCAGGATATCTCCTTAAGAAACCGGATGCCAAAACACATCTAATTTGATTGATGCTCCTCCTTCTGGAATTTAATATGAAAATTAGAGATAAAAAAGAAGCAGAGAATGTGGTGGCTGACTATATTAGTAGGATCCTACCATATTCAGACAATGAATCATCCCCCTATATTCCCATTCATGATATGTTTCCAGATGAGAAATTGTACAGAGCGAAATATGTTATTCCTTGGTATGATAAAATTGTAAATTATTTGGTAGCATCTTGAATTCCTAATGATTTCAACAAAAACCAAGCCAGTCTTCTTAAACATGAGTCCCCTTGGTACATTTTGGATAACCCCTACCTCTGGCACACATGTAGTGATCAGGTCCTTAGGTGTTGTGTTCTCGATAGTGAGTTTCAGTCTGTCCTTAGATTCTGCCACACTCTTGCTCTCGGGGGCAACTTTGGTCCCCAACGGACTGCTTGTAAGGTCCTTGATTCTAGTCCATTTTGGCCTGCACTTTTTTGGGATGCCAATGATTTTTGAAAATCTTGTCCTCATTTTCAAAGAATGGGAAATGTCTCTAAATGAAATTAAATACCAGAAAAATTGTTTCTCTTTCATGACATTTTTGATGTTTGGGGAATTGAATTTATGGGACCTTTTCCTAATTCCTTTGGAAACTTGTACATTCTTCTGGCAGTTGATTATGTGTCAAAATGGGTAAAGGTATGATCTACAAGGACAGATGACTCCAAAACAGTTGTGGAATTTTTGAGAACCCAAATTTTTTGTAGGTTTTGTTTACCTAGGTTCATCATTAGTGACCACGGTTCTCATTTCTACAACCAAACAATGAAATCTCTTTTTCTTTGGTATGGGGTCGGGCATCGAGTGTCTACTATATATCACCCATAGACCAATGTTCAAACCGAGGTGTCAAATAGATAGATGAAATAAATTATTTAAAAAAAAGTTTAACCCAATAGAAAAGATTGGAGTCTTAGAATCAATGATTCATTATGGGATTATTGTACTACCTTTAAAACTCCCATTGGAATGTCACCTTATACTCTTTTTTTTGGAAAAAGTATTCACCTCCCAGTTGAGATTGAGAATCGGGACTACTGGGCCATTAAACAATGAAATTATAACATTTTTGGTGCAGGTTCTCAGAGGAATTTTTAGATCCAAGAGCTTGAGGAAATTCATAGAAGATCTTATGAGAAATCCAAGATTTATAAGGAGATAATCAAGGCTTCCCATGATCACCTTATCCTTCATCATGAGTTCCAAATTGGAAAAAAGGTACTCCTTTATAATGAAAGGCTGAAATTTCATCCCGGTAAGCTTTGTTCCAACTAGTTTGGACCATACACGGTTACTAATGTCTATCCATTTGGTGTTGTTCAGGTTCAAAATGAAGAAACCAAGAAAACCTTCACTGTCAATGGGCAACAGCTTAAGCACTTCCATGAAGCCCTTATGGAGTCCTCGATGGAGGAACTCCAAGTTCAAGAAGCAGTCTATGAATAACACCCACCACGTTTTATCCTTCCTTCCCAATTCTATTTTATTACATTGAGGACACTGCACACTCTAGGTGTGGTGGGATGGGTATATTCCTGGGTTAGTTAAGAATCTTCACCGTCATTCTTCCTTTTCTCTTTTTAGATTGTTGAATTATATTGTTACTTTCCCCCTTTTCCCCCTTTTCTCTACTTCACTTTTGTGCCAAAATGTTAATTTTTTGTTATGCCCACTTTATCATGGAAAATGATACCTCTTTAATCATGGAAGTAATTGAAAATGCATGTGGAATTTCTGTATTTCAGGTTGTTTTAATTTTCAAAATAAATCTGATGAAATGTGCATTTCTATGAGAATTAAATACTATGGTGTGAATTTATCTTGAAATTTGGTTGTTTTTCAATGATATAAATGGTTGTATCATTTTGAAACCATTGAGGAAATGGTACCCTATATATGATTAGTTCAAGGGAAAATTATGGCACTTAGTTTCTCCACACATTTTTTCACCCAACTATGAAGTGAGATTTTTACTTACTCAATAGAAGGTAAATATAAGTTATGTTAATATTTATCTATTTTTCAAATGATTTTTCCTTACGTTCATTCCTTATCTAATCTTTTTCATTACTGTATCGGATTGACCTACACCTGTGTACCTGTTATCTGATTGTTGTATGTTCTAAGAAAACAAACAAACAAAAAAATTTATTTGTGTCTTAGGCAGTTCAAAAACCACCATTCCTTGACTTTTTTCCCTTGTTATAACTATTACAATTAGTGGCATCGGGATATCAAGAAAGGGTTGAGAGAAGAGTGTGAAATTTATTCCAAGAAAAAAATTTCAAAAAAAGAGAGGGGAGTGATTAAATGTACATCATATGGGGATATCTAGGTTAGGAGCTTAAGGTTTGACTTCCAGGAATACTTAATTGAGAGGTGTTGAAATTTGATTGTGAAGGATGAAGGATAGGTTTGGTGGAAATAATCATTTAAGTAGAAATGTTTTAAAATAACCTATATTTACTAGATAGAAAGGTGGTAAGAATAGCATGACATGGTTTCCACACACACACATAGAGAGTTAGTGACATTGTTGAATTTAGTATTACTTTCTCAAAGTGGTATCATTAATCTCCCTGAATTTCATGATGATACAATTTGTGAGACACATTTTTTCTTGATCATTGTTAATAAATCCATGGTGTGATTTTTTCTTTTATCACATTCCTATCTCATTTTAAATTTTCATTGAATGTTAAATCTTCGTTAAGTTGGTAATTTATCCATGCATTTCATTTGGAAATTTGACTTTTCCTAGGAGTTCAAATGTTTAGGTGTGGGGGTGTGATCACACTACAATTCACTGTTTAATTTTTACCCTAACCCCACTATGTTGAACTTGTTTTATATTGAAAATTATAAAAATAAAAAAAAGTTAATTCCATATTTGAATCATTTATTTTGTTTTTATCACTGTTGATAATGGAAATGTTACTTGTTTTGATGATTCCATTGCATGAGGATGTGATTTGGAGGCCCAAGAGACGATCTAGAAGGAAAATGGGCTGAATCTGCATGGTTTCCATGAACACCTATCCACTGTTGGGTAGAGTATGAAAACTACATGCATAAAAATGGTCTGAGATTTTTTGGGACGGTCCATAATTCAATTTTCTACAAATATTATTCAGACACCCAAGCCCCATTTGGCAATTAGGGGACCAACTGAAGTCATCCATCCAGGCCACTGAATCTAAATTAAGTCAAATGGTTTTCATTGTGTTATGTCCATATCTAGAGGTTTACGTGTCCAAATGAAGCCCAAATTTCAGAGGAGATATCCAAGACATGGGGAAACAACTTTATAGTTTTTTTAAAAGAGATTTAAGACTGTATATAGGCCTGAAAATGAGACAAGTGTTTTTACAAAATATATTTTCCCAAAACCACTTCCCATTTTTGCTATAAAAGAGCACCATGGGTACCTCATTTGGGTAGTTCAAACCAAGAGCGAATATCTGCCATTTTGGATTCCTATAGGAGTCTCTTCATCATTCTAGATGTTCTGAATACCCCTATCCTCATATGGGGATCATGGATGAAGAATGAGTTCCACCCGAGCCTCCTCCTCCTCTCGATGGCGAGCTAAACGGTGGGAAATCATTTCGAGGGAGCTAGACACACTTGGGAGGGAGTTCCAACACATGTTATTAAACTAGTTTTTTTTATATTTTTTGTGTTTATTATTTTATTTATTTTTTTATCTTGACATGCTTCTCCCCTGATTAGATTTAATTTGATATATTTATGTGAACCATTTTTTATTTCAACACCAATTGGGTTAGGATTTCAAGATGGAATCTTGTGTTGTTCTGATTGGAAAACACTATAATCCTATTTATCTTAAACATACATAAGATTTAAGTATGCTTTGGTAGACCTTTTATTCTATTATTTATAACCAAATCTTGACAACACGATTGTTGTGTCAATGGGTGGTTCTTTATGTATCATTTCAAGAGGCAAGAGGAGAGTCAATATCTTGAAAACCTTCAACCAAAGAAATAAACAAAACCATGTTAAATTTTCAAAACAATGAACTATCCAAGATGTGTAGTGGACTTGAAATGGTTTTATTCTATAATAATTATTAACACACCATCTTTATTTATCAAATATTTAACTCTTTAATTAAGTAATTTACTTAAATCTGTTTTTCAAAACCACCCCCATATTTTAGTACTTATTATTAAAAATACTTACTCTAAAACTATCAACGATCCTTGAGAGATGACTTAGGGTCTTCTCTAGACTATAAATTTATTTTCAAATCATAACTAATTTTACATGTCCTGATAACCCAGTCAATATACTTTCATTTTACATGTTATATCAGGAAGTTACTTATTTTCATCATATTGTAAGCTTACTTAAATTTTATTTTCTTACATGGAGATTGTTATCCCAAGTTACCATGTTATAAGATTTTATTGAGACAATCTCATCACTTTTAGAGATTGTTTATGTTTATGCTTCCTTTGATGAAATATTATAATCTATCTCTCTAGAACATTCATGAAATTTATTCTAATATGGTTATTAATGATATATTCATGTATTGGTACCGTATTTCAACCCTTTGGTACATAATATAGTTAATAAGTATTTTTAAGAAATCCAGACTTAACCCTCTCTTTGGTTGGAAATCTATTTTTTCTAAAAAGGGTTCCAAGATTATTCTACTATTCTACTAAAATATTTAAAAGATATTTTTAACCCTTTTTTTATTTTACTAATATTTTCAAAGGACTATTCTTTTAACTTTATGAATGAATCATTTTTCTAATGTTTTTACCATGTAAAATGAATTTTCCTTCTACCTCATATGGAATGTATGAATTTACCCACCATCAAATATTTTAATATTTCCTGTCATGTATAAAAGGTTATTTTTTAATATTTTTTTTAAAATATATTTTCTAGAAAATGTTTTGCAAAAGGTTTTCAAGATTCTTTTATAAGTTTTTAAGGAAAATGGTTTTCAAAAGTTTTTATTTTTTAAAGATCCTTTCAAATAAGAAAGGTTATTTACTTTAAGAAATGTTTTCAGAATATACTTCCAAGTTATTTTCTATCTAAGATGACAGCTGTTGATGTTTCTCATGCCCATTTAGGAATTGATCCAAATGTTACATTCACATTCTTTCATTAATGGTTTATGTTTTGATGGAATAATTATCATGAAACCCATTTAAATTCCATGGGTTATATTATTTTGAAACCCACTTCACTTCACATGTTTTGCACTGATTAAATGTTTATGAAACCTATCTCTTTTCCATAGGTTATAGTGCGATGAAATGTTAATGATACCCATTTCATTTCATAGATTATGATTTTATGTTTATAAAACCCATCTCTTTTCATGGGTCATGATATGATGAATTTATGTTTAGAATAAGATTATATGATATAATTATTTGATAGGTGGGATCTATTTCTACCTCTAATTAATTGGGTAATGATAAGTTTTTTATGTGCTTGAAGGGTACATGTGTTGTTGCCCAAGATCGAAAACAAGAAGGTACATGGGTTGTGGCCTGACCCCCAAAAAAAGAGGGTAGATGGGTTGTATCCCAAGACCAAATACAAGAAGGTACATAGGTTTTAGCCCAATCCTAAACTAAAGAGGGTACACGAGTTATAGACCAAGATCGAAAACAAGAAGGCACATGGGTTGTAGCCCAAGACTAAAAGAAATAGGGTAAATGGGTTGTAACCCAATCCCAAAAATAAGAAGGTGCATGGGTTGTATCCCAAGCTGATACACAGGTTGTTAGCCCAAGCCTATAGTAGGTACACGGGTCATAGCCCAAGCCTAACACGTTATAAAGGTCTTGGTTGGTATCCTTGAAATAAAAATTTATGTTATTACATGTATACCACAAATACTATGTATTATTCCTCTGTTATGATTTCATGGCTCGTGATGTTTATTTCCTTATGATTCATGTCTCATGAACTACCAAGATTTATCCCATAACTCATTTTTATGATCTTTTATATGTAGGGTATGACCTCTTAATGTTACAATCACATTCTCATACTGATATGTTCATGTTTATGGTTACATGTCACACTAGTTTACCCTTAATGGGCATCTAATCTCACCCCTTTTTATGTTTCCTTTCCCGAAGTTAATAAGAAAGGTTTTAGGTAGAAGTACTAAAGGTGGAGATATTTATGGGAGATGTTTAAGATCTTTCAAAAAGATATAAGATTTTTTTCCAATTTTCCAAAGACACTAAACTATTATAGTCCTCTGGCATGTGTTTCTGTAATGTACTTAATATGCATATAAAATGATGTAATATCCATGTATTCTAAGACTGGGTTTCTATAAGGTACTTTGTCTTTACCTATTTATTAATAAACAATATATGTAAAAGCATCAAAGTGCCAAAGCAGAGGGTGAGTAATGAAACTCAATAAGTTTTCCCCAAATGACTTCCCCACTCACTCCACTAGGATAGAAAATGTTAGCACAATTATATAAAATAATTTATATAGATCAATTTAAAATATTTTATATCATGGTATAAAATAGTTTTCATACCAAAGTAGTTTTACCAAACCAAAGACATTTCCAAGGAAAGCAACCAAACAATACTTTAAAACCATTTCAAAACATCCATTTTGGCATAACCCATTCCATTCCACACATCCACACATGCATACCTAGATGATAGTTACATAATCATCAATGGTACCTATTAGATCTACCAATTCATCACAAGGTAACCAGTCCATGTTTCATTACACCTTTTGAACTGACCACCAAGTCATATTTCCACCCTGACCTCATATGAAACATGAACACACACCACTAAGTATGCCCAAAAACCATGCCAAACCAATCATTTTAATAAATTTCAGTAAAATATTTCTTTTATTTATTTTTATTTTAAAACCATTGACATGTATCAAATACAAGACATATTTTCAAACATCATATCAAAATCAAGAAACAAATCACTATACAGAACAACCAATTTTCTCAATTCCACATACTGTCACCAAAGAGGGTTTCTGTTAATAATTTTAAAAAAATAATAATCTATTTCAACCATAAAAATAAATTTGAAATAAATACTTCAATTTATAATAATATTAGTTGAGAGTGAATCCACCTACATCAGAAACTATGTAAAAAACAAACAACAACACAAATTCTTCATCAAAACTGAGTTGAATCCCCAAAACCCACCTTAGATCTCATTGCCTAACCTCAACATAGTTAAATCTCAACATTATTAGATTCAAATATCATATATATATCCCCAATGGGATAGATCAATGAATCCAATAGAGGGAATATGAGAAGATCTAATAAAAACTACAGAGAATAGAGACTTACTAAGAAATCCGGCCTTCAACGCCCAATGATTTTCCAACAGATTGCTCTCGAGTTGAAGGGGAAGTTCTCTACAACCTTTGGAAGGAAGGAAAACATAGTTATGGTCGAAATGGAGGAAAATTGAGTGGATTAGAGGTAAAAAAGAGTTAGATACACTTTTTAGGATTAAAATTTTAACCATGCATGGTTGAGTTTCACAGTTAGGTAAACAGTGTGCCAACTGCATTCTAGCCACTACCTCCCCACCCTTCGCATGGTCAGCTCACATTGTTAAACAATCCCTGAAACAACCATGTTTTTCTCTATATTATAATTTTAACAGTTAATACTAGGGTGGTTTCATAGTTTGGACAATTTTTTCACCTAACCATACACCTACATAGAGACCACTACCTCTCTTTATACATTTTCTTATAGGAGGTTCACGATTTGTACTAACCATGCTCAAACCATGCACCTCCAAAAAAGACCCAAAAAAAATAAAAAACAAAGCTTTACCAACAATCCCAAAATTCATCCAAACACTTAACATACCTAAAATACATAAATTAAGGGTTAGTTACTTGAATCAAGGGGTGCTACATAGACTTCATATCTTTAAAAGTGACACTTTTAAATACAACCCCTTACAAATTTTAAAAATCAAAACCACATTCAAAGAAAGAACTTAAGAAGGAATATAAAATACCATGAATATAAAAAGATTCATGATATAATATTTCAAATATTCACTATATACACCATATAAATGAAAATAGGTGTATTATATAAAATTTTTCTTAAGGAATAGATTTTGAGAATGAAAACCCTTACCTCCGACTTCTGCTTGGCCGGACACACTCTAACATGTGTAATAAATTTATATTTATTATACTTCTATATAAAAATATTTGTATATATATATATATATATTTATATATACCATTCAATTATAATCTTTTATTACCCTCTTAGTGACAATTCTTTTGTTAATATATATATTTTTTGTTAACTGCTCAATTTTCCATGCACATTTCGATTTATAGGTTTTAGTCGACGCACCATGGTATTGGTTTCATCATACATAGAAATTTAAAAAGGTTTATAATATATTTTGATATATTTATAGAGTATCATGGTCATTTTTATTGAACTTATAGTGATTATTTTATTGCAAATATTTAAAATATCATTTTTGTGAAATATAAATTCTATAAATAAAATTGATTTTCTCAATGAATAAACATATGTTTATAACCATTACAGAATAATTTAAAAAATTAATTCATTAATTTTAAAAAATATTACTAGTACAAAACATTAATTAATAATTTATGACATAAACATTATAATATCATTCATTTAGGTGGTAAAATAGACCGAAATAAGAGCATGATATAAAAACTATATGGGTAAGAACATGTTATTTCATAATGATAAGGCCTTATTTTTATTTATTTTTTTAGATAATCCCACTTGTAATGGTTGAAGGGGAACCCTTACATGACTCATAGGCCCAAAGAACATGACCCATACATGAAACAATACATGACCTTAAAGGCCTAAGACCTGACACACTTGAAACAACCCCTCCACAACATCTGCATTTTGAAGGTGCCTAGCTCCCAACCTCGCTTGGATGATCATATACCATTGCCTTGTGCAGAGATGCACGGTGCTTGGTCATGATGGTAGTTGACATACCTTATCATTCTTCCAATATGGTTAGCTCTTCTCTGGTGGTTGATATTTTTACTTTGAATCCTCGTCTGGGTCTGCTCCCGTGTGGTCTGCCCAACTTCTTGTTTTTTTTACATGAAAGCCCAGTGGCCCGAAGGACATTGGTGGACCAAAGGCCCTTGAGACCCATTGGCCCAAACCGGTGGCCTGAAGGCCTAAATAGAATAAATAGTCCCGACTACTATAGTACTGAAAAATTCCTCCTATAGTAACTACTACAACACTGCTACAATAACCCAGAAATTCAGCCTCACCCGGATTTGATCCTAGGTCTCTTTAATGCCATGTAGGAGCCTCTGCAACTCAAGTATAGGTTTGATGTCTTTCATAATGATAATATAAATTTTATAGATGTTTAATGAATTTAAAAAAATATTATGGAAGTTATAAATAATATTTAAGAAGAGTTAGATAAATAATATATAGAAAAAGATATTTCTTATGTTGAGATCTTGAATCTATTCTTGAGGAGAGAAGTTTATGAATTCCTCTAGAGATAAGTGTTTCCCAAAAGTGAAATTGGATTATAAGGGAGATAATATAGTCTAATTTTCATGATAAATTTTAAGAAATTATGTTGTTTTAGGTATAGATATTAGGGGTCCTTTTATAGGTTATAGGTGTTACAGTTTTCTAAATAATCATAACTTTAAATAAAATAAATGTCATTCCTGAAAGAAATTGACACAAAAGTAGTCAAATTTAAGATATTGGATAAGTTATTTTTATAATCCACTCATAAAAATAAATTGATATAATTAGTTTTATTTTTTCCTTATCCCTTAGTTTTAATGTAATGACCCAAAGATTTCAATGGAATCCCTTATTATAATTATGTCATATAATAACATGGAGTCACAACACAATGAACTACTAAGTATTATGTGACCTTTAAACATAACTTTGTCACTTGTGTGTTTTAAATTTCAAAAAATGGTCATCTACAATTGTGATTAGTAAGTGATTTGGAGTCTGATAAGACAAAAATAATTCTTCCTGAATAGTAGTACACCTCTATGAATAGTAATGAATAATAATGAATATAAAATCAGCTAAAAAAATAAAAACTTCACCCACGAATGTAAAAATACAATTTACACATCTTAAAAATAAAAAAATAAGCATAGTATAAGAATTGGTATTTTTTATGTCAAAAATATTTTATTTACAATTTTATGTTTAATTTAATAATTTAAAATAAAAATTTATTTTCCTAAAATTTAATCATAAATTGTTACTTTATTTTCTTATGGTTATAAGATAATTTTATGGTACCTTGATTAATTTTTCAAGGTGTTATAAAACAAGTTATAGTTTTAATGTTGATTTTTTTGAATAAATTATGATTTTATTTAAAAATTAAATTAAAAATATTTTGAAAAATATTTTCAAAAAATTGAGTTCATTTTTGAATTCTACATGTTGATAAATGTTTAGGGTGAATTTTTGGGATTTTTCTAATTACATGAATTTTTCATGAATAGGAAAAATATAGTTTTCAGTTTTCGGTATATTAGATGGAACTATAATGATGTAATAATTAATAAAAATTTCTGGTCAACTTGTGTACAGTACAATATTATATTAGGTTTCCCAAGTGGATAATACCATGGGAAAATATAGAGGTCAAGACCATGGGTTTACAGAAACCACTAATCAGGTGTCTTTTTAAATTAAAAAATATTCTCTCTCTTTAACTATAAATACCCACTCATCCATTAGTTTTATTTCATTCCAAATCCCTCCTCCTCTAAGATATGATGTTTTTAAATCCCCAGTATCCCTCTCAAGGTGCCCTCAAGCCCCCAAGGTCCCAGCCTTCACGTTTTAGGAGCTACTCCACAAGGTAAGGGAACCATTCACCCTCCTCTTTTTGTCAACACTTCTTTTTTATGTTATCTCTTTAAATTTCCATTATCATATGTTGGGGTTTGATATTTTTTATCACTCTTACAGTCCTTTTATTTTTCATATGATTATATACCCTCTTCCTTCTCATCAATTAATTTCATGAAATTTTAAGTGACGTCGTTAGGCTCCCAAATTTTCATAAGGGATCTCTAAACTTTTCTTTCATTTTAAAGTTCATCTATTTTAATTTTCTTTCATCGTATCCTTTTATACAAATGTTGTGATGACTCCAATACCTTACATGTACTAGATTTCTGTCATGATAAAGTAACAATTATTCATCATCTATCCTTTCTTTTTATATATATACTAAAATGAAAATACCATTTGAGATGTGCTAATTTACTACATTCATGGACGATGGGTTTTCAATTTAGGTTTCAATTCTGATCATGAAATGAATTTAATGGTTGAACCAGACCATAATATATGTATTATTTCTCATATATCATTATGTAATCCTTTTTTACACAAGGTTTTTATTTATAAAACAAAAAATGTTCATGGTGGTCAAAAATCGCAAATTAACCAAAACAGTTATCATTAAATAATTTATATAATGATTCTTCTTAATTCCAAGTAAACAAATGAAATTTACAATCATGTAAACTCCTGGTTTTTAAATAATAAAATATAACTCAAATTCTAGACAATCATCCCCATTTTAAAATATTCTTCGAACATGAATATAAGTGAACCGATCATTAGAACCAAGGAAACAACCAACCCGAACATTGAAATTGAACCTCGTAACCGATCAAAAGGTTATGAATGAAATCAAACTGGTTTGAATAAATCAATTTCAAATAGAATAGGTTCTTTAATTATAAATTATTGAACTTAATTTTATTATTTAGTTCATTAATATCAAGTGTAGAACACGATCATACTTAAGGTAAGAGATTCTACACAAACCACCGTTATTCCTTTGGGTTGCTCTATATTTCTTTATATCCAAAAGAAGTTGTCTTTTATTTTTATGAACAACTTCTAAGTTCTGTATATATTCTCCAAACACATTTTTCAATATCTATCCCTCATTATCTTTTGAGGATATACATTTTTTTAACTGATTCCCTCCTTAGTTCATCCCGATAAGCAAACCTATTTTAAGGGAACGTCCCAAATTCCTACTCAATTTCAAGTGCACTATGTCCTCTGTTTTAAGACACCATTGTTTTTATAAAATAAGTACTTTTATTATTAAAACATTCTTGGTTCAATTATGGTTTTATATAAAAGATTGTGATCATTTCTATTTTAAATGATCTATACTATTTTCCGTAAAACCGTACAAAAATGTTTTTAATGCTAGTGTTTCGCAAAAACATTTCTTATATGTTGTCACTTATATTTCACATAACATACCATTTTATATGCATATTTTACTTTATGAACATCCATGTCTGTTCTAATCCCTTTATTTCATGGACACTTTCATGATACGCCCATGGGTTATGCTTTATGCCATTATTGGGGCACCGAATTTTTTCCATGGGTACCCTTCTATTTATGTATGGTTGATTATGTATGATTATTCATGTGGAAATAATATTAATGAAAATTTTGAGATGGATGCACCCAGATATCTCTCCAATTCATTAGATAAAGTTATGTCTCATGAGATGCGATGTGAAACGGGATTGGTGGTTAGCCTTAACCCGTAATACTATGGGAAACAAGAATGGTGGTTAGCCTTTAATCATACTAAAGACATTATTTATGTTTTTGCAACATTTATATGATTCCATGTTTATATTATCCCATGTTTATATGTTATGATTCCATTTGTTCCATTCTTTTTATATCATTATGTCATGCCTCCTAACTCATGTGCTTAATATTTTTTCTTATGTTCATTCCCTTACTGGGATTTTTAGCTCATCCCTTTGTTCATATATTTTATGAGGATATCCTATGAAGATGTATGATCAAAATGGAAGTTAGGAGATCATTATAGAGATTAAATAAAGATTTTTTTAGCCCCATGTTTTATGTTTTATGTACCTAGTTCTTAAATACACTAGACTTCACTATACTTGGGTTGTACTCTGATGTATATTTATGCTTAAAATCATGTAATGTTGGACATGGTCTATACAATTGGTATCAGAGGATGGTCTAATTATTTTTGGAGATTAGGAATATATCACTTTAGTAGGAACCTTAAGGAAGAGACAATGTATAAGAAAAGATCCCTAAATTTTGGTAATTATAGTGTAAGTGGTTTATCAAGAAAATAATTCCCTGTCTGGATACAAATAGGTATAGGCAGCTCCGGTACATATGTACTTAGGAGTGAAGACTCTGAAAAGGAGTTTCGGGCTTGACATGGGGTATCCTAGTACACAACAATGGGCCTTGCTTCACTCTTGGTATTGTCACTTCTGAGGGATATGCCTTCGTAATTCATGAGCTTGGTACAAACCGTTATTAAAAAAACCCATAAGCATATAAGATAATAAATAGATCAAGGATAAATTATATTAAAACATAGGGAAAAAGAAGTTAGTATATACTTATCTTTTAAAAGATTATCATTTTATGTTAAAATTTTTTCTTTTTATGTTTTATAACTATGTATTCAAGCCCTCTAATTGTACGTTCTTTTTCTTAGTTAATGGAAGGAAATAGAAGAACATATTCCAACAATCAATGTGAAAGAGAATGTGAAGAATGTCCAAATGATATTCCTGATATGATGGGAATGGGTGATAAAAACATCACGATAATAATTTATTAGATTCCTCAAGTTATGAATAATAACTTGAGTCATGTGGAACACCCTCCTATAAGAAGAGATAAAGTTTCTATAGAATCCTTCTTGTGGTAAAGGCCTCACATGTTTAGCAGATCTTCTGATCCCAACCTAGCAGAGAAGTAGATTAACTCTATTAAAAAGATATTTTCTGTCCTCCAATGCTCAGAAGAAGAGAAAATTGTACTGGTGGTCTATCGTTTTGATGGGGAAGCTGATCAGTGGTGGACACTGATCAAGAATACAATGTCCAAATAGGAAATTGATTCCATAGATTGGGTGGAATTCTAGAGGATGTTTTTGAAATAAATATTTTCCATGAACACTCCATCTCAAGATGGAAAGAGAGTTCCTCAGAATCAAGCCGAAGGAATATGAGTCCATCGGGGTGTATGAAGAAAATTTTACAAGGCTAGAAAGGTACACCTCTGGATTTTTCATGAACACCGAAAGAAAGGTGGATCACTTCTTTAGAGGGATAAATCCAAGCCTATTGAAGGTGTTGGCGATCCAAGACTTCGATAGTTATGAGGAGATTGTCCATTGTTACCTCAAGGTTCAAATGGAGATTGGATACTCTCAGTGGTGTTGTGGGACCGATGACAAGAAGAAAAAAATGGGGAACAACATGGGTGGTTCAACAAACAAATCCCATGATAGAAAGAAGCCCGAATATCCCACTTGTAAAAGTTTTGGGAAGAAGCATCCTGGGAACTATTTAAAGGGAACCAATAATTGCTTCAAATGGGGAACGTTTGGTCATGTGGCTAAAAAATATCGAAGGGATATGAAAAATCCCGCTAAAATTGAATAATAAAGGATGGTAAAGATCAATTCTCAACTCGTGGTGCAGTTTTATAACTGCAAGGAGAATGGGAATTATGCAAACAATTTCCCAAACCCATGGGTTGTCAATGGAAATCAACAACAACCTCCAAGGTAACAAGGAAGAGATTATGCTATCACTGCTGCTGAGGTGGAGATGGAAAATGATGTAGTGATAGGTACGCTAGTTATTCATTCATGAATAGAGAACGTACTATTTGATTCTGGTTCTACGCATTCTTTCATATCTTGTGATTTTAGTAGAACTATTCAACCACTACCTCAAAATTTGAAGGAAAAGTTATATGTGAGAACAACGAATGGTGAAATTATTGCATCCATGGTTTATAACTCCTCCCCAGTTAATGTTTTTGTACTAAACCTCGAAGAAAATCTCATCATACTACCTTTATTGGAGTTCAATGCAATCTTGGGAAAGGATTGGCTATCTTTATATAAGGCTGACATCAACTGTCAGGAAAGAGAGATCACTCCTCACATCCCAAAGCATCCTCCAATCATTAACAAGTGTAAGGAGGAAGATGAATCTACTTTAGAATCATCATCTCAACTGTGGATATTATTGCCTTATGAGCAAGAATAACTATTTCAAATGATTGAGAAAAAGGAGATAATCCTGCTTGAAGACATGCCCATCGTGAGGGATTACACTGATGTATTCCTTGAAGAGTTGCATGGTCTTCATCCTGGCCAAGAGGTTGAGTTCTCAATTGAACTTATCCTCATATCTCTGCATATATCAAATATACCTTACAGAATAGCCACCATAGAGCTGGAAGAGATGAAGAAGCAGTTACCAGAGAATCTAGAAAAGGTTTTTTATACCCTTGTGCTTTAACATGGGGTGCGTCCGTCCTCTTCATCAAGAATAAGGATGGATCAATGCAACTCTATATTGATTATCATGAGATCAATAAAAATATGACAATGAAAATGTATCCCCTTACATGGATATATGACTTGTTCGATTAGCTTCGTGGGTCCTATTATTTCTCTAAGGTGGACCATCGGTCGGGATATCACTAATTAAAGGTGAGGAAGGAAGATATTCCCTTGACTACCTTTTGAACAAGGTATGGACACTATGAGTTCATAGTAATGCCCTTAAGACTCACTAATGCTCCAAAACTTTCATGTATTTAATGAATAGAGTCTTTATTTATTACCTCGACAATTTTGTGGTAGTATTTGTTGACGATATTCTAATATACTCCAAGAGTAAGGAGGAACATGAGGAGAGTTTGAATATTGTGTTAAAGACTCTAAGAAGGGAGAAGTTGTATGAAAATTATAGTAAATGTGAGTTTTTGATGGAGGAAGTATCATTCTTGGGGCATGTTATCACCAACAAAGGGATATATGTGGACCCTTCCAAGATAATGATAGTTAAAGAGTAGCCCAATTCAACTTCTGTAACGGATATCCGCAGATTTCTGGGTCTATCTGGGTATTTTCTACGATTTGTGAAGAACTTTACACAATTTTTAAAACCCATGACCAAGATGACATGGAAGGGAGTAAAGTTTTTCTGGACTCAGGAATGTGAAGACTATTTCAAGGAGTTGAAAAAGAGGCTAATCAGTTCACCAGTACTCACACTTCCAACAAGTAGAGAACTATTTGTGGTGTATAGTGATTCTTCTAATAAGGGATTAGGCTGTGTGATGATTCATAATGATAAAGTGATAGCCTAAGTCTCAAGGAATCTAAAAATCCATGAGCAAAACTATCCTACGAGTGATCTGGAGTTGGCGGTGGTGATCTTTGCATTGAAAATCTAGCGGAATTATCTCTATGGGGAGAAGTGTGAGATATATACTGACCACAAGAGTCTCAAATATATATTCACAAAACAATATCTTAATATGATCCAATGAAGATAGATATATCTCTTCAAGGATTATGACTACTCAATCTTCTGCCATCATGGTAAGGCAAATAAGGCGAAGGATTCTCTAAGTAGAAAGGATCATGCATCTTCATCAATGATGAGAATTGAAAAGGATTCGATGTTATTATATTTTCAGAGGATGGACATGGAAATAATTAAGGGAAAAAATCATCAATCCTTTCTGAAATGATTGCTCAACCATCTCTCATAGATAAAATAAAGGATGCTCAAAGAAATGATGTGGAACTTCTGACAAGGGTGGAAGCTATCAAAAGTGGGAAGTCCTATGAGTTTATGATTGACGAGGAAGGAGTTGTAAGATTTGGGTTGTGATTATGTGTACCATCTGATCCGGAGATAAAGAAGGAGCTTCTAAATAATGTACATAGCTCAACCTTATCTATCCACCAAGGAGCACAGAGAAGCCTCAAGATCTCGAAGAGAACTTCTAGTGGGACAATATGAAAAGGGAGATTCTTGAATATACATCAAAGTTCCTAGTATGTAAAAAACTGAAGGCTGAAAGAAAAAAGTCTAAGGGATGATGCAACCACTAACCATACCAACATGGAAGTGGGAGAACATCACTATAGACTTTTTCACTGGACTTCTAAGGACATCTAGAAGAAACAATACTATAGGGTCATTTTGGATAGACTTACGAAGACAATTCACTTTATCGTGTTTTTATAGGACTTCTTATTAGATCAACTTGCATAGATATATATCAAGGAAGTGGTAATGATACATGGAGTACCAAAATCTATTTTATCCAATCATGATCCTAGATTCACCTCAAAATTATGAAAAAGTATTCAACATGATCTAAGAATTGAACTGAACTTCAATATGGCCTATCATCCTCAAACTGATGGCCAATATGAGTGAACTATTAAGACATTGGAAGATATGTTGAGAGAAAGTTCTATAGAATTCAAAGGAGGATTGGACCAACATCTTCTGTTGGTTTAATTCTCCTATAACAACAGTTTCCACTCGAGCATCTGAATAGCACCATATGAATCCCTTTATGGGAAAAGGTGAAGAACACCAGCGTGTTGGGATGAAGTCAGTGAGCGTAAGATGATAGGACTTGAAATGGTTGAAGAAATGGTGGAGAAGTTGAAAACCATTTATCATCACATCAAGGCATCCCAAAGTCGAAAAAAGAGTTATGCAGACTATCGTCGATGAGACCTTGAGTTCAAAGTGGGAGACTTGTTATTTCTACACATATCTCCATATAATAAGGTCATGAGGTTTGGGAAGAAAGGGAAGGTATGTCCTAGGTACATCGTCCCCTTAGAGATCCTTGATCGAGTTGGAGCTATGGCCTATCGATTAGAATTTCCACCTACCATGTCCAAAGTACATGATGTCTTTCATGTATCCCTCTTAAGGAAGTACATACTAGAATCCTCACATGCACTCTCCTCAGTGGTGGTACAGTTTGAGGATGGTCTTTATTATGACGAGAATCCAGTGAAGATCTTGGATCATAGAGATAATGTTCTACATAACAAGACTACTCACCTGGTCAAAGTACTATGGTGGAACCATAACTACAAAGAGTCAACATGGGAACTGGTGGATGCAATGAAGGAAAAGTACCCACATCTTTTTTTGTCCAAGAATGTAAACTGAAATTTCAAGTGAAAAAATTCCTAAGGGGGGAAGAATGTATTAACCCAAAGAATTCAATGGAATCCCTTCTTATAAATATTTCATATAATAACATGGAGTTACAAAACAATGAACTAATAAGTACTATGTGACCTTTAACCATAAGTTTTCCACTTGTGTGTTTTAATTTCAAAAACAGTCATCTACAATTGTGATCAGTAAGTTATTTGGAGTCTGATAAATTTTTTTTGATGAATTGTAGAATACCATTATGAATAGTAATGAATAGAAAATACACCATAAAATAGAAACTTTACCTATGAATTTACAAATACAATTTATACATCTTAAAAGTGAAAAAACCATCATAGTATAAGAATTGGTATTTTTGTATGTCAAAAATATTTTATTTAAAGATTTATTTTTAATTTAATAATTTAAAATGGAAATTTATTTTCATAAAATTTAATCATAAATTGGTAATTTATTTTATTATGGTTATATGATAATTTTATGGGACCTTGATTAATATTTAAAGGTGTTATAAAATGAGTTATAATTTCAATGTTGATTTTGTTGAATAAATTATGATTTTATTTATACATTTAATAAAAAATATTTATAAAATTCATTTCAAAAAATGGAGTTAATTTTTTAATTCTACATGTTGAAAAATTGTTAGGGTGAATTTTTGGGATTGTTTAAAATACATAATTGTTTTGAATAGTAAAAATACAGTTTTGAGTTTTCGGTATATTTGATGACATCATAATGATGTAATAATTAATAAAAATTGATGGTAGAGTTTTGTAAAGTACAATAAGATATTAGGTTTCCCAAGTGTCTAATACCATGGGAAAATACCATGGGAAATCTCATGGTTTTATAAAAACCACTAATGGGGTGTCTTTTTAAATTAATAAAAAATTCTCTCTCTTTTACTATAAATATCCAATCATAAATTTATTTTATTTCATTCAAAATACCTCATACAAGAAGTTATGGTGTTTTTATCTCCCTCGTATCCCTCCCAAGGTGTCCTCAAGCCCCCAAGGTCCCAACCTTCATGTTTTAGGAGCTACTCCACAAGGTAAGGGAACGTTTCCCCCTCCTCTTTTTGTCAACACTTCTTTTATGTTATCTATTTAAGCTTCCATTCTCATATGTTGGGGTTTGATATTTTTTATCACTATTACTATAATGTTTTTTTTCCATATGATGATTTACCCTATTCACTCTCATCAATTCATTTTATGTGATTTTAAGTGACGCCGTTAGGCTGCTGAATTTTCATAATGGATCTCTAAACTTTTCTTTCATTTTCAAGTTCATCTCTTTTATTTTTCTTTCCTTATATCCTTTTATCCAAATGTTGTGATGAATCCATTAACTTACTTGTACTATATTTTTTTCATTATAAAGGAATAATTATTCATAATCTATCCTTTATTTTTCTTATATATACTAAAATGAAATTACCATCTGAGATGTGCTAATTTACCGCATTAATGGACGCTGGGTTTTCAATTTCTATTATTGTCTTCAATTATGGTCCTGAAACAATTTTCATGGTTTAACCAGACCATAATATATTTATTATGTCTCATATATGGTTTTTTAATCCTTTTGTACACAAGGTTTTGATTTATAAAACAAAACATGTTCTTGGTGGTCAAAAAATGCCAATTAACCCAAATTGTTATCATTAAATAGTTTATATAATGTTTCATCTTCATGAAAAATAACCAAATAAAATTTACAATAATTTAACCTCATGGTTTTTAACTAATAACATATTAGTACAATTATGGACAATCATCCAAATTTTACAGGATTCCTTGAACTTGAATATAAGTGAACTGATCATTAGAACGAAGGAAACAACGGACCCGAACAATGAAATTGAAACTTGTAACCAATCAAAAGGATATGAATTAACTAAAAAAGGTTTGAATAAATCATTTTACATTATAATAGTTTCTATAATTATTAACTAATGAACTTAATTTTATTATTCATGTCATTAATATTAAGTGGAGAACACCATCAGACTTAAGGTAAGGGATTCTACCTGAACAACCTTTATTCCTTTGGGATGCTCTATCTTCATGTATGCCGAAAATAAGTTGTATTTTATTTTTATGAAAAACTTATAAATTCAGTTTATATGATCCAAACACATGTTTCATGATCTATACCTCATTCTATTTTGGTGATATACATATTTTAAGTGATTCCCTCCCTAATTCATCCTGATAAGAAAACCTATTTTAAGGAAACATCCCAAATTATTACCCAATTTAAAGTGCACTATATCCTCTGTTTTATGCCACCATTGTCTTTATAAAATCAGTCCATTTATTATTAAAACAATATTGGTTCAATTCGGGTTTTATATAATTTTTTTACTCTTTTCTATTTTAAAAGCTCTATTGTATTTTCCTTAAAATTGTACAAAAATATTTTAATGCTAATGTTTATCAAAAACATTTCTTATATGTTGTCACTTATTTTTGAAATCAATTACCATGTTATATGCCTGTTTTACCTTATGAACATCCAGGTATGTTCTAATCCCCTTCTTTCATGGACACTTTCATGATATGCCCATTGGTTATGATTTATGTCATGATTGTGGTACCCAATTCTTTCCATGGGAACCTGAAGTTTATGTATGGTTGATTATGTATGATTATTCATGTGGAAAGAATATTCATGAAAATTTTGAGAGGGGTGTTCCCAGATATCCCTCTAATGCATTGGGTAAAGTTAAGTCTCATGAGATGTGATGTCAAACAGGATTGGTAGTTATCCTTGAACCGTAATACTATGGGAAACGAGATTGGCGGTTAGATTTGACTCATAATAAAGACATGTTTTATGTTTATACCACATATATATGATTCCATGTTTATATGATACCATGATTATATGTTATTGTTCCATATGTTCCATGCTTTTTATATCATTATGCCATGTCTCCTAACTCATGTTCTTAAACTTTATTCTTATGTTCATTACCTTACTGGGATTTTTAGCTCATCCATTTATTCATATGTTTCCCCAGGATATCCTATGAAGATGTATGAGCATAATGGAAGTTAATATCTCATTATGAATATTAAATAAATATTTTTTTAGCACTATGTTTTATGTTTTATGTACCTAGTTTTCAAAGACACTAGACTTCACAATCCTTGGCTTGTTCTATGATGTATATTTATTCTTAAAATCATATAATGTTATATGTAAAAGGATAGGGTCACTATATTTAACCCCTTTTTAATCAATTAAACCATTATCTTAGTGATTAACTTTTACCATGGTAACTTATTTTAATAAAAAAATGAAAATGAAATTATTTCCTAATTTGAATAGCCTGATTAAAAAAATATTAAAACTAATTTATAGGATTCAATTTCTATATTAAGAAAAAATTAATTTTATTAAAATGATTTTTGACACAACAAAAACTATTTTTTGAAAAAAAAACCATTTTAAGTATAAAAAACAATTTACATCAAAATAGTTTATATTATTATTTCCCACGATATTTATTAGTTCATGATTAATAAAATAATATTTTTGTGGCCTTCAAATTAATCCAAAACTAAATTTATCATTGTGAGTAATTAATTAAAGGAAAATAATGAAAATAGTTTTTTATTAGAATAAATTATGACTTAGGTTCTAAAAAGTCAAGCATGAGTTTCCAAATTCAACAAAATATTTCAAAAAAACTATTTTACTCCTTAAATAAATCTTTTGATTAGAAAAATGTTTTTATAGATTTTTAATTCATCTTCATATCATGAAGATGACATAAATGTTATGGTATTTATGAAAATGATATTTTCACTATTCTCATTAAAATTAGACATTTCAAAAAAATCCTAAAAATTCACCCTAGCTTAATATTGATACGATGAATCAAAATATGAATTTCATTTTATCAAATTCAATTTATAAAATCTATAAATTTATATTTTAATTAAAACATACCCAATATAAAAAGAAAATGTTATTTTTTTAAAAACATTTTTATTTATCCATGAATAATTAAATTAGTGCTTATTATAATTACTTAACTTTTGAATGGATGTTAATAATTTATTTAGGGTATATGGAGGACTGTGTAGAAAGGGGAAGAAATGATATATTTGTGATCTCATGCATGATTAGAGGGATCAATTATGGTATATCCTAATAGTATAGATTAAAAACCATTTATTCTAGATTATCTTGGTCATAAGGATCTCTTCGAGTGGTTTGCACCAAGTAAGAAGAGTGTGAAGAATCAATCTCACCTAGAGATAGTTGAATTGAATATGAATTTAGAGAAGTGGTTAAATCTGCTACGAATCTCTCCTTCGCTAACTTCGATCCTGATTCCTGAGGAAGAGTCATCAAGAAAGGTTGATTTGACCATGTCTCATCTCACCAAGCTTCTATTGAGTAGAGAATAAACCTTTTCATGTTTTATATTATTTTAAGATTCATAATTTCAAAATGAGAGTAGTTGTGGAAGTTCAAATAGATTATTTGTAGAATTTCAAAGATCTAGGGGTTAAAGGATTAAAAGATGGTGATAATGGGAAAAGGATTCTATCATATTTTATTCCCCTTTGATTATTTAAAATAAAGACCATGAATCTTTAGTTCTTTTTCTCTCAAACTATGATTTATCATATTTCAAGAGTGGGATAAGAATTTTTACCCAAATAATGTTTGGAATAGCACCACACAAATTTAGATTCATATCTACAAACTCAATTGGATTTATTATCATCCTATAATTACATGGGAAAATAAATCGTTAGTTGGAAATCCAGTCAGACTGGATAGAAAAACAAACAATCCATGTTTTAGGCATTATGACAGGGTGTTGGTGGAAGCCGACATGAAAAATACCTTGGTGTAAGAGGTTGTGTCAATAATGAGAGATGATATCATCAACATGAAACTTCAATATGAGTAAAGACCCAAATTCTATTTGAATTACATGTTATTTGGTCATGATTCATTTGAATTCAATAGAGACAATATTTTCACTTTCTGCAAAGTCAAAGGTCATGAAGAGGTATCTTCTAAAAAGGAAAAAGGGAAGGGAAAAGTCTTGCTACCCAGACACCCTAATACTACAAAACCGAGACCACTATTCCTATAGTATATTGTATTTGGACTTTATTTACATGAACCTTCCATAATCTTATGGTTCTCAAGTTTCTACTCATCCCCAGACATATGAATATTTGAAGGCGGGTCTAGAATCCAATTTTGTAGCATTAATTAGAGTTGTAGAGGTGGAAAGGGTGGATAAATATCTCCAATCTCAACTCATTGAAATTCCATCTAATGATATAATATTCTTGGAAATTATTTAGGCGAGGAATGAGCATATAGATACTTTTATCCTTTTAAAAATCGAAGTTTCACCTTGGAAGAGAACCCATGAATTCTTCTATGCCAATCCTTTCACCAATGATCATGCTAACGCATTCAAAAGAAAGAATAGAGAAGATAAAGACCCTATGGTTCCTGAAGTTTATAGTAAGGAGGATATAAAGTTGATATAGGAGGATACAATAAAAATATATCTACCCACTATTGAGACTCTTCAATGTTCTGATTTGTCCATTAGCCCCGTTACACTAGAGCCTCCACCCACCGAGGGCTCACAAGAGTGGCTTTCTGGACATGATGAAATGAATGATACTCCCCAAAATTAAGGATGTAAAACTCTTGATAATATGAATGGATAATTTACCTAATTTTCTATTTATAAGGTTTCAAGAAGGAGTAATCATGAAGGAAATCCCTATGAATTAGTAAAGTGCATCAATCAATTCACCCCATGTTAGGTGCATTTTGGGATGCTGCTGCTCAAAATTCTGAACCCACTAAATTTGATCAGGATGACACTATATCTCGTGATGAAAAAGATAATCCAAAAGAAAATGAAGTCACTAAATAAAAAAGGATAAAGAGGAAAGGATCAATGAATAAAATCCATAAGGACATACCACATCATAGAGGGCCTCTAATAAGAGGCAAAGCTCTTAAAAAATGATGATCTTATACTAAAGATTTCAAGGTATTGGGAACTCCCCCATGGTCATGAACTATATACATTTTATTATGACCCATAATCCCCATTTAATTTGGATTTCTGAGACAATGATACTATTTAATAAGTGGAATTTATTAAATTGGGTATCTCTTGGGTACAACTTCATCTCCCAAAACTCACATAAATGTGGTATGGATCAGTTATGGATATAAAAACATGATAATATTCTGTTCATTTCATGTAGTGAGTGTCCCAATGAATCATAGTGTCCCTCCTATCATAGGTATCCACTCTTAATTTCTCTTTCATTTATGCCTCTATATCTTATATCAGTAGAAGGGAGCTATAGAGAGATCTTGGTATCATATCTAGAAACATGATTCACAAGTGGATTCTCCTTGGGTATTTTAACACTATATTAGGTATTGAGGAGATAAATAGATCCAAATTTAACAGGTTGGCCTCTCATGAGTTATCTATATGCATTTATCAGTTAAGCCTTATTGAGGTTCCAATTACAGGGGCGATTTCACATGGAAAAGGTACACTCTTAATGGGAGGTGGGCTAGTAATCTTGATAGATGTTTTGTGAAAGTAAATGATGAATATAATGACTCTAGGGTCTCTAGATTTGATCTCCCCAAGATTCATTCAGATAGTAATCCCTTTACTATTTAGGTACGTATACAACCATCAAGTGAAACCCCTTTTCCCTTCATATTTTATAATGGATGCTTGCTAACCCTAGATGTACATAAATTGTACAGGATTCCTAGAAAAATGGCCCACATGGAAGTCCCCTATATGTTTTTTCAATAAAATTTCAATCTATCAAGGGCCTCCAAAAAATAGTGGTGTAAATTATAATTTTCCATGCTTGAGGATGACATCAAGGCTACTGAAAATATCCTTGATAGCTATCATATTTCTAACTAGACTCAGGAAACTCCTTCAAGGGAGAAATTTCAGGACCTTTCCAAGTTGGAAGATCTCCCGATCATTAAAAATAGGCTAATAAGGAATCAATTAAATGTGAAATGGTTACATAATCTTGATAGGAACACCAAAATATTCCATTTATTACACAATGAGAAATAAATAAGCAGAGGATCCAATTCCATCAACATCAATGAATACCTTTTCACATATGAAAATGAAATATCTAATGCAGTACTAATCACTTCTAAATAATCTACTCTGATGATGGGTATGAAAACAACCATAAGATGATTGATAACATCCCATATTTCATTATAGATCAAGGGAAAAATTTCTAATTTTGACCCCATTTGAAAAGGAAATTAGAGAAGCCCTATTTACCCTCAGCATTGATAATATGGCATACCCAGATGGGTTCAACAAAAAGTTCTTTATTATCTATTGGTACATTATTCATAGTGATGTGATGAATGTGATGAGGGATTTTTTCACTCATACCTACATGCCTTATGGGAGTAAATCTAACTACATTTCTCTTATACCCAAAAAAGAGAATGTCATTAATATCAAGGATTTAAGACCAGTTCCATTTGGGAATACCATTCCTAAAATTATCAACAAAATCATTACAATCAGATTGGGAAACAAGTTAAAGGATACCATTACCCCAGATAAGTTTGGGTTTGTAACCACCAAGAACATTCAAAACTACATCTTCACTTCATCTGAGAGTGTGAAACTTTTATGGAGGAAAAAAAGGATAGGAACTTTTAACTTAAAATTGATATATCTAAATCCTTTGACACAATAAAATAGAGGTGCATAATTTTTGTCCTTAAAAAGTATGGATTATCCACTACCTTCATCAACATGATCAGTACCATACTGATCTCTTCAAGACTCTCCATTATTATCAATGGATCCACCATAGGATTATGACAATACTCTAGGTGAATTAGGCAAGGTGTCCCATTTTCTAGTCCTCTATTTTCCTTGGTTGAAGACTATTTGAGATGATGAATTAATGAAATGGTCAATTTTGGAATTTAAAAATAGATAAATTTTGTAAGAGGTATGTTCACAAACTCTCACCTTTTCTATGCTGATGACATTCTTATTTTTGGGATAGATTACAAAAAAACATCATCTTTCATAAAATCCATATTCGATCACTATGAGTAGGTTGTTAGACAAAAACTAAGCTAGAATAAATCCTCAATTATATCTGGAAATAGTTTCTCTATGACATAGAAAAATACGATTTCTAGGAAACTTGGAGTAAAGAAGGTGTTTTATCCTTTTATTTATCCTTGTGTCCCCATTTCCAAGGTAAAGTTATAAGTTTTCATCTTAAAGTAATCTTCCCAAGTATCCTCAATCAATTGTATAAATGGAAAGGAAAATCCATTTATGAAGTAGGAATGGAAGGCCTGGTTAAATCCGTGATCGCATCCATGATTTTCTACATTTTCTCTCTATATAGGTGGCTTATAATCCTTATTGAGAAACATAAATACCTGATAATGAAATTCATTTGGACTGGGTCTATTTATTAAAGGAAACTCATCACAATGGGATGGAAGGATTTTATTAAACTAATGGACTTGGGAGTTCTTGGCATAAAATATCTATGAATATTTAATGATTTTTGTCTCACAAAGTTCACCTAGAGCCATTTTACTTATATAGAGACCTCTCTCTATTTTCCTTCTAATAGGTTTAACACAAAAATGATGAATGAGTAAACTTATTACATGGACTCATCCACATGTACAACCATTAGGAATTATTTCAATGTTCTGATGGACAACTCAAAATGGATTGTATGTAATAAATTTAACCTCAATTGTTAGACCACTCATTGGCCTAAGAAACCACTTGAAGAATGCATGCATATCCCCCTCAAAATCCCTACATGGATACACCTTCATGGAAAGATACACCCTTTTCTATATCTAGAATAGAAATATTTAGTTTAATACTAGGGACTTATACAAGATCCACTGTGAGGGAGGTCTCAAAATCCCTACATGGATTCTCAAATTCCATACACCTTTTTATCCCACCTACAAGAGTTCTTATCCTCTAGAATATTTGTAGGAAAATGACACCCACACATAACCAATTATAGGGAGTTGTAATACAATTATCTTATTCTTGTCATCTATATAGGGGAGTTGTGGATTCCATACAACACATCTCTATTGATTGTTACATTATCTCTAGGCTATAAAGATACATCTAGGGTATTATTGGAATGATAACAAATAGAGAGAATTATGCGGATTGCCTTTTGAAATTTATCACAAATTCTTCTAATAGAGAACAGGTTCCCAAACTGCTACTAGAAACCATAAACTTTATTGTCACACACACTTGGATAGTCAGGAATATTGTTTTTTTAAACCACCAATCCCCATATATCCATATAGGAATATTTTACATTCACATGGATGTATTTTTGGCCTATTGAATTCAAAAATGTTACATTAATAACTATTTTTATGATCTCAATAAACTTCAGATGCTCAATTTACATGATTAGGAAAAAAGAATATTTTTCATGAAATACATCCATTGGATTCCCTCGATTAGTTCGTTAATCAAGGTGAATGTTGATGGTGTTACAATTGGTGTATCAGTCCCATCGAGGTGTTATGGTTCCTTCCATACTCACCGTGTATTCGTTAAAGGATGGTTATCACATTAAATTGGTAGTGTCACTACTTATGAAGTTGAATTGTGGGATCTAATATATGTTGTCAAACATGTTATCCCCCATAATTATAATCACACATACATCAAATATAATTATTTATTGTCTACTAATTTCCTTAGGTCCCATTCTTGGGATGTTCAGTGGAGAGAAATATATCAATTGATTGACTATGTATATGCTATTTTCCACTTAAATTAGATGGTTTCACATGTATACAAGGAAGTAAAATGCATTGTGGATTCTTCATCAAAGAGGTATATCATAGAGATGATTTTGATGTGGTCCTTCTATAATCCTGATCATTGTTCATCATTAGTTGATGTAGACATGTAGAGTGTGATTCACTCCCAAATTTGTAAAAAGCCTTGTAATGTGTGACTCTTTTCCTTTAATTTTATGATCATTTGTTAGGAATGTATTTTACAGGATCTTGAGATTTTTTTATTACTAATTTATTTTACTAATCATTCCATGAATTATAAATATACATTTTAATGGTATCATTTTTAAAAAGTAATAAATTTAACATAGATTCATAATTTATTAAAACAGTTTATATAATTCCAAAAGGATTTTTCCGACATAAATTAGACACCTTTTTATAAATAATTTTTTTGTAACTATATTTCATTTATATTTCTTATAATCAACTTCAATTTTTATTGTATAAAGAATAATATTCATTTTTTGGTGCTTTGTATATCACAATCTATAAAACATGTTGATTTTTTCCAAATGTAAATACATAAACAATAACGAGGTTTTACAAATGTTATCTCTACAAGTCAAGTATCAAGTATTTTATTTGCATATACTAGTTGGTACTTCCAATGAATTCCTACCATTACTAAAGACCAAAAAAGGTGTACATAATTGGATCAAGTCATTGACATGATTTTGCATCAGGCTACCAAGAAGGTAAAACAAACTACTCATTTGGGGAATGTGAAACCCATAATCATAGAGAAACTCTGATGGAGAGAATTTCTCATGCATGAAATGTTTTTCACCCACCTCATGTAGGATAAAATATTAAAAGGCTAATAATCCCATCAAATCATTCATAGTGGAATTACAAGAGAATCCCCATCTCACAGGGTTGGTGTAATTTTTACCACAATCATTTTCCTATGAAATATCAAACTGGGAATGGATCTTTACTATAATGGTAGTAGAGAAAATTATTCCCAAACTAAAAGTTTTACCTCATCTTCCACAAGGAAATATATTTTTTCTTATATTGGGAGTATCTTCACAAGATACTCCCTCACAATTTCCTTCATTGATGTTTTTGGATTCATCTCTTTTTATCAAAAAGGAATTCCATGAAAACCATCAGGGACACTCTAAGGATTACCATCCATAAACTACTTCAGGGGGGCATAAAGGTGAGAGGATGAAACTTCACAGGGGTGAAAATTCATAATTTACTTCCAAAAAAATATAAATCAAGAAGGATTATGACTATTACCTAAATAGATATTAAGAGGAAAATAATCCCCTTATTATTCTAACATTGATGAGAATTTTATTCCCACTACATGATTCATATCAGTTAATGTTCTTTATATTAACCATAAAAATAATGAAAATATTGAAATTGATAGAGAATAATGTAATAAGGTGACATAAATTTGAAATTTATATCATACCAAAATTCATGAATAGGTTGTGCACACCCATTATCATAGGTAGACTCATGATTTTGGATCTCAATTGACTATTCATTTACCACCTACTCGGTGAGATTCAACTAATGATAAAAGGAAATGTGTTGTTGCATCCACAACTCAACCACCACCTGTAGACGATGAGCCTATTTTTACTAAGGAGAATATTTCTAAGTATAAAGTTGAGTAGTAGAAGTCGAGGTGACTCAATGATGAGTTTATAAGAGCTAATATATATATTGAATGCTACTCATGGGACAAGGAAAATATTTATACTATGGTAAATCCTATTAAATTGGAAGGAACTACTCTTCCAAAAAGAGAGAAATACAGTCATCTGGCCAACCTGGGTCCCAAGAAACTAGACTATCAAACCTTGGAAACTATGGATTATCAATAATACCCTCCTTTAGGGAAACAACCAATACCAATTCAAGTGAGTTACCCTCATCCAACACAATTTGGTTATAAATAGTAGGTATATTAATTCCAAAATTATAACTTTCTACCCACTATATTTACTCATTCACTGACCCAGGAGATAGTTCCACTAAAACTCCTTTACTCCATTTAGTTACTTACTGCTCAGATAGAAGCAATATAGGGATGATGTGCACTAATGCATCCAGATAGGAAACTCTATCATTGATCTTTGGACATGAATCATCCCTTAACCATTTTTAGTAATCCCAATTTTCTAATATTTAATGGTATAAGAGATCTTGAGCAGCACCTCATGCATTTTTCTTTCGATGTGAACCCGTGATGGGACACCAGAGTAGTAAGAAGCTGCCAAAAATAGATGTTTCATGAAAATGTTCAATGTTTTATCATTTATCTGGTATATCAACCTATCAACCTCTAAATTTGAAATGATCAACCTCTAAAATTGAAAATAGTATGAAAATGAGAGGGTTTTGGACCTCATCACTAGGAGGAAATACCTAATCTATTCCCTAAATATATTTATCCTATAAGAGAAGTTTTTAGGCATATGTATTGATAATCTATGAGATTATTTATATATGGAACTCATTTCCTTAAAATACCCTTTTGTTTTTTAGGAGTTTTCATGAGTAGCATGGTTATTAGAAGTTTCCATTCAATGTTTTAAAGAAAAATATTGAACAACATAGGTTATATAAGGAAAAATATGGCAAGGTAGAAACTATAACCATTATTTTCATACCAACACAGTTGAAAGATCCATACCTTAGGCCTGGTCACTATCATTCAATTCCTCCTCTAAGATAATGTCTATAGTAATAGAACCCTTATTAAGATGGAGAAAAAATAGATTAAAACTAAAAAATTAAAAGAATAAGGTTTCTTCCTTCTAAAAAGAGAAAGTTTTCTGATTTTTTATCTCTATCCCAAGAGAAGAATTTTGTTAAGTTTTCAGAGATAAAGGGATCCAATAAAGTTGGTTTGAATGATCACCCTGATTACTATCCCATAATTCAAATATTGGGGCATAATGTACAAGAATGTTTCATCTTCATGGACATGACTTAGAGGATGATTGAAATCAGGAATGTAAATTTGGGTAAACCCATGGTGTAGGTAACTTATGTGTATACTACACCTCAAAAATAAGAAGGGTAATCAAACTTATCAACCCGAGATAAATTAAAATAGTGCCCTGATTTAGTTGGACACTAGGCCTCATGCACACCTCCCCATATGACAGAGGATTTTGATTAACAATTAGGATTTAAAGGTGGTTCATTGGGGAGAATATAACTTCTGGATTAGTAATAAATACAACATATGTAATAAATATAATGGTAGGAGAATATAAAAATAACTAGAAATCAATAATGAATGAATATATGATCATGCATGAATATGATCCGACATAATATAGAAAGGTATACATAGTACATTGAAAGACTAAAAAGGAAAAAAATAAATAAATAAAAGATACCACAACTATCTATAATAGCATCATGATCACTAGATCAGTCATCTTCTCTCATAATCCATCCTAGAGAAGAATAGTAACAATGATAAAGAATAATATATGAACCTGAACCCACAACCAGGAGGTATTTTCAAGTACCCCGGTGAAATAGAAAACAATATTGGGTGTGAGATATACTTAGTAGTCAGCCACCAATAATTTATAATGCATAATCCAATCCATGAAAATAAAATAATGTAGTTCTATAATATAAATGTAAAGTTGTCAGGATCATGTTCCCCAAGCACATCGGGCCGACTATACCTACTTCAGCCTAAGCTGAGATATCACTGAACAAGTCATAATGTATATATAGGTATGACCATATTCTCTACCAGAGAACTCTCCAAAGAGTGTTTCTCTCCTTCTTCCCTGGATTTCTCCCTCGGCCCTAGTGTGGTCTTCTGACCTCCTATCTCTTGAAGAGTTACCTGGATCATTCTTCTTCCTCCTTCACAAGGTTCCATCCCTGATGTCCTTTCCTTTTCCTAGGGTTTCATTCCATCACTATTGATTCTTTTTTTGTTTAGGGTTTCATCCCTGTTTTCATTTTGGTTTTTAGTCTCGTGTTCATTTAGGGTTACAGATTGTTTTTTTTCTCCTTATATGGTGGTTATGAGTTATGGATCTATTTCTATTAGGGATTTTAAAAGACATGGTGGCCTATGTTTTTCTGGTGAAGGTCTTTTATGCTAGTTTTTGATGAGTTTGTTGGTGATTGCTCGGTCGTGGATTGATTTGGAGGTTTCCCTCACTCGTACTCCTCTCTGGTATCCGGGTCCATCACACTCTTCCTGGTCGGTTGGGTCTGTTGGCTTCCAAGAGGCTTTGGGTTGGGTTGTTCATTTCAGTGGGGGTTCCAGGTGGATTGTCCATCATTTAGGCAATGATGGGGTATTAGTTTGGTTGGGATTTGTTGGCGATGATCACATATCTTAGTAAAGGATCCTTTCTAATCTTACTCTTCCCTTACATTGTGCACCATCTGTCCTCCCTGGGTATGTCTAGTGAGGTGGTGTTCAACGGAGCATTGGGAGGCATTGTTCAAGTGGATATCGATATTCTAGGAGTCATGATCCTCTCTTGATGGTGTTTGAATGATGATGATGTCGGTGGTTTCGAATTGGTGTTGACGATGGTCTTATTTTGGGAGGTGATGATTGTGATGACAGTGTTTGGTTCCAACAGTGGACAAACGAGAGAGGTTTATGGTGATGAGAAGATGAGGGAGAACTCAGTGACTGGAAGATGTGATGTCCATGAAAATGATTTTCGGGTGATGTGATGTTGGTAGTGATGTCATCCTCGATGGTAGGTTTTTCAGGTAGTGTAGTTTCCTCAGCCAGCTTGCAGGATTTTTGGGATTTGCTGTGATGATTGTATCTTTTGAATTTTGAAACAGGAAATCTTGGCATGAAGAATGGTTGTGTTTTATTTTTTTAAATTTCAACTATGTTATGCATGTTTTGTATGGGTGTGAATTTTTGACAGAGGATGTTCTATAGGTTCCCACATACCCTAAAAGTGGATTTTCATTAAAATAAACTAAATTAATGGATTGTGGAGTGTATATAAATATTTGAGTGTATGTATATATGTACTCTATACGTACAAGCATATATAGTCATATAAATATACATACGTCATACTAGTATTGAATTGGGGAATAACTTAGGGGTCCTTATATAATCATAATAGTGTCATATTCTATAAGAGATGCCATGCCCATCATAACTTCTTGAAATAATAAAGAAATCCAATCCAATAGTATCTGAAAAAAATACATAATAAAAATAATAATGCAGGTTATTATAATTTATGGGTCATAAGCCCAATCATCTGAACTGGGATATGGAATTCATTACCATCATCCTGCTGATGGATGTGACCGTCATTCTCAACATCCTAATCAAGGGGGGGGGGGGGGGGTGAGACACCATTCCCAACAACCCATGTGATGTGATATGCCATTCCAATCATCCTCGACCTAGGGGTGTGATATATCATGCTCAATGACCCTAACCAAGGTCCCTCTAGTCATAATAAAAATGTAAGGTAAACCCACATTCCCTATGAATCCTTAACATGACATCACGTAAGGAGGAAACCAACATAGATCAAGGAACAGAGGATCCTTTTTATTATAAACCACATTAACATTTTAAAAATAGGTAATAAGATCTTCCATTCTATAATCAATTTGATTCATTAAACTATTATATTTCATATATAATCAACTATAAAACCACAAAAGGTACCCATTCCATAATGAAAATCACTATAACCATCATCAATCAATTCATTTTTTGATTTATAATACAATGCACCTCAAGGTTATTTTATTAGAAAACATTTAATTTCTAACAAACAATTCACTTAACTCAAATTAAGCATCTCCTTA
This sequence comes from Viscum album, assembly GCA_963277665.1. Lineage (NCBI taxonomy): Eukaryota > Viridiplantae > Streptophyta > Magnoliopsida > Santalales > Viscaceae > Viscum > Viscum album. The sequence continues at coordinate 1,466,761,305 of OY728123.1, forward strand.
AAGTTGAATAATTTAATACAACAAAATAGGGGAAGTTAGAATGCAAGACAAACGTTATAAATTACTATAAGAACAACCATTTTAATCAACAAACCCCAAGGGTGTTTTATTCATAAGGAAAACCATTATTATTATGAGACTTATCAAACCCACCCCAAAGGGATGGTTTTGGTAGAATTAATATACTCCAACTGTATCGGGGGTGGGGGTCTAAAACATAATACGAGGTGATTTAGGAGTTTTATTTAAGGAATTTCATAATTTAGAAGTGACACCCACAAGGTAAGGAATTCATAACAACAACTATTCATATAGAAAACGAGAATTTTAATAAAACATATAGACCACCTACCTAAATATTAGGATAGTTCATCTATCCAATATTAGGATTTGGTTTGATCTGAAATAGAATAAATTCCAAGAATCGTCTAATGACATGAAAATAGGAAAAAATAAATCCCATGGATTTAGAATTGTGTATAATGATTTAAATAAAGAAGAGAATAATTAGAAGTTGAGATCTTGATGATACATTTACAAATTATCTAGTAGATTTTGATTCGGCGGTTGTATGAGGAAGATATCTTAAAGCCTAGTAGAGGAGGAAGGGATATCAAGAAGCCTCCCAGCTATGCATGATTGAGGATAAAAGAGGGAGAGGAAAATAAATAGGTAGAAGAGGAATAATGGTCATTTCCTACTCTTTTAAGAGATTCATGGTTTTACGGCATGCTTTGGAAAGCTTTACGCCAACTGTGCATATGCGTATCTACTAACCAAGTGGAACTAAGCGTGCCAGATAGGCTCACAGTTTGGGAAAACCCCATGCAGCCTCTGCAAGTCAGCTATGCACACCTACAATAAGACACATGGTAAATCCTGGGAGATTACACAATTTAAAAAAACTATTCCCTTAAGGACAAGGGACACATGATTGATATGCATGGTCAAACTAATCGTGAACCCACTCGGCGCCTACAACTATTTCCTTCGGAAATAAAGTTTTTGGAGCTTGACAGAAACAAAACTCATACGAACACACTGGATACCTCCCAATTCTTAAACATCAACTGAAAACATCCCTTTAAATTGATCCAATGCTCAAAATTACATTCTGAATATCATTTTAAGATTCAACCCGCCCACCAATCAAAAAGTTTAAACTCACAGGGAATTTTAAACTTGGTCCAAAACATGGGATGTTGCAATCTCCCCACCTTAGAACTTATCATCCTTGAGAAATATTGGGTAACAATGAAACAAAACCTAACCTAGTTGGGTTGAAAAGTTACATTTATCCAATTGTGTTGCGTCTTGGAATTCCCAACACACCTCCATGGGTAGTTTAAAAATAAGGTACATAAACCATTTAAAATCTTGATAACACTCTATTTTTTTTTGAAACATCCAAATAGAGATTAATTGAGCTCATCTAACCCAAGAAACAATCCCATCATCATCTCTTTTATCAAGTATCCTAAGGAACTCCCCACCTTTGGTCTTAACCTTTGAAAATACAATTCTAAGTCACGACATCAGAACCATCATAATTTCCTACTAAAACACTTCTATAGTGTTCTAATGATTCTCTCTCTAGATTTCCTAAAATGAAACTATTGATTATAGGTGATAACACTACTCTTGGTCCACATTCTGATCTCAACGATACACTCCATTTGACCATGATCAATATTGGTCACTCTGGATCCCATTGAAAATCCCAGATGACCCTTTTCATGGAACCTGCCTAAACCCATAGTGTGAAAGAAATAGTTCCAAAATGGATGTACATACGCTTTCTAAATAGCACTAGTCGAACCACCTCTGGCCAACAGTTCTAAAAAAACACAGATTAAATGTCCAGTACATTTCAAATACTAGATCCCAATGCCTATAAGTAGAGGCATCTTGAAATCACATTGATAACATTTATTGAAGTCCATAATAGATTTATGGATATGTTTCTTAATGGAATAATTCTAAATTCTTTCTATCAAATGTTATATGATATCCAAAATTAAAATCCACTGAATGGTCCCACATTTTCTTGACCCTTCTCCCAAAATGTTCTTCTTCCAACCACCTATGTTGATATCCACCCCATAAGGATTTATTAAAATCTATCCTTGAGCACACTTCCAAGGAGGCAATCTGTGAAGAAAAAAAGGGGATTTGATTATCTTAGCTTGTTGTATAACTAACGCTCTCTCAGTGTACATAGGATGAAGTTAATATAGGGGTCATTCTCACCTATAAACAAGGAGTAAACAAAGATTTTATATCTAGGTGTGTTTTTCTCCTTCTGACCCACATTCATACCAAAAAAAAGCTACAACAATCTTAAAAACTGCTTGACACCATGTATCATGACCATGAGTGTTCAGGTTCAATAATGGGTCAACCATTTCATGGTTTCCAAATTGATTTTAGGGTAGTCCACATCATGGGAACTAACATATTATACTCATGATTTTGGTCTCCATGCTTGAAAGAATCAAAACTAAAACCATTGGTCCTCAACCCAAACATACCCACTCATAGATTGGTTTTCTAAATGGAACTGCATGCAACTGGTGTGTACCAACTTCCATTATATTGTAGGATTACTCTCCCATACTGCCTGATTCCATACCCGAATCACAAACTTGTAGGTATTTCATTATCAATGGCAAGATAACTATGCTACTTAGCATGTTACTCTTATTAAGGTAGGAGATCCCTCATAACTTGTTTCCAAAATGGAATCCCCACATTCCATTAAGTATGAAATGATTTACCGACTCATGAATTATTTTTTAGATTCTGAAAATTTAACAATATTACCATCTTTTTAAACCAGTTTTAATTATTTTTGAAAGTCCCTTTATGATCTCGTTCCTTTCACTTGGAAAGACACACTCTTCATGGCCGACACTACACTACCCAACCTTAGGATTATCCTAGTCATCGTGTCACTGAGGAAATAAAATATCTGACGGAACTTGTTTTATCACCCTGAAACATAGTTCTTAGACATGGAAAAAATAATTCTAGCAAGTTCAACTCAAAACAAGAGAAAAACAAACCACTCATAAGTGAACTAGGTCAAATTCAACTTTAGACATACACATGAAGCTTCTACTAAGTGAAGTCTATGTGCATCATCCTCATCATAAATAAATCCAAAACTAATCTAGATTGATCATGATACAGAACATGGCCCTTTTTATAACACCAACCTGAACCACTGAGACAACACAACTTCTATTTTTTTAGATCATAGGTACAATGCTCCTGAAAATCTCACAATCTCCCGGTCATGCTGCTTTGGAGATGACCCATAAGAATAGCTTTTAGGAACACATGAACATTCATCAATGTATTAGGGTAACACTACGATTTAATTTATCATGTGATGTTTTCACACGAACAACATATAATTTAACATATCAATTTTAACTTGACAGACATCATGCATAACAATGCGCGCCATAGAGACAACCCATTAAGATAAGATGAAGATCACACAAACAACAAAGTGGTCGACCATGCTCAAGTAATTTCTTACATACTAAATTAGATAATTACATCATTATCACTTATTTAGAAAGTATTAACCTTCCGATTGATTCCCCATTTACTTGGGGGTGTCAGTTTATCCATAGGAGTCGTACTCATGACAAACAAAAACCAAATGACACCTCTCATAAAACATTATCACAAACATTTATAAATGCATAAAGGTTTTGATGGTGATACCTATATAGGGATATCCACTTACTAAATTATAATAAATTGCTCTTAAAATAAGTTCATGCATGAAAAGTTCACTAGGTCATCACACATAACCTCTAGGTCCAACAAAGCCTAAGAAGAATTCAGCTAGAGTCTATTGGAAACATATACATTCCCTCTCTAAGGAAACATAAAAAAATGACCCTTACATGAGGGTTCCCACTATAAACACCCATAATAGGTTTCACTGTTAAGGAATTTAAACAATAAGTGATGTCAATTACCTATTTTTAATGAAACATTACAAGGAACATCATTTATCTTATATCACACATAATTTTTGGAAAATCATCTTCTAATTCCTTATTAACCATTTATTTGATTCAATAGTTTCCATAATTGTCTTGGATAAAGAAAATTTCAATTTCCAATATAGAGAGGAAAAAACTCTTTAGTTTGTAATAGTCATTTTAATTAATTTATGCCACATAAAAATAAAGCTAAAAATAATATAACAAGGATTTTTTTTATTTAATGGAACTGGTCAAGTAATATGCCACCATACATTTATATGTAACATCATATAGCTAATTGTGGAAACTTTAAATAACTATCCCATTAGAATGTAAGCACACCCATGGGTTTAGGTACTAAAGTGTGGAAATAAAATTAGGTTTCCTATGAGGGTTCCATTATACCAATTTGGGTTCTTTTAAATGTAACCCTTTTGAAATTTTTTTCTCAAATTTCAAACACCCTTAATGGGTTATACACATAATAATATCATATCATAACCAACTAACTTGGGTCAATTCTAGTTATCTCATAAGCCACATGCCCTAACTGACCTACTAGGGTCTAGTTATGCATTAGGGAAATTAGTCACACGGGTCTTCATGCCCAAAAATATTGATGTGTAAGCATTTATAATTTGTGATACTTTAAGAGATATATTCATCCTCACCAGATTATAAGAGTTAGTGGAATGGACACCAATGGAATATGTAACATGAAGAGGAGGCCCTATAGATACCCAAATTAGTTTAGAATCTTCTTGATTCCATACCCCATCATTAACAGGATGGTAACTACCTTGAAAAAAAATCATCTCATAATGTGTTAAAACATGGTTCTATCAATTTTATTCACTTGATATAACCATTCACTAATGATGAAGACTTGTATGAACTTGATTTCCCCATTAATAATTATAGAGGAGGTCACCCAGAACAAGGAAGGTGAGGTTGAAATAAACCCTAATGGTTAGGTTTCATATCTATTAAAGTTATAAATGTAGTTGTGAATTGAAGAGATGTGAATTAGAAATATTAGAAGGAAATTCAATATTATCTAGAACCCTCTAGGGATCATTATGATATGATCATACTTTTAGAATAAATAGATGAACAATTATCATTCGATCAACACCATTATTTTGGGAGGATATTTCACACCAACCTATATATAATAAGAACACCCCCAATTCCAAAAAAGGGAAGGAGTCACCAAAATATCCATCTTGGACCCCCAAGACCCAAGCATATGAGTATCCATATTATAGGAAAAATAGACCCTTAGTCAATAAGTATTACATTTTGAATAATCTCTTTTTCATCCCAACCATAATCTCAATTTGGGATGCCATTTACCTCTAAAAGGAACTCAAGGAGACCATTATTTAGTCTCATTCAATTCCTTAATAATTTGTGGTTGAATTCACTATAGTTGAGATATAATTTTTTGACAATGGTTCCACTGAGTATCATATAGTCATTTCATTCAAAAAAATGATTGGGAAACTATAATATAAGGAAAAATTAGGGATTTATCCATATAAAAAATTCTCAATGATATCCATATTCATCAATAATTAGTTGAAAATGGTTCTAGAATCAATTTCATCCCAATCCAGAACCATTAAAATTTGATCCATAGAGAAGTTAAATTATACCCCTCAAACTTAACAATTATGGGGCATGATAATAGAAAGAAGAGCCCACTCAGGAAGAACATGATGAAAACCTAGTTTATAGACCTCGTTTTTGTACTCTGAATTCAGGGTGGTTCACCAATATATGGATTTAAATATCTTTTTGGGATGACAATGTCTCTATATGTATGGAATAGTACCATTTTGATATTAATATTTCCTGAAATAATGTATTGATGGGAAATTTAGGGTAATTAATGGTGATAGATCACCTTTTAATTCATATGAATCTACAAACATAGATGGATGGTGTTAAAAAAGGTTGTGGAAGAATCCATGAGTAAAAAATTCCACATAGAATCTTACCCTCAATGGCTTGAAAATTACATTGTTAATATATAGAGTGAACTTAGTGAATATTTTATGTTTCCCATCAACCATATCAAGAAGAAAGCTCCAAATCTAGGAAATCACTTGGTCATATTGGCTAATAATTTAAAAAGACAAATTAATTTCATCAAATATTATGGTGACGAGGTTTTTTCCATTAATAACCCTACATTAATAGATAATGAGACCTCCATATAGACCATGAAAATTAATCATACTTCAATGTAAAAATACATGAATGAATGTTCATTGAATATTCAGTCAACATAGCCAAGGATCTTTAATCTATTGAATATAAACCCTAGAATATTAACATAGGGTTTGAGCAGATTTACCTCTATTATAATTCTTTCAACAACCCCAAATGAACCAAGAAATTCCATGGAAGTATGTGGTCTCAATGGAAATGATGATTCCCCAATATCGTCTCTTTGATCATAAGGTTCCATTCTATCTTCTTCTATAAAAACATATAAAGTGGAAGAGAAAGAAATCAAGGATTATCCTCTAATGTTTTAGGAAAATTTCTCAACCACTTTTTATGAACTCAGCCAAGTGATTTTGGGTATAGGGGAAGATACATATCCTATTTTGATTAGTATCTCCATGACTCTCAAAAGGATGGTGACATATATCCTTCTTCTTAAATAGTACTGGGATGTATTTGTATGGAATTACATAGAGATTCCAAGGATGGATCCCCAAATAGATACCCTTCATTTAGGTTAGCCATAAAATTATTGTTGATAAGAATATTATATAAGGAGAATTTATATTACCCGTGATTCCAAAGTGTATGTCAAGGTCAATAAATTGACCGAGTCTAATTTTACATGGGAGGTTAAAAACCACAATGTCTCACCAACATTTTCCTCATCAAGAAAATTAAAGGTAAATTAGAGTATGAATTCATTTTAGGGATTCGAACCATCATTTTCCAAAGGATGACTTCCCCATACCAATCATGGAATTATTTATTGATTCAATGGATGGATATTAGGAATTATCATTTATGGGTAGGAATTATAGTTATAAATGAAGGTTTAAGGGAATATCAGAAGTGGTTGGTCCAATTCACAACAATTTATTTTGTAACACCCCAAAAATTTACAAATAGATTTATTATAGAATGTATGGTTCAATGAGGCTCTACAAACACCACTTTGTAATAACCTATCCAATTAGACATAAGTTCGTCACTTATTTTATTTGAATTTCAAAAATTTGACATACATGGTTGCGATCAGTAAGTTATTTGGAGTCTGATAAGAAAAATTTAATTTTTGGTGAACAATAACCTACCCTTATGAATACTAACATGCCAGTATGAATAGTGATATATCCTAATGAATAGTAACCTTACCTATGATAGTAAATAATAATATTGAAGTGGAAGTTTGATATACCTATGTTTTGGAATTAGTAAATAAATATTTCAAAACAGTTTTTTAGAATAAATTATGATTTTAATTAAATATTAAAAAAATCATATTTATAAAATTATTTTTGAAAATTTGACTTCATTTTTCGGTTTCTACACATCAAATAAATGGTTAGGGTGATTTTTTGGTATTTTTCTGAAATACTTGAATTTTTTATGAATAGTGAAATACAGTAAAATACCGTATATAAAAATTATCACTTAAATACACTATTTATGACATCAAGTGATGTAATCCCACTTGTTTAGAACTCACATGAACTTATTAATATTCTTGGTCATGGAATCATCACTATTTCTGGCCTTGAGGGAAATTAATATAATAATGATTAAAAGATTATGAAAACCCTCCTCTCCTCCACTACAAACCCCCCCTCACTCCCTCTTCTCTTCACTCCTATAATCCTTGAAGCTCCTCAAATTTCTACCCAAATACCCTTCCTTAGTTTCTACCCATGTCGAAGAATATCTTGTTCTTTCGAAAAGACCAAAATCCCTTCCCTTAAAGAGGTTCTCAAAGAATTTATTTCAAGAGGTAAAGCACCTTTCTTTTTCATTTACTTTCATTTCAATTTATCTTCTTTTATTGTCCTCTCATCACCTTCTCTGTCCAAATGACCATGATAGATCCAGTATCATCTATATACTAGAATTATATAATGTTAATGGAAGAACCATCATCAATATCCTTACTCTCTATCTCTTTTATTTTATAAACGAAATCAACGTCCATGATGTTCCAATTTATAACCTTCGTGGATGACAAAGTTTCATTCATAAATTTCCCCTTCATTAATGGTCATGAAACTATTTTGATGGTTGAACCAGATATTAATATATTTATTATAACCTAATTAATATTAAATAACCATTATATGTATATATTTTTAAATCGTATGACCGAACTAGTTCCTAATAATAAAAATAGCACTAAAATAATCTAAGTGAATGTCATAAATATTTCATCTAATGATTCATCCTATTTACATGTAACAAAATTATAGAAATTACCATTAAAACTTCTGTATGTTAATAAATAATATGTAATTTTAATTCTGGAGATTGACATCCATTCCTCATGAACTCCATTACTTAAGATCAAGTGAACCGATTATGAAAATAAAGAAAACGAACACTCCGAAACGATGAAATTCAATATAATAACTTATAAATAAGGGAATAAATGAACCTAACATAATTATGATAAACTAAATACATTTATAATAGGTTCTAAACTAAGTTATTAATATTTATAATTTTATATTCTGGGACCCTAAGTTCAAGAGCGGAACACATTCAGTCTTATGGTAAGGGGTTTCTTTATCTCACTTCTATTTTTGTGAGATTTTCCTTATTCACTACTAATAATTGTGTATGGTGTATGTATACTTCCCATTGATGTAACATATCATGAATATATTTATTTTAATGATATTAAATGAATCATTTTAATATTATTAATTTTGGGTCATACAAATCAATTGATTACAATGTGGTAAGGGTTTTTTCACCCGAACCTCTATGTTCATCCCAGTTACTTTTATTGTCTAATTACCTCAACGAAACTCTTGTGTATTATTATTTACTCCTAATAAATTAGGTTTGAGTGTTCTATATATGTTTACCAACTAGTATTCTTACTTATTTTATGGATAGTTACATTTTTTAAAAGGAGCATTCAAAATTATTTCTGAAATACAAACTCGATTCAAGGTATATTTTCAAATTCTTACCCATTTTCAAATGTACACCAGAATATATTTTAAGACACAATTAGTTATATAAAAACACTCATTTTATCCTGAAAAAATTTTATTGTATCATTTTTGGATTTAAGAGAATAGATGTTCCTTTCCGCATTATAATTCTCTTTAATACTTTCCTTAAAATCCTCTAAAATGTTTGATTTATAAAGATTCTTAAGAATTATTTTTACATGATTTCACTTAAGTGTGAAATAATTTATGCCTAAAATATAATTTCATTGTCCTATTATTTTATTTTATGGTATATTCATGTTTAAAATATGATTTCATGGAAACTATAAATGATTTCCCAAAATGACTCTTCTTTCAAAAGTATAAATGATTTTTCTCATCTCTCATTAACTTTTATGAGATATATGCCTTGTTCACCACTTATTTATTTATTGTGGTGTATGTAATTACCTTTGTCATATAATATATAGATTATAATTATTCTCATGATATTCTAATGGATTATGATTTGAATGATTCAATGTGGTATGGGACACTTTGGAATGTTTAAGTATTATTTCCTCAAGGATTTTTCAATGGTCTAATTTAAAAGTATCCTCATCTATGTCAACATAATTTGTTGAATATTTTACTTAATTGAGGTTTATCTCATATGATATCATCCACTATTTTTTATTGAATTTTTTATGATTAGTTTGACTATGGATGTGCTATCTTGAAACCATTCACCATATTACTCTGAATGGTTTGTATTTACGATTAATGATTGAGGAAAGTTATTTACATTTCATATGTTAGTTTCAATATGAAAGTTTATGTTGTTTATGTTTATCCATGTTCATAATAGTAATTCATTAGACATAGTAAGTGTCGAGTGTGGCCCTCTATAGCCCCTCAGTGCATCGGTAGGTCTTATGAGACAAACTACGGTCTTGGCACAAGGCCTTGAAAAGGTGATTATTTATGGTCATGGTATGAGGATTTGATGGTATGGTTTGGATGACCCACATTATGCATTACCTTATTATGAAAATAGTATTGATGGTTCATGTGGTTATTCGACTAGTAGAATACACATGATTATGGCATTATTTATTCAGCTCTTATTCATGCCTTAATGTGTTCATTTTTTTTGTTAAGGGCAAATATTTTTAGTTATTTAACATACCTAATGTTTATGTTATGATATCTTCCACTGTATTTATTACCCTTACCAAGAGTTTGATCTTACCCCTTTCTTATGATTTATTTTCTCAGGACATGAAGAAGTTTATTATGAATGACATGAAGGGATAAACTTAGAGTTGTGGATGTTCTTAATAAAACTTTTATGTTATTTTTTTCATTTCAAGTTGTAATATTGAACCTATTTATGTATATGGTTTTCGAAAACTACTAAACTACTCAGTACTTCATTATTTTAGTCCTTGTAATCATGCCAATTTATTAAAATAATGCATCAGCTCTGGGATTCTGGGGTCGGGGCATTACATATTTTATCTATTTTTTAGATAAATCCACATAAACATAAAATAGTAACCCTTAAAGAATAAAATATGGGATATTTTCATATATAATATATAATAATTTATATATAAATAAATTACCTTCACTTTTAATTAATTATACATTCTAAAATTGATTTAACTTTTCTTATTGTTATGATATTATGGTGGATGATCTAGGTGTAGAATCCCTCTAAAGGTATCCACACATCCTCCACAAATCATGGAATGTTATTGTTTAAAAATTGTGTGCCAGTGTGGAGGATCCAAACCACTTGTTTCAATCATAATTGATCATAATAATAATATCTACACCCTTGAAAAACTCCCTCTTGTTCTCTGAATTTATAAAGAGGGAGGAGGGGGATCATCTCTCTCTAGTCTTAAGTGTGTTCTGGAGAATTTATTCTTGGGTAATAGAAAATAATCTTGGAATAATTTCTTATACACAAACAATCTCATATCTCATTAAAAACATATAATTGGGTTTATATATCTAGCATTAAACAATAAATACTTACTCAAAGGACACTATCTAATTGTTAACTCCAAAATTACCCCATGTAAAATAATAATAATAATATTATTATTATATTCCATTAAATGCACCAAAATTAAGGATTATTAAAATATATAATTTTATCTAGACCCTTCTCAAATGGTTAATCCTCCTCAGTATTTTTTGAACCTTGATTAATAACTATTTATTTAAATAAATAACTATCATTGTATTAATCACTTAAAAAATAAATAAATATTATATTCACCATCTTGGTGAATAAATATTTTTTTTAATATTCACACAACCAAATAAATATTTACTTGTTACATTTTGAATAAAAAAGTGACAAAAAATATTATATATTATTTAATTAAATAAATAATTATCCTATGAATAAATATTTATTTAATATTCAACTCGTGCATATATTCTTTTGAATAACTACTAAATAAATTATAGGCAATAAACTCATCTTGAATAATTATAAAACCATAATCAGGGTATATTATTTATCAAAACTATTAAATTCTAATATAATTTAACTAATATTCTTGATGCAAAATTTTGTGACCCTATTGGACTCTTTATTGGTCTCAAAAGACAAGCTTGCCTAAATTCCAAGATCATCATCTAAAAACATGTCAAGTCAACCATAGAGAAAATGTTAATGTATTAATGAAAAAAACCACCCATTGATACTCGTTGTGTAATATAATCCCTTTGTATCGATGCCTTATAAAATAGGTTTTATACTCCATGTTATCAACCTATATAATTCATTCATCTTTCATTGAATTATTAAACTATACACATTGATATACTAATATGGCCATGGATTTATCAGATAGTTCTATTTCAATCAAAGGGGAAAAGATATCTACTTCCATTAAAATGGAAGGGAAAAAATTCTTTCATGACTTATTTATTAATGTCATATCACTTATGACACACCCAACGTATCCTACATCACTGCAATAATATGTTTTCATAGTTTTCATCAATACAAAAAACTACATGATTAATGATATACATAAATAATACTTCCAATTATAAGGACCAATACTCACATTCACATATTAGAATATCCAATAACACATAAACATTTGAAATTCCTACTACTGAGTATTTTCTCATAACCTCCTATCCTAAATATTACCAAGTTCTAAATTCATGAGAAAAAGTCTCAATATCTTTTGAACCCCATATAACTAATAGAAATTCACCATCTGTATCCCATTAGATAGATTTCATCCAACTACATAACATATATTTGAGAATATTTTCATATAAAATTAAGGTTGTCATAATATTAGACACATACTATGACCTTTTTATGCAATAGATACTCCAAGGATAGTATCACATTGATGCTTTGTATATTGTGATAAAATAATTATTAATATTCAAGTATTTGGATATATAAAAAATTAAAAGTACAATATTGTGGGTTATAGGGAACCAAATCCCATAAAATACCACTTACACTAGAGATAACTGATAAGTAACTAGTTAGCCTCACATTATAAACAGTCTTCCACTAAGTATTCCTATAACTTCTTGGATTACTACATTTTGACTGAATTTCTACTCACTACTACTCCATATCTCCAATAAAAACCATCAATAGGTGATATCATTGAGTATTAACCATTTTCCTTAGTTTTGATTTTAAATCCTTTCTAAACACCATATCTTGGATCAAACCATTAATAAACCCACTTATTAGGATATATTAGAATCCATAACATACTTGGTCTATATAGATATGGAAACCACTGGCTGTAATTTGTTTTTTTCTATATTACCCTAGCCCAACCATGATACTAGATCAAATTCTTCCAAAATAAAACTATCTTTATATCCCATTAATAATAAGAATTACCATTTCTATAATTACTTTGATCTCATCTAGTTTTACTTTCTCAAGTACTATTGGATAGTTATAACTTTCATCCTTTGTGGTTCCCCTGGTCTTCTTTGATATTCAACTTCTATGATTTACACTTAAGAAATATCAAACCTAAATATATATCCTAGATTCTAAAATATAAAACTAAATTACTCCTTGCAATATGTAGTATATTTATCACAAGAATCTCCTTGTGTATTTTCAAACATTTTATTGGAGAGATTTAATTCTATGTAACATTGTAAATGATACCTTTCCAACACGTGTACTATGACTTTATCTAAGAAACCCCTTAAATCCATGTCTATAGATATTGTTCCCTTGAAATTGGATTACTACATATTTCATTCTTAGAGAAATTATTTCCTTTGGTCTTAAAAATTATAATAATAAATATATTTTTTCAATATGATATCATCATATTTTTCATGAAAAATATGGTTCTCCTACAAAATTTTTGTAGACTACTATCACATATTTGTTCCAAAGAAATTTTTATGATCCTTATGCTTTATTTAATCTATAAATGGATCTCGATAAATTTCATTTATTATTGAATTTTTCATGACTTGACCTGATGAGGCCCTCATGGCTAGTAAAAAGATGAGTGTGACTCCCCAAGACAACCTCCAATAGGCTATGGCCTAGTAACCAGTGTCATGTAGGCGTATCGAACACACCATAGACCTTAGGCTAAGTTACCTATACACATGCATACATCTCCCAAATACCCATATAATATTGAAAGGTAAAGTACCACTGATACCATATACATAAATACATCTATATCCTATAATTAGTGTATGAAATTTCTTTAGAAAGCATAAATGACCAAATAAAGTTCCACAAAAAAACTAAAAAAGAGTCCAACTTACTAAGTAGGAGGGGAATAATATCAAATACATCACATGGTCCAACCAAAGTCAGGTTATATCACTAATATCTACCCACTCTTGGTCCTGATAGGACACTATAAAATGGACTATTACTTGCATAAGACACAACATGTGCAGGCAGAGGCTATACAAGGGTGATTATAATAATACACAATAAGACACCCTAAAATCACTAAACATGAAGTATCAAAAGAGTATCTAACTCTTGATAACATTAGTGTTCTACTAAAGATATGAGACATAATAAAAGTAAAACCCAGGTGTACTCATGATAGAATCCAAGTATCAAAGAGGTCTTAAACATACTTCTAGCCACATAATTCAGCTTGAGGATTCAAGTTAATGCTCATTTGGTAGGTCTCATTCCATGAGTCATACTACCACTAATGGAAATCATCAGAGATGTCATTCTCATTGGAATTCACTAAGGAATTATTCACTGGAACTCCAAATAGATCAATACTAAGAAAGGGGATCAAAATTTTTACTTATGGGGAACACTGAAAACACTATCTGAAATAAACTATTAAGTAGGGGATCATATGCCAACATAAATTAGTCATAATGATTCCTCAAACCTACTTGGGAAAACAATACGGTAGAGGATCCCACCCTAATCCTCATATTATTATTCATAAAAACATTACCTGAGGATAACCCACAAATGGGATTACAATCCAATGCTTAGGACATAATGAAACATTATACCCTCATAAGAATAGTCCAAGGGAGAGAATCCGACCAATATGGGTCCACACTGAAGAGATGAAGGGATTCATCCTACCCGGATGAAAGAACACATCATGTACTAGGTGTACATGACATGTCTCTATAAGTCTGGAATTACCCATGCATCGTTGTCCCACACAGCATGTAATTATCCAAATAAACAGTGTGTTATATTAGATAGATGGCTTATAAATATTGATACATCACTTGGAATGCAGATTTCTTAAGTCTGTGTACTCTAGCATGTGACCATGTACTTTGGTCCCCACCCGTGTACTTTATCTATGCCTGTGAACCTGAATTTTTTTTGAGTACTGGTCCATTCCCATGTACTCCAACCATTCACATGTATTCCTAGGGTACATGCTGAGCTACTAGCACCAAGTAACATGGAGTGTGATATGTGTCACATGATGTGTGATATTCTTCTCTTTGTGAAAACCATAACCCCGCAGAAGGGGAACTACATGGCGTGTGTAATTGAAACTATATTCCACGTATTTTGGAATTTTCTAGAAACTACACACTATTCTACACATCTCAGTCATACTACCCCCACTATTGATTTTTCCTCTAGATCCACTAATTATCATGGATCTGGTATCAACCATGCTTGGCTGTCATCTATGACTAGATCCAAGCTTTCAATCCCCTTGAGAATCCTCCACTATCTACCCTCATCGTTGAAATTCCAAAAACCGCAAACTAGAGATCTCTAATATAAAACCCAATCAATCCTTTATCATTTCACAATATAATCATTCCATCATTCTGAATCCTGAAAACATGGTAATGATCCATTGTGATAAAGAACTATTACATGGTGATCATTTAGCATTTTTTGTCAAACCACTATCCAGACAATATATTGACAACAATCACACATAGAACGAGGAGAGAAAATCATAAAACAAAAACCTGAGTAACAAACCTTGGTCAATTTTTATGTTTTCCTCAATCCATTGTTAATGAATATAATGAATGAAGTGGATTAACAAATTAATATCAAATTCATGTTTCTATGAAGATAAATCTATACCCACATAACAGGATTGACCCTTGAATCAAACTATTAGAAGTATTGATTTTTTTTATCATGGGATAAACAAATAAGGATAAATGCACATAAAAACATACTATCTTGAGTTCAGATCAACCATTGGTGAAGAAAATTTATTTTCTATCATCATTAGTGAGATCCATAACCTCCATTTGCATTGGTGATCCCTGCAATACTCGAATCATTAATCCGGAATCCAGATGTCTTCCAAAGCTTCTCCATGATCCGATCTCAAATTCCTAGGGTTATATAGCTTACTATAGGGTTTTGGAATAAGAAATAATTCATATAGGATATTATGTTAAGGGAATTAATAAACATTTAATTAATTAATTAATTAATTAATATTTTATTTATCTCATGACCGCTTTCAACCTAAGGGCCCGATATGATCCATGGTTATATTTCTCCTAGGGTAAACTCCACACTCTAAATTTAATAGTAGTCTTATATTTATGATCTGAGAATATATTCTTTATTTATTAAATTTTTTATAAAAAATACCCACACATGATATAATATGTTTAATAGTTTTATTATATCAACACTTTCACTCATCAGGCCTCAGAATCTCAAACCATCTCAGCTCCTTTCTCCGAAAATATTTCGAAATATATTTAGAATTATTACAAGGAAAAATGGGGATGTTATATTCTTCCCACCTCATGTATTTCATTTTAAAAGGGAAAAAAGGCTACTAAAAATGATGAGGGAACTGGGCTCAAATTAGGCTCTCTCACTCCCATGTGCTATTGTGGAGATTATTGTGCTTCCACCATACCTGAACCAAGGGAATCGATAACCGAAAATGTATATTCTCCTACAAACCCATGATCTATACCAAGTACAGAGCAATGTTATATCCATCATTGATGTCCTTCTCACCCTAGTCAATAACATGAAATGAGTCATGGACATACCTCATCATACGCGGCACATAGAATTTGTTATATACTTAGTTTAACTATGGTGGTAGGGCCAAGTAGTACGACACCTCACTAACCCCAAGTAGTATCTAGAATGTTATAATAAATCATGGTGATAACTTACCACTCTATAAAAATCTCCACAATACACATGAAGGTGAGATCATTAGGAACACATGGTCTCTCTCCTTGAACTCCAAAGGCCTATTTCATTGGTTCACATAAAACTTATGATGGATCTGTGTAGTACTTATCCACTTATGGATGATCTAAACCTTCTTTTTGGTCATTCATTCCAACTCTAGACCCATGAGTGCGGACTCACCTGGATCTATCCAACATAGTGGTGACCTGAAGGGTCCCTCACACAAGGCCTCGAAAAGTGTCATACCAATGGTGGAATGTTAGTTATTGTTGTAAAAAAACTCCTCCAGGGGTAGGTGATCCTCCCAATTATGGATGAAGTTTAACATTCAAGCATACAATATTTCCCCAAGAACCTGAATGGTTCACACAGTATGGCCCTCAGTCTGGGGGTGAAATGTCATGATCAAACATAACTAGGACCCAAATGAATCTTACAACCATCTACATAATTATAATGTGAAGTGAGAATCATGATCTAAAGCTATCATTGAGTTAAATATATGAATATGGAATATCTTCTACAAGTAAATTAATCCCAAGACCTCTATTGAACTCTGCTCTTAAATAACTACGAAGTGGGCCAACATGGCGAGTCAGTCTATGATCACCCTAATAGAATCTTTTCCTATAGATATTCATGGTATCAACATAATTATTTCCATAGATATACCATCCCACTTCCACTCTAGGACCTCAAGGGGTTGATCTAATTCCACTGAAACATTGTTCTTATCCTTCACCTGATGATAAGTGAGGCATCAAGAGTAAAACTTTTCTACACACTTATTCATCCTTGGCCACTAGAACTAACTCCGAAGGTCCTAGTATATCTTCACCACACATGGATGTACCACCATGGGAGATGTATGAATCTCCATCAGAACCTCCTCACACAATTTCACTAGCACCATCATCCATCCTTTGAAAAGTATGATGTTCTCTCCACCTTTAGAGAATCCATCTGGAGAATGTCCAATGGATATCTAAATATGCAAGGTATCATAGTCTGTATCTCCAATGAGAGCCTTCTGAACATGTTGTAGGAGGGGTGGGATAATGACCATCAACTGGAGGTAAGTTTCACTATCCTCATCCATAAGGGATAACTACAATGAGGCTAGATAATTTGAGGTCTCTATTAGAAACTACAAATAAGATCTCCCATTGAGATCATATACCACTACATTCCCCTACTCGAGAGTATTGAATATATTGAATTCATAATCCTAGAGTAAATAAAACCATATCTTTTGTCTCAAGTTAAGATATTTCAATGATAAGATATACTCTAGAATATTGTGGTTAGAATAGAAGATAAAGCACTCATCGATAAGCTAGTGTCTCTACATCTTCAGCGTACTGCTACCTGCTCTAGATCATGGGTCATTTAGTTCTCTTCATGTGGTCTCAAATGTTAGGACCCATAGGTAATCACTACATACCCATACATCATTAAAATCCAATCCATGTCCCTATGGAATTGAAGAACACTAAGTACTCAACACCCTCCTCTAGAAATCTCAATAAGGGATCACTCCCCAACCTCTACCATAACTCCTAAAAATCCTGCTGGAATCTCTCTATCAAAATAAAGGGATTCCCCTTACGATTCCAATTAGTCAAGTGTTCTGATATCCTATATCGATAAATCATGAATCTCCTATAGTATCCGTCATAACCAAAGAAGATCTATACCTCATTCACACTCTTGGGTGGCTCCCAAGCTAATACTATCTCAACCTGGGTTGGGTTTGTTGTTACACCCTCTGTTTAGATGACATTCCCACTAAAGTGGACCTCTCTAATACATAACTAAAACATCAAGAGCTTCACATAAATATGGTTCTCTTATAGTATGTAATAGACCATCCACAATTTGTTTTTTGGTATATGCACATCTCATACTCGGAGCTGGTGATAGCTTGATATGAGTTCTATCTTTGAGAACCGTCTCACCCCTCTCTACTGGTGAAAGAGTTTAGTGATCCTCAATATTAGATACTTATTCTCCATAGTCACCTAGTTCAGGTGATGATAATCCACACACAACCTTAAAATTACATCCACTTTTTTGGAGAACAAACCCAAGGTTACCTCTGGGGGACATCAGATCTGATAAATACATTCTTATATAAGTCCTTCAATCGCACCTTCAACTCACAAAGAACTACAAAAGACATCCAACATACTATCCAAAACATTGAGGCAATACATTGGTGTAAGTATATGTAAAATTATATGTATTGGTGGAAAGGTAACCCCAACACATCCTCATAAAAGACATCCTCATACCAATCAACCTCCATAGGAAGCTAAAAGCCCATAACATCCACTACTCCAAGTGAAATACTAGCCAACTGATGAGTAAACATCTGTATACTCATGTGTATAAACCCACCCCACTCTGAATGGTTTTCCTTCTCACCCATGAAGGGAAACCTCATCCCATCACTACAAACACACTGTATCCTCCACCTAAAATAGTTAATCTTAGAATGAACTATGGATAGATAGTCCATACCCATGATGATGTTGTAAGGACTCATCACTACTAAAAAGAGATCCCATAAGAATATCTATCATCCAATAGTAAGGTCACACTATCAAAAAATGTGCATGATCCCTAAATCTCCTCTGGTCAGAGTCTCCATGTGTAAGGGTTGAGCTAAATGATCAACCAAAATCACTATGACTCAAAAAATATAAGTTGTAAGAAAAGTGTGGCTCACACCAGTGTTTATCAATATTTCAGATAATGTATAGAAGACACTGATCATAACTCTAATAATTCCAAGAGACTCTAGGTCATTGGCCTCTATGCACTGCAACTATATTTATCCATGACCACCATCTCCATATGCCTAGCATGGACCACCTGGGGGTGTTGGTGGAAAAAATTCAAACTGTATACCACTTATAGAAACTTTCCTTGATCTTATTCTATTTCTTCCACCATAAAAACATCCATGATCCTGCCACTATCTCTTCCTGGGAGGTCCATGAAATTTATCTTTCTCTAACTGTGAGGTTTGATTTGAGAACCAGGGCAACAATGTTAAAGTGTTTTGAGTTTGGCTTTTAGGCCAGAGGCTCTAGTGTTTGTGTGGCGATTGAAATTTCTATTTATTAGGACTCTAATAATTTTCTTGTTGGCTCAGTATATATAGGAATTGGATTTAGGGAAAACATGGGTACATGAATCACATGGGAATTTTTTTTAGTTACATTTAATTCTTGATTCAATTCCCTATATATGCTCTTTGACTATGGCATGACTCAATTTTATTTCATGATGCCTCCATAATGATTTCCAACCAGGATTCCACAAAAGGATCATGAGGATGATATGCCTTATAAAGAGGATTTATTGCAGGATCCTACACAAAATGTGGTACCTTTATGTGGTTTTGTAGTTTTTCCACCATCCGTTGAGAAATAGTTTTTATTGGAAGTACCATCCAAGCATGTGAATAAGATCCTCCAACCTATGGGTTTTGGGCCCACCATGCTTCCCCTATGCCACTATAATACCAATATATCATGAACTAACCTATTAGGGATCTCTTGGTCATAAATAAGCTGACTATGACTCCCCAATCCCACTTCTAATAGGCTAGTAGCTGGCGACTAGTGAGGAGTAGGCATATCCCACACATGGGATGCCTTAGCCAAAGGTACCTATATGCATGCACACATATCCCGAATACCCTTACAATGCTGAAAGTTAAAGTAACACTAATACCATATGTGTGAAAACATCTATATATGATAATTATAGTACAAAAAAGTATTAGAAATAATAAAGGTCTAAATATAAGCCCATCAAAAACTGTGAAAGAGTCTAACATGCTAAGTAGGAGGGGACTACTGTCAAATGACTCACCAAACCTAACCATGATCATTATTGTTCACTAATCTCGACCTTCTCTCGGTTCTCTTAAGACACTATCAAATTACCTTTCAACTGTATAAGACAATACATGTGTGGATAGATCCCATACAAAGATGAGTATAATAATACCCAATAAGACACCCTAAAATAACCAAACATAAAACATCAAGAGAGTAGATAGATCATCATCACATAAGTATTATAATCAAGATATGTGATATAATAATAGTAAAACCCCAATATAATCTTGATAGACTCTAAGTATCAAATAGGTATCAACCATACTTTTATCCACAAGATTCTGCTCAAGGATTCAAGGTAATGTCCGTCTAGGATAACTCACTTGATGAGTAATGATATCAATGACAGAGCTCATCTGAGAGGTCATGATCATTAGTATTCACCAAATAAGTACTTAATTTATCTCCAAAGAGATCAATAAACATATAGAGGATCACACCCAGGATTCTTGGGGACACTAAAAACCCTATAAGGAACAACCTTTTCAGTATGGGATCGTATACATGTGGAAGTTGGTCATGAAAATTCCTCAAAACCCACCTAGGGAAAATGATATGATAGATGATCCCACCCTAATACTCATATAGAGATTCATGAAAACTTTATCTAAGGCTAACCCAAACATGGGATCACAATCCTATACTAAGGACCTAATTCCACACTGTACCCTTATAGAGATGAACCATGGGGAAACATTCAACTGATACTGGTCCAAACTGAAGAGACAGAGAGCTTAAACATAACTTGAAGAAAGTACATCTTGTGTATTGAGTGTATAAGGCATGTCTCTCTAATGTTGTTTTAAGAACCCAGATCTCCTTTCCAGGTATTCTTCCTCTTTTGGTTGTTTTTTAGAAAAAGCGGAGTTTCTGTAAATTTCATAAGTACACGAAGTGTACTCGGTTTCCGTAGGTAGGCGTGTGATAGATGTGTAACGGCTGAACACATGGCCATGTGGGGTGACCTGGAGACCACCTAAAGAGGAGACTAGTTAAAGCTAGTACAAACCATGTACCCTTAAAGAACACACTGCATAATTTCTTTTTATTTCATTAAACGGATTGGTGTCGCGTCTAATCGACAGAACACCCCTCTTCTCCGTTCGTCTTATCCAGGAGCGAATGAGACCACTGATTCTTCACCAAGCCCCCGACTTGCCGTCTGTTCTTCTAATTGACCACCATCGATTGTGTTGGAATCACCACAGTAATCTCTTACTTCTTCTAGAGCCTTATTTTTTGATTTCTCGTATTTCATGAGATATCTTTGGTTGAACGTTATTATAATTTTTGTATATATATGGTGTTCTAGGGAGATTCAGGGCCTGAGGTTCAGATATATCAATCATACTACGCCAATTTAGGTGGTTTGTGCCTTTACGTAGTTAGTCTTTGAGTTATATGTGCAAAAGTGCCCAATACCCTTGTTCGGTGTATTGTGTGTTTAGATCTTTTAACCATGTTAATGCCTTTAAGACTGGTATATTTGAATAGAGGTTGTTGATTATGAATAGAGTTAATTACAATGCTATGGATGTGTTTTCCCATGGTTTTTTGAATTTGACCATTCGGTCTAGTTTTGCATGTTAGGCTTTTTGTTTCCATTCCCAATGTTGTTAGGATGTAGTGATTGTTTATCTGATATGTTGTGCTATTCCTTCTAGCTAATTATCCAAGTAGTAATTTGATGTTTACTTTGGATGTTGATTGTTGTTTGTGTATGATTTATTTACATGGGGCTGCGGGAACCTAGTATAGTGATACCATATGAGAAATTGATGTTGAAGGATTTCCTAGAGTGTATGTTATAAGTATCACACTGTGAGACCATAAGGGGGATTGACATTGAGTGCTACCTCAGAGTGTCAATAAATACATTATGAGACCATAGGAGGAATTGGCATTGAGTTCTTCCTCAGAGTTTCTATAGTTTACCATTAAAGGGATATAGGGGGAATTGATAGTGAGTGATTCCATAGAGAGTCTTTGATTTACATAAGACCATAGGGGGAATTGAGGGTTAGTGCTTCCTTAGAGAGTCTTCATTATATCCTTATTAAAAATTAAACCAGAGGGTATAGTCTATGAGAACATTCACAGCGGGTTTCTTGTTTTTGTAATAGGTTGGTTAAATTATAAAATGTAAATGATGTAATTGAAACTGTTGGACTGTTTACTTTGATTAATTCCTTTTTATTTTCTTCATTTTACTTATTTCTTTCTATATATATATTCAATGACTATTAGGAACAGATCTTTGGGTGGTTGACTACTGGGATTCATCTCACACCCTGTTTGGGTCATGATTTTGGGCCCAAAAAGATTATATTACTACAAGTCTAGATAAGGTAAATCGCCCTTCTACTTTAGGTACTTGACTGTTGTGGAGCTGTAGAGCATGAGACCAATCTGAGGCTTGTGATGCTAAGGAGTTGTTTACCAGTTTTCCGCGTACTTTGGTTTAGTACTGTATTCTAGCATTGTGACTTGTTTGACTGTTTTCCTAGATAAATGTATCATGAATCATTATTGATATATATATATATATATATGCTACTATTTATTTACTTTTTGTCTTCCACTATTTAATTGTTTCATGTTATTAATGCTTCCGCTATTGTTATATTTTTCCTTCTACTGAATTACTCTTCCAATGAGGGCATAGTTGACCCACTATCACACTCAAGGCCCTCGCTGCTAGTCAGCAGCCTCTGGCGTTTGGGGAAATGCGCTTGAGGCCATGTGACCAATCAGGTAAGGGGCACCTTTAGGTGGAACCCGGAACTGGGTTATTACAAAGTGGTATTAGAGAAATTATTTTCTTCTTACTTATTGTTTGGAGCCTATATGCAGGGATAGGAAGGAATATGTATTTGGTAATAAATTGTGCCCAGAAGTAGCTAACTCGTGTATAGGGAAAATCCAATTTACCTCATACATTGCAATTTTTCTAGTTTTACCATTATTACAGTTGATTTGAATTCACCAATAGTGATTCACATGTTTTGTGCAGCTATTGTTGATATTATTGAGGTTCTATTTCTGTTGCAACCCAATGAGATGAGTGTATTCCATCTCCTGAATCATATAAGAACTTACTAGAGATCACATTCCATAGAGTCCTGCCATTCCATTTAGGGTGATTAGTGATTGAATGTTTTTGTGATAGATGTTTTGATACATATGCATGCTATTATGATAGATTCCTTGATAGAATACCTGCTTTTTGATTAGGTATTGCTAATGTTTTAGGTTTTGTTTGAATGAATGCTAAAAATTGGTCCTTGAGGTGTTATAGGGCCTCATGGATCAGAATTTGGTGGATCATTGCACTATTATACTTGAATATGACATGTATAAGATTCCAAGATTTGATTTTTAGAGAGTATGGGCCCCCACAGATCAAAATTTGGCATTTTAATGTTTTATACATTGATTTTATGGGTTATGAAGTAGTTTCTAAGGCTTATAGTCAAGAAAAACCCAGAATACACGGTGTGTAATGATAAATACACGCTATGTATCCTTCTGTTCAGGAAGGAAATGTTTTTCTTAATGTAAATTCCATGTACTATATGTACACGATGTGTAGTCTCTAACCATGTCATAGGGTTGTGTGGGCAGTGGCACGAGGTTGGGAAATCTTTAGTGTGATACACCACATATCGGATGTACATGTCATGTTTTAAAGACTATGTATCCGACCGTGTGACTAACGACATGGGTGGATAATGGGTAGTTAGTACACACTGTGTCTATAATAAACATGCCATGTAGAGTTAGCTGTGTAACCGGATATGTGACTAAAAATACGTGTTGGTGAAGTTCCTTCTAGTACATGTTGTGTCTATCACAAACACGCCGTGTAGTCTTTCTCTAGGAGAACCGTGTGGGTTAAGTCATGTAGAAGAACTTGAGAAGAGGAAGAGGATTTAAGTACATGATGTGTGTTAGAACAACAAATTGTGTGTGTGGGGTGTTACATAACCATGGTTGGCAGGAGTACACACCCATGTGAAGGCTTAAAGGAACACACCGTGTCGGGTACATACAGGCCGTGTATCCATGTTTTGTATAACTTGAATTCTTTCTTTATACTATTACCTTATTACACTTCTATGTTTCATTCCTTGGTAAACTTGATCTAAGGTGTGTGCTTGAACTTGAAGATTCATTCCACAAAGACATCCTCTGGTTGTATGCCACTTACAGGGCAATGATCTGACACCAGATATGGCCGATCAGGGATCACCATAAGATCCTCCAGTTGTGCCCATCTTGGCACTAGCCGTTATCCCATATACTGGTGCTGATGCATTGTTCCAAGGGGGCTTTATGAAGATGATGCAGAACATCTAGGGAGTACCAACTCCTACACTGTCAATGACATAATTGACGCAGGTCTTTCAGAATCAGAATCCTCCCACCTTCTTAGGGGATGGGGGACCCCAGGCATCAGAGTCATGGCTATAATCCATGCTGACAATCTTCAAGCATCTTGAGATGCCTCCGGATAGGGGGGTCAAGATCTCTATGTATATGCTTCATGATTCCTCCAAGAGATGGTGGGATGTGATCTCACAGGTGGGATGCCATAAGGGTATGGCTTGGGAGGAGTTTTAGTGTACCTTCTATGATTAATTCTACACGAAGACTTTGAGGTCCGATAAAGCCCGAGATTTCATGAGTTTGGAACATGGTACTCTTTCAGTCATGGAGTATTCTACTTGCTTTACAGAGCTGCAATGCTTTACACCCTTTATAGGTGGAAATTATTTATTCCTATTGAGGAAGTTTAAGGATGGTCTTAGTCAAGACATTCGGGCTCAGGTGAACATCTTCATATTGACTTCTATATCTTTTATCGTTAATCAAGCACTGATCATAGAGCGCAAACTGAGGTATTATGGAGCTGTGGGAAAGGTCAGTCCAACATCCAGAGTTGGTACTTCTCTGGATGATAGTAGGAAGCACCGTAGGGAGTCTACATGTGCAGATCTGAGTAGGCAGGATGTACCTTCAAGTAGCCAGGTGGTATGCTACCAGTGTGGGAAGGTTGGGCATATGAGGCCACATTCCCTGAGAGACCCAGTGGACCGCCGTTATTACTGCAAGATGAGCCATATTTAATGTTTCTATCAGTTCTTCTCACCTGTATCTAGTGATCGGAGTTTCTCTATGACTCCACCTTTAGGAGCAACACCACCAGTTTCTCACTAGTCAAGGAACTGGAGTTCTTCTGGTCGTTCAGGCTGAGGTGGAGGTCACGACCATGTTAGCCAGTTGGCAGCATTTCAGAAACAATAGGGGGGGGGGGGGGGGTCAGCTCAGGGTAGTCAGGCAGGGTTATAGGGAAATGGTACATGCCAGACTTTTGCAGTGGAGAAGAACTAGTAGGAGTAGGATCCTGGACCCTGTATAGTTTGAGGTACGATCCTAGTTTCCTCAGTTTTAGCTTCTGCACTTTTCGATACAGGGGCTTCCCATATTTTATCTCTATTGCTATTGTGGAGATCCTTGGGCTCTGTATATTTTATTCTTCTGATGTCTTGATGTTGTACACTCCATTGGGGACAAGAATGGCTAGTGTACGATAGTGCAAGGAGTGCCATCTTGAGTTCGGTGGGTGCCACTTCCTATGGGACCTCTATGTATTAGAGATGATATGTTATGATGTCATTCTCAAAATAGACTAGTTAGTTTCCTTCCAGGATGTTATCGACTTCTATCACTATTGGGTGAGTTTCTCATTACCAGAGGGAAGATCATTCTTCATAAGGGATAATGGGATTTCCATGTGAGTAGAGTGGGACCTGAGCATCATGGGTTGGGAGGAGTTACAACTCAGATTGATAGTCTATATCTGGATGACCATGGGACTTCATAGATGGATTTTCCCCCAATGGTGGATCGTTTCAGATATGTCTTTTATGAGGACTTTTTAGGTTTTCCTCTAGAGTGAGAGGTAGAATTTTATGTTGACCTTGTGTTAGGAGCGGCACCGGTGTCCATTCCTCCTTATAGGATGGCCACATCAGAATTATAAGAGCTCAAGAAGCAGTTAGAGGAGTTACATGATAAGGGTTTCATCTGACCCAGTACTTATCCTTGGGGTCCACCTATCCTATTTGCAAATAAGGTGAACGGTACCCTCAAAATTTGTGTGGGT
Organism: Viscum album; assembly: GCA_963277665.1. Taxonomy (NCBI): domain Eukaryota; kingdom Viridiplantae; phylum Streptophyta; class Magnoliopsida; order Santalales; family Viscaceae; genus Viscum; species Viscum album. The sequence goes on from OY728123.1 coordinate 1,466,788,253, forward strand.
TATTGGAGGTTTAACCAATTAACAGTCAAGAACTGATATCCCTTATTGAGGATTGATGATCTATTAAATCAGCTTCAAGGAGCCCGTGTGTTCTCGAAGATTGACTTGAGATCCATTTATCATCAGTTTCATGTTAGACCATTTGATATACCTCTTATAAACTTTCGGAGCTGGTATGGTCTATATGAGTATGTGGTTATGTCGTTCGGTCTCACGAACACGCTTGAAATTTTTATGGCCTTGATGAACTGAGTGTTCTACCCATACCTGGATTACTTCATGGTAGTCTTTGTGGATGATATCTTGTTGTACTCTCACACTCTACACAATCGTGCCCCACATCTTGAGATCATTTTGAGTACACTATTAGAACATTAGTTATATACTAAGGTCTCAAAATTCCACTTTTGGATGGACCAAATACAAGTTTTGGGTCTTGTTATCTCAGAGACAGGAGTGTCGGTAGACCTAGACAAAGTGAGACCGGTAGTATCTAGGGAGTATCAAAAGAAATTATTTGATGAATGGAGTTTTCTAGTGCTATATAGTTACTACAGAAATTTCATATTGGAATTTTCACAATTAAAAGCACCACTGACGGACCTGACTAAGAAGGGTGTGAAGTACTTATGGTCAGATTCTTGTGAGTCAGCCTTTCGGGAGTTAAAAGGGAGGTTGGCGTTAGCACCGATACTAGTATTTCCAGGTTCGGGAAAGAGTTATACTATTTATTGTGATGCATCGGGTATTGGTATGGGAGAAAAGCTTATGTAGGGGGAAGTAGTCGTTGCGTACGGGTCTCGGCAGTTGAGGCCACATGAGAGGAATTACCTGACACATGATCTCTAGTTGGCTGCGATTGTTCATGCCTTATGCTATTGGAGACATTATCTGTTGGGATGGCATTTTTTGGTTTTCACTAACCAAAAAATTCTCAAGTATATCTTCACTCAACGTGATCTGAATTTGAGACAGTGATGGTGGGTTGAGTACCTTCAATCCTTTGACTTTGAGCTTGCCTACATGCTTGGTAAAGGCAATGCAGTAGCTGATGCATTGAGCATGAGGACATAGATACATGTAGTTAAGGAGGCTAGAAGTGAGTGATAGCTTATGGCTCTGTTATCTATGATTCATTTGGAGGTTCACAACAGACAGGGGAAGGCACTTCTTTCTTCTATAGTGGTTAACTCTACTCTACTTGATCAAGTGTGAGTGAGGAAACTATCAGATGCTAATGTCCTGGTTCTATAGGAGAGTGTGTCAGGAGAAGAACCAATTCCTGGATGGACCATAGGTTAGGATGAGATCATGCATTTTCATGGACGCGTATGGGTGTTAGCAGACATATGAGAGGAGTTGATGCATGATTTCCATTCTTCAGTTCGGGCAGTTCATCCTGGTGTCACCAAGATGTACCGAGATCTGCACCGTTAGTATTGGTGGCCAGGTATGAAGAGAGATGTTTCTGGTTTTGAGATGAGGTATTCTACCTATCAGTAGGTGAAGGCAGAGAATCAAAGACCAATAAATATTTTATAGTAGTTATCCATTCTTGAGTGGAAGTGGAACGATGTCGCAATGTACTTCATGATAGGTTTACCGAGGTCGCCTTGAGGGAATGATGTAGTTTGGGTTTTCATTGACAGACTCCCAAAGGTATCTCACATCTTATCGATCAAGGAGACCTTCAGTGTAGATGAGCTGGGAAGGTTGTACATCCAGATTATTGGATGTCTACATGGGGTTCAACAGTCCATTGTTTTAGACAGGGATTCCCGTTTTAGTTCTCAGGTCTGGCAAGGATTACAGAGGGATTTGGGTACAAAATTTCCATAAAGACCTGAAAATTCCATTTAATTTTTTTTAATTATATGGGAATTTTTTCGAGACTACGAAATCTAATGGTGCGTGATTCCAAGGATCAGAGTGCTCAGAATGATCCGTCGAAGTTTTGTTAAGCTTTAATTAGCATGCATAAGCAGTTTTCTAGAAAAAGTTGAATAACTCTTAAATGGTTACTCGGATCTGAAATATTAGGGCGCCAATGTGCTCAAGATGGATGTTTTACCTTAGGCGTGACTTATGTTTAGTCGGAGCGAGCCTCCTATGAGAAAACCCAAAAATGGCATAACCGTATATAAAATAATTAATTAAATTAAATTATTTTTCAAATGCTCATAAATCACAAACAAAAGCTCAGATTGAAAATATTATACCACCACTGAACTCATGAGGGAATTCTATATTTAAGAAGATACTAACTTTGGCTGGCGCGGGCCACTAGTGAAAGTTAGTTTTTGGCCGTAAATAAGATAATTAAGGGACAATTATTTTATTGTAAAATTCATAACATTTAAATAGTAACTTAGATTAGAAATCCAAGAGTACTGTTGGGTTCTTTGGGGTGTGTTTCACTTGGGCAGAGCCTAACCTTGACCGATGCGGATCGAGGGTGACTGTTAATAATTTTCCAAAAAACATTTCGGGTATGTTCAGTAAACGCGCAAGAAACATTTTGTAACTTTTGAACTGGTGCTCAGAATTGAAATCTGAGGGCACCGTTGAACTTGCAGCACCGGTATTCTCTTAAGGAGACCTTCTCCTTGACCGCAGTAGGTTGAGGGTAGATGTTATTTTTTCACCTTTTCATGGAGGAATAGAAAAATAAAAATATTTAACTTTTTATTTTTATTGTAACCTTCTATGGGGTTATGGAGGTGGGGAGCACCCGAACTAAAACCCCCAATTTGAATTCAAATTTGGGGACCACCCGACTCTTGAACTCCCTCTTTAATGAGAGAGGTGACCTTTGGTGTCCTCTATATTAATTATGAAAACCTCATCATAATTAATGATGCCAATTTAATTTGTGCCAACAATTAAATTGGAGATACATATTTTATTGGCTCCTCATTTTTCCTTGGGAGAAATGGTTGGAAAAGGTAGAGGATTGAGAGAACATGGAGAAACTCATCTCCATCGAAGAACATTATTTGGAATCAAGAAGGAGGACAACGCATGATCCAACTTTGGAAGCGTGATTATAGAAGCGAATATCATTGGAACCTTCTTCGCTTTCACCATTCTTCATCGTGCGGAAATCCAACGAACCTTTGAGGTTGGGGTTTTGTTATTCTTCATGTTTATGTCGAATTAATCATCTTGATCCGCCTGGTACCAAACTAATGCGGTGGGAGCGGGCCAAAATAACACAGCCTGATCCCTCCACCGTCCTTCATGGTTGGTGAGTTCATCGTGATGGAGGAGGATAACAACCGACACTGGTGGGGGCATGAGAACGACAAATAACACCACAACTGGTTGCGATGAAGGCAATGGTGAGACCAAACCACCCAACAAAAGAGAATTGTGGCCTTATGATGTGGTAGCGTGGGAAGGGCAGTCAGCTCGCTATCAGACGCTGGCGAAGGCATGGCATGCAGCGACGTCGTGTAGAGGGGACGACTGGCCATTTGGCCAGCCATGGCGGACCGCCACACCGCGACCGCCCCGCCGCACCACAGCCGCCCCGCTGCACCGCAGGCTGCCCAACACATGCCGGGCTGGGCTGACCCAAACTAGACCAGGTCGGCCTAGCTGGTTTGGGCTGAGTCGGTCCCACCGGGTCGGACCGGACCCAGGCCTGTTTCGACCCATTCCATATTTGTTTCCATAACGTTGGCACACGACATCCGTTTGACGAACCGTCTATAGTTTTGGAAATCTTAAAGAGAGATGGTCCCTTTGGTATACCCCACTGGATATTTGAATAAATTTGGTGTACGTTCAGGTTGTATTGAGCACGAATCCAATTGGGCCCTCAGGACTAAAAGGCTAATAAATTACAGACCGGACGTCCGATTGATGCACCGTCTATTGCGTTAAGACCTCTATGATGTGAAGGTACATTGGGATACTTCTTCATGGGACTTCGTGATAGTTGGAGGATCGACCAGTGGCTTGAGGAGTTGACCATTTTGGAGATAAGCGAGCTTAGGATGGGAATCGTGTAGCTGGCTATGACAATGTACTGACGATGCACTAGGATCCTATGTGGGTCTAAATTTGTACTAGGATCCTATGTAGGTATGATGATGTACTAATGATATAATAGGATCCTGTGTGGGTCTGACGACGTACTAGGATCCTGTGTGGGTCTGACGAAGTACTGACGATGTACTAGGATCCTGTGTGGGTATGACGATGTACTGACGATGTAATAGGATCTATGTGGGTCTGACGACGTAATGATGATGTACTGGGATCCAGTGTGGGTTTAACGACGTACTGAAAATGTACTAGGATCTTGTGTGGGTTTGACGATGTACTGTTGATCTACTAGGATCCTATGTGGGTCTAACGATGTACTGACGATGGACTAGGATCTTGTGTGGGTCTGACGATGTACTGACGATGTACTAGGATCCTATGTGGGTCTGACGATGTACAAGGATTCTGTGTGGGTCTGATGAGGTACTAGGATCCTGTGTGGGTTTGATGATGTACTAGGATCCTGTGTGGGTCTGACGAGGTACTAGGATATTCTGTGGGTCTGACAATGTTCTACGATCCACTGTGGGTCTGATGATGATTTAGGATCCTTCGTGGATCTTACTCTTAGCATAGTAACATGAATTAGTTTTTACATCCAATCATCTATACTTCTATACCTAAGTTATACCTGGTATGAGTTGTGTTCGTACATTTGTGGTACTTTCCTTCATGGTAATACCTTGGTGGTATTCTTCTATGTGGCGTACCTATGTGGTACTTACCTTTGTGTTATTCCTTCCTTTGTGGAATAGTTGAGCTTTGGGATTTTGGGTTGGACCTTGTGTTTCCTCATGATTGAGATGGGTATACTTTATAACTTAGGTATATGTATGGACATATACCAAAGTAGGGTTTTCAGTTGTTTTTATGCTTTGTGGTTTATCCTTTGTGGATTTTTGTGAGACCTTGAGGGTCTCGGGGTCCTTATTGGGTATCATTATACTCACCCCTGCACGAGCTATTCCCTCACCTTGTTGTGTTTGGTGTAGACAATGGACAACGCTGATCGAGGCTAAGAGTACCAGGACTAGATGGTGCCCGGAGGTGGACCATATGGCATGTCAGTGCGTAGAGGAGACGAGTGGATGTGGAGTGATGAGGAGGTGATCTTTACCTAACCTTCAGGTACAAACCTCATAGGATGACCCAGTGGTCATATTTCTCTTTCTTCAGTTGTATTTTATTTCAGTTGTAATTGTACCTTTACTGTTGGGCTTGTATTCCAGCCCCAATTACTTTCAGCACTCTTATTGTTATACAGTTTACTTGTGTTCGTATCTTGTTGTGTGCTTGGTTGAGTGTGTTTACATGATATAAAGGCAATTCCTTTATGGTTTTTGGGAATATACTTTTCGGTGCTTGTCGCCAGCCCCTGGCCTATGGAAGGTAGGCTTGGGGTAGTCATGACACGGGCCCCAGGGGACGGGGCATGACAAGTACTTCTGAGTACAACTTACCAACCCTAGATAGATGGGATGTCTGAGCATATGATTCAAGTGATAGAGGAAATTCTTTGAGAATGCAACCTATATTTTGGAGGTTATTGGGAGAAGAACATACCTCTTGTGGATTTTGCCTATAATAATAGTTTTCAAGCAATTATTTAGATGGAACCTTATGAAGCTTTGTACGGTAAGCCATGCCGATCGCCCCTATGTTTGCTGGAAGTCGGAGAGGCATCTATGTTAGGACCTCATCTTGTTCAGGAGACCACAGAACTGATAGAGTTGATTCGAAAAAGGATAGCTACTGCATAGTCATGAAAGAAGTCTTATGCTGACCGACAGAGACAACCTCTAGAGTTCGAGGTCAGATATCAGGTTTTCCTGTGTGTCACACCGAGGTTGGGACACAGAAGGATTAGGAGAAAAGGCAAGATTTCCTAGATATATGTTGGACTATTTGAGGTTTTGGAGAGAGTCTGGACAATTTCCTATTGGTTGTAGTTACCTCAGAGGTACCAGGATATTCATGACGCCTTCCATGTTTCTCAGGTTTGGTGCTAGTTCTCAGACCCGTATAATGTCTTTCAACTTGAGGATGTGGAGTTAGAGGTGGATGCATCATTCGAGGAGCATCCTATCCGGATTGTTGATCACAATGCGAAGGTTCTCCATGGCTAGTCTATTCCTTTGGTATGAGTGATATGGTAGCATGGGTGAGTATATGAAGAAAATTGGGAGAGGGAGTTCGATGTACGATCACAATGGCTGGAGCTATTCGAGGATTATTCTTCTACACCACCTTCTTAGGGGAATTCAGGGATGAATTTATTTAAGGGGGGAAGTTTGTAAGAACCTGGATCTCTATTCAATGTATTTCTTTCTCTTCTAGTTGTTTTTGAGAAAAAGAGGAGTTCCTAGAAATTTTTGGAGTACACACTATGTACTTATAAGTACATACTATGTACTCAGTTGCCATGGGTATCCATGTGCTGGCTATGTAACGACCGAACACATGGCCATGAGGAGTAACCTAGACACCGCCCAAAGTGGAGGCTGGTTAGAGAAAGTACACAATGTGTACCCTTTAATAGCACACCATGTACTTTATTTTTATTTCATTAAATGGACCGGTGTCATGTCTAATCAACCGAACACCCTTTTTCTCCATTCATCTCATCCAGGAGAAAACGAGACCGCTAATTCTTATCCAAGGACCCAACATTCTGTCTGTTCTCTAAGTCGACCGCCTTCTATTGAGTTGGAATCACCACTGTAAGATCTTCCTTCTTCTAGAGCCTCGTTTCTTGATTTCTCCTATTTCATGAGAAATATGTGGTTGAATGTTTTTGGAATTTTTATACATCTATGGAGTTCTAGGGTGATTCAAGGCTTTAGGTTCACGTATATCCATCATACAATGTCAAGATAGGTGGTTTGTTCCTTTCCATAGGTAGTATTTGATTTATATGTGCAAAAGTTTCCAATACCCTCATTCGGGGTACTGCGTGTTTAGGGATTTTAGCCCTGTTAATGCTTGTTATGGATTGTATGTTTGAATAGAGGTTTTTTATTATGAATAGAGTTAATTTCAATGCTATGGATGTGTTTTCCCATGCTTGTTTGATTTTGAAAATTTGGTCTAGGTTTTCCTGTTAGGCTTTTGGTTTCCATTACTAGTTTTGTTAGGATGGAGTGATTTTTTATCTGATATGTTGTGTTATGCCTTATAGCTAATTATCCAAGTAGTAAATTCAGGTTTACTTTAGCTGCTGATTATTATTTGTGAATGATTTCTTTACACGGGGCTATGGGAACCTGGTGTCATTAGACCATAGGGTAAATTGACGTTGAGGGATTTCCCAAAGTTCCTATTATTGTTATCACGATGCAAGACCGTAGGGGGGATTGAAGTTGAGTGATCCCTCAGAATGTCTATAGATATATTACGAGACCACATGAGGAATTGAAGTTGAGTGCTTCCTCAGAGTGTCTGTAGTTTACCATTAAAAGGATATAAGGGGAATTAATAGTGAGTGATTCCTCAGAGAGTCTTTTATTTACACGAGACGAAAGGGGGAATTGACAGTGAGTGCTTACTTATAGATCATTCGTTATATACTTATTAAAAATTGTACCATAGAGGATAGGTTGTGAGAACTTTCCTAGAGGGTTGCCTATATTTGTAATTGGTTGGTTAAATTGTTAAATGTAAATTATGTAATTGAAATTGTAGAACTATTTAAATAGAGTAATTCCTTGTTATTTTCTTCATTTTACTTATTTTATGTCATATATATATATATTCACTGACTGTTAGGAAGAGATCTTTGTGTGGTTGCCTACTGGGATTCGTCTCACACCCTATTTGGGTCATGATTTGGGCCCAAACAGTTTATATTACTACCGGTCTAGATAAGGGAAAGCGCCCTTCTACATCAGGTTCATAACTACTGTGGAGATGGAGAGCATGGGACCATGCTGAGGCTTGAAATGCTAAGGAGTTGTTTACTTTTTTTCCTTTTTCTTTGGTTTAGTACTGTATTCCAGCATTGTGACTTGTTTGTCTATTTTCCTAGATACATGTATCATGCATCATTATTGAGATATATATATGCTGTAGTTTTTTATTTACTTTCAGTCTTTTTCTGTATACTTGTTGCATGTTATTACTACTTCCACTATTGTTATCATTTTCTTTCCACTGCATTACTTTGCCAATGAGGGCACAGTTTCCCCACTATCACACCCAAGGTTCTTGCTGCTAGTCAGCAGCCTCTGTCATTTGGGGAAATTCGCTTGAGGCCATGTGACCAACTAGGTACGGGGAACCTCTAGGTGGCACCCAAAACCAAGATGTTACAGCTGTGATTTCACAAGTCTCACTTTTGCACCCAAAATGCAATTCTACAAATATATGGCATGTTATACTAGATACACAATATGAATATATCAATATGACACTTAGTGTGCCACTTTCCTGAGTCAACGTACTCTAGCATATTTCGGTGTACTTTATATGTGGACATGTATATGGATATTTCTGATTATCAGGCCATGCCTATGTACTTTAGTTGCATCTATATACCCCTAGGGTACAAGTTTTTGTATGTGCATATTTTCTTTAATTTCATTTCATGTGATTTTGTTTGATTGCTTTTCCTCTGTATGTTGATGATATATTAATTTATGTTATTTGGATTTTGGTGATTCTTATCAAATTTGAAATATAATATATTTATCTATACTTTATTAGTAAATGAGGAAGTTTTAAAATGCATATCTATTTATCTAAAAATTCTATGAAGTTGCTACTATGCTTTTAAAAACTCTACATTTCACTATTTTAAAACATTTCTGTATTTATTTTACTACAACTTCTACAGTTATCCGATTTATATGAAACATGATTCTATGGAAAGATAAACTGTTTATCTTAATTTCATTGGTTTACATCAAAGTCCAAAAATATCTTTTTAATTGACTTTTAATTACATTAATTTATGTCATTCTATTTTGTAGTAGCATTTTTTACAGAATTTTTTGATTCTGTTTTTTGATTATTTTAGGATCTGTAGATGTCAGTTTTAATTGATTATTTCTTTTTTGGAAAGATAATAAGTTTTTCTACAAATCATTAGTTTTGACCAAAGTCTGAATCTACTATTAAGAGCCCTTAAAATTCATTTAAGATTCCTAAAAAATTCTATCCATATTTTTTGACAATAGTATGGTTTATTGTTTTTCTCACAAAAGTATGGTTTATTGTTTATCTCAAAAAATTATGGTGTATTGTTTATCTCAAAAAAGTATGGTTTATTTTTTATCTCACAAAAGTATGGTTTATTGTTTATGTCAGAAAAGTATGGTTTATTGTTTATCTAACAAAAGTATGGTTTACAGTTTATCTCACAAAAGTATGGTTTATTGTTTATCTCACAAAAGTATGGTTTACTGTTCATACCTTACATTAATTTACTATTCATACCTTACATTACTTTACTATTCATACCCTATGTTACTTTACTGTTCATCATCCCTATGTTACCTTACTATTCATACCTTACGTTACTTTATTGTTCATCATCCTTACGTTACTTTACTATTCACTCCGAAGTTTTTGTTCATTCCAAAGTTATTGTTTACTACGAAGTTTCTGTTCATTCTGAAGTTACTATTCACTTCGATGTTGTTGTTCATTCCAAAGTTACTGTTCATTTCGTGCAATTTTTTAAAAATTTATTTTCTAAAAATATTTGGATTATTTTTTAACGATTTTTTTGTGAAAAATTCTCATTAAATATAAGGATTATAATCAATGAGTTTTTAATATTTTTGGTGCCATATTTAGAGTGAAAAATTAATAATGTTTTTCAACGTATTTTAAAAATAAATTTAGACGTTTCAAGATTGTTTAAATTCAAATGTTTGAATTTAATTTCAGAATCATCTACTAGTTTTTAGGAAATATTTTGACTACGTTTAAAACATTTTAAATGGATTTAAAATTTTGTTTTAAATCATTCAATTCATTTATTATTTTGAATATTTTATTTTAAGACTTATTCAAAATATTTTGAATTCATTTATTAGATATTTATTCTACAGAAATAAAAAAAGAAACAGTGCTGCTATTTTCTTGGATATATTCATGGGATCTCTTGACTCAATTAATTTAGATTATCAAAAGAAAGTGGACCTGCTGCACATACTATATATTTTTATTATATATATATATATCATTCTCTCTTGCAAGAAAATTATAAACTCAATAAAAAGAGCATGTATTGTGAACTTTGAAATTTTTGTGCATTTGCAACATCCTGTGACACTCTGCTTCACCACTAACTCATTCTCTCAAGTGATGAATTCATTCTGCTTCGACTACAATTGAATTGACGAGATGTGTTGATCTAAACCTCATGAACCAGTACCTACACTTTAATTTCTATCTTCTCTTTCATCTGGTTCTGAGTCTATAACACTACTTCTCATCTCTCACACACACTCTATTTTTTTGTTTATGATTCTTCACACAAAAGCATTATTTTTTATTCTTTTTCCTCGGGTTGTGACTCTCAGATTCTAAAGTCAATATCTTAGGGTTGTGACTCCCTGTATCTAAAGTCAAGACTTTTTGGGTTGTGACTCATAGTATCTAAAGTCAGGTTGTAAGGGTCGTGACTCCCCACACAAAAGTTGGTGTTGTGGGTATCCCTCCACTAGAAAAGGATTTTGTAATTGGGTTATGATTCCCCTTTAAAATTCATTTTTAGTGCACACGTATCTCTCGCCGAGTGAAGAGGTATAAGAGTAGAGTAGGATCATTTTGAACCGAACTACTATAAAAAACATCCTTGTGTTATTTACTTTTTCCACTACTTATTATCCTTAATAATTAACTTTGATAATTAATTTATTTAATCAATTCATTTGATTAAAATTTTTAATATGTTCTATTCACCCCCTCTAGACCATATTTCATTACCCTGTCCGACCTAAAAATTGGTATCAGAGGGTAACCTTTTTAAGAATAGTTTTTCTCTATCTTTATATTTAATTATACAAAATATTGGTACCATTGGTTGTTCCTTGAAGAATTTATCCAATCATTTTATTCTGATTTTATATTTTATTGTGCCAACATATTTCTAGACCTCATAGTTTAAGGATAAAGATATTATAAGATGGAAGGATTAAACCCAAATGATTCTTGGATTCCTCAGAAGCCACCACATTTTGATGGTAATGATTATGGATACTAGAGATCCTAAATGGAGGCATACCTCAAACAGTTGAGAATTGAGAACTGGTCTATCATGTTAAAACAATACACACTTCCTAAAGTTGATCTGAATACTCTTACAGGAATTGATGCTACTAGATATGTCTTAAATTACAAAGTTTTAAATATTTTAAATTGTGCTATTAAAAGAAGCGTTTTTAGTCATGTGAATTCATGCAAGACAGCTCATGTGATTTGGAAGATTCTGCAATTTACTCACCTTGGCTCTAACAAATTGATCCGAACCAAGCTTGGAATGCTTTTGCTGAGTATCAAGACATCATAATGGGTGAATATGAAACTGTAAACCAAATCTTCCATAGATTCACAAGCATTGTGAATTGAATTAATTCACTTGGAGAAGCTTTGGAAAATCCTATACTTGTTGAAAGAGTCCTACGAGAATTAACAAAGAAATGGCATGCAAATAAGGTTGCCATTGATGAAAGCAAGAAATTAGAAGAGTACACACTTGATGAATTTATTAGATCACTACTCCAATATGAACTGGAATTGAAAAACATAGCTTACGAAAAGACAAAAAAAGAAAAGGTGTATCATTTAAGTCTATAAATGTTATTTCTAATAATTATACTAATTCTGATCTACAGGATATTGAAAAGGAAGACATGTCTCAGATTGTAACTGGAGTCTACAAAAGAATGAAAAGGAAAGGTTTCAAAAACTAGTTTAGTAGAAACCCTCAAAAATAAAAATATAAGGGAGATAATATAGGTGATAGAAATTACAATGCTTCAGATGTAACTTGTTATGAGTGCCGGAAGAAACGTCATATCAAACCCGATTTCCCTAAACTAAAGAATAAACAAGAATACAAAAAGAAGGATAAAAAAGGCATTGATAACTAGCTGGAGTTGTACTGAAGAATCATATTCTAGTGAAAAATCTAGAAATGAAAAATAATCTGCTAACTTATGTTTCATGGAATCACTGGATAAGGTTTGTAATTCTAGTTATTATTCTGAATGTTCTGATTCTTAATATGAATCTCATAACCCCAATGTTTTTTAATTAAATAAAGAAATTGAAAGATTAAAAAAAGATATTTTCAAAAAATATGATTTATATAATAAACATGAAGAATATAATCAAAAACTAATTTCTAAAAATAAATTAATCTTTCAAGAAAATAAAATTTTTACAAACCCTACTTATACTTCTCATTCAATAGTTTATGATAATTTGAAAACATCTGAAGATTTGAATGAGAAATTGAAAAAAGAAGTTGAATGTCTTAAAAAAATTTATCTACTTTTATTCAAGGTCGTGAAAAATATCATGAGATGATGTCTTTAACAAAAACTTATAAAATTAAATATGGTTTTGGTTATGATAAAATATTACCTCAAATTTATAAAACCTATTTTTTAAAAAGTAAAACTGGATGTGCTTCAACTATTACTTGTTTTAAATGTGGCATGAATGGTCACTATGTCAATGACTGCTCACTTAGATTTAAACAATATTTGGGATTTACAAAAACTAATATTTCAAAATCCTTGTTATCGATAGTACCTTACAATACATGTTTAAATTCTATATGGGTACCTAAAAAATTATTTAATAATCCTATTGGACCTAAAGTAGCTTGGGTACCAAAATTGTCAATTAATTGATTTTTGTAGGAAACATTTCATGGATGTCTGAAGAATGAAATATGGTATATGGATAGTGGATGATCTAGGAATATGACCAGAGACTCATAAATGTTTACATTATAAAACACATGTGATGGAGGAACTTTTAATTTTGGAGACAATTCCAAAGGCAAAGTGAAAGGTTTTGGTAAAGTTGGTATTTCAAATTCTACATTTATTTTAAATGTTTTATATGTTGAAGGTTTAAAATATAATTTAATTAGTATATCGCAATTATGTGATGATGGAATGGAAGTTAAATTTCAAAATGATAAATGTTTAGTTTTTAAGATGATTCTTTATTATTTTATGATATTCGAAAAGATAATATTTATACTATTGATTTTTCTACACTAACTGTTCAACATATAAAGTGTTAGAATGCTGTATAGAATGACTGCATCCTTTGGCACCGACGTTGAGGTCGTCTTTATTTCAGAATGTTGCATAAGCTCTCAAAGCATGAGAATGTTTTACAACTTCCTTCTTTGAAGAAATAACAACTTCATGTTTGTGACTCCTATATGAAAGGGAAGCAACAACAAATTTCTTTTATACCTATCAATCAGATATGTATTACTAATTCTTCACAGTTAGTACATCTTGATTTATTTGGTCTAACTCAAATTTTTAGCCTTGGTGGAAAGAAATATAATTTAGTTATTATTGATGGTTATAGTAGATTTACTTGGGGATATTTTATAGCTCATAAAAAGGATACTTTATCTAAATTCACTGCTTTCTCTAAATTAGTTCAAAATGAAAAAGGTTGTATGATTATTTATATTCATAGTGATAAAGGAGGAGAATTTTATAATTTAGATTTTGAAAAATTCTGTGAAAACATGGATATTTTAATAATTACTCTTCTCTTAGAACACCACAAAAAATGGTGTTGTAGAATAGAAAAATAGATCTCTTATTGAAATGGCTCGAACTATATTAAGTGAATATAATCTGCCTAGATATTTTTGGGTTGAGGCTATTTTTTCTACATGATATATTTCAAATAGAATTATTATTAGAAATTTTCTAAAGAAAACTCTTTATGGATTATTCAAAAATAAAAATCCTACAGTTGGTTATTTTAGAGCTTTTGGGTGCAAATTTTTTATTTTAAATTCAAAGGATAATTTATATAAATTTGATTCTAAAAGTGATATAGGTGTTTTTCCAGGCTATTCTAACAATAGTAAATCTTATAGAGTTTATAATAAAAGAACAATGGTTATTTAAGATTCTGTTCTTGTTATATTTGATGAAAATAATGTTAAAATAAATTCTGATTCTAATTTTATTGATGATGAGTTTAGAGATTTTAATTTTGGTGAAGATATTCCTCAAGAAAATAATGAATTAATTGAGGGGGAGAATACTCCTTCTCAACCTGATCGAGGATCATGGAAGATTCACAAAGATCATCATGTTGAAAATATAATTGCCAATGTTGATTCTGATGTCAAAACTAGAAAATCTATTCTAAATTATTGGGAAAATTCTTCTTTTATTTCTTATTTTGTTCCAATTAATATTAATGATGATTTAAAAGATGAAAACTGTATTGTTTCTTTTCAAGATGGATTAAATAAGTTTGTTAGAAATAATGTTTGGACTTTATTAGAATTTCCTGAAGATAAGCAGGTAATTGGAACTAAGTGGATCTTTAGAAACAAGCTGGATGAATCTGGACAGATTGTCAAAAACAAAGCCATACTTATTTCTCAAGGATACTCTCAAGAAGAAAGTATAAACTTTCAGGATTTATTTTCACATGATTCCAGGTTAGAGGGAATTAGAATTTTGTTAGCTTTTACGTGTTTTCAAGGTTTTAAATTATATAAAATGGATGTGAAAAGTGCTTTCTTAAATGGTTTTATTACTGAAGAAGTTTATGTCTCTCAACCCCGTAGTTTCAAAAATGAAAAATTTCCTAACCATGTTTTTAAATTATCCAAAGCATTATACGGTCTCAAAAAATCACCTCATTCTTGGTATGAAAGACTTTATTTATTTTTATTAAAAAATGGTTTCAAGAAAGGAAATGTTGACCTAACTATTTTTATTAAAAGTTCTTCTGATGTTATTTTAATTGTCTAGATCTATGTTGATGATATTGTTTTTGGATCATCTAGTGAAATACTTTGTATGGATTTTTTGTTATTGATGTCTTCTGAATTTGACATGAGTTTAATGGGAGAATTAATGTTCCTTCTTAGACTTTAAATTTCTCAAAGGAAAGATGGAAATTTTCTTAATCCATCTATGTATGATAAGGATTTAGTTAAAAGATTTGGTCTTGATTCCTCTAAATCCATGAAAACTCCTATGGGTACTAATTTTAAATTAGATAGTGATGCATATGGTAAATCAGTTGATTTTATAGTTTATAGAGGTATGATAGGTAGCTTGTTATATTTAACTACATCTAGACCTGATATCATTTTTAGTGTCTGTTTATGTGCTATATTTCAATATGATCCTAAATAAAGTCATATTAAAGTTGTAAAAAGAATAATTAGATTTGTTAATAGAACTGTTGATTCTGATTTATTTTATCCAAAATATAACTATTTTGATTTAACATCTTATTCTGATTCTGATTTTGGAGGCTGTAGAATTGACCGAAAGAAGCACATATGGTATGTGTCATTTTTGGGGATTTTTTTTAATTTCCTGGTCATCTAAGAAATAATTATCTGTTGCTTTATCTACTATAGAAGATGAGTATATCTCTGCTGCTAGTAGTTGTGCTCAAAGTTTATAGATTGAGAAATATTTATGTGATTTTGGTGTTTTTATTGATAAAATACCTATTTATTGTGATAATACATCTGCAATTTATATTTATAAAAATTCCTTAGAACATTCTAGAACAAAAAATACTAATCTTATATTTCATTTTATTCTCAATCATTTGAATAAGAGTGATATTGTTTTATAATTTATCCCTTCTGAAAATAATCTTTCAGATATTTTTACAAAGCCTTTTGACTCTTCTTAGTTTGAGAAAATTAAATTTTCTCTTAGTATGTTGTAATTTTAAATTTTCATTACTACATTTGTTTAGGGGGAGCATGTTTTCACTTTTTCTTTATTTACAAAAAGGGGGAGAAGATTTGGAGAGAAGTTTTGGGGAGAAATAATTAGATTTTAATGAGACGTTTTGGAGAGAAGTTTTGGGGAGAAATAATTTGGTTTTAATAATTTTAAAAACTAATTTATGGTTTTAATGTTTTGGTTTTGTAATCAAACAAAAAGGGGGATATTGTTTGTGCATGTGCATATTTCATTTAATTTGATTTCATACTATTTTTTTATTACTTTTCCTCTGTATGTTGATGATATCTTAATTTATGTAATTTGGATTTTTTTTCTTCTTATCAAATTGGAAAGATAATATATTTATCTATACTTTATTAGTCAATTAGGAAGTTTGAAAATTCTTATCTATTTATCTAAAAATTCAATGAAGTTGCTACTATGGTTTTAAAAACTCTACTTTTCACTATTTTAAAACATTTCTATATCTATTTTACTAAATCACCTATAGTTATCCGATTTACATGAATCCTAATTCTATGGAAAAATAAAATGTTTATCTTGATTTTATTAGTTTACATCAAAGTCTAAGAATATATTTTTAATGGACTTTTTATTACTTGAAGTTATGTTATACTTTTTTGTAGTAGCATTTTTTCCAGAATTGTTTTGCTTATGTTTTTTGATGATTTTAGGATCTGTAGATGTCATTTTTAAATGATTATTTTTTTGGAAAGATAGTACGTTTTTCTACAAATATTTAGTTTTTACCAAAGTCTAAATATTCTGTTAAGATCCCTTAAAAACTCTTTTAAGTTTGCCTAAATATTCTGTCCATATTTTTTGAAAAATGTATGGTTTATTGTTTATCTCACAAAAGTATAGTTTGTTGTTTATCTCAAAAAAGTATGGTTTATTGTTTATCTCACAAAATTATGGTTTGTTTTTTATCTCAGAAAAGTATGTTTTATGGTTTATCTCACAAAAGTATGGTTCATTGTTTATGTCACAAAAGTATGATTTATTTTTTATCTAACAAAAGTGTGGTTTACTGTTTATCTCACAAAAGTATGGTTTATTGTTTATCTCACAAAATTATGGTGTACTATTCATACCTTACTTTACTTTACTATTCATACCTTACATTACTTTTACTGTTTATACCCTACGTTACTTTACTGTTCATCATCCCTATATTACTTTACTCTTCATACCTTACGTTACTTTATTGTTCATCATCCCTATGTTACTTTATTGTTCACTCTGAAGTTATTGTTCATTCCAAAGATACTATTCACTCTGAAGTTGTTGGTCACTCAGAAGTTACTATTCACTCCGAAGTTACTTTTCACTTCAAATTTACTGTTCATTCCGAAGTTACTGTTCATTCCGTTCAATTTTTTAAAAATTGATTTTCTACAAATATATTGATTATTTTTTAACTATTTTTTTGTGAAAAATCTCATTAAATATAAGGATTATAATCAAAGAGATTTTAATATTTTCAGTGCTATATTTTAAGAGAAAAAGTAATAAATATTTTCAGCGTCTTTTACAAATAAATTTGGACGTTTCAAGATTGTTTATATTAAAATGTTTGAATTTAATTTTAGAATTTGATACTAGTTTTCAGGAACTGTTTTGACTAAGTTTAAAACATTTTAAATGGATTTAAAATTCTGTATTGAATTCATTTATTATTATGGAGATTTTATTGGAAGACTTATTCAAAATATTTTGAATTCCTTTATTAGATATTTATTCTACAGGAATTAAAAAATCAACGGTGCTACTATTTTCATGGAGATATTTATGGGATCTCTTGACTCAATTATTTTTGAATATCCAAAGAAATTGGAGCTGTTGCACCTGCTATATATTTTTATTCTCTATATATATCATTCTCTCTTGCAGGAAAAAGAACAATACAATAAAAAGAGAAAGTACTGTGAACTTTGAACCTGCTTTGCATTTGCAACGTACTATGACACTCTACTTCACCACCTTCTCGTTCTCCCAACTGTTGAATTAATTCCGCTTTGACTAAAATTTAATTGATGATACATGCTGATCTAAACCTCAAGAACCAGTACCTGTGCTTTAATTTTTATTTTCCCTTTCATCTGGTTCTGAGTTTGTAACACTACTTCCCATCTCTCTCCCGCACTCTATTTTTCTCTTTATTCTTTTTCACACAAAAGAATTATTTGTTATTATTTTTCCTTGGGTTGTGACTCATAGATTCTAAAGTCAAGATATTAGGGTTGCGACTCCATGTATCTAAATTCAAAACTGTTTGGGCTATGACTCCTAGTGTTTAAAGTTAGGTTGTAAGGGTTGTGTCTCCCCACACAAAAGTCAGTGTCGTGGTTATCCCTCCACTAGAAAATGATTTTGTAATTGGGTTATGATTCCCCTTTAAAAATAATTTTTAGTGCACATGTATCTCTCCCCGAGTAGAGAGGTATAAGAGTAGAGTAGGCCCACTTTGGACAGAACTACAATAAAAAACATCCTTGAGTTATTTAATTTTTCCTCTTCTTATTAAAATTAATAATTAACTTTGATAATTAATTTATTTAATCAATTCATTTGATTAATTTTTTTAATCTGGTATATTGTGTGACACATCTCAGACGACATGTGATATTTTTATTTACTTAGAAACGCTAGTTCCATAAAAGGGGGAAAACACGCCATGTGTTCTTTTTACTAAATGTCATATAATCATGAATTTTCAAAAAATTCTAGAATATTCTATATGTCTCATCCAAGTCACCACCACTATCAATTTTTCCACTAGATCTACCGATAATCATGGATCTAGGATAGACCATGCTTGGAATATGGCCATCAATACCCTTAGGAATTCTCCACCATTGATCCTTATCATATAAATGATAACACCCATGTACATGTGATATCCAATCTGAAGTTGATCAATCCTCTATCATCGCACACCACAACCATGTCATCATTCTTCATCCTAAACTCACAGTAACGATCCATTATGCTAAATATTTATTTCCCAATGATCATTTTCCAGGTTTCTGTTAAACCATATGGAAAAAGAAAAATTGATGATGATCAAATTTATAACATGGAAAAATCATAAAACACAAACATTAAGAACAATCCTTGGACAATGTTCATGTTGGCCTCAATCTACTTTTGATGAAGATGGTTAATGAATAGGATTTTCAAATCATTATCAAATTCACATTTCTAGTATGAAGACACAAGTTAAACATATATAATTATTACATTGATTCCATTTTTTATATAATATATATCTCAAATATTTTCACAACCTTAGGATGAAGAGTTCCATAAACATCTTATTAAATAACACTTGTTAACATTTCTCTATAATTATACTCCTTTAGACCCTCTTCTAGACATCTCATATGATATAATTATATACATAACCTGGATAATGGAAACATAAAAAAATGTTTAAAAATGAGTTATTAGTAAGATTAATATATCAACTAGTAATAATAGTTATATATTAAACATGAGGGAAAATATTAGTAATGGAGAAATATCAAATAAAAATATCAGGGGATTATAAGTGAAAACCATAAAAATTGATTTATCATCAAGGGTTATAGAATAGAAATATAAAAAACAATTAAGGCCATTAAAAACATATATTAGAATCATATAATGAAAATAAAACAGAACATTAAATCATAACATAAGAAAATAAAATATTTTTAGAACATATAACATCATAAATATTTGGCATTGATTGTAAATTAAACATATCTTAGGGAATAGAAGTTCCAAAAAAATTACTATTGGTAAGAATATCATAATGAATTAGGAATCACCACCCTATTCCCAAAACATAGTGAAGAAAGATTCACTACCATATTAATATAGTAGAGCATAAATCACTGTTTGATTCCCATAACATAGTTAAGTAGGTATCCCGACCTAATCCCTAGAGTGGAGTAGACACCATTACATAATTTTCATAGTGGATTGAGTATTCGATACTATTTTCCCATAATTTTATAATGAGATAAAAATACTTAACCAATGAATTGGAGGGAGATATAGTATCCCACCCTTCATCGTCCATATAAATGAGTTCCACTTAAAATCAAATCATTCAACTTATCATAAATATCATATAGGAGGAAAAAATGTTTTATAACTTTTCCAAATGGTATCACATAAAAAATAATGACCATTTGATATTACAAATATGATAACGAAAAATGATTACTTAAAAATATCACATATAGGGTTATTTATAAACCATTACTTAATTTGGGAATAATCCTTTGAAAATGGAAGAGAAATCACAAAAAAGGATTTTTCTTAAGAAGTGTATACTAATATCACTTTAAAAAGATGGGATTTTCATGTGATATTCCAAAACACTTTTTTGAATATTAAGATAAAACTTCTCAAAAAATTACTTCAAAAAAATTATAATAAATTAACTTTTATAATAAATAAAACATATGTTAGAATATGATGTATAATGGAAAAAATATAATCCCATGATAAGGAAAACCCCTTTAAATAATTTAACACACCTTTATTGAAAACCCAAATCATTAAGAGAGTATCAATGCCTTATTATTCTAATTGAATAAAAGTTAATATAATCATTATTTGAGAAAAAACAACTTGAGTTTCTTCTAGGGAAAGTAGAACATTGGTTGGAAGTAAAAACATTGATATGGAGAAAAAGTCCATTAAATGGTATGAGAATTATTCTTAACAAAATTACATTTTTATGAAATAATTGATTCATCAAGGAAGAAATATTCGGTGTGAAATATGATTTACCCATAAAATAATATGGAAATAAAACATAACATCATTATATTTTCGGATAATTAAATATTGAAAGATTATAATTGAAGTGTAGTGATTATGACATGAGAAAAATATTTGAGTCAAGAAAACCCCTTACACCTTGAGGAGAATTTAAATAAAAACTTATCGAAATATAGAGATTTTAATTAGACATAAATTAAAATGAATAAAATTAATTTCATGATATAATATCTCATATAGGTAGTATATATACTATATAAATGAAATTAGGTTTATAATACATAATATGTCTCAAAGAGATGAATTTTGAGATGAAAACCCTTACCTTGGTCCTGGTTCATTCTACACTTGAACCGAACATCCTAAATTATTAAATTAAGATTATTAATTACATACCCAAGAACATTATTCATTACTATTTCCATTTATAATCCTCATTTTTAATCATTATATACACATATATATTATTCAATTTCTACATATTTTCCCACATTGGGTGTTTATAACATTAATGGTTTATACTTGTTTTGTAGGATCAATGTTGGTGTTCATTCTTATTATAAAGTTAATATTTCCCAAATTTTTAATTTTACTATAATTTATTATTTATAA
Organism: Viscum album; assembly: GCA_963277665.1. NCBI lineage: Eukaryota > Viridiplantae > Streptophyta > Magnoliopsida > Santalales > Viscaceae > Viscum > Viscum album. The sequence goes on from OY728123.1 coordinate 1,466,809,645, forward strand.
GGATATTTTAAGTTTCAATTTCATTTCATGAGTGTTTCATTCTTAATACTTGAAGATGAAATCAATAATAAGCGTATTTCCGTGATTCTTAACCAATGAAAAGTGTTTTCTTAATCATTGAGTTAAATATTAATGTACAATTTATAGAAAAAACAATTAATTATTTAAATATTTATATAATATTACATTATTAATTATGTTTTCATATCCATCCAGGATCTAATTTTATAGCATCTTCCATGTAAGTGGTCAAACCAACTTAAACATGAACATACCATGATTAATGGATGACTATGATGTGGTTTTATTTCAATATCATTAAAAAATTAATAATGGTATAATTTCAGGTTTATTAGTTTAATTTATTATATTTATAATGTAAATATAAGAATAAGAAGTAATGGATATGAAAATATTACATAATTTGAATAAAATATTTTCATATTAATATGCTTATTTTAAATGATTAAATTAACGATGATCGTTTACTGATCACATGAAAAATAGGTTTTCTAATTTGAAATAAAATAACCTTAATGATATCATAAACATCATATATTTCAATTAAACTCATTCTCATGAACATCCATTTAAGGCAATGATGAAAAGAAAAATGGAAATCAATCATTCCAAAGAGGTGGTAGTAGACATGTGTGCTTGGATAATGATTATATCTCCCATAGAATGAGAGAAATTTGAAATATGGTATATTATTTTAAGAACCAAAAAAATATTTTAAATATCATACTTATACATTAAATTCCTTATTAGATCCATTAGTGTGAGGTGGTTAAGGAAAACAAAACATGAATATTTTTGGAGGTGGTAGTCTGTGCACACACATAGATGTCATTTTCACTTTTCCTAAGGGAAAAAGAGAAAATGTTATTAATTATTATTCCCATAGAATAATAAAATTAAGTATATAACAAATGATAATTTAATTAAAAAGGTAATTTAATATTATAATTGGAAAATAAAAATAGACATGAAATAAGGTAAGTAAAATGATTACTCATGTTGTGCACTTTGAAATTTCCTTGGAAGATCCCTTAGAAATGGATAAAATAAGCTAATATCTTGTAACAATAATCTCAAAAGAGTAAAATATTATTTTAAGTGAATTAAAAAACCTAATTTTCTAGAGTTACATGAAGGGGTGGTGATATGACTCTTTTATAAGTGGCGAGAATTACATTTTTCTGTAAATATTTAAACACAATATAAAGGGAGCCCATGTTAAATATGTCATGTGGAATAAAAAATAAACAATAATTATGTTGAGGGAGATATAAGGTATATAATATCTCAAAATATCAATTATTATCATGTTTTAAACAAGTTTCATGCCCTTTTTCTCTTTTATTATTATGTTTTCTATTTTAGCATTTACAATGGTTACTAGTTTTTACCCAAGGTAACTAAATATTTATAAATAAAAATAAGGTGTTCATTATTAGATAATTTAGATATACTCATTATAAATTTTAAGACTATTTTTTATTATTCAATTTCTAAAAGTGTTAGAAATTAATTTTTATATAATAAATGCATAATGTATTGAAATAATTTTGGAAAAAAATATTACTAATGTTCTTAAATATCAAATATAGGCTTCAAAGTTATTATATATATTTGAAAATGTATAATGTAAATTATAAAATACATATTTATTTTAGTAAAAGGTTTCAAAAAAATTAACGTCATGATTATATACTTATAATAACACAAAGTTTTCACCAATTAAAAAATTATATTTTATATTATTCACCCAAAATCCAATATTTTTAGAAAAAACCCAAAAAATTGTCTTAATAAAATATAGAAATTCTATATCCAAAAATAAATTTTATTTTTTCAAATTAAATTTATATCATTTTCTATTTTAACTTTTAAATAAAGTCATAAAATAAAATGAGAAACTGTTTTATAGGAAGATAATTTTTTTTATAAAATACTTGTTTTTCTTATTAATAATTCCTATAAAATAATAATAAAATAGAATTAATCAATAAGTGTTATATTTTATTAAAATAATAATTTAATAACAACATACTTAGTTTTCATTATGAAAAATTTCAAAATATAAAATATATATTCTCAAACATAAAAATAAATTAAATAAATTTGTATAAAATAAATAAATATATATATATATTAACATATTTAATAATAAAGATACTGTTATTAATACCTATTAATTCAATGAATAGGTTTTAAAAAACTGAACATCTCAATGTTTTTTTAGTTTAATGTTTCTTATGGAGTAAGCTATCAATCATTTTTGACTTAATTTGAGTACAAAATATTTTAAAATCTTTAGTCGTTACATTATCCCCACTTAAATAAATTGTATCCTAGTAATGTTAAAAATTATAATATGGAAGTGATTTCGATAGGGGGATCCTAATTAACCTCACATGAGTAGTTGATTTGGGTTAATTTAGGATATTAAGTGAGATTTCCTTATATGAAATTCGATATGATCCCTTTGTAAAAAGAGATAGTCTGTTCCTAAAATAATCCCAATAGGTGAACAAGAGATAAATCTATAAGGTGAAACTTTCCTCAAACCTTGAATAAGTTTCATATACCACGAATATAATAATTATACCACCAATTTTTTTTTATTTATATCACAATACATAATAGTTGAAATCTTATATGACATAAGATATTGAAAAATCTAGAGTGAAAAGTAACTATCTACCTCAACAGTAGTTGTTACATAGGATTTTCATTTCTTCTAGGATCTAGGAGGTGGTTGGTATTGGTTGTCCACTTTAGCCCTTGGATTGGTGCATTGGGTTGCATATTTCCCAAATTCTTCATATCAAAAATATTGAATCATTAGTGGATCCTTATGAAGAACATTATATCCCATCATTGTATCCTTATTTTTCCCTCAATAACTTGTTTCTTGATTCCATCCTTCACCACACAAAATTTATCTTCTAGTCTCCAAGAGGAAATTACCTTGGTAATTCTTCTCACATTGTTGGTAAAGAATATGTTTAGTACTCATTCCTTTTTTTAGAATGTAGTGGGAAATTCTTCCTTTTTTATTAAGAAAAGATATCCCTATTTTCATCTGGGTTTCTAGGTAAACCTTTCATGACCTGAAGAACCAGTGGCTCAAAGGCGTATCACAAATTTTGATGGCCCGAAGGCCCTGTGACTTGATGTCCCAATTTGAACAGCCAAGATTCATATCATTATCCTAGTCTTCACTCTATGTTGCACCCCTTATCATTAGTTATTGTATTGTACTTCCACACCATGAGGACCTTTAGAGAGCACCCATATTTAAACCGACATCCATGTAGAAGTCTAGATAATGCATTCTAGTGAACCCATATCTCATTCAAGCTACCCACCCAGTAACACAAGCACACCTCTATGCCATGCTACCTACAAGATGCATCAATTTTTCTATTTGGTCTTCAACATTCACACAATTTTTCACCCCATCTATCGAGAACCGTCACATTGTGTATACCTTTGCAATTCCATTGAATATTACCCATTTTTTCCATGTTGTTAAAGGGTCAGATGATTGGTTCCAACACACCTACCACTCTTTTGAGCTGCCCACATGACAATGCTACCTTAAGCCAAGCTACACCTCTAACCTGATGTGCTTTTTGGTCACTTTATTCATCACTTTTTCTCTATAGTGTCCTAGAGTCCCTATAGAGCGAAGTCTCTATGGCCCAAAGACCCAAATCTATGGCCCGTAGGCCCAAATCATGTGAATATTTACACTGCTACAATACTGCTATAGTAACTACTGCGGTAACTTGGAAATTACACCCCTATACAAAATTAATCATAGATATTTTGGATGCCAATAAAGAGCCTTTACCAGTCTTTCCTTCATCATCTATATTACTCGAGTTTCGAGAAGAATCAATCATTCTATTATTTTGGGTGTTCAGGATTTCAACTATACTGACCTGGTAAATTATATATCACTATATTTGGTTTATAATAACCAAAACAATTATCAATATATGTCCCACTTCATAGGTTTTTTCATTTTGAAAGTCACTATATATTCCCTCACACCTATTTTTTACTCGGTTCTTTTTTCTTACAACCATTAATAAAACCAAAAGGGGTTAAAAAGAGTGTTGAATAATTATCATCATAAGATAAGTATCCAAGATATCCAAAGGTAAATTTATCCCTAAGTTGTATCAATTTATAACACCATCATGTTATCCTATAATTATTTTAGTACAAGATATATCACTCTTTTTAAGCTATATTATTCATAGTTTAACCTATTTACTTCTTAGTTCAAATTATATCATCCCCAATTGAACCTATATCGTTAATGATTATTCCTAGTTTACATTAAATTGAGTTTTCTCATACTGGTTAACTTAATACCTTAATGTAAATTGGAAATAAATCCTTCATAGTAGTTCATAAAGAGCATGTGATCAACCAAATAATATCCCGTGGGTTTGTCTCTTTAGGCTTGTTGTCTTAGACCCACTCATCTAGCATGAGGGTAATGATCAATTCAATGCTCAAATATCCATTTTAAGGGTGATATCTCTTAGGTACATTTGTTCTCTAACCATATCCATTTTACAATATCTATAAAGGGATGTTTTTATAGAAAAACCACACACTAAATATTTTACCAATATTTTTAGATATAATCCTATACTTTGAATCATCTTTAGGGTTTCACCAAAGGTTATCTAACCTTAATCTTAGAAGTAACTAAATTAATCTCTAAACATAACTAAAACTTTAATTTGATACAAAATATATTTTGGAACTGGGCGTGCTGCGGAATCCCTAAAGAGGTGGGTTTTTTAATTTTTTCAACCGCCGTTCGACATGAACTTGTCGACGTCGGTGAAGAGTAGCCCAGTCAAAACCGAAGACCACGTGTGAAGGGTTTTGAGCACAAACATAAACCGTAAAATACCTATTTTAGATTTGAAGCCGCACACAATGTATTCTCATCGTTGGTGATCGCTTCTCGAAGAATCCAAATCTGAATTCTTCTAGGTCATCCACACGTGCTTCAAGGAATCCATAGGAGCGTCGTTCGTCGTAGTCCGGGTGATAGCGTGAAATACCAATGATACCTTCGACATTCTAACAATCACCACATTGCTTTTCTAGCGATGCCTGAGAGAGAGCTCCATCAGAACTCATTGGATATAGAGCATCTCCCTCTAGAGTGTGGGAGAGAGGAGAGGAGAGAGAATCTCCATGAATAGTATTTGGAAAAATCCCATCCCCTTCAATTTATAGTGCTTAATTAAATACTCGGTATCACCTCACCGACCCCGAATACTTAACGCACTATGAACGACATTTTACAACTACATGTCTGAGTCATAAATATTATTATCACTTACTTGTAATATATTAAAAAATATTACATGATAATAATTAAGTCATTAGCTCGACTTGTAGCTCCCATAAATATTAATTGAACCTTGAATAATTTAATATTCTTCAATTAATATTTTTTCATGTATTTACTAAAACTCATAAATAAATTTAATAAATAAATTCAATAATCATTATTCTAAACTCGAATAATATGAGTTTATTTATTTCATTGGTGATTGTTTAACTTTAGACAATTCCTGGACCCCTATGGCGGGGCCCGCCATGTCCAAAACACCGATTCAACTGAATAGGGAAGATTCTTGAATACGCTATTGTGTGTGACCCTCTAGGACCTTATTTTGATAGCCAGGAATAGTATTCATAGACCAAGAGTGGGATCTAGCAACCCATCATGGCCCCTGAAGAAATAAGGATTGTCATAGTAGTGAAAACCTACCTACGAACATGCACGGTGTCATATAATCTCTTTGTCTATAATATCTCATAAAGTAGGAAGCACTCACGTGTCATCTACCTTTTATTTCTTTATAGTTTTTTGATTTAACTGGACGGATTTACCCTTGACTGCCAAGTCCATGGTCTTAAAAAAGTACTGCCATCCATATCAACATGGCCTGAGATATATTACTTCAATAACCTGGAAGTGACAAATCCTTTCTTGACCATTCAACCAACGTCATTCTACCAACAACGCACCTGACACAAACTACCTCACCACGACTTCATTGCCATGGTTTTCGTCTTGCATCAAAGTACATAATCAAGTGACATACATTGGTAATGATCTCAAGTCAAGAGACAATTACACATGATCGTAGATGGGAACATCCAACGACACCCGAAACATGTGGTGTTCCTATTGGCGGGTCAGTCCTCATGATCTCACTACTAGAGATCACCAAATGCGAACTTCATGAGAAAAAGTCTCAATTCTTATGAGCCCCTAGCACCTGATGGTTAGACATCTAATATATCAAATTAGTAATATGTATCTATACCATAGAACATATATATTTAAGATTAATGTCATAGTATCTAGAGGTTCTCATTATAGCCTGGGAACTGCTATAACCTTTCGATACTAAAATTAATCTTTGGATATTACCATTTCAAAAGTGGACGTAGAAAAGTATACACAATAATGGTAAGATGAAATCATGCCTACCTTACTGTATACACGATATGGTAATCAATAGCACATAATAGTTGGGTCTAGGACACCCACTATTTCAACACTCCCACTTGCAGTAGATCCAACTTTCTAACCAAACTTGTTATCTACTCACATGATAAGCATCATGTTTCTGCTGAGTAATGACCATAGATATTGGGTCCGCCACGGTTCTTCCGCATGGCTATTCTACTATAGCGACCTCATCTATTTGAGTAAAAATTCTCAAGTGATGGTATCCCGAGTATAACCCTTTTGTCCACTGTCATAACATGACATCTTGGAAATTAAGAATATCATAATTTAGATTATGATAATACTTTTCTCACCAGGTGTGATTCCAAGAACTAGAACAAATTGTTGCATATCTGCTTCTTAGCTGCCTTAGAAGCTACAATGTACTCGGTCTTGTAGGTATGGCCACCACTAGCTGATGTGATCTTGACTTGCTCATCGCCTTTATCCTAAATTCAATACTAGATCACATTGATTAATAGAAGACTAGTTCATATCCCCAAAAACTAGTATCCTTTCTTCTTCACTTACCAGGTACATATCTTGTGTACTCACCGAAGTACAATTAGATTGTTTTGACTGCATCCCTTGTTGTGCTCTTGGATATAACTGATATTTTCTTATAGTAAAATATACCTTTGAAATATCGGTTCTTGTACATTTCATGAAATATGTGATTGATCCATCACTCCGACATATGTATTTCTACTCATCGCATTTATCTCTTCCCATGTCACGGACAGGTCAACATGGAGAGATTATGCCCTGTGACATAGGCAACAATTCATCTCTTGAATTGTTCCGACATGTATTTTTCAATACAATGTCTCTATATGTACGATTGACTAGGACCAAGCAACCTATAGATCTGACTTAGAAGATCTTGTTCCCTAGAACTTAGGTTGCTACTTTAATTCAATCATTAGAGAGTAAATTTGCATTTTGTTCTTAACTAACTGTCAGACCAATGTCTATTTTCCATATGTTAACGACCATATTTCTTATTGGAAAACCTTAGCACTCCCACTAACCTCTGGTAAAAACATGGAAAAAATTTATTTTAAATGTATATACTAGGTTCATGTTGCTTACTTTAATCCTAAACCGGATTTCAGCAACTTGAAACCTTTATTAACATTCTGTGATGTGACCAACCCATTATGGTTGCGTCGTATAGACACCGTCCACAATTGGTGGTCATGAAATCCAATGCTAAATAAATTTATCATAAATATTATCTATGATAAGTAAAACTCTAACGGATTTAGGCATAACAACTTGGTGAAACCAATTGAGCCTTATTGGTACTAAGCTCGTACCATCCATGTATCAACTCACTTGAATACCCACCGCAGTATTCAAAAAAAATGGCCCCCTTTTCACTTTGATACATGGAATCCATTAATTGAATTCTAGTTGGTCTTATCAATTTTAGATAATTTCCATATACTTATTACTTGTAGGAAATATTATTCACTTTGAATAATATATCACCAACCGTGGTGAATATAAAAAAATTAACCATGGTTTTATCCTTCCTACACAGTATGTGTCTAAGAAACATACATTGTTCCACATGCGCTTGTGGAACTAGATCCTATGCCAAATACTTGTGCATTTTAAGCATTGATTAAACACAAGTCAATATAGCTCCCACTATCTTTAATAGAGATGCTCATCCGTATATAGAAGTGTAGTCTATTTCATGACTACCTACTCTTATATCTTAGGTATTTATGTAACATACTAAAAAACTGTTAGGATTATTACACTAAATGCACAATGTGTTTGTCTTGACACAAGTTTTTTTATGTCCTAACAAACTCTTTGCATCCAAACACATGTTCTTATGACATAATGGGTTTACATCATACTATGACTCATATGATATCCATTTTTTATTATAATTAGAATATGTTTGTGGGATATCACTGTTATTTGCAAATCATTTCATGAAATATAATGGATGTTTCTGCTAGTTCCAACATTTATATTACTTACATCAATACTTTGATGTATAAAATGTGCATTTAGGAATTAATCCACACTAAATTTTGTTGATCAATGTTTATATGTAAGACACCATCATCAATCCTCCCCATTAACATCAATGTTGTGATGTCGATAGGGTAATGTGATTTTAGGAATTGATCCATGATACATTATCATGATTGATGAATGCTTGGTCAAAATATTCTTCGGTATCCCAACCTGAAGCAACTCATATCTCCTGACCATATAAATACTTCACTTTGATATTCCTTAATTACTTAAAATAATCTTATGAAGTATATATTCCTCTAGCATATACTTGGAATAGTTCATTCTTACGTGTTGAACTATTTCCAAAAATCGTTGTGACATACCTTTATTTCTAAAGGCTCCTTTTTCCAAACTAAATACATCGACAACACCATAAGTATTTAGCTGTGCTGATCCTAAATACCATACTTGGTATATTCATGATGTCCATTTTTAGTATTACTTGACAAAGAATTATCCTGTCATAACTGGGTATAAGACTTACATTTATATTCATCACTAATTGCCTATGACTCATGTATCACTAAACTAGTGATTGAGTTTACCAAAAACAACATTCATTCCAGAAACTGAAATAATTTCTCCTTGCGTCCAAGTACACATGAGATTAATGTTTGTGGTTATACTCAATAATAGTTCAAAATGAATCTTTCACTTGGAAATTAAAGAAGTCGTGTACTTCTCACCACTGTCCTAATTATCACCCTTTCACAGCCACCTGGAGAATACACCTGATTTCTAGTAATGTTTCTCTACTAACTTGTTTATCATATTATAATACACATATGTTACCAGAATATTTTATTTAATACCCATGTAGTAAAAGGAAACATCACATTGATGAATATGCCTGATGTAGAAGCGATAACATTCTTCTTTATATCAGTTTATTGCATTTAAACTTCTGTAGTATTATTTTATAATATGAAATGAAAATAACCTCTGTTAATACCTCATTAATTGAATGACGTCACGAATATGTCATTGGAATTAAATTACTTTGACCTTTTTCACATTGTCTTTCAGTTTATTCACCATAAAAATTAAATCTTCTTTGTCTTTTATTGTTATTCACTTGGCGAACTTTACCTAGATAGGTAATGAAGCGTTTACTAAATACTTGTTTATTTTGTAACTTAAAATGAAACTTGATTAATGTGGTGAAAATTATATTTAATGATCATGATAAATCATTAAATTTACACATTCTAGTTTAAACATCACCTTATTTATATCATTGCTTTTCTTTCTCCTTGCAAACTTCTTGGAGATGAGACTTTATGTTATATCATCTATGTCTTGGTGTAGTGACCACAATTGACACCAGACGTTGATGAAAAATGATGATATAATTATCATATGATTTGTACATTAGTCTCCAGTAATCATTTTCCACCCTTGCTTCTTGAGGTATTTTAGCAGTGTCGGGGACACTGACACCTTGAGTTTCCTATATCATAGTACTGTGCGCATGCACATGTACTATTCATGGATACTCATGTTAGTGTGGAAATTTAATTTTTTCCATTATTTATCACAGTTTAAACTTGTGGTATAACTTTCCATTTTTTCTACAAAAAAAGAATTTTAGAAAATTAGTCCCTTTTATATGGATTACAGGTTTAGACATTTTGATTAATTACTTAAATCATTTAATGTCTCCGACTATTTTATCGGATTCTAGGAACCCTCTATGCTAGAATTGGAATACTCTATCGCTTGATTATTCTAGTGGCAAGGATCCCGGAACCACCCCTCATAGTCTACAATCTAAGGCTACGCCACTACTTGGAGGGTTCTAGGTAGGCTCTTGGCTAGCTGACCGCTTTAAGATGCAGTTCCATGATCTGTTGAGTGAAGTCCCGGCTTCTTAAAATGAAAATTTGATTTACTCAACGCTTTCCCCTAAAATGATATCAAGTTATCTAGGGATAATCCTTACTGGCACTTTAGTTAATTCGTCCCATAATTCTTCTAGGGACTCCCCAGTAGTAAGAGGCACCCTCAGCTAAGGCATGATCAGCACCTCAAACAGCTGGTTTTTTCCAAATTCGAATGATGGAAGGATGTTTAGAATTAATATATATTTGAGGGTTTTATTATTTTTAGTGTGACAAAAGAAATCCTTTTCTATTTTTATAAGCACGTACTATGTGATCGCACTCACAAATGGCTATGCAAGAAATAGAAATTTCATCGCATAACGTGTTCATTTTATCTTGCATGCTTGTTTATTATTATACTATGTGATCGCGCAATAAATTACACATGCACAAAAATAATAAACCATGAAGAAATAAAACGAACACCTGATCATGGGCCGATACTATTGGTTGATTCGTTGAGTGAATAACGGACCAACCGAAACCCTAAGTGTAAATACCTTTAGTTTTGTGGCTTGCAACTTGAATAAAAATGTCTGCTCATCCAATGCATCCAACTCTTGTCTGGTGTGTCGCTGTCACTTGGTGTGAAATGCGTCACCAGTCGTCTCGTCATTATAAAATTGTACTCACACGCAGGTGAGGGGATCCCGGGGAGTAAAATTACAACTCTGAGAATGGGCGCGCAGGCCCTTATACATATAACGACACTTGAGATGACACACAGATCACCGTTTATTTAATTGAAATAATTATTACAAACCATTGAAATAAATAAATAATTAAATGAAATAAATAAACACCAGAAATACATTGGTAGGTCAACAGATCATGACCAGCATATACGCATTAAACTCGCGTATATTAAACTAAATGCAGAATAAAAATTAAACATGCATTAAAAATTAACTTGAGGGAATTATTTTATTGAATTAAAATATCACTCGAATTTTAATTCAATAAATATCATCGTTCGATCCCGATTAATTAATTTAATTTTAAAAAAATAAAATAAAATAAATTAATTAATTTAATTTATCACAAAATAAATTAATTACGCTGCTTTAATTATAAACTAATGTTAATATTTAATTAATTTAATTATGAAGTAAAATTAAATTAATTAATTTAATTAACTTTTTATTCAAATAAAAATTTCCCGAGCCCCATAAACCCTGGGCAGGGCCTGTTCGGGTCAGGGAGAACCTACACAGGCCCATCCCGGGTAGTGCCGACCCCGTTCAGGGGCTTTCTTGGCCGGGCAGGTCCATCCAAGAGAGTTCTGGGCTGGGTAGACCGGCCTAGAGAAGTTCTGGGGCAACGAATGTTACCTGCTCGCTATGAGGACCTAGCGGTGGCCGGAACGAGGCACATCTGGGGCGGTGCGGGCGGGTCGTACTGGTCGTTCCCATGGACATAGTCGGTCCTTTCCAGGCGCACAGAACAACAAGGTCTGGGCTGGCCGGAAGGATGGAGGCAGCCCGGTGGGGTTGTCCGCAGTCGGCAGGGGCTTGAGGCGGGCTGCCGACAGAGCGTCGCCATCCTGGTGAATCTATGAAGGACTACCCTAGAGAGGCCAGTAGCCTATGGAGCGAGGTCGGGCACGGAGGGAGCTCCACGGTCCAGGTGAGGGTCTGCAGGTTGGGCTGGGGTGGCCCTGGTGCTAGGTTGGCCTGCGCTTGGTTGTTCTCCAGCCTAGGGAGGTGTCGGGATTGGGATGAGGATGCAGGTGTGATGCGGGATCCAGCAGCACAACACGTTTCTACAAGGGGGGGGGGGGGAACATGAAAGGTGCTGGCACCGAGGTGTTGTGGCCAAAACGTGTGTGGCGCCTGGTGCACTTCTCGGGAAGACCAAGTGCATGTCCGGTGTAGCGGTTCTACTCTTGGAGCTCGCGGTGCTTATAGATAGAGGCAGCGTCCTGATTCGGGAGAGGAGGTGGTGCCGGGATGAAGGAGTCGGCCTGGTGCAGGAGGCTGGTGCGATGATGTAGCTCTGCTTTGCAGGTCAGCCTCCTTTCATTTTTCTAATTTTTTAAAGCCTACATTTAGGATTGGAAATATTAAAGCATATAATAATAAAATATTATTATAATATAATAATATAATAATAAAATTATTATTATAATTAAACAATTAATATTATAATAAAATTATTATAAAAATAAAATTAATAATCTTCACTGGAAAATACTATTCTGGTGTAAATGGATTAAGATAAAATTGGTTCATCAAATTAGAACCTCATTAAACTATCGGTTTTAATCCAAATTTAGAACTTCGGATGACTGAAAAATGGTCATCCGGTATCAGATTAAAACTCGGTCTGCGGCGTTGGGACCGTATCGACGCCCTCTTCATAACTTAATGAAAATTTAATTTTTCTTGGCTTAAAATTGACACGTGATCCCTCTGATACCACTTGTTGGAACTGGGCGTACAACAGAAGCCCCAAACTGGTGGGTTTTTTTATTTTATGCACCTCCGTTTGATGTGAACTTGTCGATGTTGGTGAAGAGCAGCTCGGTCAAAGCCGAGGACCATGCATGAAGGTTTTTAAGCACAAACATAAACCATAAAATACCTGGTTTATATTCAAAGCCACACATGACGGCTGCTTGTCATTGATGATCGCTGCTCAAAGAATCCGAAGCTGAATTCCTCTACATCGTCCACACGCACTTCAAGGAATCCCCGGGAGCACCGTTCGTCATAGTTCGAGTGCTAGCGTGGAATACCAACGATCCCTTCGACGTTCTAACGATCACCGCATCACTTTGCTAGCAATGCCCGAGAGAGAGCTCCATCCGAGCTCCTTGGATACAGAGCATCTCTGTCTAGAGTGTGGGAGAGAGGAGAGGAGAGAGAAGCTCCATGAAGAGTATTTGGCAAAAGCCCATACCCTTCAATTTATAGTGCTTAATTAAATACTCGGTATCGCCTCGCTGACCCCGAATACTTAACGCACTATCAATGAAATTTTACGACTACTTGTCTGAGTCATAAATATTATTATCACTTACTTGTAATATATTAAAATATATTACATGATAATAATTAAGTCATTAGCTCGACTTGTCGCTCCCATAAATATTAATTGAACCTTGAATAATTTAATATTCGTCAATAAATTTTTTTTTCATGTATTTACTAAAACTTGTAATTACATTTAATAAATAAATTCAATACTCATTATTCTAAACTCGAATAATATGAGTTTATTTATTGCATTGGTAATCATTTAACATTGGACAATTCCCGGACCCCTGTGGCAGGGCCCGCCATGTCCAAAACTCCTATTCAACTTAATAGGGTAGATTCTTGAATACACTATTGTGTGTGACCCTCTTGGACCTTATTTAGACAGTCATGATTAGTATTCACATTTCAAGAGTGGGATCTAGCAACCCATCATGGCCCCTGAAGAAATAAGGATTTTCACAGCAATGACAACCAACCTATGAACACGCATGTGTAATATAATCTCTTTGTCTGTAATATCTCATAAAGCAGGACACACACACGTTTCCTCGCCCTTTTATTGCTTTATAGATTTTAAATTTAACTGGACAAATTTACCCTTGACTTTCGTGGCCATTGTCTTAAAAAGGTACTTCCATCCATATCAACATGGCTTGAGATATATTACTTTCATAACTTAGAAGCGAGAAATCCTTTCTTGAACATTCAACCAATGTCATGCCACTAACGACGCACCCGACACAAACTACCTCGCCACGACTTCATCTCCATGGTTTTTGTATTGCATAAAAGTGTGTAATCAATTGACATACATTGGTAATGATCTCAAGTTAGGAGACTATTACACATGATCGTAGATAAGAACATCCAATGACACCCGAAACATGTAGTGTTCTATTGGCGGGTCAGTCCTCATGATCTCACTACTAGAGATCACCAAGTGCGAACTTCATGAGAAGAAATCTCAATGCTTATGAGCCCCCGGCACCTGATGGTCAGACATCTACTATGTCCAATTAGTAAGATGTATCTACACAAAGAACATATATATATTTAATATTAATTTCATAGTATCTAGAGGTTATCATTTTATCATGGGAACTGGTATAACCTTTTGATATGACAATTAATCTTTGGACATTACCATTTCAATAGTGGACGTAGAAAAGTCTACACTATAATGGTAATATGACATCATGCATACCTTACTGTATACGTGATATGGTAATCAAAAGCACATAATACTTGGGTCTAGGTAACCCACTATTTCAACATTATAGAAACCCAAGATTAACATACATAATTAATACATTTATTCCATGTTGTTTTAATACATCTCACAAATTTTTACACAACCCAAAGATCTAAGGGTTTAGTTTCTTGAATACTACCTATATAAACATATTATTTTACAATACTTGTTAACATTTATCCATATCCATGACCATCTAAACTCTATTTAAGACATATTGTATGATATAATCATATTCATAACCCAGGGAATGGAAACATAATAAAGGGGTGGGCTTGAATTATAAGTAAGTTAAATATATCAATAAGTTATAATGGTTAGATCTTAAAATAAATTAAAAAACATGAGAAAGGGAGAAATATTGGATAAAAAGATCACAAGTTCACAAGGGACAATCATAAAACATTATTTATCATTCAGGATCATAGCATAGAAACATAAGACCCAATAAAGGTTATAAAAACATGTTTTAGAATCAAATAAGGAAAAATTAAATAGAACATGAAATCATAATATAAATTAATGAAATATCTTTAGAACATGGGATGCCATAAACATTTGGAATTTCGTGTAAATAAAGTATATACTTGGAAAAAGAAGTGGAATAAACATAATAATCGGTAATAATATCATAGTGAATCTGGAATCACCACCTAATTCCCATAAAATAGTGGATAAAGCATCACCACTAGATTCTTATAGTGAATCAAGCATCGCTACCTGATTTCTATAACATAGTCGTCCAAACATCCCTACCTCATTCTTATAATGGAGAAATCATTCCATAATCAATTACCATAATTATCACAGGAGATAAATTTATTAACCAATGCATTAGAGGGAGATATAGGACCCCACCCATAATCATCCATACATATGAGTGCCACTTAAAATCAAAAAATTCTTCTTATCATAAATATACCATGGTAATAAAATGGATTTCATAACTTTCGAAATGGATTCAAATAAAAAAACATAACCATTAGATACAAGAAATATGGTCACCTAAAAGGAGTGTTTAAAAAGAGAACATATACAGTGATTTATGAACCATTACATCATTGGAGAATAATAATTTGAAAATAGAATATATATCAAAAAAATACTTTTTTTTATTAAAAACCATTTCTTAATACTACCTTAAAAAGATGTGATTTCCAAGTCACTTTCCATAAAAAATTAAGATGAAGAGAAAACTTATCAAAAAATTAATTCAAAAAAAATCTAATAAATTGAAGTTTATAAGAAATAAAACATATTTCAAATTTTTAAGTAGAAGGGGACAATATCATATCATGATAAGGAAAATACTTTTAAATATTTTTAAACCACCTATATTGAAAACCCACATATTTATAAGGTTATCAAATCCTTTATCTTAAAATGAATAAATGGTAATATAAGTATCATTAGAGATAAAAAAATTTGACATTAAACTAGGGAAAGGAGAAAATTGGTAGGAAGTAAAAAATGGATATAGAGAAAAAATCCATTAAAAGAGATGAGAATTATTCTTAGAAATTAAAGATTTTTATGAAACACTTGATTCATTAAGGAATAAAACATTGGTGTGAAATTTTATTTACATAGAAAAGAATATATATAAATAAAAAATAGATTCATCATAGGGTAGGTTAATTCAATCTTGATATATTATAATCTATTTTTACTGATTATGACTTAAGAAAAATATTTGAGTCAAGAAAACCCCTTAAAAATTGAGAAGCATTTAAAATGAAACCAATTGAAATAGAGAGATTTAAAATAGACTTAATTTTACATGAATAAAATTAATTTGATGATACAATATAAACAATTGGTAGTATATAAAATAAATTAATGAAATTAGGTGTATAATACATAACATGTCTCAAGGAGAGGAATTTTGAGACGAAACCCCTTACCTTGGTCCAAGTTCATTCTGCACTTGCACCAAACAACCCAAATAATTCAATTAATTTTATTGATTAAAGACCCAAGAAACTTATCCATAACTGTTAACATTTATAGTTATCATTTATATTCTTTCCATACATATATATTAATTATTTTTTACCTATTTACCCATATTAGGTGCTTATAACTTTAATGGTTTATACAAGTTTTATAGGAGCGATGTTAGTATTTTTATTATACAAAAGTTTATATTTACAAAAAAATTAAATTTACTATAATGAATGTTTTATAATGATCTATAAAGATTCAATTTCCTTTCATGAGTGTTTCATTCATTATCCTAGAAGATGAAATCGATAATAAGCTTATTTTGGTGATTCTTAACCAACGAAGGGTGTTTTCTTAATCATTGAGTTAAATGTTGATGTATCCTTTACATAAAAAAATATTATTTAAATATTTATATCATATTAAAACATTGATTATGTTTTCCTATTCATTCATGCTATAACATTGTTCATGTAGGTTGTCAAACCAACCAAAACATGAACACACCATGATTGATGGATGATTATAATGTGATTTTGTTGAAATATCATTAAACCAGTAGTATAATGATATAATTTAGTTTTTACTAATGTGATATATAATAATTATAAATTAATTATAATAATAAGTAATTTATATGAAAATATAATATAATTTGAATAAAAATATTCCTCTTAGTATGCTTGTTTTAGCCGATTGAATTAACGATGATCATTTATTGATCATTTCATTAATAAGTTCTATAATTTCTCATACCATAAACTTGATTACATCATAAAAATAATATTTTTCCATTTAAATAATTCTTATAACCATCTATTTAAGGTGATTATGAAAATGAAAATTGAAATCAATCATTTCATGGATGTGGAACTCAGCACGTACGTATAAATGATGATTTCATTTCCCATCGAATGGGATAACTGTGTAATATGGTTTATTTTTTTATAGATTAAAACATGCTATAAATATCATAATTATATATTAAATTCCTTATTAGGACCAGTTTTGTAAGGTGGTTAAGGAAAAAAAACATGACACATTTTGGAAGCGGTAGTCCACACACACACACAAATGTCATTTTTTATTTTCTAAGTTAAAAATAGAAAAGGTGATTAATGAATATTCCCATAGTATAATGAAATTAATTATACAACCAATTATGAAGTTATTATATAGTTATTATAAAATTTTAATTGGAAAATAAATATAGAAAGGAAATAATTTAAGTAAAAATGATCACTCATGTTGAGAACTTCAAGATTTTCTTAAAAGATCCCCTGTAAATGAGTGGAATAGTATAATATCTTGTGAACATATGCTCAATGGAGTGAAATCAGATTATAGGGTAATTTAAAATTTCTGGGTTTTAGGAGGAAACAAATTTTTTGTACTGACTTGAAGGGGTTGTGAGAGGTCTGTTTTACAAGTGGCGAGAATAAATTTTTTTTAAATATCTCAATTTAAATTAATGGGAGCATATGTTAAACCTATAAAGTTTCTAAAAATAGAGATAATAATTCATTGTAGGGTGAGATAAAGTTTATAATATCTCAACAACTAAATTATGATCATGTTTTTAATATGTTTAAATCCCTCTATCTCTGGAATTAATACCTTTTCCATTTAAGGATATTACTGTGGTATCATGTTTTTATACCAAGGAAACATAATATTTATGCCTAAAAATAAACTTGTATTTATTAGATAATTTGAACCCACTAATTATAAATTTTAAATCCATGTTTTCTGATTTAATTTCTAGAAGGGTTATAAATTAATTTTAATATAATAAATGTATAATGTATTAAAACAAATTTTGAGAAATATATTACTTGATTCATGAAATATAAAATATAGGTTTGGAAACTATAATTATTGGGACCAAGTGGATGAAAGTGGTTTTAAGATGATAAAATAATTGGTTGATAATTTTTTTTTGTGTTTTTTTGTCCTTATAAAAAATCAATTCACTTTTTATGTGTTAGTGATTAGATAAAGGAGTACCAGACTCAGATGATAAGAGGAAAAGTTATTAATAAAATCCATCAGTTTGAGTTTTCTATTCTCAAAATGATTATGGATTAAAGTTATTGTATAAACTCACATTGTGTCTGAAATTATTCTTTTTTGTGTGTGAGAAGATGTATTGGAGTCAAAATGTCATTAAAGATATTAGATACTTAATCAGAAAATTCTTTGCTATTTTGTAGGTCCTCAAAATTAGATGTTATCTAAAAACATGTGATATAAGCTTTTCGAAAGAATGGGGGAGAAAAGGTGTCCATGTTTTCAAATAATTGTAAGTCATTTTGAGTTTTTAATAGAAAGATATAAGATTTTTAAATGATGGGAAGTCATAGAAATTTCCTTTTTTGTCAAATGATTCAATGATGATCCTTATATTCTAAACATCAAGAATAAGTCATGATACAAGAAAAATTTTGTGGAATAGAAGATAAAAATAAGTTGAAGTCTTCTAGTCTCAGATCATTGTTATAAGAAGTACTATATACTGAAATTTTTTGTTTTATAATAAGTTTATTTTGGTTTAAGTTAGATGTTTTTCAAAAGTACTGACAAACTGATCTATCGCATGGGTTGTTCCATCAGACTGTTAGATACACTAGATAAAACAATTCATAGGTTTAATCATCACTTGAATAGAATATAAAAGAAATAATTCATTATTAACATTGATCCATCATACTTGATGTTCCATTAATTCATCTGAGGATATTATGACATCGATCCATTAGAAAAGTTTTTGATACCATTATGGCATCCGATGCAGAGTTCTATTAGAAGTTGAACAGAGTTGTTAAGTTATTAGCATCGATGAATCAGATGTTTTTTAGTGACCGATCAATCATATGGTGTATAAAAATGTAGTCAACCATTTTCATAAATCATTTTTTTTTGTTTTATATTGAGTCAAGAGTCATCAGAAAAAATTGGACACTGATCCATTGGATGGAAAACAGCAACCGATTCCTCAGACACATACTGACACTGATAAGTAATCAATTTTTTTACTTCATCAAACATAGTTTTTCATCATATTTATGAATTATTGATCAAATAAAGAAAAGGGTGAAAAATTATAAAGATGATAGTGAAGGGTTTTCAAAAGTTTTCAAAGAATTTATGAGTTATAATGATGTTTATGGATGAAAAATTTTAGTTGGAGCATCAAAATGGAAAGTCATAAATCATACACATGTTTAATTAGAATGAAAAAATGTATCAGACTAGAAAAAATCATAGAAGTTCAAAAAAGGATAATTTTGTAGGAATACTCAGTAATTTTTGAGAAGAATCCATAAGAGTTAATAAGTACTAAAATGGTTAATGATGAAGCTGAAATGTAAGTGAAATTTTAGGTTTTGGAATTTGGATGAGAGAGAAAATTAAATTGGGTTACTACCCATTCCATTTCCAAAACACATATAAATAAAGGTCACAATACAATGTACTTTGACACTTTTTATGTGTGGAAGATATCTAGAGCACTATAAGAATTGAGAAAAAGTTGGTTGAAGAATGTTTTCAGAAAGAACTTATTTAAGAAAGTTTTTTGGATAGAAGAATTGTAGGGAAGAGTTTGTAGTCAGGATTTTTTATATCATATAGAGAAATCACAATAACCTATTTTGGAAAAGAAAAAATTGATTCAAAATTTTTTTCATACTATCTATTCATAGTATTTTTCTAGACTAAGGAATCATACTAATGAATTGGAATAAAAATCATATTGAGTTTTCATATGAAGTCAATGAGAGTTGTTTCTACCTATTCCTAGGTAGGAAAGTGAAGAATTTGTTTCTAAATCATTACAAAAGTGGAAGTCGTTGAAGCATCACAATGATATTTTCATTGTAAAGACCCTGACCCAGTAGCCCATAGTCATTTATTTACTTTATTACATTGGTATGATTATAAGGAATTAAATCATGAAGGACCAACTAGATTAGCAGTTTTGGAAACCCGATTATATATATATGAACATTAAATTACAAATTGAACAGAAAAACAACATATAAAATCTATTTACAACATAAAAGAACTATTAGATTAACCATGTAAGTAATTCATAATATACCTCTTAGAATACTAAAAAATATATATGAAAGGGGTGAGCTCCGATGCTCAGTAAGGGTAAGAAATACAGTGGAATCTATTACATAAACAATAAGGTATGATTAATAAATAATAAAACATTCCATTAAAACATAATCATGAATATAATATGGTAGAAATAAAATCTGAATAAACAATTCCATATAAATAATCATATTAAGCTTCCCCATGGATATTCTACAAGTTGAATAATCACATGATTTATCAATTAATAATAACATAATGAAGAAATTCATTTGAAAAACATCATAAAATTGTTATAGATGCCTTGGATGAGACTTCGGAAAATAAATAGTTAATACCTTGACCA
Organism: Viscum album; assembly: GCA_963277665.1. Lineage (NCBI taxonomy): Eukaryota > Viridiplantae > Streptophyta > Magnoliopsida > Santalales > Viscaceae > Viscum > Viscum album. Next base: position 1,466,830,769 of record OY728123.1, read on the forward strand.
AAATCCATTTCTATTTTATCTCATGAGACCTATCGATGCACCGAGGGGCTATAGTGGGTCCCACACATCACTTTTTAATTCCAATGCATTCATCATGTTTCTATTAAAATATATCATTAAATCAAATTATCCCATACCACTTTTGAAATATTTGAATCATAATCATAGATGAAAATAATCTAATAAAATCATTAATAAATTCTTTGAATAAAATAAAAATTAAAAATTCCAAAGTGTCTCGTACTAGTTTGAACCATTTAAATGTTATTCCCCTATAAATGAATAACATATAATATAATAAGAATAATAAGAATCATGATTTGATACATCAAAGGGTAGTACATACACCACATGCAAGGAATGAGTGGTTAACAAGGAATATATCTCACAAAAATAAAAGTGAGTTTAGAAAACCCTTACAAAGATAGTATCATTAGAGTGATGATAAATCAATGAAATAATTATGTGGTATAGATATAAATCCACAGAATATAAGGTGATATAAATTATAAAAAAATAATAGGTTATTCGTACATATTCTTGAAAAAACATAACCAATGACATAGATTTTTAACTCAATGAATGGAAATTTTGTTAAGATATCCCTTACCTTGGGTTCAAATTCATTAAAATTTGTTCAAACATCCTATATAATGGTTTGAATAGTGTTATTAATTTATTAAAGAAATAAAATCATGTTTATAATACCTTACATAATATTCTTATAACATTTTCACCCATTTATTAATAATAATATGTTATTTCCATTGTTTCTAGTGTGTTCCTTTCAAGGTTTCCAATGTCGGTTTATTATGGTATTCCTTGTAAAAAAGAAAGAATTATCCAAAATTGATAAGTCACACACAAATATATAGGTAATTTTAAACAATTACATGTGAATTAAAATTCCTGTGATTGTAGTAAAGTTAAATGAACACTCATTGTCCATAAAGGCAGCGAATTGACACAACACAAACTGTGATTTCATTATTTAAGAATTAAAGAAGAAAATTAGAGATTTTATGATTAATATAACTTTAAAAAAAATTGTTGTATTTATGATACTAGAATTATCATTAATCATTTGATAGGAGATTAGGATAATCTAGAAGTGAAAAATAATTTGAAAGTGAAGAAAAATGAATCTTACCTCTTGAATATTTTCTCCTTGATAACCTCCTTAGGCTCTTGGAAGTTACCTTTTTGTGAGACCATAAGCACTGTAATTTTAAAAGGGATGAGGATAAGAGAAATTGGATGAATATAGGTGATAAATAAGGCATAAGGTGATGAAATGTTGTGAAGGGAGGATCCTCCTTTTATAATTGAGGTGAGGAGAAAATTAGGAATTGCATAAAATATTAAGATATATTAAGTCCAAAAATAGGTTTAAAGACTTTAATAATAGATATAAATCACAGGGGATCCCAATTTTAATATAATATTATCATTATTGGAATTTTTCATTAATTTTTAATTTTTAATTAATTTAATAAAATATTTTAATCCGGAAAAATAATTTATGTCAAATTAAACATTATTCATAACCCTAACTTTAAAAACAACAAAACAAATCTTAAGATTTTAATAATTTATTTATTATATCCTACAAATAACATAATAATCGTTTTAAATATTTAATTATCTTACGAATCTAAAATTATATTTATCTTATTATTTTTGATATCATTAACTTGATTTATTCGTTAATTATATAATTATTGCATCATAAGTGTTCAGACCATTAGGGTAATTATTTATACCCTAAAAATTAAAAATAAAATTTCATGAAGGAGATAAATTCATTATATTTCAATAAAATATATATTTTAAAAAAAATACTACAATAAAACTATATAATAAAATATTATAATAATTAAAAAAATATAATGTGACAACTTGACGTTATTTTGATAAAGAAACTTATAAAGTTCTTAAAGTGATTCATGTGGGTCCAAGATGTCCCAAATTAGAATAAAATTTAGATAATGGTATAAACTTATAGAAAATTATTTATCCAAAATATGGGTCATTTAATAATTATTATAATTTTAATTTAAAACACTTTATTTAATTTTCTTATTCTTGCATAAGGACTACTTTAGTGTTGCATAAGCATCAATGTTAATTATTTCATATCTAAAAATTAAAAATAAATTACTATCATAAAAATAAAAAAATTAGGTTCAAAATAAAATTCTATATTTGTTCATAATATATATTCACTCATATACATAACAAGACATCTTCTTAAATTTGTTATTTTGTCTTTTCTTTCCCTACACAAGCATTGGACAAACATTTTGATTATATTAATATTATTTAACTATAAAATTATAAATTATCTACCAAAAAATCCATTATACATAATAATTAATAATACATTCTTGAAAATAATTTTTATATCTTAATTATTATTTTTAAGGAACAAAATTGGCTTTGTTAGCATGGCGTATAGACTCCATCGACAATGACAATGTTTCTTTTATACTTATCAAGAAAAATAAAATTTATATGTTCTGAATTATTTAATAAAAACTTTCTCTTATGAAATCATAATTTATTTATTCCATAAGTTTAATAAATTTTATATCATTAATATCATTTGAAGTTTCCACAAAAAAAATACCGTATTTTAAAAACTACATTTTTTTACTATTCAAAAAAATCAACTATTTTAGAAAAATCCCAAGAATTAATCCTAATTTTTTTGAAGTATAGAATTAAAAAATTAACCCTATTTTATAAATATTTTTTCTAGATAGGATAAATTAAATTTTTAATTAAAATCATCATTTATTAAAAAAAATTCTAATTTTAGAATTATAACCGATTTTATGATACTTGAAAAAATTAACAAAGGCCTCATAAAATTATCTTATCATAATTAGACATCAAAATATTAACTTTTGAATCGTTTTTATGAAAATAAATTTTCTTTTTAATCATTATATTAATTATAAAATTTTAAATAAACATTTATGTTTTATTAAAATACTAATATTTAATTAATAATTTCTAAAATGTTTATTTACTTATACTATGATATAATTATATCATACTATCTTTTATAATATGCCTAAATTTTATTTATACTTTTATGGGTGAGTTTACTATTCATTTATATGGTTGAATATTCATAAAGATCATATTACTATTTATAAGGGTAACATTACTATTCAAAATGTTCGAGTTACTATTCATCAAAAAATTAAGTTGATCCTATAAAACTCTAAGTATCTTTCTGATCGTAACTATTTATGTCCATTTTTATAAATTCAATTCATATAAGTGGAAAATTTTTGTTTAATGGTTAGGTTATAGCACATGAGCCTTAGCTCGGTTGGTAAGGACTCCGTAAGTGCATCCAAGCGACCAGGGATCAAATCAAGGCGGAGGCAGAATTTCTGGGGGCACTGTAGCAGTACTATAGGAGTATTGTAACAGGTATTGTAGTGGGAACTGTGTAGCACTATAGTAGGTACTGTAGTGGGAACTGTAGCAGGCACTATTTGGCACTATAGCATCCAGGAATATGCCCCCGTTTGGGCCTTCGGGACACTGATTTAGTCCATGATTCCTTTAAGGCCTTCTGGCCACCCAGGTCTTTGGGTCAGTAAGGCCATAGGGCCACCTCATGGCCTTCGGGCCACCTTTAGTGCAGATGCAAACCAGAAAACCTACAAGGAACCAGCTCTACATGGAGGATGAACAAGGAGCTTTCACCACAGAAGAGCTAAACAGATTGCAAGAATGAGGGGGTATGACACCTGCCATCGAGACAATCCTATGCATGCACGGGAGTGCCTAGACGAACAGAAATGTAAAGGCGGAGAGCTGATTTCATGATGAAGATGATGGGGAGGAGCAGTTCGAAGTAGTTAGTTTGGGTTGAATGTAATGTTTGAAGCCTACGAGCAATGAATTCCTCTAAGGCCTACAGGACATGTAATACTTACTCCTTTGGGCCTTGTAAGGGTTCCACCTCATCCCTTGAAAGGTGGATTATCAAAAATCAATAAAATTTAAGGCCTTCGGTCCATTGGAGGTGGTAAGGTTATAACTATCTTGTTTAAATAATTGTAATAACAAAGTTTTTTTTTGTAGAGACTCATTGTTTCATGCATTATAGGATATATTAAATTTTTTTGTAAATAATTGGGGTGTAAAATATTCCACTCCATCAATAAATTACATCCTCACAATTTGAAATCTCATTTTGAAAAATAAAAAAAATGTTGAGACTTGAAAATACCTATGTGGAAAAACCACTTTGGAAATAGGGTAAATACAATATACTCCTAATTTAAGGGAAAATGAAATACGAATGTCACCAAAGAATTAGTATTTTTAATAGGAGAACATTGGTTGAATTGAAAACATGAACATGGAAGATAAATCTAACTATGATGTTATGATGGATAATGATAAAGAACATATCAGGATAAATCTAACATTCACAAAGCCATAAATCTGCAGTGATCTAAGGGACCATTTGATTCACCAGAAAAGAAGGTACTAGGACAACACTTTTCTTCAATACCCTTTCCCTAAATTTGATAAATTATTTCACTATATAATAATTTAATGATATATAAGTACCTGATACATTTCATTAAACACAATATTATCCCTGAGTTGTGCCTTTAACTATTCCTACTTCATTTCATGACGCAAGTTGTTTCATAGGGTAAAATAATATCTAATACCTTGTGAAAAGATCGAATTCAACCTTTTCATAAATGTTTAACTTTTCCAAAATATCAGGACCAAAAACATTAGAAACAACGTCATTGAATTTCCATAATGAACTTATTAAAGAACATGAGGTGGCTCTTAATCATCACATATAAACATGTGAGTAAATTCTCCTTATATTCTCTTGAAGCATGGTAAAAACATGAATTACCATAAAACTATATTGAATACATTCATTCTTCCTTATTCCTTATGTAAAACATATGAAATTAGATATATTCCTTAAGTAAAAAATGTAGTAGACTCTACCACATGGTCGATAGTCCATTATTTAGATCCAAGATTTTAAGTGCAATCCAATTTACGTTATCCAAACCTATAATCTCTTTATTCAGAAATCAATATCTTAGTATTAGAAACATATTAAGGGTTTTATTTCCATCAACCATATATTTTACCAAAATTTAAATTTCTACAGAGTCACTTTTCCATTGTACCATTCATCATATGACCACAAATCCTTAATAAAATAATACTAAAGTACAATACTTATATATTAGAAAATTATTATAACCAATACATAATTTATAAAATACATAATTAAAATAATTATTAAATCCAAACATAAGAACATTAATCATTCATTTTAGTCTATGGTAGTACTATAATCTTTACCGTGATCCATTATCTTCTTTTATGTTATATTCATTTGACACTTGAGACATTAATTTGTGCAGTGCCCCATCTCCTTATAATTAAAGCACTGAAAATTGGAAAAAATTTCCTTATAATCATGATAATGGTGGCCTTTTTCTCTACACTTGAAGAAAAAACCTTTTCTTATTAAGCATACGCCAATGTGTTTCCTCCCACAATTATCACATGTGGGGAAATACTTATTTCCCTTATTCCCTTTATCTGTATCTTTTCCATCTATACTCTTCTTATTTTACTTCTGTTTTAAGCCATAAGACTTGGATAAATATTTCTCTATCTTGTTAGAACATGAAATAGTTTCCTCATATTAAGAGAATATTTTTCAGACAAGTTCCCTTTGAATGAATAGATTAAACCCATTGAATAAATGATCAGTCTTACTCTTTGTATTATTTTCATTGATGGGGTTCCCATTCCTTCCACTAGGTACAATTTCTATATAATGGCATACATTAGATTGTGATATAAATCATAATTCATAATTCCAAACAAGTAAAACACATACCATAAATTGGAATTTTTTGTACAATTAATCTCAAATTCATAAACATGGTTTTTGGGGACATATTTACTTTTAAATCCTTCATAATAATTTGTAATGAAAATGTGAATTATCCTAAGCATATCCCTCAGGAGTGTAAAACTAGGTGTGCAGTATGTCATTTTTTCATGTACCATGTTACCCAAAGTTAGGCCCATAACACCTTTTCAGAGTTGTTACTCATAGGTTCCTCTGTTTCAGAACCACATCCACTTGTAGTATCCAGACAAGTATGTATTTCTAGGAAGACCCACATTTTAACTAATTTACCAATATTCTAAGATATTATTCTATTCTCATCCTCAAAGTCTATATTAAGGTTATTCTCATTAATCTATGTTTTCTGAATATAGTTTCCAAGGTTTCTATTAACCTCCCTCTAATTGAAATTTTAAAGACCCCGACCCCAATAGCTTAGAGATGGTGTATTAATTTATTACATTGGTATGATTACAAGGAATAACAATCCAAATTACCAATAAATTTAGCATTTTTTGAAAACAAATTACATACATGAACTTGACATTAAAAATAGGAAGTAAAAAACATAGAAACTCCATTGATAAAACCCAAGAGCTCTTAGATTAACCCTATAATTCATTCATAATATAACTCTCAGAATCCATAGAAAAAAACATTTGAAAGGGGAGAGATCAAATGATCAGTAAGGGTAAGAAATGTAGTTGAAGCAATAAAATAAACAAAAAGTCATAATGAATAAATAATAACACATGATATTAAAACATAATCTTGAGTATAATATGGTGGGAACAAAATATTATTAAACAATTCCATATAAATAATCACATGAAACTTCATCATGGATATTATAATAGCAAAATAATACCATGATTTATTAATTACTAATATAATAATGAGGCAATTTATTTGATGGGAATCATAAACCCATTATCATGGCCTCATCTAAGACTTCTGAAAATAATTGGTTAAGGCCTCTGCCAAAATCCATTTTTATTTTGTCTCATGTGACCTACCGATGCATCGAGGGGATATAGTGGGACCCAGCCATAACTTTCTAAGTCCAATGAATTACTCATATGTATATTAAAATATATATTTAAATAAAAGTGTCTGATACCACTTTTAAATATGTGAATCATAATCATATATGAAAATACTCTAGTAAAATCGTTAATATATTCTTTGAAGAAAAGTATCTTTAAACATTACAAAGTATCTCATAACACTTTGGAACATTTAAATATTAATCCCTTATTAAGGAATCCCATATAATACCATAAGAATAATAAGACTCGTGATTTGATACAAAAAAGGGTAGTACATACACCACATGCAAGGAATGAGTGGTGAACAAGGCATATATCTCACGAAAATGAAAGTGATTTGAGAAAATCCTTACAAAGATCGTATCATTAGAGTGATGATAAAACAATGAAATTGTTATGTGTGAAAAATATAAATACACACAATATAATTGGATATAAAGTATAAAGAAATCATAGGTCATTCATACATATTCTTGAAAAAACATAACCAATGACAGAGATGGTTTAACTTAATGGATGGTAATTGAGTTAAGATATCCCTTACCTTAGGTTCACCTTCATTAAAATTTGTTCAAACCTCATATATAATAGTTTTAATAGTGTTATTAATTTATTATAGAACTAAAATCATGTTTATAATACCTTACATAATATTCTTATAACATTTTCCACCCATTTATTAACAATAATTTTTTATTTCCATTATTTAAGGTGCGTTTTTTTCATGGTTTCCAAGGTCGGTTTATTAAATCATTCCTTGTAAAAAAGAAATAATAATCCTGAATTGATAAATTTATATATTTAGTTCATTTTAAACAATTAAAAACGAATTAATACTTCCCATGATTTTGGTAAAGTAAAATGAAAACACATCATCCACAAAAGTGGTGAATTGACACTCCACTGATGAAGATTTCGTTATTTAAGAATAAAAGTAGAAAATAAGAGATTTTTTTATACATATTACACCAACATAAAAAAATTATAGTAGTTAGGATAATGTAATTTTCACACATCATTAGATAGGATATGAGGATAAGTTAGAAGTGAAAATGAATTTAAAAGAGAATAAAAAGGAATCTTACCTCTTGAATGTTTTCTCCTTGAGAACCTTTTTAGGCTCTTGAATGTGGTCTTTTTGTGAGACCATAATAATTAGAATATATAAATGGATGAGTATAAGAAAAATGTTCATAATATAGATGATCAATATGTCTTATGATGATGAAATTTTATGAAGGGAGGAGACTCCTTTTAAAATTTAGGTGAGAGGAAAATTAGGAATTACTTAAAATATTAAGATATATTAAGTCTAAAAATAAGGTTAAAGACTTTAAAAAGAGATAAAAATAATAGGGGATCACATTGAATATATAATATTATCATTTTTTTCTTTTTTCAATAACGTTTTTATTTTTAAATAGTTTAATAAAATATTTTAATCATTAAAGATAATTTATGTCAAATTGAAAACTATCCATAACCATGTCTTTAAACACACAAAAAGGTTAAAATTCAAATTAATATTTTTATTATATCCTAGACGTATCATATTAATCTATATAAATTGATAATTAAATTAAAAATATCAAATTTTATTTATTTTATTATTTTTATTATGATTAATTTGATTAATTCATTAATTAAATAAGTACTGCATTGTATTTTTTTAATCCATTAGGGTAATTTTTTATTCCTTGAAAATTAAAAATAAAATTTAATGAAGAAGATGAATTTAATATATTTTAATACACTATATATTTTCAAAATAATCTACTCAAAAACCATATAATAAAATATTATACTAATTTAAAAAAAATCTAATGTGACAACTTGACTTCCTTTTGATAAAGAAAATTATAAAGTCCTTATAGGGATTCATTTGGGTCCAAGATGTTTCAAATTCAAATAAAATTGAAATAATGGTCTAAAATTACTTCTATAATTTTTTTATCCAAAATATGGGTCATTTAATAATTCTTATAATTTTAATTAAAAATACTTTGTTTATTTTTCTTATTCTTACACAAGGACTGCATCAACATTTCGTAAAAATTAATGTTAATTATTATATATATATATAAATTAAAAATAAATTAATATCATAAAAATAAATTAATTAGGTTCAAAATAAAATTCTATATCCGTTCATTATGTATATTCAATCGTATACATAACAATACATCTTCTTAAATTTGTTATTTTTTCTTTTTTTCCTTGTGCAAGCATTGCACAAACATTTTGATAAGATTAATATTATATAACTATAAAAATATAAATTATTGAAAAAAAAATTTATTATAAATAATAATTAATAACAAGGTCATGAAAATAATTTTATTTCTTAGTTATTATTTTTATGGAACCAAATTTACTTTGTCAGCGCGACACATGAACTGCATCAACAATGCAAATAGTTCTGTTATATTTATCAAGAAAAATATAATTTTTATTTTCTGAATTATTTATATAAAACATTTATCTTATAAAATAATTATTTATTTATTCCATAAGTTTATTAAATTTGATGTCATAAATATCTCTTGATGTTGACACAAAAAAATACAGTATTTTAAAAACGGTATTTTTTTACTGTTCACTAAAAATTTAAATATTTCAGAAAAATAAAAAGAATTCATCTTATCATTTTTTGAAGTGTAGAATTAAAAAATTAACTCTATTTTATAAAAATTATTTTCTAGATATGAGAAATTAAATTTTTATTAAAATAATCATTTACTCAAAATATACAAATTTTAAAATTATAACTGGTATTATGACACATTGAAAAATTAACTAAGGTCTCATAATATTATCTTATAATCATAAGACTCCATAATATTAACTTATGATTTTATTTTATGAAAATAAATTTTCTTTTGAATCATTATATTAATTATATAATTTTAAATAAACATTTATATTTTATAAAAATATTAATACTTAATTAATAATTTTAAAAACATTTATTTACTTATATTATGATATCATTATATCATACTTTAATTTATAATATGTCTAATTGTTTTTGTACATTCATGGGTGAGTTTAATTTTCATTTGGCTAGTTTACTATTCATAAGGGTCATGCTACTATTCATAAGGGTAACATTACTATTCAAAAGGGTTAAGTTACAATTGATAAGAAAAATAGGTTGATCATATCAAACTCTAAATATCTTACTGATCACTACTGTGTATGTCTATTTTTCGAAATTCAATACATAAAAGTGAGAAATTTATGTTTAATAGATAGATTATAACTATATAGTTAAAATAATTGTAATAAAAAAGTGTTGTTTTGTATATACTTTGTGTTACATGCATTACATGATATATTAAATTTATTTGTAAATATTTGGTGTGTTATATTCATAACCAACTAGTGAGGTTTTATAAACTTTTTACAAAACTTATTTTATTTCATTTGTGAAAAAAGAATCACATGCATTTTTGTATTGATCATACCACAACACAAGTTTATGGGTATTTTCTACTTGTTGTATCCACAAAAAATAATTTTTTTCTAGTGGATTGTGGGGTATTGGATTGTTTCCAAACCATGCCAAGGACTATATACTCTTATTGAGTAGTGGAACTTGAAAATATCTGTGTTCCTACGGATGTGTAAATGTTTTTTTCAAAAAAGTTACAATTATTTAACAGTAGTTGAAGGTTGTTGTACAAGAAAATTAAATAAAACAAAAAGATATCACTGATTCATACCCTCCCCCTATCAATGATACATTGATCCTGTTTGGGCCTTTTTAAGTGGTATTAAAGCAAAGGTTCGATTCTCTTACTCTTTGCTATAGTTTTGTAAGAGAAGTTATTATGGAGAATTTGAATTGTGTGAACAGTAAGAGGATTCTAGTCATAAATTAAAACAATTATCATATCTCGAAAATAAGATGTTGGTTATCTTATGTCCTTAGGATATGATGTTTCGGAAACATATAAAAATGGATTTCCTTCTCTTGTTGAGAATGATCCACATACATATAAAGATAATTAGAATATGGAGATAAGAATGATTTACTCTCATCATTTTTTGAAATTTAATTCCTTAGAGTGAAGGGAGTTTCTATTTCTATAAGTATCTTGGAGAATTTTGAAAACATTTATGAGGTCAATATGAAGGTGAAGAATGAAAAGTTAAAAATGTAGAGGCTAAAGTATGAATATCTCAAAATAGGTGTGTGATAATCTATTGGTTACTTATTTAATAGGATAATGATATTGTTAGCACCATAATATATCTTGGTAAGAATATGGAAGATTCATCTATTGTTGAAAAGATATTTAGAATTCTTCTTGAAATGTTTGATTCCAAAGTTTAATATTTAGAAGATAGAGATCCTAAAACTCTATCTTTGGTTAACATTCACAATACTCTCATTACTTATGAAATGAGTAGAGAGAAATTTATGAAAATAAAAGTTAAATTTAAAAAATAAATTCCTATAAAATCAAAAAACCAGGGAAAATCTAAGAAGATTCATGAAGAAGAAGAAGGAGTGACTCTGATTAAAAAAACAAGTTTAGTAAAAATCTTGATAAAGTTTTAACCTTGTTTTCTTTTTTTCCCTAATGGACTAAAGGCCTTCATTTTTATTGATTTTTGATATCCCTACTTTCATGGGATGAGGGGGAACCCTTATAAGGCACGTAGGCTCAGAGATGACATGGCCTGTAGGCTTCTGAGATTACATGACCCGAAGGTCTTAGGGAATCCAACCAGACTATCTATAAGGAACTGCCCCTCCCTACCATTTGAATCATGATAGTAGCTCTCCACCTTCACATGGCCATGTTGCTAGGCTTCCTATGCAAGCACAGGCTGGTCCCAATGGCATAGTCATACCCTCTCATTCTGAAAAATCCATTTGGCTCTGCTCTGGTGAGTTCACCTGCTCTGAATCCTCTTTTGGGGCTGCTCCTTTTTGGTAGTGTGTCTGGGGAAACTGCATGTGGCCCAAGGCCTTTAGGTGGCTCAAAGGCCTTAAAGGTGGCCCGAAAGCCCTACAGACCTAAAAGCCTGGGTGGTCTGAAAGCCTTAAGGACTCCAAGCCCAAATTTGTGGCCCAAAGTGAATAGTTCCAGCAGCTCGGTGGCCTAAGAATGTGAAAATTGGTACAAGAAACTAAAAAAGTGAGCTACCCATGAAATGTTTTTAATGTAGAGCTATTGGGCACTCTGCTCCTAATTTTCATCAAAAAAAGGAATGAATAATATAGTGATGAAAATTATATAAGTCCAATAAGATCTTGGAAGAAACACATTGATAAATCAAAAACCAATTTTGTGGAAAATTATAAAAAGTTATCAAAATCAAAAGGATTAGTTTTTTGTATTAAGATGATGAAGATGAAGATAATGAATTTGAAGATGAAAAATTCACTGATTTGTCAAGAGAGTACACATTTATTTCAACAATTCTTAATTAAGAGTTTAGAATTATTAGTTTTGACTAATATGATACTAAGTTATAATTTCATTTGAAAAGTGAGTTGAAAAAATTTATTAGAAATATATTAAGTTTTTAAGGGAAATTGAGAAGTTTAAGTAGGAAATTCAAACAAAAAAAATCAATAATGTATTATTTAAGATAAATTTATGTTTCTGGAAGAGGTTTTTTATTTTAAGAAGTCTCTTGGAAATCAAAGGAATCAAAATGTACATCTTAAAGTAAAGTTAAAAGAAAAAGAGAAATATTTGGAACTTTTTCATCATATTTTTTTCTAAAGTTGATAAGTTTCAAAAACTCTATTTATGAAGTTTTAAAATGATCTAGTTAGTGTGAACCTAATAAAGACAAGAGACAATTATCTCTAATGGTTGAAAATAAATTTGAAGTTGTTCCTAAGAAGAAGAAAGATGATGCAATCATGTATGTGACAAAAACCAGCAAAGTTGAGAATTTATAAGTTTATAAAAAATTTTAGTCCTAAATAAAAGTTTCAAATAATTTAAATTTTTAAAAAATTGGGAAGAAATATGAGTTAAATAATAAGATTTTGAGTGATAATAGGATGTTTGGGGACGGCAATTTTCTAATGGGAAAGATAAGAATGTTTCTAAATAACATGTTTAAAACTCCATGTAGTATGAACGTTACCGAGTAGTATTATTTCTATAGGTACCGTTGGTATTGTGGTGGATTTTGGAATACACCGAATATGTTTTGGTTAAATAAAAAACACTACAATTATCCCATTAGTTATAGAAAATAGAGTTCACGGGGAAGTCAATCCTCTCAAAGAAAGATTTTTGAGAAGGCTGTACTAAAATTTGAGAATAGATTCCAACCTCAGAAACTATTTTTTAAATATGTTAACAACTTAGACATATTTATAAATTATTTATTATTATTTTACCAATGAAACAACATGATTATATAAAATCTCAAAATCGATATGTGAAGGAAGATAAAGGTAAAGAGAGAGATATTTTTGTAGAAACTAATATCAAATCTAAAAAAGGGGAATGACATTGGATTATAGATACTTGGTGTTTATATAATAAGATAAGAGATTTGAGATTTTTAAATAATTTTAATGATTTCAATGAGGTAATAGTGATGTATGGAAATTATGAATCTCTCAGAATCAATGGTGTTGGATCCACAATTATTGAATAATAAAAGTTGAAATTTAAGAAGGATTTGTTTTTTGAGGGCTTGAAATAAAACTTGAGTGTTTTATAACTTTTTGATAAATGAAATAAAGTTGATTTTATCAAATATTGTTCTGTTTTAAAAAGAGTTAAATAAATAAACAACTTTACAAGAGGTCAATGTACAAAAGGTAACTAGTTTCAAGTTGGTGAAATTCAGAATTCAGGTTGTCTTACCATGATGAAAGAAAATTTGTTGTGGAATAAAAGGTTCGGACGTATGTGTTATAGAAAAAAGAGTAATTTAACAAGTAGAGATAGTTTTTTTATATTCTTTACATTAAATGAAGAATATATTGGTGTTGCTCAATTTTTCATGAAGGGAAAAATTAAAAAACTCTATTCACAGGAATGTTGAAATTTATTCAACACGACCCCTTGAATTGATTAATTCTAATATCTATTGGAAAATGAGTAAAAAATAATTTTTTTGAGATAAATACTTTGTTTCTTTTATTAGTTATTTTACTCACATTACATGTGTGGTGTATTTGAAACGTAAACCACATGATCATAAGTTGTTTAAAAGTTCTAAGAGAAGATTTGAAAAGGAATATAGGTATTATATGAAGAAGTTTAGAACTGATAATGGCAGTGACTACAAGAATAAATAATTTAGACGTTATATTTGATAATATTGAATTATTCTTGAGTTTAGTGCCCTATATACACCATAAAAAAATGGAGTTTCAGAAATAAAGAATAGAATTTTGGTTGAGATAGGGCATAGAATGTTACTTGAACATGGTCTTTCTTATTAATTATAGAGGCAAGTGATGAGTAAAATAGAATATATTCAGAATGAGTGTTTCTATAGGACTAAATATGACATGACTCCTTATGAAATGTTCTATGATAAAAATACATGTTTGAAACAATTAAGATTTTTTTTGAGTCCCTCCATCATAAAGAAAAAAAGGAAAGAATCTCATAAATTTTGATCTGGGAGGTGAAGATGAAATATTTCTTGGCTATGATCTAGATATAAGAGGATACTTATGTTTCAACAAAGAAAGAGGAATAATTTTTTATTTTTTTATATTAAAGTTATTGAACAAGCTAAGGAAGATGTTTCGGATAATCATAAAAAAGGGGAATATGAAGAATATGAAATAATTGTTGTTGAAAAACATGAAAATAATTTCAACAATAGTGATTCCATGTATATGAAAGAATTAGACTCAACCATTTCTTGTGAATAGGAAGAACATCATACATCTCATTATTTTATGAGGAAATAGGTGCAAACTTAAGACATCATTGGTGTTCCGAAAAGAAGGTTCAAACAATAAGAACATCAAAAGTTATGACATACTTATTTGTGTTTAAAAGGTGAAATGAAAGATGTTAATAAACCTTCTAAGCATCAAGAATTCATTCGGGCTATGAATGAAGAGTTAGATTAGATTGAGAAGAATGATACTTGAGAACTAGTACCTAAACCAAATGATAAAAATATTATTGGTACAAAGTTGGTGTTTCAAAAAAAGTTGAATGAGGATGGTGAAGTAATAAGAAATAAATAAAGATTGGTTTTGAATTGTTACTCATATATTTAATTCATATATTTTGATGAGATTTTTTCTCTTCTTTTAAGGTTAGAAACAATTAGAATATTTATTGAAATTACTGCCTAACGAAGTAATAAAAATTTTCAAATGGATGTGATATCATAATTTCTCAATGGAGAACTTGATGAAGAAGATTATGTTAAGCAACCATGTGGATTTTTTATTGGAATGTATAAATGTTTTGTGTAAAAGTTTAAGAAAGTATTGTATTGGTTAAATAAAGCTCCAAGATCTTGGTATTCTAAATTGGATTCATGATTAAGGAAGTTAAACATTAAGAAAGGTAGGGTTGATAGTAATATATATATAAATTAATGTTAGGATATTTACCTAATTTTTATTATATACGTTGATGATATTATCATTTATATGAATTATGAATGAACTTGTGACATGTTTTCTGAATAAATAAAGATGTTTTTTGAAATGTGCATACTTGGTTAAATAAAATACTTTATTAGATTACAAATATAAAAAAAAGAAATAAAATTTTCTTTATCATGAGAAGTATTCTATGAAACTTCTTAAGACGTTTTTCATGGAGAATTAAATTCCAATTTCCGCAAACAAATTAGTGGGAACAAACTTGAATAATGATGGAGAAGGAAATGAATTTGATACTAAATAGTTTCAAAAAATGATTAGATTTTTTTTATTTTTTACCTCTTCAAGACCAGATATTGTGTATGCTCTTATCTTATGTGAAAGGTTACAAAGTGATCTAAAGGAATCACATATCGTGGATAGAAAAATAATTCTTAGATATATTAGGGGAAAATGGATTTCAGAATTAGATAAAATATCTCAGAAAGAATTGATTTGTTTGGGTACACATATGATGATTGGGCAGGAAGTATAGATGATGGATGATTCACATCAAGTTGAATTGTTTTTTTATGGGGGAACATTGTGTAAGTTTTCATACTATGAAATAAAATTCAGATACTCTTAGAAAAAAATGAATCTAAGTATGTTTCTTCCACTCATTCTACATCACAACTTATGTGGACGAAGTCTCAATTAGAAGACTTACTTATAGAAGTGAAGTTACCTCTGCTCTTGGTTTGTGATAATCAAAGTAATATTAACCTCACATGATATCTAGTAAAAAATTCTCATTAAAAATATATTTATATAAAATATCTATTCATCAAAGAGAATGTGGATAATAATGAACTCAAAATTGAGTATGTTCCTAAAATTGAACAAGTTGCTGACATTTTTACAAAACCTTTATCAAGGGAAGCATTTTTTAAACTGAGGTTGAACATGTGTGTCCATACTCATTATATTTAAGGTCAAGGTATCTGTTAATCTCCCCTATATCGCCTTGTATTTGGATAGTGTCTTCAAGGGGGAAAAAGTGATGTTTCATAAATCTACCCATTTATATGTGATAAAACGTTTAAAAAAGCATGTATTTAGAGGGAGTTGTGGGTAATATGTGAACTTAGCATGTAAGTGTGTTAAATATTTTAATATTTTGTTGATGTTTTTATATAAAACCTATTATTGGATGGGGGAGGATGTTCTGAAGTACCATGAATAGTTTGAAGTTCATGAAAATGTTTCCTATGTAAATACTTATGGACATCCTGGTTTCCTAATCAATGAACCTTGTTTCCTAAAATGAGTCTTCTCACATAGGTTTAAAATTATTTATGATAGATCTATATCTTAAGTTAAAGAGTTTAAGTTATTTATAAACCTTGGTTGAAAAATATCCAAATGGGGAGATTGTTGGGACCAAGTTGGTTGAATGTGGTTTTTCTAAGCAGAAAGAAGTGGTTGGGTTTTTTTTATATTTTGTTATAATTATATAAAATCAATTCACTTTGTAATTGTTAGTGATCATAAAAAGGAGTACCAAACTTACGTTATTGGAAACAAAGTTCTAATGAAAGTCCTTTAGTTTCAATTTTTTCTCAAAATTATTTCTGACCGAAGTAGTAGTTTGGACTCATGTAGTGTCTGGAATGAAGTTTTTGTTCATTGTGATATGTTTTATTAGAGTCTGAATATATTTCAAGATATTTAATGATAAATTTGAGTATGTTTTTCTATTTTGTATGTCCTAAACATAAAAAGTTACCTGGAAACTTATGATCCAACAATTTTAAAAGAAATTATGAGAAAAAGTGTCTGAGTTTTCAAAACATTGGTAATCAATTGTAGTTTTTAATAGAAATACAAAAGATTTTGAAATGATGGGAAGACATAGAACATCCCATTTTTCGTCAGATGATGCTATGCTAATATTTATGTTCTCAAAATCATGAATAATTCAAGATACATTAAGATTCTTATGGAAGGTAATATAGTAAAAAGTTGAAGTATTATGGTCTTGGACCATCTGTATAAGAGGTATATAGAAGTAAAAAAATTTATCATATGAGAAGTTTGTTTTGGCTAAAGTTAGAGGTTTTACAGAAATACTAATGGACTAATCCATAGAATAGTCCAATCTATTAGAATATCAGATCCACTAAGTGAAAAAATTCAAAGGGTCAACCATCAGTTGCATATAGTTTGAAAGAAATAATTCATTGCCAACACCATTTTATCAGACTCAATGTACCACTAATTCATCAGAGAAGATTATGAAACCAATCTATCAGACAATTTATTAGTATATTTATAGGAATAGATGTATATTTCTATTAGAGGTTGAATAGAGATGTTATGTTGCTGGTATCCATGATTCTAAAGGGTTTCATAGAATGATCATTCATATGGTATACAATAATGTACTCAACCATTTCCATAATGAAAAATTGTTATGTGTTTTAATTTTGGAAAAGCGTTATTAGAATAATTGTGTCACTGATCCATCATATGGGAAACAAAGGCCGATTTATCAAAATCACACTAACACCGATAAGTCATCAGTTTTTGTACTTCATTGAACATATGATTTCATTGGTATGATGATTTTTTGATCAAATAAAGAAAAAGGAGAGACATTCTGAATATTCTACTGAAGGGTAGTTGAATGTTTTTGAAGTATTTAGAAGTTTCAATGATGTTTATAGAAGAATAGGCCTATTTCGAGCATTAAATCTATTTAATAACAATAAAAAATTGTATTGAACTGAAATAAGTTTGTAAGTTAAAAGAAGGATGAAGATATGAGACTACTTAAGAAGTTTTGAGAAGAATCCAAAAGAGTTAAGAATCACATAGATGGTCCAAGATGAAGCTAAAATATAAGCGAAATTCAATAATATGGAATTTTGTTGAGCAAGAAAATAAAATTGGTTTCCCATCCATTCCATTTCTGGATCACCTATAAATAGAAGTCAAAGTACAATATAATACAACACTTTTCACATGTGGGAGAGAGAAAGAGAAAAAGGAATTGAGATAGAGTTGGTTGAATAATGTTTCTAGACTGATTTTCTTGATGAATGCTGTCTAGAAAAAAAACATTTAAAGAAGAGGTTGTAGTCAGGGTTTTCCAGATCTTATTGAGAAATTGAACTAACCGATTAAGGAAAAGAAATAATCAATTTTGAAGTGTTTCCAGAATATCTATTTATACTAGTTCTCTAGAATAAGGAATCAAACTGATTAATTTGACTAAGCATCATAATGAATTTTTTTATGAAGTCTAACAGAGTTGTTTCTACCTGCTTTTGGGTAGTAAAGTGAATAATTTTTTTATAAAGAATTATAAAAGTGGAAGTTGTTGAAGTAGAATAATGAAATTTTCAGAACCAACTGGTGAATGTTTCTATACTTGTTACAAAAAATATTCTACAATATTCATGTTAGAATAAGAACATGAATTGTTGTGTTGATCATAGTACTACACAAGTGTAAGGGTATTTCCAACTTATTGTATCCACAAAAGGGATTGTTTTCTAGTGGGTTTTGAAGTATTAGGTTATTTCCAAACCATGTTAAGGGTTAGATACTCTTATTGAGTAGTAAACCTTGTAAATACTTCTAATCCTATCAATGTGTCAATTTTTTGTTTTTTATCAAAGTGATAATTCTTTAACTAGAAGTGAAAGTTTTTTTACAAGAAAGATAACATAAAAGAAAAAGATATCACTGATTCAAAACTTCCCCTCACATTGATACATTGATAATGGTTGGGAATTTTTAATAATTAATATTCCAAAATTTATAATTTAAACTATGAAATAAATATTTTTTGAAGGAAAATGTTTGTTAAATTTATAAGTTATACTTATTTACAAATAGTTTCATAAAAGTCATAGTATTAGTAAAAAATGGTATTTTTCACAATTCACCTAAAAACCATTTTTTTATAAATAACCAAAAACACATCTTAAACTATTATGTAAATTCTAAATCCCAAATAGAATTCTATTTTTTTAATTAAATTTCCAAAAAATTATATTATAACATTTAAAAAAATCATAAAATAAAATGAGAAAATGTTTTATAGGAAAATAACTTTAAAAACACTAGTTTTTCTTATTATTAATTTCTATAAAACATTAATAAAGATAGAATTAATAAATCAACACTATATTTTATTAAAATAATAATTTAACAATAATATAATTATTTTTCTTTAATTAAAAGTAAAACACATAAAAATATAGATTCTTAAACACAATAATGAATTAATTAATTTTTTTATAAAAAAACCTTTATATATATATAATATTAATATGTTTCATAATTAGGTTACTACTATTCATACCAACTAATTATATTTCTATTTTTAATGATCTAAAATATTTTAGTTTCTTTTTAGTTTCGTGTTTCATGTAGAGAATGTTATCAAACAGATTTGACTTAACTAGAGAGAAACATATATTAAATTCACTAGTTGTTAGATATAGATTCTCTTTAAAATAGTTCATGCAACCAATATGAAGAATCTATAAAAGCTCCATGGATTACCTTTATTTCTAATGGTTTATTTTTCTAAAACTTAATAACATTGTTAAAAATAGGGTTTGACCAATTCCTTTTTAATTTTATTTTACTTATAATTATCATGCCACATCTGGGTATAAATATTATATTTTATATTCATCATTCATTACTAATGGTCCAAGTAAAACTTATCTACTGGTTATGTATGAAATACAGTAACAAAATTCATTTACAATTTAAAAATTTCTATTTTTTAAGGTACATTGGTATAAATGATTTGGTTGTACTAGATATAAAATAATAGTCTCATGAGAATCTATAAAACTAGAAAACTAAATTTGGTTTCTTCTCACTACTCCTATATGAATAACCCTTTCTATATTACAAAGAGATTCAACTTACTTCATGTAATGTTTATGAACTTTCTTAGTACCTATATTTTAATAAAAATATATGAATTTCATATAGAATTTAATAAATAATAAGTTAAAAGGAAAAATTACTTGAAATGATTAATATACCTGAAGTAGATACTATTTATTGATTCTTCTCTAATATATTGTTGTTCTTCTCCCAGTGTCCTTTCAGGACACATGAACAAATATCCTCCTTTTCATTGTTCTCTCCTTCAAAACTTTGTCTATTTGAAATTATTTGTAAAGGAACCTTTTACATTGAACGAGTCATGAGATTTTCAACTTGGTATTTACTTAATTTAAAATAAGAGGTATGAAACCATTTACCTCAGATCCTTATATGTCTAGTGAAGCCTATTAAAAATATTCTTGATCAGCTCATCCATAATTTTATCTAATAATTCTTGAATAATATGGATAAAATAAGAGGTAAGGCTGATAATAAGATATTAATAGATAATTTATTATCCATATGGAAGCCTAAATTTACTAACTAATCAATATACTCTAGAATTTTGAACGCATGATCACTAGATATGTCCATGTCTTCCAGTTTATATGGGTATAGTCTGGTGAAAATATCTTTCATTTTGATCCTCCCATTATCTTTTTCAAGTTCATAGAGATGAGTTCTCATGTTTTAAGAATCCATGTCCTTATATTCTAATATCATCTCTCTATATAGAGCTGATACCAGGATGCAACAAATATAAGAAGAGTCCTCAATGAATCTCTTTTAGTCTGCCATTTCATTTTATCTTTCTTAGTAAAGTGGATGAACAAGAATAGGGGACCCCAACCCATAGTATAAATTTTCTTGTTGTAGTGTAGTGTATAAAATACTATGCCACTCTAAGAAATGTATACTAGTGAGGACATGATCTTTTTCTATAATTGATTATAGTATTGTCATGGTTTCACTTTACATTTTCTATATTATGTAAAACAATATTATTTTATTTTATTTCGATGAAAAAAAGTGAAATAATAAATTCTATTATTTGTCTCCTATTATTTTATAAAATTCCAATATCCCTTACCATTGGATCAGAATATCCTATCATGTGGATATAATAGCATAAAGGATCCATATTACCCTTTTTATACTAGAGGCTTAGACTTCAAAAATTAATTCAAGGACTTTAGGTAGAAGATATTTCCAATTACATTAACTCGTAGTTCCTTAATCTATTATGTGTGATTATAAATCATGAAATCCAAAACATGGATTTCCTCAACATGGGCCTCTATGTTACACAAATTACTGCTTAGGAAATAAACCATTAATGATATCATTATTAACTCAATCCAAACCCTTAATTAAAACTCACTAATAATTGAAAACACCCTGACATGGGAAAGACATGCACATTGAATTATGGTTGTATTTTAACTCATGTAATGGAATACATTTCTAAACTAATATTTCCCTTATATAATTATTTATCTGATGTGTGAATAATATTTATTTTATCATTTATCAGGATTTTTAATTTTATGTTTAATTTATATAATTAATTAACCATGTCTTGATAAAATAATTTACATACGATAAATTTATTTTATTCCATGTTATATACTTTTTAGTTATATTATTTTAAGTGGATTCATTTAAAAATCAAATAAAAAATAATTAACCATTCACTTGAGAGAAATAAAACAAAGATATGGAATGATCATTATATTTTACCAGTGGTTGGTTTATTGAGTGGACGATAAGCTAACACTCGACCCAATAATAATAACTCTTTTAAACGAGCTTAGTTCAAGATGAAAAATTTCACCATTCACCTGTATATCACTTTGGTTGGATTCACATTAATTTTTATTCATTCTTTATTAAGATGAAATTTAGGAATTAAAAAATTAATCATGTGAATATTTAATTAATTAAATTATCTTAAATGTATATACAAATAGTCATATAGATTCTCATGAATTGTAATTTTAAATAAATTAATAAGTTAATTTAATTTAAATACATACAAGGAGTGTACCCTTCTATTCAGTAAATAAATTCAATCTAATGTTTAATAAACATTTCATATACTTGAGTAGACACAACATACACTCTTAAAATTATATTAAAAACTACTTCTAGTGTTTAACAGTAACATAATTTATTCCATAATGTGACACGACATGTAACTAATGTTGTGTATGATCCTTTTGGTGTTTTGTTTACTTACATGGAATGCATTATTATATGGAGTGTCATGAGATATATAGTGTGTTGTCCCTTGAGTCAAGACAAGTAGTCAATGTCACATTTATGACTATATGGTACACCTTAAATATTAACAACATGTAATGATATAAATTTCCTTTAACTACAAATTTTGTATGATAACCATACACATAATTTAGCTATATAATTACATGGAAATAATTAAATAATAATTATAATATCACACATGACTTGTATAAAAATACGTTGTGAGTAATCTATGTAAAACCCTATCAGATGACATGTACACCAGCTATATGATTTGTAGTTAGGTTTAATGGATTAAATTATTTTTTAGTGTGTTGAATCACATGAAACACCTATCATGACATTCCCTATTGGTTAGTTGGATGAAATTACATGGTTTGTACAACCGATTATATGGTGTGAAATTCACCATTTGCCACCAAAAATACAAGCCTTGGGACACAGTGTGTATTCCCCATGGGATATTTACATGTTACACAATGTTTATATCTTGCTAAATGTTTTTTACTTTTCATATTTTCATGCCACTTGGATGGTACTCATCACACAACATGTATTAATTATAATCCAATTACTTTGACCATAGGGGTTCTGTGATTCTTGTGAAGGAAAACTATGCATGATTACACAGTGTGTATGAGAGCTACTTGTCATTTATACTATAACAAAATGCATGACAAATGACTATCAAAACATGGTGTGTAATGAAATTACATACTATTCTCCCACAATACATGTCATCATTTATGCAACTCATCCTAGTGTGGATAACCATGGGTATACAGTGTGTTCATTTATATTACACACCATTTATCTTTGTCATCCAACCAGAATCTCTGGTACCTTTTGATGATATTTTTTAATTCTCTTTATCTGTTCTTATCATGTTCTTGGTCATATGAAAATAAATGATCATGTTATTTCAAATTTCAGATTAAATAACAAAAGACTATAAATTAAAACTAATTGTAAAATTAATTAATAAATCAATGATTAATTAATAATTATAAATTAATATTTGAACACTCTAATACCACTTAAAGGTTGGAGGGCACAATGAAATCCATTGTTCATATACCCAATATTTAATTTCCTTAAATTCTCAAGAAAAATCCTTCAAACTAGATGATATAAACCCTTGAAGAATCAAATATTATATATATATTCAATTATAATTTTTTATTAATATATATATATATATATATTACTTTCATTTAGAACTGTTTATTCTTTTTCATTGGTTGAAATTTTGTTTTCATTCCATTATTACGTTGAAGGATCTGATAGTATAATCCTACTAGTAGTATCCAAATGTACTATATAAATCTCAAAACATCTCTATTGTAATTATAGGTTCTATCAGAAAGGATCCAAACTAGTTTCCTTTATTTATCATTAATCATAATAAGAATATTTCCAAACATAAAACACTCTATCCTATTCTATAAATTTATTGAGAGGGAGGAGAAGGATTTTCACTCTTAATTATTGACTGAGTTATTCAGAAATGTTCTCTTAGGTTAGAGAGAATTCTCTTGAGAGAATTGTTTTTCCAAAACCAAACCAATTTCTTAAAAAATGATATAACTATGTTTATATATCAAGGGTTAAACAATAAATATATTCATAAAGACCCTTATCTAATTATTAAATCTAAACTTATTCCACATTAAATAACAATAATATATTATTATTGTTATATTCCATGACATGAACTAAACTCTTGGATTATCTAAATATATCATTTCATATATACCCTTAACTCATCTTTTCAATCCTGTTTAGTATTTATCAAACCTTGAATAATAAATATTTAATTAAATAAATAAATATAATTGTATTATTCAATAAATAAATGAATAAATTATATATTCATCATCTTAAAAAATAAATATTTATTTAATATTAGTGTAATCAAATAAATAATTATTTATTACCTTGTGAATAACCAAGATATAAATAAATATTATATATTCACATGACTAAATAAATAATTTTCTTGTGAATAAATATTTATTTAATATTCAACTCACACATATATATTATTTTGAATAATTTATAATTTAATTAATGTGATTAATGAATCTTGAGTAATTATTAAACCATAAGTTGGGAATAATATTAATTTGAAATGATAAATTCAAATTGGATTTAACAGAGATTCTGGATTCACTTAGTGTATGACACTCTAGGCCTCTTTATCGATGAAATTAGGCTAAATATCCTAAATTCCATGATTAGTTACTAAAAATATTTCATGGAACCCATATTTGAATAAGTTAATTTCATAATGAAAAAAAACCTCCTATAGATTTTCACTATGTAATATAATCCCTTTGTATTATTACCTCATCAATCAGGTCATATGATTCTTGTCATAAACCTAAATTATTAATTTATATTTTTTTTAATTCCTAAAATAATTACATTGATATACTAACATGGATATGGATTTATTAGATAGTTCCATTTCCATAAAAGGTAAAGATATATCTATTTTCATTAAAATGGAAGGGAAAATACATTCATAACTTATTCATTAATGTCATATCACTTATGACGTACCCAACATATCCTATCTTATTCCAATCATTTATTGTCACATTTTTTATAAATATTTCAAAGTGCATGATTCATGATATAAATGAATAATAATATGAATTATAATGACTGATACACATGTTTACATATAGGAATATCCCATGACACATAAACATATAGAATTCCTACCGGTGGTTCTATTCTCATAACCTCCTCTATTATAGATTACCAAGTGTTAACTTCATCATAATAAGTATCAATGTCTTATCATCCCCATAAAATTGATATACATAAATCATCTATGTACCGTCATACATATTTTATCTAGAAATGGAACACATATTTATTGATATTTTCATACCACTTCAAGGTTCTCATTATAGAGAGGAACTGTTATGACCTTTTTATTTGACATATAATCATAAGAAATTATCACATTGATATTATGTTGATGAATAATCGTCATATTATAATATTTTTAGTGATATTCATGTCCATTAATATATGGTTAATAAAAATTAAAGGCTAGTTGGTTCTAGGAAACCAACTCCAATAATAATGTGATCTGAATAGATCTAAAAGATAAGGATGCTTCTACCTTTAGGGAACCCCAATTTGTATACTATTACCAAGTAATTGCATTTCTTCTAAAACAAATACACTATTACATACCAGCATTCCATGGACCATAATTTCTATTCCATTACAGGGAATATCATTGAATGATTTGAGGATGATCCGGTGGTAAAATCTAAATATCCCAATGAACGCCTTGTCAATATTGAAGTAGTTTTTAGAAAATTTCATCAAAACATTTTGAAAATGAACCAAATGAAATTTTCATTCAGATTAACAGTTTAAAAATTCATTATATTCCTGGTACGCCATCATGGAATTATGGTTGACCAAAAAAGTCTAAGTCAATACTTGATATGCCACAACCTTGAAACCTTGTGGAATTAAGTGGAATCAGGGGGGAAATCACTTATATTGTGATTTCATATCCAAACTATACATAAAATGTTTTTTGCATTATGAATTTTGTAATGAAAAAGGACACATATAACTGGAATGAGGATTTTCATAGAGATTTTGATGATCTCAAATAGTACCATCTACACTCACTAGTCTTGATATCTCATATATAACCAAATCACCTTATCCTTTTTGACATAAACCATGAATTATCTCTTAGATACCTTATTTCTAAAAATAATTATATAGTAAATAATAAAAGTCTATATTATTTCAAATAGATAGAATTGGATTCTGAGAATTGAAATTATGATATCAAGAAGTACTACCTTGCATTGGTGCTCATAATTTAGAAACTGAGACACTATTTTCACCACCATTAGTTCCACGTAGTATCTCTTGTTGATATACTCAAATATATACTTATTATTTTTATTCTAACTAGCATTGAGAGTAGTGGGAAGTCATTATTTCATATCTTGAAATTCAATTGATGTATCAAAATGTAATCAAGGGGTCGTGGTTATAAAATTTCTCTATAGAACACCCTATACCATTGATGTTTTTATTTGACATGTAGATTATAGTAAAGTAATTTTTCTCCATCCATGAAACATACCATGGATGAGATATGTACTTTAATTCTACCTTTATGAGCCCAATAGGTAAAAGGATGGAATCCTCAAAGATCAATAGGATCAGATTGAGAATTTTCTTTATCTATCTTGACAAAGTGGGTCTTCCTTATTCCATCATGAAATGTAAGGGATTTGCCAAACATTAAGTGGAATAAGAATCACTCATTGTAGAATTAGAACTTACCTTGTAAATAATAGTAGTCAAACTAAATATTATGGGAAATTTTAGAGTTAATGATCATGGAAATCAATTGTGACTATTCCATCAGGAAGGAAGAGTGGATTCCCTTGGATTTATATGAGAGTTCACGAAGGAATTACCCCTAAAAAATAACACTATAGCACATTCCTTATTCATATAATTCCCAAGAAGATAAATTGAGTAATGTGTCTCTAGCCTTGGATGATCTAGATAAATATGTGATGATCATTTGCATCATGAATCCTAGGGAGGAATCTCCAATTTTCACTAATTATATATAATAAATTAAAGAAATTAATTCCATCCTTGAATAAGTTAATTCTATAACAAACCTATATTTTATTATTTTTTCAAAAATAAATTTAATTTCATTGAAATCATGTGTTACACATAACACTGAGTTTTAAGGAACTGTGATATATTATTAATATTATTATTGAAAACATGATCATTACAACCTAGCTATTAAATTTTTTTATATGAACTGTAAAAACCAATTTTTAAATGTTATGTATGATGTTTTTATATAAATAAGACACATTTATAATAAAACAATTTATTTTTAGTAATGTCTCTATATGTTTAGAAAATACTATTCTCTCAAAAAAAATGATTATTTATATGAACAAATAATAAAAATTATTTTTTAAACCTTTAGGAAATTTATTTAAGAAAATAAAATTAATTTTTTAAATCTATATGTAACATTATTTTTGAGTTAATTTTTGATTATTTAATGAAAATATAATTTTTTTTATGAATAATGAAAAATTTTGATTTTTATTAGAAATCATCATTTCATTTAAAGAATTTACAAGATCTATTTAATTTTAATATTATTTTAAAAATAAAATTATTTTAATTATATATTTATTAATCCAATTTTTGTCATTTAAACATATTTCATTTTTAATTTTTATATTAAAACTTTCTATTCTTATAAATATTTTCTCTTTGGAAAACAACCTTTTCATCCCATTTGTGGGTTTAATTTTAAATTAAAATCTAAAACTTCTATGAATGGAATTTGTGAAAATGGATTAAATATTTGGAATAATCATAATTAATATTATATAATAAGATAATATTATTTTTTGGAACAAATGAAAAGTAAAAACAATAAAAAATAATTATCATTATTAAGGTTAAAACAGGTTTATCGGACAGGGGTTAAACTAAAAAGATATGGGGTAAAATGGCCTATAACCTTTTCTAAATCCCATTTAATGGAAATATTTAGACTATATATCATCTAAAGTTTGATAATTATCCATTTGGATCCTTTTTTAATGTGAAAAATGTGTGTACACTTTATTCTTTTCAAAAATTCCATGCGTGTCCTCTCCCCCACTTATAAAAGGACACCCCCATCCTATCCTGTTAAAACTAAAAAAACCCTTTGGTTTCAATAATACCTAACCAAATATCTTACTTATATCCCTCCCCACACCCACGATTCCTTAGTTTCATTCAGAAACCCTCTTAATAAGGGTTTATGTATAAATCTAAAGAGGTTCTCCGAAGAAGAGGAAAAATTATTAAACTTGTGTTGTTGTTTTATTTATTCCACTAACTCCTTAAAATATTATCAAAACATTATGATATAATAAAATAAGTATTTAACATATAATTAGATTTTATTATTTTAATTTAATTACCTTCACATATCCCCTCTTCTATCAAGTGGGAAACAAAATTGTCAATCGTGTGTACGACAAACTGCCGCTTCGCAAACTAATGTAATTTTTTCCATCACCACCTCTAAAAATTGGATATAATGATATATTTTAAATATTTAAATTGTATTTATGATATAATTATACTTATTTAATTATAATATCATATATAATTTCTTAATTTCCATTTCGTGGGAATGTGATAATGATGTGCATGTGTACAACGAACTACCACCTCATGAAGCAATGTGATTTCGTTCTTCAATTATAATTTAAAAGGAATGAAATAAGGATAGGTTTAATAAAAATATGTGATATATATGACATAAAAATTATTCTGTAAATTTAATATATATTTTTTCTTTCGTTTCATCCATCGAGAAAATGGAAGAAACATTCTAGCATACGTACGACCTACCGTCTCCATGAACAGTGTAATTCATTTCCCATCTCTAACATTATTGGGTTACTATAAAAACATATAAAATGAATATAAATGATATTTATATCATTTTTTTCATTATTTAGATGATGGAACCATGATCAATATAGAAGGACCAATAAAAAAACAAAAACATACCTAAAAATTAAAGTAGTTATTACTCGAAACACGATTTTAACAAAGAATTATTAACAAATGGGTATTAAAAGGTCATAAGTAAATAATATAAGGAATGATACATATTATTATGGTTCTATAATATATTTATAATAAACTTATATTTATTATATTGTACATGTTAACATTTTCAAAGGATGTTGAGACTTAAGGAAAAATATTTTCATCTCACTTTTATTTCTATGGGACACATGCCTTATACACCACTTGTTTATTTTGTGTGGTGTATATACTACCCATGAAATAATTTTATTATAATTATAAATTATAATTATTAGATATAAATACACATTTAATTTGATTTATTTCCTAGGTATTATGATTCAAATGATATAGAATTGGTCTAGGTTTAATGTTATAATCTCATTTTTTAATGAAATTGTTTATGATATGTTTCCAATGATGATATATTTTGATATAACTCTCAAGAAACTCTTGTATTTTATTTTACTCTAGTTATTTAATTAAAATACATGTTTTAATTTCATTTTACTTGCTTAAAAAATTAAAGAGACCAAAATATTTTTTTCTTCAAAAATTCTTCTTTATTTATCTCTTTGATAAAAAAACCCCTTTTTCTTCTGTATAGATTATTTTTAAAATTTTTTTATAGAAATATTTTAAAATTATATAATTATTTATTAAATAATTTTTTACCCATGGTTTAATTTTTATTTTTTTTAAAATGAATCTTGATGTCATTTTACAAAATAAGGCCCTTTTGGATTTTACCAAATTGTAAAAAGAGTATTTATTTTAACATGTACAACCAAAACTAAATTTTCCACCATAATTACTGATTAATGATTTAAATATTCATTAATATTTTTTTAAGTTTATTTTCTAAGAAAATTATTTTCAAAATTTTATGTGAAATTTTATTTTTAAAAAGTGGTTTTCAATGTGGAAAGGCAATTTTACTCAAGAATTTTTCTAAGCGATCTTTAAAAATAATTTTCCATCTACGATGACATACTTTGATGTTAATTATTCTTTACTATGGATATGATCCAATTTTACCATAATTATTCCATTTATGGATGATTTATTGTTATGATTAAGATATTTTTATGAAACCTCTTCCTTTTCCATGGTTTTTTCTATGATGAATTGATTAGATGATTATGAGACTCATTTCCTTTATATGGGTTATTCTATGAAGGAATGATTATGAAAACATTTTATTTTAATGGTTTATGATATGAGTAATATTTTGTGATCTTATGGAAGAATTATCTATGTTTTTAATTGTGTGACGGTGGTTACATTATAACCATGGATTGTATAATGTTACAAACAAAGACAATGGTTTCATTATAACCAAGTATGGTGGTAATTTTATAACCAACAAAGGGTGGGACCTACATCTCCATAAAATGAATTAGGTAAAGCTTTATATCTCATGAGATATCAATGATAAATGGACTAATGGGATTGATCCACAATGGGAAATAGGTGACAAGGAATGATCCACTATGTTTGATGGTCTTGGTAGTTAACCTTTACAAATGAAATAGTTTCTATACCTATTTTGGTGACAAAATTTTATGACACGAAATTATGGTTCATGAATTATGATTATTTCACACACTTTTAGATCATATATTTTGGAATTATAATTATTTATGCCATGAATCATATTTATGATCTATGACAGGTTGGGTATGAAAATTTTAATTTATGTTCTTGATATCATACCCTTATGATTATATTATTATTTAATAATATTATAGAATGATATCTCTCATGTTCACCGTTACTAAGAATTTGAGATCACTATTTCTTATGTTTCATTTTCCCAGGTTATGAATAATGGTTTTAAGTAGGGTATTTTTATGAAGATTACCAAAGGGGAATATCTTTATGGAACATATGGATGATCTTTCATTAAATAAAAAGATTATATATCTAGTCTCCAACTATACTAAAACATCACGATCCTTGGGAATCTATTTGTGAAATTTATTAAATATTCATATAAGAAGATGTGATATTTATGTATGAAAATCATGGTTCATTATAGTTGGTATTAGATAAATTTTAAGCTAACCTTTAGAAACTAGGATGATAAAACATTAATTATAACCCTTAGGATGAGTATATGTATAGGAAAAAATCCAAAAATTTAAGTAATGAATATATTATGTAATTCACCTAGAAATATATCCAAATATTGATACTATAAGTGGATGTGGTATTGTAATAGATGAATCTAGGGGTAATAACTCTAAAAAAGGAAAGTAAGACTTGAATTGAGAATTACCTGGTAGAAAACAATGAGTCTTACTATGCACCTGGTTTGAAACTCCTAGGGGTTATGCTTTGGTTAATTCTCATTTCCTTGGAAACCATCATAAAGGATTTTAATTGATGAGGATCATGGATGAATTATGTTAAACCTAAGGTTTTATAGATTTAAAA
The DNA here is from genome assembly GCA_963277665.1 of Viscum album. NCBI lineage: Eukaryota > Viridiplantae > Streptophyta > Magnoliopsida > Santalales > Viscaceae > Viscum > Viscum album. Next base: position 1,466,862,558 of record OY728123.1, read on the forward strand.
TAAGGTTTCTTGATTTAGAAAACTGATAAATGATTCTTCATGACTATGTGTTTTACCATTATGATTAATGTTTCTCACTCTATAATTTTTTGTTTCATTAAATTGATGGAACCTTAAGGAGCCGTGATAATAATAAATTTGATAGACAATGCAATGATTTTCCACCTGAGAAACCAAATTCTATCATATTTGGTATGTAGAACATTGTTTCTTTACTCACACACATTTCTCAAGTCATGAATCATGTTGAGATTCCAAACAATCAAAGGAGGGAAACATTATATTTAATCCTTTATGAGATAAAATCCAACATATTTTATTGATTATTTTTATCTACTAGTGGATAAATGATGGATCAAAACCCTTAAGAATATATTTTATATTGTCCAGTGCTGATAGCCTGAAATTTTTTCATAGATTTTTATCAATTGGAATGTTAATTATATCAATGGTGGAAGCTTATTAAGAATATGAGTCAATAAGAAGAAATTTTATCTACGGATTGGGATGAGTATAAGAGGATATTTATTAGTAAGTTATTCTATCATATTATATATTCAAATATGGATAAATAATTACACTAGTAGAAATACCACTTTTACCAACGCATTTTTTCCAACGGTTTAAAAACCCATTTGGAAAAGGATATCATACCAACGGTTCTAGAGAATAGTTAGTATAAGTCTTTCCTAGGTGTATTTTTTTCAATGGTTTCATCAAACTGTTGGCATACACATGACTGCACCAACAGTTTGTACAAACTGTTGGTATAGTATTTTCAGAAACAACTTATCCCAACAGTTTTAATAAACCCTTGAAATAGCATCCCATTTTTCCAACGGTTTTTAAAAACCATTGGGAATGTCTTCCCCCAAAATACAGACCCGACCTCCAGTTCCCCCCCTCCCCCTTGTGATTTCAACCCTAAACGGAAGCTCTCTCTTTACCCTAGGCGGTAAAACTTCTTCCACCTAATATATTATCTTCAATCAAGAAATGTTTTTTTTTCTACACTTCAAATCTGTAAGTGCTACCTTAGTTTTAATGTTCTATATTTTTTTTGTTTTCTATTTGGATTTGGCATAAACAAGAGGTTTGTTTGGTCATTCATCAACCTTGTGGGTGGTCATTTTAAATGTAAGATAGTATGATTTCATTTTACTTGATATATCAAACAAAATTATTGATATATGTGCACATTGATTATATATAACTAATGATATTGTTTAATAAGTTGTTATTAATGATTATAATAATGATGGAATGGTATATCCAATGTATGATTTAGTATATCACTGCTAGTTGGTAGTATTTGAGGTCTGTGGAGGTGCACCTAAGGTGTTGTTGTGCACCATCTTGGATTCTATTGTTCTTCTTTTATTACGGGAATTATTATTCAATATTAGAATGTTTTTTTATATTTATTACTATTTGTGGATAATAATAAGGTGATACGAATGTGTTGGACTTGTGATAGTCCTAAAACAGATGAGTCATGAAACCATCTCTAGTGGTAATTATAGGTTAATAGGGTTATGAGATTACGCTTCTTAATTATTAATGTTACATTTCAGATAATTAATCAAGTATGATGTGCTGATTTGATATTTTAATTTGTGGTTTTGCACTTGGATCATATAAGAGAGAGGATTGTGTACATTCACCATATGTGGGATGTAGGATTCACATGACCTTTATATTCTTTTGTGTGACTGAATTTTATAATGACATAGGGTTTAGTTGTATAAATTGTCCATAATTAGTTTTATATGGGTTTCCTATATAACTTGTAAGTGTAATTATACCCACCCATACCACAATTTTTTTTGAGGAAAGAATTTGTGGGTCTTATTTTGGGATGTTCTCTTATGATGTAAATAAATTTCATTGGTGGAATAGATTAATTTTAACACTTGGGGATACATTTATTAATTTTATGGAAATGTAATCATTTAAAGTATTAAAGATAATCACAATAATATGGTTCATGATGGGAATGATTCACCTTGATTATTTTGATGCCCTTGTGATGGTAAAAGTGGTGAAATGTAGAATTATTTATTTTCTTTTAATTTAATTTTCTTGAACTAATTTACGAATTATGATTATATGAAGAGGGGGGATGTCCATGTAGAGGTGGGTTTGTGGGATATCCAGGGAGGAGGGGGTTGGCTATCCAGGTGGGGTGGGTGGGCGGGGGGGGGGGGGGGTTGTGCAGGTGGGGAGGGGGTGTCCAGGTTGTAGGTTGGGAGGGGGTGTGGGATGTCCAGGTGGGGTGGGGGTGGGCTATCTAGTTGGGGTGGGGTGGGGGTGCAGGTGGGGAGGGGGCATACATGTTGTAGGTTGGGAGGGGGTGTAAGTTGTCCAGGGGTGGGGGGCTATCCTCCCTTCCTCTATTGGACATCATTTCTGAGGGGGGGTATTTATTCATGCCCACTAAATAGAAATTGAAAACATAAAAAGGTGAAAATACCAAAAACAAAAGTACCATTTTGGTGAAAAACATTTGTAGGTGAAATAATAATTTATTCTGGGATCACATGACCACTTAAGGGTCATGTGATCAGGTTACACAATTGTATTAAGCTCAAAGATACTTAAGATAATATAATCCCACTCCATTCCAGAAATTACAAAAATGGAAGAGGTTTCCTATAATGGGTTCTTCTCACGATCATTAATCTACCTTTGACACCCTAATGTGCAGGTGATTATGTGTCCACAATTAGATCATTCAACATAGTATGTTGATGATGGTTCATTCATGTTGTTATTTTTCTTCACACCAATAGAGGTTGTTGATGATAGTTTATTGATGATGGTTCATTCATGTTGTTTGTTCATGTTGTTATTTTTTCTTCACACCCCACCCCCTTGGACAGATCCCCCACACCCCCTGGACAACCCCCACCCCCTACACACCCCCACCCCTGGACATCCCCCCACCCCCTGCACACCAACTACCCCTGGACAACCCCCCTGCAGACCCCCACCCCCTAAACAGCCCCCACACCCCCTACAGACCCCCACCCCTGGATAGTCCCCACCTCCCACTACACCCCCTGCAGACCCCCAAACCCTGGACTACCCCCACCCCCTTTTACACCCCCACCCCTGGACAGCCTCCCCCCCCCTCGAACACCCCCACCCATTGCATATCCCACACCCCACCCCCTAAACACCCTCACCCCTAGACACCCCCACCCCATGCACACCACCCACCCCATAGAAAACCCCCCTACAGACCCCCACCCCCTGGATAGCTCCTACACCACCAAAAGACCCCCACCCCCTGGACAGCACCCACCCCTGGATAGCCCCCACCCCCTACACACCCCCACCCCTGGAACCCCCACCCCATGCACACCTCCCACCCCCTGGACATCCCCCCTTAAATACCCCCACCCTTTAGACAGCCCTCACACCACCTTCACATCCACCACCTCCCACTGGATAGGCTACACCCTACAGACCCCCACCCCCCTACAGACTCCCACCCCCTGGACAACCCCACCACCCGACTACAGACCCCCACCCCCTGGAGACCCCCTTCACACTTTCTAGTATGAATCTAAGAATGAACACCATAAGATGATTTGAAAGCTCACTGTCACCCAAATTCGACACCAGAATCATGGATCTCCCCACCATAGGAATCATTATATGGGGCATGATTCTATAACTCTAATGGAATGCCCAGTGCTATTTAGTTCCATAGCACATTATCAATGAAAGCCTGAGGTGGATTTTCAATACCCAAACCTCATTCCTAGTTTTGAGCTAAACCAATGACTCACTACCAACAAATTTAACTTGAATAAGATGAAATTACCTTGAATGTAACTCGATTATTATTACACAACTTAGTCATACGTGATAGGTAGTGATCGATGTAATTACAACTCAAATCAATTAGTTTTATATAAAATGGTAGTTAGTTCACTACCCATGTCTAGACATCATATAGAGGATACGGATGTAGGATATAGAGCCCATAATCATAGGAAGAGTATTATTCAATCTTTAATTCTAATTACCTTGTAAGTTATGAATTCAATTCTATACGTGTTATATAGAATTAAATTCTATATGTATTTAATTTTTAATTGAATACACTATACATAAAATATCTCAACTGGTATAGTTCTTCCTCAGATCTATGAATACTCGATGACATTCTTCTTATGCTTCAATGTCTACCGACTGTAAAATATATCTTTTTCTTTGATATATCTTTTATTGATCTCTTATAATTCTCCCACATTTTAAGCAAGTTCTTTCAAAATCCACTAATTTTATCTTTTTCAAATTGCATAATAAATTGAAAAAAAAAATTATTTAACTAAAATATTCCATATTGTAAATATGTATTCTCTATTATCTTCAGTATAAAGTAATATTTTCTTTTTTAAATATTAAAAAAATGTTCTTTATTTATTCTTTATTCAAAGTCTCATGGATTTGAAAGCTCTTCTTCTCTTTGACATAAGATGTATAGGACTCTCAAAATTCTTCCATAGATTCTATATGTTCACCCAATATGTACATGTTTTATGGTATTATATTTATAATTGAATTCAATTTCATAGATTATATTAATTTATAGTATTTTGTTCTAAATATAGTATTTTATAGTATTTTCTATTATGATTCTAATATAGAGTAGTGTTTCATTTATGGATTCATATAATGTGAACAATTATCATTTACTTAAATATATTTTTTATTAAACTAAAATCTTATTGAATTGGTATTGAAGAAATGACTTATAACAATTTTTTATAGGATCGATAGAGGTTGGATGTATGAAACTGATAGGATCTCAAGAAATTTTCAAAATATATATATATATATATTTAGATTTTTCATTTCACAATGCTTCAGATAGTGGTCACATACATTGCCCAGGTTACAATTATGTTGGAAGACCTTGGTTGAGTGTGAAGAAGTCATCTACCCCATAAACAAATATGGTTTTCAAGAAAACTACTATGTGAGGTATCACAATGGGGAGAAATTGAAATCTCAAAATACTGATGATTCAAATGATAGGACTGGATTGGAGAATTTTTTATATGACTGGTTTTAATTTATTCTTTATCCTGAAAAAAAAAGGATTTTGCCCCACGAAGACTTTGATATGAGCACACATTATGAGTCTAATGGAAATGATGATGTTGTTAGGGTGAAAAAATTTAATGATGCTGCCACAACTCAAGTATATCGACAATGTGGTAAAATAAGAATGTTAGAATTTTTAATCTGATTGTTTCATTGGAAAACCATGTATGGGATTTCTAATACTACCATCGATTACATTCTTAACTTCTTGAAGGACTTACTTTCAGATGATGCAGATATTCCTTCAAACAAAAATATGGAATGGAAGTTAGTTGAGGAACTTATATTTTCAAGAAACAAAATTCATGATTGATCAAAAGATTTCAGTTTATTCTGGGAGGAAAATGATGAAAAAAATGATTGTATAAAATGTGGAAAATCCCGCTGGTATCCAAAAGTTGAAGGAACACCGTCTGATGTGACACAGAAAGTAATGTGGCACTTTCCATTGATTCACAGAATCCAGAATCTTTTTATGTCTATTGAAATATCAATAAAAATGATATGGCATGATACCCAAATAAAGAATACTAATGATCTGTTGGTTCACCCTATAAATAGATTTTGATGGAATATATTTGATGCTTGATATACTGATTTTGCAGCTAATGTGCGTAATGTGAGGCTAGGTCTTTCATGTGACACTTTTATTCTGTTTGGGAAGATGCCTACTTCACACAACACATGGCTGGTTTTTATAAACATTTATAACCTTTCCCATGGTTGTGTATGAAAAAACCTATCTGGCCCTTCTAATTTTGGCAATGATATTGAAGTATACCTAAAACCTTTAATAAAAGAGTCGAAACCTCTTTGGGATGTGGGTGTGTGAAACTGCAATGTATGTTTCAAAGAAATATTTCAGATGCGTGTTGAGCTTATGTGGAAGATCAGTGATTTTCATGCTTATGAAAAGATGTCTAGATAGAGCATAAAGGGAAAACTATCATATACTATTTTTATGAAGAATAAATGATCTAAAAGACTAAAACATTCCAATAGTTTCAATTTTTGGGGACATCGATAATTCTTGCCAATGGACCATCCATATAGAAATAATCATTGAAGATTTGAAAAAACCATAGAGAATGATGATTCACCTCAATATATGTATGTAACTAATGTTCTTAATGAATTGACTGATTATAGTTTTTTATTCGAGAAGAGTCAATTGAAATATGGAAAGAGAAAGAATGTTTCCACTGAAACCTGTTACAATTGGAAGTAGAAGAGTATCTTCTTTGATTTTCCTTATTGGTCAACCATTTTTTTACATCATTTCTTAGATGTAATGCACATTGAAAAGGATATATGTAAAATCCTTCTTTAGATTATTTTAAATGTTAAGGGAAATAAAATATAAGATTTACGATCTCATCGTGACTTGGTGGATTGGGGAATCAGACCAGAATAGCATCTTGTGTGTATCAATGAAAATAAATGGAAAGTTCCATGTGATTTTTATGTGATGAAACCTACAGAAAAAGAAATTTCTGGAAGTACTAGAGACTATTAATGTTCTTGATGGCTATTCATGAAACATATCAAAATGGGTCAAGTGAAGAGAGTTGAAGCTAAAATCTTTGAATACTCATGATTATCATGTCTTTATACATGAGTTGGTTCTAATATAAATATTCCATCTTTTGTCCAGTAATTCTAGGGTGGATGTTATTTGTTTTTTCCTTTTTGTTTAGAGATCTTTCTGCTAATAAGTTGTACAAATATTTCTTATAAAAAATGTTGGTAGATACCCCATTAATTTTGTGCGAGTTAGGGAAAATATTTACCCCATCATTTTTCACATTCATGCTACATCTAACTTTCCATATTCCAATTGAAATACTTATTAGAGGAAATATTTATTTTCTTTGGATGTATCCAACTAAAATAAATATGTACACCTTAAATTATTGTGTTTGAAACAGGAATCATCCCAAATGTTCTTTCACGAATGGTTACGTGGCTCAAAAATGTATGGATTTCTGGACTATGTATTTGTCTGATCTTACTTCAAGAATGAAAAGACCAGTTAGACATGAATAAAAATAGTATGAGAAAATTGAACCCAGATTTCTGTGAATTCCTCAAATAGGAGGAATTCTTGGATCATATACATTTATGATATTAAGCCATGAAGAGTGGGAGATGGCACATCACACTGTTTTGTTCAACTGTGATTTTTTCGATGACTAAATCAGGTAAGTAAATTGAATATTTATTTATTACATATCAGTTAAACTATTACTATTTTTATTTATAGGGTATATAAAGGAAATATAAATAGAAATCAACCTTCTTTATCTTTGAGAAAGAGAGAGACTTTGCATAGAAAATATTTTTCTTCTTGGTTAACATTGAAGGTAAAAATATCACTGTTTTAAATAATTAAATCATTATTTAATTAAGTTTAATATTAAATTATATTTAAGGAATTGATTTTTCCTACTAACTCTGTCTCTGAGGAAATAAGAGCTTTTTCTTTTGGTCTTAATACTTTGGTTTGTGGCTGTAAATCAATTGTTATCAATGGTTCCGTATTTTTTATCACTGAATGATAAAAGAACATGAGAAAACAACATGATGGTGTTATGTTTACTGCTGCAATAGACTGTTATTCTAGTGAATCAGATATTAGACCTCAATTTGAAAATGTAGGTTATTATGGAGTCATTGAAATAATAATAATATTGGATTATTACTCTCATGGATGAGTCACTACAATGAAATTCCATTGGTTTGATTAGATTATGAGACATAGAATATTTATTGATGATTATGGATTTTAAGTAATTAATATGACTCTCACTCTTGCTACTGATGAACCATATGTATTGGCATCAACGGGTGAAAGAAGTTTTTTGTGTCAAAGACCATCTTTAACCAAAATTTGGTGTCATTATTAAAGTAATTCCCAGAAAAAAAATTTAATGGTGGTGATGATGGGATTGACACCATCCTTACTAACATTGGAACTGATCCATTTATTAATTTGTATGACTCTAATAGCTCAATTTTCAGATCTGAATGTGATCCTGAAATTGTGGTGGGGAATATTTAGAATCATCCATCCATGTTCTCAATTCTTTTGGTTTAGCACGACTTCGGTTGTTAAGGTTGGTACTATTCAAATTTATTTTATATTGATTACAAATATGTTGTATCCGACTTGACCTTAATGTGAATTTTCAATATTTGGTTGCAGTTTTATTTGAATTTCATTTTCTAATTTGGAATTGAATTGTATTCAAACCTAAGAAACCAATATTTCTTACTTTGTAAACATTTAAATGTTTTAATGACCATGGATGCTTGACCCCAGAACCCATAAACCCCCTATCCCCTCTCTTATATTTTTTGGGTTTCACATTAGTTACCATTTTATAATTACTTCTATATTTGTTGTCAAATGCAGGAAATGAAACTGATTGGAGAGATGTGATGAAAAAAGATGACAAACAATAACCATCACATGGATAAGATGGGAGTTCCTCCACTAGTGCCTGTTGTGAGTATTTTATTTAATATATATATATATATATGTATGTATGTATTCATAACATATAATGTCCTATGATTATTATTTTTAAATGTTTTTGCAAGATCCACCACTCAGGTGACATTTATTTGACGAGGAGCCTAGTAGTGGTCACAATTCTCAAGCTGATGGTACGTGTGAGGGTCGTACAAGAGCTAGATGATCTAGTCGACATACCCGATTAGACTCTACCCCTCCTACTAATGTACCATATATCACACATTCTGACCCTAGTGTGTCATTAGGGACACATGGGATATTTGGGCCTCCCATAATTTCACCACCCTTTTCATCTGAGCCTCTTCACCCATGTTTACCATGTCTAATGATGATTCCCACTCCCCATCCATATCAGACATTTGGAAAACCATTCATGCCTACTTATTTTACTTGTACTTAAATCTCTACGAGCTTCTATATTCCATCTTCTTTGACTCATACTCCATCATATTTTGTGCCTGTGGAGCATACACTGGGACGCACTCCACCTGTATAGGGTGTTCCTTCAATTTCTATGAATCCAGTGGTGTCAACTGATTAGACTGCCACAGGTATATTTTTAGAACACTGGCAAATTTTTATATCATAATTTATTTTCTTTATAAAATGTATTGATATATTTTTTGTTTCTCTATCATATAAAATACATCTACTAATAGGAGGTGTGGGAGATGGCGTACATGCATGCGTGAGCTATGGATCCACCGCACATAGTTGATGGTGGACTACAATTAAGATAATCAAATGGTAGAAAAACTAGGCTACAATGTCGAAGTATTTTGGAAATACTTTCCAAATACCCTAACATCATTTCCATTAGCCCACTCTCATAGTGACGGTTTTCAAACGAAGTCATGGATAATGCTTGGGCACATATATGGGTAAAAAAATCTATTGGATTTGTTGTAATATATATTTTTTTGGAATTTATATATATTAATCTTTTTGTGTCAGCTGCGGTTTAATTTCCCCGATGGTGTGGGTGCACGGTCATCACATCTACAAGAATTAGGTGAGATTTGGAGAGGCTACAAACATGAGTTGTATATTGGATGACGTGATAAAGTTGGCATGAAGTTAGAGGTGGTACCTGTCATGGGTGTCTGCCCAATAGAATAGTATTGAAAAATGATTACTCATTGGATGACTACCAAGTTTAACGTATTAATCATATTTGAGATTTTTAAATGAAAATTTTCATGATTTTCGTTAATACTATCATTTTTATTATTGAATTCTATTTTGGAATCATATAGAACAAATAAACAAAACATTGATGCTAAGAAAATACCTTCACACCTTGGGATGTACTACAATGTCAGATCATGAGAGGAAGCAGGTACGACAATTTATAATTTTTTTACAACATTCACTTTTTATCGATTCCTCTATAATTTATTCAATTTATAATGATTTGATATAAATTTAGTTATGAAATTAATTATTGGTAACTTATTTTCAATTATTTTTTCCTACATTCAATGTCATTATATAGGAAAGAATTGAATATTGAAGGATGTGTGCCTTGAGAAAAACTGTTTCGCTCAAGTATAAAGAAAAAATATGGAAGTGATGTTAACTAAGTGACACAATAGAAGATTGTAAGCTTTACGTTGATGATTTCAAATTTTAATACATATTTTTTACTTAATAATCTACTTAAATTTGTAATAGAATTATTTGGAGGATCTTGATTCCCAAGGACCTGATAATTTTGGTTCAAATGATCATTTACATCAGGTGTTGGGAGATGAGCACTCTAGAAGAATACGCTGCCGACCTGAGAAGTGTATAGTCCCGACAAGATATTGGACCTCTCCAGGTATTAGTTGTACTTAAACTAAGTTTGAAAACGTAAAGTCAGAGGTAGAACATGATGAAAAAAGGACCACACAAGTGGAAGAATAAACTGAAATGGAAAATAATGAATTCATGAAATTGATGCAAGTTTTTTGTCCATCACATCCACCAGAGGCCTGTGCAACTTGTGAGGCATATATGTAGTCAATGCATCCACTATATTGTGAACCAGGTGGAAGTTCTTGTGGTGTTTGAGATGATGTTCCTCCTGGTGATTGTGATGGTGATGGAAAGAAAGAGGTCGAGGGTAAGGATGCTGTTGGGGATAAGGGTGAGGAGGAGGGCAAAGAGGTGGGTGAGGAGGAGGCCAGAGATGAGGATGAGGATGAAGGTGGGGATGAGGGTGATGATAATGTTGGGGATAGAGATTAGTATGAGGACGAGGCTGATGATGATGGTGATAACATTGATGATGATGAGGGACAGATTGATCCGTTACATTTTTGACTGATAGTACTGAGATTTTATGTTTGATGATTTGTTGTGACTAATATTAACGATATTTGATGTTTGATGAGTTTATGTTAATGAACATACGTTACATATTTTTCCTCCATTTATTTTGTATTTATTTATTTGGTTTCGCTGCAATCTTAATTCAAGTCTCTCCTTTGATTCATGTATCTCCTTTGATAAGCATCAATTTAGTGATTATCTTGTTTTATTTTATCATATGTTGGGTCATTCCAAGAACTAAGGATATTTGGATTGGAATATTATAGTTTTTGATTTTTTTGGGTGTTACATGGTTTACCCACCCAGTTAGGAGTAACCACATGGTTCACATGTAGAGGGTTCAATAATGGAGATAGAGACATATTTAAATGTGTTTTGAGATTAGAAGAAAAGGTTTATCTTTTTAAATTCAAATTTTCTTATTGTAAATTTAATATATTTGCATGTAAAAATTTATTAAATACCATTTAGACCTTTTAAAATGGATTTAATGGCGTGTGATAGATTTTTATTTTATTTCATTTTTGTTGGATTGAAAACTATCAACTGTTTTGATTTCACTTTTGATGGATTGGGGGTGTGGGATGTGTAGGTTGTAAGGGGGTGTGTCTGACTGGGAGGGGGGTTGTCTAGGGGGTGGGTGTGTAGAGGGTGGTGGGTCTTGTCCAATGGGGTGGAGGGTGTGTGGGTGGGATATCTAGGTTGGGGGGTGCTGGTGGGGAGGGGGTGTGGGTTATGTATATGGGGTATGGGGGTGTGTAGGTTAAGAGTGGGGGGTATCTAGGGGGGTTGGGGGTGTTGGATATCCATTTGGGATGGGGGTGTGTGAGGGGGGTCTATCCAGAGGGGGTGTCGAGGCGGTGTGTTGGGGGATGGGGGTTTGTCCAGGGGGATGTGCAGAGGTTGTACATGGGGTGGTGGTCTTTTGGGGGGTTGTCCAGGGAGTGGGGGTTGTGGGGGGGGGATGTCCATGGGGCTATCCAGGGGGGTGGATAGTGTTTAGTGGGTGGGTGGGGCTCTACAATAGGAGGGGTTGGCTGTAGGGGGCTGTAGAGGGGGGTGTAGTGGGAGGTGGCTGTGTAGTGGGAGGGGGTGTGCAGTGAGAGGGTGGGTGGATGTGGGGGGGGGGGGGCTGTGTTTTGGGAGGGGGGATGTGTAGTTGTAGGGGGTGGGGGTGTAGGGGGAATCATTGGCCAAATGACCAAAACACCCTTTATAAACTACAACCCAACGCACCTCACTCGCATGTCATTTGGGGTCCATCGATTGAATGATGAGTCCTTATGGGTAGCAAGAGTTCTTCCTACGCCATTAGTTATCCAATGATATGTAGAGGGGGGGTGGGGGCTATGTAGTGGGAGGGGGGATGTAGGGGGAATCATTAGCCAACAGACCAAAAACACCCTCAATAAACTACTACCTAGCGCACCTCACTCGCTAGCCATTTAGGGTTCATTGATTGGATAGTGAGTCCTTCTGGGTAGCAGGAATAATTTCTACCCCATTAGTTAGACAATGATTTTTTTGTTAGAAGGTTTTATTACAACCCCATTGGCTAGATGATGGATTTAGAAGTATCCATGGACGCTTCGAGCCCCTCCACTGAAAACCCAATCTTTCTGCCCCTTGTCAGCCTTTATTAAAGTCTATAAAATCCTATTTAATATATTGAAGTAGGAAAAATATTATTTACATACTCTATTATCTATATGATTCATCCACTAGATGAATTTTTTTTGTTCCCTTAGAAATTCACAACCCATAATGATGCAGGTCATTACAATATCTTCACCATATTACTTAAAATCATTGAAAATTTGTGGTATCATATGAATCATTCATTATGATCCACCTCAATATTATTTATAAAAATATATTTATTTGTATTCCTTCCTTGAACACAAATACATCACCTCTAGGATATTCTCACCCTCAATGGCCCACCACGAACCCGCTAAATTACTTTAAGCACAAAACACGAGAAGCTGAGCCAAAATATCACTATTCTCTAACATCAAGACCATGATCACTACATCTTTTTACCTCAAAACATCATAGTTTTCTCAACCACTTTATCAGCTACATATTGATTTCTATACATAATAGGATTCTGATAGTCAAAATACATGATTTGTGTAGTCCAGTTCCATCATGCTTGATCACACACATCACGATTTATAAGTCAATACCCAAATCTCATTATTTATTTTAAGTCAAACCAACATGTATTCTTGGAATAATAAAACCTTTAAATTCCCAAATTTATAGAAATTCCCCAATAAATTCTTAAATTCCAATTTCATACTTGATACAGTGAGATATATATGGTTCCTTCCCATCACATTTAGGTTCACATAGAAAACAACAGTCGGTACTTTTCTATCCATCTTTCTAAAAAGGTGAATAGCTCCAAAACCCAACACTCCCTGAATCTACCAATAAATATTCCTTTATCCTCATAGGTATCATTAAATAGATCAAACATCCTTACCAAATTCCAAACTTACATCAATGAAATTTCTCTAGTTGGTTCACCAAACACTTACACCATCCACAAGGCTTTGAACCTTGCGATAATTCATCAATTATATGAATCCCTCTTGGTATGAATTGATTTCAGACAATGTCTAAAAAAAATATATTTTCTATCCATTGATACCTTTAAATAAAATAACAGTAATTCATCAAGAAACCAGATAATCTCATGTCATTTACACATTGATCTTCTAGAGTCACCATGACCGTTCATTGGTTAGTCTTACACAGATCCATGACCCTTCCCACAAGAGGGTCATTAAATTCTAACTATATCGATGGATACCACCATATAATTATCCTTATTTTCTCCTTTTAGTGATTATATAAGTCTTCTTGACCCAAACTAGTTCATCTCTGAGTGAAATGACAAAGTGTGACAATCAGTTCATACCTAATTATGAAGCACGTCACTAAGCACTATACAAACCTATAATAATCAAAATTAATTTAACTATATCTAATGATCAATTATTTTTGTTTATAATGTTTTCTAGTATCCTATACATGGGTTATGAATTCATAATGGTACATTCATTTTACCCTCACACGAGGAACAATACCAAACCATAACTTCTGCATACAAGAAATCATGGATTGATATCACAATGGTACAACAATCCATTATCAATGTTGTCTCCCAAAAAAAAGACATATCTTCTCATAAAAACCACTCTATTTACAATCCCTAAAAAATTATGGAGATTAATCTTAGTATTTCCATGTTATCTTTGTTGTGGTTAACATTAAACTACTATGATATTTCAGAAAATAAGAAGAGAAAAACATGAGTCAAATTATCCATGTTATCTTTATTGTGGTTACCATTAAACTACCATTAGATTCACTATGTGAATCTAATTTCCTTGGATATATTTGATGAAAAATATATGAAATAACATGATTGTATTTTGGTTTGTGAATTCTATCTGTTGTTTGTTGGAGGTTTTTTCTGCATTGGGCATGCTGATTCTTATTTCTTCCAGGTTCTATGTTTTGAGTGCAATGGGTTGGCTACTGGTTTCTACTATAGTGGAGAGGGGGTATTTACCAATAGTTTTATAACTGTTGGGAAATATGGTGAATACCAGACCCTATCCCTATAGTTTAAACTAAATTGTTGCAAGCGGTGTACACCAATGGGTTGATAACCATTTGATAATTGGAAAACCAGGAGTCTATCCTAATGATTCAAATAGAACCGCTGCCATAGGTGTATACCAACAGTTGATTAACCATTGAGAAATTTGAAAACCATTTCTATTATAACGGTTCAAAATCACTGGTAGAGACAATTTCCAATGGTTAAAACTAATCCATTGGTATTTTGAAAGTCGAGGAAACCTATCCCAACAGTTTCAGTTGAACTATTGGTATAAGGATATCCCCATGCCTCACACACCAATGGTTTTGAGGTCTTTAACAAGTGTTTGAAACCACTGGTAAAAGATTATTTTAGAGTAGTGTTCCTTGAGCTTAAGAAAAAGGATGATGAATCTAATGGTTCCTATGAGGATAATTTTACAATGATTGCAAGGTATTCCTCTTGTTTAATCATCATCCCTAAAAGAAAAAATTAATCGATTATTTAGTGGCTTAAAACCAAGTATCTGAAAGGAGTTAACCATAAGATACTTTACTATCTATGGATAAATTATGTGATGTGAACTCCTGTTATAAATGGGAATGTAATATTCCCGCCATTCCCTTTGTTCTGATAATAAAAAGAAGATGGAGTCTCATGAAAACACGAATAAATCACATAGTGGAAATAAAGTATAGCCATCTGCATGCCAAAAATGTTGGAATAGACATCAAGGGAATTATTTTAATAGAATTTGGAGGTTATTTCGACGTGAAATGGTAGGTTATAAAGACCATGAATGTCAAAATGTAATGAATGAGATTGTTAATACATTAGAGGAGAATAGGG
The DNA here is from genome assembly GCA_963277665.1 of Viscum album. NCBI lineage: Eukaryota > Viridiplantae > Streptophyta > Magnoliopsida > Santalales > Viscaceae > Viscum > Viscum album. Next base: position 1,466,878,001 of record OY728123.1, read on the forward strand.
TGCAAAATAATTAACCACCCACTCTCTAATGATTCAAATGCAAGGATTATGGGTATTTTTCCAACCATTTCATAGATCCAAAATATTTTGATGACTAGTTTCAATAGCCTCCTAAGCACAACAACAAATGAAAATATCATGCAATCACAACTTCCGAAGTGGGCTATGAAAATTACCTGGTAAGATGTATACTTATCATCCACTCTATAATGGATAATGTCATATTTGGTTATGGATCTAACACCTCTTTTTTATCTAATGAATTTGAAAAGGTCATTTAAGTACCATATCAATGATTATATGTTGATTTATAGGTAAAAAATCATAATTGTATGGTGGTAACATCTCTAGTATATAGTTCCTATCCAATAGAAGTTTATGGGAACGTTCTTCCTAAAAATATTTCGATTCTTCCTTTAGATTAATTTTATGTGATTCTAGGCACAGATTGGATTTATTTATATATATCCCATTCCAATATTCAAATAAGGGAATTCACATTTTGTATTCCAAATAAACCCATGCTTATTTATTAGTGTGAGGATGTATAAAAACTTACAATGGGAATTACTTCTACCTTGTGGGTCATAATTACTATCCATGAAGTCAATTTTTTTTAGATAGTTGGGGAGAAAATTTACATCAAAGACATGGATATTGTTCAATAATTTTTTTATGTCTTTCCCAAAAAGTTTCATGTCCTTCCACCAAATAATTATATTGAATTATCAAAAGAACTCATAACTAGAATTACAACCATTTTAAAGACTCCATATACAATGGACCTGATTGAGTTGAAAGAATAGAATAAGAAACTCTAGGATAATATTGATAATGTATTTATATGCCCTAGTGAATCACTATGTGATGCACTAATTCTATTTATCAAGAAGAAATATGGATCGATGAAAATACGCATTAATTATCTAGAGAAGAACAAGATAATGATCAAAAAAATTATCCTCTACCTCGTATTGATGACTTGTTTGATAAACTATATAGAGCTTAATGATTTTCCAAGACTGATCATAAATTTTTATATCATTAATTTGGGGTCAATAAGGGGGATATACCCTAGAAATAATTTCATATATGGTATGAATACTATGAGTATATAGTGATTTTATTTGGTCATACAAATTTCCCCACTATATTTATAAATTTAATGTATAGAGTCTTTAGAGATTACCTTGATCATTTTATGGTAGTATTTATTAAATATATTATTATACATTTAAATAGAAAGGAAGATAATGAAGATCACTTGAGAATTGTATTGGAGACCCTAATTAAGGTTAAACTGTATGAAAAATTTACAAATTTTGAATTTTGGCTACAAAAGGTTTCATTTTTGTGTCATATAATCTAAATTGAGGGTATATTGGTGGATCCATCAAAGAAAAAGGCTATTGAATGTTGTCCATGACCAACCATGGTGACTGGGATTAGAATTTTTCTTGGTTTAGATGGATATTATTGACAATTTGTGGAAACTTTACCATGATAATCTAATACAATCAATAGTTTAACTCAAAAGGGATCCAAGTTCCTCTATGTGGTTGAATGCGGGGAAAAGTTTGTGGAACTCATGAGAAGATTAGTCAGCTCACCTATGCATACATTACCCTACAATGGAAAATGGTAGGTAATATATAGTCATTAATACAAGAATATATTGGGATTAATTCTCATATGGAATGATATGGTTATAGGTTCTACCTCATGAAAATTGATGGTCCATGAGAAAAATTACCCAAATCATCATTTGGTGTTAGCTGTGGTAATTTTTTCATTAAATATATATAGTCATTATCTTAACTGAGAAAATTGTGATATATATACTGAGATAAGGAATAAAACCCTTGAGGATATGTTGAGATATTGTTCTATGGATTTCAAAGGTGGTTAAGATAAACACATTCCTTTAGTTTAGTTTTCTTACAATAATTGACTTAACTCAAGAATTCAGATGGATCCTTATGAATCAATATATGGGAATAACTGTATAATTACAATTTTTTGGGAGGAAGTAGGATAAATAAATATATAATTACTAGAGATATTAGATTAAATGACAAAGAAGGTTATAGAAATTCAAAAACACATAAGGGATTCAAAATGTCAATAGAACATTTATGCTGAAAATCACCAAAATGATCAGTAATTTGATGTTTGTGACAAGGTGTTTCTAATAATTTCTATATGTAATATGGTAATGAAAGTTGTAATGAAGGGAAAACTAATCCATACGTATTCTATACCCATTAAAATTATTAATTGTATCAGGACTGAAGCTTATTGCTTGGCACTTTCCTTGAACCTCTCTCAGGTTAATGGTGTGTTCCATGTATACTTCTTGAGGAAGTACATACCTAATACATCACATCTTATGAACTTAGAGATCATAATGTTGGAGAATTATAGTTCTTATGAGGAAAAAATGGTGGAGATTTTATATAATATAGATAATGTTCTACAAAACAAAACCACTCACTTGGTCAGAGCTTTGTAGAAAAACCACCGTCTTGTGGAATCTACATGGGAACATGAGGATGTAATGAGGAATAAATATCCTATGTTTTTTTATACAAAAATAAAATAATTTCATGTAAAAAACTCATTTTAAGGGGGGTATAATGTAACAACCTGATATTTTATGTTTTTTTAAATAAATTAAATTTCTTCGATAGATTTTGTTTCACACAACATAGTGTTTTAATGAACTATGATATACTATTAATATTATTATTTAAACATGAATATTATAAATATAACACCATGATATTTAAAAATAATAACATTTTTTTATAGCTTATGTGACCTGGAACACCGAGCTTAAACAACCCACAAAATATATTTTTTAAAATTTAATCTCTTAGATAGCTTACGAAGCGCATAACCCTGAGTATACCATAATATAGTATACCATTATAACCAAGAAATTAAATTTGTGGGTATTAATTGTACTAATTAAATTATGAAAATTTTTCATATTAATTTATTATAAATCAAAAACCATTTAGAAGAAAAAGAAACATTTTCTGAAAAACTGTATATTTTTTTCTAAAAGGTGGTTTAGTCGTACTTTGCACAGCAAATTGAAAAATATTTTTTTTTACTAATTTTAGAAAATTTATTTCATAAAATGAATTTAATTTTTTAAATTATAATATAAAAATTATATTTTGGTGTATTTGTGAGATTTTTCTGAACTGTTTCTTTTTTTGATGAATAGTGAAAATTACTGAATTTTAATTGAAAACTACCTTTTCAATTAAATTATGTATAAAGTTAAATTATATTTTAAATCATTTTAAAGTAAAATTAGTTTTAATATATGTATATTAATCCAATTTAGTTCATTTTAATCATTTTAATATTGAATTTTTACATATAATGATTCTAAACTTTTAAACATTTTCTCTTTAAAAACCATATTCATTATCACATATGAAGGATTAATTTTAAACTAAAATTTTCTAATTATGTGAATTAAATTTGAAAAAATTTATTTCATATTTTTAATCCAAATAATTTATATTATAAAATATGGTCAGATAAATGTTTTTCTATAATGAATAGTAATAACAAAAAAAAACTATTTACTAAGGTTAAGGTAAAAATGGATTTAATGGGTGTAAAACTAAAACCATATGGGTTAAAATGACCATAAAACTTTTCTAAAAAAAATTTTATGACCATATTTTTACCCTATAATTTCTTGGTCTCAATAATATTCCATTTTATACAATTGATTCATTTTGAAAACGTGGGTATGCCTTTTTGTTTAAAAAAATAAAAGTGTGCCACTCTACTCACTTATGAAAGGCCACCCAGTTTCATCTCTTATTCACACATTCAAACCATTTTGGTTTAGAAAATAACTAATAATATCACTTAAAAAATCAATTTTATTATCTTAGAATATTTTTTTTCATAAATCTATTCTACGAATACTTTAGGTATAATCCTAAAGAGGTGGTCTGAGAACAGGTATCATTCCTAACTATGCATTTTTATTTTATTTATTCCTCAAAATAGTTAAATTATTATTAAAAAATTATGATATATTAATATTAGTATCATAAAAATAATTTTATGTTTTTTTGTTAAGTGAATAACCTAATTATATCCTCAATTTCGTCAAATGGGTAACAAAAACATCATTCGTGAGTATAAAGGACTACCGCCTCGCGAATCGATGTCATTTATTTTTTCTATTAACACCAATCAAGGTTGGGTATGATGATAAATAAAAAGTATATATATGATATTTATTACATAATTATACCAATTTATAAATTATATCATATATAACTTTTTTACTTTCGATTCTACATGGGATACAATAACATCAATCATATGTATAGAGGACTACCACCTCGCGAAGTGATGTGATTTGTTTTGTTCTCTAATGATTTACATGGAAGTTGATAAGGATAAAGATAATGAATATATGTGATATAAATGAAATGATAATTATATTAATGAAATATTTATAATTATGACAATATAATACATTATTTTTTTTCTTATCTTTTCACTCACTGAAATATTATAAATTCATCCATGTACATATGGACTATCACCTTCAAGAAACGATATAAATATCATTTAATCAACACACCACAAGGATTATATATATATAAGTATATTTAAAGAAATAATATGGAATTTATTATATTTTTATAAATATGGAAATATAAAATATTACATTCCTCCTTTCTATAATGGTCATTGGAAAATGGAATATTTACTCATGCGTACGTAACACATACCATCTCCACACTCATAACATTCTTAATCTATCAAAATTATATTTAATGATTGGTATTAAAATTATAATTTATTTATAAATATAATAATTATGCCATTATTATTATTTTTTATATGATTAAACTATATAATATTCTTTATAATCAGAACTTTTATGATGGAACACGAATGAGGAAACAAGGTAATTGATACGTGAAACAAGGAAAATAATGTATGATTAGTTATGAATGGGTAAAAATATGTTATAAAAAGATAATATATGATATTATAAATATTAATGTGGTTCTTTTATAAGTTAATAATAGTATTAAAATTACTATATTGGAGGTTAAATAATGTTCAACCAAAAGGAAGTGTGATGTAAGAGATTTTAGATGAATTTCCCTTCATTGGGGAATATTATAATGTTATGCACATAATTTATTTAATATGGTGTATATACATCCCATTTTACATATAATATCACTATTAATTAATAATTCATCATATTTTATGTTTAAATTTTAATTATTTCATCCAAAGGGATTTTACTTAAGAGCTATCATGTGGTAAAAAAATTATAACTCGTTTTCTTTTCATTGGGAAATATTACTTCGTCTTCCTCTTGGAAATTGTAATATTATATGTTAAATGAATTTTGAATATATTATTTTTCATTTAAACTTGTTTTATGAGGATTTATATTTGATAAACATAATATATTCATTGATTTAGTCTCACTTAAATCTTATGATCATTATAAGAGTTTATTTCATAATGTCTTTCTAATTGATATTATTTATTCATAAATTTCAATTGAAGGAAATTATTTGAACATTTCCTAATAAACCCACTTAAGTTTACTATAATATGGTTATTAATGATATTTTAATGTAACATTACTATTTATTCATTATTTGGTACTTAAAATAATTGAGAAAATGTTTTTAAGAAAAGGTGACTATATTTCTCTCTTTTGTCGTAAATCCATTTTATTCCAAAAACATGCACTACTAAAAAAACTAGGTTTATCTAGTGTTATGAATTTAATAAGATTAGCATAAAATTCTGTTAAAGACCCCTTTCACAGTACTAAAAGATGTCTTGTTAAAGGGGGTGTTTAACAATTCTTTTTTAGCACCGTTAAATGGGGTCTTTAATAGCACTAAAAAACACAGTTAAAGGGGGTTTTTTAATAGTGATAAAAAAAGATCTGTTAAATGGGGGAATTTGTCAAGGATTTTTTACAAGTGCTCATTAAAGCCCACACTTTATCAGCACTTTTAAAAAAAAAGTTCTCATAAATGGGGTCTTTTACCAGCATTTGTAAAAAAGCACAGATAAAGTGGGGGGGTTATCAGTGATTTTTTAGAAGCACTGATAAAATACTCTCCTTTATCAATATTTTTTAAAAGATCTGAAAAAAGTATACTTCAAAAAAATTATATTTCATTAAAAATAATATATTAATATATAAATATATTTATATTTATATGAATGTAATATATATTTTTTAAAATATGTGTTAGATAATGTAAATTGGAATTTAAACATAATATATAAGATATTTAGTGCAAATAACTTATAAAATAAATAATTTTTTTAATTAATAATTTTATAATTATTATTGATTAATAATCAATTAATAACAATTTTTAGACCCAAAAAATCAAAAAAAAATTGAAATATCTAAAATAAGTTGAAAAAGTAACTTAAACTTCAAAAGGGCATAACTTTTGATATGGGTGTCCGTTTGAGCTCTACTGCATATCAAATTGAAGACTATGAAGATATTTACACCCTTAGTGAGATAGGTACACCTCTGTCACATTTTTTAGGCCAAAAGGCCTAGGAGGTCTCCAAAACTGAGTTTCTGGCCAATGTACCTCAATTTTTTAACATTAGATGGATTTTCAGGATCATTTATGGGGATCTTATTGCACCTTTTTGGTAGAGACTGAATTTATTCCTAGGTATTAAAATCATATTGATATTATGATTTTCAAATTTTATCATTTTTCATAATTTAAAATTATTTATAATCAAATATATATCAATATATATATATATATATATATATATTTTATATATTCACACACAAAATTTTAATTTTATAAACAATTAATTAAATATATTTAAATATAAAATATATTTATTAATATTTAAATTGATAAATAGACATATATATAAATATATGGATAAAAATGTAATTATATATATATATATCATAAAAAGTTAGAAACAATAGTATAGGGGAGTGGAAAAGGATTTGACGTATATATTGGAGGTCTAGAGTTCAAAACATGCATGAGGAAGCGGTGTATGTGGGAGGGTGAGATTATCTAAAGTGTTGATAAAGTAGTGGGGGAAGCACTGATAAAGGGGTGGAGGGGGCATGGGGGAAGCGCTGATGAAGGGGGTGGGTGTGGTACAATTATTTTATATACCTATTATTATGGGGGCCTTTATCAGTGCTTTTTTAGCGCTGTAAATGGGCCCCTTTAACAACGCTAAAAAACACGGATAAAAGGGGCCTTTAATAGTGCTAAAAAATAACTATTAGATGATCATTTTACCATTGATTTTTTAGCTCTTTAAAAGAAGGACTTTAATAGAACTTTTTTAGCACTGATAAAAACTTCAGGCCTTTAACCATGCTCAAATTATCATCACTTTTTTAGTGCTAATAAAGGCCCATTCTCGCATTGTTAAAGGCCATTCTTGTAGTAGTGATGTTTTCTAAAAAAAATTAAAAAATGTTTTTTAACATTTAGATATTATTTATTTAAAAAAATTACCCATTTTTACTTTTAATTTTTTTACAAAATGAATCTTCATTTCATTTTCAAAGTAAGGCCCATTTTACATTTATCAAAAATGTAAATGGAATTTTTATTCTATTGTACTCGACATGTATGAGATTTCCTATCGTCATGACCACTCAATGTTTTAAAATTTATATCATGATTTTTAAATACTATTTTCATATAAAATTATTTTCAAAATGTTTTATGAACTTATAATTTTATAATGACTTACAAAGTTAAAATAATATTTTCCTCAATAATTTTTTAAATATATTTTTAAGGTATTTCAATACATAAATGACAAAAACCATTTATTTTACATATACCTAATTGGAGATATATTGTATTCATACCATCTTTATTCTTTCTATAGTTGTTTTATGTTCATTCTGATAATGAAAATTATTTACATTCACTTTCTTGATTCATTTTTGTAGTCATTTACTTTCCCATGAAATATTGACTTTCTTGTGATTATTGAACATTAAATTTCTGCTAAATATCCAAATTATTTAACATGGATATGTTTATTTCATAAACCACATATGATTTTTATATATGGTGTTTTACATTGAAATTTATTTGTTTATATGTAGAAATATTGATAAATCTGTATTCTTTATTCAATACAGATATTTAATAATAAGGAACATTATTCATGAATTTAATCGATTATTTGATATTTGAGGAATTATTTGGACATGTAGTGATGGGTGTAGCCTAGAATTATATAGATCCTTGAGGGATCCATAATATCATGAGACAAAATCTGTAATCTAGCATTAAATAGATTTCTACCAATAGTTCTAAACCATATTGTGATAGGTCTTGACTGTAGATGTATCATTATATCTAGGATCATAACATCCAATAATTAATAATTTCATTCATTAAGAATTTAGTTATTATTATCCATGAGATTTTCACAATGATTTTATCTCTAGATAAATTTTATTATTATTTTATTTATTAAATGGAATGTATTTTTAGTTGTTTACCTTTCTATATTGATTATGCTTTATCTTATCATGATAATCAAGTTTTTTAAATGCTATTAGTGATTATTTATTTACCTTTACATATTAATTATTCTTATTGATTCATGATCTCTTCTTTTGTAATTATCCCTCACTAAGCATTTGAGCTCACCCTTATTTTGTTTTCTTTCTTAGGAATACATGAAGTGTACTATGAATGATATTAAACGATATGATAGAGGGAATGATGATATTCTCATAAACAAATATTTTGTGATTTTTGTTTCCAAATGTAATTGAAGACTTAAGAATGTATCTAGTTTTCCAATACTAATAAACTATTTAGTCCTTCAGGATGTGATTCCTTGTTTCTTATTCTGATGTAATAAAGTAGAAACTAGCTTCGAGATACTGGGGTTGGGGTCACAATAACTATAATTAAAGGAATTTTAATATAATCCTTGGGAACTAGATTTAGGAAAATATAGATTAGGTAACATAACCAAATAATAGACTTTATAGATAAGTATATAAGGAAATCCTAATGTTTTGGTAAGGTAATGATTATATGGTTTTTCCTAGAAATACATCATTTTATAGAAATTATAATTGGATGTAGATATTTAATAGATTCACCTAGGGGTAATAACTATAGAAATGGTGTGTTGGTATTGACCCAATCATCACCTGGTATATGAAAATGGACTTTACTATTCACCTGGTTTGACACTCCTGGGGGATATTCTTTGGATAATTAACATTTTCTTAACAAACCATAATGAAGAATTTAAATAGATGGTGATAATGATTGAACTAGTTTAATACCAGGGAATCATATATTGAAAATAAGTTGCTATGATTTAAACATCATATATATATAAATATATGGTTTTCCTACTATAACTATTTTTTTCACACTATGTTTTTTGTTAGTAAATGGTAGTAACCCGAATGAATCATGTTAATATTGAAAATAAAGGATAATGTGGTGAATATAGTCAAATAAATGGTATGATGATAAGAGTGAAAGATATTGCGATTATTACTAATTATTTATCCCAAAATATTATTAATAACCCATACCTAAACCAAATCTCAAACTCAGTAAAGAAGATAAGGATGAAGATTGATAAGAGATCGAATATAAAAGACCATGTAGGAAAGAAGGATCGATTTCCTTCATGTCAGAAATGTGTAAAAAGACACCTAGTAAAGTTTAATAAAGGAATGACAAAATTATTTTTGTGTGGAAAATAAGATGATAAAGAAAATAATTACGAAGGAAAAATAAAGAGTACAATGGAAGGAAATAAATCCCATCCCAATAACTCATTTATAGTTTATTTTCTTAAATGTGGAGAACTAAGGAATTATATGGGTCAATGAACTATTCTGAAGGTCAACCCCTAGACCATGAAATGACCTATATTTAAATAAAATGGTCAAGGTATTTATGTATTTGGAACCAGGAAATAAATTATAGAAGTATTTTATCAAGTATATTTTAGTTATAAGAATCATGAAATATTTGGAGATTTTTTTAAATTTTAGAATCATATATGTTTTCATTAACTTAATATTATTGACCATCATGGGTTTATGAGTTTAAGTTTGATCAAATGTTAAAATTATTAGACACACCTTTTGAATTTTTTTTTCTAGAAATATTAAATGATTATGGATATTCTTGGAAAAAAATTTATGGGAATACAACCCATTGGTTTAGTATATGAAAAGTCCATTTTAGGAAGAACAACTTTACATTTAGAACTTCATATTCAAGGTATTGGGAACCATTATTTTTTATAATATCTTTTATGTTTTAGTAATTATAGATCATAACAATTATGGAATGTTATAAGAATTATATTAATACAGTTCTAGAAAAAGGACAACCCGCAATCCAGGTGACAACCTGTCATGTCTAGATAGACCGTAGGGCTTGAACCCATGACTAAAGGATAATAAGTGTTTAGTGATTACAAATGGCCTAAATGATGTTTTAGTTAATATGAAATTATTATTCCTTAAACAATTTGACAGATAAATAATAATGTCGAACCAGTTGTGTTACTGTTTGGGTTTAGATATTAATGTATTATATTGGACAACTTCTGTGAACCGTATTGGTTTTGGGAAATAATTAGGGATAGAAGAGAAGACCTTTTACTATTTTATCAATGTTACGATATGTTAAAAGTGAATTTTAGTTATTAATTCACAAAAAAAATAATATTTGGATATTCATTTATTAGGGAAAATGATGAATTGGAAATTTATTGAGGCACAACCAAAGGATAAAATTGTGATTATGAAATAGAATTATATCAAGTAAGTATAATTCCTTATATTCTTAGATAGTAAAATAATTCCTCAACATTAGGAAACTAATATTTAAATAAAATATTATTCTATTACATTAATAAAATATAAATCAAATGTATTTTTAAATCATCACATATTTATGGTTTTGATGCCCTTAATTTTCTAATGATCATTCAATTTTTTGTGATTAATGACCACTATCACTCTTTATATTTATTTATGATTTTATTACATGTAAATATATTAAAATTCTCCCAATTTTATCCTATATATAAAACTAGTCATATTTTATTCCATAAGGCCTTTAAACTTCCCTTTCAATCTTATTAAGAAGATATTTTATTAACCCTTAAATGATGTGGGTTTTTCAACAATAGCATTTCCAAATGCCAAACCCTTGATTACCAAGATCATGTTTAAATTATGAGGAAACAATTTATTTAAGGTGAGTAGAATGTAACACAATGATATTTTAAGTGAATAAAATTATTTTTGGTAGTGTATGTGGCATGGAACACTAATGTTAAACAATCCATGAAATATATTTCTTTAAATTTAATCACTTCGATAGTTTGCAGAACAAGAAACCCTAAGTCTAAATGAACTATAAAATAGTATACCATTATAACATAACTATTAAATTGGATGGAATGAATAGTACTAAATAAATTACATAATTTATCTTTATCTATTGATTATAAATAAAATAGTTAATATTTTAAAGAAAAAAAATGTTTTCTGAAAAAATGTATTTTCTACTTCTAAAAGATGGTTTAGTTGCGCTTTATGCACATAATTTAAAATTAATATTTAACACAATTACAAAATTTATTTTATAAAATGAATTTAATTTTTGAAATTAAAATATCAAAATTATCATAGGGTGATTTTTTTTGAAATGTTTTTTTTTGAATAGTGAAAATTACTAAATTTTAATTGAAAATTGCCTTTTCATTTAAATTATTTAAAAAAATTTATATAATTTAAACTAGTTTTTAAGTAAAATTAGTAAAATTATATATTTATTAATCTAATTTAGATCATTTGAATAATTTTAATATTGAATTTTGATATATAAACTTTGTAAACTTTTGAACATTTTCTCTTTAAAAACCCTCTTTCCCATTGTGTCCGCGGGCTTAAGTTTAAATTAAAATTTTCTACTTAAGTGAATTAAATTTGGAAAAATTGATTACATATTTGTAATAATCAAAATTTTTCTTATATAATTTGTTCAAATTAATTTTTGACTATAATTAATAGTAAAAATAGTAAAAATTATTTACCATGGTTAAGGTAAAAATGGATTTTCTATGGCGTTGAACAAAAACTATAAGGGTTAAAATGACCTAATTACTTTTAAAAGATATATTATATGGCCATATTTCAACCCTATAATATATAAATGTTTATAATAATTATTTTTTTACCCTTTTCATGTGAAAACTTCGGTACATATTTTAATTTTCAAAAATTACAAGTGTGCCACACACCTCAATTTTAAAAGGCCACCCCCTCAACTAGCTTCTTTACACATTCAAACCCTTTAGGTTTGTAAAATAACTAACCAAATAAATTCCATAATTCCATTACATTATCCTAGAATAGATTTTATGGTCATAAATATATTCTAGGAATACTTTAGGTATAATCCTAAATAGGTGGTTCGAGAAGAGGTAAAATGTCTAACTATGCATTTTTATTTCATTTCTTCATCCACATCATTAAATTCTTAAAATAACATTATAATATAATAACCTCATTATATTAAATATATGAATATGTTTTTATGAAAATGTAATGACCTACATAAAACCTCACTCTCATCAAATGGGTTATGAAATCATCATTCTTGTATGTGGAGGACTACCACCTCATAAACCGATTTCATTAATGTTTCCATTACCACCTCTCACGGTTGGGTATGATGATGTATATAAAATATATATATTATTTTTATATCATAATTATACCATTTTATTCATTATATCATATATAAATTTTAATTTCCATTCTTTATGAGATACATAACGTCACTCATGTGTGCGATGGACTATCACCTAACGAAGCGATGTGATTGGTTTTTTTTCACTAAATCTTTACATGGAAGGTAATAAGGATAAATTTAATAAATATATGTGATATAAATGATATAATTATGATAATAATAAAATATGTATCATTCCTAAAAAATAATATATCATTTTTTGTCTTGCCTTTTCACTCACCGAAAGATGATAATGTCGTTCATTTACGTATAGACTGCCACCTTCATGAAAAATTATGAATCTATTTTAATAACTAGACCACATGGATGACATATATAAGTATTTTTGAAAAACTAATATGGTATTGATGATATTATTATCATTATATAAAGATAAAATATTACTTACTACCTTTCCATAATGATCATTGAAAAATGGAAATGTTACTCAGGCGTACATACAACCTACTATCTCCATAATCGTAACATACTTCATTTCTCAAGACCATACTTTATGATTGGTTTTAAAATTATAATTGATGTATAAATATTATAATTATTTCACGAGTATTATTCTAAAGATGATGAAACTATATAATATGCACTACGACCAAAACATTAATGATGAAGCACATATGAGGAAATAAGGAAATTAACACATAGAACAATTAAAATAACGAAATATTATTAACAAAATGGAAATAAGATGTCATAAATGAACATAAATTATTTTATAAATATTAATATGGTTATTTTATAATTTAATTACATGTTTATAACCACTATACATAAGGTTAAATAAAGTTCATCCAAAAGAAAGTTTGAGGTAAAGCACTTCGTCTCAATAACCCTATGAGGCATATTGTAAAGTTATGCACATAATGTTTTTATATGGTTTATATAATACCCATTTTATATGAAAAATTATGATTAATTAATAATTCAGAGTATTTTAATATTCAATTTGAATTATTTCATCCAAGGGGTTTTCACACAAGAGTTTCCAAGTGGTAAAGAGTTTCATAACTCAATTTCATTTCATTGGGTTGTATTACTTCTTCTTCCTCTTTGATATTCAAAGATTATGTGTCGAATAAATTTGTATTATATTATTTTTTATTTACAATTGTATTATGTGGTTTTATAGTTGATACACATAATTAATTAATTGATAAATTCTAACTATAATGTTATGATCATTCAAAGGGATTATTTCATAATCTCATTATAATAGGGATTTTCTATTCTTGAATTTAATTTGAAGTAAATTGGTTGACTATTTACTAATAAAAACATTTAATTTTATTCTCCTTTGGTTAATCATAAAATTTTCAAGTAATAGTACTAGTTTCCCCACTCTTTAGTACTTTAAATAATTGATAAAATATTTTGACTAAAATAAGACTTTATTTCTCTCTTGAGTCAGAAATCTATTTTCTTACATAATCATGTTTTATAAAAATGTTTTCAAAAAAAGTTTTTAATATTTTCCAAATTTTATATCGTATAAATTTTTACTAAATTTTAATTTTTACAAAAAATTTTGAAAGGAATATTCATGTAGTTTTCAAAAAAAAGTCCCATTTCTTTTACCAAATATTTGAAGGAAATATTTTTTAAAACAAACTCGGTAGGTATGTAGTTTCTTGACATCATGAACACTCAAAATTTTAAAACTTATTTTTTGATTTTGAATGACTATTTTCAATGAAAATTATTTTCAAAATATTTATGAAGATTTGGTTTTAAAATGATTTTCAAAGTCAAAAGGATATTTTTCTCAAGAATGTTTTAAAGATCTTTTTATGGTATTTCTATACGTCAATAATAAAAACCTTTATTACCATTATTATTCTTCCTCTAGATGTTTTATGATCATTTTAAACAATGAAAGTATTTAAATTTAATTTCTTGATTAATTTTTGTAGTCATTAACCTTCCCTTGAAATTTTCACTCTCTTATGATCATTAGACATTAAATTTCCCCAAAATATCCATAATATTTATCATAGATATTTTTTACTGAAACCGTATGTCATTTCTATAAATGGTATTCTATATTGAAATTTATTTTTTAACTAATAAAATATTGATAATTCTGTATTATTTACCCAGTACAAATATTCGATGATAAGGCACAATATTCGTGAATTAAATTGATTAATTGATATTTGTAGAATTCTTTCACTACTAAAAAACTGGCTTTTAATAGTGCTGACTTTTATCAGTGCTAGAAAAAAAACACCGATAAAGGCACCATTTATCAGTGAATTTCTTAGCGCTAATAAAGAGTACCCTTCATCCAAACTTTATTTCTAGATCCCATAATGGTATCCTTTATCAGTGTGTTTTATCACACATAAAAGCCTAAATAAAATGGAATAATTAAATTATAAAAATGAGTTTGTAAAAAAATTAAAAATCTTATTAATTAAATAATTATTGTTAAAAATAAATAAATTGAATGTCATTTGATTTTTCAATTTAACATAGATTTAATATGTGTTTTATTGATTTCACATATACATAATTAATGAATTTTTATATACAACACATGAACACAAACACACATTGTTTTTAGTAATTTAATCTATTTATATTAATTAATTTATATATATTTATTTACTATATTTTAATATTTTTAATATGTATTCGTCTATATTTCAATATATATCCATTTTTTAATAATTTATATTTTATTAATACAATTTATAAATTTTTTCAATATTGATAAAATTACTCTTCTTTAATTATTCAATTTCACTAATTTTTAACATGAATGCATTTAATATTAAATATTTATTAATAATGTGAAAAATATATTTGTAAATATATATTTATAAATAAATAAACATTATTTTTTAGTAAAGTGTTTATATAATTAAAAATAAATAATTATATATATTTAAATAATTATAAAATTATAATAAATTTATTTAAATAATGAATATATTTACTATATATATAATTATATAAATATATATAATGATATAAATATTATTTTTTAAAAGTATTTATATAATTATAAATAAATAATTATAAAATTATAATAAATATATTTAAATAATTAATATATTTAATATATTAATATTTATATATATTTATTATATATATTTATATTCATTATAAATATATATATATATTTATTTATTTATATAAATATATTTACAAAAAAATTATCCATAACAATAATTATAAATCATTTATCAATATTGATAAAAGGAATATGTATCAATGGTTTTTGGGATGCACTGATGAAAGTGTCCTGATCTACTTAAACAATACTAACAAGTCACGAACCTATCATGATTTCTAAGCTTTCTACAGAAGGTTCCCTTTATCGGTGCTCCTCCTCGGTGAATCGAAGCTCAAATCAAGGCTCAAATCCAAGGCTCAAACAATTTCAAGGATAAAATCCAAGTCTCAAATGATTCAAGGGTCGAACGAATCCAAGGATCGAATGGTTTCTTGTTTTTTGATATCTCTACTTTCCCACAGATGATTTAAAGCTTTAATCCAATGTATCTTATTTTCTTCTCATCCTCCTCACTCATTGATTTCCTGTTTTGTGACATTTCTTTCATCATTCATTCTTTAAGGTCGACATATCTATACGATCAATAATGAGTCCACACATATAAAACTCAATATCAGAGCTATTACAGACTCTTATTCATTGCATTTCTCATCCATAAGACCCGATGGCCTTGCTTCAGATTCTTGATTCTGCTTGAAACATGATTTTGGAGCACCACTCTAGTTTTGAAAAATAAAATTTTTAGTTTCATTTTGATGATGATGGAGTGGTTGCTGATCCTCTTTCTTTATCTCTATTTTAACATCTGCATCAATTCTTACCTCATAATTTCAGATCTCAAGCAGGGGATTTCCAGTTTCATTTTTGATGTTCATGACTAGATTGGTCATCTAGTGTGATTTGAATGATCTTTTAGGGGGATAATGATTAAACATAAAAATACCACCCTATCTATTTTATAGGCCGAAAACCAATTGAATCATTTCTCCCACTAGAGGCATTTTATCCTCCTATAAGTATGAATCAAAAATTGAGAAGTTGGTTTCTTTATATTTCACACTCCAGGGATCACATTACATAAATAAATATGTTATATATTTATATGTTTTTTATGTATAAATTTGATAAAATAAAAATACATAAAAAATATAGATATATATTCATATTATTTATTATTTATTTAAATATATTATAAAAAAATATATATATATAGACATGTACACACACATTCATATTTAAAAAATACACACATATATATAATATTGATATAAATTATACAAATAAATTATACAAATATATATATTATACAAATAAATATATATATTATACTATACAAATATATGATATACAAATATATTATAAAAATATATTATACAAATATATTATACCAATATATTATGAAAATATACCATAGAAATATATTATACAATTATATTAGAAAAATATATATTATAAAAATATGTTATACAAACTTATTACACAAATTTATATGTATACAATTAAAAAAATTAAAAATTTATTATGAAGATTCGTCTCACTTACAAACTAGTTTTGTAAGAGTGGTTCATCCCCCACTTAACTTAAAACCTCTATATCTTCCATACTTACTATTATTTATTTCATTATGACTAAAATTTTATACTGTGTGCCCAAAATCACTGTGGAACCCATAATGGTCATGAAAATGAAATTTTATTATAAAGCCTACTCTTTGTATGCTTAAAAATAATTCTTATTTTCAACCCATCTAGACATAATTCTTGAATCAAGTTATCAACTAAGAATTTTGAGATGTTTAATACTTTTATCATTATTAGCTGTATTCTTTTCCTAAAATTATTTTTTTCCATTCCTTATCGATTTTTAATTGAAATTATAATTTTAAGAAGTTTTCAAATATTTGATATACCATTAATATTAAATTTAATAATTCCTTAGGTTATTACATTATATTTTCTAAAATATATAATAGGGGTTATCAAATTCTATATATGTTGGAATAATTATTAGAAATTATTTTTAGGTATTCATCATTTTAGGTCAACATGTATTAGTTCAACCCCTAGGAATCTCTGATTACTATCCATGTATATAAATAACTCTTTATTTATTAAAATGTTTTATCACATACAATAATGATTATTCCCCCCCAAATATCACCTTAAATAGCCCATGAGTTAATAAACTAGTACCAATGGTTTAATTATCACAAATGGGATACATTACCCCTTTTAGAGAACACAATTCAGTAAAATTTTCATCATGATCAGCTTCATCTCTTAAATAGTTATTATTTTATTTTCTGGTCATGAAACTCATCCCCCAAATCTTTTAAGTTTCTTGTAGTACTCTGAGAATTAGTCATCCCATGGATGAATACTTCTTAGATCATTTCAAGAAATATAGGTTCATGTCCACAAGATATTGAGGATGTGTTTCAAACAATGAAATGAAATGATAAATGTTCAGGAGATGATCTAATGAGGGAGAATATGAAATACACAAAATCAATAGTTTATAGGATGAAACATTTATTGGGAGATCACAATAATTTCATGATGATCCCAATGTAAAAAATGTTTTATATGTTATAGGTAACCACAAATAGGGGATTTGATTTCTCTATATAGGAACCAAATTCCTAAAACCTTCAAAAAAAGAAAGTCTAATAAGAAGGTAAACGTGTTTTTTAATATACTATATTTTTCCAGATAATATTATATTTTATTTACTGGGTTAACATAATATAAATTAAATGTTTGACTACTCATCCAGACAATGTCTTATGTACATGATGATGTAACTAATCCATTATAATAACAAACTACAATGTAGGAAACAATTTGGGATTATGTAAATGAAATTTTATGATATACATTATCTATTTTACCCAAAAATTATATAATGAAATGTTAATTTAATTTTCATTATTTATAGAATTGTTGATTTATTTTAGAATATTTATATCCATATTTCATTCCTTTCTACACCAAAACATCCAAAAACTTCTTCTCTCTCAAAACCTTTTCACCCCTACAGTGTTGACATTCATCACTTTCCATCAAGTTCCCTCCACTAGTCAATCATAGAAGTAATATTGATTTTTACACTATAAAATCATTGTCCATATAATTACTTTATTGTTTCATATTTATTTTTAATTAATTACTTTTTAGTATTAATCATATAATAATTGTTTTCTTATATAGGTGGATTATTATTTTTAGTTAGGGTAGCTTGTTCGAACTTGATCATGCTCATCAGAGATTTAACTTTGAGCCTATAAATGAGATAGTGAAAACAAAGAAGTGTGTTAAGAATGAATTCAACTATCATAAAAAGATTAATTCCTACAACTTATTTAATTATTTTTTATTATTTTATATACTATTTTCAATTTAATTTCCTTATCATTTTTATCTAATACTTACTTTTTTCACATATCTTTTGGGAAGTTATATTTTGTTATCAACTATCTACGAAATTCCACAAAATAGAAAAAAATGTTTCTTTATTCCAATGTTCCCATGATTTCAATTTCTAGTTATTTGTTTTTTTTAACTACCAACATTTAATGTTTATTTAATGCTATTGGCTAAAAACCCTTTCTTTTTGTTTAAATCTAGAAGAGTAAAGGGGATATAATTTTTCTCTTCTCTTCTGTCTTTCAATAATGGGAATGGTTTTTCAGATAAAAACATCAAGTCAATATGTGATGTTGGAAGTTCAACAAAATAATATAATAGAAATCATAGTAACATTCATAGTTAGTATTTTTTTTGAAACTTTGGGACATTTGGAATTAGCCTCACCTCAATCTATTACACGGTGTGATCGGTATGACTCTAAGTCCTTCTTTATATTTAAAATTGACATTAATTTTAGTAAAAAAGATAACTGGTATACTAAAAATTTAGAAAAAATTCTAATTATTTTTATAATTTAAGACAATGATCTATAATACATTTGTGATGTGTAGGAATCAACATCACCTCAATCTGATCCATTATGTGCCCAGTATGACTCAATGTGTCCGTTATCTGTTTAAAATTGACAATTTAGTTCAAAACCTTTTACTCACTAAAAACCAAGAAAATTAACTTTTATTATATTTATAATTTTTGAAAATTGTTCATAATTAATTTTTGAATTTTAGGAATCAGTATCACATTAAACTGACAAGCAATTTGACCGGTATGAGTTAAAGTGTGGGTTTTTAGTTTAAAATGACATTTTAGTAAAAAATAAAAGTGACATACTCAAAAATAAGAAAAATAATTTGTATTATTTTTATAATTTATCAAAACAATCCATAATTCATTTAATATGTGTTGGAATTATCTGCAACTCAATATGATGCACGGAGTGACCGGTATTACTCCAAGTGCATATTTTTAATTAAAATTGACATCAATTTTAGTAAAAAGGACATCTAAACTTCTCAAAATAGAGAAAAAACATTATGGTTATTTTTATACATTATAAAAATATTCATAATTAATTTTTTATGTGTAGGAATTATCCTCACCTCAATTTAATACACAATGTGTCTGGTTTGGATCAATGTGTCTATTATTAGTTTAAAATGGACATTTTCGTTCAAAAAATGTCACTCAATAAAAATAATGAATATGAGTTCATATTGTCTTTGTAATTTATTAAAATGATTAATAATTAATTTTTGAGGTTTATTAATTACTATCATGTCAAACCGACACAAGATATAATCGATATGAGTCAAAGTGTGTTTTTTCAGTTTAAAATGACATTTTTGTAAAAAATACAAGTGATATACTCAAAACCAAGAAAACACATTATGATTGTTTTTATCAATTAATAAAATGATCCATAATTTATTTTGGATTTTTAATAATAATCCAAATCTCAACTTGATGCATTGTCTTATCAGTACAACTCCATGTGCGTATTTTTATTTAAAATTGACATCAAATTTAGTAAAAAAGACTACTCATAGACTCAAAACCAATAAAAATCCTTATAATTGTTTTGATACTTTATAAAAACTATCCATACATAATTTTTGATGTTTATAAATTAGACACTCCTTAATCAGATACACGATGTTCCTAGTATTACTCAATATTTTCGTTATCAGTTTAAAATTGATATTTAAGTTCGAAAAGTGTCACTCATTGAAAACTGAGAAAAAATGCTCATATTATCTCGATAATTTAGTGAAATAATTCATAAGTCGTATTTTATGTCTAGAAACTTGTATCATATTAAACTAACTCATGATGTTATCGGTATAAGTCAAAGTGTGTGTTTTCAGTTTAAAATGAAATTTTAGTAAAAAAATACAACTGGCGTACTCAAAACTAAGAGAACACTTTAATATTGTTTTGATAATTTATGATAAAAATAAATAATTCATTTTAGATGTGTATTAATTAAAATCACCTCAATCCGATCCATGGTGAGACTAATATTACTCCAAGTGTGTCTTTTTATTTAAAATTAACACAAAATTTAGTAAGAAAGATAATTGAACTACTCAGAACCAAGAAAATGCTTTCTAGTTGTTTTTATAATTTATAAAAATGATACATAATTAATTTTTGACATATATAATTTATACACACTTCAATATTATGTACATGTGACCCATATGACTCCAAGTATGTCCTCTTATTTAAAATTGACATCAATTTTAGTAAAAAGGACAACTAACCTACTCAAAATAGAAAAAATGCATTCTTATTGTTTTGATAATTTAGGAAAATGATCCATAAATCATTATATACATTTATAAATTATACTCACATAAATAGAATTCTAGGTGTGATAGGTATTACTCAAAGTATGTATTTTTATATAAAATTGACATCAATTTCAGTAAAAAAGACAATTAACCTACTCAAAACTGAGAAAACACAATAAAATTGTGTTGATAATTTAGGAAAATGATCTTTATTTCTTTTTTAACATATATGAATTGGTCTCACATCAATCTGATACATGATGATCCCAATATGACTCAATATTTCTGTTATCAGTTTAAAATTGACATTTTAGTTCAAAAAGTGTCACTCACTGAAAACCTAGAAAACATGCTTAGATTGTCTTGATAATTTTGAAAAATTATTCATAATTAATTTTTGACAAGTAAGAATAATTATCACATAAAACCAACACACGATGTGACTAGTATGAGTCAAAGTGATATACTCAAAACTGAGAAAACACATTAATATTGTCTTGATAATTTATAAAAACAATCCATAAGTAATTCTATATGTGTATCAATCATCCAAACATCAATATAATGTGCAGTGTTACTGATATAAGTTCAAGTGTGTCTTTTCAATATTTAAGTTTCATTTTTGTTTATAATGTGCTTCACATCACCAAAATTGAGAAAATGATCCTCAATTATTTTCCCATAATATTATCTGCTATTACTTAATTAATTTACTTATCATTTTTCTCTTATAATTATTTAGTTAATTTTCACAAAGATAATTCTTGAAGTAAACAAAAAATAGTGTGACGTGCATGAATCAACTACAACTCAATTAGATACACAGTGTTCCTAGTATGACTCCAATTTTAGTTTAAAATTAGCATTTTATGTTAATTTATTTCTTTATATTATTACTAACAAAAGAATTTTTTCATATATAGGTAATTTTTTTGCTCAAGTAGGTGTTAGGATCAAAAGAAAAAGGAAGATTAATGTTTTTTAATGTATCTAAAAATTTTACTTATGTAATTATATAAACTAATGTTTTAAATGTCTATAATATAGTGTTTTTTATTGTATTTGTGTTGTAAATTTTATTTCATTTAAATTCTATATTTTTACTTTATTTTTCTGATTTCGTGGTGATTTTAGTGTTGCAGTGTGCTGTTACAACACACTATAGTATTCCCCTTTAACAGTGCTTAAAAAAGAACTGATAAAGGTAACATGTATTGACACTTTTATAAGCGCTGATAATGGGTCCTTTATAAGAGCTTCTAAAAGCACTTATAAAGGGATCATTTATCAGTGCTTCCAAAAGCTCCGATAAAGAACCTATTTTTCTGTACTTCTAAAAGCACTGATAAATTATCCCTTTATCATCCCTTTTTTAGTAGTGATAAAAAAAACAGGGCTTATAATTTAAGTCTGGTAGTTAGTTCTTCTCTTGTGCTAATATATCCCTTTGATTTATCAGTAGTCTCATGAGGAGAATTAGTAAGATAGAATTAAAATTGTTTCTACTAGTAGTTTTAAACCATATTGTGACTGTATTTGGTTTTAGAGGTATCATGATTCCTGAGATCATGAAATCTCATAATTAATAATTTCATATATTAAGAATTTAGTTATTTTTATCCATGATATTTTCTTAATGATATTATCTATGGACATATTTTATTCTAGGTTTATTGATTAAATGGAATGTTTTTTAGTTATTTACCTTACTATATTAATTATTCATTATCTTATCTTAATAGTTAAGTTTTCTAAATGTGACATTTGTTCTTTTATTTACCTTAACATGTTGATTATGCTTATTTATTCATGATATATTCCTCTTTACATAACCCTTACTGAGCATTTGATCTCACCCTTACTTTGTTTCTTTTCATAGGAATCCTTGAAGTGTACTATTAATGATATATGAAAGGATATGCTAGATGAAATATTGATATTCCAGAGAAACAATCATGTCATTATTTGTGTTTTCAAATGTAATGAAAGACTCAATATATATCTATTTTACCAAGACCATTAAACTATTTGGTCCTTCATGATGCAATTCCTTGTATCTTATGCTAATGAAATAATGTAGACACCGGCTTCAGGCTACTGGGGTCGGGGTCACTATATACTAACCAAGCCATTTAAATTTGTGATATGAATAGGAATAAAAACCATTTAAATTAATAAAAATGGTTTATTATAAAGAAAACAAATTGATAAAAATGCACTTAATATTTAGTAATGCCTTTATATTTTGAAAATAATATTTTCTCAAAAATATGTTTATGTTGATTTTAATAAAAAAATAATAAAATTTATTTTTCCACTTTTATAAAATTTATCTGAGAAAATCAATTTCATTTTTAAAATTAACATTCCAAAATTATCTTAGAGTGGATATTTATTTTTTTTTGAAAAGTTTATTTTTTTTATGAATAGTAAAAATAATGATTTTTATTAAAATATTTATTTATTTATTGAAATTACAAGTTCAGTTTTATTTTAATGTGGTTTTAAAATTAAAATCAGTTAAATTATATATTTATTAATCCAATTTAGGGTATTTTAATCAATTTCATGTTGAATTTTGATTTTAAAACTTTTTATACATATAAATATTTTCTCTTTGAAAAATCGTGTTTTCCTTCCATTTAGTGGTTTAATTTTAAATTAAATTTTATCACTTATTTAAATGGAAATTTTAAAAATGTATTAAATATTGTGAATAATCATAATTAATATTTTAAAATTTTTTCAACTTATTTTTTGGTCAAAATGAATAGTAAAAATAATAAAAATTAATTATCATAGTTAATGTGAAAATGAGTTTATTAGGGGATAATATAAAATTATATGGGGAAAATTGACTTATAAAATTTTCCAAATCGTATTTTATATCTATATTTCAACATTACCTAATCTAGGGTTCTACAACGATCCATTTTGGATCCTTTTAGAATGTGAAAAATGTGGGTCCATTTTATTCTTTTCAAAAATTCCATGTGTGTCATATCCCCCACTTATAAAAGGTCACCCCTCTTCTCTCCTCTTCACAATTTCAAAAGAATTTGGTTCATCTAATACCTAACCAAATATCTTCCTTAATTCCCACCCCACATCCAAGATTCATTATTTTTATTAGCAAACCCTACAAATAAGGATTTAGTTATAAACCTAAAGTGGTTCTCTAAAGAAGAGGTAATGTTCATAAACTTGTGTTTTTGTTTAATTTCTTCTTATAACTCCTTAAATTATCTTCAAACATGCTGATATAATAAAATAATTATCTCCCATATACTAATATATTATTATGTTGACTTCATGACCTATATTTATCTCATCTTCCATCAAATGGGAAACAAAACCATTGATTGTGTGTATGGAGGACCACCACATCACGAATCGATAAAATTCATTTTCTATTCCCACCTCTCACCGATGAAAATAATGATGGATTTAACATATATATATATATATATATTATATTTATGAAATAATTATACTTATGTAATTATAATATCACATACACCTTCTTACTTTCCATTTCGTGGGAATACGATAACATCATTAATGTGTACAGTGGACTACCACCTCCCAAAGAAATGTGATTTGTTAATGACTTACGATTTTCATGGAAAGAAATAAGGATAGTTTTAATGAAAATAATTGATATGTATGAAATAAAAAATATTTTTTAAATATAATATACTATTTACCTTTATTTCATTTTATCCATCGATAAAATGGAAATAGTTTCCATGCGTACGTATGACCTACTGTCTCCATGAACGGTGTAATTCAATTTCTATATATAACAATTGCATTACTATAATTATATATATAATGTATATATATGATATTTATATCATGGTTAAAGTTCCTTATTTTATTTAACCATGATCAAAGTAAAAGGACCAAAAATACCCAACCAAAACATACATAAAAAACAATGTTGTTCTTACCTCCAAATAAAATATTTTCTTATTTCTGAAAGCACTTTTAAGGAAAAAGTGGGAAACTGACCAGTTCAAAATACAGTAGAAGTTAAACCTCATAATAAATTTTCAGGCCATTCTAGAACAAATTAAGGCGTCTAGAGTCCTTTACCTTTAATAGACTCCATTCGATGGAAGTAACCTCCAATCTGGGTTTTCCTTGATGAGATCCTCGAACTGAAATGACATTATGTCTCATGTAACCACATGATCCTCTAGGATTTTTTTCCCTCCGTTGAAACCACGTATCAAAATTATATTCTATTTTTTTATCCAAGATTATTGTTTTTTATTTAAATCAATGTGCAGCGGTCTTTAGAACATTCTATGAGCATCTTCCTCGGATACCTTGATCAGGAAGGAGTCCTCTAGCATTTCAACATTAGAATGCATGAAAATCTCTAAGATGTTGTCTGATTCAGTGTCCTCCTTATTCTTTGAGATGTTAGAAGCAATTTCCAAACTCTCTTGAGCGATTTTTCCTTTGATAGAATCCCTTGTAACTTGAGGACTAGGTATGGTTGTGTAGCACTTTTGTCTCTATATCTTCCGACTATGCTGAATAAACCCATCAGAATCTACCTAGGTGTTATTTACATTCTTTGAACAGTACTAAAGGTAATCTTCTATAATTTCCATATTCCTGTCCTCTGAGGACCAAGGTTCTAAGGAAGACTCATTTATCTCTACTTTATCATCTGACCGCTCTTGTAAAGGCTGGAAATTTCCATTTCTCCCCTAATAAAGGGAATCATATTCAAATAGGGAAGGATCAGCTTCACCCAACAATGAAAAATGGTATTGGGAACAACTAAACCCTCTAGATATACCTGTATTAACAGGAGAGGGAGGCATATTTCATCTTCCTGGGACCTGTTTTGTCCACTCTGAGACTTTAATTGAGCATGGGTAATTCACTAAACTCAAGATAGCCCCCTGTTCTATAGTAACCTCCTTCATTAGAGATCTGTTAAGACTAGAAGATCCATCCTTAACTATTTCTAGGGCTATAACCTCTTGGGGAGAATTGAAAATAGATTTCAGAGCTTCATCATATGTGGGAGGCTTCCTCAGTCCCCCTCCTTCTGGGTAGCAGAAGGGAGTCTCAGTTTCCCACTAACCCAATGATCCGCACCAGGAGAAATATTACTAGAGACCTCTACTGCTTCATACATGGGCCACTCCTCTCCTAAATAATACAATATATCCCCATAATTACAAAACAAAAATATCCAGTATTTACTAGCTTCATGGTCGAGATACTTGCATGAAAAACATAAAGGAACCCACAATTCATAGAATACCTTCTGATACCAGCAGAATTCTCCTTCAACCTCAATGAAGGTGAACCCCAGTGGGTTCTTGGATACATAAACTTCAAAGAAAATCCTCGGAGAGAAAGGATGACACACAGTCCATGTGCAAAGGTCCGAGTAGAGAAAACACCCTACCATATTTCTGATCTAGCGAAGAACTGCTGGATTTTGAAAAGGTAAAGGGAGACCTGGGAGGTATATCCAAATTGTAGAAAGAGGAGTGTCATGAATCAAATGAAATTCAAACGACCATAGAAAGAGAGAAAACCAAGAACCTGTAAGAAACCATGGATCATGATATAAGGAAGATATAAGATCGTCCTCGTTTTCCAACCATATCAGAAAGTTCCTTGAATCTGTAATCCCTACATTCTCTTGATCATGCAGCTTCCAATAAGAGGATATGAATCTGTCGAAGGAGTCCTTGGAGGGGAGACACTTCCTGAAGAAAGAAACCAAGGATATATCCCACATCACTGAAGCTCTAGTGAACTCCAGGGGAGAAAGAGAGACCGATGGCACTCCATTTTTGAATGATTGGACCTTTGGGAAAACATCAATTGACGGAAAGTTGGGAAGGGTAGTCGGTTCCGTGAAAGTGGAGAATTGGGGAACATGGGTAGATTATGAGGGTGGGAGAAGATCCTCCTCCCCCTAGACAAGAAGGTATAGGGAGGGAAGGATATGGAACGATCATGCCCTATGCCATCGACGACAAGAGAGAACGTGACCCTGCGAGGGACATATTCCCAACATTAAAGTAGTTCTTACCTGAAATGTGATTTTAACAAGGAATTATTAATAAAAGGGTAATAAAAGGTCATAAGTAAATCATATATAGAATGATACATATTATAATGGTTCTATAATATATTTATTATAAACTTATATTTATTATACACAAGATTATAATGTGTACGAAGGAATTTCAAGACTTAAGGTAAGGGATTTTCATCTAACTTTTATTTCTATTCGACACATATCTTAAACACCACTTATTTATTTCATATGATGTATATATTACCCATGAATATATTTTATGATACTAATCATGATAATTATAGGATATAAATATCCATATAATTTTCTTGATTTCATGTGGCTTAGGATTTAAAAGATACCAAATTGGTAAAGAATTAATGTAACAATATCACTATTTAATGAGATTGTTTATGATATACATTAAATGATAATATATTATGATATATATCTCATGAAACTCATGTATTTTATTATAATATATTTATTTATTGAAAATAAATATTTTCCTTTCATTTTCCTCTAATAAAATACAAAATATACCAAAATGATTTTTTAAGAAAATCTTTTTTATTTCTCTCTTCATTTGAAAGCCCTTATTCTTCCATATCCATGTTTTATAAAAATATATCAAAGAAAATTTATTATATTCTCCAATTATATTTTAAATACATTTTTACCCATGTTTTATTTTTTAATGTTTTTAAAATTAATCTATATATGTTTTTCCAATGAAGGACCTTTCGGATTACCAAGATGTGAAAGGAACCTTTGTTTTAACATGTATTACATAAATAGAATTTTATACCATCATCAATGATCTTTAATTTAAATATTCCTATATAATTTTCCAAGGTTTCTTTCAAAAAAATGTGTTTTCATTTTTTTAGGGTGAAATTTTAGTTTTAAAAAGTCAGTTTCAAAGTGTAAAGTCAATTTTACACAAGAAATGTTCCAAGTGATATTTCAAAATCATTTTACATATAAGGTGAAATACTTGGATGTAACTTATGATTTAATGGGGATATGATATAATTGCACCAACCTTACTCTTTTTCTTGATGGTTTAGGATTATGATGAAGATATTTTTATGAAACTCATTCCTTTTCTATGGGTTATGTTATGATGAATTGACCAGATGATTATGAGACACATTTCCTTTATATGGTTTATGTTATGATTGAATGTTTATGAGACCATTTTATTTTCATGGGTCATTATATGATTAATGTTTTATGATCTTATAGAAAAACTGTGCATGGTTTTAATTATTTGATCATGGTTATGTTATAACCAAGAAAAATGGTAATTCTATAACCAAGGACAGTGGTTACGTTATAAACAAGGATGGTGATAGCTTTATAACCAAGGATGGGTGGGACCTATATCAAACTACAATTCAATGAGTGAAGCTTTATACATCATGAGGTAAAAATGGGAAATTGGTTGATGGGGTTGATACCCAACGGGAAATAGGTTATGTGGCCTAATCCGCTATGTTTTATCGCCTTCGTAGTTATACTTGACAAATTAAGTGATTTTTATACTTATGTTGGTTCCAAACTTTTATAACATTAGCTTATGGTTTATAAATTATGATGATTTTAAACGCTTATGGATCATGTCTTTTGGAATGATAATGCATTATTCCATGATTCATGTTTATCATATGATAGGTTTGGTATGAAATTTATATGTTATTTTCATGATATTATACCCCTATGACTATATTATTATTTCTTATGATCATATAATAGTATCTATCAAGTTTACCCTTATTGGGAATCTAATCTCACCCTTTGTAATGTTTCTTTTTTCCAAGTTATGATGAATGGTTTTAAGTAGGGAATGTTTCTAAAGAGTTAAAATAGTAATATATTTATGGGATATTTTTAATATCTTTCATTGAATATAAATATTATGTATATAGTATCCAAAAACACTAAACCATTATGATATTTAGGTGTGTATTTATCAAATGTGTTGAATAAACATAAAAAAGATGTGAAATTTATTCATGAAAATCCAGGGTCATTATAAAGACTTTACCCTCTGTAATTAATTACACAACTGACTAGATTTAACTCATAATGAAATACCTTCAAAATAGGATTCTTACATTTGGTAAATCTAAGGAAGAATATATCCAGTGATGGGCATAAACTTTATTCCTTTATGACTACCTAGATTCCCAAAATTTCCTCTACAAGAAATGATTTTATGGGGTCCTACCCTAGTCCATTAAATGAAGGGGGACCCTCACCATTTTATAGGAAGTCCATGTGAGCGCCTATAATACCCATATGTTAGGAACTAAGATCTTCTACCATATCAGGATACCTTTGGCCATAAATGATGTAATACATTATATAGTTCATGAAGAAGTTTCATTCCTGGAAAATGAATACCAATTTCATCCATTAATCCCCAAATTTAATTCAAAATATGAAATAATGTTGGTTATTTTCTATAAGGGGGATAGATTCCATGGGTCCATACTCTCCAGCCACATCTAGGAAGTTTATGTTCATTCATTTTTTCACTAATTCCTTCTAAAAATGGGTTGAATTTGTACCTTTAAAGGAGGATGGAACAAAAAAAATATAATCAAGTTCATAAATTCTAATATCATTATTATATTTGTATTCCCTCACACAATGTTGATGGGAAACTGAACTGATACTTTTGCTTCCAAATTAAAGAGGTTCTATCATGAGAACAATATCCAGCCTAATAACTCATATCACTATCATGAAGTAGCAAACAGAAATATATATTACATTAACAAAAATTTATCTTAAATCCTTAATAATATGGTGTATAAAAGTTAATAAGACTTATACAAATAATATATTATATGCACTATGGGATTATCCTACCATGACCCATATAACCACATGGGAAATACAACTCTTTCTTATGTATCGTACAGTGGTAATTCTTCCCATTTTGGTTTTATTTACCTCATATTTCACCTTCATATATGATCAAACATTAAAATATTATAATTATCACACCCTACTAGATAAATAAGAATGAAGTTATGATAAAAGGTTACACATATTAAAAACCTTAAGATTTTTCAAAATCATGTCACATGGGAATTCAATAAGAAGGTCCACCTAAATCCATTTATCAGTGAAAAATTTGTATTAGCTCTGAGAAATACCAGGATACATTGAAGAAATCCCCCATATATTGAACAAAAATTGGAAGGACATTATACAATACACATGGTCTACTTCAACATAGCTTACTCCCTAATTACAATAGATAAAGAGTATATCACTCCTTCCATCAATATGATATTTATTAAGAAATTATTTTCATAAATTCATATTGCATTCATAGAAATACATTATATATGACTTTAAACTACTTGGGGATGGTCTTTATCATACAATATTAAACTAAAAAACATGATGTTCTATGTCCTATGACCTTAAACTATAAGATATAATGTTCCTTATCATATAACATTAAAAGACATGGAACTTGTGTCCTTTTCACATAATGTTAAACTACATGGCATTTGGGCCACCCTACATTACCATTAAGCTTCTTCGAGAAGTCCATTTTTCACTACCTAATTTCCTCACATGATAGACATATCTTTTTAATGGTTCCTGGAGTATAGTTCTGTATCCATAAAACTATGCTAAAATAAAATCCCTCTATTTCAAAGAATTATATCCTAGTATTTTATACTTCTTAATTAAACTTTGTGTTTCCCTTCCATAACTCAAAACTGGGAAATCACCACTATATCCTTTACCTACACATGAACTAGATCTGTGCATAGGCACTCTAATAACTATGTGTGGATTGATTTATGTTATTCTAGGATATATAGTAACATCCTGATTTCTAATGCAGCTTCTAACCATGAACACCATAAAATTTAATCCCAGAGTGTGGGATTTTTCCAATTCATTTCTGATAATCTACATTAGTTATAGCTTGAGACACTATATTATGAAACACAAATATTTTATCTTAGGTATAAACATAAGACATACTTCTGGTCCTGAAATTACACCAGAATAAAAATTACCTTTATAATAACTATGAGTGTCCTGATTAAAATTTCTTCCCATGATATGTTGTGACACATAGAGCTATCAACATAGGTCCATCTATAAATCTTACTAATTGATACCCTCTTATTTGTTATAGTGTTTGATAATTCTTCTTATTCATGTAATATTTTATTATATTTTATCCTATATTAGGATACTAAATGCCTCAATTGGATTACTCTTATAGGGAAAAAGGCCTCAATTCAATTATTCCCCTTGGTTAAACAAATTCCTTTAGTCAATTATTCCTCTTTGAAAATTCCCATTGGGTATATGGTCCACATCCCATGAGCCTAAATTTCAGGAAAATATAGTTTATCTAGTAAGTCCCTAAACTTGTTAGAGTGGTATATTATATTTGAATCATCTCCCTTATGTATGTTATAATTATACGTAATAGTTCCTAGTGTATGGGTTTACCAGTTTTTACTGGGTCTTCTTCAATAGTCATGAAGTAGGGAAAAACATTTCAGTATCTCTTATTCATGAGTCTGATCTATACAGAGACCCCTATACCATGAAATATATATGTCTTGAATCTTATTCTAATTAGATATAATGTAATGTTTGGACAACCTCTATTAGGAACAACTACAATACCATATTTTTACATTATCCCTAGTGTTGAGACCCTTAATCATTCGTGTCATGTTTCTCCAATATCACATTGGAATAATTATCCATTCCAATTCTATGTATGACAACCATACTT
Source organism: Viscum album (assembly GCA_963277665.1). Classification (NCBI taxonomy): domain Eukaryota; kingdom Viridiplantae; phylum Streptophyta; class Magnoliopsida; order Santalales; family Viscaceae; genus Viscum; species Viscum album. The sequence continues at coordinate 1,466,910,464 of OY728123.1, forward strand.
TTATTAGAAACATAAACTTGATTTATTCCATAAAACATCACTTGATACAACAAAGATGATCTAGAGGTTTAGTTTCTTTGGGGATTAGGATCATTACATAAAAACTTAAAACATGAAATACAACATCTTTATCGAAAACGTCCTTTACATGACCACTACATTCCCTCGTACTTAGCATTGCATGGGATAACCTGAGGACATGCATAAGAAAAGGGTGAGCTATAAAGACCAGTAAGGGAATACACATGGAATAACATGAGGAGTACAATACATGTCAGAAATTAGGAATATCAATAGAGAACAAGAGAAACATGAACATAAAGGCATGATAAAGCATGATAATCATAACATGGAAATGTGGCAACATCACTTAACATGGAATTAGCATGAGCCAAGGCCCATTGCACATAGAGCATGAGTAAATCCTCATTGCACATGAAGCATGAGTAAACCCTAGTCACACTTGAATTAGCATGATTCAACACTCATTGCAGATGATGTATCATGATACTATACTTTACCCAATGCATTGGGGCGCTATAAGGGTGCACCCTTCTTAAACATTTCATTTCATGCATAAGTGTGCCACATGGATCATAAAACATGGATTCATAAAACATAATAATTTATTCAATGATAAAGAAATGTGGAATTCATACATTAAAATTTATAATCAATATGTAAATATGCATAAAGGTGAATACCCTGGATGGAGAAATGGGCATGGTATTCACTACACAGTGGCATTGGCTTAGAAAATCGGTGTGATTTCGGCAGTGTAACGGCGTGACATAAGAATTCATAAAAACGGTTGATGAGAGAGAAATGGGTTCCTCATCATATTTACATGTAATGTACAGTAAGGAGGTCATATAGATACATGTCCAAACAATTTTAATGGAATTTAGATTCATGATACAAAAGTATCGCTTGAATGTAAATTAGGAGAGAGAAGTTCCTTTTGAAATTCCGGCATAGTAACGGGTGTACATGGGAGGCATTTAATGAGAGAGAAAGGGGTCTCCCATCATTCAAACATAAAGAGTGAAGTATTAGGGAGGTTCAAAACCATACCCCAACATTCATAATTGAAATAAAAATGGGAAAACAACTTAAAGAAAATTGGACAAAAAAAAGGAAGAAAAACCCCTTACTTGGAAGTGTGCTTCCAAAGGCTTGAGAGAGGCTTGAGAGAGGATTCTTGGGAACTTGGGGAACCTTGGGAGGATTCTAGAGAGAGTAAAGAAGAGGTTGGACGAACTCCAAAGGCTTTTATTGAGGAGGAAGTGGGAGCTTGTGTGGGTTTATATAGGAAAGGTGAGAGAATTCTTTATAATTTAGGTTTGGGACCCCTTATATTAAATTAATCCAAACCAAAAACCATCCCATGGTTTTTGCCCATGGTTTTTGGAAAAGGGAAAATGAAAAAAATATTTTATAAGGCCAAATTCTGAACTTCTTAAAATAATTGGGTTGATTATGCGGAGGTGAGTCACACTCCCATGGAAAACAATTTAAAAAGACAAGGTGTTTAATAAGTCTTGAGGGGTCCATTAATGCTTTGAAAAGTAAGTTAGACAATCCCAAAATCACAGTATTTTAATGTAAAAACATATATTGGCTGAACATAAAGCTTATAGTGTTTTATTACATCACTATTAGGTCATTATGATGCCATAAAACACATTATATTTTTAAACAGTATTTAATTTTTACCAAAAAATTTGACTGTCTCAGAAAATTATGAAAAATTCACCATTGGATAATTTCGACATCCTGATTTCAGAAATAACATTTATTTTATCTAAATAATTTTCTAAATATGTTAATTTTTACTTTTAAAATAAAAACCGACATTTATCGAAAATTCATGGGTTTTGACAAAAATGGATTTCAAACCATAATAAAAATTATAATTGCATTCATACAATTATATGATCATTTATATATAATAAAATTAATTTAATAATAATAATAATAATATTTTATTAAAATATTATTTAATTCAAAAATCCCTTAATTTAATAAAATAGATTTCTGAAATAATAACCAAAAACACTATTTGTACTTTAAAAACTATTTACATTGTATCATAAATGACAAGGAGGTATATTCATTATTATTTAAGAAAATAAAATACATGAACATAGTACTAGAGATTCATTACATAACCCCTTAAAACAGCCGCATGAGACCTAAGGGTAAGGTGTGCGATGGTGACAGACTCTTGGGGTGGTTCAGATAACATTGCTCGAGTGGTAATCTCTATCAACTTCCACTTTTCCCATAGATGGTCTCGTTCAAGCATAACATGGGGAAGATCAACTTGGGCTTGGTCAAGAGCGAAGCCCAAAGACACCACCTCTTTTCCGAGCTTTGACAAATGGGCTTAGAATGTAGCAATTCTACTGGATGAGGCCATCAACTTCTTTTTTCTAAGTAAATTGGATTTGTTAAGGTCCTATATTTATACTAATCATGTGATCACTATTCAATGGCTATATTAGCAACGGTCAAAATTCTTATCATAAAACCAAAGAAGTTGACATTTTATATAAACATAATGAGACATTTAATTCGATCAAGAGGGTTTTCCATTAATGAAACTTTGGGTCGTTACAATATTCCCCCCATAAGAAATTTCGCCCTCGAAATTTTCCTTTTTCCACACTAAAACAGATGTTGGTAACTCAGCTTCATCATTTCCTCCGATTCCCAAGTCACTTCATCATACTTGTGGTTTCTCCTCAACACCTTGATGAGGGGCATTGTCTTATTTCTTAGAACTTTTTCTCTACAATCTAAGATCTTCACTGGTTTCTCCTCATAAGAAATATCATCTTCTAATTGTACCACCTTAGAAGAGAGTACATGTGAAGGGTCCGATATGTACTTCTTTAAGAGGGATACATGAAATACATCATGCACTTTGGCCATGGTAGGTAGAAGTGCTAGTCGATTGGCCACAACCCCGACATGATAAATAATCTAGAAGGGGCCGATGTACCATAAACTTAACTTCCCTTTCTTTACAAACCTCATGACCTTCTTCCATGAAGATATGCATAGAAAAAAAATGTCTCCAACTTTAAACTCAAGGTCTCATCGAAGGTTATCTCCATAACTCTTCTGTCGACTCTGGGCTACCTTGATATGCTGCTGAATGGTTTTCACCTTCTCCACCATTTCTTTGATCATTTCTGGTCCAAGCAGCTTAGGTTAACCGACCTCATCCCAACATGTTGGTGTTCTACACATTTTCCCATATAAGGCTTCATTTGGTGCCATTTGGATGCTTGAGTGGAAACTGTTATTATAGGAGAACTCAACCAGAGGAAGATGTTGATCCCATCCTCCTTTAAAGTCCATTTAGCATGCTCTCAACATGTCCTCAAGTTTTTGGATAGTCCGCTCGGATTGGCAATCAATTTGAGGATGAAAGGCCGTACTGATGTTCAGTTCAGTATTCAGAGCATGTTGAAGACTCTTCCAAAACATAGAGGTGGATCTTGGATCTCGGTCAGACACAATAGAGAGTGGTACTCCATGAAACCTTAACACTTTTCTGATATATATCTATGTCAGTTGATCCAAAGATAAATCCTCCCAAATAGCAATGAAGTGTATACTATTTGTAATACAATCCACAACAACCCAGATTTCATTGTTGCCTTTGGATGTCCTTGGATGTCTGGTGACAAAGTCCATGGTGATGTTCTCCCATTTCCATTCTGGTATGGGAAATGGTTGCATCATCCCCTTATACTTCTACCTCTCTTCCTTCACTTGCTGACACACCAAACACTTTGATGTATATTCAGCGATCTCCTTCTTCATATTATCCCACCAAAAGTTTTCTCGGAGATATTGATACATATTTATGCACCCTGTGTAAGTAGAGAAATTTTAACTATGTGCATCATCCAAAAGTTCCTTCTTCAGCTCCAGACTTGATCAGACACATAGTCTTTTCCCAAACCACACAATTCCCTATTCATTAACATTAAACTCCAAGGATTTTCCTTTTTTCATAGCTTCCACTTTTTCCTAAATTCCCGCATCATCCTTTTGAGCATCCTTTAACCTTTCCAAAAGAGACGGTTGAGCAATCATTTGTGAAAGGATTGATTATATTCCCTTCTTTATAATTCCCATGTATATCTTCATCAAGTCTAATAAGATTTGATCCTTCTCAATTCTTGTTATTGATAGAATCGTTGGGTCCTTTCTACTTAAGGCATCTACCACCTTGTTCACTTTCCTAGGGTGGTAATGTATTAAACAGTCATAATCCTTGAAGAACTCTATCCATCTTCTCTGGTTCATATTAAGCTCTTTCTGTGTGAATATATATTTAATACTCTTGTGGTCATTATATATCTCACATTTCTCCCCATAGAGATAATGCCGCCAGATTTTCAAGTTAAAGATCACTAATGCCAACTCCAGATCATGCATTGGATAGTTTCGCTCATGTATTTTCAACTGCCTTGAGGCATAGGATATCACTTTATCATTCTGCATCAGCACACAACCTAATCCCTTCTTTGAAGTATCACTGAATACAAGAAAAAGTTCCCCACCTGTGGGTAAAGTGAGCACGAGCGTAGTGATATGCCTCCTTTTCAACTCCTTAAAACTTTCTTCACATTCATCACTCCAAGAAAACTTTAATCCCTTCCAAGTTAGCTTGGTAAGATGGTTGGACAATCGTGAGAAATTCCTCACAAATTTTCAATAATATCTAGCTAACCCCAAGAAGCTACGGATATCCATTACCGATGTTGGCCTCGGCCATCCCTCAATTGCATCTCTTTTGGAGGGATCCACATATATCCCATTCCTTGTGATAATATAGCCTAAGAATGATACATCCTTCAACCTGAACTCACACTTACTGTACTTTTCATAGAGCTTTTACTTGCGCAATGTCTCTAGTACAGTTTTTAAATGCTCCTCATGATCCTCCTTGGTTGTGGAGTATATTAAAATATCATCTATAAAGACTACAACAAATTTGTCGAGGTAATCTATAAAGACTCTATTCATCAATTCCATGAATATTACTGGAGAATTAGTGAGTCTTAAAGGCATTAATATGAATTCATAGTTCCTGTATCTTGTACAAAAAGCAGTCTTGGGGACATCTTCCTTCTTCACCCTTACTTGATAATATCTCGACCTCAAATCTACCTGGGATAAGTATTGTGTTCCAAGGAGCTGATCGAACAAGTCATCGATCCATGGAAGAGGATACTTATTATTTATCATGATTATTTTATGTTCACGATAATCGATGCAAAGCCGCATTGACCCATACTTCTTCTTGACAAAGAGGACTGGTGCACCCCATGGTGAAGCACTTGGGCGTATAAACCCTTTATACAGATTCTCCTATAGCCGTTTCTTCAATTCTTCAATCTCCATGATAGCCATTATTTATGGAGTCTTGGATATTGGTAATGCCCTGGGTATAAGTTCAATTGAGAATTCAACATCTCTTCTAGGAGGAAGACCAGGCAGTTCCTCGGGAAACACTTCAGCGAATTCCCTCACAATAGACATTTTTTCAAGGATGGTTTCTTCCTTGGACTGAATCATCTGAGCCAAATATGTGTGCTCATAGGGAAGTAATATCCATGGTTGAGATGATGGAGCTAAAAGAGATTCATCTTCCTCCTTACACTTGTAAAGAATCGGGGGTCAATTTTCCATATAGAGTGTGATTTCCCTCTCCTGACAATTTATGTTGGATCTATATAAGGAAATCCAATCCATGCCAAGAATTGCATCAAATTCAACCATAGGGAGTATGACGAGGTTCACCAGAAAATTGAATCCACATATTATAACAGGGGAGGTCTTATATTCATGGGATGTAATGATTGCCCCATTTCCAGTACTCACCGACATCTTCACTTCCATGATTTGTGGTGGTGATGGGATTGTTCTACTAAACTTTTGAGATATAAAAGAATGTGTATAACCTGAATCAACAAGTGTGTTCACTATTCTTGAATGAATAACTAGCATACCTGTCACCACTTCATTTTCGGGGTTCACTTCGGTAGAAGTGATGACAAAAGATCTTCCTTGCTGCCTTGGAGGTTGTTGGTTGACTCCGAAAACCCTTTGATTAGGGCACTGATATGAAAAATGCACTGGTTCTTTGCATTTGTAGCATTGAACAATGTGTTGAGGTTCAAACGGAGCATTCCTCTCCTCTATTGCAGTCACGGGTCTTTCTTGCCGATAGTTAACATCTAGGTGCCCTTCTCTTCTACACCTGAAGCATTTTCTCATCCCCTTAAGGCAATTTCCATGGTGATTCTTTCTGCACTTTTGGAAAGTGGGGTGTTGGATCTTCTTATCACCGTTTGATTTATCCATCAGACCACCAGTATTGAGGTCTACCTTACACTTCTTATCCCCATGATACCCTTGTGATTCTTCGATCTCCATTTCAACCTTGAGGGCACATCAGACAATTTCCTCATAGATAACGAAGTCACGGATCGCCAATTCTTTCCGCAGGCTAGGATTCATCCCACAAAAGAAGGGGTCAACTTTGCATTCGGGGGTAACGACAAAGATGGAAGCATATCATGCAAGCCTTGTGATGTTTGTCTCATACGCTCCAACAGATTCTTCATCTTTTTTCTTGAGTGAAAGGAAGTCCCTTTCCATCTTAACCCGGAGGGTGCGCAGAAAATATTTATCAAAAAACATCTTCCAGAAATCCTTCCATTCCAACACCTCGATCTCCTCCTCAGGATTCGTATTTTTTATCAACATCCACCATTGATCAGCTTCACCCTCCATATGATAATCCTCCAGGAGAACCTTCTCTTGTTTAGAACATTGAAGGATGGACAAGATCTTTTCAATGGAGTTGATGCATTGTTCAGCGATCGTGGGATCAGATGATTTACTAAAATTAGGAGGCCTTTGTCTCCTAAATCTCTCGATAGAAAATTGTTCTTTCTTAGGGGGGGTTGAACATTCCTCTTGAACCTTTTTTCTATTAAAAACTTGAGTTAGCTGTGAGATAAGCGTGACAAAGTTTGTGATTCCCGCTCCCATTGGATTGGGCATCTCATTAGTACATTCATCACACTGATCTTCACATCGGTTGTTAGCCCGAGTCCTCCTATTACCGGCCATTGGCTGGAATAAAAGTAAAGTTAGGGGTAACACATAATGGGTAAACCAAAGACAAAAGTTTATGACTTATAAATAAACTTTTATTTCCTTAACTCATGAGTATATATGCTTCAATCTAGGAATTTCATGATCTACTTTCTAACATATATTCTTAGGGGCATTTTTTTAATTCCCTTAAAAAGGGTTCATACTAAGCTTGTGAATTTATCAAAACATATCCCCCAGGAGTTTCATAACCAAGAGTGCAGCAAGGCCCGTTGTCATGCACCAGTTCCCTTTCGAGTCTAGCTCAAAGCGGTGTTTTCGGGTTTTACCCCTAGGATACATCTGTGCCAGAACCGCATCAACCTGCTCGTATCAAGAAAAGGATGTATTTGTTTGATAAACCACTTACTCATTACTTACCAAAACTTAGGGATGTTTTTATTATACTTAGTCTTGTCTCTAAGGCTTTATTAGGGTTTTATAATCCTAATCCCCAAAATAACTAAACCTATCCTCTGATACCAACTATGACAACCCTGCTTTTATTACAATCTTAAACATGATTTATTACATTAAACTTCACTTGATACAACAATGAAAATCAAGAGGTTTAGTGTATTTGGAGCTTAGGATCATTACATAAAAACATAAAACATGAAATACAATATCTTTATTGAAAACATCCTTTACATGACCACTAAATTCCCTCATACTTAGCATTGCATGGGATAACCTGAGGACATGCATAAGAAAAGGGTGAGCTATAAAGCCCAGTAAGGGAATACACATGGAATAACATGAGGAGTACAATACATGTTAGAAATTAGTCATATCAATAGAGAACAAGAGAAACATGAACATAAATGCATGATAAAGCATGATAATCATAACATGAAAATGTGGCAACAACACTTAACATGGAATTACCATGAGCCAAGGCCCATTGCACATAGAGCAGGAGTAAATCCTCATTGCACATGAAGCACAAGTAAAACCTAATTGCAATTGAATTAACATGAGTCAACACTAATTTCACATGAAGTATCATGATACTATACTTTACCCAATGCATTGGAGCGCTATAAGGGCGCACCCTTCTTAAACATTTCATTTCATGCAGAAGTGTGCCACATGGATCATAAAACATGGATTCATAAAACATAATCATTTATTCCACAATAAAGGAATGTGGAATTCATACATGAAACTTTATAATTAGTAAGTAAATGTGCATAATGTTGAATACCCTTTATGGAGAAATGGGCATGGTATTCATTACAGAATGGCATTGTCTTAGAAAATCAGTGCTATTTCGGCAGCATAACGGCGTGACATAAGAATTCATAAAAATGGTTGATGAGAGAGAGATGGATTACTCATCATATTTACATGTAATGGAAAGTAAGGAGGTCATATAGATACACGTACCAACAATTTTAATGTAATTTAGATTCATGATACAAAATTATTGCTTGAATCTAAATGAGGAGAGAGAAGATCCTTTCAGAATTTCAACATAGTAATGGGTGTACATGGGAGGCATTTAATGAGAGAGAAAGGGGCCTCCCATCATTAAAAAATAAATAGGGAAGTATGAGGGAGGTTTCAATCCATAACCCAACATTCATAATTGAAATAAAAAGGGGAAATAAACTTAAAGAAAATTGGACAAAAAAAGAAATGAAGAAAAAACCCTTACATGGAAGTGTACTTCCGAAGGCTTGAGAGAGGCTTGAGAGAGGCTTCTTGGGAGCTTGGGGCACTTTGGGAGGATTCTAGAGAGATTAGTGAAGAGTATGGACGAACACCAAAGGATTTTAGTGAAGATTAAGTGGGATCTTGGGTGGGTTTATATAGGAAAGGTGAGGGAATTCCTTTTTATTTAGGCTTGGGACCCCTTATATTAAATTAATCCAAACCACAAATCATCCCATGGTTTTTGAATATGGTTTTTGGCAAAGGGAAGAGGAAAAAAATATTTAATAAGGAAAAAAGTCCTAATTTCTTAAAATAATAGGGTTGCTTATGTGGAGGTGAGTCACACTCCCATGGAAAATAATTTAAAAAGACAAAGTGTTTAATAAGTCTTGAGGGGTCCATTAATGCTTTGAAAAGTAAGTCAAACAAACAAAAAAACAAATTATTTTAATGGAAAAACATATATTGGACGAACATAAAGCATATAGTATTTTATTACATCACTATTGGGACATTATGATGTCATAAAACACGTTATATATTTAAACGGTATTTAATTTTTACCCAAAAATTTGACTATCTCAAAAAATTATGAAAAATTAACCGTTGGATAATTTCGACATCCTAATTCCAGAAATAACATTTATTTTATCTAAATAATTTTCTAAATATGATAATTTTCACTTTTAAAATAAAAACTGACATTTATCGAAAATTCATGGGTTTTGACAAAAATGGGTTTCAAACCTTAATAAAAATTATAATTGCATTCATACAATTATATGATCATATTTATATAATAAAATTAATTTAATTATAATAATAATATTTTATTAAAATATTATTTAATTCAAAAATCCCTTAATTTAATAAAATAGATTTCTCAAATAATAACTAAAAACACTATTTGTACTTTAAAAACTATTTACAATGTATTAGAAATGACAAGGAGGTATATTCATTATTGTATAAAAAAATAATATACATGAACATAGTACTAGAGATTCGTTACATAACCACTTAAAACAGCCGCATAAGACCTAAGGGTAAGGTGTGTGATGGTGATACACTCTTGGGGTGGCTCAGATAATATTGCTCGAGTGGTAATCTCTATCAACTTCCACTTTTCCCGTAGACGGCCTAGTTCAAGCTTGACATGGTGAAGCTCAGCTTAGGCTTGGTCAAGAGCGATGCCCAAGGATGCCACCTCTTTTCCGAGCTCTGAGAAATGGGCTTCGTATAGAGAAATTCTATTGGATGAGGTCATCGTTTCTTTTTTCTGAGTAAATTGGATTTGTTAAAGTCATATATTTATACTAATCATGTGATCACTATTCAACGACTATATTAGCAACGGTCAAAATTCATAAAATAAAACCAATGAAGTTGACATTTTATATAAACATTAAGAGACATTTAATTAGATCAAGAGGGATTTCTATTAATGAAGCTTCGGTTCTTTACACTATGACCCTTGAATATGAGGTAGATATGTTTATATACCATTTAAGAACTATTTATTCCTTTAATCCTTTTATTTTTAGATATGTGGTGATATCTAGATCTCGCACTTTAGACCCAACCACAAATTCCATTTATATTCCATTTTCCCTATAAACCGAACACTTGGGTCCCTCAATTTAAAAAGGGTTTTCGTCATTAACATTATATTTGGATGATAAATTCCAGTGATATTTAGAACTATTTGTGACTAGATTATTATAATATCAGGATTTGTAGTGGAACCTAGAATCCTTGACCCAAGTCCAATGGAAAATATCATCAACTTCAAATCCCCTTCTAGCATACGTTCTCTTCCTTCACGTTTTACGTTAAAAATTATACTCTATGTTGGGAAGACATATTTACTTTTAAGAAATATTTGTTCCTTGATTTTTTATATTAGGATATGTAGTGATTCCTAGAGGTCTCAACCTATGTATATTCACAGATCTTATCAAATTATATCCTCATCTATATCATAGAAATTGGGAACTCCCATTTACAAAAGGATATTCAACAACCTTTTATTAGGATCAATCCCTTAACATATCCCTTGAGAATGAGCTAGATCTATATAGAGAAATTTTTTAGGAAATATATATGTCTTTATTCCTATTATCATGGGATAAGTAGTGATTTATGAACCATTTGTCTTGAGGCCATCCAAAAATCATCATCCACTTAAACACCCCTTAATTATTCTATAACATCCCAAACCTTATCAAATTCTAGATTAGTGGGTTCCAAAATCCTTTTAAATACTGTCATACCATATTCAAAAATTTGTACCATAAGTGTTTTATTATACAAAAACCTTCCATGGATATTGGTAATTAGTATATAAAATTCCACAATGGCCCCTCTACATGGTAATGAAATGTTTTCTATAGATACAAGATATCTTTAACTAACTATAGGAATTTTTTGCCTATGTTAAAGATCCTATAATGCCTTGTTTCCTAAAAAATGTAGCTGAACATGTCATTTGTATTTGATTAGTATCTATCCTAATCATTCTTATTACATCTACTCACTTAAGGATTTAAATACCTCAAGTTACGATTTTAATCAATTATATTCACTTTTCAAAGGTGTTGAAACACTACATGGTCTCAATCCTATTTGGCTCATCACACCCCAACTCGCAATGGTCCAATCACTGTGAACTTAAACCATGTGCACTATTTTCTACTATGGTTTTCTCATATTTATGTTATGACCTCATTTACATCGAGTCAATTTCATGTTTCCATCATACATGAAACTACATAATTAGTAAAAAAATATGGATTTAGCATTGGAAAATTTTTGTCTGATGATTATGACCCTAAACTATATAAACCTCTCTCTAAGGTCATATATACCGATATAGGCCTTTACTCATTCATATTATGTTTCCACTTGACTCTTATTGTTAAATACACTTCCTCACATTTCCTTAGTCTGAGCCTTATATATAGTGAACTAAAATTCTATTAATGGAAATTAGCTTATTATAATTATATCATATAGTATAATCACGTAATATCACATTAAGAACACAATACACACATTATAAATTAATAATGAATAAAATAAGAGGTATTTCTAGAAATTATGGAACCTTTTCTGATGAAATAGTAACTTGACCTTAGGAATAGTAATATAACCCTTACGAATAGTAAATTGGCCAATAAAATAATAACCTCACCTATGAAAGTATAATTAAAATTTAGGCATCACATAAATGAAATTATGGTATAATTATATCATAGTATAAGTAACTAAATGTTTTGAAAATTATAAATTAATTTTTGGTATTTTTTTTGGTTATAAATATTTAAATACAATTTTATAATTAATATAATGATTTAAAATAACATTTATATTCATAAAATTTATTCATAAGTTAATATTTTTTCCTTATGATTTTAATATAATTTTATGATACCTCATTTAATTTTTCAAAGTTACAAAATCTTCTATAATTTTAAAATCTCTATTTTCCAGGTAAATGATGATTTTAATTAAAAATTAAATTTCTCACATTTATAAAATTATTTTCATAAAATGGAGCTCATATTTCAATTATAATTGTCTGAAAATGTTTAGGAGGAATTTTTTGTATTTTTCTATAATACTTAAATTTTTTGTGAATAATAAAATACAGTAATTTAAGGTTTAAGATAAATACTTGAATTATGGAGTAATAGATGATGTACGAATGATTTAAGACCAAATTATTGAACTATCCTTCATTAGTTTAATATTTTTGATGATAATTATCAAACTGTTCATATTCCATAGGTGAAATAATAAACTGAGTAAAATAATGAGAAAACACCCCTCTCCTCCACTATAAATACCACCCCTTATAGTCACACATTACAAGATTTTAGCCTTGTAAAAATTATTCCCAAGACCCTCACCCACATAAAAGATATCTTGGCCTCCTAAAAAGACCAAAAACATTTCCCTAAGGATGTTTTCAAGGAGGATAAATTCAAGTGGTAAATTCGTATTTCCTTTTCTTTTAATTTCTTTTCAAGTATTTTTCTTATTCTATCCTCAAATAACCTCATCAAAATGGTGTTATAACTCTATTTCCTCACATATACTATAATTTTATTAATATAATTGAATAATCCATCATTTATCCCCCACCCTCTCCCTGTTATTCTAAAAATTAAAACGTCATCCATGAGGTGTTAATTTATCATCTTTAAGGACAACAAATTTTTATTTTCCATTAACGCCTTCAAGGATGGTCATAAACCATTTTTATGGTTAAAAATTTATAATATATGTATTAAATTCTATTTAATGGTTTTTAGTAATTATATACACGTGATTTTAAATAATAAAACAAAACAAGTTCATTGTGAGTTAAAACTGCCCGAAATAATCCAAACGATTATCAACGAGATCATATCTAATAATTAATCCTCACCCAAAATAAACAAATTAATTATATGATAATTTAACAATATTTATGTAAACCAATAACTTATAACTTCAATTATCTATTTATATTTCCATTTTACATGAACTTCCATAATCTTATACAAGAAAACTGATTATGAAAACTAAGAAAACGAGCACTCCTGATTGATGAAAATGAAAACTCTAACTCATAAAAACACCATAAATGTACGTAATAAAATTATAATCAATAAATATACATGTATAAAACTTTCTTTAAATTTTAATTAATGAATTTAATTTTATTATTAATGACATTAAGATCAAGTGTAGAACCGTTCCAGACATAAGGTAATGGATTCTACCCGAACCTCCATTTTTTCCTTTGGGTTACTCTTTCAATATTTTTACCCCAATGTAATGATAATTTATTTATGTATAATTATTTTAAATTATATTTATATGTTCCAAACTCATGTATATATATCATAGGATCCCTATTTTATGGGGTAATACATGTTTTATAAAGGTTCCCTTTTCAATTCTTCCCGATAAGCAAGCTCGATTCAAGGGAACTTCCTTATTTATTACCCTCTTCCAAGTGCACTATACAATATGTCTTAATCCACCATTATTTTTTTAAACTCATTTTATCATTAAAAACTAAATTTTTTCATTTCTAGTTTTTTGAAAATAAAAATTCATTTTCCACTTTAAATTCTCTTTAATATTTTCCTTAAATCACACTAAAATGTTTCATTTATAAAGTTTCTTAAACACTCCTTTTATATGTTTCCAATTCAATCGAACATCAATAATATTTATCCACTCTAATTTTCCCTTATGAATTTACATTTATATTTTTAATCCATTCTTTTGATGGAAACATTTATGATATGCTTATTTATTATGCCTTGTGACATGATTATAATACTCATTTATTTCCATGGTAAACCCTTATTTTTATTATTCATGTGGCACACATATTAATGAACATGTTGTTTTGGGTGCATCTAGATAGGACTCCATAATCTTGATCTATTCCTATTTTCCATTATGAATTTCCATTTATGTTTTTAATCCATTATTTTTATGGAAACATTTATGATATGCTCATTTGTTATACCTTGTGACATGGTTATGATACTCATTTGTTTCAATGAGTAACCCTTATGTTTGTTTTTAACGTGGTACACATATTCATGAACATGTTGTGATGGGTTCACCCACAGATCAATCCAATGAATTGGATAAATTTTAGTCTCATGAGTCGTCATGTTGGGACAGAGAATGAACCTGATTCCTATATGGGACTTTATCCACCATGTCTTGGCGGTTAGCCATGACTCATGTTTATGTCATGTAATTTGTTGCTTCCAAATTCCTACGATGAATTGATTATATGTTCCCATGTTATACATTTTATTCTTCCTTATGTTAATTCATGTTCTATGCCTTTTATGTCATCGTTGTATGCTTTCTGAACCATGTGCTATGTTTTATTCCTATACGTATTCCCTTACTAGGCTTTTTAGCTCATCCCTTTCGTTCATGTATTCCACATTTATCATTTGAAGATGTAAGATCCAAAAAGTAAGTTAAGAGATATTTAAGGAGAATAAAGAAAATAAGTTATTAGTTTGGTTTCACGTTTTCAAATTATGCACCTAATAATCCAAATACACTAGACTCTATGATCATTGTATTGTAATTTGATGTTTAATTATTCTCAAAATAATGTATTGATATGTGTAAAAGGATAGTGTTTCTATAGTTGGTATTAGAGGACGGTCTAAATATTTTTGGGATCAAGATTAAAGACTCTAGAAAAAATCATTAGGTATAATACTAAGTATAAGAAAACATTCCTAAATTTTTGAAAGTATAGAGTAAGTGGTTTATCAAGAAAATACATCCATGTCTGGATAATACAAGTTAATGTGGTTCTGGCATAGATGTACCTAAAAGTAACAACTCTGAAAAAGTGTTCTTGGATTGACTTGGGGTAACCTAGTACATAACAATGGGCCTTACTTCATAACTGATTCAACACTCCTAG
Source organism: Viscum album (assembly GCA_963277665.1). Lineage (NCBI taxonomy): Eukaryota > Viridiplantae > Streptophyta > Magnoliopsida > Santalales > Viscaceae > Viscum > Viscum album. Next base: position 1,466,925,774 of record OY728123.1, read on the forward strand.
GGGATATGCTTTGGTAAATTCATAAGCTCATTATGAACCATTATTATGGAAACAAAAAAATTTCCATAAGAATATATATTAAGAAATAGATCATGGATAACCTAGATTGAAACCTAGGGAATCAAAATTTAGGATATACTTTTCATTTACAATTTTATCCTTCTATGTTAAATTTTTTTTAATATTCTTATTAGCTAAGAATTCAAGACCTTTATTTGTACTTTATTTTTCATAGTAAATGGCTGGAAATATATAACCCATGCCAAAAATTAATGTGATAGGCAATGTGATGATTTCCCAAATGGTATGCCAAATATGATGGAAATAAGTGCTCAAAACTTTATGAAAGTACTTTATCAACTAGATAAACGTTTTAATAATAACATGAATCATGTGGAATGACCTCCTTATCCAAATAATGAATAAGTTTTAATCAAATCCTTCTTATGAAAACGACCTCCAATGTTTAGTGGATCTTTTGATCCCCTCCATGTAGAAAAATGGATTAACTCTGTTGAGAAGATATTATCTATCCTCCAGTTCTTAGAAGAACAGAAAGTGGTGTTGGAGGTATATCATTTTGATGGGGAAGCTAATTAATAGTGGTCACTAATCAAGAACACAAAGTCTAAGGAGGAAACTGATTCTGTGGAATTGGAAGATTTCAAGAAAAATATTTTTTAATAAATATTTTCACCAAACCCTCTATCTCAAGATGGAAAGGGAATTCCTTGGAATAATGAAAATGTTATAAGATTCTACCAAGGCATATGAGTAAAACTTCAAAAGGCTTGAAATATACTCCTTTGGTTTTTTCATGAACACAAAATTCAAGGTGGATAGCTTTTTTAGTAGACTAAAGATTATGCTATGAAAAATATTAGCGATTCAAGACCTCTAAATTTATGAGGAGATTTTCTATTACGAACTCAAGGTTGAAATTAATATTGTAGACTCTCAGTGGTATTTTTTTCCTAGTGAATAAAAGATAAAATGGAGTTAAATATGGGTGATAAATCCCATGATGGAAAGAAGACCCAACAACCCATGTGTCAAAAGTGTAGGAATAAGCATCCTGCAAACTACATAAAGGGAACCAAGAGACACTTAAAATGTGTAAGAGAAGGTAATATAGATAATAATTATCAAAGGGATATGAATAATCCAAAGAATATAGAAGAATAAAGGAAGGCTCTGATCAACACTCAGCCTACAGTGTAGTGTTTCAACTGCAAGGAACATGGACATTATGCAAACCATTTCCCTAAGACAAGGGTTATTAGAGGCAATCAACATAAAAAACCTCCAAGGAAGTAAGGAAGGGAATATTCTATCCCTATTGCTATGGTGGATCCCAAAAATTATGTGGTGATAGGTATGCTGGTTATTCATTCAAAATTAGTGAATGTACTATTTGATTTTGGTTCTATGAATTCCTTCATATCATCCAATTTTAGTAGAACTATTCAATAACCATCTAAAATTTTTGATGTTAAGTTATCTTTGAGAACCTAAAATAGGGAAATTATTTCATCCAAATTTTATAACTCCCCTTTGGTTAATGTCTATGGACTAAACCTCCCAAATAATATTTTCATACTACCTTCGGTAGAGTTTGATTCTATATTGGGCATGGATTGACTATCTTTATATAAATCCAACATCAACTATTAGGAAAGGTAGATCACTCTTCACATCCCTTAACATCCTTCTATTATGTATCAGTGTAAGGAGGAATAATATTCTCCTTCAGAATCATCATCTTAATTATGGATAATGTTTCCTTGTGAGCTAGATTATTTATCTCAAATTCTTGAGACAGAGGAGAAAATCATGTTGGAAGGCAAGGACATTGTGAGGGACTAAATTGATGTGTTCACCAAATAATTTTCTGGTAATCCATAAGATTAATAGGTTTAATTCTCAATTTAACTTATTCCTAGATCACTGCCTATATCAAAGACACCTTATAGAATGGCCATTGTTGAGATAGAAGAACCAAATAAGCAGTTATAGGAGAATCTAGACAAGGGTTTTATACGCCAGAGTGCTTCACAATGGGGTGCACCAGTCCTCTTCATCAAGAAGAAGGATGGATCAATGTGTCTCTGAATTGATTATCATGAGCTCGAAAAAATCATGATAAATAGGAAGTATCCCTTTCATCAGATAGATTACTTGTTTGATCAGATACATGGGTGCAATTATTTCTCTTAGGTGGACCTTTGTTCAGGATATCACCAATTGAAGGTAATGAAGGAAGATATCCCCAATACTGACTTTCAAATGAGGTATTGACAATATGATTTCATAGTGATGTCCATCAGAATCACTAAATCTCCATATATTTTCATGGATTTAATGAATAGAGTATTTAGTGATTACCTCAACAAATTTGTGGTAGTCTTTATCGATGATATTTTGATATACTCCAAGAGAAAGGATGAAAATGTGGATCATTTGGATACTATGATAAAGAATTTTCGAAGGGAAAAAATTTATGAAAAGTATAGTAAATGTTTGTTCTTGAGGGAGGATGTATCATTCTTGGACTATGTAATAACCAACGAAGGGATATCTGTAGAACCTTCTAAGACAAAGGCAATCAAATATTGGCCTATGAAAACATCTATGATGGAGATTTGTTGTTTCCATGGTCTAGTTGGGTATTATAAGTGATTTGTGAAGAACTTATCATGATTGTTTAACCCACTAACCAAGATGACTCGAAAGGGAGAAATTTTTTTCTAGACTAGTGAATGTGAGGATTTCTTTAAAGAGTTGAAAAGGGGGCTTATCATTACACCAGTTATCATACTTACAAAAGGTGGGGAACTATTTATGGTGTACGGTGATGCTTAAAAGAAGATATCAGGTTGTATGATGTTAAGAATGATAAATTGATTGCCTATACCTCAAGGTAGTTGAAAATACATGATAAAAACTATCCCACACATGATATAGAGTAGGAAGTTGTGATCTTTGCATTGAAAATCTGGAAGAATTATCTCTATGGGGAGATGTGTGATATATATAAAATGACCACAAAAGTATCAAATATATATTCATGCAAAAAGAGCTTAATATGATCCAGAAAAGATGGTTAGAGATCATAAAGGATTATTAATTCTCAATCCACTACCATCCTAGTAAAATAAATAAGTTAGAGAATGCTCTAAGTATAAAGGATCATGTATCTTTATCAATGATGATAATTGAGAAGGATCCAATATTCTTAGACCTACATAAGATTAAAATGGGAATATTGATGGAAATAACATAATCAATCCTTTCATATATGATTGATTAACCATCCCTTATGGAGAAATTAAAGGATGTATAGAGAAATGATGTGGAAATTCAAAAGAAGGTGGAATCCATGATAAAAGATAAATCCTCAGAGTTCAAAATATATAAGGAAAGATTCATGAGATTTTGGTCTTGATTATGTGTACAATCCCATCCATAGATAAAGAAGGGTCTTCTAAATGATGGACATAGCTCAACCTTCTCAATATATATAACTATTAGATTAAAATTATACATATATATATATATATAATATTCACATTATATCATATAGTATAATCACATAAAATCTCCTTAAGAACACAATGGAAACATTATAAATGAATAATGAATAAAATTAGTGGTATTTCTAGAAAATAAGAAACCTTTACTAATGAAATAGTAACTAGACCTTAGGAATAGTAATATTACCCTTATGAATAGTAAAATGACCAATAGAATAGTAACCTCACCCATGAAATTATAAATAAAATTTCGGCATCCTACAAATGAAAGTATGATATAATTGTCTCATAGTATATGTAAATAATTTTTTTAAAAGTTATTAATTAAGGGTTGGTATTTTTGTATGTTTTAAATATTTAATTATAATTTTATTATTAGTATAATGATTTAAAAAATTATATTCATAAAATGTATTCATAAATTAATATTTTTATATCTGATGATTTTATGAAAATTATATGAGACCTCATTTAATTTTTCAAAGTGTTACAAAAACGATTATAATTTTAAAATATGTATTTTCCAGGTAAATGAAGATTTATATTAAAAATTAAATTTCTCATATTTAGTAAATTATTTTCATAAAATGGAGGTTATATTTTAATTCTACATGTCTAAAAAATGTTACAGTGAATTTTTGGGATTTTTCTAAAACACTTGAATTTTTGTGAATAATAAAATATGGTAACTTATAGTTTAAGCCAAATACTTGAATTATGGGGTCATAGATGATGTACAACTGATGTAATCCCATAATAGTGAACTATCCTTCATTAGTTTAATATTTTTTATGATAATTCTTAAACTGTTCACAGTCTAGAGGTGAAATAATAAACTAATGAGAAAAATAATGAGAAAACAACCCTGTCCTCCACTATAAATACCACCCCTTCTCATCACACATTACAAGATTTGATCCTTTTCAAAATTATTCCCAATAACCTCACCCGTATCCAGTATCTATTGGTCTCATAGAAAGACCAAAACCTTTTCCATAAGGAGGTTTTCAAGGAGGAGAAATTCAAGAGGTAAATTCGTATTTCCTTTTCTTTTAATTTATTTTCAAGTTATTTTATTATTATATCCTAAACTCCACTCATCCAAATGGTATTATAACTCCCGTACCTCACATATACTTAAATTTTATTATTATAATTTAAAAATCAATAACTAAACCCCTATCCTCTCCATTTTATTCTAAAAATGAAAATGTCGTTCGTGATGTGTTAATTTATCGCCTTTAAGGGTGATAAATTTTCATTTTCCATGAAAATATTCAAGGATGGTCATAAAACCATTTTATGGTTAAAAAAATTTTAATATATGTATTAAATTCTATTTAATGGTTTGGAATCATTATATACACATGATTTTAAATAATAAAACAAAACAAGTTCGTTGTGAGTGAAAACTGCCCTAAATAATCCAAACGATTATCACCAACATCATATCTAATAATTAATCCTCACTAAAAATAGACAAATTAATTATATTATAATTTAAACATATTTACGTTAATTAATAACTTATAACTTCAATTATGTATTTCTATTTCCATTTTACGTTAACTTCTATACTCTTATACAAGCAAACCAAGTATGAGAACTAAGAAAATGAGCACTCCAGAATAATGAAATTCAAAACTATAACTCATAAAAAAGACCATAAATGTAGTTAATAAATTTATAATAAATAAATAAACATGTATAAAATGTTATTTAATTATTAATTAATTAATTTAATATTATTATTAAGGACATTAAGATCAAGTGTAGAACCGTTCTAGACATAAGGTAAGGGATTCTACCCGAACCTCCATTTTTTCATTTGGGTTACTCTTTCTCTCTCCTTAACCCAGTGTGAGGCTTCTTTATTTTTGTATATTTTTTTAATTTCTATATATATGTTCCAAAATCGTGTATCTGGATCATGTCATCCCTCTTTAATGGAGTAATATGTGTTTTAGAAAGGTTCCCTTTTCAATTCTTCCCGATAAGCAATCCCGATTCCAGGGAACATACAGATTTCTTACCCGCTTCCAAGTTCCCTCTAAAATATGTTTTAGGCCACTGTTATTCTTTTTATAAAATCAATCATTTTATCATTAAAAACTAACTATGTTCATTTCTGGTTTTATGAAAATAAAAATTCCTTTTCCACATTAAATTCTCTTTAATATTTTCCTTAAACCACACTAAAATGTTTCATTTATAATGTTTCTAAAACACTCCTTTTATATGTTTCTAATTCAATTGGACATCAATAATGTTGATCCATTCCTATTATCCCTTATTAATTTCAATTTATGATTTGAATCCATTCTATTTATGGAAACATTTAAGATATGCTCATTTGTTATGCCTTGTGACTTGATTATGATACCCATTTCTTTCCATGGGTAACCCTTATGTTTATTATTCATGTGGAACACATATTCATGAACATGTTGTGATGGGAGCACCTAGATATCACTCCAATGAATTGGGTAATTTTTAGTCTCATGAGATTCCATGTTGGGATAGGGAGTAAACCTGATTCCTGAATGGGACTTTGTCCACCATGTCTTGGTGGGTTTCCTTGACTCGTGTTTATGTAATGTTATATATTGTTTCCACATTCCTACGATGCCATGATTATATGTTCCAGTATTATACATTTTATTCTCACTTATGTTTATTTATGTTCCATGCCTTTTATGTCATCATTTTATTCTTTATGACCCATGTTCTATGTTTTATTCCTATTATTATTCCCTTACTAGTATTTTTAGCTCATTCCTTTCATTCATGTATTCCCCATGTTATCATATGAATATGTAAGATTTGAAAAGGAAGTTAGAGATATTTATGAAGATTTAATAAAATTATTTATTACTGTGGTTATATGTTTTCAAATTATATAACTAATCATCCAAAGACACTAGAATTTACGATCCTTGTATTGTAATTTGATGTTTATTTATGATTAAAATTACGAAATGATATTTGTAAAATGATAGGGTTGCTTGAGTTGGTATTATATGATAGTCTACTTATTTTTGGGATTAGGATTAAAGACTCTAGCAAATATCTTAGGTATAAGACTATGTATAAGAAAATATTCTTAAATTTTGGTGAGTATAGAGTAAGTGGTTTATCAAGAAAAAACATACCTATCTGGATACTAGAAGTGGACGTTGTTCGGGCATAGATGTACATAGGAGTAACAAATATGACAAGGTGTTCTAGGCTTAACTCGGGGTAACCTGGTACATGAAAATGGGACTTACTTCTCACCTGGTTTGACACTTCTAGGGGATAGGATTTGGGAAATCCATAAGCTCATTATGAACCATTATTTAGGGAAAAAATAATTCCCATAAGAATATATGTTAGGAAATAGATAATGTATAACCAATATTGAAAACTAGGGAATCACAATTTATGATATACTTTTTTATTTACAATTTTATCCTTCTATGTTAAATTTTTTCTTTTAATATTCTTATTATACAAGTATTCAAGCCCCATAATTGTACTTTATTTTTCTTAATTAATGGATGGAAATAGAATAACCCATGAAAATAATTAATGGGATTGGAAATGTTATGTTTTCCCTAATGGTATTTCAAATATGATGTGAAATGGTGCTCAAAACTCTATGAAAATACTTTCTCAACAGGATCAAGTTATGAATAATAATTTAAATCACGTGTAATGACCTCCTTCTCTAAAGAAAGAATAATTTTTCATCAAATCCTTCCTACGAAAACATCCTCCCACATTTAGTGGATCTTCTTATCCCCTCCTTGCAAACCAATCGATTAACTCCATTATGAATATATTCTATATCCTCCATTACTATAAAAAAGAGAAAGTGGTGTTGGTGGTATATCATTTTGATTGGAAAGATGCTATGTGGTGGTCACTAATCTAGAATACAAAGTCTAAGGAGGAAATTGATTCTGTGGAATGGAAATATTTCAAGAAAATATTTTTCAATAAATATTTTCCTCAAACCATCTGTCTCAAGATGGGAAGGGAATTCCTATGACTGAATAAAAAGGTAGAAGATTCTATTAGGTAATATGAATAAATCTTAAAATTATTTCAATATATGCCTCTGGTTTTTTAATGAACACCAAAAGCAAGGTGGATCCCTTCTTTAGTAGACTAAAGATGATTTTATGAAAAACGTTAGTGATTTGAGACCTCTAAATTTATGAGGAGATTTTCCATTGTGCCACCAAGGTTGAAATTAATATTGGAGACTATTACCGGCCTCATGGTCCTAGTGAATAAAAGAGAAAATGGAGTTTAATATGGGTGATAAATCCTATGATGGAAAGAAGAACCAATATACTAAGTGTCAAAAGTGTGGGAATAAGCACCTTGGAAACTGCTTAAAGGGAACCAAGAGATGCTTCAAATGTGGAAGATAAGGGAAAATGGATAATAACGATCAAAGGGATATAAAGAATCCCACGAATTTGGAAGAAGAAAGAAAGTTTCAGATCAACACTCAGCCTATAGTGCAATGTTTCAACTCCAAGGAACATGGACATTATGAAAACCATTTCCCTAAGACAGGGGTTATTAGAGGAAACCAACATAAAAAACCTCCATGGCAGTAAGGAAGGGAATATTATATCACCACTTCTATGGTAGAGCCCAAAAATGATGTGGTGATAAGTATGCTAGTTATTCATTAAAAAATAGTGAATATACTATTTAATTTTGGTACTACTCTTTCTTTTATATGATGCATGTTTAGTAGAACTATTTAATCACCACATCAAATTTTGGATGTTGAGTTATCTGTGAGAACCAAAAATGGGGAAATTATTTCATCCAATGTTTATAATTCCTCCGTAGTTAATGTATGTGGACTAAACGTGTAAACAAATATTTTCATACTTCCTTGAGTAGAGTTTGATTCTATATTGGTCATGGATTGGCTATCCTTATATATAGCCAACATTAACTATTGGGAAAGAGAGACCACTCTTCACATCCCTTAGCATCCTCCTATTATGTATAAGTGTAAGGAGAAATATGAATCTCCATTAGAATCCTCATCTTAATTGTGGATAATTTTTCCTTGTGAGCTAGCATATCTATCTCAAATGCCCGAGACAAAGTAGAAAATCATGCTCGAAGACATGGCCATTGTGAGGGACTACATTGATGTGTTCACCAAAGATTTCTCTGGTCTTCCTCCAGATCTAGAGGTCTATATCTTAAATTAACATATTCATGGATATCTACCTATATCAAAGAAACCTTATAGAATAGCCACTGTTGTTCTAGAAAAACTGAAAAAACAGTTATAGTAGAATCTGGACAAGGGTTTTTTACAATTGAGTGCTTCACCATGGGGTGAGCCAGTCCTCTTTATCAAGATTAAGGATGAATCAATGCATCACTGCATTGATTATCATGAGCTTGAAAAAATCATGATAAAGAACAAGTATCCCCTTCTTTGGATAGATGACTTATTTGATCAGCTACATGGGGCCAATTATTTCTCTTAGGTGGACCTTTGGTAAGGATATCACCAATTAAAGGAATGGAAAAAAGATAACCCCAAGAATAATTTTTTAATGAGGTATGGAAACTATGAGTTCCTAGTGATTCCCATAAGAATCACTATATATCGAGAAATTTTAATGGATTTAAGGAATAGAATATTTAGAAGTTACCTCGACAAATTTGTGGTATTCTTTATTGATGATATTTTGATATACTATAAGAGAAAGGAAGAAAATAATGAGAATTTTCATACAATGATAAATACTTTTCAAAGGTAAAAATTTATGATAAGTATAGTAAATGTGTGTTATTAATAGAGGAACTATAATTCTTTGGGTATGTAATCACCAACAAATGGATATCTGTGGACCCTTCTAAGACAAAAGAAATCAAATAGTGCCTTATGAAAACGTCTATGATGGAGATCTGTAGTTTCTTTGGTAAATTTGGGTATAACAAGTGATTTGTTAAGAACCTATCATGATTTTCTAACCCAATAAACAAGATGACTCTAAAGGTATAAAAGTTTTTCTGGACCAGTGAATGTGAATATTTCTTTAAAGAGTTGTAAAAGGGGCTTATCACTACACTTGCTCTCACACATCCAAAAAGTGGGGAACAATTTATGGTGTATAGTGATGCTTCAAAAAAGATATTAGGTTGTATTGTGATAAAAATGATAAATTGATAGCCTATTCCTCAAGGTATTTGAAAATACATGAGAAAAACTATCCCACACATGATTTGGTGTTAGTAGTTGTGATCTTTGCATTGAAAATTTGGATGAATTATCTCTATGGGGAGAAGTGTGATATATAAAATGATCACAAGAGTCTCAAATATATATATTCACACAAAAGGAGATTAATATGATCCATAAAATATGGTTAGATCTCATAAAGGATTATGACTTCTCAATCCACTACCATCCTATTAAAACAAATAAGGTAGCAGATGCTCTAAGTAGAAAGGATCATGTGTCTTTATCAATGAAGATAATTAAGAAGAACCCAATATTATTAAAACTAAAAATGATGAACATGAGAATATTTAAGTTAGGAACATCATCAATAGTTTCTCAAATGATTGATTAACTATCACTTATAGAGAAAATAAAGTACACTTAAAGAAATAATGCGGAAATTCAAAAGAAGGTGGAATCCCTGAAGAAAGAGAAATCCTCAGAGCTGAAAATAGATGAGGAAAGATTCATGACATTTTGTTATTGATTATGTTTACTATATAATCCATAGATAAATAAGAATCTTCTAAATGATTCACATAGCTCATCCTTCTTTATTCACCCAGGGAGCACAAAGATGTATCGATATCTTCAAGATAACTATTGGTGGAAAAATATGAAAAAAAAGATCGCTTAGTATACATCAAAGTGCCTGGTATGTCAGAAAGTGAATGCTGAAAGACAAAAGTCTATGGGGATGATGCAACCACTACCCATACCAACATGGAAATGATAAAACATCACCATAGACTTTTTCAATGAACTTTCAAAGACCTGCTAAGGAGAATTTTTTATATGTGTTGTTGTGGATCATCAAAGATAGGTTGCTTTATCACAATTTGAGAGGACTTCCCATTATATAAACTTAAATGTATATATATATTAGATAAGTGGTAAGGCTTAGTGGAGTACCACTATCGATTATATCCTATCAAGATTTGAGATTCACCTCCACGTTCTAGAAAAGTCTCCAACATGCTCTAAGCACTGAGCTGAACTACAGTGCAGCCTACCATCCTAAAAATGATGGACAACCTGAGAGGAATATTCAGACACTAGAAGAAATATTCAGAGAATGTTCTATGAACATTAAATGAAGATGATACCAATATCTTCCTCTAGTCAAGTTCTCTTACAATAATAGTTCCTTGTCGAGGATCCAAATGGCTTCATATGAAGCCCTTTATGGAAAATGATTTAGAACAATAGAATGTTGGGATAAGGTACATGAACATAAGATTCTAGGACCTAAAATGGTCGAAGAAATGGTAGATAAGGTAAAAACCATTCAGCAGCACATCAAAGTATCCCAAAGTTGACAGAAGAGTTATGCAGACAATCGTTTATGAGACCTTGAGTTTAAGGTTGGGGACATGGTATTCCTCTACATATCTCTATGGAATAGGATATTTTGATTTAGGAAGAAATGAAACCTAAGTCCAAGGTACATCGACCCCTTCAAGATCCTTGATCATTTCAGAGTAATGACCTATCAACTAGCACTTCCACCTACCATGTCCGAAGTACGTGTTGTGTTGCACATATCCCTCTTATGAAAGTACATACCTGTTCCTTCACATGTATTGAATTAAAAGGTGGTACAATTGTTAAATGATATCTCATATGAGGCGCACCTAGTGAAGTTCTAGGATCATAAGAGATAAAGTTATACACAACAAGACAAATCACCTGGTCAAAGTGATAGAGGGGAACCATAAGTATGAAGATTCAACATGGGAACCTGAAGAAGTGATGAAGGAGAAGTACCCATACTTGTTTTCAATTTAGAATGTAAAATGAAATTTTAGGTTTGAAATTTAATATGGGGGTAAAAATGTAATGACGAAAAATTTTATCAATGAAAATTCCCTTATTATAATTATTTCATATAGTATAATCAAATAAAACGACATTAATAACACACTACAAACATTATAAATAAACAATGAATAAAATAATGGGTATTTCTAGCTATTAAGGAACCTTTACCAATGAAATAGAATCTTAACCTTAGGAATATTAATATGACCTTTATGAATAGTAAGACAACTAATAGAATAGTAAACTCACCCATGAAATTATAAATAAAATTTAGGAAACCTATAAATTAAAGTATGATATAATTATATCTTAGTATAAGTAAATAAATGTTTTGAACATTATTAATTAAGTGTTGGTATTTTTGTAGGTTATAAATATTTAATTACAATTTTATAATTAATATATTGATTCAAATAAAAATTTATTTTTATAAAAAGTATTAACAAAAATAATATTTTTGTTTTCTTATTATTTTAAGATAATTTTATGAGACCTCGTTTAATTCTTCAAAGTGTTACAGAATCAGTTATAATTTTAAAATATGTATTTTCCAAGTAAATTAGGAATTTTATGAAAAATTAAACTCCTGATATTTAAAAAATTATTTTCAAAAAATGGATTTCAATTTTTAATTCTACATGTTAAAAAATGGATAGGGTGAACTTTTTCTATTTTTCTAAAATACTTAATTTTTTTGTGAATAGTAAAATACTCTAATTTACGGTTTAAGCTAAAAACTTGCATTATAGAGTCTTAGCTAATGTATGGATGATATAATCACAAAATACAGAACTATCCTTAATTTCTTTAATATTTTTTTTGATAATTCTCAAACTATTCATAATTTAGATGCTAAATAATAATCCAATCAGTAAAATAATGAGAAAACACTCTTCTCCTCCACTATAAATACCACTCATCACCATCTATTCTCCTTACACCATGATCCTTGTCCAAATTCTACTGAACAATCTTAACATGACCCTCCCCAATTTACAGGATCTCTTTGTCTCATCAAAAGTCCAAATGTTTTTCCCTAAGGTGGTTTTCAAGGAGAAGAAAATCAAGAGGTAAATTCCTCTTTCCTTTTCTTTGACTTTCTTTTCATGTTATTTTCTTATTATCTCCTCACGTCTCCTCATAAAAGAGTTAATTAAATCCAATAACTCATATATAATAGAATTTTATTATTCTAATTGAATACTCCATCATTAAACCCCACTCCTCTCATTTTTATTCTAAAAATGAAAACATCATTCGTGAGGTGTTAATTTATCGCCTTCAAGGATGAAAAATTTTAATTTTCCATTAACACCTTCAAGGTGGGTCATTAAACCATTTTTATGGTTAAAAAAACTATAATATATGTATTATATCCTATTTATTGTTCTATAATAATTCTATACACATGATTTTAAATAATAAAACAAAACAAGTTCATTGTGAGCGAAAACCGCCCCAAATAATCCAAATGATTATCACCAATATCTTATCTAATTATTCATCCTCACCCAAAATAACAAAAATTAAATATATGATAATTTAACCTTATTAATTTTCATTAATAACTTATAACTTCAATTTTGGGTTTCTATTTCCATTGTTCATGAATTTTCATACTCTTATACAAACCGATTATTAAAACTAAGAAAACAAGTAGTCCCAAACGATGAAATTGAACACTATAACTCATCAAAAAGTCCATAAATGAAATTAATGAAATTATAATAAATAAATTACATATAATTGTTTTTGGAATTATTAATTAATGAATTTAATTTGATTACATAGGACATTAAGATCAAGTGCAGAACCATTTCAAACATAATGTAAGGGATTCTACCCAAACCTCTATTTTTTCCTTCGAGTTTATCTTTCTATCTCTTTACCCCAACATAATGATTTTTTTATAATTATTCTAAATTATATTTCTATGTTCTAAAACCATGTATCTATATTATATCATTTCTATTTGTAGGGGTAATATGTGTTTTATAAATGTTCCCTTTTTCAATTCTTTTGGATAAGCAAGATTAATTCAAGGGAACTTCCCAATTTATTACCCACTTCCAAGTGAACTCAATAATCTGTTTTATGCCAATATTAGTTTTTTGATAAAATTAATCATTTTATAATGAAATATTACCTTTTTTCATTTATGGTTTTATGAAAACAAATATGTATTTTTTACTTTAAATTCTCTTTAATATTTTCTTTAAACCGCGTAAAATGTTTCATTTTTAATGTTTCTTAAACACTCCTTTAACATGTTTCCAATTTAATTATACACTAATTATCATGATAAATGCCTAGTTTTCCTTATAAATTTTGATGTATTTTTTTATTCAATTCCTTCAGGGAAACATTTATGATATAATCATTTATTATGACTTGTGACATGATTATGAAACCCATTTCATTCCATGGGTAACCCTTATGTTTTTTCTTAATGTGTCACACATAATCATGAACATTTTTTATGGGTGTTACCATATAATTCTCCAAATAATTGGGTAATGTTTAGTCTCATGATATGTTATGTTGGGATAGAGAGTGAACCTGATTCCTGTATGGGACATTGTGCACCATGTCTTGGCGGTTAGCCTTGACTCATATTTTTGTCGTGTTATATATTGTCTCCACACTCATATTATTCCATGATTATATGTTCCCACGTTATAAATGTTATTATTCCATATGTTTATTCATGTTCCATGCCTTTTATGTCATCATTTTATGATTTTTAACCCATTTTCTAGGTTTTATTCCTATGCTTATTCCTTTGCCGGGCTTTTTAGCTCATCCCTTTCATTCATGTATTCTCCAGGTTATCCTATATAGATGTAAGAGGCAAAAAGGAAGTTAGGATATATTTAAGGATATTAAACAAAAGAAGTTATTAATTTGGTTTCATATTTTCAAATTATGTAACTAATCATCCAAATACACTAGACTTTACGATCCTTATCTTGTAATTTGATGTTTATTTATGCTTAAAATCATGTAATGATACTTGTAAAAGGATAGGGTCACTACATTATAACCTTAAAATAAATAAATATTATAATTTTAGAGGTTATATGTAATATTATGAGGAACATAAATTCATGTTAGGTTGGTTTTCCCCCATTTTATATATGAAACATAAACCAATATTTCGATTGAAGTTGTATAACTATAAACTCTAGAATCACTGGGTCCACGATTCATAACCATAAATTTCATGAATCCTTCCTAGAGGTTTTTTATTTTATTTTTATCCTCTCAATTAACATTGGTCTTACCTTTTAATTATATATATTTATAATATCTAAACTATTCAAAAAAATTATATAAATATAAACCCTAAAACATTTTAGTAAAATATTTTCTGACCTTAAACACCATTTTCATTTTTCTATTTTGAAATACCTTAAAATACTAAGGGAGTGAGAAATGGTACTTTCTAGGTTGAAATATTTCAAATGTAACCATTGGAAAAAGTCGAGTCACCACTTTCTAGGCCCGCACCTCATGTATACTAGTTAAAATTTTGATCATTTCAAAAGAAAAAGGTAAAAAAATATTATTAGTTTAAAAACATATAATTTGTGGACTGAACAAAAGATGAGTTCTTTCCCACTAACCTTGTCCCCTTTTTCTTTTTAATAAAACGTTAGGGAAAATGAAAATAAATAAATCTTACATGGATGAAAATTCAATCCATCAAAAATTTATGTTTTTCTCACTATGTCCATTAACCATGGAAAGAATTAGAGTACCTTTAAGTTCATTGAATATATTAGTGGATATCATTTGTGAAAAAAGTACCCAAGGTAACTTGTACCTTTTTGAGAATTGAATATATTTTACAAAATCCCCTATCACAATTTCTGTTATGCTTGGTTATTCTCATATCATATAAAAGAATAGACTAACCTTGGGTTATAGTGATTAAAGTCACTCCTTGTATCTGACCTACCTATATCAATTTATGAGTACATGTTTAGGTGAAAGAAACAATTTATAACATTTTTTCTCTCAGACTTACCCTGGTTTATGGTGATGGTATTTTTTTGTTTATCTAGATTTAATATATCTGTTCAAGGGAATATTCCTTGAATATAATGGATTGATTTAGGCATCTCACCATAAACATAAGTGTTTTGGGAATTATTATTTATAATACCCATTTCCATGTAATGTTATAATGGACTTAACTATTATGATATTAATCTTTGTGATTTTCATATATTATCATGAATTGATAGCTGAAAAATACATAAATTTAGGGTATTGGAAATATTTTGAGAAAATAATTTTATTTTCATTTATTATATGAAGAGAGAAGGAACCTATATATAAGTGTGTGACTACACCCTCGACCTGAGTGCATGCATCAAGCCTATTTCACTCCCATGTTACATTTACCTAAGAATTATATCCTATTAAAAATGATTAGATCCAATTATTATGGGGTGGGGGATTTTCGGTACTTTAATTTTAGAAATGGAATAACTCCACAATTTATTTGAGAAGATTAATGAATTTTGAAAGGGGGAGAAGATAACTAGGTTCTCAATCATCTATACCCTGATCTATAAAGTTCCTATGTACCCTAAATTTTAAGAACTTGCATGAATTGTCTTCCAAAGAGCCTATCCACCATACCATACCCTTTCTTATTCACACTTGCATTGCATACACGTTAAAAGTATTTTTTTTATGAAGATTGGTTATCAATAGTTATTTGGGTGCCAACACCCTTTTCTTATATAAGGACCCCCTAACCACTGATTTTGACACAAAGTGCGGAGGAGAAATTCCTTGATAATTGGGTACTTAGTCCAAAAATAAATACCCAATGAGATACCTATTAAATATATCACAATAATAAGACCATAATCTTCTCATCATAGAAAAAAATCATTAAATCACCCAACATCATCAATCATTACATCAATAAAACTAATGATCATACACATCACCTCAATAAAATTAATCATAAAAAACTTTGTATATTGAAAATTAATCTATTAATCACATTCCCAAGTAAATTCTTCTAATACATCATGTGTCCATAGAACACAAACCAATGGAATAACACATCTAAGAAACACCTTATCTAATGGGTCTTCAATCTTGATAGGAAGTTCCTTGAACTTCACATCATCTTCAATATCCAACACTCCCCATTAAATGAATGGAGAATCATCATGAAGATAAAAATGAATCTATGTGATATATACAAGTTCATAGATTTGATTAATATATTTAGGGAGATCATGTAGATAAGAAACTTCACTGATGCACTCCAACACCTCAAAAGACCCAACAATTTGAAAAAAAATCTTACTCCCATGACCGAAACCTCACTATCCATGATGAGGAGATGCCTTTAAGAATACATGATTTCCAGTGTTAAACACCAGAGACCTCCTCTTATAATCATCATAGGATTTTTGATGATCATGATCTACCTCCATCCACTAATGAATTAGTTGAACCTTCACTATCATGTTTTGCACCAGTTTTGGTCTGAGAATCACTAACTCACCAACATTATATGAACATGATAGATATCATTAAGGTGGGCCATACAATGCTTCAAATAGGGTCATACCAATATTTTATTGATATTTATTATTTTAGTAAAACTTAACTAAGGGTTAGTGATTCATCTATGAACCTCTGAAATCCAAAACAGGCGCGTGCAACATATATTCTAAATTATAGATAGTCATCTCAATCTGGTTGTGCATTTGTGGATGGAAATTTTTGTTGTAATTCCCTGAGATTTTAATATTAATTTCTCTTAATAACTTGTTTTAATTTCAAAACCAAACTAAAATGAACCTTGAAAAATATTATTAGGAGAAAATTATAAGTATTAAAATGTGGTAGTTATAATGTAGTGGAGAAATTCAATCTCTTGTAAATTGATATGTGATCCATGATAGCTTAATCACCATCCATGACAACCTATTCCACTTATCATACCCTTAGATATTTAATACAATTATTAGAGGGATTATAAAGTAGAAGTTTGGATGATATAATCCTATAATTTTTTATTAAATTTTATATTCCCATTATTACATGTATTTTATGTATTTTCCATTTCCATACAATTTAATTTTAAAGAATAATAATGTTTTTATTTAACATACATTATTATTAAATATTTAATAAATATTAAATAATTGGGAATGAAATTATTTAATGATTAAATATCTTTTAAGAAATAATTAATACTTTTCTATATATTATTTATTTTTTATCCAATTGATAACTATTGAATAATTTTGAATATATTAATAATATATATATAACTTAATTTTCATCTAAATATTTTTACATGTATTAGAATATGAATAAATACCTTTTACACTTAATAATTAAATTTTTCTAAAAACAATTTTTATGAGTTATGCATGCTTACATGAAATTTAATTTTTATCACTTTTAGAAATTAAATGATTTATAAATCTTAAAGTATTGGGTTAGATTTATTAACAATGAGTTTGAATCATCAAAAAATATAAGGTTGATGATAATATGATTACTGGAATCTTAATAAAGTTGTTGTATTTTTTGAAAATAGATTTATTGATAACCATGGATATTTTATATTGAATACTGAACAATACAGAAAATGACACACCCATTATATAAGTCTTGGTGAGAAGAAAAATCCAAAAAAAATTAATGGGATAGGGACTACACCTATGGTTAAAATTTGGATAGCCTATGTAAAGTGAATAAGCCCAAAAAGGTAGAGCAAAGTATGTGGTCTGGGTGTTACACTACATGAATAATAAGAATGAAAATGGGCTTTACCACTCCTGTGGTGAAATCCATGGTGATTGTAATTTAAACCAATGCAAAAGGGGTCACAATAAATGGTTGTTGTAGTGCATAATGGAAGTCATGGAGAACAGGAGATCAGTGATGACCTATAATACAAAAAATTCCAAAACCTCCATCCCCACACCTATGTTGAAGAAAGATTTTGCTGATAGGTTGATCTACCTATAAAAATAGATATAAGAAAGCAGACCATTCTTGAGGTCTTCACTATGTTGGGGAAAAATAACCAAGATTCCTACACCAGAAAATGGTGCAAGGCATTTCAGGCTCTGACGTAGGGAGTGTTAGGGAATTGATTATGGAAATGCTTTAAATGATCTTTAATGCTTCCATATTTAATGTATTTGGTTTTAATACATTATTCATTAATATTTAATTGGATTATGCAGTATTAAATTTTTTAGAATAAATTTCGAATAATGAGGAGTTATTCTATACTGCATGAAGGGAGAAAAAATCCACTATAGTAGTTATATTATAGTGATTATTTATAATTCATGGGGGTTTATTGAGGATATTAGTGAGTGGTTTATGGATCCAATTATAGAGCGGGTATGTGTCTTATTGTTGGGAACATGACACTCTTATTTTAAGAGGGTGGATCAGCTGGAAGAAAAAATTGTGTGTACAAAAAGAGAAGAGATCCCTCTTGAGAATAATTTGTATATTTCATGAGAAACTAACTCCAAGAAGAGGAGTTTATGAAGAGTAGAATTCAATAATTATAGTTCATGAGGTGGTACATCTTCATCTATATAATAAGACCATATCATTTATATTCTATTATAAGTTTCAAGACCAAAAAATTTAGCATTGACAATGGCAATTTATGTTCATAAAGAATAAGTACACTAATATATTTTTTGATCCATCTTTCCATAAAGCAGGATCATCAAATGGTGAAGTGGTCACTGAGGTGAAGTTATCACTGAGGTTTTTTCTTTCTTATTAGAACATACTTTTTAGATACATTATATATTCTAGTGGATTCTAGAGTTGGTGTGTGAACAAAATATTGACTATGTGTTTTATGATGTCTGTTATGTGGTGGATAAATCCATGTTGGGGGGCTAACCAATATAGAAAGGAGTTTTCATGGGTGTCAAACCATATAATTATCATGTACTTGTTATTTTATTTCTACATATGAGTCATCATTGAGAGATTCTATTGAGTGGATCTATGACCTTCATTAGTTCAATAGGTTGATTTTTAAATGGAGTAACTTGTAAAAGAAAAATAATACCACTGATTCACCCCTCCCCCTACTAGTGATTGGGTTAGATCCTAATAAGTGGTATCAAAATATGTTACCACTTTTATCCAAGAATAATAGATAATAAAAACTCTATGAATATCAAAGGTTTTTCTATCTTTGATGAAATAAACTTTTATATTTAGAGTAACATAATATTTCCCTAACTCCTTTATCTCGGCCTTGAGGTATGTGATGATGCTAAAATTGGGTTTTCAATTGTTTCTAATAATGATTATATGAACCATGTTGATAGAGTAAATTTGATGATGGATGGAATAACACAAAATTCAATTTTTACATCCTTGTCAGATAATTTCTACTCTAAGGTGATGGGTATTACAAAAGTAAATGAGATATGTGATACGTTGAGGAGTATCTAAGAGGGAAACATAAAAGT
This sequence comes from Viscum album, assembly GCA_963277665.1. Classification (NCBI taxonomy): domain Eukaryota; kingdom Viridiplantae; phylum Streptophyta; class Magnoliopsida; order Santalales; family Viscaceae; genus Viscum; species Viscum album. Next base: position 1,466,945,885 of record OY728123.1, read on the forward strand.
GAGGGAAGCTAAGATTCAAATTTAGAGGAGAATATTTGAAGACATTAATATTAATGAAGATGAATATGTTAATGGATGTTTCACTCATTTAAATGAAATAGAAAAAAGTATTCATGGGTTCAATGGGAATCTTGAAGACACCACTATTTTGAAGAAGTTTATGAGGAACTTTATAGATCAGTTTTATCTAAAGGTATTGGATCTAGAAGATCATAAAAATCTCTCACTGGATGAGAAATACAATATTATTATTATGTATGAAATGAGGAAGGTAACAACTATTGAAAAGTGTGAGATAATAGATGTTTCCTTTTAATTCTTGAGAAAAAAGGAAGCATAAAAATATTGAATACATTAGCAACTTAGAAGAGGATGAAGATCTCAATCAAATTGTTTCTATTTTTTCAAAGATATTCTTAAATGGAAAATGGAAGGGAAAAGTTAATAAATTTAATAAATTCTTTAATTAAAATTATTTTTTCCATATTTTAATGTTTTTTCCAAATAAGTACCTTTAGGAATATAAATTAGATGAGGAAGAAGAAATCTCCCAAAGGAAGCAAAAGAATAAGAAAAGGGACAAATTTGGCACCAAAAGAAGAAGAATTTAATGTAAAGACGATAGTCCATCCAAAAATTATGGAAATTAATTCATTATTTTCGTTCATGAGAATAAAATTTCACATTAATAAAGTAGTTTAGATTTTTGAGAATATAAAATAGTAATTAAGTGGGAACTTAATGGTAAGTTGGAATATTTTCTTGATCATATTTTACAACTCAGAAAGAACAACAAGAAATTAAAGAAGGATAAAAGTTGGATACTCAATTGATTGAATTTAGTAACAAGGGAAAATATATTATTAATTATTAAAATGAGGATCTGATCAAAATGGAATCAAACTATGTAGAAGTATTCTGGAAACACAAGTTGAAGAAGGCTGAGCAAGAGAAGATGATATGTGATCTTAAAGAGAAATTGATTATTTTGGAAGAAATATTCAAGTTCCAATCTATCAATTTTCAAGATAAAAATAATTTTAAAATTTGTAGATAATATTTCAATTTAGTTCCCTAATATTTTATCATATATTTTTTAATAAATTTAATCTATTAATAGCCTGAAATACACACAACCATGAGTCTAAATGAACTATAAGATAGTATATTATTATAACCTAACTGTTAAATTGGATAGCATGAATATGAATAACTAAATTATGATAATAATATTTTTTATACATGTATAAAATAAACTCATTTATCATAAATTTAATATAATATAAAATAAAAATCATTTAACAATAAAAGTAATGTTTTTCTAAAAACAGTATTTTTCTAAAAAGTTGTTTCATCGCATTTTACACACTTATTTTAAAATTAAAATTTTAAATTTTTAGAAAATTTATTTAAGAAAATTAAATTATTTTTTAAATCAACTTTTTAAAATTATCTTAGAGTGAAGTTTTGATAATTTTCCAAAATTATTAATTTTTTGATGAATAGTGAAAAGTACCGATTTATATTAAAAATTACCTATTCACCTAAAGCATTTAAAAACATAAATTTCATTTTAAAATGATTTTAAAAGTATAATTAGTTCAATTATATTATTTTTAATCCAATTTTGGTCATTATAACCAATTTTATTTTTAATTTTTATATAAAAATGTTTCATACTTAAGAATCCTTTTTGTTGGAAAACTGCTTTTCGTCACATTTGAAGGTTTAATTTTAAATTAAATTATTCCACCTAAATGAGTTTAATTCGATAAAATGGATTAAATATTTCGAATTAGTATAATTAATATTATTTTTTATGTTCAAATTAATTTTTATCAAAATTAATAACAAAGACAGTTAAAATTAATTATTACAGTTAATGTTAAAACGTGGTTTTGCGTGTTACATGCTCTTGTGCTAAAATTAATTTTCCAAACACATAAATTTTTTATTTGAAAAATTTGATTTAATATTTAGAATCAAATGGTTTAAATTATCTAATAAGTCTCATTTTATTTTTAGTCTTAAATGATAAATTAACTAGATAAAAATATTATTTACAGTGGTGAAAACTAAAATGGTAAAAGTGAGTAACCTTAGAGATAAAGGGAATAAAGTGTTTAATTTTTAGTGTTGGAGGTGTGAATCAAACCTATATTCCATAAAATACATTATTTATAAATTTTTTAGGTATTTTTATTGATATTCACTTACGATTATTGAATAGATTTGCATATTTACAAAAATGAAACTCCTTATCACTTATAAAAGGGATCACTGTGTACTATATTCTCCTCACTTCAAGAGACATTTGGTTTGACCAATACCAACTCAAATAACTTTATTATATCCCTACCCATTAATTGGAGTCCCTTTTTCGAACAGAAAATTATCCTAGTAAGGCTTTAAATATAATCCTAAAGAGGTTTTACTAAGAAGAAGAATAGTTCTTAACCATACATTTTCATATTATTTATTCATCTACCTCGTTAAAATATTCTAAAACTATGTTGAAATATTAACACAAGTATATTCCATATACGAAGATGGTATTATGTTAATTAAATAAACTATATCCATCTTGTCTTCCATTAAATTGTAAATGAATGTGTCGATCATGTGTATGGTGGACTACCACATCATGAATCGATGTATTTTTTTCTATCACTACCTATCAAGACTGGATATAATGATGGATTTAAAGTATATACATGATATTTATGACATAATTATACTTAAAAAATTATAATATCACATCTAACTTCTTACCTTACAATCTGTTGGAAATGATAACATTGATTATGTGTACGTGTGGACTACCACCTCCATAAAGAGATGTGATTTTTTTTATTTATTTTATATGGATGGTAATAAATATGATATGAAAATACCTCAAACCTAGTAGATTGGATCTGGTGGTTAATTTATTACATTTTTACTAAATATAATCAATCACATCTTAAATGACTAAATAGTTGATTAGTCTTGGTAAAATAGATACATACTTATACCTTAAGTTACATTTAAAAACATAAACTATATAACATAGTGAAAGAAAATATTGTTCATCCTCAAACTCATTCAAAGATTCCTTCTTTAAAACCCAGGTAATGGAAAAAAATAATGTTGATCTCAGATGCTAAGTAATTCATTCATAGGAACCAATCATTAGTAAATAATACATAATCAATATAGAAAGGTAAATAACTGAAAACATAGTCCAATTAATCAATAACATAAGAATAAGGACTAATTTGGAAGGAATAAATAATTATCAAATAATACCATATAACTAATTAAATGAGCTAAAAACTTATCCTTGTATAGAATACATATTTAAATAATAATATGGCCATCAACAACTTATTCAATAATGATGAAATTAATAATATTGGACATATAAAACTTACCATTGAGGAATTATTCCTAGAAATCATAAATTACCATAAAGTCCTTCTGCCAAGACATCTATATAAATTATAAATTCCTTGTCCAAATACCAAATATAATTTGTCTCATGAGACCTACCAATTAATCAATGGTCCATGATAACTTAATACTGGTCTCACCATTTATTCAAGGGGGTTGGGTGAATGTAGTGGGAAATCCAAGTCAGAGAAGAACCTTACCATCAAATAATATTTTTAATATCTTTGAAGGTATGGTAATTGAGGGGATTCATCAGGATTAAACATACCTTGTATGGGTAGTGAAATCTAATGAAGGGAAATGCTTCTCTAGGGTAGAGTTAGGAGGGGAGATCTCATGCAAATTCTCATATGGAGGTGACAATGGAGGACATGGTAGAGGGATTCACATCCCTAGTATAAAGAATGGGAATAAGGTAATTAGGGACCCAGGGAGTTCCATTGTAAGAAAGAGGAAGAAATATAAAGGGTGTAAGTACTACTATTATTTACCTAAACCAATGGATTAAAGGTTTGTCAAAAAAAATTAGGTCCTAGGAGATGGATTTCAATCCTACTATAAATGATATGGTGTAGAATAAGAGTTAGAATCTATTAAGTGGAAGGATAATGGTCGAAGGTGGTGATTCTAAGGAATAGGATAAAGAGAAGGTGGGTTTCATGATGGAAGCTATAACTCAAAATCAAGAAGGTTGTGAGGATATGGAGGATATTATAGATGTAAATTAGGGGATAATCGGAAATGAGGTTGATAATGATAATAAACCATAAGAGGTTTAGGTTGTCCCACAATAGGCAGCAAGTGAGGATGTTGGGGAAAAATTGAAGCTTTGGGAGATTCTCTTTCACTTATAGGAATAAATTATGGAGGATACTTTTATGATTAAATATTCTAATGAGTATTTGGATAATATAGAAGATACAATGATTTGTGTGTACACCTATATAGATCATATTGAGTGAATAAATAAGAAAACTCAGATTTTGACAAGAGGCTTCCATGAAAGGAAGATAAAATAGAGGAGTTCCTCCAAACCTATTTCAATATGGCTTGTAATTTTGAAGACCTTATCATGTATGATCTTGATAAAAAGGTAAATGAACTTCACTAGAATTTATATAGGTATAACACTTCTAATATTTTAATGTTTTCTTTCAATGATTTTTAAATTTTATATAGTTTATAATATATTTGGTTGGATTTTCTGAGATTTCCCACTTTTTATATAAAATTTTCTTTAAAATAAAAATCTAATTTTCACTTAGTCAATTATATTAATAAATAATAAAACATGATCATCATTCCTTAAAAATCAATAGATTTTCATATTAGAAGAACTGGCATACATAATATCAATACTTTCTTCAATCAAGTAGATCATAAACCATCCAAATAAATAAGGTGCATGGTATCATTAGAGTATATCATCAATAAAATATTTTGTAAATTATTCTTACATATATGATAATACTTTAAAAATATCACTAGAAAATTTCTTGAGGAAAATATACCCTTTTCACTTTGAAGTAAATTATTTAAAATATAATTATTTAGCAAATTTAAAGGAAAAAAATTTCTTTAAAAATAGCCTTGTGAACTTCTAAATGATACTTCAAATAAATTAGTGGTAATGATGGTGATAAATTCCATTTATTCCATATAAGTTAAAAAACATTGCATTCAAAATTTTGTAAAAAAGGTCAAAAGGTACCTCGTTCAGAAAATGACATGTAAAATTATTTTCCCTTTGTATACATAAACATAAACAATCCCTAATGATGATTATTTTTTAAAATAAACCCTTACCACTTTGGTAACTTTTGAATCATAATCCACATGAAATAATAACATCGAATGAAACTTTAAATATCATGAAATTAAGTATAATAATGATATAACATGTAAAATATTCTATATATACACCTTGTAAATGAAAATAGGAGTATAACATGATATATGTGTAACGCCCCAACCCCAGTTACCCAAAATCAGTTCATTATTACATAACATTGGTATGATACAAGGAATCATGTCCTGAAAGACCGATCAGTTTAGTATCCTTGGAAGTATTAGATACATACGTAAGTTTTACATTACATAATGAAATAAAACAACAACATTATTTACCCTTTTGAAGACACTTATATCCTTATACTATCCTAGCAGGTTAACCATAAAATAATTCTTCATGCTCTGGAAAAAATAAAACATAGAAAGGGGTGAGCTCAGATGATCGGTAAGGATAACAATATAGTTGAAACTTTTGTAAATAAGCATAAAAATTTAAGGCAGTGTGTTAGACTAAAAAAAATCCTTTTAAACTTAAACTTCAGCATAAAATGGCAAAGATAAAATCAAATAATACCATTTACTTATTCACATGGATATTCTACTAGACGAATAATCACATGAAATTTCAATAGCAACTTTTATAATGATGGAATGCATAATTCCATACTTCATAACCACATAGTCATGGATTTGTGCCAATAATACAAATAATATTTTGTCCAGACCTTATGCCAAGACACTAGTTTGTCTCATGAGACCTACTAATGCATCGAGGAGCTATAGAGGACTCCACCCTTCACTTACTAAGTCCAATGCATTCCTCATATGAAATAGTTTAAACATTACCTAAACATTCATATTAAAACTAGCATATTAAATTTCAATACATTATCTATAAACCATGAATGGTATAAGAATAAATAATCCACATTCAGACATATCACAAGTTCTTCAATAAAATATGGAAGATTTGTATCATAATAAATCAACTTCAAACAAGCTTAAAATCCAATAAAAGGATGTTGACATAGATGAAATCAAAACTTTTTTTAGAGAAATATCTCTTCTTATTTTGAAATCATTTAAAAGTCATATAATTATAAAAGAAAAAAATTATTTTTAAAATATTCTTATAACCTTGTAAGGGAAGATTCGACGATGTTATAATGGTGGAAAATAGCCGCACTCGCGGTATAAGTTAAAAAAACTTTTTTACCTCACTTTTGTCGAAAAGGTCATAAAGTGCTTTGTTTGGAAAATGAAAGAAATATTCCTTTCAAAATGTATAAGGTCAAATAAGGGTATAAATGAATTTAACCCATTGTCTAGTAAATATTAAAAAAATTGAAATGCATTATTTAAGAAAACACGGATGTGGATGATAAAGAGGTCCCAGTAGATACTTACGTAAAATCAACCTTGGATAATAAAGAGGTTGTAAAATTAACCCTTACCTTGTATTTTTCCTTGGTCGAGGGTACATTAACCACCTATATAATATTTAAATCATTATTATTAAATTATACAAAAACTATATACATAAATATTATTTCATATATGATTCTCTAAAATTGCTTTATTAATAATATTTTATTAATATCATCGTTTCGGGTGTTAACTGATCAATTTTTCTTTATATTCTCGGTTACTTAAGCCATGTTTGTTATGAGTAGGATGTATTTTATTCATATCCAGAATGATATTAAGTTCTTAAAAATTATTTATAATCATAAAATGAAAATTATTCTTTAATTATTACGATGGGGAATGAATCTCATCACGTTCGTGGAGATGGTAATCCGTACGTACGCACGAACGACAATATCATTATATTGATGGTGAAGTCATATATAATAGGATGGTATATCATATATATAGAATCAATAAAATGTTATTTTTATTATTTACATCAGTTATACTCATTATTATACCCATCCAAATAATGAAGTTTTTGAATAACAAACTACACCACGACGTGGAGACAGTAAGTCGTACGTACGCACATATGGTGACTGTCATTTATAGGATGGATATAATAATGAATATGGTTGTACCATATTTATAATAACATAAATTTATATAGAAGGTACTGGATTTATAATTTTGTAATGGAAACAACAAATAAAGAAGAAGTGAAAGAAGAAAATAACTTGAAATAGGTGATGAAATATTTACCTCTTCTTCGGGTTCTTTATTTTGATTTGATCAAAAGGGCACCTTTGGATGGCCTTATAACCAAAGTAAGGCCTCTAGTATGGAGGGAGGAAATTTGGGAGGATATTTGGGCATGGTTTGGCTGAGTCAAATGGCTTTGGAGGTGTGAAATTAAGAGAAGGTGAAGTACCCTTTTATAAGAGAGGTAAGGGTCACTTTAGGAAAATCTTGAAATATTATTTTATAATAAAATAATATTCGGTTTATAATGGTTCTAAAATGATTTACATAGAGTCTAAGGTAGGTATGGGTCGAAAACCTATCAACCAATGGGTTTAATATAGGTTTAGATCACCATATTAACCATATCTTTTAGATTTAACTCATAGTTAAATTTTTTGACATTTACCATGTCTGTTTTTATTTTTATATTATATGGTTAATAGACTTACTATAACAAGAAAATATAACCCCAAGTGGTTCCTTATTAATATATATAACCTTATCTATGTCCTTTAGCCAAACCTTATATTTTTTGGAATATTATATAAATTAATAATATAGTATTTGTTTTAAAAACTCAATTATGTAAATTTTGATTCAATTTAGTATTTGGTTTTTGTGAAAATCATAACAGCATGATTACTTAGAAAAAAATTATTTAATCAACCCTAACATGTCATTTTAACCTATAAAATTAGTTTAATTCAAAAAAATTCTCAAATTACATTTATTTGAATATTTATAATATCAGTTATTTTAATCATTCATTAATAAGGTTATTACTGCATCATCATTGTGTCATAAATAAATTAAATTATTTAATGTCTAAAAATTATAAATAAAATACCATTAAGTAGGAAATATTTTTATATTTCTACGGAATATTTACAGATTAATTTATCTTATGTATAGCCCTATATTAAAAATGGTTTAGTTATTAAACATTGAATTTAACTCTTTTAACTTTTCTATAAATAAAATAATAATAAATGTCCTAATCTAATCCAAGTGGACCAAAAACGATCATATTTTATTCCTATTTTTGTTTTTTTTGAATTATACTTATTCAATAGAATTAGGACATGTGTTAGGGTAATTATGATATCATTTTTACCCTTAATTGCCCTATTTACTTTTAACCGTGGTAAATAAAAGTCAAAAGTTACTATTCACCAAAAATTATTTTCATCTTATTGAACCAAATTTTACTTACTGATATAAACCATGTCTCTAGGATTTTTGAAATTCAACTCACAGAAGTGGTAAAATTATGTTTTATGCAAATTCGTAAATGCTCCTAGGAGGTGGGTAAAAGACGGTAAAAAGTTCAATAAAATTATATATATAAAAAATTATTATAAAATGACTCTAATGAATTACATTGAACATATATAAGTATTATGTATCTATTTTTACATAAAATAAATTTAAGTAAATTAAATAATTATTTAAATAAAAAGTCGATTTTAAACAATAACGCAATGTTTTTCACTATTCATCAAAAATTGAATGTTTTCAAAAAATACCAAAAATTCACCCTAAGATAATTTTTGTATTCTGAATTAAAAAATGAATTCTATTTTACCAAATTAAAAACATAGAAGTTGCATTAATTAATTTAAAATTAATTCCCACAGTCAAAACCAAAAAGGCGGGTTTTAAAAGTAAAAACTTTCAAAAGATTGACATGTGTTTATGTCAAATTTAAACATGAAATTACTTATAATGACTTTCATTGTATTAAATGATAAAAATATAACCTAATTATACTTCCAAACCATTCAAATTCATAATTTAACACTATAGATAATTTTGATTAAAAAAGTTGTTTTCATTTAAAATTTAGTATTTTTCAATATTCATCAAAATATGAAAGTTATCAGAAAAGAACCAAAAATTATCCAAAATAAATTTTTATATCCCGATTCTAAAAAAGAATTTAATTTAATTAAATTGAATATATAAAAGTGTCAAATGTAGGTTTTAATAATGGTTTTCCATTAAAAGGTGGTAAAATTACATTTTTTTAAAAATACTTGTTTTATTTGAAAAAAATGAATTTGTTCTTATATTATGTCTAGGAAACACATAATATGGATTCTAAAATTATAAGGAGTATTTGAAATTCAAAATTCAGTTGATACTATTGATTATTGCTTTTGGGACGGCTATTTTGGTAAGTCGTGGTGCGCTTGAACTCGGTGTTGCTTGTAGCGCAAGCTATTGAATTGCTTTAAAGAAAATAACTTACTATGAAATCTTAGGGTGTTACAATATGTCCCAAAGAAGCCAATTTGAGATGATAAACCCTTACCTCAGGTTCGACTTCCTTCATGTGAGTTCAAAAATCATCTATAATAAATATAGATTAATTATAAATATATTCAAGAAAAATTATCAAATATATAATTCCATATAAAATTCACTTATAACCTTTTATCAACCATTCATTACCAATTTTTTATTAAAATCATTGTTTCGGGCCATAACTACTTCGTCTTCCATGTATATTTGGGCTTGATAGTTTTGGTCCTTTTAATTTTATCATGGTTTTATTATATCTATAATGTTATTGATTATTTAAATATCATATTTATATATATCCAATATATTTATATTTAAAGTCATCTATAAAAGTTAGAGATAGAAAAATGAATTACACCATTAATGGAGATGGTATGTTGTACGTACACATGAACGTTATTTCCAATTTTTGATAGATCATCTGAAACAAAGGTAAATAATAATCCACCTTTCAATAATAATTTTTATATCATATATATATTATATGTATTAATTAAATCCATTTTTTTCCATACATGTAAATCATAAATGAAAAACGAATCACATCACTTTGTGAATGTGATAGTCCACACGTACGCACATGAGACGTTATCATTTTCCAATGGATTAGATGATAAGAATATAGATATGATATTATAATTTCAAAAGAATAATTATTTAATAATGGTAATATATATTCATTATTTACATCTTAATAACTGTCCTTATAAATTTTTGATGAAAAATGAATTACATCGCTACGTTGAGGTGGTAAGTCATACATATGCACGGGCGATGTTTTCATTTTTCATAGGATGTAAAAGAGATGTAAATTAGTAATAAAATAATAATAATGAAATATAAATATTTTTATGATACTATAGTTACTATTTTATTATGGTAATAACATATTTAGAGGAAGTATAAAAGTAAATAAATTAAGAAGAGTTTAAAAAATGATTATCGTCTCTTAGAGAAACGTCATTTTTTTCTTTTCTTAAGGGCCCTGGGTTAGGTATTTTTCGAATAAAATCTCCTAAATACATATATAATTATTTTTATAATATAATTTTGTAGGTTTTGGTTGAGATAAAAATCTTAAATTGGTGTGAATAATTGAGATAAGGGGTGTCCTTTTATAAGTAAGTGGAGAGACATTCTTATAATTTCTTAAAATATTAAGTTAAAATAAATTATATTTTATGTAAAAATGAATATAATTCATATATAATATGTGTATAAGTTGAAATAATCTCAAAAAATAAATTTTTTTCAAGTATTGGCTCTGTGTTTACCCTTATCTTTTAGTTTTAACCCCCGTTAACTCTTTTGACAATTACTGCAATATTAAAGTTTTCTACACTTTAAGGGTCGATAATGTTACCATAAAAGGAAAAACGAATAAATGAACCATGGTTGATGTTTCTAAACATATAAAATTCATAATTATGAACCGAATATTTTTATTAATTTTAGATTATTTAATAAAATTATATTTATTATAAAATATTATTATTGTAATTTTTGACACTATTTATTTAATAACTTTAAATACATCAATAAATAGGTAATAATAGAATATAATACTTTAAAACATCACTAAAATGTCATATAGATCTATAAAATTCATGTTACATATTAATTAATTCCAATTATATCAATTTTCATATTTTTAATAACACATTATTAATTTTTCTATTAATTGAATAGATGTTGTATCAGTTTTGCATAGGCAATTAATGTAATTGTTTCATCATTAAAAATTAGAAATAAATCACAATGATAAAAAATTATTAATATTTCAAATTAATGTTTATAATAAAATATATAAACAACTTATCCATATGTAAAAAAATTCAATATGATAAAACAAAGAGAATGAAATTTTTGGATTTTATTTAAATAAAATAATATAAAGGAAAAAATCACATCTAAATGGAAAAAAAGCTCAAATGTTAGAATATTATATTATTATGGATGAAATAGGCTCATAATATGAAATTAAATCAAGCTTTAGAGACATTTTCTAGTCCTTATCATATTATTTTAAACCTTAATTACCCTATTTACCCTTACCGTGGTGACAATTATTTTCTATAGTAACTATTTATAAGGACCAATAAAAAAGGGGATTATTTAAAAAAAATTAAATCATAATTCCAAACATGGAATAAATTTTTAAATATTAAATTTATATAATTTTGAACAATTAATTTAAAATCAAAACACAAAACGCAATGAAAATTAGTTTTTTATAAAAAAGACTTTTTATGTATAAAAACGTTTTTATATTAAATTAAATCATGAAGTTTATTCCAATGAACTTAATTATACTATTCAGTATATAATAGATCTATTTTTACTTTTAAATAATTTTAAAATAAAATGGAACATTGTAAATTCTTGAAACAAAAATATAGTTTTTAATAAAAACTGTTATTTTTCACTATTCACTAGATAATAGATCTTTTCCAAAAAATATAAAAAATTCACCCTAAGTTAATTTTGATATGATGATTTAAAAAATTAAATTATTTTTATAAAATGTAATTTATAAAGGTTATATAAATTACTTATATTATTTTCTCGTAAAAATAAATAAAAAACATTTTAAAGAAAACATATTTTTGAAGCATAAAATAATTTTACTGAAAATTGAGTTGAAATTTCATAAGAATTAATAAATGAATTTTTATTGAGTTTTTTATTTTTTATATGTATAATTATTCAGTTAATACTATTAATATTCTCTAATTCAATGACTAGATTAGAATGGGGACATCTAAATTATAATATTCCACGGTTCATTTAGGCTCAATATTTCATGTCATATACACCATAAAACATAATGTTCTTTTAAAATCGTAGAGTGTACATTCTTCCCCCCCTTTAATTAATTGTGTCCTAAAAATTTTATGTGATTCTCGATAATCAGGTGTTTTACATTTTAAATTCTTATGTGGTAAAACCCACATAGTAAAAAATGTTAATAAAATGTCCTCTAGAAAATATGGAAAGGAAAATAAATTGGTCATCTAGAATAACACATAATTGTGCTTCCAAATAGGATAACATTAGTGGGAAGTGAAAATATAGATATGGAAGAAAAAATTAATTTCCAAATAATGATATATATTTATAGATATAATTGATCAAAATAAATTAAAATATCATGAGATATTTAAGGGACACAAAACCATAATCCAAAGAGGTGTTAAAAAAAGAACACTAATTCATCATAAATAAAGGTAATTAGATATATTTTTTTGTTTCATGAAATTTTTCCTATATTTTAGCGATTACTTTATCATATATACTATGAAATTAAAGAAATATACATACTTGAAAAGTATTATTTATTCATTTAATAACTTTTCACCAAAATAGAATCTTTTTATCCAAATAATGAGCATTCAAGAAGAATTTTTAATGTTTGAAGTACTAAAATAAAATTCTAATGGATCACATAATCTAAAAAGGATAAAAATATATTCTTTATGTCACTAGAAATTAACCAAAACCGAAATTGTTACCTCATGTTAAGATAATACCCAAAATGTATAATCCTTCATATAAAGAAATAATATGTTTTATTTCAAAATTTCCACAATAACGCCAAAGGTTATACTAAGATTATTTAATATATAAATAACCATACATACCAAATAACCTAAAGAACCTCACCATTAAATAAATTATTAACCTAAAAAGTTATCTCATACTCTTCTGCATACACCTCCAAAACATTAATTCCATTCTTTCCAAATAATACTTTATGTTAAACCTAAAGGTTACATAGACCTTAACCCAATAAAATGCCTCTCTAGATATCATTAATCACATAAAAATCCCAAAAAATAAAAAATATTTTATCTAATAATATGATTTCCAAAATCAACATAATCATTATCTGTCATATCATTTAAGTAAGAAATTTCATACAAAACAGGATGTCATGTAGGGAAGTAGTAGGCATTTCACCCTTATCACCCTTCAGTTGAGGGTTTAAGCCTCATGAACATGCTGTATGTGTTGGGTTTTCACAAAACACACATGTTTTCCTTTTCCTAAAACTATATTAAAATTATTCCAATAGCATTCCCAAAATATAATGAACATCCAAAAAAATACCTTTAACCAGCAAATCACTTTTTTTAACCGCTATGATTTTCTATATGATATATTCAAAAAATGTACTAAATATTATATCCTAATAAATCATTAATGACCCAACCTAAAAAATCACATTAACCCAATTAATAAATTTAAGCATATGTACAAAAAATATAAAATCATTATTTCTCAAATAACCTCCTCACTGAAACAAAAACTAAACTAAAAGGTTGTATTATTATAAATGTAACATCCTACCCCTCTTAATTGGCTAGATTCGAGGTAGAATTTCTACTTGGCCTTAAGCAGCATCCCCAAGGTTCCAAAGGATAGTAATAAATTCCAAGGGCTTAAATACTAGTGTGGGATGATTTTCCCTTCTGGAAAATAAAACAACCCAACCAAACATGTCATAAAAAATACTACTACATGATTCATGATAATAATGTAAAACAAATCAAAGTAATACCATTGATATAAAAACAAAACTAAAACATAGTACTACCAATATCAAAGTATATAATGGAGGAAAATGTCAATAAAACTCAAAGAATCCAAGACATAACTCCAAGATCCAAACCTACTCTGTGTTCGAACTCTAAAATACATTCCAAATATCACGAAGCATCACTAAATAAGTGTGATGATTTACATATACCTATGTCTGGATAAACAAAATCTACAAAAGGACCAACATTCCTAAGTAGGGGTGAGTAATGGAACACAGTAGGTTTTCCTCAAATGACTTCTCTACTCAAGTCAGTAGTATAAAACATGTTATAAATTTTATATAAAAAAATCTATATAAAAATTATATAAAAAAATTTAAAATAATTTCTAAAAAACCAAAAGAATTTATAAGAAAAATAGTTTTCCAAACCAAAACTGTCTTTTATTGAATAAACCAAGCTAGTTATTCAAAACCATTTCATATTCCCTTATTGGCATATCCCATTCCAATCCACAATAACTCACACATCCACACATGAATGCCCATATGAAAGTTTCATACACATGAGATGGTTCTCATCGATCTACCAAGTTGTCACAAGGTAATTAGAATCCAATGTTCCATTATAGCTTCGGCACTTAGCCCCAAGTCATATTTCAACCAGGGATAATAAAATTCAATATGAACACATGCCAACCTATTATTCCAAAACATTTCAAAACCATTATGCCAAATCTATTTTAATAAAATAAACTTTTTTATTGAAAAACATTCCACAAAACCTTTTCCCACAAATCAAACCAAACAAACATTTTTAAAAATCAAAATTTTAAAACCAGTTAACAAATCATTTTGCACAATAATTCCACAATTTCTAAAAATCCATAAACCATCACTAAAAAAAGTTTCTACAACGATTTTCACACAAAGTTCATAATAAATTTCAATAAATTTAAACAATTTGAAACTGACACTTCATGTTATAAGAATATGAATCGATAATTCAGCCACCTACTTTGAGATTTATGGTGAAAATGAAGAACAACATGAAAATGCTCACAAAACGGGGTTGAATCTCCAAAAACCTACCTTAGATCTCTTCCCTTAATATAAGAAAGAAAAATATGACTATGATTAGAATAAAAAACCTTATATATTACCTCAGGGGACTATATATAAGAAATTAAGAGAGTGAGGAAACAAGATATAAGAAAAATCATGAAAAACAACCACAAACATAGACTTACTAGAGGAATCAGGATTCAATGAACCAAGAAACACATCCAGATTGATTGCTATTAAATGGGTAAAGGCTCCATAGCCTTTTGGATAAGGAAATATTGAGTTAGGTATTAATAGATAAAATAGAGGCTAAAAATTTATCTCTAACTAGATCTACTTTTTAAGGATCTTGATTTTAAACCATGCATGGTTAGTCACATAGTTAAGAAAAAATGTGCGATAATAGTGTACCAGCCTCTGCCTCAAGAAGAACCTCATGCAGTTTGTCCAAACAGTTAGAAAAACCATTAAAAATCGGTGAAAAATATTACTATACCACTTTTCATGGTTTCTTCTAGGTGTTCATACGGTTTTTACAAACTGCACACCTGATCATGTGTCTTCTTTTTAGCCCATGTATCAATGTGCACAGTTTCCTATAAGAGCTGTATGGTTTCTAATATTTGTGCACCAACTGTGATCCTTAATAAAAGATCCCAAAACATTCTAAATTTCTTTTTTAACCCTAAACAATTTACCCAAATTCTTTCTCTACTTAAAATAATAAAGAAAGTGTTACATACTTGAAACCAGGGGTGCTACAACAAATTTATCCCCAAATAATATTTATCAACATAGAAATATATCACTAAACACCTAAAAATTGGCATCTAATCCTAAAAAATTATAACAAAACATAGACTAATTAACCGATAATGGTAATTAAAAATTTTAAACAATCATCATATGAATCATAAATATAGTGCCTTTGGGGAATGTTCTCAAACTTTGTCATAGGTTTATGTTCCTTAATATATCTTTTCCCTAAACCTAGTTCCCAAGGTTTCTACTAAATTTTCTCTATTATCAACTCTAAAGACCCTTACCCCAGTATCCCCTAAATGGTGATAAATTTATTACATTGGAATTAAATACAAGAAATCACATCCTAAAGGATTGAACAGTTTAGTAGTCTTAGTAAACTAGATTTATACATGAACCTCACATTACATTTTTAAACATAAAATACATAAAAATCTGAAAGTAAATATTGTTCATCCTATAACTTATTCAAATATTCCTTCTTCATACCCCATGGAAAATAAACAAAATCAAGGTGAGATCATATTCTCTGTAAGGGTTATGTACAATAGGAGTTATCATGTGTAAATAAGGAATAATAAATATAGAAAAGTAAATAACTAAAAACATATGTCATTTAATTAATAACTTAAGTATATGAAATAATATAGAAGGAATAAATGATGATAAAATAATTTCATATATCTAATAAAATGATATAGAAATTTATCCATAGATATCATAAATATTAAAATAATCACATGGCCATCAATAACAGATTTCATAATGATGGAACACATAATTTTGGATATCTAAAATCTACAATTGGGGCCTTGTGACAAGACATTTAAAAATACCATTAAGGCATTATGCCAAGACATATATAAAAATAGGTAAGGGCTCAACTAAATATCCAATCTAGTTTGTCACGTGATACCTACCAATTCATCTAGGGTCTATAGAAGGCCCCTTATATCACTTACCAAGTCCAATGAATTAATCACTTGAATAAACAATATAAATTAATCAAGATTCCTTAAAAATCAATAATTTTTAGTATTGAAAGAACTAACATACATAATATCAATACTTTCCTCAGTAAATCTGATCATAAACCATCTAATGAAATATAGTGGATGGTATCATTAGAGTATATCCTCAACATAATATTCATAAAGGATATTGATATATATGGTAATACTTTAAAAATATCATTGGAAAATTTCCTTTGAAAAAATACCATTTTTACTTTAAAATCATTTATTTGATATATAAAAAAATCCAATATATTAAGGAAGAAATTTTAATCTAAAATCATCTTGTAAACAGTATAAGTAATATTCAATGAAATTACTGGTCATTATGGTAAGAAATTATGTTCATTCTATATAAGTTAAAAACATATATTTCACACTTTTATAAAAAGGTCAAAAAGTACCTCATTTAGAAAATGACAAGAAGATTCATTTTATATCATTTTGTAAAACATAAAACCTTGGAAGAAAATCTTTAATAAAACATTGGATTATGTAAATATATTATTTAAAATACTTTAAGTAAAATATGTATATTGAAGAAAAATATTCCCAACCGAGAAGAACAACAAATATGGTTTTCCTTAAAAACATTATTTCAGAATATTGAGTACTTTAAAAGAGTAAAATGAAATTATAACATGTCATTTTTAGGCATAACCAAAGGAGATTAAAATATATTGTTTTTAAGATATAAATATAAAATAATATCCCCAGTGGAGACACAGACATAAAAAACATGAATAATGATGACATTTTCAAATAAACCATTACCGCTTTCGTAACTTTTGAAACATAAATCCCATGAAAGAATAACAAAAAATGTAATTTTACATATTATTAACATAATTATAATCCTTATATGACATTTTAAATGGTCTATATATACACCTCATAAATTGATATTGGTTCATAATATATCATATGTCCCAAAGAAGACAATTTGTGACAATAAACCCTTACATCAGGTATGACTTCCTTCATGCATCTTTAAACCACCGATATAATAAAAATATATTTATTATTAATCTATTTCTAAACTATAATCTCATATATAATACCATATTTTACTTACTTATAACATTTAATCACCCATTTATTAATAATTCTTTATCAAAACCATTGCTCTAGGGGATAACTCCTTTATCTTCCTTGTATGTTTCAGTTCAATAGTTTTGATCCTTGTACTTTGACCATGGTCCCATTATATACATAATTTTATTTATTATTTAAATGATATATATATATATATCCAATATATTTTTATTCAGAGTCAACTATAAATGTTAGAGATAGAAACATGAATTGAATCATTTATAGAGATGGTAAGCCATATGTATGCATGAATGTCATTTTCACATTTTGATGCATAGTATAAAATAAAGGTAAATAATAATTCACCTTTATATTAAATTTTATAAATCATATATATTAATTAAATACATCCTTATTATCATTAATTTAAAGTGTAAATAAAAAATGAATCATATCACTTTGTGGAGGTGGTAGTCCACTCATATGCGCGAGAAATATTATCATTTTACAATGGATTGGAAGGAAAAAAGGTATATATGATACTATAATTTAAAAAAAATAATTATTTAATAATTTATTTATATATATATTAATTAGTTCCATATTTATAACCAACCTTGTAAAGTGGTGATGAAAAACGAATTACACCGCTATATGGAGATGGTAAACCGTACATACGCGTGAGTGATGCTTTTACTTTTCATAGATTGGAAAAGAGATGGAAATTGGTCACCCTGTGACAATAATAAAATTTTAATATATTTATTATACTGGAGTAATTATTTTATTATGGTTACAACATATTTTTAGGAAGTAAAATAAGAATAAAATTTGAAATAGTTATAAAAATGGTTACCTTTACTTAGAGAAACCTCCTTTGGATCTCTTTTAAAGGACCCTAGGGTTGTAATTTTTTAATAAAATAACCTATATAACATAGATAAGGATATTAAGAATAGAATTAGTCAAGTTTTTATCAATATAAATGGCTCAATGTTCTGTGAAGTATTGAGAGAAGGGGTTTCCTTTTATAAAGATGGGAGAGGCATTCTTAAAATTTCTTAAAATATTAATTGATATAAATTATTTTTTATATAAAAATGGATCAAAATTAATTTAATTTAAATATAATATTATTATTATTACAAATAATCCCATATAATAACTATTTTATAAGTTTTATTTATGTTTTTATCCTTATCTTTTAGTTTTAATGCCCTATAAACCGTTTTGACAAATACTACAATATTAACATTTTCTATAAATTAAGTGCCAAGAATGTTACCATAAAGGATAAAAGACTAATAAATGAACCATGGTTAAAATTTTAAACCATTTACAATTCATTTTTACAGATTTTATATTTTTTTGAATTTAAAATAATTTAACAAAATATTATTTATTAAAAAATACAATTAATATCATTTTGGACACTATTAAATTAATATGACTTTAAATACATCAAGAAAAAGTGATAAAAATAAATTAATCCTTTTAAACTTCCCTAAAATTACATATAGATATATTTAATTTGTGGGACAAATTAATTCACTAAAATTATATCACTTTTAATATTTTTAAAATAATTTATTTTTTTCTATTAACTGAATATATGTTGTATAGGTGTTGCATAAACATTTAAGGTAATTATTTCATCACTAAAAATTAGAAATAAATTACCATGTTAAAAAAATTATTTATATTTCAAATAAATATTTATAACAATACATATCCTCTATTTATCCTTATGTCAAAAAATTAAATATAATAAAATAAATAGAATGGGATTTTTTAGTTTTCTTTAAATAAGATAATACAAAGGTCATGATCACATAAAAATAGAACAATGAACATATATTAGAACATTGGGTTAGTATGGATGAAATAGTTTCACCAAATGAAATTAATTAACGTTTTAAAGTCATTTTCTAGTCCTTATCATATTATTTTTAACCTAAATTAACTGATTTACCCTTACCATAGTGACTGTTATTTAATATAGTTACTATTCATAATGACAAAAAATAAAGAAGCCTATTTACCAAATCTAAATTGAATGATTTAAAATAAGGAATCAATTTTTCAAGATTTATTTTCTATCATTTGTAATAATTAATTTAAAATCAAAATGAAAAATGTAAGGTAAAACAATTCTAAAAAAAATGCATTTTTATGTATAATTTTTTTTATATCAAATTTAATAATAAAATCGATTCCAATTAACTTAATTATATTATTAATAATAAAATAAAACGAATTTTTATTTGAAATAATTTTCAAATAAAATGTAACTATGTTAATTCTTGAAACAAAAATACAGTTTTCAATAAAAAGTGGTATTTTCACTATTCACTGGAAAATCAATATTTTTATAAAAATATAAAAATTTCATCCAAATATAAATTTTATATTATTTTTTTAATAAATGATATTATTTTAGTAACAAAAAATTTATTTAATTTTTATAAATTAATTATAATATTTTCTCACAAAAAGCAATAAAAATCACTTTTGAAGAAAATATGTTTCTGAAGCATAAAATAACTTTACTGAAATTTGCGTACATATATCCTAAGAATAAATAAATGAATATGTATTTATTTGTTCCTTTATATATATATTTCATAATTATTTTAATACTATTTGAAAGTGCCCAGTCAGAGTATTGTATCACTGAGAGGGGGAGGGGTGAATCAGTGATACTCTTTTTCTTTTATTTTTCTTTTCAATTGAAATAACCTTTTCCTAATATTAAGTATTTCAATTCCCTACTAGGAAAAAAATCAACACACATACAAAGGAGCACAAATATTTACTAGGTTCACTATTCAATAAGAATAGTTACGTCCTTGGTATGGTTTGGAAATGATCTAATACCATACAATCCACTAAGAAAACAATCTTTGGATTACAACGAGTAGGATGTACCCTTTCAATCATGTAGCACTATGAAACAATCTCACTAGTGAATGTGATCCCTCTTAGCACAATAGAGTAATAAAATTATTTTGTAACAACTCATGTTACCCGTGGTTCTTTTCAATTCAATAGATGTATTCAAATTGTAATACAATTCATCAATTCCTTACCTAGAAGAAAGTTAAGAACTACTTGGACTTTGTTATGAAACACTGAGTCTAATTTCTGCGAATACAATTCTTTCAGAACAAAGCCCTCAGTCCTGATTCTTTCAATACAAATATCTCATTCTAGTTCTTTCAAAACAAATCTCCATGTCCCGATTCTTTCAAAACAAAGCTCCCATTCTGATTCTTTCAAAACAAATCTCCCAGTCTGAGTTTTTTTCAATGCAAAGCTCCCATTACGATTCTTTCAAAACAAAGCTCCCAGACTGATTCTTTCAAAACAGAGATCCCATTCCTATTTTGTAAAATAAAATAATAGAGTAGAATTGGAACCACTTCAATTCCCGAATACAATTATTGAGTTGAAGAGAATACGAATGAATCGGCCCCACCCAAAAAAATTATCAATTCGAATGGAATTGATCTATTCTTCTCTCAAGAAACCTAGAGCTTCTCTCTCCTCTGCCACACATAAACAAGTAAAATGTACTTAATAAATTTTATAGGTGACCCAAAACATGTTTAGGCAAGAATCCCAAAACACTTTCCAGCTGACTTAAATTCACCCAAATTTAAATTTCTCCTGAAATATCAGAGCAATTATGAATTTGTCAATGCATCTCGATTCTTCACGAAACTTCCAAAATATTAATCTCTTCTTTCATATACTCCCATTTATAATGTAAATACAATTAAAATTTATGAGAAATATATGGTTCTAAAACCGATTCTCTCATACTAATTTCTTAATAACAATTCTTGATACCATACCAATTCAATGTGTTTGTAGAAATGCATTTCTCTACTTGAGATACAATCAATCTTTTGAAATGAAAGGCTCCCCCTTTGATAATTCATTCAATAGTATCCTTCACTTTTACTTTATCTTCACCTACATGAGAAAACACACTTCATTCACCAACATGTGCTTGTATCATGACTACCTTCATGACTTTGAATGAATTAAGGATTAGCTTTAGCATCGTCTGAATTCAATTGGAAAGTATTGTAAATTTCCATTCACTCATACTTATTTATTTTCATCTCAAACCAAGAATGATCTTTTATAAATACAAATGGTCAAGATACTATTATCCAAAAAACAATCATTATGGATATGATTTCGGGTTATGATTTCGGGTTACGATCATTCTGGATACGATGATGCTGGATACAATCATTCTTATTACGATGGTTTTGGATATGATCATTCTGGTTACGATCATGCTGGATACGATCATTCTGATTATGATCATTCTAGTTATGATCATTATGGATACAACCATCCTTATTATGATTTTTTTTCATGATCAAATAAAATATGAAAGCAAAGATCTGTACGGATATGATAAAATCATTCTGATAAGTATGATCTTCCCAAATGCGAAACAATCACTCTGATTAGGATGATCTGTCCATATTTGATACAATCACTATGAATATGATTCATTTATAATCGACACCATATCATTCCTTTTCTTCTACCCTAATATTATTGTTTTGAAAAACAATCGGTGTCTCATCTTCCATCGGAACCACTTCAATCGGCACCACCTTTCTCATCGGCACCACCTTTCCCATCGGCCTCACATTTCACTTACACTCGGTATCCAATTGTTTTGAAATACAATCAATACAATCAGGATACCATTGTTT
The DNA here is from genome assembly GCA_963277665.1 of Viscum album. Lineage (NCBI taxonomy): Eukaryota > Viridiplantae > Streptophyta > Magnoliopsida > Santalales > Viscaceae > Viscum > Viscum album. Next base: position 1,466,968,726 of record OY728123.1, read on the forward strand.
TCTGATTTTTTTGAAAAAAATAGGCACCACTGCTTTATTTTCTAATTGTTTTGAAAAATAATTGGAACCACTAATTTATTTTTTGATTGTTTTGAAAAATAATCTAAATAAAATTATTTTTCAATTGGAAGCATATATTTCACACCACCTTTCTTATATAAATATTATATCATATTTTCTCACATAAACTCATGATTTATATGAAATTAAACCCATCAAAGCATTTTCACAATTACCATGGGTATGATTCCTTAAAAAAACTCAAAACAATTGATTTCAAAAAACAAAGTGAAGTGATTTGATTTCTTTAAAACATACCTTAATAACAAAAGACAACTTTTAAAACCTTCATCACCTTGATTATCATATTGGTCCTAACAATATCCCCCTTTGAATTTTTTTATCAACTAAGTTTTATAAATCACTGAACTTCATGAACACAAGAAATGGATTACATATCAATAATTCTAATCCTACATGAGATAAATCATTATAGGAAACAAGAATCATTAATAGAAAAACCTTGTTATCCAAAATAGTGATCATGACCACCTAGTTATTTTCTTCATTCTTCCTGAAAAAAATCAATTTATTTTCCTACAACCACTCCAATAAATAGTTATAATAGTTCACACACTAATAATGCTGAATTCACAGCTTACCCACAACTCTCTCTTTTGTGCAATAGATTTATGAAACAAAACTATTCTCCCCCTTGAAAAAATAATCCAAAGGTAAGATGAGAGAGGGGAAATACATACATACCTCAACCATGAAGAGGAAGAGGTTGGACACCCATGTTCGACATCGTTTTTTAGAATGATTCCTTAGATAAAGGTTTTGTGAATATATAAGCAACTTGTTCTGATGTTAGAACATACTCCAGCTTCAATTCATTCTTCTCCACATGCTCTTTGATGAATTGATATTTTATATCAATATATTTTGACAAAGAAGTTTTCACTATATTCTTGGTGAGATTTATTGTACTTTGATGGTCATAACCCAGGAGCAAGGGTAACTTCACTTCAATAAGAAAGTATTCCAATTTTATTTTCATCCACATAAGTTGAGTACTAGCTTGAGTAATAGCAACATACTTAGCTTCATCCATACTAAGAGTTATTGAGTTTTTTTTTCATTGAATTCTAACTAATATAGTTATTTCCCAAAAATAATACACCACCAGATGTAGATATTCTATCATCAACATTTCCGGCACAATTTGAATCAGAATACAAAAATAAATCAATACTACCTAACCTAAAATACCTTATTATGAATTATATTGGGCCTTTAACGTATCTGAGAATTCTTTTTCCAAAAATAATATGTGATTATCTTGGATTATTCTGAAATCTTTCACATAAGGTAGCATCATAAAAAATATTAGGTCTTGAGGCAGTCAAATACAATAGACTTCTAATTAGCTTTTGATACACTTTTTGATCCACTTTTTTCCATATCCATATTTACTCAGTTTTTTCCCACTAAAATGGGTGTTGAAATAGGTTTTGAATTTTCCATGCCAACCCTCTTAAGAAGTTCATTTGCATACTTTTATTGGGAAAGAAAAATGTATTATTTCTTTTTCTTGATTTGTAACCTAAGAAAGTATTTAATTTTTCCAAGCATGGACATTTCAAATACATTCTTCATTTCTTCATCAAATATTTCATATCTTCCTTCATAATTCCTGGAAAAGATAATGTCATCAACATAAACAATTATGATGAGGGAATACTCTTGACTTTATCTGGTGTAAATATGTTTATCCACCCTTCATTTTTTAAAATTCATCATTCTTAATCATGTATCAAATTTGGACCATGACCTTAGAGCTTGTTTTAGGCCATACAAATCCTTTTTTAATCTTCACACATAACATTCATCTTTTCTAATAACAAATCCACTCGGTTTTTCAACATAACCCTCTCCTTTAAGATCACCATTTTGAAATGTAAATTTGACATCCATTTGAAAGATATTGTAGCCTCATTTTGCGGCAATAGAATGAAATATTGTGATTGTTTCTATTATTTCCACAGGACAAAAGGTTTCATCATAATCAATACCCTCAATCTATGAATATCCTTTGCAAACCAATATTGATATGTTTATTATAACTTCACCTTATTCATTTAGCTTGTTCAGGAAAACCCATTTTGTGTCAATGATGTTTTTGTTTTCAATATTGGGTATGAGTTCCCATGTATTGATCCAATTCTTCATTCAAGGCATGAATCCATTTTGGATGCTCAAAATATTCTATCACATCATTTGGCTCTACCTTTGAATACAAAGAAGTATGTGTAATGTAATTGGTTGTTCTTCTTGTTTGAAACTTCTGATGTTGATCACCAATTACATTCCATACTTCCACCTGTTTCCTCCTCCTTGGATAAGATTTTTGATTTTCTTCATCACTTTAAATAGCCAAGTCTAATTCTTCTTCTTAATAAGAAACACACTTGTCTGTATCCTTATCAGAATTGTTTTCTTTAACTTGATCAACTTAATTGTTTTCTTGAACATGTTTCTCTTTCTTAGATAATTAAATCAATTTCACATCAACTAAATCAACAATTATTTTTTGTTTCTTTATTATAGCATCTATATCCTCTTCCTTCTGAAGAGTATCTGAGAAAGATTCCCTCCTCACCTTTTTCTCCAACTTACCAAAGTTTCCACCTTTCTTCTTTATAATACAAGGACTAGCAAAAACTCTAAAGTGATTCAAAATTTGAGTTTTTTCAAAAAAAAATTATTAGGGAGTCATCCCTAATTAACACCTATTTAAACAATGGTTCTGAATAAAAATAGCAGTACTCATGGCTTACCTCCAAAATCAATGAGAAAGGCCATGCCCAAGTAACATGGTTCTTCCCATTTCCCCCAAGCTTTTATTGTTTCTTTCAGAAACCCTATTTTGTTGGGGAGTGTATGGAGTGCTATACTCATGACAAATTCCATTCATCTCAAGATAGTTTTCAAACTATTCACTTCTATATTAACCACCATTATCAGTTCTCAACTTCTTCACAGAATATTAACATTCTTTCTTATCTTTTCTTCTGAAACTTTTAAAAAATTTCAAAGCATATGATTTTTGTTTAATGTATATAACACAAATAATGTGAGAAAAATCATCGATGAACTAATGAAGTACTTATCTCCATGTGTTTATTGTTTTTTCATTGGTCCACATATATCATAATGGATCAGCTCCATGGGTTGTTTTGAAAAAATATCAACTTTCTTATGCACAACATTTGTAATCTTTCCTTTCTGGAAGATAGTGCAACACCAATCTCTACATATTGGAAAATCAGGAATTTCTCAGACACTATCTCTTTTAGATAAATTTCTCATGTTTCTCTGAAACATATGTCCAAGAATTTTATACCATAACTGATTCTATTCTACCATACTTATGTAACAAGAGTTTTGTGAATCACCAACCTAAAACAAGTTTCCTTTTGTTTGTTGACCTCTTGTAATAATCATTAAATATTCTTCAATCTTTAAAAAAATCAATCTTTCTTGAAGACTTCTTTGTTACCCTCATCACAGAAATATGAAACACTTAAAAGATTGTGTTTCATCCCATCAACATAAAATATTTTCTTAGATTTCATATTTTCTTTTCCAATGATGGATGACCCAACACCTTTGATTTTAATTGATTCATCATTTCCAAATGTCACTTTGACTTCTTTAAAATCCTTCACATCCTTCCACAATTTCAGGCATCCTGTCATGTGAGAAGAACACCCACTATCAAGTATCCAGGTTCATTCTCCTTTCATGTATTTTAATTTAGTTTAAACAAAAAGTTCCTTTTATCCATTCATTTCATTCTTCACCTTTAGATTTTGAGAATTGAGAATCTTTTGCTGAGCTGGTAACAAAACAGGACATCCTTTTGTAATGTGTTTAGGTTTTTCACATCTTTCAAAAATAATTTCCAAGGGTTGGAACCTATTTTAAATCTTCACTTCATTATTTTCAAATTTCTACATGACAACCTTCTCATTTTTCTTTCTTTGATGAGATTTACTCCCCCTTAATCTCTTCCTTTAACAACCTGGTGGATAATAGTAATTTTGTTGATTGAACCAAAACATACTTATTGTGTGCCCGAATCCACCACAATACCAACAATTCTCATAGGAATAGTATTTTCCTGTGAAACCTCCATACTGATCAGAATTGTGAATGTGTTTTTTATCAACCTTCTTCTCTTTATATTCAGGTTCACCAACCATTCTATTATCGATCAGATTCATTCTTTTCTTTTCTGAATTATTGGTACCAAAAGTATTGGAAACATTTCTATATTTAGAACGTTTCAAAACATTCCCAACCTTATTGGTCATGGCCACATACATAACATTCCCATATTTCTTTATTTAAAAAAATAATTTTTCTTCTCACCCTTTAAAGATGTATTTTGTTGAACCTTCTCAAGTTTCTCATTATGAGAATATTCACCTACTTCAGTGATAGAGTTTTGGAAACATATAATTTTATTTTCATCTTCAGAGTTTTTGTTGGACAAGTTCCAACTCTTCTTCTTTTACATTCAACTTCACCTCTAAATACTCATTATGATTCTTTTAATTTTCAAGATATTTCCTCAAATTATCAATCCCTTTAATAAGCTTTTCTTTCTCACAAGAAAAACATTCTTGGTTTCTTGAGTGTTCATCTTCCATCTTTTTGTTTTTCTTTTCAAACTTTCTGATCTTTCTCATATATTCTTTCAACTCTTATTTCAAATGCATTTCAAGTTGTGTTTCTTCTTCTTCAAAACTACTACTTCAAAATTCTTGATCATTCACTATCACAATGAAAGTATTTTCATTACCATGCTCAATGGATTTTTTGGATTCAGAATAAATCTCTTCTTCTTCATTATCTTTCGATAAGAAACTTATTCTTTTATATTTGACGAATTTCTTTTATTTTCCTTTTTCTCCCTTTTTCTTCAATGATATCCTTATATTTCTTTCTTCAATATCAATATCATCTTCTTTCTTTCTTCAAGGGAAATTCATAGAAAAGTTACTAACACCTACACATTCAAAACATTTCTAGGGAAGTTTCCCTTTGTATTTCTCGGTACCTCTTTTCACATTGTTAGAAAATTAGGATAGTATTTCATTGAGATTTTTACATACCTCCTTTTCAGATTCAGAATCACGAGCTTCATCTCCAATAAAAGTCTTCTTTGACTTTTCGTTCTTCATAGTCGTGAAATAGATTTCTCTATAAACCTTTGTTTTTTTCTTCATAGCATTCTCTCTTATCATTTCATAGGTGATAAGAGTACTATGTAAATCTTCAAGGGATAATGTTTCGAGATCTTTGTCTTTCAATAAAGAAACATTTACATTGAATTTTAAGTAATATTAACAAGATGTTTTCAAAAACTATAGAGTAAATCATATTTTCACCAAGACACATGATAGTACTCACAATGTCATTCACCTTGGTAATGAATTCCCCAACAAATTCATGATCAACCATCTTCAAATCTTCATAATTCAATCTCTATATTTTTAACTTTTCCTTCTTCACTTTTTTATTTCCTTCGTATTTGTTTTTCAACTTATCCCATATACCTTTAGCTATGGAAACACCTTTCACTCTCAGGAATTCACTTTCAGAAAGTGATGATAATATATCATTGTTGGCCCTTCCATCCTTCTCAATAAACTTCTTGTCAACAGGTGTAAGTGGAGCACTATAATCAATGGGACGAAACCCAACTGTTGCAGCTTATAGAACATTATAACTGATACACATAAGATATGGAAGCATTCTATCATTCTAGATTTGACAGTTCTTTCCATTAATGACCAGAATACCTTTATTATTTGTACAGTTCCCATTCTACATCAGCAAAGAATAACGAAGGTTACCTTCGCTCTCATACTAAATGAATGTTCCCAGTCAGATTATTATATCACTCAGAGTAAGAGGGGGTGAATCAGTGATACTCTTTTTCATTTATGTTTCTTTTCAATTGAAACAACCTTTGCCTCCTGTTACAGATTTTAATTCCCTGATGATAAAAAAATCAACACACATCCAATGGAACACAAAGATTTACAAGGTTCACTATTCCAAAAGAATAGCTATGTCCTTGGTATGGTTTGGAAATGATCCACTACCATACAATCCACTAAGAAAAGAATCCTTATATTGCAATGATTAGGATGTACCCTTTCACTCGTGTACCACTATGAAACAATCCCACTTGTGCATTTTCTCCCTCTTATCATAATAGAGTAATACATATGTTTTGTAACGAATCATGTTACCTACAATTCTTTTCAATTCAAAAGATGTATTCAAATTTTCATACAATTCATAAATTCATTACCCATAAGAAAGGTAAGAACTAACTAAACATTGTTATAAAACACTGAGTCTGATTTCTCTGAATAAGATTCTTTCAAAACAATCTTCTCAGTCCGGATTCATTCAATAAAAATCTCCCATTCTGATTCTTCCAAAACAATGTTCCAAGTCTTGATTCCTTCAGTACAAATATCCCATTCTAATTCTTTCAAAACAAAGCTCTCAGTATGTTTTTTTTCAATACTAAGCTCACATTCAAAACAAAGCTCCCAGACTGATTCTTTCAAAACAAAGCTCTCATTCCGATTTTCTGGTAGAAAACAATAGATTATAATTGAACCACTTAAATTCGCAAATAAAATTATTGATTGGAAGAGAATACGGATGAATTGGCACCACCAAAAATAGTTTTTAATTTGAAAGGAAGTGATCTCTTCTTCTCTCTAGAAACCTGAAGCTTCTCTCTCTTCTTCCACACATACACAAGTACAATTTACTTCATGCCTTTTATAGGTGACCCAAAACATGTTTATGTGGTAATCCCAAAACACTTTCTTGCTCACTTAAATTCACCCAAATCTGAATTTCTCCTGAAATCTCATATCAATTATGACATTGTCAATGCTTCTCGATTCTTCTCGAAACTTGCACAATCTTTATCTCTTATTTTACAGACTCTCATTTCTAATCTCAAAAAAATTATAATTAATGAACAATACATGGGTCTGAAACTGATTATCTCATACTAATTTATTCAAAACAATGCTTGATACCATACCAATTGAATGTGTTTGAATAAATGAATTTATCCACTTGAGATACAATCACTCTTTTGAAATGAAAGGCTCTCCCTTTGACAATTCATTCACTAGTCTCCTACTATTTTCTTTTCTCTTTACCCACATGAGAAAAAACACTTTATTCACCAAAATGTGCTTGTATCATGACTACCATCATGACTTTGAATGAATTTAGGATTAACATTAGCATCGTCTGAATTCAATTGGAAAGTATTGTAACTTTGAATTCACTCCTGCTTATTTCTTTTCATCTCAACCCAAGCATGATATTTTCTAAATAAAAATGGTCTAGATACTATTATCCGGAATACAATCATTTTGGATATGATTGATAGTTACGATTGCTAGTTATGATCATTCTGGATACGATCATACTGGATACGATCATTCTGATTGTGATCGTTCTGGATAAGATCATTTTTGTTATGATCATGATAGATATGATCATTCTTATTACGATCATTCTGGTTACAATCATTATGGATACAATCATCCTAGTTACAATTTTTTGACATGATCAAATATAATTTGATAGAAAATATATGTCCAGATATGACACAATTACTCTGATAAGGATGATCTTCCCAGATATGATACAATCATTATGATAATGATGATCTTCCCAGATACGATACAATCAATTTTAATATGATTCATTCTCAATCGACACCATCTCATTCCTTTTCTTCTAACTGAATAAAGTTCTTTTTTTGAAAAATAGTCGGTGTCTCATCGTCTATCATAACCACTTCAATCGGCACCACCTTTCCAAATGACATCACCTTTCCTATCGGAATCAATTTTCAATTCCACTCATTATCTGATTGTTTTTAAAGACAATTGATACAATCTAGATACAATTTTTTCTGATTTTTTTGAGAAACAATAGGCACAACAGCTTTCTTTTCTGATTGTTTTGAAAAACTGTAGGCACTACTTCTTTATTTTTTGATTGTTTTGAAAAACAATCGAAATACAATTATTTTTAGATTGGAAGCATCTCTTTCACTCACCCTTTATTATATCAAGATTTCATAACAATTTATCACATCAACTCATGATTTATAAGAAATACTAACTAGAAAATCATCATCATAATTAACGTGGGTCTAATTCCTTTAAAAAAAACCTAAAACAATTGATTCCACAAAACAAAGTAAAGTGATTTCTATTCTTCAAAACATACCTTGAAAACAAAATAAAACTCCTAAAATATTCATCACCTTGATGATTATCTTGGTCCCAATACTAATCACACCCTTTAATGTAATGGCTTGGTTATAACTATCATATTTCTATAATAATATTTACTAGTTTGATTAGGCTTAGTTTTTCATGTCATATATACTATGGAACATTGTGTTATTTAAAAATATCAGGGTGTTACATGTTATATATGAGTATTATTCTTGAATAGATGTAAAATAAATCTATATTTATTATATATGAGGTTCAAACACATTTAATGTAAGTTTAACCTGAGATAAGGGTTTATTTAAAAATCTCATCATTATTCAGGATTGTTCATGTTTATGTCTCCATTGAGGAAATTATTTTATATATAGTTTATCTTAAACCAAATATAGTTTATTATCCTATGGTTATTTATATAAATTATAAGTTTTCATTTCTAATTCCTCTCTTTAAGTACTCAAGATATCAAAATAATTTTTTTAAGGAAAACCGAATTTTTTTTTTCCACTTGTTTAAGAATTTTTATGTTATGTGTTCGTTTTTTCCTTAAATTATATAAAATGATGTTTATAACATTATAAAAAAATTTATTATAGAACTTTTTACCCATTTTTTAATTTTCTAAAAATGGTTTAAAAGGAATCTTCTTATCATTTTCCAAATGTGGTACATTTTGACCTTTTTACAAATGTGTAAATGGAATGTTTTTTTAATTTATACAACATGAAGGTAATTTCCTAACATTATAAACACTCTTTTCATTTAAGTTTCCTTTACAAGTTTACAATTTTCATTTCAAATAAAATGTTTTCATTTGTATTTGGTAAATATTTTACACTTTAAATTAGTGATTTCAAAGTGAGAAGGGTATTTACATCAAGAAATTTTCTAGTGATATTTTTAAATTATTTTCATTTATGTAGACATACATTATTGAATATTACACTAAGGATATACTCTAATGATAAAATCCACTATATTTCACTAGATGGTTTATTATCAGTTTAACTTTAGAAAGTATTGATATTTTATATTCTAGTTCTTCCAATAAAAATAGTTATGGATTTTAAGGCATGTTGATAATGTTGTATTATTTATTAATTTAATGAATGTATTGGACTTATTAAGTGATTTTTTAGGCCCATAATTACACATCCCCTCAAATAATTGATATGTCTCATGAGACAAACTATATTGAGTATTTTTCCTAGGCCTTACCCCATTATGTAAGATGTCTTGGTACGAAGCCTCGATGGTAAGTTCTAGATGTTCAATATTATAAATTATATCATTTTGAAATCGGTTATTTATGTCCATGTGCTTATTTTAATAGTTATTATATCCTGGAATAATTTTCTTGATCTTGTCATTATTTATATAACATTATTTGATCATCATTTATTCCTTCTATATTATTCATGACTTGTTATATTTCATTGTATGTATACCCTTACTGAGCATCTAAGATCACCCACTTTATGATGTTTCCATTCCTCAAGATATGAGGAAGTGTATTATGATTTATATATAATGATATGATAAATCTAATATTTTTGTTCTCAAATAAAATATGAAGTTTTATTTTTTGGTTTTCAAATGTAATGCGAGATTCAAGTATGTTTTTGGTTTTCCAAGACTACTAAACTATTTAGTTCTTTGGGATGTGATTGCTTATATCCAATTCCAATGTAATGAACTAAAAAATGAATTTGTTTCACTATGTTTTAGATATTTACTATTTGTATTAGAGAAAGTTTAGTAGAAGAATCAGGAACTGAATTTTGGGAAATATAGATTAGGGAATATACCCATATAACAGACTTTGAGAATACATTCTAAGTATAGGATAACATCCTAAAGTTTTTGTAATGTAGAGATTATGTGGTATTCCCCAAAATACATTACTATTAAGATACTAAAAGTGGGTGTGGTTTTGGAATAGATTCATCCAGGAGTAATAACCTCGAAAAGAGTTGGTGTGAGTATATCGCATCCATCATTATAGTGCATTGTGAGTATTCCCTTCCTATACACATTTTTTGACACTACCATGGGAAATTCTTGGGTTAATTCACATTTTATTTGCAAAAAAAATGAAAGTATTTTTATAATTTGAAAATATTCCCAAAGAAAGAATGTTTATAATTATGAGATTATCTATCCATAAAATTTTAAATTTTTGTTAAGTGTTATAATATTTTTGAAATTACACACTATGATTTGTAATGTTATGATCTAAAATAGTGTATTGTATTGTTTAGAAATGGATCATAGTGAAAGGAATAGAAACCATATAAATACACATAATCCATGTATGGATTTCCCTCCTAGGAAAGATAATTATGTTGAAGGGGGATTTATAGCTGGGGCTGAACAAATTATAACTATATTGATGCTTCTGACACAGGTTATGAACTATAAACTTTACCATATAGAGATTTCTATTGATCTACAATGTGGTGTTTCAATTGTAGTCTACTTCATGAATCGGCAACCTCCATCATTTATTGAGACCATAAATCCATTTATATCTGAGAAATGGATAATTACCAGAGATAAGATATTTATTTATTTGAGAATTAATGAATGGGAGAAGGTTTTCAAGAAAGTTTTTAATCTCTAAAGGGATGAAAATCAGTGGTTCCCATTAACTCAAAACACTAAGGATGAGTAGGAAATAATGATTATGGAATGGAAGGATTTTATGTATCTTTTCATGGAAAATTATTTTCCTCATGAACAATGATCATATATAGAGAGACAATTCTTGAGTCTAAGAAAAAATAAATTAGAAACTTTTGTCATGTATAAATCTAAATTTACAAGGTTATAAAGAAATTTTATAGAATATGTACCTATTAAAAAAAGAGAAATATAGACCATTTCTTTGATGTGATTATGAAAATATTTTTAAGGGAACTAGTCTCCCAAACATTCTCATCATATGAGGATATTATATCATATGATATCAAGATCTAAAAAAAATTATACAAGCCTTATGGATTCAAAGAAAATCAATAGAAGAATAGGATGATGAAGAAAAAAATGGATAAGGGGAATAATAGAAAGGTTAATTTTAAAACATGTAATAATTTTGGAAATAAACACCTTGGTACATGCCTAAAAGAAAAATGAATTTCATTTTAGTGTGGAGAAAAATGCCATTATAATCATGAATTAATAGTTAAGGGAGTATCTATAAAAGTATAATGCTTTAACTATATTTATATGGGGAACTATTCCAATAAGTTCCCCAAATGTTAAGGGAACTTACCACAATATAATCCAAGTATAGAAGGCCAAGATTATATAATTACTACAACTAACATGGAAGTTTATAGAGTCATGGTCAAAGGTATACTTATCGTCCACTCTAAGATTTTGATTTATTTTATTTTATTATCGTTCTACCCACTACTTTATATCTAAAAACAATTCTATGGGTATCACATCACTACCTCAATGATTAGATATTGTGTTTTGGTTGAAAACTCTTAATGGTAGGATGACCCCATCTCAAGTATATAACTCTTCTCTGATAGAAGTTTATGGGATGGTTCTTCCTTTGAATCTTGTTATTCTTCCACTAGTTGAATTCAACGTAATTTTTGGTATGGGTTGGATATCTAGATATATAGTGAATTTTAATTGTTTAGGAAGGGAAGTTACATTTTATATTCTGAACCAAACTTCAATCATCTATCAGTGTGAGGATAAACTTGAAAACATGATGGAAATTACTTCCATAATATGGGGTTTTCTACCTATTTGTGAGGGTTATTTATCTTTTATGGCTAGGGAGAAACTCAATATTTAAAGTGTTTCTATTGTTCAAGAATTTAATGACTTATTTGTTGAATAATTTCTTAGTATTCCCCCAAATCATGAAGTTAAATTTTTAATAGATTTCATACCTTGTGATGTTCTTATAAATAAAGAGGATATAGCCAATACACCCTTATGTATGAGATATGGTCATTATGAATTTAATGTAATTCCATTGGGACTTACCACTGCTCTTCTTGTTCTGATGTATTTAATGAATAGTATTTAGATATTACCTAGAAAATTTTATGATAGAATTTTTATATTTTATTATTATATTTTAAAATATTATGGAATATAATGAAGAATATTTGAGAATTTTGATGAAGGCTTTGAGGAAAGAAAAGTTTTATACCAAATTTACCAAGTCTGAAAATTGAATTTAGAAAGTTTCATTCTGGATCATATAATCTCAAGTAAGGGTATATTGGTGGATATTTTAGAGAAAAAAGTTATTGAATGTTGTCCCAAATTAACCACATTGAAATAGATCCATAGTTTTATTGGTTTGGCTATATATTATCATTTATTTGAGAAACATATCTCACGACGTCCAAATCCACTCACTAATTTAACTTAGAAGGGAGCCAAGTTTCTTTGAACAAATGAATGTGAAGAAAATTTTAAAGAAATGAAGAGAATGTTATTCAATACACATGTTATTACACTACCCTAAATTTTATAAGGGTTTGTAATATATAGTGATGCATTATATAATGAAATGGGTTGTTTCCTAATGAAAAATGACATTATGATAGCCTACGCCTCACAGAAAATGAAGGGTTATTAGAAAATTACCCAACGCATGATTTGAAGTTAACTAAAATAATTTTTTTTATTAAATATATGGAGGAATTATATGTTTGATAAATTTATTATAATATACAGATCATAAAATCTTGAAGAATTTATTTACAGATAAGTATTATAATATATTCAACAGAAGATAGTTGGAGTTGATTAAATATTATGTTTGATCAACAAATTACCACCCTAAAAAGGACAACAAAGTGGAAGATGATATGATTCAAATGGATTACGATTGGTTATCAATGATGAGGTTAAAAAATGATCCAATGTTTTTGGATTTTCCAGGAATGGATCATGAAATATTGAATTAATGGGAGAAATATTATCTTGAAAAAATGAGTGTTCAACAATCTAACAAAGTGAATATTAAATTGGTTTAGTAGGAATATGTAGAGCTACAAAATAAGGTAAGAAATTTTCCAAAGTTCATCCTTTATTTTGATAGGATGATATGTTTTTGGAACCATGTATTTGTTACATCCCTACCAAATTTGAAGGAGTTGTTGGATGACACTTCATTACCTATTTATCCTTGAAGCATAAATATGTATAGTGATTTGAAAGAATATTTTTGGTGGGAAAACATGAAGAGAGATATTATATATAATGTATCTCAGTTTCTAGTATGTCAGTATGTTAAGGTTGAGAGATTGAAATATAAGGGGATGTTATAACTCGTACCCATACCAGAATGGAAATGGAAAAACATAACCATAGATTTTATCATCAGACTCCCAAAAAAATCAAATGGTCATAATGTTATTTGGGTTGTAGTTTATCACCTTATGAAGTAATAAAACTTTATTACTATCATATAATATTTATCTCTTGATCATATTTCTTTAAAATACATTAATTAAGTGGTAATGTTTTATATAGTACCAAATTCTATTATATCTGGCCAGGATATAGGGTTTAACTCAAATCTTTGGTGAATTCTTCAACTGGATTGGGATACTGAGTTAAGTTTCAATACTTTTTACCATAATCAGACAGATGTTCCGTCTGAGAGAACCCCTCAATCCCTAGAGGATATAATGAGATCTTATTATATGGATCTAAAAGGTGGTTGGGATCAATGCCTTCTTCTAGTTGAGTTTTCTTGTAGTAATAAATTTCACTCAAGTATTCATATGGATACTTATGAATCCCTCTATGGGAAGAAGTGTATAACTCTAATGTGTTGGGATAAAGTTATAGAAAGAAAGATTTTGGGAACTGGTCTTGTTTAAGAAATGAAAAAGAAATACAGAACCATTCAACAACACATCAAGTCATATCACAGTTGATAAAAAAGCTATGATGATAATGATCTATAAGATATGAAGTTTCAAGTTGTTGAGAATGAGTTTCTTTGAATTTCTCTATAGAATAAGCTTATGAGCTTCAGGATGAAAGGAAATCTTTTCCCAAGGAATATTGGTCCCTTTGATATTCTTGACCAAGTAAGGATGGTATCTCATCACTTGGAACTTCCACCAAACCACAATCAAGTTCATCATGTGTTCCATGCATCTCTACTAAGGAATTACATACATGATCCTTCACATATACTAAGATTAGAGGTCATACTACTAGAGCATGATCTTTCCAATGAAGAAAAATGAGTAGAGACCTTGGATCATAGAGATGAATATCTATGGAAAAAGTGTACTCATATGGTTAAAGTTCTCTAGAGGAATCAAAATTTTGAATAAGAAATGTGGGAAATCAGGATGTTGATGTTCTAAAGGATTTTGGAACAACTGAGAAGTGGGTGAGAATCAATTGTTTGCTGTTTAAAAATTTCAACTTTAGGAAACTTAACACCTACAACTCATTATAGTTTCTTTCCTATTAAATTTTAGTAAACTCAAGTGCATGCAGAAATAGGAAATTAAACATGGCACACAAGATTTCCAAAGTTCATCATTAGTATAAAAACCTAAATCCTTTCCCTATCCACTCATGTGGGTCTATATAAATTTACTATAATGAAAAATATAATAAAACTTGTGTAAAATCTTATTATACACCTTCTATATCATGATTGGAATGATTTTACTGACTCTAGTCGGTTTACAAATTTTCCTACAAAAATTGAGCCTAAAAAGAAAATGAGAACCAAAATTTTCAACTCCAAAAAGGTTCACCTAAACACTTGGTATGATATAATTGGGTTCAATGGCCACAATCTGATGGGATCAATTCGATATATCCAATATGATTCATCTTTACTTAATTTGTTTGTGTTACAAAACATTATGATATGATTGTTTAACAAATATTTGCTTCTCAAACTTCTGCTAAAAACATAGTCTAATACACCTCGATCTGGTGATCAAAACTTCCTTAAATCCGATCATATGACTACAAATTCTATTCAATTTTTTTTGATAAAACAGACTCAAGTATTTAGATTTTTGTATCACTCAAAATAGTAACAAAGTATGATGTATTGTGCACTTCAATTTATATGTTCTCCATTTGAGAAAAGGGTGGGAAACCAATTTCATATTCCTAACTGCCCAAATTTTAAAACATTGAATTTTTCTTCAATTTTAACATCATTTCAATACTTATCAATTCTTCTCAACTCTTCTATAATATTCTCGAATATTCTTGAATTCTCCACCATACATGAATCAGAATTTTTCAAATACACTATCCAGAAATTTATAGTTTAGAACATCTCTGACCAGAACTCTATTGATCATTTTGGTTATATTGACCCAATTTAAATAAATCACATATGTTTCTATTGAACCACTGAAAACATATAAAACAAATTTATTCATCACTTCATTGATCAATGATAACTGAAAATGGTTGAATATATTTTTGAAACTTTTATAGATTTTAGAAACCTATGAAGACTGTTAGGTAGAAACTTCTATAAGTCTCACATTTTATCCAATCTCTCTATATGTTCATCTATTATTTAGTTTAATGATCTATCCATTAGAAAAATTAAAATTTTCTATCTTTCATCAACTACTTCATCTGATCAACTACTGTGGTAAAGAAACATAAAACTTCTTCATATTTGTTGGTTGATGGAAAAGGTGATATATTCCTTTTTATTTGATCAGATATTCAAATATGACATTTTAGGACACTTCAAATTTATTTCACATTAGCAACACCAAAAAAATCAAAACTCAAAAACCACAAAGATAGACTTTTTATCAAATGAAATGATTAATTATTTTCATCTGATCAAGTGTATCTAATGAATTTCATCTAATGAAACGTGTCTAATTATAAAATTTTCTTTTCTTCAAACTTCATCAAATTTAAACATCAAATATTTTGGCAAATTCTTCATTTATTTCTTCTTGGTCTGATAGGATGTGTTCAGAAAATTTCAATTTGAGAAACTCTAGAAATTCACAGTTCCCATTTCTTTTAAAAACCCCATCTTGCATCATGATTTTTTAGGATCTTTAAGAACAATAAATAATATACTGACTAATTTTATAAACTACTCTGAATTCCCATATTTTCGTGTGTTATAAACATATAAAACATCATGAACCTGATTTACAATAACTTTTATGATTTCATCAAAATCTCAATTTGATGGTCTGTGTTTGATGGATCATACATTAGAGCATCAAATCACCATTATTTCAAAACAATTTTTTAACCAGATTTTCAAAAAATTCTCAACAATAGGTTATAACTTTCAACAACACATATTTCACTTGATTTACAAAATAATTCTTTTACAAAAAAGTAGTTATCAACATAAATATAAATTTTTTAAAAATATATCACAAAGGATCTTAAATCTCCACCTTTGGATTTTTTTGACAACTCTCATTATCAACTTTTTCATCTCATTATATTTCAACACTCAAAAAATTTCATAACTCATTTTTTGAATATTTTCCAAAATATATCCTTTATCAAAATAGAGTTTCAGGACACCACACTGCTAGATAAAGTAAATTTTTTGACAGAATTCAATCCCTCAGTGGTAAGAAAATTTGCAGCCATATTAAGGCAAACTCCCTCTTATTTACATATTTTCCTCTCACCTTTCCTTTTCTCCACCATTTTATGATAGCCAAAGATTCATATTCATTTAAGTAATAAAGTTACTTCTTTCCCCATTATAGGATAAAGTTGATAAAATTATCTCCACTTTTAAACCTAATCTAATGCATGGTGGGGGACTCCTTAGTGGAGGCTGAAAATGATGTTATAGCCTCAATTATTTAGATATATCCCTTAACATATCTTTTGTGAAAACTTCATCAATTTTATATTTTATTGAAATATATTCTAGAAAAATATCCCACCAAAAACATTCTTTTTTATGAAGAAAAATTTAATATCAACGTGTTTGGATCGTGAGTGTTGGATAGTATTTTTAGAAAGATCAATTGTACTCTTGTTATCACAAGGTGTCTTCAATGATTTTGATAAGATAAAATCATATATACATATTAATTTAATTTTTTTTAAGTATTTTTAATGATTTATTAGATAATATACTTGGTATGTGTTGTTTATTGTATGAATTAGTCTTCCAAAGTTTCAAATGAGAAAATGTCAAAAAGGAATTTTTTTTACTATTAGGCACTTTGAAACCTCTTTATACGATGGGTAGTATAGTTGCACTACATTCTGTAAGTCATGAAGCTATTCATGATAGAATTAGTGTAAAACTTCAAGTGGATAATCCATTACATGATGTAAGTTTTTTATACACGTCGTCAAACCTTTGAACACAATTCTTGATCCGAAGAGAAAGCTCGGAGCAAGATGTTGTTCTTGAGTCCCATATACACGTCATGAAAGGAGTCAAATTTTCAAACCTTAGATGAGATATGTATTGATTCAAAATTTGAGGAGAAAACAACAAATTGACATGACACCACATAAATTCCCATTACACTTTTTCTAGTTTTCCATCTATTTATAAAACATTAGGGCACCAAATTTTGGAGGCTCCGAAAGAGATTGTTTTTGTTATTTTATTTCTCTATCATTCCCTACTACTCCCTCTACCCCAAACTTGAAATTTCATAGTTTAATTTTATTGTTTTATTTTAATACAAGAATCCTGAGTAGTTTTTAACACTATTCTTCATTCCTTTTTACACCATTGACGTTGTTCATCGTTTTTCTAAGAACAAATTGTTGACAAACTTTTACTATACTCATTTCCATTCCTATTTCAAGTAACCAGTTTACTGAACTATTTTTTATTCAAGATTTTAAGATTCATTTTCTTAATAGAATGTTCAAGATGAATCATTACATTTTTTCAATTATTTAATCTCAACCTCTCTTTGTATATCAACCATGATTTCAATTATTTATTTATATATAATCAACTTTACAATGATTGGATTAACCACCTAGGGTAGGGATCGAGAGTAGGGGTATCTAAACTCAATAAATATTTATTTCTCAACTTGGTAACCTTAATTATTAGTAATCATGATAAATATCAAATGTCAATCCAATTCATTTGAATATCCCTCACCACTGGATATTTGAATGAAGGGCCCTATTTTGGTTGATGTAGGATTAGGATATGATGAATAGAATTTGATACTTTTTACCATAGAATCTAAGATTAATGAATCCAGGTTGTCACTTTCTCTATACCAAGGAATAGTTACCTTTTAGGTAGAACTATTTGGTTTGACCATATTCAACTAGTAACTTCCTCTTGATTTGTAGCTTAAACCTTATAATCCTAAAAGTTAGAATTAATATCATATTTTCTACAGAAACCTGAAATGGATCTTGATCCATTTATTATTCTTGAATACAAATCACAAATCTCTATAAATAGTTTTCCAAAAATGAACCAAATTCGTGAGGACTCATATGCCAATGGTTTCCATTACCATCCCACCTCTTTGGGGAATCGACCCCTGACTATTTCTATATTGTGTCTCGGTAGTAAGTGAAGTTTGGGAAACAGTCAAATATAATATGACCGAAGCCCGTGCGAATTAAATGATGTGTGTAGGTGTGTCAAATTTTGGCACTATTTCCAAGGATTAAGTATGTGCTTCGCATATGAAACCTTTTGGAAAAGACCTGAGATTTCAAATCCCTTACCCTATTTCTCTCTTTTTTCTTTCAATCGCCAATTCAACCTTAATCTTGCAGAATATTTCTGCATCTGGGCCCTTGGAATAATTATAGGATCCTTAAAGGACAAGAACAACTGAACTTTGAAACCAAAACTAAAAGATACCTATTTGTACATCGTCGGTCAATATGGCTGACCAAAACAATCCAGCAGGACCCAACCCACCCAACCTGCCAAACATGCTACCAATAGTTCCCAGTGAGAATCTGATGCAACAAGAGTGATCTATCATGGACCATGGATTTCCATCAATCCACGGTTCTACAAAAATAATTGTGTGTCCTCCAATATGAACACACACATTCAAGATAAAACCTGGACTCATTCACATGATCTAGAACATGGGCTAGTTCAGTGGGCTTCAAATTGAAGATCCCCATGAACACATCTCAAACTTTTGGAAGTGTGTGATACCTTTCTCAACTAGGGAGTATCATCTGATGCAATTAGGCTCTGATTCTTTCCCTTATCCCATCGAGATATAGTGAAATATTGGATCAAGAGTCAATATCATGACTCAATCCCGACGTGGGGTGATCTAGCCAAAAAGTTTGTAGACAAATACTTCCCGCCAATCTGGACTTGGAAGCCAGGTAATGACATTCAAAACTTCATTCAGATTGATAGAGAGTCCACATGGGAAGCTTGGGATATATTTAAGGAGTTGATGAGAAAATCCCCACACCCTTGACTAGACATGTGGTCTAGGTCCAAACATTCTACCAGAGCCTCCAGCCAACTGCACACACAGTTGTCGATGTTGCTGCTGATAGAAAGCTTATGTTCAAGAAACCTAAATCTAGAAGATCCATTTTGGATGAAGTATCTGTCAATTATAGACAATGTAAGATTGTTGATGGATCAAATTGGTGTGGTATCCACCAAGTTGAAGAAAATACCTGACTAGATTCACAAGTCAAACCACTCATAAAGAAGCTATATTCCTACCAACAACCTACTACACCACCCCCTCTATGCCCTGTAATGGAGATGTAGTCATGCCAAATTGTTTGTGGCGTACACTTATCCCATGACTTCAAAGTTGGAATTTAAGAACAATAAAATCAAGAGTGTAATTATGTAAATTAAAATTAGCAAAAACCACCATTCCAATAGCCGCAACAGTACTATCAATAGAGGTCGTCTCAGTATCCACCTTAGTGGGAAACTGCTCCTCTCTACAATAACTTAGAGAACCTCCTTGATACATTAACTAAAAAATAATTCTAGTGAATGACTACTCATGAGATGGAGATTCATAACCAATGAGATACCCTACACAATCTCAAAATTCAGATGGGTTGGATCTTAAAGACTCTATCAGACAGATTACCAGGTACTCTACCTAGTAATACAGAGACATTCCCAAGGGAATAAGCTAAAGTTTTAGTGTGGAGAATTTGATATTTTTTTGGATCTTCAACAACCATGTGGAAGTGATGAAAGAAAAACTGAGGAACATAATAATCATTCACTAATAGAATAATAATAAGTTGATGGGATAGCTCAAGTAATAACCCAAGAGGTATCACCCACCACAAACACCCAAACACCAGATCAACCAAAATAGCCAGTCTTACTGATCCAGAACCATACAAGCCACCTCTTCCTTGAAGAGAAATATAAGGCATAAAGGAGGAGAAATAAAAGTTTTTTTTTGTAAATTTTCAAGTAATTGCATATCAATATACCCTTTGTAGAGGCAATTACTCAAATGCTAGTTTATACCAAATTCCTAAAAAATATTATTTATAATAAAACAAAAATGTATGATATTGGTTCTATCTCACTAAATGGAGAATGATATGATATTTTTCAATAGAAAATTACACCAAATATGAGATTCCCCAAATGTTTTTCAATTACATGTGCTATCGGAGAGTGTAAATTTGGAAGAGCTATGTGTGCTCTCAGATTAAGTATTAACCTCATATAGATGAGTGTATTTCTCAATTAGGGAATTAAAGAGCTCAAAACAACTCAAGTGACATTGCAACTTGTAGACTGATTAGTAAAGTACCCTGGCGAAATTCTTTGAGGATGTGTTAGTCAAAGTCGACAAGTTCATCATTGTAGTAGACTTCTGAGTTTAAGACATGGAAGAAGAAGGTGACGTCCCCATTATACTTGGAATACCATTCCTAACCATAGGAAATGATCTAATTGATGTAAATAAAGGGAATATAATCTTTTGAGTCAGAGATGAACAGGTAGTCTTCAACCACATAAATTCTTCTAAACAATCAGATGATTCCTTTGACTCTGATTACATCTCTCTAATCCAAGAGACAGTGAGGAGTAACTCCCAAATAAAAAAGAAGAGTATTATTTTGAGGAAGTTAGCTTCAATGAACCCCTCAAAAGGGATTCATTCCCAAAATTCATACCCTCAATCATTTAACCAAATACACTGGAGTTAGAGACTCTACCCAGTACTCTTAAGTATTCATACTTAAGAGCTTCAACCTCTCTTCCAATAATCATTATATCTGAACTATCTCAGTTACAAGAGGATAAATTAGTGTATGTCTTGAAAATACACAAGAAATAAACTTTATGTGGAGTGGATGACATTAAAGGAATCAGTCCTACTTCATGTACCCACAAAAGTTTTCTTGAGGAAGGTGAAAACTCCCAATGCCTCAAAGGCGGCTCACACCACCAATGAAGGAAGTTATTAAAAATGAATTACTAAAACTTCTAGATGTTGGAATAATCATTTAAATATTAGATATTGAGTGGGTGATCCCACAACATGTAGTTCCCAAGAAAGGTGATCTCACAGTGGAAAAACTGATAAAAAAGAATTGATCTCAACATGCACCACCACTAGAAAGAAAATTTTGTGTAGATTACAGAAATTTAAACTCAGAAACATAGAAAGATATTTTTTTTCAATTATGGATCAAATGTTGGAAGTAATAGAAAGACATGAATTCTATTATTTCCAGGATGGATATTTAGTGTATAATCAGATTGTAGTTGACCTAGTTGATTACTCAAAAACCCCATTCACATCTCGATTTGACACTTTTAATTATAGGTACATGTCATTTAGTATCTATAATATACCAAAAAAATCAAATATGCATGGTGAATATATTCCATGATATGTAGAAGAATTCTTAGAAATATTCATGGGAGTATTTTCAGTTTTTGGAAGATCCTTCAAAGTATTTCTAAGAAAGTTGAGTTAGTCTTGCAATGATATGAAGAGAAATATCTAATGTTAAACTGTGAAAAATGTCACATTATGGTCTAAGGAGGCACATTCCAATGACATATAAATTTCAAATATTATATATAATTTGATCTCACTAAGATAAAGGTCATCAAATATTTACCTAAACCTTCAACAATCAAGGGTATAAAGAGATTTCTAGGCCATAATGGATTCTATAGGTGATTTGTGAATGATTTTCCAAAATTTACCCACCCTCTAACGCACCTATTTTCAGAATAAGTTCCATTTTAATTCACTGAATAATTTTGGGAGGCATTCAATACTTTAATGAAAATCTTGATAGTATCCCATGTAATCATTTCACCTGATTGGAATAAGGAATTTGAATTGATGTATGATGCCAACAACTTTACTGTTAGTGATATTTTAGGAAAAAAAGTGGGTAACGTATTCTTTTATATATACTATTACATCCACACACTAAATTAATCTCAATTCAACTATATAACTATATAGAAAGAGCTATTAGAATTTCTTTATGCTTTTGGAAAATCGATTCGTATTTAGTCTTTTCCAAGGTGATTGTGCACACCGATCATGCTACCCTCAGGTATTTAATGAAAAAAAGCATTAAAAGACAAGGAAGATATGGTGGATCCCAATACTCCAAGAATTTGATAGTTTCATAAAATATACAAAAGGGATGGAAATTTTGATCAGTGATCATATATCCCGACTTCCTCTGCCACTCATAAAGATTAAAATAGTTGATTATCCTAATGAAAACATTTTTATCACTAAGCTACAACTGTGGTTTTCTTATATTGAAATTTATCTTCCCATAGGATTTCTGCACCTAGATCTCTCCAACCAGTAAAAATGGATATTTTTAGCTAAAGAAATGCATTACTACTAGGTTGAACCACTCTTGTTCAAGTATTGCGTTGATGGATTGTTGTGATGTTAAATTCCCAAAAATTAAATCCCAAATGTGATAGAAATGTTTCATGCATCACTTACTAGAGGGAATAGTATACCTGAGAACACCGTAGAAAATATTCTACAAAGTGGACTTTTCTGTCCTACACAACACCAATATGTACACAATTTTTGTCAACTCTATTATAGGTGTCAATGAACTAAAACCATTATAAAAATAAATTAAATAATCAAAAACTTAATCATGGAAGTGGAAATATTTGATGTATGGGGTATATATTTCATGGGATTGTTTCCTAATTCACATGAAAAGTTTTATATTCTTGTTAGCATTGACTACATCACAAAAGGGGTTGAAACTGAAGCCACATCACATGACACAAAAAAAGTGGTCATGAATTTTTAGAAAAATAATGTGTTCTCAAGATTTGGATTTCCTATATTACTCATTAGTGATCAAGAAACGCATTTTACCAATCAAGCTATTAAAATAATTTCTAGAAATATATGAAACCTGGTATAATATAGGAACTCCCTACCACCCACAAACAAGTTGGCAAGTTGATTTGTCAAATAGGGAAATCAAAAAAATCCTAGAGAAGATAGTAAACACAAGTCCAAGTGACAGGATTCAGACATTATATGATGAACTATGGGAATACCACATAGCTTAAAAAACACCCATTGGTACCACACATTTTAGATTTGTTTATGGAAATATTTCCATCTACTATTTAAACTAGATAATTTCTCATACTAAGAAATTAAGAAGCTAAATTTAGATTCCCAAAAAGTTGGAGAATCTTCGATGCTATAGTTGGATGAATTGGAAGAAATCAGAAAATATTATTATGAAAATGTGAAGATCTACAAATAGAAAAAAAATAAATGGATGAATCAAAACATTGCAAGAAACATATTTATCCTAGAAAATAAGTTTCTTTTATTCAACTCAAGATTAAAATTTTTCCCTGGGAAGATGAAATTTAGATTGTACTTACCCTTCAAAGTCATTCAAGTTTTCGCCTATGGGACCACTGAAATTCAGAAAGAAGGTGGACCACCTTTCAATGTTAATGGAAAAAGTTAAAAATCTATTAATTAACCTTTCATGAAGGCTGTGTCATCAGCTTGAAATTCATCCGAGACTTAAAGTGTCATTCTCTCGACATTAATGGAAGCGCTGATTAGGAGAAACCCCATTTTAGGTTGTATCAGACTAGATTAGGTTATAATATGTATTATGAAATATTAGTAAATTCCTAGAGATAAAGGTCAATTTTTGAACCAAATATAATTCAAAAAATTCAATTACACATTGTGTATCCCTTTTACACGATGTGTACCTTTTCTATAAAAATTTCAACAAACCTAGAATTACACAATGTGAAACATAGTTACACGTTGTGTAATCCCATGGGTTAGTTTTTTTAAAAGATAAGTCATGAACCTAGGGTTCACAGAGTGACCCCCCCCCCATCTCCCTCCTGCAACACTCACCTACCCCATTATTCTCTCCCCGAACCCCCCCCCCCCCCCTCTTTTCATCCCTCCTCTCTTGACTACACAAACCCAACCCCCTCTCACTTGAACCCCCTTATCCCTCTTGGCCTAAAACCCCCATTACCCTCCCTCCCTCTCGGTTATGATCCCCCCTCCCCTTCTCCCTCTTAGGAGTGAACCCCCCTTCCCTTTCCTCCTCCTTACAAAGTTGTGCAACCACCCCTCATCAGCACCCCTCCAACCTACTACTGGTATGGCACGAACCAAAACAGTGCAAACTGCACCTTCACAGATGATGTCGAACCATGACGATCAACCACCAACGTAACTTCCATGAGGCAATGAACCTCCCGCACCCTCACCCCCTCAAGTGGCATCTCCCTCGCCTCTCGTTACAGCCTCTGCCAAACCTGCTACTCAAAACAAATCCCAGACTAGTTCTAGTGATTCTTATGGGGATGAAAACCTCCATTTTCACCCCATTCTACACTTATCAAACATGAAGAATAATTTTATCCTAAACCAAATGTAGGTGAATCCAATGAGGATGAAAATAACCCTATACATGGTCATTCTCACCTTCCTGCACATCAATGATGATATCCTTAAGCACTTTGACCAATTCCATATTTCATGCATCATTGATGTACATGATGAGATAAACAGAGAGTTCTTCCTGGAGTTTCTATCTTTATTCAAGATAGTCATGGATATCCTATATTTCCGTCTAGCTGGATGACCGCGTGAGCTCTCATTTTTCAAATTAGATATCGTCCAAGGCATCTACATAGAGAAGTTTTCTATGTTTGAGATATTTCTAATGCTTCAGCTCGAACCTCCCCAGTTTGTTTTGAGGCTACTATGGTAGATGATCACATGGTATGATTAGATAGTGCATGACCCATGGATTACCCAATCCATTAAGAAACTTAGAATACGACTTTGGATCTTTCATAGCACCTTGACCCATGCATGGTTTTCATGGGAAGAATATCTTGGGAGTGTGATCCAGGTAAACATCCTCATTTTGGCATTAGCCATGGGCAGCCCAGCCATCAACATGGATTCCCAGTTCACCTATTACTACCTAGCTTATGTATAGTATACCAAAGTTACACTAATGGGTGGATCCTTCATCACCCAGTTATCCATCCATCTTAGTGTGTTTGATGTTGATCATCCCCTCATATCATTTGGACCAAGGGAGGCCTTTTATTTTATGATGATTCATAAGATGTATCTCTTATTTAGGGATGATGATACTTATCGATGGGCACCAAGAGTCCATTCGGAAGCTAACGCAGCACTAGAGGAACTTCCATAAGGATCTGCACCTGCTCCACCCACCACACCCCCTCCAACACCTACCACCCCTATCCTTTAATCTATTACCATTGCATCCACTAATTCTCCACCCACCCATCCCACCTCAATATATCTCTAAGCCATACAGCTCTGCATCTTGTAGAATCTGTGATCGATATCTGCCCATCTACACCTCCCTTTTTCCCAGCTTTACTATTTTACCAATTTATGTCATTGGAATCAATTTTATGTTTAATTTTGATATAAAATCTTTATATACTTAAAAAATCTTTTTCAATAGAAAACCATTTTTTATCATGTTTTCGAGTTAAAATTTAAATTAAATTCTTCCAATCATGTGAATTTAATTTAATAAAATATATTCCATAATTGGAATTAAAATAATTAATATTATTTTACAAGTTCAACTAAAATTTATTCATAATTAATTGTAAATATAATAAAAATTATTTACCGTGATTAAAGTAAAAATGTAGTTTTTCACGTTACATGCATTTGTGTTAAAATTAATTTTCAAAAAATATAGGATTTTTATTTTATAAATTTTATTTCATATTTATAATTAGTTGTTTTAAATTATCTAAAAATTATACTTTTTTAGCTTAAAGGATAAATTACCTTGGTAAAAAAACTAGTTACCGTGGTGAAAACTAAAATGGAAAAAGTCAGCAACCTTAGTGGTTATGGGAATAGTATGTTTAATTTTTTTATTTTTTATTGGTGGAGCTATATATTGAACTTATCTTCCAAATATATTATTTATAAATTTTGGATGTACTTGTATTGATATTGACTTCCTAGTATTGAATAATTTTGGGTATTTAAAAAAATGACACTCTTTCTCACGTATAAAAGGGAACCCCCACTCCTCTTCTTTCCACACTTCAAGAGATTTTTGGATTATATAATACCTCCTAAAATAAATTCATTAAATCCATACACGTGATATAGAGTCCCTCGTCTCATCATAAAATCACCCTAGGAAGGATTTAAGTATAAACCTAAAGTCTTTGTCCGAAGAAGCGGTATAGTTCTTAACTATGCATTTTCATTTTATTTATTATTATACCTCCTTAAAATATTCTAAAAATATTATGAAATAATAAAAAAATTATCTTATTTATATATATATTTTATTTTTTTTAAATGGAATAACTATATCTATCTTTTCTTCCATCAAATGGGAAACAAAACCGTCGATAATATGTACAATGAACTACCACCACATGAACTGATGTAATTCATTTTCCATCACGACCTATCACAGTTGGATATATTGATGGATTTAATGTGTGTGTATATATATATATATATATTATTTTTGAAATAATTAAACTTCTATAATTATAATATCACATTTACCTTCTTACCATTCTATCTTTTGGAAAACGATAACATTGCTCGGGCGTATGTGTGGACTAGCGCCTCCACGAAGAAATGTTATTCTTTTTTCATTTTATTTTTACAAGGATGGTAATAAGAAAGTATTTGATGAATAAATATAATTTTTATGATATTGTAATTATTTTTTAACGGTTAATTACTAATTATATTTCTTTCTTTCTATTCATCAAAAAGTGAAATTTGTGTTCATGCGTACATACGGCCTACCGTCTCCATAAACGGTGTAATTCATTTTTCTATCTTCAAATTTTATGGATTAATATAAATAAATATATTATGAATATGTATTATATTTATATAATGGTTAAATTATGGTTATTATGGAACCATGATCAATGTATAAGGACCATAACTACCGAATAAAAACATATATAAAAATGAAGTAGTTATTACCCAAAATATTTATTTTAATAAAGAATTGTTAATAAAATGATGATAAAGAATTATAGTTAAATAATATATGGTATTAAATATATTATTATGGATATATGATAGATTTATAATAAATATATATTTATTATATAGGAGTTTCATACACATTCAATGGAAGTCAAAATTGATGTAAGAGTTTATTTCACAATGTCATCAATATTTAGGGTTATATATGATTATGTATCTACTAGGAAAATTATTTTCTATTTCTATATCAAACCCAATTTATTTTTTTATAATCTTTTTATTTATAAAAATTTCACTTTATTCATTTCAAATTCCTCTCTTTGAGTTCTCAATGTACAAAAATAATGTTTTTATGGAAATCAACATTGCATTTCTACTCGGTCATGATTTTTTCTCTTATGTGTCCATATTTTCCTTAAAATTTATAAAAAGGTGTTTTAAATATTATAAAATGATTTATAAAAAAATTATTTACCCATGTTTAAAATTTTTTAAATAAATAAATTGAATCTTCTTGTCATTTTCCGAATAAGGTATTTTTTCACCATATTACAAATGTGTGAAAAGAATGTTTTTTTAACTTATATAGTATTAAATGAATTTACAATAATGATTATCCATTTCATTGAAGATATATTTAAAATTTTAAAAGGTTTCCTTCAAATAAAATTTTTTCCTTTATATTTGAGAAATATTTTAGACTTTAAATAATTTGTTTCAAAGTGAGAAGGGTATTTTCCTCATGAAATTTTTTAGTGATCATTTTAAAGTATTTTCATATTTGATAACATAAATTGTTGAATATTATGATGAGGATATAATAAAATAATACTATAAACCATATTTATATAGATGGTTTTTGATCCGTTTGACTGGGGAAGTTATTGATGTTCTATATTCCAGTTCTTCAAATATAGATAATTATTGATTTTTAAGGAATATTGGTTAAGTTGTATTATTTATTCATATGATGAATGCATTAGAATTATTATGTTATGGGTGGGCCATAAATTACATATCCCCTTGATACAATGTTAGGTATTATGGTACAAACTAGATTAGGTATTCAGTTAAGGCCTTACCCATTTATATAAGACGTCTTGGCACAAGGCCTTGACAGTAAGTTTCATATGTTCAACATTATGAATTACATCATTATGAAATTAGTTATTTATGTCCACATGATTATTTTAATTGTTTTTATATCCATGGATATGTTTCTAGTTCATTTTAATATTTATATGAAATTATTTAATCATCATTTACTCTTTCTATATTATTCATGCCTTATTAGCTTCTGTTGTACGCATACCCTTACTGAGAATCTGAACTCACCCATTTCTTATATTTACTTTTCCTAGTATTCTATAGATTGTATTATGATTAATATACAAGCATGTTTTATAGGAAATAATGGTTTTATAAAATTAAATACTATATTTTATTCTATGTTTTAAAATATATTATGAGATTCAAGTATGTTTATGGTTTTACAATACTGTTAAACTCTTAAATACTTTGAGATACGATCACTTGTATAAAGTAACAAGATAATAAAGTAATCAAAAAATATAGGACAATAGGGTTAGGGTATTTAAATTTAATAAATATATCATGATTATAAGAAAATTTTCTTATGATGGTGAAAAGATAGTATCAAAAGAACAAGGTAATCCTACACCTATTTAGCCTAAAAACGTAACATTTTTCTAAAAATTCATGTGCTCAAAGTGAATCTAAGAACATTGAGAGGAGAAAATCCACACATGATAAGTAAAAAATGGTTATAATAAAAGAACAACACTCTAAGACATAAAAATATCAACTAGGAAAACATCAGCTCCATTATAAAAAATATTTGGAATCAGTTAATGAAATTTAAAGTCAAGGGATATTTCCAGTGTTGTGGAAGTTTTGATCACATAGTCTATTGATGTTGGTTTAACATTTTTAAACTAGAAAAAGGAATATTTCATCGGGTTTTTTTGGAAATAATATGAGGTTGAAAATCAAATAAATAAAATTGTGTTAAAAACGAGGATAATGTATTTGAGAATACATACACAAGTGAGAAGTATAATAAGTATAAAATATTTGAGCAAAATGGTCATGTTTTAAAGACACATCAATCACATGGAAGTGAAGAGGTCTTAATTTCTGAGGTGAATAATATGTCTTCACCCAAAAATGAAGTTGAGGTTGGAATAAATTAATTCCCCTTGTTGTGTGGAATCTCTCAACCTAAGAGTTTCCCTAGAGGCAAAAGGTGGCCCCTCCTTATTCCCTTGATATTTTGCATATTTTGTAAAAATATGAAATTAATTGATGGATATTTTTTATGCTATCATTTCCTAATTGAAAATAGGAATATATGTTCATGGAATACTTCTCCATTATGAATAAGAATAGGAGTGCACGCCATGAGGTAGATATCATTTGAGAAGAAAGTTGTATCACCTGGTGTTAGAGGTATGTCATTATTTTATGCATTTTATATTATTTTTCGAGTCATGGTATAATTAACTGGATGTTTTTATAAGTGTAGCGCAGTTAGTATCTTGGAATCTAGCTATTCAAAAAAATTTAGGACATATTCACATTGTGAATTTTGGTTTTATGATGTGAATTAACCTAGGAATATTCTTTGAAATCCATACATAGTGTAAAGTTTCACCAGTTGTTTCATTTAGGTAGTTAAAATGTGAAATAGATTCATGAAATGAATGGATTTTTCAAGAAAATAAAATTAAATTGATAAGTTTTTTAGTGTAAGTATCCTCTTAAGGAATTCAGGGAATAAATTCCCAATTCACATCTTAAATTCTCTAGGCCCAACCATTTTTATCCAACCAGTACTATAAAACCCTCATAAAATTTATTTTTACTCTCTATCAAATTTGAGGGCTACCCAAGGTGATTTCCAATAATCTTGGACATCCAAAACCCAATTAGAATAAATATTTGAGTGTTCAATTTTATAAATTAAAGGTTAGAAACTCATTAATATTTATTGTATTGGATGTCATTAGGCTATCTTGAATGGAACCATAGATCAGTGTGTAATAATGGATCTATGGTTTTAAATTTGTGTTAATGAGATCTTAATGGGTTTTATAGAGGAGGGGTGGAAGAGGTATAATCCATGGAATCATCTTTGTCTTTTTGTTCCAATTAACTTAAGGTAGGTGGATTCTCTCTCTATCTACTATTATGGAACATTATGGCTTAATTTTTTAGAAATTTTTTTATTCCTTAATGGTAATTCCTTATGAAATTGATTTTATAAAACCCATGTTGATGTGATTTCAAAAGGGTTATTTTTAAAAGATGGAATTTGGGTGTAGTTAAATGTTTCGATGGTAAATTTTCATAATTGTTTTGGTGTGTGTTCATGGGAAAATGGGATGGAGTATGGTCATAAAGTACTGCCATCAACGTGGCTCAGAATATGGTCATGAAGTACCACCATCAGTGTATAACACCAAGATTTATTGTGTGGATTTGTGTGTGTGTGTCTGTGACTATTGGATTTATTATGCCAAGAAAAAAAGGAATGATTTGAAAGATTTTTTTAATGTTTTCCATGGAACCAGTTTATGATTTTGATATAATTAGTAATATGCTTCTATCTTGTTTTAAATAAAATGTGCTAACCTATTCTTATCCTAGTGAAATATTCTAGGAAGTCTCTTAGGATTATCTAATGAGTGTTATGATCACCCCTACTTAAGAACCTTGGTGTGTTTAAAGATGTCGTCTACCAGGATATAGGGAAGGGGAAGGTCTCATATTTATCTAGTGGGATTCCTATAATTCAGGACTATTTTTAGTGGAGTTTGTTCTATGGAGTGTCTACATCTTGTTTTATAGTGGTGCCTCCTAGCTGCTTGAGTCATCTTGTTTTGGAGTCTTCTTCTTCCAGCTTTTTATTTTTTGTTCATTGTTACTCTTATATTGTTCTCATATTGCAATTATATTGATTTATGTGATTTATTTATCATGCATCATATTTTAGTATTGGTAATTATGTTTTTCTTGATAGGTTTTTTGGGTTCTTAGGGAATATCATCTCCCATTGTTCTCTTAATCCCTTGTCATTTATTTCCAGCCATTGGGGTCTTGGGTATCTCACCTAAGGTTAATATTACTCCATCTATTCTCAAGACAATGATTTGGGGTGGTATATTATGAATGGCATCATTCTTACTCAGTCCTAGATTTGGGTTGGTAATAAGTATATAAGAATGTAAAAACTTGAAACACATAGCATAAAAATATATAAAAAATATTTCATGTTGAACTTCATGTTACAAGGGTTGTTTGGGTATAAAAGTATTCTAATATGCTTCAAGGTAAATTTTAATCTCATCATCATCGGTTTAGCTGATGAGTTTTTCATATCATTCATTAGTACTGAGACTTCCTACTAGGACTCCATTGTTCATATATTGTTTTATAATTTTTTAAAAATGATTAAAATTGTTAACATGGTTGATCTTTGAAATAAAAAACCATGGTGATAGTTTCTTATAGTTAATCCAAATTTTCATGATTTTAGTTCCAAGAGGGTGATGAATTAATAGTGTTTTTTTTATTGCTATAGAAAATGGAACCTGGTAAAAATCATATGAATAAATATAAAGAATCTATGTAAAATTTGATTTCACCTGAGCCACATGTGAACCAACAACTTATACTGAGTATTTTGAAATCATTTCATGTCATTGATAGAATAAATTGAAATGATGAACCAAAGAAAATGAATCATTCTATGTAGTTTCAAAAGAAGAACCAATCGGTTTTTCATGGGGATTTTGAACCTAAAAAAGAAGAGGTATTGCTCAACTAAATGAACAAAATCATTAATTTTATTAGTACTCTAGTAGTGATAAAGTATAATCTAGAAACCAACATGTTGGGGGAT
The DNA here is from genome assembly GCA_963277665.1 of Viscum album. Classification (NCBI taxonomy): domain Eukaryota; kingdom Viridiplantae; phylum Streptophyta; class Magnoliopsida; order Santalales; family Viscaceae; genus Viscum; species Viscum album. The sequence goes on from OY728123.1 coordinate 1,467,001,503, forward strand.
CCTACACACGAATAGTGGGATTTAGTTTTCTAAGCTAGAGATAACAAGGGAATTTTGTAAGAGGATTATATGGGATTATTAAACAAAAAAATTATTCCCCACACACTCAAGATATTAAGAACAATATACTTTTATAACTTAAGGAAATAAAACATATTTGTGACAGAGTATGAAACTAATTTTAATAACTTGGTTCATTTTTATCTGAAAATAGCTGATAGCACATCCCAGAAGGCATGCATCATTGAATCAAGATTAAAACCATATATTTGATCAAAGATAGTTTTCCGCCATATTCTATATTATATAAAAATGGTTAATAGGGAAATAGTATTAGAAAAGGATCTTACTGCAAATCCTCCTAGAGGTAGCATGTTCTTTTTTATAGAAATATATATGAACTATAGTTCATGAAACAAGATGAAAAGGGGATCCTATTATCAAGGAGTTGGTGTAACTCATAATCAGACATCTAAATTAGTTAACTTTCCTATAGAATCCAAAATAAAACCAGGTTGTTTCCAATATGGGCCTCTTATGCATAAAAAATGAATGCACTACACCATTGAAGAATTGGAATGACTATGGAAAGAAATGGAATATAATAATTTATTTTCATATACATTGGAAATAAATCATTGGAATATTCTTGACTCAACCTTAGGTCTCTAATGTTTGGACATAATAGTCCCATCAGACTAGTTTTCATCCACAAACACAGGTGAACTCGAACACTTATAGGAACACTTCAGTTGTCTAGTGGAAGACTCAGTAAGTAAGCAAGAGAAATCCTATAGAAACTAATCAATATATTTATGGAGTAGAGTAGTCTATTGTGATATAAAAACCAAGTACCTCCATAGTGTGAGTTAACATTCATCTAAACCCCACTCTTATGCAAGTCTTGTTTGATACTGAAACATCACATCCATTCCTTACTTCTTATATGGTTGAAAACATTACAACTTCCCATGGAAATAATGCCTCATATCATGAGTAACAAGACACCTATTGGACATAGGAACTGAAGAGGCTTCAAATTCCCAAAATGTCCCATTACCATTGATGCGTAAAAGTTTATTTAGAAGTTTATGATCCCAGTTATAGGAGTTTTTTATTTAATACTTGGTATGGATTGTAGGGTGGGATTTAAATCTCATATCAACTTCTATGCATATAAAGTAATGTTTACATCCCTTGATGGAGATCTTCATATATTCTATGTGGATATGGATATAAGCATAGATAAGTATGACCATTAGTTACAGTGGATAGAACCATCTATGTCCAGTTATCAGTAATGAACCTGGTGGAAACCAATGAAGCAAGAAATGTGACTTTTCCTTTTATAGTGGATCAATACCTAGATTAATTTTAAAAATGATTTCTATGAGTTATTACTGGAATGAGAAATAAAATTTTCTTTTGATTTACATTTGGGAACAAGACCTATTTAACTACAATCTTATAGAATGTATATGAACATGTAGAAATAATTAAAGGTTCATCATGAAGAGTTGGAAAGTAAGGGTTTTATCAGACCTAGTACATCACCATGGGCTATAGTAGTTTTATTTATCAAGAAGATAGATTTTTCTCTATATTTATGTGTTTTTTATCATAAATTTAATCAAGTTATGATTAAAAACTGGTACGATATTCCTCAAATTAATGACCTATTTGATCAATTAAAGGGAGTTAACTACTTCTATAAGATTGATCTATGTTCAAGGTACCATAATCTCAGAGTCAAGAAAGAATATATTTTGAATACAACATTTAGAAGTATCTATGGCTATTATGAATATGTTTCATGCCCTTTGGAATGAAAAATTCACTTGTACTTTTCAGGTCCATGATGAACTGTATCATTTACAGGAACCTTGACTCTTTTATTATTGTATTTGTTGATAATATTTTGGTTTACTATTGAAGAAACCATGACCATGAGGAGCACTTGGAAATTGTAATGAGTACATTGAGAAATCATCATTTTTATGCTAAATTTTCTAATTATGAAATTTGGATCCAAGAAGTATATTTCCTAAGGCATGTCATTTCTGAAGAAGGTATATCAGTTGACCCAAGAAAGATAGAAGCAATATTCTCTTGGCATCAACTAATGAACGTTTTTGAGAAACCATGTTTTCTAATATTATAAGGCTATTATCATCTCTTTTTAAACATTTATATATGGTTTCTTCTCCCATGAATTCTTTGACAAGAAATAAAGTTCCATGCATAGGGAAGGATGAATACTATAAATCCTTTCTATAGATTAAAGATCGTATCAAGTCAGAACACATCTTAATATTACCAAAAATCGTCCAGGGATATATTATATATTGTGATGCATCTAGATATAGTATTAGTTGTTTTCTCATCTTGGGAGATCATGTTGTAGCCTAGGATTTGTGTTTGTTTAAAGCACATGAGAAAAAATCTACTACACATGACCTAGAATTATCTTTAGTTATCCAGGCCTGAAAAATAGGGTGGCATTACCCTTTTGGATAAAAGTTCATGGTTTTCATTAATTGAAAGAGTTTAAAATACATATTTTCTTAGCAATACTTGAACTTGAGGGGGGAAATATGTATGGAGTACCTCCAATTATTTATTTCATCTTATTATACACACTTAGTAAATAGAATTATATGGTAGATGTGTTGATTTGGAAATTGTATAGAGAAGTGGTATAATAATATCATGGTCAATGGAATTTTATGAGTGCGAGTGCTTATATTCATCTAGATTATACCTCCCAAGATGATCATAAAATTTTCTTTCTATTTACTGTTGTTCCTAACTTAATGGATTTGGAAAAATAATCTCAAATAACAGATCATGAGTGTATCATCATTTGGCCAAACCAAAATGGTGGTGATAATTCATATGGATGGACAAAGGATGATAACTTCTTATTATATTTTTAGAATAGAGTAATTGTTCCTAATTATTTATAGTAACAAATTCTTTCAGCATAGCATCATTGAAAATGGTCTATTCATCCAGGTATTTATAAAATGTATAAGGGAATTAAAACTCATTTATAATGGTCAATTATGAGATGCAATATTGTAGTTTATGTGATGAAATGATTGAATTTTAAATAGGTAAAAGATGATAAATAATGACCTATAGGTGTGTTATAGTATATTCTTACACCTATATGAGAGTGGGAACATATTGCAATGGAATGTTTCATATGTATTTTGAGAATTTTATGAAAGAATAATATTATTTCGGTGGCTATTGATTGAGCCAAAAAGTTGGAATAATTTGTCCCTATCAAATAATCTTACATGGTATAGGATTTGGAAATTTTTTATATCTGAGAAGTGGTCAGGTTGAATGGAGTTACAATTTTAATTGTATATAAAAAAGATCCTCAATTCACTTCTCTATTCTGGAAATCGTTATAATAGGCTCTTAGAAACTAGGTAACCATGGTCACAACATATCATTCCCAGATATATGGAAAGATGGAACACATAATTCATACATTAAAAGATTTAACTAGAGCTTGTATCATAGACTTTAGTGTCTATTAGTAAGATCACATGCCTTTGGTTGTGTTATCCTATAATAAAAACTATCAAGAGACAATAACAATGTCCTCGTTTAAGGATTTTATTGATTATCCTTATCATTTTCCACTATATTGGGAGGAAATAATAGGGACATCAGTTAGTGGAATGAGTCTCATCCACGAGACAATGGACAAATTTTAGATGATCCATAAGAATATGGATATGGCTTAAAGCTTGTATAAATTGTATAAAGATATTCATTGTTGACCTTTTCATTCAATGTGACTGACCAAAACTACTTGAAATTGTCATCGATATTTATTCATTAATTTTTAGGGGGGAAAGGGAAGTTAGTACCATGGTATGTGGGACCATTCAAGGTTACTAAATGGACTGGCACTTTTGTGTATTGGTTAAGCTTACCACCAAGATTTAGTTATTCTCATAACAAATTCAGTGTTTGTCAACTAAATAAGTACGATCCAGATCCTCATCATGTGATCAATTGGGATCATGTTACTCTGGGGTTTGATCTGACTTTTATCCATGAACAAATTTTTGTGTTGGACAGATAGGAAAAGACCCTACAAGGGAGGTTTGTTTCCTTGGTGCAAGTTTTATGGAGGCATTGTCAGGTTCAAAATTAAACATGTGAACAAGGAAAGTTTGTATAGGAGTAATGACATGAGTTGTTCAAATTCAATGTTGATATCCATATTCTTGAGAATGGAAAAACCAATGGTGGGGATAATATAAAAACCTCTATTTGAGGTATACCATCATTTTATGAATTTTATTTTATGCTTGGAATCTTGGGATAATTAACTAGAAGAGTTTGAAAGTTTAAAGGGGATAATAGTAAGGAATCTTGAAAGAAAAAATGCCATAAGAAATATTCACATTGTGAATGGGAGTTTCAAAACATGAATCAACTTAGGTATATATTGTGAAATCCCTTCAAAGAGTGTAATTTTCAGTGGTTTTTCAGTTGATATAATGCATAATATAAAATAGATTCATGACATGAATGGGTTTTATGGAAAATAAAACCAAGGCAGTGGGTTTTTCAGCATAAGTATACTCTAAAAAAATTCATGACATGAATTTTCAATTCATGTCATGAATATTCGGGGATCTTCTTATTTTGATCTGGCTAGTGCTAAAAAAATCCTCACATAGTTTTTTTTCCTCTCTCTTAACTTCCAGGACTACCTTAAGTGATTTCTAGTCATATATTACATCCAAACTCTAATTCCAATGAATATTTGGGTGTTCTATTTTTTACATTAATGTTTAGGATCTCATTCATCCTTCTTATATTGGATATCACTAGGTTTTCTTGAACAAAACTACAAATAGGTGTGTAATAACTAGGTTTATGGGTTTAGATTTGTGTTGATGAGACCTTCTAAGGTTTTAATCAAGGAGAAGAATGAATACAATTGATGTATCGAATCATTTTTTGATATATATTTCCAATTAACTTGAGTTAGTTGGATTCTATCTCAATCTACTATTTTGTAACTTAATGGATTGATATTTTCTAAAAAAAATTACCTTAATGGAAATCCATTACGAAATTGATTTTGGAAAACCACAATTAATGTGATTTTAAACGGATTAGTTTTGAAATATGGAATTTATGTGTAGTTAAATGTTTCATTGGTAACTTGGAATAATTTTTTTTTGTGTGTTCATGGGAAAATGAGATAGAGTATGTTCATGAGTAACACCATCAAAGTGGTATAGAGTATGGTCATAAAGTACCACTATCATCGTGTGACACCAAGATTGAGTGTGTGGATGTTTGTCTGTGTGTGTGTGATTATTGGATTTATTATTCCAAGTAATAAGAAATGGTTTTAAAATATTTGTTTACTGGTTTCCAGGGAACCAAATTATGATTTTAAAACAAAGTACTTATTTGATTCTCTCCTATTTTAAAAAAAATATTATAACTTGTTACAAGTCTAAGTGGTGTGTGGTGAGAAGTCTTTGGGGATTATCTACTTAGTGTTATGCTCACCCTATACTTGATAAGTATGGTATGTTTCTATATTTCATTTGTAAAGATACAAGGAAGAGGTGGGATTCATACTTCTCCAGTGTAATTCCTTGGAGTAGTTATTTTTTAGTGGAGTTGGAGTTGTCAAGTGTCTATATCTTGGTCTAATATTGTGTCACTCAGATTCCTGAGTTATCATGCCTTACAGTATTCTTCTTGTATATTTTTTTTCATTTTTGTTCTTACTCATCTATTTTTCTTATTTCGGTATTCTATTGATCTATATTGTTTATTTTTTATGCATTATATTGAAGTCTTGGTAGTTTTTTCTTTCTTCATAGGTTGTTTGGGTTCTTAGGGAAAATCATCTCCCAATGTTCTCTTAAAACATTAGAATTTATTTCAATCCTTTTGTGTCTTGGATATGTCACCTAAGGTTAGTATTACTCTTTAACTTTTCAATCTAATTATTTGGAGTGATATGTTACAAAAGTGGTCCTAAATTTCAAGAAAACTTGGTAAAATTGGGTATGAGGTATGAATAACCACACATTAACCCCTTTCCCCGAATGGCCCGAAGGCCTTCATTTTTATTGATTTTTGGTGACCCACATTTAAATGGATGAGAGGGAACCCTTACAAGTCCCATAGGCTTAGTGATTACATATCACATAGGATTAAGAGACATTACATTACTCGAAGGTCATATAAAATTCAACCAAACTATAACTACAAGGAACTGCCCTTCCCCAACATCTACATTGTGATGGTATCTCTCCACCTTCGCATGGATGTCTGGCTAAGCTTCCTGTGAAAGCACAGGCTGGTCTCGATGGCATGGTCATACCCTCTCATTCATCCAAATCCATTGGTTCTCCTCTGGTGGGTACACCTGCTCTGAATCCTCCTCTAGGGTTGCTCCTTTTTTATAGAGTCTATCTAGGGAAACTTCATATGACCTGAAGGCCCTAAGGTGGCCTGAGGGCCTTAATGGTGGCCTGAAAGACCTACTGACCCAAAGGCCTGGGTAGCCCGAAGGCCTTAAGGACTCCAAGCCCAAACCGGTGGCCCAAGTTGAATAGTTCTGGCTACTATAGTACTGAACATGACCTACTACAGTAACTACTACATTATCTGCTACAGTACCTACTATAGTAGCCACACAGTGTATAGTACTGCTACAATACCACAAAGTGTAAAGTATTCCTATAGTGCCTGCTACAGTTATGCTACAGTACCTACTACAATACTGCTACAATACCCTCGGAAATATGCCTCTTCCTGGTTCTGAACCTGGGTCTCGTGGATGAACTTAAGGATGCCTCACTAACTATGTTGAGTCTCATGTTTCCACACATTAACTCCTTTGTTATGAATATATATAATGTATTGTTTGAGGGGGGGGTTGGTTGATCTATGGGTGATAAAAAGGTGGATCTATATTTCATAAAATTGAACTATTTTTTTATTGTGTTGATATGTGAGAATGATATTCATTATAATCTTGTAATCTCATTGATGAGAAATATAAATAATCTAAGTATGTTATTACTTTATTTTTTTATGGAAAACATAGAACCCCATGGTTAAATATCTCTTATTTTATACACAGGGCTGATCCATGTAGACATAAAGTGAATTGATCAAACTCCATTTTCTAATAAACCATGTGATTCCATTCCTCTCTTTGAGGTTTCAAAAGGGAGGATAATATTTTTTAGAAGAAAACATAAAATTGAAAACTTTATTAACCATTGAATTTCATTACAAATAAGGGGGGGAACGAATTTTGGAATATGAAGAAGAAGATTAAGATAAGTATTTTCAATAAATCCAACTTAATCCTTTATGATTTCTAATAATATTCTTTGAGAATAAAGTGGTCTATAATTTTAGGACAACTTGATAAAATCAGGTATGAGGTATGAATAACCACACTTTTACTCCTTTATTATGAATATATCTAACATGTTGTTCAAGGGGGGGTGTTGGTTGATCTTTGGGTGAGAAAAATGGGTATTTATATTTCATACACATAAATTATTTTGATGTAATTTTCATATGTGTAAAGGATATTCATGATATTCTGGTAATAACATTGATGATAAATCTGAAGTTTTAGAGCATGTTATCACATGATGTGTTTTTATAGATAGTTTTGAACATCTTGATCAAATATTTATTGTTTTATAAACTAGGACAGGCCATATAGAATTAGCATGGACTAACAAAAGTATATTTTCTAAGGAACCATATGATTTAATTCCACTCTTTGAAGTGAAAAAAGTTTGGAAAAGATGTTTGAGATGAAAAGATGAAGTTTACCATATTTTTTAACCTTATAATTTCATTGTCAATGCGGATATTTGGTAATATGAAGAAGAAGTATAAGATTAGTATTGTAAATAAAATCCAAAGGGGAATATTTTAGGAAACCCTAAAGGATGGAGATGTATTTCTTGATAATGAGGTTAAAGAATTAACAGAGATATTGTTGATTACACGCTGAGTGTTAGCATCTCAATGAAGTTGTTTGATTGTTTGAAAATAGAATTTTTGAAACATATGCTGATTTTTTTGTTGTATACTTCACAACATGACAAATTCCATTCCTATTTCTTAGTGAATAGTGAGAATAAAATTCCTAAAATTGGAAGAGTGATAGGGATTATATGTGTGGTGGTCCCTATAGTGAAGACTCGGCTCACATGTGCATCATGGATTAGCCTAAAATGGGAATAATTAAGGTCATGGTCTAGAGAATTCATTTCATGGATTATGATAAGTAAAATGGGATTGACTATGCTCATGGTGAATGTCATGGTGCTTTTGATGTTCTCTTGTGAGAAATGGAGTCACCCAAAATGGGTGTTATGGCACTCGATGGAAACCTTAGACAATAAGATCATAGTGATGATCTATAGTATAAGGGAGTCCAAAACAACAATACCCACACCTAAGGTGAAGTAATCCATGGATTACAAGTAGATATTCATGTCAACCAAACTAGAATCTAGGATACAAGGCCCATGGTCTTCAGTGTGTTAAGGGTAAACCAGACAAGATTCCTACACCAATCCATATTGTAAGCCATGTTGTCCTTTTATGCATATATATTTAGGGAATTGATTGTAGTGATTACTGTAATGATCTTAAATTCTTCCATAATCAGTGGATTCTATTTTTGGACATGATTCCAACATAATTTAGTGTAGTATGTAGTGTTATATTTGTTGTAATAAATGTGGAATAATGTGGAGTTATTACACACTGCATAAAGAGATAAAAAAAATCCCCCAGAGCATTTATGTTACTGCAATTATGAAAAATTAGTGGACATTTATTGAGTATATTCATGGTTAGTTTATAAAAACCATTATAGAAATGAAATATATCTTTTTTGGAATATATTACTCTTATTTGAAGTGGGTATATCGTCTATAAAAAAAGAAGTGTGCACAACAAGTATAGAGATCACTCATGAGAATACATTGTGCATTTATTGAGAGGGAGACTAAAATAAAAAGAGTTTTTGAATAGTATCATGCATGAAATAGATATTTTGAGGTGTTTTATATGCATATATTGAGGAAGACTAGATTAGTAAAATTCTAGTAGAGGTTTTGAGAACAAAAAAAATGAGAATTGATCTCAGCTATTTAATTTCTTGAAGAAGGAGTACACTTACATATTTTTTATCCATTTATTCGTAGAGGACGAGCAACAAAATTTGAATTGATCACCAAGTTGAATTCATCATTGGGTTGTTGTCTTTTTTGTTGGATCATATGTTATAGAGACATTATATCTACTTGTGGATTCTTTAAGTGGTGTGTGGACACAATTATGACTTTTTGTTGTAATATTTTTTCAAATTAGTGAATCGATCCTTGTTTGGGAGACCAACCAACATGGAAAAGAGTAGGCATGGGTATTGAACCTTGTAAATATCATGTGCTTGTTCTTTTATATTTTCATACAAGTAAAGGTTGAGAGATTATAATGAGTGTATCAAGAACCTTGTGCTTGTTCTTACATTTCTTTATACAAGGAATGGTTTATAGATTCTATTGAGTGGATCAAGAACCTTCACTAATTCAATAGGTTGAGTTTCAAAAGGAGTATCTCATAAAAGAAAATAGGGATCACTAATTCTGACCCTTCCCCTATCAATGATCAATTTAGATTAAAAAAACTAAAAAATTGGGTTTCATATTTTGAACTATCATGTTCAAATTAAGTAATAATGGTAATTATATTTTTAGGCATAAAAATAAGTTATTGTGGTTAGTATTAATTACCACGGTAATGGTAAAATGGTTATTTTCAAATAATTGTTTTATAAACACTGTATAAATTGAATTGATCAATTTTAAATACTATAATATGATTTTAGACATATAAAAAATATATTAACACTCATTTAATTAATTAATGTTATATAATTTTAAAAACATTTAATGATTAAAATATCATTTTACAACAAAAATAATTTTTATACATTATATATTTTAATTTAAAAGTTAATTTATCATATTTATAAAATGAATTAGATTAAATGGATCCCAAATTAAAAATTAGAACATGTAATTTGTGAAGTGGGGTTATCGTATATTTTTAGTAAAAAAATAATTACTATTCATAATTTTCAATAAATGTTTATAAGGCTAAAAATAAGAAACCTAAAGTGGATAAAATTTTAATAAATTAACATGACACGAAAACCTTCTAGCGTGACTTTTTAGGTTTTAAATTTATACCTACATGCCATACCAAAATTTCCTCACTTAACTCACCTAAATGTCATGAAATTCCATTCTTACCCCTTCCTTAACATTTATTTCCAAAGAAAAGTAACTCTTTTTCACCTATTAAAGGAGCTCAATAACACCCACCTGAAGCTACAAATAGACTCGTAATTACTCTTATAATTTGGCCCATTTTACCTCTCTTATAATATTTTTACACATTTCTCAGCCTCTTGTTTCAATAATGTTTCATGATTTCCCTATTTCTAAGAGGTATTTAATGAGAAGACTCAAACTCTCAATGTGAGAATTATCCACTCCACAATTTTCTCTTTTCTATTTTTCTCATAAAACTCATTTAAAAAATTTATAAAAATATTAATATAATTAAATGATAATCATTAGTATACTAATATGTTACTATATTAATGGTATAACCATTATCTATTCTCCCCTTATCCATTTGAAAAATGAAAATTTTTCTTGTTCTTAATTGTGGACTACCGCCATCAAGGATGATGTGTTTTGTTTTTCATCACATGCTTTCATGTATAGTAATAAAAATGTATTTAATTCATAAATATAATATTTATTACATTATTAACATACCCTAATTATAAATTAAGGATCTTATTAGTAATATTAACAATAAACAATCATTATAATTTTAACCACCCAAAACGATCACGCTAAGAGGGAAATGATTTCTTATTTATAACCAATACATCATACATCCTTATCTTACCATTATCTTATGAATCTTCAAAATTATAATTTATCTTTTTAATGTCATCTAAATTATATCATTATTCTTATACAATTATTATATTATAATCACTTCATAATTATACTCATCCAATGATTATATCATGTTCTAGTTTGGGATGCTTTGACAACCTATAAAAATGATGCTATAATTTTTTTATCCCAGATGGTTATAGAAACATAATTACTCATGTAATATTATATTAATATATAAATAAATAGTCTTTTAATATTAATATTAAATCTCATTATCAATATAACACCTTTCATTCATGAAAATTACTTAAGAAAGCTCGTTACTGATTTCATATTCATGAATCATAACTAAACTTTTCATAGAAGTAAATAATAACTTTATAAATAATTATAGAACATCTATTATATCACCTAAGTTAATCTAGGAATAATGAAATTTGAATTAAATAATGAGGATCGAAAATGTATTTTCAAAGCACCAATAAAACAATCAAAAACACTAACATCGGATGATGTAAATAAATAATAACCAACTAATAAATGTATAGTGATTGATTATAATTAAGTGGTGAAAAAGGTAATAGATATGAATAATTTTATAAAATAAGTTATTAAGATGTTTATCTTTATTATACCTAAGGTTAGAGTGCTTTCATGTATTTCAAGATTAAAGGTTAGGGTTTTGGTTAGAATTTCCTTTCATTGAATCGTTTTTTCATATCACGTAGTTATTATTAATTTATATAGTGTACTTACTACACAATGTCTTATATTACCCTCTTTAATGATTCATCCATGGGTTTTATAAAATTATGAAGTCTATTTCTTCATGCTATTTTATTTATTTTAATACCAAAGTGGAAAGGGGTTTTCTTGACTTCACTTATTTTTTTGAGTCCAAATTATTCCTCTTTGAATATGGTTGTAAACGATTTTTTATTCTATCCTATGATGATTTTATCATGAACCAACTGAGTTACCCAGGTACACTGATACCCAATCCCAAACAAACATATCCCAAATGGTGTTTTTAGTCCCCATGGGTCAACGACTATCAACTAACTTTATATCAATGATCAGGGGAATTATTTTTTCATAAGAAAAAAAATATCAAGACAGAACAAGGGAAGGAAAAACAATACACAATCGGCATGACAAACACTCCTCAAGGAGAAAATTACCACAGGTAGTCAGATAAACAGCCTAACGTAAAACATAATTAAAGAGACAATGAAGTATCCATCAAGACATAGTCTCCAAAACCCTGTGTAACATGTGGACCATAGCTCTCTCAGTCACCATCATCATTCTAAAGTACTGCGGATCAAGAACAACCACAACTTTCATGTGGAACTTTCCATTTACCTATACCCAACATAAAGAATCTATAAAAAACCAAAAGAAAATTTTTGGTGTGAGTTAAACATCCCATTAGGGCCTACCCACATGTTATATAATCAATTACATAACAATTAAAACATTTATGCTTTCAATTTAGATATGTTGGTACATTTACATATTTTTAAATCAAAACATGTTTTAAATGAATTTGATAGAAAATATATCAAAGGAGTCTTAAATAAAAAAATTATATAAAATATCTGATAAGAATAAAATTATTCAATAATCAATGGTGTATATAATAAAATCAAAACCAAGCATCGTGGTCTTATTCACAGAGTTATACTAGTTCTAGGATCTCATATCCTCATACTACTCAATCATGAATCATAGTTATTGTATATGTGCACACATCCCTAAGGAATAGTCCAGTGGGACTAATTAGTCAATATCCCATTAGGGAAAATCATTTAGAACAAGGTTTTGATAGAGTTTTCATTATCAATTCATTTCTAGGGAGTTATATTCCTAGTGTAGTTAACCTAATCAACCACTAACTACTTAGGTTTAAATGTGGTTTAATAAATCAATCAATAATTCTTGGGTAAAATCAATCATTTCAAATTAATTCATCATTCACAGTTCAAATTCCTAATTTCAAGTTCAGCATGCCTTTTCAATTTCAAAACTAATTAATGTATTTTTATAAAATTTATTTCTTTAAAATCAAATTTCATTATAACCCAATTTTCTAAAGAATCAACATAAATTAACTTTTCAATTCAAGACATCATTTTTTTTCTCACAATCTAGACAATAATTTCAATACCATTGAAATTGGGGTTTTTTCACAATTACTATGAATTTTCAAATAAAACATAAAATAAACTCAAAAAAAGTTTTTATAAATAAATTTAAATTTTGTTTAGAATAAATCAATAAATTTGGGGTTTTAATTTTATAAAAACACTTATAGAACCACCTACCTTTACTCACGTGATCCAACAAATCAACACTCACGGCGAGAAATGCTAACAGAGAGATAGAGGTGAAGGATATCAAGGAGTCAAACCTAGATCCAAGATATATCAAAACTGAAATCTAATCCATCAACAACATGTGGATTAACAACTCTCAAAAAGGGATAGAAATAGGAAGAGAGAAAACCCAAATCATGAGAGAAAAAACATATAATAGAGTGATTGAGATCTTCTACTAGTACTTTGATTCACATGGGAAAAGGTTTGGGAATCCATGAAATCCTCTTGAGAGCCACAAAAAGACAAGTAATTTGATTAGGATCTAATGGGGAGAGATTAGAGGTTAAATTAGGGGTCCTATGATATTAATTAAAAAATTAAAGGGATTAAAAACTCATATGCATGGTTTCCTAGTTGGGAGACATAGTTAGTAATAACTATACACCCTAACCACATGCCCTTATTAGGCTTCTGGAAAGGTTTTATGGTTTGAATATACATTTAAACTGACCATGCACCAACCATGCTGTCTCCCTCTATTCATGGATACATGTTTTGGAGGAGATTTTTCACAGTTTTCACTAATTGTGTGCTACCCTCCAATGCATCAAAATGAGGCACACAATTTTCTAGACCAAACTACATGGTTTTCCCTAACCTTGCACCAACTGTGAAAAACCATGTAAATGATCAAAAAATTTCAAATTTCAAAAAACAACTCCCCAAAACAAGTTCTAATCAAGTTATGAACAAAACAACAGTGAAAATTTACGTAAAATAAAGTAATGAGATGTTACAACCTCCCCTCCATAAAAATTTTTTTCTCCATAAATCATTTCAAGGAGACTCCATATCAAATAGATGATGAAAATATCTATCATTAGTGCCTTTTTCTCACAAGTATCATTAAAATTAGAACCAACATTCTATAGAATGATGACTAAAGGAATATCCTTTACATGAAGAACAACTATATCGAAATCAAAAATAATTATTGGATGCTTAGACACAGATAAATCAAGTTTGACTTAAATTTCATCCTCGATCAATACATGAAAAGGGTCAAAAAAGATAATCCCTAAAATATGATACATGAATCACATAATGTATTGACATCAAATGCAGTTTCAAGGCTAAATGGTAATCCACATTACAAACCCACTCAACAATATCAAAAGGAACTACAAACCTCAGTGCTCACTTCCCCTATATCAAAAGCCACTAGTGATCCAATAGAGGTGAAAATATCAAAAACTTGAAGTCACTAATGAAAAAATCCAAAGTTCTATGTTGAAAATTAATATAGTATTTATATTGGATCTGTTCAATCACCATTCTCTATCAAATTAACTGAGCCTTTATGGTTGCCTCTTAGACCAAACTAGGTCCCACCAAGGAAGCTTCACAATCTATACCTAACACAAAAGAGATTTATGTGGGAAAATATACAGGGCCTCAAAGGGTTCCATACAGATGGATTAATGGTGACAATTGTTATAGGAAAATTCAACCAATCTCAAGTGGATATCCCAAGATCTACCAAATCCAAGAATGCAATAATGAAGCTTTTCTTCCAAGATATATATAAACAATTATATCAGGCCATCCTTATATAGATGATAATCCATTCTCAAGATCACATGGGATCCAAATGAATCCCAATGGCCTCTCTAAAAATGATAAGTGAACCAAGGATCCCTATCAAAAACTATAACGGATGTAACTCCATGAAATATGATAATCTCTTTCACATATAGGATTCCAAGTTCCTCAAATTTGGTTGTATCATGAATGATAATAAAGTGATCTGATTTGGTCAGCCAATCGATCACTACCCATATCACATTCTTCTTTCAAGAGGTATGTGACAACCCAACCATGAAATCCATAGAAATATCATCTCACCTTCAAGTCTGTTTATGAAGGAGTCGAAGAAAACTCAAAGTTTTTGTGTGCTCAACTTTGACCTATTGGAAAGTATACCAACATAAAACAAAGTCAGTGATGTCTCATCTCATACCTAGCCACTATAATCATCCCCACATATCATAGAACATATTTCTAGTTCCAGGGTGTACTGACCGTAGGGAATTATAGAAATCCCCCATTATGGGTCTTCCCATAGGAGAAGGAAAAACATACCAGTTATAGAATATTTGGACACCCTTAGAGTAGAATGACCACTCACCAATAATATCCCCACCATAAAGAGTGTCCCTAATGTCACAAAATTAATCATCAAGATACTGATCTTGAAAAATATTCTCAATAAGAGAGTATTTCAACTGAACTTTCATCAGAACAACCCCAGTCACATCCTGTTAAAATCCCATATGAAACTAAGCCAGGAGAGACATCAAATTTTACACTTCTAATGAATCTTTCATGGCCTGGGTTGGAAATTTCCATATCATAGAATCACTAATGAAATTTTCCTTAATAGGGGTATAGGAAAATTCAAAAACAGAAGGATATAGGTATTATACCAACTAATTTATTGAAGGTTTATATATTTTTATGAGAATATATAAATCAATATTTTGTTATAGGAATAAACTATAAGACTTTCTATAAAAAGTTAATTCCACCAACACTTAATATATTTCATCATAGCTGAAAGTTTAAGATCATGGCTCAAATAGTTAATCTTGTGTATCCTAAGCTATCTGGAACTATAAGAAACCACATGATCACACTACATTATCACACTACATAAAACACAACCCAAACATGAACCAAATGCATCACAAAACACTTCATAGACCATCCTAGATTCTAAAAGAGTCAACACTAGCATTTAAGTTAAAATAAATTTCAAATCATCAAAATAATTCTAACATTTTGAATCACAAATGAACTTCACTCCTTTTAGGTTGAGAATGTTCATCATAGAATCTAATTTTGAGAAGTCTTTCACAAACTGGTGGAAATACCATACTAAACCCAAGAATATTTGAATCTCAAAAACATTACATGGTTCATCCCATGTCATAAAAACATTTACCTTCTCAATATAAACTAAAATACCATGTTATAAGACCAAATTTACCAAGAAATTTACTTACCAAATCCATAAAATTAATTTTGATAGCTTGGCATAGAGTCATTGATTTCTCAAAATTTCAATAACAGCTCTCAAATGATCTAAATGGTCTTCTTTGGTTTTGAAGTAAACCAAAATTTTATCCACAAAAACCACCATAAATTAATTAAGATACTCATGTAATATCCTATTCATCAGTTCTATAAAGACTGCAGGATCATTGGTAAGACCAAAAGGCATAACAAGGTACTCATAATGGCTATACCTACTCCTGAAAGTGGTCTTTGAAAGGTTAGATTCTTTGATTCTTAACTGTTGATATCTAGAATAAATATCATCAATTCCAAAAAGGCGATGTGTCAAATATTTCATCAATTCGTGGTAATAAATACTTGTTCTTCACTATTATTCGATAGACTTTTTGGTAATCGACAAAAAGGTGGGGTGTTCCATCTGTTTTCTTTGAAAAAAAGAATAGGAAGTTCCCAAGGTGACACACTCATTCATATAAGTCCTTTATCTAATAGATCATCCTACTGTATTTTCAACTCATTTATCATTAATAGTTCCATATGGTAAAAGGGAATAGAGATGGGTTGGGTATCCGATACTAGATCATTATATATATTTACTTACATTAATAGTGAAAATCCAAAAAATTCAAATGGAAACACATTGGGAAACTCAATGAAAATTGGAGAGAGACCACAGCTCAAAGATTTCCACTCCAGATCAAAATAAAAATTTTATATTACTCTAACCAGCACTAGAAAATGAGGCCTAGGTATACTTGACCCGAGGTCTGATTCTCCCTAAAAACACATTACACCCTATCGGGAATAGTAAAGGAAACCCAATGATGAAACAATTCAATCTTATCCTTATGAAAAATTAAAAAATCCATCATGATAATGACATCAAGAGGTTTCGTGTCAGGAACCATAAAATTCCAAGTGATCTCAAGTTATGATAGAGGGAAAACACAAGAGGGGAATCAGACACCCTTCTCTATATTTGTTTCGAGGGACATAGTAATAAACATCACATAACACGTAAGCTTTATAAAATTATTTATAAAGATTAAAACATGAGTTGATATGAATGAATGAGATGCACCAGTATCAAACAAAGAAGTCACTAAATATAAAGAGATGGTGATGATGATTCTCACTATCACTGAAACTGCATCAGCTTCCTCTAAAATCCTCCATTTTTTGTGAAGAATATTTGTTCCATATGTCATTAGATGGAACCCCTTAGTTATTGAAGCATCTGGTTGAATCATAATAATTTTATGTTTCGATGAGCCCACTACACTATTCATGGTAGAAATGATATGACAGAACTTATAAAAAAACTACCACTGGGAGAAATAAGAACTCATTCCAACCATAACTTAGAATCCAGGTTAATCTCATCCATCAATTCTCTATCCAGCACATCCATGTAAGAATTTACCTTTATTATAAAAACCTGATATTGGATATCAGATTAAAGACCCATCTCAAGTATTTGAGTATTAAGTTTCTCATTTTTCACAACCTCAAGAGAAAAATGAACAAGTTCAACAAAGTGGTTTGCATACTAAGTTATAGCCCTATCACCCTATTGGAAGATGAGAAACTATATATACATTGGAAATACCATCAATTCATGATAGAAACTCAGTGAAAATAACTCTGAATTATTTCCACTCTAATCCCTCATGTTTCCTCACTATGATCAATGAATCTAACCATCTCCTACTAAGACCATCTATCTTAAAGGTAGCACATTTAACTTTAATAAAATTAGTTGTTTCCAAGAACTCAAAAAATATATCAATATTTTTCAACCAATACTGAGCCTCTTGAAGATCATTTGAGCCTTAGAAAGCTAGTGGTTTAGTGAAGAAACTCTTTTGCATGGTCTCTAACTTCATCCCTTCAAGGTTCCACAAATGGATCTTGACTGGAAACAAGTAAAGTTACCTACCCATGAGATTGGATATCACACACCACTATCTCAATGAGATTCTGGTCAACTAGAGGATTCTCTTAATATGGTTCACTAATAGCTTCCTCTAGTGACTTATTCAAATGTATCATCAGAGGAATGATGCTAAAAAATATCAATAGGACACACTAAAAACATCATAAAGGATACTCAGATCATCAACTCAGTCAAGGGATACAGGAATACCAATTCCATAAAAAATAGATTTCAAAATTTTGTGATTTTTTAATACTCAGATGGAACTAGGAAAGGACTAAAATCTATTAAAATGAATCATTAAAGATACTTGTACCAACATCCATGGTGAGATAATTCTCACTATAATGATATATGTCTAGGTACTCACTCAGAAGTACCTCTTAATTCATGACAGTCTTACCTCCTTCCTATCAAGAAATACCAAACTACATACCTACATCAAAGAAAGATACAAAACCTCTCACCTTTGATGTGATTTTTTCACAAATCAAATCAGATACCTTATTACGTTAATACCAAATATGGGCCTAACATATATTTAATGGAATTATCAATCCCCATGGGATGGCGGATAATACATGGAATCATATCAAAGATCAAGGGAATTATTTTTCTATAAGAACAATACATCAAAATATAAAAGTAGAAGGGAATACAATAAAAGTCAATATGCCAGACACTACTCAATAATACAATTACCACAAGAAGTTATATAAACAACCAAATTTAAAACATCATCAATTAGGAAACACAAAATCTATCAAGAAATGGTCTACCAAACCATATGAAGTAGGTGGAACATAGAATCTTTGGTCAGAATCATCAATACGTAGTCTCATGGA
This sequence comes from Viscum album, assembly GCA_963277665.1. Classification (NCBI taxonomy): domain Eukaryota; kingdom Viridiplantae; phylum Streptophyta; class Magnoliopsida; order Santalales; family Viscaceae; genus Viscum; species Viscum album. The sequence continues at coordinate 1,467,020,710 of OY728123.1, forward strand.
TCAAGAATAGCCACCACCATCAAGTGGTGATTTATCTTTACATGGAACTGGAATAAAAAAATTTATAAATTTCCAAAGGAAAAGTTAGTATGTGAGCTAAAAATAACCATAGGGTCTCACCAAGTGTTCCACAATCAATTCCATAACAAATAAACCACTTGTGATTCCACTTTAAATAAAACAAGGAATTCTAGTACATTTATATATTTTTAAATAAAACATTTTTTCAATTCAATTAGTTTTTAGGTATATTGAAATAGGCTTAAAAGACATTTTATATAAAATATTTATCTACAAAAATTAAATAAAATAGCTAGTATTAATAAAACAGTACTATAATCAATGACATGTATAGTCAAATCAAAACCAAGAATCATGGCCTTATGCACTGAGTTACATTTTTTCTAGGCTCTTAAATCCCCACACCACTCAATTAGAAATCATGACTCTAGTATGTTTTCACACATCCCTAAGGATTGGGACAATAGGACTAATCAATTAGCATCCCATCTGGGACAATCATTCTAAACTAGGTTTAGTTGTAGTTTTCATAATCGATTTATTTCTAGGGAGTCAAAGTCCTTGCATGCTTATCCTAATCAACCATTAACTAATTAGGATCACATTTGCTTCAATAAATAAATAAATGAGACTTTGGTAAAAGAAATAATTTCAAATAAATTCATTATTCATAGTTCGAATTCCCAAATTCACGTTTAATAATCCTTTTTTATTTCAAAAAAAAATCATGGGTTTTCATCAAATTCATGCCTTTCAAATCATAATTCATTTTAATAAAATTTTCACAAGAATCAACATCCACTCATTTCATCAAATAACATTTCAATTCAAGCCATCATTTTTTCTCAAATCTACCTAAGAATTTCAATACCATTTAAATTGTGGTTTTTTCACAATTTTCCTACATTTTCAAATCAAACATAAAATCATCTCAAATTATGGTTTTGTAAATCAATTAAAAACTCATTTTGAACCAATCAAGAAATTTTGGGTTTAAATTTTAGGAAACTATATATATAACCACATACCTTTAATCACATGATCAAAAAAATCAACATCGACAAAGGGAAATACCAATTGGGAGACAAAGGTGAAGGAGATCAAGGAACCAACCCTAGAACCAAGATCCATCAAAATAAGATCCCAATAAAATTGAGATTTAATACATTAACAAAGTGTGGATTCACAGATCTCAAAATTTAATGAAATAGGAAGAGATAAAAACCTAATCAAGTGATAAATCACATACTGGAGAGGGGTTGAGATATTCCAATATCACTTTTATTCATAAGGTAAGAGGTTTTGGAATCCAAAATAATCCTCTAGAAATCCCTCAAAAGCCAAATAATTCAATTAGGGTCAAATGGGGGGTGATTTGAGGTTAAAAATAGGGTCCCAAACGTTTAATTAAAAAATTCATGGGATTAAAAACCCGCACAAATAATTTTTCTAGTTGGGTCACATGGTTAGTATTAACAGTGTTCCCTAACCATGTTCCCTTACTAGGCTTCTTGAAAGGGTGAATGGTTTGCCACATGAGTAGACTATGTTCCAAGAATGAAAATCCCTTATGTCCATGGTTACACAAATTGAAAGGGAGGCCACATAGTTTTCACTAACCATGTGACACCATCTAGTTCCTCAAAATGGGTTACACAATTTTTTGGGCCAAACCACATGATTTTCCCTAACTATGCACCAATTGTTCACAACCACCCAAAATTCTAAAAAATTTATAAAGTCACTAAAAACTCCATGAAACGCGTTACAATAAATTTATGATCAAAAAAAGGTTTAACAATTACCTAAAATAATTTAATGGGATGTTACAATATTATATTTTTATCCTCTTTATTTTCTATGGATTTACATTTTTACGTCAAATAAATATTCTTTTATCAATTTATTTCTTCACAAAGTTTGACGATGTTAAGAATAATTCTCATTATATATAAATAAGTATTTTTTTCTTCCATATCCATATTCACCGTTCCCACTAAGGATCTCATTTATTATTTTGAAATCCAAATAAGTAATATTACTAGTTATCTTGAAATTGCTCTTGACATTTTTCTCAAATGGATGATTTATCACCCTTTTTGTGATATGGGCTCGAATAAATGTATTTTCAAATATTGAGAATATTTTTAATTGAATATTCTAAAACACATTTCATTTGGATAAAATTTTTAACTTTTCAGAGATCTATTGTGGAATTTTCATTCCAAATAATGTTTGAATAGTTTTCATTTAAATTCCTCAGAAGTGATATTTTTTAAAGTGACTCAAAACATATTCTATTTATGATAATGTTAAGAAATGTTTTCTAAAGAATATTTTTTGTTTCACTTCCATTTTCTTATTTAGGTCTAAAAGTTCTAAATCCTATAGAGAAATGTTTCTTTAATCACCTTCTAAATTATTTTTATAAATACTTCTTTTGGGTGATCAAATGTTTTTGTATAATTAAATTTACTTATATCACATTATGTTATACCATTTTTAAATGATATTAACCCCATTTTCTTTCCATGGTTTTTCATGGAATGGTAAATGATTTATATCTCATAGACTACATATTTATAATTATTTATGGGTGGGGTCCTATGTCTCCATTAAATGCATTGGTTAAGAATTTATATCTCATGAGATAATAAATCATAGACATCATGGGTAGGTTCACAAGTTAAAGTGTGGGAATCATGGGTTTGATAACAACTTTTAAGAATGGGAATCATGGGTTTGTTCACAACTTAAAGCATGGGAATAATGTGTTTTCTCACAATAAAAATAATTTTCATTATTGATTTTTTCAAAATTTTATAATTTTCTATGATTAGGATTATTCTATATTTCTATGATATTCCAATTTCTAGTGTTATTTCCCCATGATTCTAGATTTTTATTCCACATTATAATTGTTAGTCTCCCTTTATAACCTTTTGAGTTCTTATGTACCTACATCATAATACTTAATTCTTAAATAAGTTTTCTGATTTCCACTTATAATCCCATTATCTTTTAATATGATATTTCTTACTTATTTAAGCTTTCTCAAATTTTTATTATCTAACCATTTTGATTATTTGATAATTTTTTCATTATTGAGAATATTATCTCATTGTTTCTTATGTTTTCACTTCCTTGGTTATGAAAATGGGTATAATTATGAGATGACTAAAAGGGGTTTTGGTACGGTATGATTATGGGAAAATGATCAAAAGTATTGTAAAATAAGTTTAATGTGTAGCTAATCTTCAAAGACACTGAATCACTAGTTTTTAGAAATTTTAAATTATTATGAGATTCAATGTGTAACTAATGTGAAATGATGTAATTATTTCTTTCATCCCAATTTTTATCAAATTTGGTATGTAAGATGTGTGTTTTTAGAATTGGACTCAAGAGTAAGGGTCTGGGGAACCATAGTTGGATTTCAAGCATGGTTTAGGATAACATCATTAAATTTTTATAAATTATAGATTTTTGGTTTTCTAACAATGAAATACTTGTATAAATACACACAATTGGATGTAGGCTCTGAAAAAAATGCACCTAGGGGAAATAACCTTGATAAGGTTGTTTGGGTGTAAACATGATCTTCACTTGATGCATAACAAATAGTCTGAACTCCAAATATGGATTGAAACTCTCGAGGGATATGATTTAGTAACTCATATTCTCTTTATAAACCATTATTAATTATTTAAAAGGATATTGATGATGTAATACATAAATATCTCTGTTAGAGATCCTAATAATAATATGATCATGGATAACCTAGATTAAAACATATAGATTAATAAGTTAGGTCATGCACATCATTTTTTAGTTATTTATTCTATGTTTATTGTTTTTATTTAATGTATTGATTAATTTTATCATACCTCAACTTTAATTTATTTAAGTGATGGATACAGTAAGGAGGAATTGAGTTAGTAATGGATTCGATGGACAATGCAGTGATTGTCCTAATGAGAAACCAAATGAGATAAGAGTTGGATTTTGAAATAGAATAGTTAAGACTAACCAGCTATATCGAGTTATTATTAACTATTTATACCTATTTGAATTTCCAACCACACTAAATAACATAAAAATAGAGTTTCATTGGATTAAAGTGATAAATTATATGGGGGAAGAAGATTAAATTTCTCAAATTTCTATGATAGAGTATGAATCACCCATGGTAATTACTCAAAGGAAAAAATAAAAGTATTCTAGTGTGGAAGGATTGGTTACCAATACCATGATTTTCAAAGAGTGGTAAAGTTATCGGTTGATTAAATAGAGAGTATAATGGTATAAGATATTGAATCACCCATTCTTTAATTTTATAAATAAAAATAGTTTAGGAATTATGAAAAATTATGCCCTAATATAATGGATAATGAGGATAATAGGGATAAGAAACCACTAATGTTAAGAGAACAAAGGAGATCCAATGCAATGATTACCATTGAAGCGGATCCTGATAATTAAGGAACACTTATTCTTTAATCTAGATTTGTGGATGTATTATTGGATTTTGGTTCTTTCCACTCAATTATATTTAGGAGTCTTCCAAGAGAATCATATCACCATTGAATGATTTTATATTGAATTATCAATGAAAAATTCAAGTTTTATGATTATTGTATCTGAAATTGAAGTTTGTGTGAATGGGAATCTTATTATTCTTCCTATAGATGAATTTAAGTTTTCTTTTGAAATGTCTTGACTATATCCATATAGACTCTATATTAATTAATGAAACAAAGAAATCATTTCATATTCCAAACAAACCTATGATTATCTATCTATGTAATGATGACTATGAATTCTCACAGAAAAAATAATTTCATTATATGGGTATTAATACCAAATCGTAAGTTTTATTTTTCTCAAATAATTGGGGAGAAAACTAAATTTTGGGGATATACCTATTATAAAGGAAAACATATAGTCCTACCTAAGACAATATGGTATATATCTCATTAAAAGTTATATTTTGAGTCATGTCTATATTTTAGATACCATTAACTATTTGATTAGTAAATGATAATTAAAATTATAAGGATGAAATTTATTTAAGGGATGTAGAATATAATGCTCTTGTCTTTTAGTATTAATTTACCTTTAAAAACACTATTTTTAATAGCTTGTTTCACATGAAACATCAAACTAAAATTAACCATGATACATTTTATTAAGATAAAATTATGAGTATTTAAATGTGATCATTATAATGTAGCTATTAAATTAGATGGTATAAATATAAGAAACCATATTATGAAATCATTATAGAAAATAAAACAAATGAAATTAAGTTGTAGATTTCTTTCTTTCGAGGATCATTTATTCGAGCTTGGAAATGAGGTTTTGTCACTAATTGTTTCCCTAGACCAACCCAAGAAAAACATAAAAAATTGTAGCCTGAGAAAAATCATTGGTGGGAGAAGTTCATGCTCATCGAAATTTATATGACATCCATTCTAGAGGAATATCCACTCATGATAACCATTGTCACTTATCTTACCCTTATATACTATATGGATGGTTTGAGGGTATTCGTAAGTAGAAGTTAGGGTGATATGACCCAGTAATTATTAATAAATTTTATATTATCCTTACTAAAAGTATTTTACACCTTTTAAATTTCTATAAAATTTAATTTTAAATAATAATATTTATTCTATTTAACATAAATGTTTATTAAACAAGTAATTAAACTTAAAGAATTAGGAATAAAATCATTTAATTATAAAAATACTTTTTCTCAATGAACCATACCTTTTCTATATACTGTGTATTTTTGAAACAATTTATCACTATTTAATAATTTATATAAAAATATATATATTAATTTTCTTCTAAATATTTTCAGTTGGCTTGGAATATGAATAAATTATTGTTGGTCGGAGTAGTTTACTCAAGAAGGGAGGGGTGAATTGAGTAACAATAAAAATTCCTGTTACAAAAATATTATTTTAAAAGAAATGGTTTTCCCTAAAAATAGATATAGCCTAGTTAATCAAGGTTATACTGTTATAAGAGTTTTACTCTTTAAACAAAATCTTAGAAGATTTATTAATTCTTAGTAAGAATAATTTGTATTATTAAATTTACTTTTGATGTTATCCTACTAAGACAAATCAGTTATAACTTCTTTCCAAGACTAACTATCAAAGTGAAATTAGTGTTTTCTGAATTATACAATAAATCACTAAAATAGAGAAGACTAAATTTAAATAGCATAGTGGATATGAAACAAGTGGTTCAGTATCAAGACGAGACCTAATCCACTCCACTTGGTGATCACCTGCCACCAAGAAGTTTATATAAATACACTTTGATCCACACCCTGGATAGGGGTTAAAAACTGTACACAGACTGTCTAGGTCACATAGGGACCTCTTCCACAATTTTCATGGGTAAAATAAAATAATAACCAGGCCACACAGGGACCTCTTCCACAATTGTTTTGGGTAAAAAAATTATAAAGAGTTTGGCGTATGGATTTAGAAATCCTTCAGTTTAGCACAGGAGTCAGTGTCTGTATGGAATATAAAGAGTATACACACTGCTCAATAAGTAAGTAACAGAATCACTAAGAGAGAGTAGATATGAGTTTAGAATTCTCTAGTGATTTGAAGTGAAGCTCTGGACTCTTTGTATTAAATAGAAATGGTTATGAGTCCTTCTCTATTTTTTTTCTTGAAAACAGAGTGTCGTAATTCAGCTTGTGTTCTTCACGAGTGTTCATAATGTGAAGATGTTCTCTGGATTCCAGATTACATCATATGTTCTTCAGTAGAGTCGGATTTCATGCATGTAAAAATGATTTCTTTGAAAATATTGTAAAGTGTTCTTCGTGGTCGTGCTCACAAACTTGTTTTTCATTCAGTATCGCGCTTTATGGTTGTTGGGCACTCTCCACTCTTTATCTTCGAATGCATGTGTTTTAGCCAACAGGTTCCATGTGTTTCGTACCTTGTACCTTGTACTATGTTTATAAAGAAACATTAATTATGTCAATGCATTAAAGGCATAAAATATGACTGTTAAGCATTAAATTGAAATATGAGAAAATAGTTTAGAAAACGGTGTCACAGTATGTTATGAAAATGGTGTCTCCTTCACATGGTGTCTGAGTGTCACGATCTGAGTGTCATAGTGTCTGAGTGTCATGGTCTGAGTTTCACGGTCTGAGTGTCACAGTGTCTTGTTCATGGTGTCTTGATCATGGTGTTGTTGATGCTCCTTTTTGTCACAGAGTCTAAACGAATGCAAAGGGAAATGCCTTATCTCAAATTGATTCATCCTTTGAAGAAAACATCAAAAATCGAGAAAGGCATAAACAAGGATTCGAATGCACATGTGCCACGCAAGTTCCATCATAGTCATGAAAGTACACTTTCGCGCTGCCTAATGGGCATGTAGGTGACCTACGCTCCCTCTTTGAAAATTCGCCCAGGGTCTCTCCAGCTTATAAATAACCCTGTGGGCCCCCCCATTTTGAGGACGAAAAATTCCAGAACCTCAAAATTGAGCTCCCGGAGCCCTAGCCTCTTCTCAAAGATTAAAAACACTTATAAGGTAACTTTTTACCAAGAACGGAAGATCTAAAGAGGGGGAGAAAGGCCTAGGTGTTGAAACTCATCAACACTTGCGCGGTTGAGTGGCCAACCCTTAAGGGAAATGGCCACACTTGCGCGTCACCCTACTCCTTCACCAGAACATGTGTGCCATCTTTTGGAAATCATCTAGGGATAATACAAAGAGTTTGAGCCAAGTCTTTCCAAAGTATTACCCTAAGGGTGGAAAGTCATGCAAGTACCCATGGGATGTGCAAGTATACTTGCCCGCCCAGGACTTGCACGCCCACGCATTACCTGCGCACTTGCCAGGACTTGTGCGCCCCTATCTTTTTGGGTGCCTCTCCTCCCTATTTCACTTCTCTTACACCTATCCACTTCTCCTCTTCAGGATTAAGCCTTCATAACTCTCTCCAAAGCCATTTATGGCATGATTTCCTTGTTGGATTCCTTATCTAAAAGCAATTCTGTGGAACATCTCTCAAAACCTGGTGATTTACACATCTTTACATCCCTAAAGTTAGAGAGTTCATTCATTCAACCTTATCCTTTAAAGATGAGAGAATCCTTAACCTAGGCCTCCTTTTCAGGAGTAAGCCCCAGTCCAAATTCTCATTAATATTGGGAATCCTCCTTTGGAATAAGCCCCAAGTCTTCATTAATTTGGGCATCCTCCTTAGGAGTAAGCCCCAGTCATAATTCCCTTAACCTGGGCATCCTCCTTAGTAGTAATCCCCAGTCACCAAGTTCTCAAATATGGGCATCCTCCTTTGGAGTAATCCCCAAGTCCCTTAATTTTTCAAGTCCCTTAACCTGGGCCTCCTTCTCCGGAGTAAGACCCAGTCTTAATTTCTCTTAACCAGTCCTAATTTACTTTTGATCTGGGCTTCCTTCTCAGGAGTAAAACCCAATCATAAGTCCTCTCTTAACATGGGCATCTTCCTTAGGAGTAATCCCCAAGATTAGAGTATCCAAATCTCTATAAATAACATATTTCTTTATGGACCCTGTTCTTGGATTTCTTCCCTGAAGTAAATCTTAATCTTCATCTATTTGGGAAGTCATACATACATAAGGCCCCACATCATTTCTTATGACAACATCCTTCATGGAACAATTTTATGGTTTTACCAATACCTCTTGTTTATCACACCAAGCATGACTCATGTGAGATTAGAGTGTAAAAGTAATTATGACATCTTTCTTTGAGCCATTAGTCATACATAAACATCATACTCTCTTATTCTAACTACGTGGGTTCTGATTCCTTTTCTAAACAAAGGATACGTAGGTATCCCGTTTGTGGGTACGATCCCAACTCTGAAATAATCCATATCCTTCTGAATGACAATAAACTTCAAGTGCCCCACTGAGTGGCTTTAATGCTAGTATGGTCATCATAATGACCAAGATACTTTTTATGTATTGAAGGATACCATTGACTAAGAATCTCTAACAAATACAGATGATTCTCCATCGATGAAGAACCTCGAATACATATATAAGATTCTCTAAATTTACTATATATTTAATCATTGATTATCAGATCTAAAGGAAAGCTCATTTTATACTTGGTAATATAACACAAACATAACTTAAATCTATAAAGAGTCCCATAGTAGACAATAATTCCCCTCAAAAAGGTGTGATGAGTTCGACCTCCCATCCTCTCGACCAATGAAAATTCCTAAGTCTCATCAGTTCACAACTATTGAGAACCTACCTTTGGAAAGTAGGTCCAAATGGATATGGAATCATTGGATGTTTCTGGTTCTACGAACAAACCCGTTAGAAACCGCTTGGAGTGTTTGAATCTTAAATCAATGAGATCATCCCCAATTCCAGATGGAAACAAAAAATGGTGAACCCGACGTGAATCCTTAACCAAGTTAAAATGATGTTTTACTTATTTTTTAGGCCCCTATTTAAAACTCAATGAGAGGGCCAACAAAACAATCAATAACATATGTGCTTATCCAAAAGATGTAGTGTCCAGACTTAACTTGATTACGTTTGTTATATCAAAGAGGCACTCTTTTCTAAGATCTTCTGGATTATGAGAATGGATTTTCTTAAGTCCACATCTGTGAATACCTCTGTTGTGAAAACCTCTGCTGTGAATGCCACTGTTGCTACTCCTACTGGATCGTCATCCACTATGAGGATGACATCACCTACTTAGCGTCTTCAACGATGGGTATCAAACGCACTAGTTAAGGAGTACCATCAAAACAGTACTATTCCAACTCTGGAGGCCGACCGACATGCCCTCCAAGTCAATAATTCACCCTGGTCGTCTGGACAGTGATGACCAATGATCAAGAAGCAGGCAGTGCTAACCACCATCTCCAACCGTTTAAGGTCGTTATCCCCAGAACGCAATCACCATTCACTCCCATATTCTGAGGAGGTGAATGAGCAGGTCCCTCAGGGCCTTAATTCAAAGAGACAGGAGTCCTTCCCGAGGTCTCCCATCAACAATCACTGCCAGACTCATGCGGCAGTGCACCCTCAACATGATGAGGGTATCGACTCCAGGCGTTTGGCTCAGGTTCCTCAAACCCGAGTAGGCAAGACGAACTGCCAGAGGTGACATCCGGTCAATAGTGAGCAGGTTCTCATATCTACCATCTCTAGAGAAGTCCACCAACCTAACTTGGTGGCTAGAAACGAGCGGGCACATACACTTGTCCGTTTTAATTCAGTTGTCCAGCAGACTCGTCTGGCAGTATCACACCAATCCCGCCAGACAATTCTCGCGGAGTACTATAGAAAGGAACATACACCTATTTGTAAATCATCATCTAGTCAGCAAGCTCGTCTGACTACATATGATGGAGCTTGTCAACCACGTTCGGAGAAGTGCAATCAGCAGGCACATACACCTACTAGTATTGATCAAGCCTACCAACAGTCTTTTTTGGTAGCATTCAGAGAAGTCAGTCGGAAAGCTCCGTCGACAAAAAGGAGGCAGAATCAACTCTCTGCCCCCACACTTGAGTACTGTCAGGATTCACTAATAGGAAAAGGAGGACAGGAGCAGGAACATACACCTAATCTAAGCACGAAATGGACGTATATCCCCATTCCAGCAGCTGAAGTCACCATGCATATTCTATCAATGGTGAAAGAGATGAAGCAAATCTCTACTCCTATTCTGGATTCTTGCCAAGATATTATAACAGCTTCAGCAGCATCTCAGGCAAAGACACATAAATCTATCCCTACCAGTGGAGTGACATATCAAAATTTCACTCCGGAACAGACACACACATCTGTTTCAGTCCAAGAGGGTTGTGGGGCGTACTCCCCCATATCATATGGACAACCAAGTCAGGCACATACACCTGGTTTGAGTGGAGATAATCAGCCTAACATGATCATTTCTCCTAAGCAGGCACATACACCTGCCAAATTGAGTAAGAAGGCATCTAAGATGAAGACCCACCCAGCACAATCAAGAAATAAAGGTCCAATCTGTAATAAGTCATTACTCGATGATGTAGTTCTTAAATCCCTTATACCATTATCTGTTGGAATTCAAGATTCTACTCCCTTTGTTCCCAACAGTGGGAACATTAATTCTGAAGGTCTGCATCAGATACTTCCTCATGAAATCTTGTTTCATGACGATTAGGTCAATCTCGAAGTTTCATCTTTAGATGAGAGCCACAGGAACCCTCTGTGTGGCCAGAAGATCAAGGAGCAAGAGATTTCATCTTTTTCTTTAACCCATCATGGTGGTCTTCCCCATGATGATGAATTTAGCTGTGAAATCCCTCTCCGCGGTAGTAATTCACATTGTCTGGAAAATTCTTCAGAAGACAATGCAGTGAAGAGAAAGCCCTCTAATATTGAGGCACTTGAAAAAGTAAAGCCTGTCATGTCTGATGCTTTACCATCATCAAGTGAAATACTTTCTCAATCAGAAGATAGCTCGGGGTGTAGGTCATTCTTCGAACCACCCCTGGGTCATTCATCTTCTAGTTTGATCAGTGGATTCTCTACCAATCTTGTTGAATCCGATGAACCAACAAAGAAGCACCATCTTTGGTCTAAACAGGTATAAGAATCTTCATTGAATGATAAAGAGGAAATGTTGAACATGAGAAAACAACTGGGGAATGGTGAAGTGCCAGTCATGTTTTAGCCTTTGGCTGACTCTTAGTATGACATTCCAGAGATGTTGATGGAATATGGGATTCATGATATTCGTCTCAACATATGGAAAACTATTTTTTAATTGAAAAAGAAAGTATTATCTTATGATGAATATGTAAATCATGTTAAGATAATAGAAGGGTTACAACACCAAATTGACTTGGCATATCTATCAGTCTCTCGATATCCGAAGGCAGAAAAGTAGCAGAGAGCCCTTCCGCGTTCATGCCTTGGCGCACTAAGAAGATTGCTCCAATTAATTGGCAATGCCTCATCTGGTATTCATATCATAGGATGGGGTGTTCATGGAGCACTACATTTCATTGTTCTCTCCAGTCAGAAAATCCCACCGAAAATGGTTTCATGCAATTTTATTGCCCATGGATGGCTACAGTCAATGGGTTTTGTTTGTAATCAAAAACTTTCCCAAGAATAGACTTCAACTAGTTCCTCTCAAAATCAAGAATACAAAGAACAAGTTGTTGAATTCCTCCTACATCAAGAAAATGATAATATTGAAAAAGCCTCTCGTATGGAGCAAGCACGTCATCAAGTAACAGAAGTGTCAGAAATCATCCAACGGTCTTCTGAACCGGGTGATAAAAGCGGATGTCGATTGATGCATCCAATTAATTTCTAGTCTAAGGTCCACAAGATCAAGAGATATTTTAAGAAAGTCTCATACATAGCATGTTAAGAGCCACCCCAGCTTTCCAGACTGGGGACTCTTTTAAACCAACCCTCGGAATCAATAAATAGGATTCTAGGAGTTGAGAGGGAATAGTAGGAATAGCCCCAGTCCACCGGACTGGGGACTTTTTCAAATCCTCAATCCCTCCCTCAAAGAAAGTCAGTATTCTCTCGATTGGGGAAGAAGCCCCAAGATGAACAATGGGCCAAGTTATCAGGAGATTCTCTCCAAATTATGGTTCATCAAGAAGTTACTGAGGGATCGAATCAACAAAAGGAAATGTCTCATCAAAGACATGGAAGAAGACAATATAGCAGAAATCCTGATAGGAGGGATGCAATGCATTTTTCATCAATCAATGTCATCAATGCTATTGTTGCCGATCCACTAGATGAGGTTCATTTAGAGGGATCAGATGAAGAGTTTCCTGTTCAAGAAGTTGTATGCACAGACACAAATGAAGAAGGTGTGCGTACACGAAATCAAAGGCTTACCCAGAATCTGGGTGTTCCTTAATGTAACCCACTTCCCCCTCTCCGAAAGGGATCCAACAAGGGGAATGGAAAGAATCAGGTTATATACCCTTCCTATGGATAAGGCAAATCGCTCTCAATAGAGAAAAGGTTTGCACAACAGGAGGAAGAAATGAAGGAATTGAGGAGGATGAATGTAGAACTACTTCAGGGTAGTCTTCCTCCTAAACGTGCTGGATCCAGTCAGCCAAGGGAATTTTTTGTGGCTACTGAGATGGATCAATAATATCCTCCTTTATTAGTACACCCTCATAGGTCTAATCCTACGGGTCAAGTGCAACAATAATCGGTAGTTCTTCCATCAGTTGCAGTACCAGTTGCCATACCTGTCCAAGCTCTAGTAAGTGCACCTATTCAGGTCTAAGATCAACCAGATTTTTCTCAAAAGTTAATAACTACTATTGAGTCATTAACAGCTCGGTTGGAGGCTATGGAGGGAAAGAGTTCTCAAATTCAACAAGAAAAGAGATCTTACCCTAAATGGGTTGATGCAATTCCTTCCCCATCAAATTTTGGAAGTACCACATTCTCAATATTTAATGGTTTGGGAGACCCAGAGCAACACTTAGCACATTTTGTTTCTCGTTGTGATCTTAGGATGGAAACCCTTCAGCAACAAGAAGCAGTAAAGCTCAGGTGTTTTTTACAGTCATTACAAGGACCTGATTTTGTTTGGTACACAAGCCCGTAATCCCGGTCAATTACCGGATGGGAGGATCTTCGCCAAAAATTCCTTCTTCAGTTCAGCTCAACACTGCCAAAGACAATAGTTTTTTTTCTTACAAACTGAAAGAAAAGGGAGAATGAAAGGGTCTCAGATTTCATTGCTCACTGGAAGGTATTAACATATTCCCTGAGTTTAGCACTCCCTCAGGAAGAATTGTTTCCAATTTTTGTGGAAACTTTGCGTGATGAATTACACACACCATTGATCCCTGTGAAATACACAGGAGGGTTTTGAGACCTTACTTCAATCGCTCAACAGATTAAAGATTCTCTTACGAAGACTATGGATAAAGCTCGTGTAATTCCATTAGCTCCAGGAAAGAGAATGGGTAAAGCAAAGACTGCTACAGTCATGCTTAAATAGGCACCTGTACCAGCTTCTGCTTCAAAACCTTCATCTTCTCGAAGGGTTCCACCTTATGAGTGTCAGCAACAAAGGTCGTTTCCTCAAGACAATAAAAGAGATCAAAGAGGGAAATAGTTTGATGAGTTTAAGAGCAAAGTTTATTCTTTCCGAAATGAACAAGTTCCTAGTTACTTCATTTCGGCCCTGGAGAATAATTTGGTTCAGCTGTCGAGGCCCAAGAGGCCAAACAAGGAAGGAGATGAAGACTATCCCAATTATTATCCATTTCATCAGATGTTAGGGCATCCCATTCAGGAGTGTTTTGTTTTCAAGGATCTCCTGAAAATAATGGTTGACTTGGTACAATTCAAATTTAAGGGTTCTTCAGATCAGGTAGCATGTGTTGCTGCTACAGATCCGGAGGAAGGAGGTGAGTGGCAAGAATTCAACAGAAAAAATGTACAGAAATATGATGATTGGATGGTCAGAAAAATGATCAACCGACCTCATGTCATTTTGCGAACGCAATTGAAGAAACCAATTGTGTCTTCTGCTGTAAATGTCACAGTGAAACCTCCATCAAAATAAAAAAATCTTCAAAAGGGCAGCATAATTCAGGGAAAGAAGAAGAATCATAAGTAGATGGGTGTGTATCAAAGCCTAAGCTATATTTGACTCTAGCAGATTTTATTCCATCTACTTCAGAGCCACGGGCACCGCCCCACCAAACGGCATAGCCTAAATTGGCTAGTCAGGAAGAATCTTTATTGGATGAAGAGTTAATCTTTGGTTCTGTTAATATGATTCATTTAACAGATTCTTATGTCAGTTGCAGTTTCGATTTCGATGATCCTGAATTCCCTCTATCAAACAGAGGAATTAGAGGATATTCCAGGGGTCTGGGATACATAGGAAGACGTGGATATCCCAGAAGCCACTATTCCAATTCTACCCCTACTAGAACTATGTATGTAGCAGAAACTCGTGGCAGAACTCTTCAGCAAGCTCAACAAGAACAAGCAAGTTCTTCCACCAATAGAAAATTCAGTCCTGACATAGTTATTTTGGAGGATTGGTTCGGGGTTCCACCTTCATCCTCTCAATAAGTAAATGGATCTAATCGGTCTAATATTTCAAAGCCAGGAATATTGCCAAATCCTATCCCGATACAAGATGCATCTACTTCCAAATCATCAACTTCCAAGGCACCTGTTAAACCACATGCTCCTGTTGGGAAATGAAAACCTTTGGATCGAAAGTATGATGTATTGAAACACCTGGACCAAGTACCGGCCGTGTTATCAATTCTGGATGCTTTGAATTTGTCAAACGATCTTCGGGAGGCACTCATTGAGGCTTTGTCAAGTCCTCATGAGTTTGAAACTGAAATTGTTGCAGCTGAAGTCTACCACGTAGAGAATAATCCCACAGAATTCCATGCAGTGATATCTTTCACAAATGAAGATGAAGATGATCTCATGCATGGGAATATTAGACCATTGTACTTATCTAGAATGTTCAATGGTGTAGACATCTGAAGAGCTTTCATTGATAATTGTTCAAGAGTCAACCTCATACCCATTCGTACACTTCTTCGACTGGGTCTCACAGAATATGATTTATCTCCTTAAACCATGATGTTACAAGGATATGATAAAAATGGACAAGAACCACTGGGTGAGAATACACTCAGAACTCAGTTTGGAGATCTTGTATCCAATTCAGATTTCATGGTTGTTGATGAAGACTCAGCCTTCAACATCTTTCTTGGAAGACCCTGGCTACATCAACATGCCGCTATCCCTTCATCATACCATCAATGTCTCAAGTATTGTTTCGATGGTCAAGTTGGGACATTGTATGGCGATAAGGCAATGTTCAAGACATGTGAATCTCAATACATTGAGGCGTAATTCTATCACATAAAGAGAAAGGAGAAATCCACAACAAAGGAAATTACCAAAGTTAATACTCCATATGGTTTGGAAAAGATTCCAGTAAATCCATTTACACATGTGAGTATAGATTATGTGTTTCCTATCAGTCAAATTTATAGGATAGAATCAAATCTAAATATTCTCATGGAAAGATCCATAATGTCAATTATGGCAGTTGAGCCAGACAGCATGGGAGAAATTGGTGACCCACCAAGCAGTGATGAAATCCCAAATGGAGATGTCTTTATTTCATCTGTTGAAATCCAAAAATTCAATACTTTGCCAATCAGTCCAGAAGAAGTTATAAAAACAATAGAGGTGAACAATGATGTCAATTCTCAATCCATCATCTCCTCTTTATTTCCCAAGGAAGACCCTTCATCGTCAATCGGGTCAGAAATAGAAGCTTCTTCTTCAAGATGTTCAAATTTTAACATCTCTTCTGATTATGGAAATTATGCTTCATCATCTACTATGAAAGTAGAAACGGAGGAAATAACACATGTTGAAGAAGAAGAGGAAGATCTCAGGGATCCTCCTCCATTATTTGAAGAAGGTATCTCTACCACCGTGGATGAACTCCGAGAAATAAATCTGGGTACAAAAGAAGATATGCGCCCCACTTTAATTAGAACGACCATGACTCTTGAAGAGAAAGAGATGTATATTTCCTTTCTAAGGAAAAATCTAGATATATTTTCTTGGAACTATACAGAGATGTCAGGCCTTGATCCTGATGTTGCCACTCATCGTTTGGGTTTACCAGAAGAGCAACGAGGATTCAAACAAGTTGCTAGAAGAACACACCCAACCTATGCATCCAAAATTGTGGCTGAAGTGGATAAGCTTATCAAAGCTAACCTCATCATAGAATTTCAATATCCCAAGTGGTTGTCTAATATTGTCCCAGTGAAAAAGAAGAATAGGAAAATTAGAGTTTTCATTGATTTCAGAGATCTTAATAGGCATTGTCCTAACGATGATTTTCCAGATTCGATTACAGAACTTCTGATTGATGCAACAGCTGGATATGAAGCACTTTCCTTCATGGATGGATATTCCGGATATAATAAAATCCAAATGGCTTCATAAGATGAGGAATCTACATCTTTCAGAGCCCCTCAGGGTGTGTTTTGCTATCTGGTAATTCCCTT
Organism: Viscum album; assembly: GCA_963277665.1. NCBI lineage: Eukaryota > Viridiplantae > Streptophyta > Magnoliopsida > Santalales > Viscaceae > Viscum > Viscum album. Next base: position 1,467,037,856 of record OY728123.1, read on the forward strand.
TGGCCTAAAGAATGCAGGTGCAACATATCAGCGTGCCATGCATCGTATCATCAAACCCTTTTAGAGAAGTTCATTGAATGTTATGTGGACGATTTGGTGGTCAAATCCAAACAATGTTCTAATCACTTGGCTGATTTGGAAATCATATTACACAAACATTGGAAACATAATTTCAAGATGAACCCCTTAAAATGTGCTTTTGGGGTAACCTCGGGGAAATTCCTCGGCTTTGTTGTACTCCATCGTGGCATCGAAGTCGATCCTGAGAAGAAAAATTCAATCCTTGGTATGTCACCTCCTCAAAATTTGAAATATTTGAGACGACTTCAAGGAAACTTAGCCTATATTCGGAATTTCATCGCTAATTTGGAAGGAAAAAGTTTACCCTTCACCAAATTGATGAAGAAGGGAGTCACTTACCAGTGGACAGAAGAATGTCAAGAAGCATTCAATATTCTCAAGAAATACCTCTTGAGTCCACCGGTACTCATGCCACCTATTGAAGGAAGACCACTTAACCTCTACGTGATAGCTCTAGAGCGATCATTGGGTGCCTTTCTTGCTCAGAAGAATGATCTTGGGAATGAAAACAGCCTATACTATCTCAGTCGGACTATGCTTGAAGCAGAAACCCGATATTCAAGTATTGAGAAGTGCTGCCTAGCCTTAATCTTTGTAGTTCAAAAGTTGAGACACTACCTGTAACATCACGAGGTCCAATTGGTATCTCAAAATAACCTTCTCAAATTCATCCTTAGTCATCCAATGTTATTGGACGTCTAGCAAGGTGGGCAGTTATTTTGAAGCAATTTGATATTCAATATGTGTCTCAAAAGGCAATAAAGGGGAAAGCTCTGGCTGATTTCCTATATGAACACCCTTCATTGGAAGACACATCTTTAGATATTGAACTCCCTGATGAGGAAGTCTTCTCTATTCAAGATAGTCCTCAAACATGGGAAATGTACTTTGATGGTGCTTCCATAATTCCAACAGGGAGGAGAATGGAAAATCCTAAATTTAATAAAGTTGTCTTAGGAATTGTGCTCATTTATCTAGAAAAAGGAAGTGTTACCCTATTCCTTCTTATTATGGGAAGGTGGTACCAATAATGAAGCAGAATACTAAGCTCTCATCGTAGGCTTGGAGTTGGCGCTTCAGGCACAAGTGAATCACTTAAAGGTGAAATGTGATTCAGATCGGGTAATCAAACAAGTCAATGGGGATTATGACATCAGAAAAGAAGAACCAATCCCTTTGTATGATTACATCATAGATTTAATGGCATAATTCCCTTCGGAACTGACATTTTCTTATGTCCCAAGATCACAAAATGCCCAAGATGATGCACCGGCTAATATAGCCACAGCTCTGGCAGATCCAAATCGGGATGAGACAACCATCCGTATTTCCCACCATCGTGCAATTTCACCATATGTTCGAACCAGAACAGAGGAAATTAATGAAATTAGTCCCATTCCTGAACCATACAATCATACTACAGGATGGATGACAACTATCAGGGAATACCATTAAAATGGAACACTTCCACCTGATAGAGCCGAGAAAGAACAAATATGGCGACGTGTGGTCAATTTTAATCTTTATGATGGCCCAGATCACCTAGAGAAAATTTTCTTCAAGCGTGGTTTTGATGGAGTTCTCTTCAGATGCATTGATGGTGAAGAGACAATGGTTGTCATAAAAGAAGTGCATACAGGAGTTTGTCATGCCCACTAGTCTGGACATATACTATCTGATCAGATTCGAAGTCTTGGATACTTTTGGCCTTCAATGATACAAGATTGTGTTGATTTCACAAAGAAGTGTCATTCATGCCAATTACATGCCAACTTCATTCATAATCCCCCAAAGTTGCTTCATACAGCTAAATACTCGTGGCCATTTTCCACGTCGAGAATGGATGTGGTGGGACCATACCCTTCAGCTACAGCCAAGCAGTTGAAGTATATTCTTACTACTACTGACTTCTTTTCCAAATGGGCAGAGGCAATACCCCTCAAAGAAGTCAGTTCTAAATGCATTGTTAGCTTCATCAAGTCTAACATAATTACCAGATTTGGTGTCCCTCATACCATATTGACGGACAATGGCACCAACTTCTGTTCATTCGAGGTGAAGAAGTAAGAGTAAAATATCAAATCCAACCATTCATCTCGGTATCATGCAGCGGCCAATGGAAAGATAGAAGCCTTCAACAAGACTCTTTCAGATATATTGAAAAATATGGTGGATAAAGATAAGAAGTCATGTCCTGATAAACTCTTTCATGCTTTATGGGCTTATCGAACCACCACCCGCACTACAACGCGGTTAACTCCATATTCACTTGTATATGGAACGGAAGCATTCTTTCCAATTGAGGTTTGATTACCTTCGTTCAGAGTGTCCATTTGTTCAGGGAGAATTGGTACTGGTTCTCAGAATTCCAATGATACAAGGAAAGAAACCTCCCAAGCTTGAGCCAAAATGAGAAGGACCTTACTCAATACATAAGGTCTACTCCAATGGAGCTTATTCTTTAATCTCAATGGATGGAGAACTCATCACTGCTCTAACCAATGCCATATTTCTGAAGAAGTATTTTGTATAAACACAAAATACATAACCAAGGGTCCATGCATATGCCTTTAAACTATTTGCATTTTTGTCCCACACGACGTTAAATAGTGACGTCCTAACTACATGACGCTAAACTATAAAGAAGTCCCTTACGTCCAGCAAGTTGTTAAACTGCATAACCAACGGTCTATGCATATTACCTTAAAGTATTCGCACTTTCGTCCAATATGACGCTAAACTGTATTGTCCCTTTTTCATCCAATATGACATTAAACTGTGAAAACGTTCCCTAATATGTCCAACATGATGTTAAATTGGGTCCTCTTTTGTCCTTACTGCATGACATTAAACTGCACATTCCTCTTCTTGTCCAACATGACATTAAACTGTATTGTCTCCATAATCCTAACTACATGATTCTAAACTGTACATAAAACCCTTAATATTTCCTACATGACATTAAACTATATTTTTTTCTCTGCTACATGACATTAAACTGTGCAGGACCAATAGACCTAATTTCAAGACATTAAACTGCATAGTCCCTTCATATGTCCTACATGACATTAAAATGTGCATCGTTAAGGTTGTTGTTACCTCTTGTTTCTCACACTGAGTATGAATCACGTGAGATTAGAGAAAATTTCAACCATAACACCCTCTCTGGGCCGCTAACCACGCATAAGTCCCAATATCATTTTTTAGGTCGTTTTCCCCAAGAACAACTTGATCACTAATTCATTCTTTAATTGAACTACGTAAGCTTTGATCCTTTCCTTCTAGGCTGGGTATGTAGGCAACCTCCCAAGGTTCAAGACCAAAAACAATCTCTTCACATCGGTTCACCTCCATCTCATACGATGTTGATTTGTGAAACCGCCCCTAGAATCAATATCTTTAAATTGGTTCACCTTCGTCCTTTCTACACGATGTTAAACTGTGCAACACTTTTTCATGTACGATAATAAACTACAATATTCTTTGACACCCTCACCTGAGAGGGAATCATTATTTAAATTGATTTTCAATCATGTTATATTCCAAAGACTATGTACATACATGGAAATACCTAAACCTTTTATCTTGGGTTAAACCATCATTGCACTAACGTCCCCTTGAACCCTTCACATGTACAAACCAAATTTGTACAGAGGGTATTTGTAGAACTACGTGGGCTTGATTCCCATCCTTATGGGATACGTAGGAACATTCGAGTGTCCCTCGAATCCAGCCCCATGTCATTCAGTCCTAACCCCAAATTCCACTTTCAGTCCCCTGGAAGTCCCCATGAAAACACACACTGTGTATTTCTTATAATGGTCCGACCTCTATGACTGTAAACTAAGATCTCTCATATTTTCGTCCCACGTGACGTTAAACTATATTTCAAGAACTACATATGGCTTGATTTCCATCCTTATGGGATATGTAGTGAAGTCCAACATTTCAATTCAGGACCCATCCACAACATGATTATCATTAGCATTGATCTGTGTATCTCTACATACATTGAACAATACCCATTTTTATGTGTTGTAATCCTAACCTTAAATATTTTCAGATCTTCATAACCCTTTTCTTAACTTCTAATCACAAAAGGCTTGATACCCGAGAGTTATTTTTCCTGACTATGCAGCATGTGCCCTTAGGCGGCCTTGCATAAGTAATCTACATAATGAACCTATCAGCCAAAAGATTCTATTATTTGACTATGCAGCCAATGCCCTTAGGTGGCCCTGCATAATTCAACACCCTAACGGGTTTTTTAAATAATGGTAACTTCATTCTTGTGATGAAAACCTCTTTTGTCCTTATTGGACTTATCAAAAATATGTAAGGATCTATAAAACAAATAGTCATCCTTAACATATTTGTTTCATGTCCTGTTTCATGATCTGAAAGTATTCAAGTTTATGGTTTATATTTCTCTTCCTTACATTTGGGTAAGACCTTCATGGGAGTGACATTCATCCAGTTCTTGGATAATCTTTTTTGGAAATATCTTCTCCATATTAAAGTACCTCTCTCCATACAAAAAAACTCTATGCTTTCTGAGAGTTCTTTTGCTTGACTATGCAGCATGTGCCCTTAGGCGGCCTTGCATATCTAGTCTATATAACAGACCTATCAGCCAAAAGATGTTATTATTTGACTATGCATCCAATGCCCTTAGGTGGCCCTGCATAATTCAACCCCCTAACAGGTTTGTTAAATAATGGTAACTTCATTCTTGGGAACTACTTCTTCTAATGCCTTTTAGCTCTTTTTCATATCATTCCTCATATTCAAATTTTCTTAAGTCATACTTTACATATTTTCCCTCATACATGAGTATGGTAATATGTTTTCAGTTAAATTTTCAAGGAATTGGGTCAATTATAATTCATTTGGTCAAAGCTATTTCGACCTTAAACATTCGCCTTTTTTATGTCCGACGTGCATGAATTTAAACTACCCAAAAAAGAAAAAGGAACTCTGAATAAAAGTCAAGTCCAGCTCACTAAACATACATTTTTTATGATTTAGGTAATATTGAGAAATTAAAAGATTCAAAGTTTGTAGGGTTATTTATATTAATCCTAGTAAAAAATCAAACTATGCTTAATAGGCCCATTGGCTTAGGTAAAATTTAAAGCAGGTAGTAGGAAAATGCGTGCACAAATGATTGTAGATGAAAAAGTTTTTCATTTTGTGTACAGGAGATTAGAAGGACATCTACAGATTGGAGTCTATTCTATTTTCCAGGAAATTACAAGAGGCTGTCAACATAAGTCTTCACTTGATGAACAACATACCGAGCTTCATCATCGGCTACTTGAAGCTCATGCACTCGACCAACTTCACTCTTTTCAGCCTGATGGAGTGATTTCTTGGCATCCACAATGGACTTCATACCATTAGTTTGAGCTCCCTCTAGTGAATTATTGAGTTGATCAAGTTCCCCAGTAACAGCGTCTAACCGTTGCTGAAGGTGCATCTGCTAGACGACTTTATCTTTGATCTTATGCTTCAGATCCTTCATCTTGGCAGCATAGTCATCCTCAGCGCGGGATACCGCAGCCTCAAATTCACTAATATTGGATGACAGATTCACCCTGGTTAGATCTTCACAGCATTTTTTCTCCTACTCTCTCCTGAAAATGACCTGTTTTACCGCGGCATGGATCTTTTCATATCCAAAACCGCCAAGTCCCAATATGACAAATAGGGATGACAGTCGGGGAATCTTCGATGGAAGCTCCTCCAGAGGCAATTCAGATATGATTTTCCATATGTTCTTCCATGCCTTGTGTCGTGAAAATTGGAACGCCTTTTGAACTTCAGGGTCCGACTCAGCGTCACTATCACAGGGGGGAGTGTAATCTGGGATTAATGCACTTTGGGAAGTTCCCTGTTCTGCTCCTTCCCCATTGACCTGTGTTTATTCACTTTCGATTCCCGTTGGGGAGGAGTCTGAGGCCTCACCTCGAGATCTAGCCACTAAAATTGATGGCCCTACATAATCAATTCAAATCATTGGTTAGTTTCAAAGGATAAAAAAAGTTAATTGGATGTCTTGCAAATTAAGTACAATCACAAATATTGTTATCCCTTACCCAACGGTAGATCAGCATCCTGAGAAGGCTCCTCCCCATATTTCCTAGCTTCGACCGGATTTTCAGTATAAGTTTGAGGAATCTCTATTGGGTTCATCTCCACTTGTGCTAATGTCTTTGCAATGGTAGGGTTTTCTGTACCCCATTCAAGAATGGGTAGTTCAGCAGCTTGCTCAGACAGAACTGCACATTTGAACAGATCATGATTAGACATGTAATAAGAAGTTATTCTTAATAGGACGAAGGATAACACTCACGTCCATAATCTTCTAAATTACATGGTAATTTAACATGATTTATAAAATCATCAAAATATGCTCCAAGTTCCATCATTTCATTTAATGTCATCTCATAATCTTGGTTAATCTCACCAGTGGGAGCATTTGTTGTGTCTTCTTGGTGACCCTCATCCTTCTGTCCCTGACCCTAGACAGCATCTTCAAATAAGATCACGGCATCGGTTGCAATAGCCACCAAAATCTCTAATGCAGGGGTTGAACCTGAATTATCACAGAATGGAATTCATTCAGTGCTTTATTCAACATTTTATGAATCATTGTAAACTTACTAGAAGCTGGTTCTTCTCTTCTTGCAACAGAACCAGGAGGGATACTGGGAACAGATGATGGCTCCTCTCCACGAGTAGCCAAGTCATCCTGAATTTTTAATTGTTCCACAACACCCTCTGTGGTCCTCAAAGGAGTATCAGTCCTTTCCCTCAGAGGGGAAATTTAATAATCCCCTATAATCCCAAGAAAATGAGCAATCATTTCATGATTTAAGACTCGTAATTACTTGAAGGACTTACCACTACTGATGAAGCATTTAGTTGTGGACTTCTTTCTCTGATGCCTTTGCTTATTTGGATTTTTGGGAGTGTCATTAGTCTCCATTATAGGTAATTGAATGGGAGAATGGAAAGACATGTCCAACTCCTCATCCATGGCCTACTGGCCTGGAGATATCTCGCCCAACTCACGAGCAGATTCAGCAGCAGCCCCAATGGCAGTACCACCAGGGTTATACTGTGGTGAAGGAACCTCATTAGTTCCTTTCTTTGCAAGCTGCAAGATGAAGAAAATAATATCCTTGAGTAAAAATTCTTTGACTGAAATCAAGTTGCAAGGAAAATAAGGAAATAAAACATACATATTCAGGAGCCACATAATCATGCCACTCCTCATCAGTCCCCTCAGCGGCGCCACGATCAATCATTTCTTTCACCCGCTTGGTGATAGGAATGGAATCATTGGTGGCATATATGAGCATTTCCATCTCTCTGATGTAATCTCGCACGTCATCAGGGCTATCTTCTAAATTGATATCGGTAGAATCCAGAAGAGTCCCTATTCCAGGGAGGTGTTTCCCCTCGCATAAATCCAGCCAGGCAGTTTCAATACCACAGTATAAACTCTACCATGTATGGACAGCCTCTGGTTTTAGATATTCAGTGTGTGTACTAAAAGGCTGCGAGGAAGGTCCTACAATATTCGATTTCAACTTCTTCCCAGTTCCTGCAACTATAAATAGAGAATAAGAAAATAAGACTTATTTCTCTATAAAGTAGTAATGATTAAAGTACCCCAATGAAGTAAAATCACCAAGAGTTGATGGATTCGGTCTTTTGATTCTGACTGGAGGGTTATATCAGGAATGAGGCCACTTTTCCACTTGTTATACATCATCGTCCCCATCTTGGGAATCCGGTGAGCCAGTCCTTGATGAGGAATTCGGCGAATCATCTTTAGGTGGGGAAGCATCACCTTCATGAGGAAGGGTTTCTTTCTCTACAGTCCTCTACCTCTTCCCCATGTGATAAACCTGGTGATTCAGCACCTGTTTAGGGTATGATGATATCCATTTCTTGGCATACCATGTAGTCAAGTTATTTGTCACTTTTTCAACTGGTAGCTCAAACACTGCCCTAGTCCTCTCCCTAGATGTCAGCAACCATAGTTGTCGGGAAACCAACAGATGTTGCTCTAACCTGACATGTACAGGGGAGATACAGTAGTCTACTGCAAGCACTTGAATTGACGTGAAAATCTATATGGATCATAGGCCTCGCATATACTCTCTTTGTCAATCCTGGAAACTAGCACACCATCTCTGCAGGCCATCATGTATGCCCTCAAATCCAGGCTGGCTATTCCATCATCAAAAAACAACTTAGTTGGCGGATTTCCATAAGGAAAGAAGTTGAATTCCTGATACATTCTCAGCCTCACCTTCATGTCATAATCATTGATAACTAATGGAGAAATTCCAGATAATTTCTGCACTGACGGCCAGAAAGAACTTCCAGGAATCTTTACTCCATTCTGTACATTGTACGTCCTGAAGTGAGTGGCGATCCATCCCCACAAAACTTGGAATGGTCCTACAATTCTCAAAAAAGACTTACCTATGAAGACATGGAGTATTTTCTTATGAATCTTTGCTAAAATGGGGGTATCCAACCCTACCATTTTCCACTCAGCCAACTTGGCCACAATAACAAAGGTCCCTGGCCTGACGCCTCCCTTCGAGTCCCTAACTGGTAAAAGATAAACGCTAAGCCACAAGGCTAAGAATCCCGCCAGAAAAGTCTTCTTTGGGATTCTTTGATTCACTGCATATATCCACTTCTCAAATTCCCCTACTTCTAGAGTCGGACAAAATGTTCCTGGAGCACCCCTCTTCTCTGTTTTGGGATAGGTGGTAGGACGAGTGGGAATTTTCTCCTTGGGCTTATTTTTCTTGGATCCCTTCTCCTTTGGCACCTTCTCCTTCAGTTCCTTCTCTTTCTTTTTGGTAAGAAACATATCCATCCACTCCTCTGGATGAATATCCTTTCTGGAATGAGTTAGGGAGGTCTCTAAACTCTTGATCTTGTGAAATATTTTAAATAATTCCCAAGCTAAAGCTGGAGTCCTCTCTAAATCATTCCAAGTCACCTTGGGAGGGATGAATTCATCATACATACCACCCAAAATTGGAGCCCCTGAGATATTGTGGACATCTCATAGACTGATTCCTACTTCTCCATGAGTCAAATGGAAAAAATTGTTTTCTGGGCTCCAATGGCTGAGTATCTCCGGCATGAGGTTATCATGTCTATAAACATATGTTTTCCCAACCCAGATAGCTTTGTATATTGCAACTCCTTTTAAATCCTTTACAAACTCTCCACAGGTTTTTCGCACCCAGTATGCCCACATCCAAGTTGGATTCACGCCTCCTCCAGGAAGAAAGTCCCAACATCTCTTCCATCCTTTGGATTGATCCATTTGAGAGTTTCGGAAAATTGAGGGATAATAATGTGGTTGCAGCTCGGGCTTATGAGATTTCAGATCTGGCGTACAAGGGCTATGATGCATCATATAAGCCTTCTTTACTGTTCCAGCATTTATAAATACTCCTCCACATGAGATATTTGCTGAAGTAAAATTGGTGTAGTTCTGAAACCAAGAAATTGGGAGATAGTTCTTTGCCTCTGGAATAATAAAATCTCACAGACGACCATAGCCATACAAAGGCAGATAAATGCTCCGGAGGATGTCACGATGATATTTCTTCAGATACATGGCTAAATCTGGGAGAGTGCTATCGCAGATAGTATAATAATCATGGCCAATGATGTTTATCATATCATCAAGTCGCTTGCTTTCCAGTTCATCATCCATTCTGATTCTCATGGGATCCATTGAATCTGCAGAAAAGTTGAATAAATCAACTCTTAAATGGGTTTATTTTTCATAAAATTTGTGAAGGAATTTGAAAAAAATGGCTAAGGCATTAAGGCGAGCAAGTCCAATCTTGGTGCGCAAGTATGAAGATGTCACGCAAGTGTGGATGTGCCGTGCATGTTTTTTGGTGCGCCAGTATCACCACGCAAGTCCAAATACCCTGACAGCAGCGCGACAGCGAAGTGACAGCAGAAAACAGAGCAACTTGTGCAACGAAGGTAACTTGTGCAGCGAGAGCTCAAAAATTCAAAATCCGGGTGCTTTTCGTGGGAATGGCCGCCTATTTATAGGCCAGGCCACTCACCTGCGCACCTAAAGCCAGCGCGCTCAAAACCCTGTGCGATGACAGTGGCGCACTGAGTACTTGCGTGCCGCTTTCACTTTGATTTTCTTATTTTCCTCAGAGTCACATCTTCATTTCTTTCACATACAACTCTTAGGGTGGAATTTTGTTAACGCTTATTTTGGTCACAGAGTCTAAACGAATTAAAAGGGAAATTCCTTAGCTCAAATTGATTCATCCTTTGAAGAAAACATCAAAAATTGGAAAAGGCATGAACAAGGCTTCGAATGCACATGTTCCGTGCAAGTTCCATCATAGTCGCGCAAGTACACGTGCACGCCGCCTAATGGGCGTGAAGGTAACTTGCGCTCCCTCTTTGAAAATTCACCCGAGGTCTCTCCGGCCTATAAATACCCCTATGGGCCCCCCCATTTCGAGGATGAAAAATTCCAGAACCTCAAAATTGAGCTCCTGATGCCCTAGTATCTTCTCAAAGCTTCAGAACACTTCTAAGGTATATTTTTATCTAGAACAGAAGATCTAAAGAGGGGGAAGAAGGCCTAGGTGTTGAAACTCATCAACACTTGCGCGGCTGAGTGGCCAACCCTTAAGGGAAATGGCCACACTTGCGTGTCGCCCTAATCCTTCACCAGAACTTGTGAGCCATCTTCTAGAAAGCCTCTAGGGATAATACCAAGGGTTTGAGCCAAGTCTCGCCCAAGTATTACCCTAAGGGTTGAAAGTCACGCAAGTACCCATGGGTCGTGCAAGCATACTTGCGCGACCAGGACTTGCGCGCCCACGCAGTACCTGCACACCTGCCAGGACTTGCACGCCCCTATCTTTTTGGGTGCCTCTCCTGCCTATTTTACTTCTCTTACATCTATCCACTTCTCCTCTTCAGTATTAAGCCTTCAGAAATCTCTCCAAATCCATTTATGGCATGATTTCCTTGTTAGATTCCTTATCTGAAAGGAATTCTATGGAACATCTCTCAAAACCTAGTGATTTACACATCTTTACATCGCTAAAGTTAGAGAGTTCATTCATTCAACCTCATCCTTTAAAGATAAGAGAATCCTTAACCTAGGCCTCCTTTTCAGGAGTAATCCCCAGTCAAAATTCTTATTAATATTGGGCATCCTCCTTAGGAATAAGCCCCAAGTCCTCATTAATTTGGGCATCCTCTTTAGGAGTAATCCCCAATCATAATTCCCTTAACCTGTGCATCCTCCATAAGAGTAATCCCCAGTCTCCAAGTTCTAAAAATATGGGCATCCTCCTTAGGAGTAAGCCCCAAGTCCCTTGATTTTTCAAGTCTCTTAACCTGGGCCTCCTTCTCAGGAGTAAGCCCCAGTCTTAATTTCTCTTAACCAGTCCTAATTTACTTTTGATCTGGGATTCCTTATCAGGAGTATAACCCAATCATAAGTCCTCTCCTAACATGGGAATCTTCCTTAGGAGTAATCCCCAAGATTAGAGTATCCAAATCTCCATAAAGCACATATACCTTTATGGACCCTGTTCCAGGATTTCTTCCCTGAAGTAAATCTTAACCTTCATCTATTTGGGCAGTCATACATACATAAGGCCCCACATCATTTCTTATGACTACATCTTTCTTGGAACAATTGTCTGGTTTTACCAATACCTCTTGTTTCTCACACCGAGCATGACTCACGTGAGCTTAGAGTGTAAAAGTAATTATGACACCATTCTTTGAGCCATTAGTCATAAATAAACATCATACTCCCTTATTCAAACTATGTGGGTTCTGATTCCTTTTATAAACAAAGGATACGTAGGTAGACCATCTGTGGGTATGATCCCAACTCTGAAATAATCCATGTCCTTCTGAATGACAATAAACTTCAAGTTTCCCACTGAGTGGCTTTAAAACTAGTATGGTCATCATAGTGAGCAAGAGACTTTTTATGTATTGAAGGATACCATTGACTAAGAATATCTAACAAATACATATTATTCTCCATCGATGGAGAACCTCGAATACATATAAAAGATTCTCTAAATTTCCTACATATTTAATCACTGATTGTCAGATCTAAAGGAAAGCTCATTTTATAATTGGTAATATAATAAGGATTCACGAACATAACTTAAATCTATAAAGAGAGTCTTGGAGTAGACCATAATTCCCCTAAAAAAGGTGTGATGAGTCCGACCTCCCATCCTCTCGAACAATGCAAATTCCTAAGTCTCGTTAGTTCACAACAAATGAGCACCTACCTTTGGAAAGTAGGTCCAAATGGATATGGAATCATTGGATATTTCTGGTTCTACGAACAAACCCGTTAGAAACCACTTGGAGTGTTTGAATCTTTAATCAATGAGATCATCTCCAGTTCTAGAGGGAAACAGGTGTCTTGTCTTCAGGGTGTCCTAATCACGGTGTCTTGTCTTCACAGTGTCTTTCTCACGGTGTCTTGCTTCACGGTGTCTTTCCTTTAGGCAAATAACAGTATTCAAACTTAAACAGCAATATGCATGAAATGGATTGAGCTTAACCATTATAAATCATGAGTGAACTTGAAACATAAATACACATGATTGGATATAATTTATAGGATTTAACTAGGTTGAATAAGATTTATGATTATTAATGAGATTTGTTATCATTGATGAGATTTTTGATCATTAAAACATGATTAATACATGAGGAGTCCTACAATCTCCCCCTTTTTGATGATCAAAAATCATGCACAGTTAAAGTGTAAATTAGATGAAACTATAGAGAAAATAACATATAGAAACTTCTCCCCCTTTTGGGATTCTCAAAAAGTTTAAAGAAAGAGAGGGTAAACAGTGTACATTCCATTAAGAGTAAACAGTTCTGTACAAAAAAAGAGAGATACAAAAATAATGAAATTCCCATAAAAAAGGAGTAAGCACTGGGATTCTTCAGGGATTGGCCTTCTCTTTGCCTTTATCAGCAGTATAATAGGAAGACATAAGGGCAGTGGTTAGTGTAGAATAAGAAAGAGAGGTGGTAGATTGAGAGGGTAAAGGGAGACCTTTGAAGACTGAGGGAGCCAAGGTAGGAGCAGTAGAAGATCGAGGCAGTTGCTGATCAAGAATGACAGGCCTGATCTGACTGAGAGCTTGTCCAACAGACATGGTAGTTGAGGCTAAGGCATAGGTGAATGTAGGTAGTCTAGGTATAAGAGGAGAAGCCACTGGAGAAAAAATTGTTGTACTTTGGACATGAAGATAAGGTCTCAGGAGTTTGATGAAGTCTGCAATAATCTCTCCACCATACTGCATGGCTTTTTCAAAGTCATCTTTGTTTTCCATGAACTTGTCCAACAATTGGTTAAACATGGTTAGCTTCTGAACTTGGTTTTTGAAGGCTTGAGTTACAGGAAGAATCTACAGATTCTCTACAAGGTATTTGAAGTGGTTTTTCATATCAGTCTTAGAGAAAATTTAGTTAAAATAGAAATCCACTTTCTTAGAAATCTCCTGTTAGGAATCATTTGAAATCTTGGAATTAATTTCCACAAGGTCAAGAACTCTATCACTGTTCTTGACAACTTCAAAGAAATAATTTACATTGAATCCACTGAATGCATTCTGAATCTCTTCTTGGACTATAGATCTAAGCAAATAACATTCCAAGGAAGGTGTAGAGGATTCACCCGAGGTATAAGAAGCTTTGACGGCCATTGTCAGAGATTTGAGATGATTTAGTACCTTTTGAAGACAACCAGTGTACTCATCAGTGAGTTTATTCAGGTACACCACAAGATATCTCATTTCCTTCAACAACTATTTGTGCCTTTCTACAATCTTTTCATCAAAGGATAACAGATAAGGGTGAATCTGAGACACATAATCTCGAGAGATTTGAGAAAGAGTGGGTTCTAGAGGAGCAGTAGTAGGCTCGGATCTCGAATGCAGCTCTTTCTGCATGTATTCCACCATGCTTCTAAGGGTTTTTACTTCATTAATGAGAAACTTATTTTCAACCCGTACTTCTTGAATCTCATGGAGCATTTTAGGTTGTATCTGCCAAATGATCTTCTCCAAAAGTAGTGAGGCATCTCTCTCACTCAAATTTGTCACAGCACAAGGTTGGGAGTTCATAAGATTCTCAACTCCAGATAAGATGGTATCTCTAAAATCCTTCAAATCATCCTTACTGAAAAAGGTAAGTTGTTCGGGTAAAGGTTCAAGTAAAGTTTCAGGTGTAGGAATTGGTATAGGGGCAGGTTTTGGTTATGGTTCCTTCTCAGGGGAAAATATAGAAACTTACTTCAACTAAAATAGGGAAGAGAGATCAAGACTGGTTGTAGTAACCTGCTGAGACTCACTCACCTCATAAAAACTAGGAAATTTGTACTGAGTGTCCACAAGACTTGACTCAGTTGGATGTGAGGCTTCATCAGACTCAAGATTTTGGGTTTCCTCCCCCTCAAAAGGTGCTTACTTTTTAGGATTCAGAGGCTCAGGAGCTTGGTCTAAATCCACAGGTTCACCTCTAAGTTCCTCATTCATCTCTTGTCTAGCTAGCTGAAATGCTATATCCATCCTCTCTTCAACAAATGGTATTATTTCAAGAACAGGTTTTTCCTCAGGGAGTTCTTCCAGATTTTCTCCTTGCATAACAGGGAGTCTCCTAGATTTTCTTCTTCCATAACAAGGAGTTTTTCTAGATTTGATTCTTCGATAATAGGTAGTTCTTCTAGAACAGGCTCTTCCATGACTTGCTACTGAGATTCGGTCACCACTAATTCTTTTTCATCCTCAGGTTGGATTTCCAAATTGACATATTTACTAGGGGTAGGAACTTATTCTTCAAGAATAACAGGAGAAACAATAATCCTTTCTTCCTCAACGGTAACTTCTTCCCTATGAGGTACTTCAACCTCTTCTTCTACTTCTTCTGAATACTCACCAAGTTCATCTGGTTCCAAACTAGGATCAGAAATGTCTTTCATCCTTGATGGATAATCCATAGGATTAAACTTCTCATAAACCTTATCGTTGCCTTCCACCCACTCATTTTTTCAAGGTTTCTAGTTTATCTTCATTCTCCTGATGATGGCTTTAGAGAGACATTACTTGCAGTCTATAATCACTTTTTCATTAGGTCCGACTATTCCTTTTGCAACAAGAATGGATGATATCAGCCGAGAGTAGAACAGAGAGGAAGACTTGGATGTAACCTTGATCAACAAACACATATGGTGAATGATGTACTTGAACAAGTTAATCTTGTATCCATTCTTCATAAGATGAATTAAGAACACATATCGATACTTTAATACAGCAAGGCCACCATTCTTTAGACTAAACATATTTTGAACAAACTTAAACAGCAGCCTTGTTTCCCCATCAAGTTAAATAGTTATGACCCTTCTCTTGGTGCCATTTCTAGTTAGGGTTTTCAGAGCATCTTCAAGGTCAAAGAAATCAGTTGTAGGTGGAAGTTCTCTCAGATAATCATCACATATTCCTTTTTGAGGTATCCTAAGGCATGAAACACATAACCTCGACAAGATGAAGCATCTTTGGCATTTAATCCAGCTCCTCAGAACAAAGCTTTCACCAGAGTCAAACGAGAACTGTGCGTACTAGTAGAACTGAGCTACTAGCCTCGGATAGATGGGTCTATCCTCCCATGAGAACCATTATAACCAGCCTTGTTATTTTAAAACTTTCAATACTAGAGATTTTATAGATAAAATCCATTTGGGGCAAATATATTTCTCAGGAACAACACTGCGATTTACCAGGTTCGGATTCAGAGTCCCTTCGAGTGTCAGCTTGGGTGTTATCTTCTTCTTATTCAGGAGGCGCTTATCAGGTGTGGATAACAAAGGACGTTTCATTCTTGGCATCCACTGAGGGTTTGAGAGAGAGAGAAAGAGAGAAGGGGTTTCGAGGTCGAAAGGGTTCAAAATGAGATAGAGTCTGAGTGAAGAACCAAGTGAAACTTTTTGTTTTATCATTTGGGAATGTCAAACATCAAAAAAATAAAAATGCGGGAAAGTAAAAGAGGTGAAATAAAAATTAAAGCGATACAAGTTTAAATAAAATCATAAATAATTTTCACGGTGAGACCGTGAATGGTTGTTATGGTGAGATAGTGATCGGTCGTCACGGTGCGACAGTGAGCGATCGTCACAGTGAGACAGTGAGTGGTCATCACGGTGACACAGTAAGTGAACTTTTCAGTGCGCATTATGGTGAGATAGTAAATGTCAGACCATGAATACAAAGTGCTAACAGTGAGACTGTAAACATGAGAGACTGTGACTGAGAAGCCGAAATCAGGAAATAGTAAAGTAAAACATAGTAAAATATTCAACAGTAAGACAAGTAAGACGTCTATTTGAGATTTATCATGCCAAGGTCATGTATGATGTAGTCTATTATCTTAGAATTTAATGGTTTAGTGAATATATCAGCAAGTTGATATTCAGTACCAATGAATTCCAAGGTGATATCACCTTTTTGATAATGATCTCTCAAAAAGTGACGTCTTACATCAATTTGTTTTGTCCTAGAATGTGAAATAGTATTTTTTGAGATGTTAATAGCACTTGTGTTGTCACAATTTATTGGTACATGTCTGAATTGATATCCATAATCTAGTAAAGTGTGTTTCATCCAAAAACATTATGCACAACAACTGCCAGAAGCTATGTATTCACCTTCTACAGTAGATAATACAACAGAATTTTGTTTCTTACTACACCATGATATTAGTTACTTCCCTAAAAGGTGACATGTTCTAGAGGTTCTCTTTCTATCTAACTTACATTCATCGAAGTCAGCATCAGAATAAATAACTAGTTCAAATTATTGTTCTTTATGATAGAACAGTCCTAGATTGAGTGTATGATTGAGGTATTTGAAAATTCTCTTTACAGAATTTAAATGAGATTCTTTAGGATTTGCTTAAAAATGAGCACACATACACACACTAAACATAATATTTGGACGGCTAGCAGTTAAGTAGATTAAACTTCCAATCATTCATCTATAAGTGGTTTGATCAACTGATTTTCCATCATCATCAAGATCTAACTTGCAGGTGGTACTCATGGGAGTGTCACAAATTTTAGTGTTATCCAATCCAAAACATTTTATAATATCTCTAGTGTATTTACTTTGATTTAAAACAATTCCATCATTATTTTGAAAGATTTGAAATCCAAGAAAGAATTTTAGTTCACCCATTAAACTCATTTCAAATTCGTTTTGCATCATTTTAAAAAAATCAATACATAATGAATTTTCTGAAGATCCAAAAATAATATCGTCTACATAGATTTGAACAACTAAAACATCATTAGACACTCATTTTATAAAGATGGTAGGATCAGCTCTTCCTTTTGTAAAACCTTTGGAAATAAGAAAAGTACTCAATCTGTCATACCAAGCTCTTGGAGCTTGTTTTAAACCATATAAATCTTTTGATATTTTGAAAATATGATTGGTAAAATGACGATTTATAAATCCAGGGGGTTTTTCAACAAAGACATCCTCAGCTATATACCTACTTAAGAATGCACTCTTAACATCCATTTGATATAGTTTGAAATTCAGATGTGCATCATAGGCAAGCAGGATTCTGATGGATTCAAGTCTGGCTACTGGAGAAAAGGTCTCCTCATAGTCAATTCATTCTTATTGACTACAGCCTTGTGCAACTAATCTAGCCTTGTTCCTAACTATATTTCCAGCTTCATCTACCTTATTTCTGAATACCCATTTAGTGCCTATGATGAAAGTGTCCTTGGGTCTTTCAACAAGTTTCCAAACTTTGTTTCTTTCAAAATGATTAAGTTTTTTCTTGCATATACATTACCCAAAATTCATCATTGATGGCATAATCAATGTTTTTAGGTTCATGTTCTGAAAAGAAGGCTTGATGTTCAACCTGATTTCTAAGAGAAGCTCTAGTTTGGGTTCCTTTCTCTATGTATCCTACAACAGCATCTAAGGGATGGTTTTTAAGGGTTCTAACCTTTCTAGAAAAAGAGGGACTAGTGATTTCAGGTTCATCAACAGATTTAGGTTTATTATGACTCGATTTGAGAGAATTTCCAGAGTTGGAAGTTTTCACAGATTCTTTCACAGAAGAATTTGAGGATTTTGAGTTGATGTTCAGATTTGATACATCCTCCAGATTTTCTAGGATGGTTCTAGGCACATGTGGATCTGTTTCATCAAACTTTATATGAATAGATTCTTCCACACATTTAGTTATCTTATTGAATACTCTATAAGCTTTACTTAATATTGAGTAACCTAGGAAAATTCCTTCATCACTTTTGGATGCAAATTTGTCAATATTATCCTTAGTGTTGATAATAAAGAATTTTCAACCAAAAACTCTAAAGTAATTAACCTTAGGCTTCCTATTGTTCCAGAGTTCATATGGGGTGTTTTTGAGAATTGGTCTAATCAAGACTCTATTGATTATGTAGCATGTAGTATTAACAGCTTCAGCCCAAAAGTAAATAGGTAAGTCATATTCCCTAAGCATTGTTCAAGAAATTTCTTGCAGGGTTCTATTTCTTTTTTCTATAACACCATTCTGCTGAGGTGTTCTAGTGGCAGAGAAATTGTGACTATAACCATTTTGTGAGCAAAAGGATTCAAACTCTTGATTTTCAAACTCACGGCCATGATCACTTCTTAAAGATTTAATTTTAAGGACACTAAGATTTTCTACAGACTTAGAATACTTAGTAAAATAAGAGTAGGATTCACTTTTGTGATCCATGAAGAAGGTCCAGGTATATCTAGAAAAATCATCTAACAGAACATAAACATAGTGCTTCCCATTTAAACTATAAACTCTAGATGGTCCAAACAAATCCGTGTGAACAAATTCGACAGGTTGATATGTAGAAACTTCTTTCGTTGATTTGAATGAGATTTTGTGTTGTTTTCCCTTTTGACAAGGATTACACACTTTGTCATTTGTAAACTCAAGTTTGGGTAAGTCTTTAACTAGACCTTTTCTAGTTTGCTTTCTAAGGGAGTGAACATTACATTTTCCTAGTCTCCTATACCAGAGCCAAGACTCTTTATGAAATGCACTTAAGCCTGAAAAATTTTGAGAATATAAGGAATCTAAATTAATAGAATAAACGTTCTCATTACTTGATGCAGAAAATACTAATTCATCTTTAGAATTAAATACATTACAAGCATCATTTCAAATTTAACATGATATCCATCATCACATAATTGTGAGATACTAAGCAGATTATATTTTAAGACATTAAAAAACAGTACTTTAGAGATTAAAATTGAATCAAAGTTACCAATCTGGCCTAAGCCAATGATCTTCCCTTTGGCATTGTCACCAAATATGACATTTCCTCCATCTACTTTTATCGGGTTCTTGAAGCATGAGTAGTCTCCTATCATGTTCCTTGAACAACCACTATCCAAGTTCCATAGATTCTTGCAGGAGATCTTTAAGCAGCTTTCCTATAACATGATCAAGAAAAGATAGATTTTGGTGCCCATACTTGTTTGGGTCTAGTAACATTAGTAATAAGTGCTTTAGGAACCCATATCTGTCTCATAGGTTTCCTATAAGCATTATGTAAAGTATTTAAAAAATAAACTGTATTTGGTCCACAAAAACTTGAAATAGTAGAGTATGTATCATGACTTGAGCTAGTTTAGTTATGTCCAAAACTAAGAACAAAATTATATGTCATAGACTTTGAAACAAAATTTGTTTTACCAAGGTTAGTTTTTCTAGGTTGATAATCGATGCCAGTATTATATTTGGGGGCAATTTGTTTTCCTAGAATTTTTGTAAGGGTATTTTTCCCATTAATAACCTTTTTTAAGTCACTTTTTAATTGCTCATTAGACATTTTTAATTCATTGTTTTCTTTGAGAAGTTGATCATTTTTCTCCTTTTTAATAGTAAGTTCATATTTGACATTTTCAGTGAGAGCATGTTGTTTCTTAAATGATTTATATTTATCTTTTAATTCATTACATGTCTCTTCAAGCATGTTGCAATATTCAAAATTTTCTTCATTAGTCATATTTTCAGAGTCACTTTCCTTTTCATAATAGTATGAATTATGTACAGAAGAGTTTAGCATTACCTCATATGTGTTTTTCATAAAACACATATTGGCTTTGTTAGCCTGTTCATCATGTGATGTCTGTGAGTCACTTGAACTATCCTCAAAGGCACTCCAAGTTTCTTTCTTTTCATTTTTGTACTTCTTATCCTTATCCTCATACTTCTTCTTATACGTGAGCTTTGGATAGTTGTCCTTTATATGTCTTTTGCAATTAACTTCATAACATACAATTTCATCAGTTTTGTCATTTCTTTTCTAGTCCTTTTTCCAGTTTTCTTTTAGATCATACTTTCCCTTGAAGTTAGGATTTCTGAAAAAGTTCTTCTTTTTGTAGAATCATTTGAATCTTCTGGTCAGTTGGGTCATCTCCTCATCACTGTCAGGGGATGATTGTTCAGTGGTGGAACTTTCTACAGAATATTCCAGTTTCCCTTTGTCTTTGTGCTTGGAAAAGGTGTTCTTGAATGCTACATATTTCCTCTTTGGTTCATCCTCCTCTTCTTTGTTGACTTTCAACTATTCCTCGTACATCATCAGTTTCCCAATGAGTTCTTTTACAGGTATCTTACTGATGTCATGTGATTATCTAATTGAGACAGAGGTTCCCCTCCATCTGTGAGGTATACATCTAAGTATTCTCATGATCTGTTCTTTGTTAGTGACTTCTCTTCTAAGAGAAATCATTATGTTGAAAATATCATTGAACCTGAGATACATGTCAGAAATAGGCTAATCAGGTTTCATTTTAAAGTTATTATATTTTATATTATAATTATTAAGTCTCATTTTTTTACACTAGATGTGCCTTCATGTGATACAGACAAGGTATCCCAAATTTCATGGGCAATTTTACTATCAGAAATCCTATTAAATTATTCATCTCCTAATGAACAGTACAAAGCATTCATGGCTTTGCAATTGTTATTGTAATCGAGTTTTGTAGGTTCATCCCATGTAATTCTATTAGTCACAGGAAGTTTGTATTCATCTATAATGGATGAAAAAATTTCAAAGCTCATAATCTATAGATGCATTTTCAATTTAATTTTCCATTGAGCATAGTTGGTTCCATTAAATAATGGTGGTCTATTGGTTTTAGCACCTTCCAATATATTATCCATACTAATGAATTACTTTAAAAGAGATAGAAATATAGAATTAACATAAATTTATAGATCTTTAAAGTACAACTACCATCACAGTTGACTAAGATTACACAGAGTTCTAATAAAGAAACCTTTGATACCAAACGTTGGTCATAGTAGTTTACTCAAGAGGGGAGGGGTGAATTGAGTAACTATAAAAATTTCTATTAAAAAAATATTATTTTAAAAGAAATGGTTTTCCCCAAAAATAGATACAGCCCAATTAATCAAGGTTATACTGTTATAAGAGTTTGACTATTTAAACAACTTCTTAGAAGATTGATTAATTCTAAGTAATCTTAAATTGTATTATTAATATCAATTTTGAAGTTATCCTACTAAGACAAATTAGTTATAACTTCTTTCCAAGACTAACTATAAAAGTAAAATTAGAGTTTTATGAATTATACAATAAAGTAGTAAAATAGAGAAGACTAAATTTAAATAGCATAGCGGTTATGAAACAAGTGGTTCGGTCTCAAGACAAGACCTGATCCACTCCAATTGGTGATAACCTACCACCAAGTAGTTTATATAAATAAACGTTGATCCACACCCGGGATTGGGGTTAACAAAAGTACACATACTGTCCAGGTCACACAGGGACCTCTTCCACGATTTTTGTGGGTAAAAAAAATAATAACTAGGCCACACAGGGACCTCTTCCACAGTTGTCATGGGTAAACAAAAGT
Source organism: Viscum album (assembly GCA_963277665.1). Taxonomy (NCBI): domain Eukaryota; kingdom Viridiplantae; phylum Streptophyta; class Magnoliopsida; order Santalales; family Viscaceae; genus Viscum; species Viscum album. Next base: position 1,467,059,977 of record OY728123.1, read on the forward strand.
ATAAAGAGTTTGGGGTTAGGATTTATAAATCCCTCAGTTTAGCACAGGAGTTAGTGTGTGTATGGAATATACAGAGTATACACACTGCTCAAGAAGTAAGTAATAGAATAAATAAGAGAGAGTAGATATGAGTTTAGAATGATCTAGTGATTTTAAGTGCAACTTTGTACTCTTTTGATTAAACAGAAATGCTTTTGAGTCCTTCTCTGGTTTTTGTCTTGAAAAATAGAGTATCGTAATTCAGTTTTTTTTCTTCACGAGTGTTGATAATGTGAAAATGTTCTCTGGATTCTAGTGTACTTCATTTTTTCTTCAGCATAGTCAAATTGCATGCATGTGAAAATGATTTCTTTAAAAAACTTGAAAATTGTTCTTCATGTTCATGCTCACAGGCTTGTTTTTCATTCAGTATCACGCTCTATGGTTATTGGGCACTCTCCACTCTTTACCATTGAATGCATGTGTTTTAGCCGACAGGTTCCATGTGTTTTGTAACTCGTACCTTGTAATATTTCTACAGAGAAACATTAATTATGTCAGTGCATTAGAGGCATCAAATATGACCGTTAAACATTAAATTGAAAGATGAAAAAATAGTTTAGGAAACGGTGTCACAGTATGTTATGAAAACGGTGTCTCTTCACACGGTGTCTGAGTGTCACGGTCTGAGTGTCACGGTCTCAGTGTCACGGTCTCAGTGTCATGGTGTCTTAGTGTCACGGTCTGAGTTTCACAGTCTAAGTGTCACGGACTGAGTGGCACGGTGTCTGAGTGTCAGGGTCTGACTGTCACGGTCTGAGTGTCACGGTCTGAGTGTCACGGTCTAAGTGTCACGGTCTGAGTGTCACGATGTCTTGTTCGTGGTGTCTTCTCATAGTGTCTTGTCTGCACAGTGTCTTGCTCATGATGTCTTGTCTTCACGGTGTCTTGCTCACGGTGTCTTTCTTCACGGTGTCTTGTCTTTATGCAAATAACAGTATTCATAGTTAAATAGTAATATGCATGAAATGGATTGATCTTAACCATTATAAAGCATGAGTGAACTTGAAACATAAATACACATGATTAGATATAATTTATAGAATTTAACTAGGTTGAATAATATTTATGATTATTAATGAGATTTGTGATCATTGATGACATTTTTGATAATTAAAACATGATTAATACATGAGGAGTCCAACACTTATTTTTATGTATAAAAATACATTTTCTAAACAAATATTTATGCATTTTATGTGCTTTTAAAAATTAATTTTTATAAGTTTTATAAAATGAATAAAATAAAATGGGTTTAATATTTTTAATTATGAATTTTAAAATAATTAATAAGGTAAACATAATTTTTAGGTGCAAAAATAAGTTCCTAAGATTAAGATTAATTATCACGGTAATGCTAAAAAAGTTATTCTTCAAATAATTGTTTTGATAAACCCTATATAAATTAAATTAAAATATAATAATGAATATAATAAGATTTTAAAACATATAAATAACATATTAAAACTCCATTTATTAATTAATTAATGTTAAATATGATTAAAAACACTTAATAATTATAACTCTATTTTACTACAAAAAAACATTTTTTCTATATAGTATGTTTTAATTTAAACATTAATTTTCTAATGTATAGAAATTTAATTAGATTAAATAGAGTCCAATTTCAGAATCAACAAGTCAAAATTTGTTAAGAGGTGTTATTTTATATTTTTAGCACAAAAATAATTACCATGATTAATTGTTAATCAAGGTTAATGAGGGTAAAAATGAGTAACATAAGATAGCTCTTATTTTACTAAATTGGCTTAAAAAGAACCATATAGAAGAACTATTTTAGGTTTTAAAGTTATAAATATATTCCTCACCAACATTTCTTCACCTAAATCCCATTTATACCATTCTTACTCCTTACCTCACATTCATTTCCAATGAAAAGTATCTCTTTTTCACATATAAAAGGATCTCACTTAAACCCACTTAAAGATACACATAACCTATGAATTACTCTTAAAAATATGTATATTAAACCTCTAATATAGTCCTATTACATTTTTGGAATCCCCATATTTCAATAAATTCTCCCAAACACTCCATTTCTAATAGGTATTTCCGGAGAAGATTAAAACACTCAATGTGAGTATTATCCACTCCCTAACTTTGTATTATCTATTTTTCCCATCCACCCTCCAAAAATACTCTAACAATATTAATATAATTATATAATTATCATTATTATACTGTTATTTTATTATATTCATGTTAAAAACATTCTATATCCCCCTCACATCCATTCAAAAAAATGAAAACGTTGCATGTGCATACATGCGGACTACCGCCTCCATTGACGACATTTTTTATTTTTCATCACAACCTTTAATGTTTGGTTATATAAATTGATTTAATTGATTAATATAATATTTATTAAATTAATAATATACTTTACTGATAAATAATTAATCTTATTAATATTATCAAGAATAAATGATCAATATAAATTTAACCGCCTAAAACAAGCATACCAAGAGGGAAAATGATTTATTTTTTGTAACAAATACCTCCTTATCTAATATTATTATTATAAAACTTATAAATAATTATTTAAATATTTAATAAAATCTATATAACATCATTATTCTTCTAGAATGATGATGTTATCATCACCTCATAATCATACTCATCCAATTATTATATTTTAGTTTGGGTTGGTTTGATACCAACATGAACTATGCTATATTTTTTTCAGGGATGGTTATGGAAATTGAATTAATGGTGTAATATGATATTAATATGAAAATTAGTTTTTTTGGTAATATAAATATTTAAACTCATTAATTATATACCACCTTTCAATCATTAAAATTTGCTGAACAAATTAGTCGCTAATTTAATCTTAATGAATCATAACAAAAACTCTCATGGAATGAAATAACAATTTATAAGTCATTATGGAACATATATTATATTACCTAGGTTAATATAAGAATTATTAATTTGGTATCAAATAATAAGGATTGACATTTACATTATAATGTATGTGTAAAAAAATCAAAATCACTAACATCTAATGATGAAAACAAACAATAACCAACTAATAAAATTATAATGAATGATTATAATTAATTTTTAGAGGAGGTAATAGTTATTAATAAGTTTTTAAAAAAATTATTGATATGTTTATGTTTATTATATAGTATTTTAAATCTATTTTTGTTAAGTTGAGAGTAAAGGTAAGTGTTTGTATCTCAATTTCCCTCCACTTTGGCATATTTTCATCTTATTCACTTATTCACCTTTTATATGGTTTAATAACTATAAAATGGATTCTATCCTAATTTTTAATGATTATTACTTGTATTTTACAAGTATTTTTAGTAAACATCATTTATAATCTTTTATTTCCATTAATACTGAAGTGGTATGGTATTTTCTTGACACAACTTATTTGCATGGGTCATAATTATTCCACTTTGAATCTTGTATTACAAGATTATTTATTATATCACATGATGTGATTATATTTTATTTCATAATTTTATTATAGGGAATTAAATTTTCAGATTAAATACATATTATTTTATGGAGTTATTTATTCATAAAATTTGATGATATAAAGAATAATTCACATCCCATCTAAATCACTTTTTCTTCAATGTCCATATTCACTCTTCCCTTAGATGGTCCCCATTATTATTTTAAAATCTAAATAAGTATTATTTCTTCTGATATTTAAATATATCTTACTACTTTTGAAATGGATGATTTATCACACTTTTTATAATGCAGGTTTTAATAAAGGTATTTTTAAAATATTAAAAAGCATTTTACATTAATCCACCACTCAAAATTTCCCATGGAAATTTATGAATTTTCAAGGATATATTATTTAAATTTATTTATAAATAATATCTCAATAAGTTTTCATTTCAATTACTCAAAAAAGAAACTTTCGATAGTGACTCAAAACTTCTTCTATTTACAACAATGTTAGGAAATGTTTTATAAAGACACTTTTATCTTTCACTTTCATTTTCCTATTTAAATCCAAAAGATATAACTTTAATGGAGTTAAATTTTATGAATCCTTATAAATACTATTATGAAATAATCCTTTGGGTGACTAATTTTTTTTATCAATCGATCTGCTTTTGATATCATATTATGTGATACCATTTGGAAATGATATGAAACCAATTTTCATTTCATGGGTTTTCATTACATGATGAATGATAGATATCTTATGGAACACATATGTATAGATGTAGATGTATGGTTCCATATATCACCCTCCAATTCATTGGTTAAGGGTTTATATATTATGAGATACTAAATCACGTATATGGGTTTGTTCACAACATAAAGCATGGGAATCATGGATTTTATCACAAATTAATGTATGGGAATAATGGGTCAAATCAGAACAAAAAGCATGTGACTCATGGGTTTAATCACAATTTAATTATTTCCTATGTTTATGTTTGTGCCATATTTCTATAATATTCCACTTTCTAATGTTTTTCTCCAATGATTCAAGATTATTATTATATTATTTCAATATATGTTATAATTTTTATGCTTCCTCAATGACCTTTCTATTGTGTTATGTTCCCATATCAAGATATATTATCCAAACTATGTCAAATACCCTAAGATTGGGGGTGAATCAGGGTATGATAGATTAAAACAACTTCTCCTTTAGATCTTGTTTTTTGTTAAACAAAATGCTCTTCTCTCTATGTATTGTATAAATGTATGAACAGAAATGAAATAATGCACGAGACACAAAAATTTTACTGGGTTCACTCTCACTAGGCTATGTCCAAGGAGTATACACTGAAAATGTTCCAATTTAAAAAATCCACTAAATTCAAACTACAGTTTACAATGTTTAGAGAAAACTCACCATCCCTCTTGGTTTGAAACCATCCATAATTTGAAATCTCACTACTATCTCAAATGAAGTAAGATCATTGATCCTTAAAAATAATCCACTTTCATCTCTTGAATCAGTATATTTTACACCTAATTTAGTGTATTATTAAGTTCCACTTTAATCCACTTGATGAATATCCCTTTACCATAGTATTACTGGGAAACTTCTATATTTCTTGTAACCTTTGGGTGTCTTATGCGTAACATTAATGCCTTGCACTCAACATTTGAGTTTAGGTTCAGAACTCCCAACTTCCACGCACTATCATGGAAAAATCTCTTACAAGGAACTTTTATTCTTTTCATGCAACACTTTTTACATGCAACTCTCTTCTTATGCGCAACTCCCTTTTCACGTAATTCTTACATGATTCAAGGCACTAATTTTATCTAAGATTCGATCTATTGAAATGAGGGGGTGGACACTTATTTATATGCCTATCTGATCTTGAATGAAATATTATTATTCATCTTCCTCTACATGTATAATCTTTCTCTAAGCACGTAAAATAATATTCGACGTCGCATTGAGCATGTAATTCTCTTTTGCGACAATCACTACATCTTTATTTTATGGACATGTGAAACTCTGTATTTGGTGTGTAAACTCATCTTTTTCATGAATTAAAATCTTTCACATGATTATTTCCTTTTCCATATTATGTTGCAGTGATCCCAAAACGTGTTTTGTTAACAAATTTCCAAACCACCTTCAATCTTGCATGCAACTTCCTTTTCCAAAAACATTTTTCTCCATTCTCCAGAATTTGGACCCAAAAATTTGGAAAATACTAGGAAATGATTCCACCTTGTATAAGAACTTTTTGTACTACCTCTAGAGAATCTGATCCATTTTCTTGTAACTTTTTCAATATATATTGTTAACAATCTCTTTAGATCTCCAAAACTATCCATAGAAACCTTCTTTGTCGGAAAACACAATCAACCCAAAAACACTTCAATGTTACCTTGAGGGATTTTTTCCCAGCATGATATTTAATGCTCGAACAAGTTTTATGATTTTTATTTATGATAATATGGTCTTTTAATCATATATTTCTCCCATATTTATGTTTTATCAAATCTTTATGAACTAACTATTAATTTAAGTAGAATACTCTAGAGAAGGGTGAATTTAGTTTCCAATTAAAATTTATGTTAAAACCCAATTTAAAATTAAATCCACTAATTTATAAAATCATCCCAATTAATTATAATATTAGAAGTATATAATTTTATCTTTCAAAAATATTCACAAACTTTTGATCACAACTTAGTGAAAACAAGTTTTAAAACTCTTATAACTTTTGAAACAAATTTACTCATATCAAATACTGTATATAAAACATAAATTAAATTTAACTATAAAATTAATGTTTTTCAATTGAGTATTGAAAACTAAATAGGTTTGTTTTAAAAATAGATTATAAAAAAATGAAAAAAACAAAAAGAAATAAATTTAAGAGGTTTAGATTAAATCCAATACCTAGTCCTATCCACTTTATAATCACCAAATGCCAAGCAATTTATTATATAATCAAACTAATAAAAAACAGTGACTGGATTTTATATAAAAAAACTTCACATAGGTATTATAGGTTATACAAATCCAATTCTATAACTATTTTTAGGAGAATAAAAGAGTAAAAAATGTATGCAGGTAATCCAGGTATCACAAACTCTTCCACAATTCTTCATGGGATTATAAATTAAATTAAATGAGTGAGAGAGTGTCTAGAACTCTACAATAAAATAAAAGATTCTGTGTTAAAGAATGAATATAGTAAAAATCATAGCTTGAAAAGTCATCTATAATATAAAGAGTAAAGAATATAAAATGTGAATATTTGATACATCCCAGTATGATCATCTTTGGTTGATAAATTTTCTTTTAATCAGTCATTAAAAATTCCCAACCAAGATTACACAGAGAAGTATGAAAAATAGTGTGTAATGGAATGTTCTATGTAAGTTCTCTATGTATAAATATATCTAAATTATACATGTATTCATGAGACTTTTTTCTCTAAGTAATTCTTATTCTTAAAGACAACATTTACCTTAAATAGCCATTGTTAGATATTCACACTTTAATCCTTATACACATTACATTCTTTAATATATTGGCTCTATAATTAATACTCTATAATAAATCCTTCAGAGATTTTAAAATGCTCCATTACTTATGTTATACATATTCACCTGTCTTCACATAAATCATGGTTACTTTGGTATATAGACAGTTAACATGGTTAGTAGGAACATCCACTTAATTTTATATTATGGTCTCTTATTTTCTTCTTACCATAAGTTTATCTCTTCATGTGGTAGCTTCGTGGCTTCACATGATCACTTCATTACTTCACATGGTCCCTTAATGCCTTCTAACTGTAACTTGTTTTTCTTTATGTGGTAGATTCATGAATTCACATGGTCACTTCATTCCTTCATATAATCACTTTATGTATTCCCTTGGTAACTTATTTTTCTTCATGAAGTAGTTTAATATCTACTTATAGTAGGTTATTTGTTATTGTGGTCACTGTAGTACAAACACGTGGTTAGCTTAATGCTTAGAGAGACTATACTAACCTAACTCATGGTAACTTGGTTGTTTATACATAAGGTTGAATCCTTTATGTGGTAGGTTCATCATCAACATGTGGTAGGTTCAATACACATGCGGTCAATTGAAATTTAACACACAAACACTATATGACATAGACAGAGTTAGATTATCTGATATACAGTTACTTGAATATACATTAGTTAGTTGATTTCAATATCCGGTTAGTACCACATGGCCATTTGACCTTCACAATTAGTTTAACATACTCACATGGTAGGTTAATTACACATGTGGAAGGTTGTCACAGTAACTTCAAGACTTATCCAATGTTATCATTTTATCCTGAAAATAGTTGACTACCATAAAACATGAAATTCATTAGAAACGTAATAAACATGATTTGGGATCATTAAAATGAGGAACTTCTAGACTAATCTAATGATATTCTCTTTTTTATGATCAAAAATCATTACATATAAATTTAAATGAATTTAATACACCATATATTACTCAATTTCTTAAATGTTAATAATTTTCTATATTTCTTAAAGATTTATGAATATGCTTAAACTCTTCAACTAGTTTCACAATATTTCACCCCCTTTTGGGGTTAGTAAAAAATTAATTCTGGTTAAATATAATAAGGAATAAGAAATAAAATCATAAATAACTAATAACAGGAAAAATATAAAGAACAAATGTATTTCATTAATATAAAAATATATTAAAAAATATTTCAAAGAGATTTTTCCTATCAAGAATTCTAATAAGATACATCCAGGATCTCATCAAGAAGTATGGGATCCTTTCCTATTGAGGTAGAAGTCGAGGTATGTTGGGTATGTTCAGTAATTTAAGGTATAGAGGTTTTAGTAGAGTCCCAAATTACCAAGAAAACAGAAACTGGATGAATGTGTCTGATGGATTTTTCAGGTGATAAACTAAAGTTCTTAGTAGGAGAGGTGTTAAAAAGTGGTTCTTGGGATATAATAATGTTATAAGGAGCTAAAATAATAGTGTTGGAAGTGTACAGGTAAGGTTCTAGTAACCAAATAAAATCACTCACTACTATGGAACCTTGTTCCATTGCCTGAAAATAATATTTATTTTCTGTGAAGTATTTCAAAACAAGAGATAGAAATATTATCTTTTCTACTTTAGAATTGACCTCTTGGGTCAATATAGGCATCCTAAAATCACTAGGAAATGATCTGAACATCAATTTTTAGTTTTTCTATGAGAATATTTTTCTAATATATAATTCAATGTCTCTTTTGATAGTATCTCTATCTCTCCATCCCATTTGATATCATTTTTGAGAAATACTAAAGTCTTAGTAGAATGAGTCTGAAAACCATAAACCACCATTTATCATGTTTTCTTAAACCCATATAAAAAATTAACTCATCCTTAATGAGTTGTCTTATTCTATCTTCTTCTCTGATTGGACCCATTGATTTTTGAAAACCAATAAAGTGTCCTTTCAGAACCCCCATAAGATCTAATTTGAACTCATCCAAATCATTTTTTTAACATATAATGTGGAAGGAATAGAAAGAGTATATGGATCATAAGTTGGATACCAACAATACATCTTTTCCTCAATATCCATAGATTTATATCTTATAGATTGAAATTTTTATTAAACAAAAACATATTCATTAACCTCATGAGAATATATATGGATTGATGCAACATGTTCTAGTACATTTTCATTCTTGGGTTCCTCAACATTATTTGAAGGAGTAGGGATAAACAAACCTTCCAAAACTTAATCAGTAGAAGGTATTGTAGGAGATACCTTAAGTCCATTATAAGAATATATTTAATCTATAAAATAACCGTTAACCATTTTTTGGGAACAAGGGATGGAAAGTCGATGGAATTCCCCAATTATTGTCTTAAAAATTAGAATAGTATAGACTAAGAATTATTGATCTTAGTGGATTCTCCTCCTTATTAGGTGCATCTAGTACACTTAGTCTAGTAGTGGTTACAACCACTGAAGAATTATTTAAACTATCTTCATCTTCTTCAGACTCACCAAAGTCATCCCATTTAGGTTCATCTATAAAACCACTAAGGGGAACTCCAGTGTCAACAAGGTCCTCAACATGTAAATCTTATTTATGATAAAGTTGATGTCTATGGGATTCAGGTGGCCAAAGGTCACAACAAGAGAGGTTTGCCTATCATCCCCATGTGCTACCCTAGATTCCTTATCAAGATCATTTATTTCAATATAATCTTTATCAACTTTATATTATTTTTTAGTAACAACAACTTCTTCATCAAAATAGTATTTAGATATTTTATCTAGCTTAAGAAATGAATCCACCAGATCTCTTGGTCTAACTGGATACTTCACAAGATCAAAATTTATATATTTCTTCTCATGGTCTACTACCCATTATTTTTTATATGTATTCCAATTTACTCTCATATGCATACAAATATTCTAAATAATGAATAAACCATTTGAGGAAGTTATCTTTTTCTCCCCCTGAGGAATTAATCCCTTTTACTCCAAAAGGGCTGAAATAAACTTTTGATAGGGAAAAGAATTTAAATTTTAATAGGGATTACAAAAATCATTCATATGTATTATCAAATATCCACACAAACTAATATAAAGTTCATTTTTCATTAAGATGGTAATGAATAGGTCTTAGTGCCTCAGAATACTAGAGTGCTCATTACTAGGAATTCCATTCCCTGTTAGTTCTTCCATATCACTTTGGAACTCAAAGTGGGCATGATCTATAGGTTACGAGCTTTAGTAATATTCATACTCACCATTATATGGCACACCTAAGCTCTCCACCTAGAGTTTTAAATAAAACTCAAAAAATTACCCATTCACTATTGTCCAAATGGTGTCACATTTACTTCCAAGAATTAATTCCATGTGGGCATAAAATTACTTAACAAGCCTAGGATAGAACAACTAACCATTTTTCTAAAACCAAAAACTCCATCCATAAATCATAATGACTTTACATACTAGTATTATACTCAAAAAAAGCCACAAATCATCCACTTCCTTCTCTACACACACTAATTGATACATTAATTTGGGTTGTTCAGCTTTAGTAAAATTCCCATACTACCTCAATCCTTTTTTGATTTCTTTATAGGAGGTGCTTTAGCAGGAGGTGTGGTATCGAGATCTTGTTTCAGACATGGATTTCTCACACTTCGAATCAAATCTTGAAGGCACAAGTTTGAGATGGATTCTAAAGAGATAGGGTTTCAAGAGAATGTGAGACTTTAAAAAAAGAAATGAAGGTATTTAAAGAAAATATATTCATCGATTTAGATTTTAATTCAAATTTTAAATTCAATAATTAAGGTAGTAATATAATAATAAACATGTAGAAAGTTCCTTCAAAATGACTTAATGAAAAATTCTATGTTCAAATAGACATGGTAGGTATAATAACCATAGATTAAAGGAATCAAAGGTAGGACACAATGGGTATATTAACCATACACCCACCATAAATTTACTAACCACATTAGAAAATTATAAGTATAATAATCGTGTGAGTCAATTCTCATGATAGGTATAGTGACTATGTGATTAAAAGTTCTCAGTATATATACTAACCATATGAATAAAAAATCATGGTCACTTAATAGACTATGTGAACTACACTCCATGGTTACATAAGTGAAAACATATTAGTTAAGAATTATAATTAGAATTTACACAAATATTAGAGTTGGAACTAAATTGAAAGATTTATAAATAGTTTACCATTCCTAATTCATTTATAATATAATTTATTCTCTAAATATTAAATGTATTTGTAAATATATCATAAAGATAATATTCACTGCCAATGAATTCAAGAGTAATATCTCCCTTTTGAAAATAATCTCTCAAAAAGTGATTTCTTATATCAATATGTTTTTTCCTTGAATGAGATACTGGATTCTTAAATATATTTATTGGACTTTTATTATTGAAATTTATCAAAACATTCCAAAATTTATATCCATAGTTTAGTAATATTTATTTCATCTATAGAATATATTCACAAAAAAACTACCTATTGTCAAATAATCATCTTTAGTAGTGGATAGAACAAAAATGTATACTTTTTACTATACCAAGAAAATATAGATTTTCCCAAAGAGTGACATGTTCCACTGGTACATTTTTTATCTAACTTATAGCCACTAAAACCTATATCTGAATAACTAACTAAGTCAAAAAATCTCTCTCTAGAGTAAAAAATCCAAAATTGTTTTTACTTTTTAGGTATTTAAAAATTATTTTCACATAGTTTAAAATCAATTCCTTTGGTTTTTCATGAAAATCTACACACATGAAAAAAAATAATCATAATATCTAATCAGATAGTAATTAAGTATAGTAAACTTCCAATCATACATTTGTAGGCGGTTTGGTCAACTAGTTGCCTAGTTTAATCAAGATCAAACTTACATCTTGTACTCATGGGAGTACCAATACAATTAGTTATATCCATACAAAAATGTTTTAAAATATATTTAGTGTACATTCTTTTATTCAAATAAATTCCTTATTTTGAAAAATCTGAAAACCAAGGATGAATTTCAACTCATTCATTAAACTCATTTCAAATTCATTTTTCAATAATTTTGAAAATTCGATACACAAAGAGTTTTTGGATGATCTAAAAATAATATCATCAACATAGATTTGAACTAATAAAACGTCATTATAAGTTATTTAAATAAATACATTATGATCACATTTTCTTTTATTAAAACCTTTAAGAATCAAAACTGATATGATATTTTCATACTTAGCTATAGGATCTTTTTTAAACCATGAGAATTTTTTGTTAATTTAAAAACATGATTTTGAAAATTAGGGTTTTGAAATAAAAGGGGCTTTGTAAAAAAACCCTTTAGGTGTCATCTTGATGTTTTGGGGTGATTAGGTTCATTAAAAAATCCAGATGGCCACGTTTTAGTATGGTTGGTGTTGCCGAAGAAGATGTTTAAGGTGGTACAGTTTCCTAGTGTTTACCATATTTTTGTATCTCAAAATCGAGGGTTTGTTTTATGGAAAAATAAGGTTTTATACCAAGAATTTTGTGGAATGTAGTTCACAGACCATGAATCATGGGGTTTGCAAACTGCATGGTAGCATATATTTCCTACGAGGACTACAAAGAAGGTATACATAACCGTGAAGGAAGCCATCATTTTATGGAAGAAGGCAGTGAATTAATCCTTTTGAAATGGTCTCAATTCATGGAAGTATTGTCTTTTGTGGATTGATATGAGTATTTAAGGTTCTCATAAAGGGTTTTCATTTGCTAAAGACATCATTCGCTTCAAAGGATAAACAAGTTATTAAGACCGCATAGAAAGTTTGTGGTGATGTCTATACTACATTGAAGTTTGGGGTATTTGTTATTAGTGGTTTTGAGGGATTTATTTTCTTATATAAAGGACCCTAATCACATCATTTGAGTGGGAATAATTCATTAGATATGGTATTCACTAGAAGAATTTAGAGAAGTTCAAAGTGGTTCACAAGTAAAAAATTCCATGACAGATGTTGTTTTTTAGGAAACAGTTTGTTGAATGAAGTGGTTCCTGAGGTAGAAATTCCACAAATAAGAAATAGGTTCGTGATGGAGGATTCCTTGAAGTCATAATCCATGAAGGGAAGGAATGTCACAAATCATAAGTCATTCACAGAGTGAAGGTAGTTTACAAATCATTAGTGGTTCACAGGGCACTATCCATCAGTGAAGTAAAGGCGGTCTATCAAGAAAAGTATTCCTAGAAATCAAACATGTCACGTGGTGCAAGGTAGTTCATGGAAGATACAAGAAAGTTCATAGAGGGTGAAATTTTTTTCATGAAGGGAGTAAAATAGCCCTCGAAAGCAATTTTGGCAATCTAACGGTACATGGAAAAGAGGATTTCATCCACTGGGTGAAAACTAGACTTCATGGAACAGTCATATATGTGTGAAACAATTATAAGGTGATTCAAAACAAAAGAAGATTCTTTTGAATGAGAAGTTTTCACACTTCAGTTGAGAGATTATTGATCTTTGAAATTTTGATTGGTTTTAAACCATTTAGGAAAGCAAGTCTGCTCCGAACATTTTAAATTTAGTGATCCTAGACATAGAAGTGATCTATACCAAACCTTGTTTTGGTAGTGATTCTTAGTATATTTGGTAAATTTTCACATTTTCATTGTATGCTCCTTGGATGTAGCCTAGTGTGGGAGAACCAAGTAAAATAGGCATGTATCATGCATGATTTCATTTCTATTCATATATTTCTATGGTAAAGTGAGATATTAGTGTTTTTTTAATAATGAAACAAGATCTGAAGGGGAAGTTGTTTTAATATGGCATACCCTGATTCACCCCACCCCCTCTTGGAGTATTTAACTTAGTTAGGCCAAAAACTGGCATTAGAGAGAGGTTAATTTCAGTGTTTATCTCTCAAGGGTTTCAATGGAGGTTGTTAATCACAAAGTGATTCCAATATTTGATAGAAAAAAAATTCAATTAAGGAAGAATCATATGCAACAATAACTATAATCTTTTGGAATTAATGTATTTACAACAGTGATGCATGGAATTTTATCCAGTATCGATAGTGGTGCTTTATCAGAAGAAAAAAAAGATAATTGGATGAGGACACCAGAGGAATCAATGCATTGGCTGTATCCCTATCTAATTAAATATATATAAAGGTGATGTCATGTAAGAAATCATATTCTAGGTGGAAAAAGTTTCAAAATATTTATGAGTATGACTTGAAAGTCCATGAAGCAAAACTGAAGGTTCTATGGAACAAGTATGAGGATCTCATAATGAACCCTAATGAAAATGCTGATGTGTTATTTTATCAGGTGAATATTATTGAATAAAAAATTCTTGGTATTAGAGAAATTATTTAAGAAGTAATGATTTTCAAGCACATTTTGAGAAGGCTTCCACCTTAGTTCAATCCAAAATTTTCTATAATGGAAGATAAAGAACCAAAGGATCTGGCATCAGATAGCTTGCATGGTACTCTTGTTGTGTATGTGATGAGTAATTATTATAATGAGTCTCTGTAAAAAGTTATGTTTAAATAAGTGTAATTCAAGGCCATGAAGAAGTTCACTATTGAAGATGAGAGGGATTAATAAGAGACAGATGGAGTCATATCATTCCTTTCATCAAATTTTAAAATAGGAAAAGGAAAGTTAAAAGGGAACCTACCACTTTTATGCTTTTGATGTGGAAAGGTTGGAAATATCGAATTAAGGTACCCTAAGAAGTTTCAAGATGATTATGATGATGAAGTCAAAATTACCATTAAGAAATCATCATCCTATTTCAAAGGTAAGAAAAATTTTAAGAAAAATTCATTCAAAAAGAAGGATCTAATTTCTATAAAAAATGGTAGTTCACAAGAATATGAGGAAAAAGAGTTAGACTATTGTAATGATCATAAAGAAAATGCTATGGTGGTAGTTGTCATAAATTCCCAAACAAGGGAAGAAAGCAACAATTAAGATGGATAAGTCTAAGGAATGTTTGACCTTCATGTCGAATTTGAAGTTTCACTAGAAGTGATAGATGTTTGGAGACCCAAAACAAATAAAACAAACATGGTGTTTCCTGATTCCGAACTCTTTATGAAAGATATAAAAAATGAAAAGTTTGAGCTAATATATGAAATTGAAAATCTTAAGTATTCAATTCCATAGAACTTGGATATGATTTATGACTACAAGATCAAGACTAGATAATAGAAAAGGGTGATAAATGGTTTGGATAATATAAGACAAATATCAAGAAAAACTAATAGAAAATGTTTAGGTGGGGGTTTTCATCCAAATAATAAATGATAAAGATCAGGAGAAACTATTGAATCCATCAAAGAAAGTCACAAAGGTAGCAAAAAATTGAACAGTAGAGTTCAAAGATATGATGAAATAGACAAATGAATGTTAGGAGAAGAAAATGATATATCTTAATGTTACAAATAGTATGGGGTTTGATCAAAAATAGAAACAATTAATGGTAAAATTCAGACCATAAGCACCCACTCCGAGATTGGAGATTAATTTTTATATGAATCAGAAATATAAGATTCAGATAACCCAATGTAAGACTAGTAGTGTATTAGTGATATGTGGGAATGAACCTCGAATTAGATGTTATTGTTGTTGTAAGATGAGACACTCATAAAATTTCTATTCCATAACCAAGAGGTACTTAAGGAATAAATATAAATATAGGTATCCATATAGAGATCAAGATTCTAGGATAGCATTTTATGGTCACTATTTCGGGTGTGAAGGATTCAGTCACATGGAAAGATATTGCCCATCAAAAATGCAAATAAATGTGCCAAAGTAGTCTGAATGTGGTCATAAGAAGTAGTCTATGTATCATGAAATGATATAAAAACACAAAATTGATTTGTATCATTACAAGTTGAAATAGTTCCATCATACTCTGAGCATCATCAAGAATATTAGTCAAATACATAGATTAGAATTAGGATAGATGAACATGAAGTTGTTGTTGAGATTCCTTTCGAAGCATCACATCGCACTGGAATATGGATCATTAACAGTGGATGAACCTCCCATATGATAGAAAATAATGAATTAGTGACAAATATCAGATAAAACAAGGAAGGTATTGTAATATTTTTTAATGATGATAGATTGAAAATTATTGACTTGTGAAATACCAAGTTTGGGTGAAAATACATGAGATGTGCTGATGTCTTGCTTGTTGAAGGTCTCAATCAAAACTTTATTACTGTGAGTTAGCTGTGTGACATAGGACATGCCATAATATTTTCAAAGAAATTATGTATCATTGAGTAAAAATATGGTGAAATGTTTTTGAAAGTAAAGAGTAAGAAGGGGAATCTCTAACTAGTAAGTGGAGGAGACGATATGTGTTGGTCATATTAGAGTAATCAAGAGGGGGTTGAATTGAGTATCTATTAAAAATTTATGATTAAAAAGGTATTCAGAAAAGGTTCCCCCATAGTTAAATACAACCCAGTTAAACAAGGTTATACAATTATGAAATTTTTACCGTTCAAATAACTTCTTAGAATATTTATTAATTATCAGTAATATTAATATTGGTTATTAACATTACTTTTGAAGCTATTATAATAAGGAAAAACACTTATAACTTCTTTCCAAGATTAACTATCAAAGTAAATTTAGTGATTTCTAAATTAAATAGTAAAATAGAGACTACTAAAATTGATAGCACAGAAGATATAAAACAATTGGTTCGGACTCAAGTCGAGAACTAATCCACTCCACTTGGTGATCACCTAACACTAAGGAATTTATATAAATAAACATGATACACAGCCTATATTGGGATTTACAACAGTACACAAGACTATCCAGGTTGCACGACCCCTTCCACAGTTCTTTGTGGGTATGAAAAATAGTTTACATATAACCTCTTACACACTTATTCATGGGTATAAACAAGTATAAAAAGGTATTTGAGAAAGGATATCTTGTATCCTTTAGTTTAATGAAGGAGACAGTGTGTGTTTTTATACACACACACACACACTATTTGAAAGCTGAAAAACTGTACACAATAGAGCATAAGTATGGAGATAAGTTTATAATTGCTCTGAGTGTTAGTCTATGAAACTCTGGACATCTGAGATGAAACATATGTAGAAATCAAGTCCTCTCATGGAAAACAAGGTATCATAAGTCAGCTAGATCTAGCTTGTGTTCTTTGTCGTATTGACAATGCGAAGATGTGCTCAGAGATTCTGATCTATGGTGTCCAGTTTGTTGATTCAAGAATCCTTCGTGTGTTCTTCAGGAATGATGAGTTTCATGTGTCGGTTGTTTTCTCAGGAAATCTTGTGTGTTCTTTTTTGTTACGCTCTTTGTGTATCACACTATATTGTTTATGTGCCGCACTTTTTCTTTAATTCTTGGATTGCATGTGTTGAATCTAACAGTTTGCATGTATTCTGCACCTCGTACCTCATTCTGTCAGATGAGATGTCTACAAAGAAAAATTAATTATGTCAGGTCATTTAAAAGCTTCAAATATGATTGTTAGAAATTAAATGAAAAAACGAAAAAACAGATTTAGAAATGGTGTCACGGTTTTTCTGTAAATAGTGTCTCCATGAAACGGTGTCTGAATGGTCATGATGACTAGATAGTCACGGTGTCTAGATGTTCATGGTGTCTGGATGGTCACGATGTCTTGATGGTCACAGTGTCTAGATGGTCACGATGTCTGGTCATGGTGTCTAGTCATGGTGTCTGGTCACGGTGTCTAGTTCCTTTTCCAGAAAAACATAGCTGGTGGCAGACTCACGGTGTCTCAGACTTATCCAAATATCTGTATTCAAACTTAAGTAGTGATATTCATAGAATGGATTAGACTTAATCATTCATCAATGAAATCATTATAAAGTAAATTAAATATAGTGTACATTAATCAGACTAAATGTGTGTCAATTAAGATCTTGGATAGCTTTACTTAAAGCATAAGGATGTTAATTATCTGTACATGATTTAAGACAGATTACACTAGGATTTAAATAATATTTATGATTTTTGATCATTAAAACATGATTAATACATGAGGAGTCCAATAATCTCTCCCTTTTTGATGATTATAAATCATGTGAGTGAGATAATACATATGCCTCTAGTGTACATAAAAAATACAGATTCCTATATTCATTCCTTAATGGGAATATTTTCTCTACTACATATAAAATACATATTTACTTATTCATTATTTAATGGGAATATTTTCTCCCCCTTTTGGGATTATCAAAAAGCGTGAAAAAGAAATGGTCAAGAAAATATCACAATGTGTTAGATAAAAAAGAGTTTCATTAAAAATATTAGACTGTAAAACAAATGAAACAACATCCCTATCAAAAGATAGTAGTCACTATTCTTCATCACTATCTAGTTTTTTCATTTCCCTTGGCAGCAGGATCAGTAGAAGAAGTCATGGGAGCAGAGGTTGAAGTAGAATAAAGGAGTGAACTGGTTGACAAAGAAGGTAAAGCAAGAACATCAAAGACGGAAGGGGCCAAGATAGGGGTAGTAGAAGACCGAGGCAACTATTGATCAAGGATTATAGGCCTGATCTGAATCAGGGCCTGACTGACAGACATATATGTGGAGGTTAGGGAAGAGGTGAAGGTAGGAAAACTTGATCTCATAGGTGAAATTGTAGGAGCAATAATGGCATTACTCTAAACATGAAGATAAGGCCTTAAAATCATGATAAAATCAGTAATGATCTCTCCACCATACTTTATGGATTTTTCAAAGTCATCCTTATTCTCCATAAACTTGTCCAACAAATGAGTGAAATTTGTGAGCTTTTGGACTTGAGTTTTGAAATCTTGAGTAATAGGAGGAATCCTTAGATTTTCCACAAGATATTTGAAGTGATTGGCCATGTCATTCTTAAAGAAGATCATATTGAAGTAGAATTCCACTTTATAGGAAATTTCTTATTGATAATCATTGGAAATATTGTAATGGATTCTCACCAAATAAATAACTATGTCACTATTCTTGATAACTTCATATAGAGATTATTTATTAAAACCACTAAGCACATCTTGAAGTTCCTCTTTGACAACTGTTCTAAGCATATCACTGTCTAAAGTAGGTTGATAAGATTTTCCAGAGGCATTAAAAGCAGTGACAGCCAAGGTAAGATATTTCATTTGATTTAGTAATTTATGAAGGCACCCCTTATACTCATCAGTTAACTTGTTAATTCCAATAACAAGTTCACTAATCTCTTGAACAATCTGTTTGTTTCTTTCAGTTACTTTGTCAACTAAAGAGGTTAGATGAGGTTGAATTAGTCAGGCTACTTCTTGTGGGGTCTGAGTAACATTATTCTCAATAGGATGAGAAGCAGGCTCTGGTCTCAAGTTCAGTACACCCTACATATCTTCAACCAAACATCTTAGAGTCTTTACTTCATCACTAATAAGTTTATTCTCAATTCTAACTTCTTGAATCTTATGAAGAATTTTGGGTTGAATCTTCCATATGACTTTTTCCAATAGCAGTGAAGCATCTCTCTCACTCAGATTGGTTATAGGATCTGGTTGATTATTCATAATCTTTTCAACCCCATCCAATAGTGTAGCTCCAAATTCTTTCAGATCATCCTTATTCACCAAGTGTGAAGGTTCTTGTGAAGGATCAGAGATAGAAGCTGAGACAAGCTTAGGTTTGTTGTCATAGATTGCTTCAGGAGAAGATGTCATTTTCAACTGAAACATAGTAGATAGATCAAGACCTTTAACTATGACTTCCTTTAAATCATTCAAATCAAAATAACTGGGAAATTTATACCATGTATCCAATGAACTAGGATCATGCGGATTAGGAACTTCAATAGATTCCAGACTGGGGGGTTTCTCCCCCTCAATAGGTGAATCCTTATCAGGAATAATATATTTAGATCCTTGATCTCTTTCCACTATTTCATATTTTATTTCATCATCCATTTATTTTCAAGCCAACTAAAAGGCTAGCTCCATTCTCTCTTTAGTAGAAAGAATAACTTCAGGACCAGTTTTTTCCTCTACATGTTCCTCACCATCAACTTCTTGCACAAGAGATAGATCTACTTCTATATTCTCTTCTATAACTTCCTTTTCTCTTTCAATAGAAATAGAATCTTCTTTTGAGGAAGGTTTTTCTTCCAAATCAAAAACCTTTTCAGGAACAATCACTTATTTCTCAGATAAGTCTTGATGAACATGTTTTGTTGTCCTCCTCATTCAGGACAGTTTATGTTGCAGGTGCAGCAGCCTCTTCTTCTTCTTCTTCTTCTTTCAGGATACTCAACAAATTCATCAGGTTCTAAACCAGGATCAGAAACATCGTTAGGTCTTGAAGGGTGTTCCACTGGACTGAACTTTTCATAGATCCTATCATTGTCTTCCACCCATGATTTTATCCAAGGATTTCAATTTATTTTCATCCTCTTTATAGTAACCTTTGAGAGAAAAAACTCATAAACCTTGATAACTTCTTCATTTGGTCCAACCAATCCTTTGTTATAAATCATGGTTGAGATAATCCTAGAATAAAATCGTGAGGTTGACTTAGAGGTTTTTTTGATCAACTCACACATATGGTGTATAATATATTTTCAAAGGTTGATCTTATGTCCATTTTGAATTAGATTTATCAAAAATACATCTTGATACTTGACTATAGTGAAATAACCTTTTTCTGGGGAAAATCAGATTCTGAATAAATTTATACAGGATTCTGGTTTCTCCATCCAACTCTGCATCTATGGCTCTCCTCTTGGTTCCATTTCCAGTTAAAATTCTCAAAGATTCTTCCAAGAAAAAAATCTCACTTGGAGGTGGAGGACCTATCTGATAGTTCTCACAAATACCCTCATGAGTTATTAAAAGGAATCAATTCCATAACCTCAAGGAAAACGTTTATCTATGGCCATTTATCCAACTTCTCACAACATATCCATCTTCCTTATCAAAAGAAAACTGAACATACTGGTAAAATTGTGAAACTAACTTCAGGAAAATAGGCATATCCTCCTATTCAAAAAAATCTAACCAACCTTGATCTTTTAATACTTTAAAAACCAGATACTTACTCGATAGAAGCCACTTAGGACAAATCTCTTTTTCAAGTACCACTACTCTGTTCACTAGGTTCAGATTCAGAGGGCCCTTAGGTGCTATCTTTGGCGCGATTTTCACCTTCTTCTTTGAATTTCATTTCTCAGGAGTTGATGATGAAGGGTGTTTTATCCTGGGCATTCACTGAAGGTTATAGAGATAGAAGGGTTGAAGAAGGGTTGTGGTTTGAGAGAAGAGAAAAGAGCTCGAGTGAAGAACGAGTGAAACTTCATTTATTTTATCATTTAGTAATACCAATCATCACAAAAACAAAAGCGTGGTAAAGTGAAAGGGTAAAATAAGTAATTACCGTGATATGGGATATAATGTATAAATAAAACAATAAGGAATCTTTATAGTGAGATAGTAACTGAATCTCACAATGAGACAGTAACTGGTGTTCACGGTGAGATCATAACATGCGTTTATGGTGAGACCATAACATGTGTTCACGGTGAGACCATAACTATGTGATTTATAAACTGTGCGACTGTATTGTTTGAGACAGTAAGTGGAAGACAGTAAGCAAGAAATAGTAATTGTGAGACCGTAAACATGAAACAATAAGTTTTAAGATAGTAAAAATATATCATTGTTAGAGTTAAACAGTAATTTCAAGATAGTTATTTGTGAAATTGTAAAGTGTGAAATAGTAAGATATAAAATACTAAGATATGAAATAGTAAGATATGAAACAGTAAGATATGAAATAACAAGATATGGAACAGTAAGATATGAAACTGTAAGATAACTAATTAAGAGTTATCATACCCAATTAATGTATGATATAATCTATTCTTTTAGAATTTATTGGTTTGGGGAATATATCCAAAAGCTGATATTCGGTTCCATTGAATTCCAAAGTGATGTAAACTTTTTTATAATGATTTCTCAAAAAGTGAGGTCGTACATCAATTTGTTTTGTCCTAGAGTGTGAAAAAATATTTTTTGAGATGTTAATAGCACTTGTATTTTCACAATTTATAGGTACATGCCTGAATTGATATCTATAATCTAGTAATGTGTGTTTAATCCACAAAATTTGTGCACAACAACTACCTGAAACTATTTATTCACCTTCTGTAGTAGATAATGCAATAGAATTTTGTTTCTTACTACACCATGATACTAGTGACTTGCCTAAAAAGTGACATGTTCCAGAGTTTATTTTTCTATCTAACTTACAACCATAGAAATCAGCATTAGAATAACAAACTAATTCAAATTATTTTCCTCTAGGATAGAACAACACTAGATTGGGTGCATTCTTGAGGTATTTGAAATTATCTTAACAACATTTAAATGATATTCCTTATGATTTTCTTGAAAATGAGCACACATACACACACTAAACATAATGTCAGGTCGGCTAGTAGTTAAGTAGAGTAAACTTCCAATCATTCCTCTATAAGTGGTTTGATCAATGGATTTTCCATCTTCGTTAAGATACAACTTACAAGTTGTACTCATTGGAGTGCCACTACTTTTAGTGTTATCCAATCCAAAACATTTTAGAAGGTCTCAAGTATATTTACTTTTTTTTAAAATAATACCATCATTATTTTGAAAGATTTGAAATCCAAGAACGAATTTTAGTTCACCCATTAAACACATTTCAAATTCATTTTACATCATTTTATAAAAATCAATACATAAATAAATTTTTGAAGATCCAAAGATAATATCATCTACATAGATTTGAACAACTAAAACATCATTTTAAATTCGTTTTATAAAAAAGGTAGGATCATCTATTAATTTTGTAAAACCTTTGGAAATAAGAAAAGTACTTAATCTATCATACTAAGCTCTTGGAGCTTGTTTTAAACCATATTAATTTTTCGATGATTTTAAAAAATGATTTGGAAAATGAGGGTTTGTAAAACTAGGGGGTTGCTCAACAAAGACAACCTCAGCTATATACCCATTTAGAAATGTACTTTTGACATCCATTTGATATAGTTTGAAATTCATATGTGCAGAATAAGCAAGCATAATTCTGATGACTTCAAGTTTGGCTACTGGTGCAAAGGTCTCTTCATATTTAATTCCTTCTTCTTGACTATAGCCTTGTGAAACCAATCTAGCCTTTTTTCTAACTATATTATCAGCTTCATCTACCTTATTTCTAAACACCCACTTAGTTCCTATAGTGAATTTGTCTTTGGGTCTTTCAACAAGTTTCCAAACTTTGTTCCTTTCAAACTAATTAAGTTCTTCTTACATATCCATCACCCAAAATTCATCATTGATAGCATCATTAATGATTTTAGGTTCAATTTTTGACAAGAAAACTTCATGTTCAACCTAATTCCTAAGATAAGCTCTAGTTTGGGTTCCCTTATCTAAGTCTCCTACAACAGCATCTAAAGAATGGTTCTTAAGAGTTCTAATAGCTCTAGAAGAAAAGGACTAGTGATTTCAGGTTCATCAATAGGTTCGGGCTCATTGTGACATGAGTCTAAGGAATTTACATAACTATAAGTTTTCACGGATTCTTTTATAGGATGGTTAGATGATTTTGAATTAATATCCATATTTGATGCATCATCCTCTAGGTTCTCTAGAGTGGTATTAGGCTCATGTGGATATGTTTCATCAAATTTGACATGGATAGATTCTTCAACACATTTAGTTATTTTATTAAACACTCCATAGGCTTTACTAGAAATTTAATATCCTAAAAATATTCCTTCATCACTCTTAGATGGAAATTTTTCAAGATTGTCCTTAGTATTAAGGATATGGACTTTGCAACCAAAAACATTGAAGTAGATAACTTTGGGTTTTCTATTATTCCATAACTAATAATGAGTCCTTTTAATAATAGGTCTAATCAAAACTCTATTGATTATGTAGCATGTTGTATTTATAGCTTCAGCCCAAAAATAAATAGGTAGGTCATATTCACTAAGAATGGTTCTAGAAATCTCATGCAGGGTTCTATTTCTCCTTTCTACAAATCCATTATATTGAGGTGTTCTAGGGGAAGAGAAATTATAAATACAACCATTTTGTGAGAAAAAGGATCCAAACTCTTGATTTTCAAACTCACGGCCATGATCACTTCTTAAGTATTTAATTTAATATCCACTAAGTTTTTCTACAATTTTGGCATATTTGGTAAAATGAGAGTAGGATTCACTTTTGTGATCCAAAAAGAAAGTCCACATATATCTAGAAAATTCTTCTACAAGAACATATACATAGTTCTTACCATTTAAGCTAGAAACTCTAGATGTTCCAAAAAAATCCATGTGAACCCATTTTTTAGGTTTAGAAGTTGACACTTATTTCTTTGGTTTGAAGGAAATTTTGTGTTGCTTTCCCTTTTGATAAGGATTACACACTTTACCATTTGGAAACTCAAGTTCGGGTAGGTCTTTGACAAATATGTTTCTAATTAATTTTCTAAGGGAGTGAGTGTTACAGTGTCCTAGTCTCCTAGGCCAAATCCAAGACTCTTTGTGAAACACACTTAAACATGAATCATTTTGAGAAGCTAAAGAATATAATTTAACATTATAAAAAAAATCAATTCTTAATGTAGAAAACACTAATTCATCTTTATAATTAAAAACATTGCAAGCATCATTTTCAAATTTAACATGAAATCCATCATCACATAACTATGAGATACTAAGCAGATTATATTTTTATTCATCAACAAATAGTACTTTAGAAATCAAACTGAGTTAGAGTTATATATTTGTCCAAGGACAATAATCTTTCATTTGGAATTGTCACCAAAGGTGACATGTCCTCAATCAATTTTTATTAAATTCTTGAATCATTAGTAGTCTCCTTTCATGTGTCTTGAACACCCACTGTACAAGTACCATATGCTCTTATAGGAACTCTTTAAGTAGATTTCCTACAAAATAGTCAAATAAAAACGGATTTTGGTACCCAAACTTTTTTAGGTCCTGTAATATTCGTGATAAGTGCTTTAGGAACCCATATCTACCTCATAGGTTTCCTATAAGCATTATGTAAAGTATTTGAAAAATAAACTCTATTTGGTCCAGAAAATATTGAAACTGTAGAAAGTGTGTCATAACTTGAACTAGTTGAATACTTTCTAGAACTGGGAGTAAATTTGTATGTCCTAGATTTTGAAACAAAATTAGTTCTTCCAAAATTTCTTTTACCAGGTTGATAGCCAATTCCAGTAGTATATTTAGAATCAATTTTTTTACCTAGAATTTGAGTAAGGGTAATTTTCCAATTGGTAAAATTTTCTAAGTCTTTCTTCAATTTCTCATTATATAGTTTTAGTTCATTGTTCTCTTTGAGTAGTTGATCATTTTTATCCCTTTATATAGTGAGTTTAGTTTTAACAATTGAGGTAAGAGAATTATGTTTCTTCAAATATTTGTATTTATCTTTTATTTCATTTCATGTCTCTTAAATCATATTAAAATATTCAAAAATTTCTTCATTAGACATATTTTTAGAGTCACTCTCATCTCCAAAATAGTATGAATTGCGTACAGGAGATTCCAGTTTTACCTAAAATGTGTTTTTCATAAAACACATATTGGCTTTGTTATCCTATTCATCATGTGATGATTCTAAGTTACTTGAACTGTCCTCAGAAGCACTCTATGTTGCTTTCATTTCCTTTTTATAATTTTTATATTTGTCCTTATATTTATTTTTATACTTGATCATTGGACAGTCAGCCTTGATATGTCATTTCCCTTACATTCATAGTAGACAATCTCATTGAACTTGTCACTTCTTTTCCAATCTTTCTTACAACTTCCTTTGTGATCATATTTTCCCTTGAAGTTAGGATTTCGGAAAATTTTATTCTTCTTTTAAAATCTCTTGAACCTTCTAGATAATTGATCTATCTCCTCATCACTGTCAGGTGATGATTGTTCACTACTGGAACTTTCTACAGAAACCTCCAATTTCCCTTTTTCTTTGTGTTTAGAGGTAGTGGTATTGAATGCAATAGATTCTCTTTTTGGTTCATCCTCATCTTCCTTGTTGAATTCTAGATCCTCTTCATACATAATTAGTTTCCCAATGATTTGTTTTATAGGTAGCTTGCTGATATCACATGATTATCTAGTAGAGACAGAGGTTCCTCTCCATCTATCAGGTAGGAATCTGAGAATTCTCATGATATGTTCCTTAGTAGTGACTTCTCTTCCAAGAGAAATCATTATGTTTACAATTTCATTGAACCTAAGATACATGTTATAAATAGGCTCATCAGGTTTCATTTTAAAGTTATCATATTTAATACAATAGGTATTAAGTCTCGTTTATTTCACACTATATGTTCCTCCATGTGAAATAGATAAGGTATCCCAAATTTCATGGGCAGTTTTACAAGCAAAGATTCTATTAAATTCCTCATCTCCTAAAGAGTAGTATAAAGCATTCATAGATTTGCAATTTTTATTGTAGGAAGTTTTGGTAGGTTCATCCCAAGTGATTCTATCATTAGAACAAATCTTATATTCATCTATAATTGAAGACTAAATTTCAAATCTCATACTTTCTAAATGAATTTTCATATTAATTTTCCATTGAGCATAATTGGTTTCATTAAAAAATGGTGGTATGTTTATTGTAGAACCTTATAATCTAATATCCATGATAAATAAATAACTTAAAAGAGCTAGAAATTTATAATTAAAAAAATTTATATATCATTAAAGTACAGCTACAATCACAGTTGAATAAGGTTAAAAACAGAGTCTTAATAAGATTAACAAACACTCCTTTGGTACCAAATTTTTATCAGAGTAGAGTACTCAAGAGGGGGTGAATTGGGTATCTGTTAAAAATTTATGATTAAAAAGGTATTCTTAAAAGGTTCCACAATAGTTAAATACATCCCAGTTAATCAAGGATATAATTTTATGAAAGTTTGACTATTAAAATAACTTCTTAGAAGATTAATTAATTATTAGTAATCTTAATATTGGTTATTAACATTACTTTTGAATCTATTCTAATAAGTATTTACACTTATAAATTCTTTCCAAGATTAACTATCAAAGTAAATTGAGTGATTTTTGAATTAAATAGTAAAACAGAGACAACTAAAATAGACAGCACAGAGGATATAAAACAAGTGTTTTAGTCTCAAGACAAGTTCTAATCCACTCCACTTTGTTATCACCTATCACCAAGAAGTTTATATAAATAAACTTGATACACATCCTATATCGGGCTTTACAACAGTACACAAGACTATCCAGGTCACACGAAATCTTCCACAGTTCTTCATGGGTATGAAAAATAGGTTACATACAAACTCTTACACACTTATATTTGGGTATACACAAGTGTAAAAGGGTGTTTGAGAAATGATATCCTATATCCTTCAGTTTAATGTAAGAGACAGTGTGTGTTTTTATACAGACACACACACACTGCTCAAAAGCTGAAAAACAGTACAAAATAGAAAATAATTATAGAGATAAGGTTAGAAGTTCCATGAGTGTTAGTCTATGCTGCTCTAGAATATTGAGATGAAACAGGTGCATAAATTGAGTTCTCTCGTGGAAAACATAGTATTGTAAGTCAGCTAGATCAGGCTCGTGTTCTTCATTGTATTGACAATGTGAAAATGTGCTCAGTGATTCTGATCTATGGTGTCTAGTTTGTTAATTCAAGAATCCTTCATGTGTTCTTCAAGAATTTTGAGTTGCATGTTTCGGTTATTTTCTCAGGAAATATCATGTGTTCTTCATTTTTACACTCTCTGTGTATCACACTATATTGATTCTGGGCCGCACTTTTTCTTTTATTCTTGGAGTGAATGTGTTGGAGCCGGCAGGTTTCAGGTATTTTTCACCTCATACCTTGTACTATCAGATGATATGTCTACAAAGAAACATTAGTTATGTCAGTGCATTTAAAAGCTTCAAATATGACCATTATAAATTAAATGAAAAAAATGACAAAACAGATTTTGGAACGGTGTGATAGTTTTTCTATAAACAGTGTCTCCATGAAATAGTGTCTCTTTTAAACGGTGTCTAAATGTTTACGGTGTCTGGATGGTCACAGTGTTTGGATGGTCACAGTGTCTGGATAGTCACGGTGT
The DNA here is from genome assembly GCA_963277665.1 of Viscum album. NCBI lineage: Eukaryota > Viridiplantae > Streptophyta > Magnoliopsida > Santalales > Viscaceae > Viscum > Viscum album. The sequence goes on from OY728123.1 coordinate 1,467,088,238, forward strand.
CTGGATGGTCACGATGTCTGGTCATGGTGTCTGGTCACGGTGTCTGGTCATGGTGTTTGGTCACATTGTCTGGTTACGATGTCTGGTCACGGTGTTTTCTCACGGTGTCTGGTCATGGTGTCTAGTTACTTTTCCAGAAAAACATAACTCGTGGTAGACTCATGGTATCTCAAAAATATCCAAATATCTATATTCATATTTAAGCATTGATATTTATAGAATGGATTAGACTTAATCATTCATCAAAGAAATCATTATAAAGTAAATAAAATATAGTGTACAGTAATCCGACTTAAAGTATAACAATTAAGATCTTGGATAGCTTTACTTAAAGCATAAGGATATTAATAATCTGTACATGATTTAAGATAGATTACAAAGGATTACCAAGCTAAACAGAATATATATTATTTGTGATCATTAAAACATGATTAATACATGAGGAGAACAACAATATGTTCTTTTTTCAAGGACTAAAAAAACATGTCATTGTATAAAAGCCTTTTTCATTTGATCCAAACATCATTGGAATATCTGGTGAAATGTGATGATGCTAGAGACCTCCCTAGGTTTTCATGTGATCATACCCATACATGTTATGATTTTCAACAAGGGAATGTCATTTGAAAGTAATATAAGAAAAAAGAGAAAAAGTCAAAAAAAAAAAGTGCTTATGTTGGTTCATATTGATGTATGAGGTCCTATTTCACCAAGATATTTTGATGGGAGGGGATGTTCTATTAATTTATTATCTTATAATAATTGCATGGGTTTTATTCATCATCCACAAGTCTAAGGTGTACAATTTCATAACTAATTATCTATCAGAAGTTGAAAAGATTATAGGTCAAAAAAATTAGAAGCTCCAAAAGTATAATAAAACAGAGTTCACAAATAACCAAGTTGAGGATTATCTTGAGAAACATGGGATAAGGCACCAAGATTCAATAGTAATAACTCCACAACAAAATGAATTAGTTGAGAGAAGAAATAGAATTATCAACAACATGGCTAGAACAATTCTCATTGAGAAAGACCATATAGAGAAATTTTGGAAAGAATTAGTGATAACATCAGTATACAAAAAAATATAGATTTATTATATCCAAAAGAAGATATATCTCTTTATGAGCTATGGTATCAAAAGAATCCAATGTTCAAGTACGTTTGATTATTTAGAAGTAAGTGTTCCATTCTTAATAAGAAGAAACATTGGATGTTTGAATCCTGTGGAAATGAAGGGTTATTTCTTAGATACTCAAGAAAAATGAAATCATATAAATGTTTTAATAAGTGGTTGAGAAAGGTAGTTGAAAACAATGATGTAACTATTGTAGATAATGAGAAGAACTTTCATCAAATGCATTAGATGTTTTTGGAGGATAGTGATGAAGAGATAAGTAGATCAGGGGAAGTTCCTATTCTGGAGGCTGATTCAGAAGAATATTCTGATAATGAAAAGGATTAACATAAACTATTATCTATAAAAATACCAAAGAGTTAAGACAAAATTTATAGATAGACCATAATCGATGATCAGACAGTGCTAGTGTAGACAAGAAGGATGAAGAATCTATAGTAATCATCATTCTTATCAGAGGTAGAGCATAAATGTTTTGAGGAAGTATCTAGAGTTTACAATTGGGTTTAGTCTATGAATAATGGTCTTAAAAAATTGAGAAGAATTAGAAATGGTAGATTTTTCTGAGACTAAAATATTAGAATATCATTAGGTATAAATGATTCTTTCATAACTAGATGAATGGTGATGGTGCAGTGATTTGAAACAAAGAAAAGTAGTGTGAAAAATATACTTCTAGATAGATAGTATCAATTTTGATGAAACATTTTTACCTATTAAAAGGATAGAGACAATCAAATTATTCTTTTTAATATCAGTGCAAAGAATGTTCAAAGTTTTCTAGATGGATGTCAAGTTAGCATTTCTAAATGGGGTTCTAGAAGAAGAATTTTATATTCAGCAGATAGAGATTTTTCTCATTCATGAGTATGATAACATAGTTTTTTAGCTGAGAAAGGAACTATATAGGTTGAAGTAAGAACCAAAATCACGGTATTCAAGGCTCAATCAATTTTTGAAGAAGCTCATTTTTCTATATGGTGGAATTAATTACAATTTATAAGTCAACAATGATTGTGATCAAATGATGATTGTATTGGTGTATGTTGATGACATAATCTTTGGTGGATTAGATGATTCTAGGTGCGAATAGTTCATATAATTCATGAAAAGTGAGTTCAAAATGCCAATGATTGGTGGACTGATGTTTTTTCTTTCTTTATAGGTGACATAACGAAGTAATGAAATATTTATTTCACAATCCACTATTCTGTGGAAGTTCTTGGAATAATTGGAATTTATAATTCCAATGATATGAAGAATCTAGTGGCTACCATGATGAAACTATCACGTGATGATGAAGGCAAGGTAGTTAATGTGATAGAATACAGGAAAATCATTGTAATTCTATTGTACTTGATTGCAACTAGACTAAATACTTTTTTCCACATGCCAAGCAGGAAGATATCAAATAAATACCAATTAAAGCCACTTATTTTTAGTAAAAAGGAATACTTTGTTATATAAAGGGGATGGTAGATTTTGGTTTGATGTATAATTAAAAATCTCAGTAAGAGTTATTGGGCTATAGAGATGTAGATTGGGTCGGTTCAACAAATGACAGAAAATAAACATTAGGTGGTGAATTATATCTTGGAGGATTGTGTATTTCTTGGATTAGAAAGAAACAATATTTCATTTCATTGAGAACCATATAAGCTGAATATATTGCAGCCACTTAATCTTTCATGTAGTTATTATGGATGAAGTAATAAGTTGATGATATGATAGTACTAGTGAAGTCTCTAATCAGAATCCATTAAGATAATTCAAGTGCTATAAATATAATAAAAAATCCAGTCCATCACATGAGGACTAAAAACATTGAAATCAAGTATCATTTTATCAAGGATAAGGTGGAGTATGGGATTTTGAAGTTGGTGTATGTTTCTACAGAACTACTGGTTGCATAAATTCTGATGAAGGCCTTACCCAAAGTGGAATTTGAGTGGCATTAACTAACTCTTGGAGTTCATTAAACTCCTCACACATGAAAAAGTGTAGATGTTGGATCCCTATCTCTGAGGTATAATGTATTTTTCCATAAATGTGATGATATTTAAGGGACTCTGATTTAGGGTTTCCTCTACCTGCCGCTGCCTTCCTCCCCCGTTGTAGATCGGATTCTTCTTAACGCTTCAGGCTAGCGATCTTGTGGTGTGCAACGTCTCTTCCATGGAAGCATAGTGTGACACCATGGGATCGAAATCATGGTGATGCTTTCTATTTGCTATCCTTTTTCATGCCCTCCCTTTTGATTTGGATAGGGACTCACAATTCGTTTTTCTGATGGTCTAGTGTTTGAGTTTCTGGCTACTACGATGAAGGTTTTTATCACGTTACTGCATTGGCTGCAGGTGTGTTGGGTAGACCTGGTCTTTTTATATGCTTGAAGGTGGTGACGGGATCTATGATATTCTTCTAATTTGGTTTTGATTTAGAGTGACTCTTTTTGGTAATGTTTTTTAATGTTTTTTGAAATTTTTGAGTGCATTTAAGTTATGATTTAGTTCATGTTTTGGATTCGATTATGTGCTTTTTGGTTGATATCTCTGGATTTGTAGTGACAGCTCATTCCAATGGCGGTGGTGATTTCTGGTTGGGGGTTTTTGTGATTCTAAAAGTGGTGGGAAGCTTTCATGGAGGTTTATTGTTTGATCTATATCTATGAAGGTTTTCTAATGTGGATTGTTGTTTCCTTCGAGAGGTAAAGTTGGAGGACCATATTTCTATGAATTTTTTTTGCAAAAAAAATTGAGTAATGTGTTTTCTTAGTGGGTTGCTGTTTTTGGAAGTGTTTTCAGTGTGGCCCTATGGTTTTCATTTAAGGGAATTTGAAACTTGTTCAACTACAAGGGGGTTCTCTAGAGGAGGTTCAGAGCAGAGGTTTTCACCTGGAATTGCTATTTGGATTCGGATGTTTGAGAGGGTATGGATTTTCCATCGGTTCTAGGACTATGCAATCATGCACGGGACAGCTTGTTGAGTAGTGATGAGTAGGTGGAAGCTAGTCTTCATGGTTATGATGCTGGGTAGGAGCCTTGCTATGTAGTCTTTAATTAGTTGTTTTTTTCTTTGAACTAACTGTGGTGGCTAGGTCGTTGTTTAAGTCATGATGTCATGTTGGGTTACCCCTCAGCCCTTAAAAGGGGGTCTTCAATAAAAAATTAATTAATTTTCAGTCACTAATGATCTGTGTTCTTTAATCTGTTGTAGGCCACAGTGAATTAACCTTTGGATTCATTGAAAAAGGGGGATAAATTGGGGATATAAAGGGAATAAAATTTCATAATCAAGATAGGGGAGAATATTATAGGGGGGATCATTGATGAAGGGGGTGTTTGAAATATGATGATTCTAAAGGTGATTGATCAAAGGTTATATATCACAACATATGGGTTCTTGATGAAACAATTTTACTTGTTTTTGAATGAAGATATTCATTGATGAAATTTTCATTCTACTCTTGTTTCTCACACCAATCATGGATCATGTAAGCTTAGAGTGTGTGTGGAGTAAATTTTTTATCACTATTAGAATCTCAAGAATATATTCTTGGTAGAATATGGAATAAGCTTTAATGTGGTATCAAAATGTGAAGAGTTGTCAACAAACCCAATGGGGGATATTATTGGGAAAATAATTATAGGTTATGTCTCGAATTTTTTGGGTTGATTGTGTTTTTTAAAAAATCTACATAATTGTGTTTTGGTATGGTTGGTGTTGGAGAAGTATATGCTTAAGGTGGTGCGACATCCTAGTGTTTGCCAAATTTTTGGGTCTCAAAATTAGGAGTTTGTTTTATGGAAAAGTAAGGTTCTTCGCAATGAAGTTCATGAATCGCAGTTCATGGACTGTGAAGCGCGGAGTTCGTGGACCACATAGCAACTCAACTATGCTCTACAGATTGCAAAGGAGGTATGTGGAACTGTGAAGGAAGATATCATTTTTTGAATAAATGTAGTGAATTATGCCTACAACAAAGTGATAATTTCATATAAGGCTTGTCATTTTCTGATTGAGGTAGTGATTTAAGGCTTCTTTAAAGGGTTTTTGTTTACGGAAAACACTATCCATCGCAAAGGATAAATGATCTATGTATACTACAAAACAAAGTTCATGGTGAAGGATGTACTACATCATAGTTTTTTGTATTTATGATTAGCAGGTTTTATAATATTTATTTTCCTATATAAAGGAAACTAATCACATCATTAGATTGAGAGAAATTCATTAGAGAATATCATCGCTGGAAGAATTTAGAGAAGTCTGAATTTGTTCATGAGGAAACAATTCCATGAAGGAAGTGGTTTGTGAGGAAAAAATTCCCTGAACTAAGTTATTCATGAGGGATAAATTCTTTGAAGAAGAAAGAGTTTTGTAAGGGAGGATTCTGCAAAGTCATAATCAGTGAATCAAATAAATATCATGAATCACAGGTCTTCCATATAGTGAAGGAAGTTTGTAAAGCACCAGTGGTTCACAAGGCACCATACATCCTCAAATTAGAGTCAATCCATGGAGAAAAGTTTGTTTGTGAAACACTCACACCACAAGGTGCAAGGTAGTTTGTGAAAGATGCAATACAATTCAAAAAGGGTGAAAGGAAGTTCCCAAAGGGAATAAAGCAGTTTGTGAAATAAATTTCTACAAACTAAGAGTACATAGAAAAGTATATTTCATCTACTGGGTGAAAATAGGGCTTTATGGCACACTCATATATGTGTGAAACAATTATGAGGTGATTCATAACAACAAGAGATTATTCTTAAATAGTAGTGAGCACACTTCAGTTGAGAGAGTAGTGAGCTTTCCAGTTATGATTGGTTGTAAACCAGTAGGTACATTAAGTCTTCCCCAAACATTGTAAAGGTAGTGATCCTAGGCATAAAATTGATCTATCTTGATCCTTGTTTTGGTAGTGATCCTGAGTAGAATTAGTACATTGGCACATTGATTTTGTATGCACCTTAGACATAACCAAGTGAGGGTGAAATAAGTAAAATCACCATGTCTTGTGGATGGTTTCATTTATATTCATAAATTTCTATGGTAATGGGAGAGAAAAGTGTTTTGTTTAAAAATTAAGTATGATCTAAAGGGGAATTTTTTTTAATCTACCATACCCTGATTCACCCACCATCATAAGGTGTTTAACCTAGTTGGTCTAACAATTGTTCTATAAAAACATCATCAATTTTATAACCATTTTTAAAGGAACTCTTGACATACATTTGATATAATTTGAAATTAAAATGTGTTTCATAGGCAACTAACCTTCTAATGGATTAAAGTCTTTATAATGGTGAAATTTTTTCTTCATAGTCAATACCTTCCTCTTGAATGTACCCTTGTGAAACTAGTCTAGCATTATTTCTCATTATATTTCCATACTCATCAACCTTGTTCATAAACACTCACATAGTTAAAATTGTCATAAAGTATTTAGGACTTTCCACTAGTTCCCAAACATTGTTTCTTTAAAACTAATTCAACTCATCTTTCATATCAATTACCCAAAATTATTCATCTATTATTTCATCAATATTTTTAGGTTCACGAAATGACAATAAGTCTTGATGTTTAACCTAGTTTCATAGAGAATCTCTACTCTAAGTAACTCTACCTATATCTCCAACTACAATATCTATGGGATGGTCTCTATAAGTCCAATTGGATACAGGTATAAAAGCACTTGGTACTTCATTACTTCTTTAAGTACTAGTTCAAACAATTCCTTAGAGCATGGTGATTTTTCTATAGTGGGTTTTATATAACTATCAGGAGGTTTGGTTGAGGTACTGATATTCAAATTTCGAAGATCATCATCAATGCTTTTTAAATAATTTTAGGTTTATGTGGATCTGTTTCATCATATTTAACATATATTGATTCTTCCAGAATTTGGATTCTTTTATTTAACACCCTGTTTGATTTTATGGATGTTGAATAACTATGGAATATTCCTTCATCACTTAAGGATTAAAAATTAACAAAATTTCCTTTTTTATTGAGAATAAATACCTTATATCAGAAAATTATAGAGTAATTAACCTTTAGTTTTCTTCTATTCCATAAATCATACAAAGTTTTCTATAAAAGTGGTTTAATAAGAAACCTATTGATAATATAGAAAACTATATTAACATCTTCTACCCAAAAATAAATAGGTAGGTTTCACTAATTAAGTATAGTCTAAGAAATATCTTGAGGAGTCTTATTCCTTCTTATTATAACACCACTCTATTATGGAGTCCAATGAGTATAAAATTTGTGAATAGAGCAATATTATAAGCATAAAGATTCAAAATATTATTTTTTGAACTCATGAACAATATCACTTTTTAAGGTCTCAATAGTAAGTCCACTAATATTTTCTACAAAATTTTCATATTTTAGAAAATTAGAGAAAATTTCACTTTTGTGATCTATAAATAATACATGGGGGTATCTAGAAAATTCATTTACTAGAACATAATAATAGTGATTTCCATTTAATATATACACTCTAGAATGCCCAAAAAATTTCATTTGAACTAACTCTAGGGGTTGAAAAGTTGAAACTTATTTCTTTGGATTGAAAGAGTTATTGTGTTGTTTACATTTTTGACAGGGGTTACAAACTTTTTCTTTAGGGAATTCAAGTTTAAGAACATCCTTAACCAATAATTTCATAGTCAGATTTATAATATTGTGAAGGTTGAATTGTCTTAGTCTCATATGTCATAGAAAATATTATTTGTGAAAGGAACCTAAACATGAAATATTTTGAGAAAATAATGGGTCTAATAAAATGCATAAACATTACCAATACAAATGGCAGTAAAAACAAAATCATGTGTAGAATCATAAATTTAGAATATTTTTTTAAAAAATATTACATGATAACCATCATCACATAATTTTGAGATGCTAAGATGATTATATTTTAAATAATCTACAAATAATACTTTAGAAATTAAAACAGTACAATAATTACCAATTTGATTGGGTCAAATTATTTTTCTTTTAGAATTGTCATAAAAAGTGACATGTCCACCACTCACCTTGATAAGATTTTTGAATATTGAGTAGTCCCCAGTCATGTTACTAAACCATCCACAATCAGGAAACCATATGTTCTTATTGGTACTCTTCAAGAAGTATTCCTATACATATTTAAATAAAAAATGATGTTTTGTATCAACACTTTCTTGGCTCTATAAATGTTAGTAATAAAATCTATATGAATCCAAATCTATTTAAAAAATTTAACATAAATGGACTTTATAATTTTACATATGACAACATTATTTGGTTCATAAGAATAATAACTGTTTACAGAGTTGGAAAAAATTGATCTATAAACAAATTTATTCTTATAAATTATCCTTTTACTAGGTTGGTATCCAATATAAATTATATAATTGGGTGTAATTTTTTTATTATAATACTCATCAATGTAACTATATAAATTTTATAGATTTATATATCCACTTTAATTTATTATTTGACAATTTAATTTCATTATTCTATTTTAACAATTGAGGATTCTTGTCTTTCTCTATAGAAAATTCCAATTTAAAATGAACTAAAAAATCATGTTTTTTATTTAAAATTTTTTATTTATCCTTTAGTTTATTGAAAGTTTCTTCTGACATATTACTATACTCAAATAAATACTCTTTGTTCATGTTTTTATCACTATTTTAATTTTTAAAAATATTGTAAATATTAATAGGATGTATAGAAATAGTGTTTAGTACATCAGATGTGTTTTTCATATAAGACATATTATCTTTGTCCTTATATTTTCTACCTAAGTTAGATTCACTTCATCTGTCCTTAGAGGTTCTCCATGTGTATTTCATAGCCTTATTTTTCCTTTTGTCTTTATCCTAGTATCATTTCTTATACTTCAAATTTAGAAATTCTTCTTTGATTTGTCCTATTATTTTTCATTCTTAATAAGTCACTTCACTCGATTGATTCAACTTTTTTCAATTTCCTTTTTAGTTTTATTTTCCTCCATAATTGGTTTTGTTGAAAAATATATTCTTCCAGTAGAACTTTTTAAATCTTCTGGATAGGTCAGTCATTTCCTCATCACTGTCTGAAGGTGATTCATCCTCACTAAAGCTGCCATATTTAATTTTTTCCCTTTCTTTTTAGAGTAAAAAAACATCAAGGAAACTGATTTTATTTAAGGTTTATCTTATTACTATTCATTAAATTTCTATTACTCCTTATACATCATAATCTTTCCAATAATATCTTTCATTGGAAGTTTACTAATGTCATTATTTCACATTGAAAAGTCATATGGGGTTTGAATGGAGTTTTGTGGTTGTGGTAGAGTGATCCTTCACGCCATACACACCTTTTTATTTCCATGTCCCTTTTGGGTGGTTTCTAACTGATTTTATTCACATAATTGGAAATACCCAACAGTTATCTTATTCATGATGTTCACAAACCTTCCTTCCAAAGCGAGTTGTCATTTGAAAATGGTTCCAACAACACTTAGGAACTCACATTGGTTGTGATGATGGGAGTTTGATCTCATCGTACCTTTTTGGGGAAATTATTTCTTACTCTGAGACTCTCTTATATATTTAATACATATTCATGAATCCTTTATTAAATCCCAAATATATAATGTGTCACCCTTATATTAAAAGATAATTATTATCAAGCATTGGATTTATAATAATCTATATATATCTAAGGTTCATCATCAATAGGGACATTTGTATGTATCTGAGGTTCTCCATCGATAGTACTGTTTATATTAATTATATATTCTTATGCAATTTATTATCATGGTGCTGGTTTTAATCCTTGTATAGGGGATCTCTTGAATTTATCATCATTATAGAGGGAAAAAGTTATTTGGATGTTGGAATCAAGCTCATGAGAAGTTATTTATATGTATCATTTTGAAAGAAATAATAATACACCTATTTTGGTACCACTTAATGGGACACATCAATCCTTTTAAGGTTATGTGATGAGGAGCGGACCTTGTAGTTTAATGTCATGTAGAAATGATGTCTAGGTGGAATGTTCCCTAGAAAGGATGGTGTGGGACTTAAGCAGAAAATGGACTAGGGGACCTAGAAGGGATATATCCTCATAATTTGGATAAAAACCTATTGGTAATATGGCCCATATAAGATTAGGGTGAGGTTAGGGTGTTGGGTTTGAATCTCAGGGAGGCTCCCTACATATCCTGTTTGGATAGGAATCAAATACCACATAGTTTGGAAGTATTCGGTTTTACACCTATTGAGGAGGTCCAATGTTTTCTTATTAGGAATATGACCCTTTATCCATTTTTCTCTTATAGAATATGGTCCTTTGGGAGGATGGTAATATAGTTTTAGGGATTATACATAGTAGGAGGCTTAAGATGGTGGTATTTTATTGTGCTAATGACGTGATTATTACTAACCTCTAATCCCACGTAATTTATGCTTGGTATGATAAGAAAGAGGAATTATAAGATTTGAAAATCTTAAAAAAATAATTCGTCCACTGGTGGACAAGGGTGAGGATGTGGAAAGTGGGGGAATTCCCCACATGAAAGACTATGGGATTACTCTAGGAGTGATACCCTAAGTAGGTACTTTCTCCTTGTCTACAAGTAGACGAGGATGAAATTATGGAAGGAAAGTCAGGAAGAGGGATAGGGCTTACTTGTTCGTGTATACTCTCTTATTTTCAAACCCCATGGATCAGGGATTATGTATCCATACAGATATAGCCCAAATCATTTCACATTTCAGGAAATAGATGTCTCATCTCAGCTAAATAATCCATCTATCATCATCTAATGGTTGGAATCCTCATTACCATTGTAATGTACAATTGATAACTTCTAAGGACCCTACCTATTAACTAGGATAAATTTGGGCCTTCCATTACCATGGGAATATATAATTGAGAGGACATGTTGTTGTGGTTAGTGCTCTAATCATACATATCTAGAGTCTTTTGGGGAGGTCTTGGATTGGTCCCCCTTATATGAGGGATCCAAATAAAGAGGTTCCCAACCATTGGTGATATAAAAGATGGATTAGATGGTTTCTCATGTAGGTGAGTCCTGGGTGAACTAAAGGTGGATCACATAGGGTGGGATTGGGAGAGACAAAGGGGATTAATGTAGGGTGGACCTAGGAATCTCAAGGTGCTTCATGTAGGGTAGAACTAGGTAAGATCAAGGTGAATTTTGGATTATGAACAACCTAGGAAATAACACTTGGATGAGGCCTTTCTCTAAGATCCAAGGGTATCCTTAAGTATATTTGGAGAAATGGTGCTCAAGTATCAGGCTATGGAAGGTCCCTTCACTCTAGTATTTTTGACTGGGTGGTGATTCCTATTAATTTTATTGGTGTTCTATAACTTGAGGGGAATTAATACATTGATCATTGATAATTCCATCTTCTTTTATAGGCTGATGGAACTACCGGATGGTTTGGAGGGCTTGGGTGAGAGACTTGGGTGAGAAAACCTTCAAGCGATCTCTTCACCTTCTAGTTGTGTCAAATGAGGAGCCCAAGGGTCCTACTCAGGAATCTTGGTGATGGAGATCATTCATTTGGGTTCATCGTGTAAGTGTATAATGTTGAAACCCCATGAAGGTATCAGCTTATCATGTTGGGCCATGCATTTTGGGCATGCATGAACCTCTTGGTGTGTAGGTGGTGTCTACATCTGTTGACTTGAGTGATCTCTCTAGAACTATTTTATCCTCCACTAATTATGGAATTTCCCTTAAAAATTTTCTTCCCCATGTAAGAATGGAGTGTCAAAAAATCCCCCCCTCAGGATTGATTTTGATCGGAAGAATAGGATCTGATCCTAAGGTAGAGAGGAATATGGATGATGATGAATCCTCCACTCACTAATTTCCATGTGTTCATAAAAATTCATTCTCTTAAAAAAACTTTTATATTGTATATCGTGAAAGGGAGGAATCAACTAATAAGTCATGCGAATCAATCATTCTGGTGGTTTATATAGGTGGTTTAAGCCGATATGCACACATCTATAAATAGATATTTCTACCCCGTGGTTGCCTCTCCACATTTACACATCTCTTTTTCTCTCATCGTGCATGTATTTCATGATTCTTCACTTAGAATTCTCATTCAAAATTATCCTCTCATGTACCTTTAGTATATATACTATCATTTCCTTGGTGATATAAATCTTTCAAACAACTTGAGTAAGAGAACTATGTGGGGAAACTTGAGTGAATAACCTATGAAGGGTCACTAGATAAAGTGACCTATATGATGTCACTTGAGTGAGAAACATGCATGAGGTCACTTGAGAAAGTGACCTCTATCTGGTCACTTGAGTGAGCGACCTTTCCAAGTTCACTCCTTTTATTAAATTTTCTCATTTTTAAAGAAAAATATAAATCAAATACTTAACGATAATAAACATATTACTGTTTACATTATATATTTTCTATGGAAACTCAAAGGATTTATGATGAAAAAGATACTGAACATGTTAAGAAAATGATCAATTTCATCAAGCCGGAATACTATGACATATGTGACTCCACCCTTCTGCACTTAGAAAAATACTTGAAGAATTACTAGTGTGAGTACCTACTAAGTGATGAGCTATCACTTTATGACCATATAATTTTTAAAGATTCATTTATCCCAAAACACAAATTTATTTACTAAAGTCTTGGTTCAAGAAGTACACCAATAATCCCACTATCAATATCTCTTTTATAGGTGTGTTCATCAATGAGGGAACATTACCCTCCACATGCATCATGCATCACAGTCTATGTTCCTTTAGATCTGAAGCCTCACACCCAGAATTCAAAAACTCATTGATATCAATAAATCTTTCATGCTTCCTAGATAGATCAATCAAATGGTTTGAATGAGGATTGGGACTTCCATTCTGAAGGGGGAGTCAAAACTGAATGGATGTGGGTGTATTGGGTGCGCTAAACTTGGGTATAATTTAAAACCAAGATAAAAGAAATTATAATTTATGATGTTTTCTAGGTGACCCAGACATATGTGTATAAGAATCCAAACATCAACCCTAAGATCTTGAGCTAATGGAGCCCTAAAAAAAATACATTCTATCTAACACACAGTGAAGACGATATTAGTTTATGGGATGTTTATAAGATCATTTGAGCTCCTATTATTGAATAAATTTATGATGAATGTATCCCATTGAAATCAACATGGGAATACTTTGAAAGGATTTCATATTTGACCTATTAGTTATTAAAGTTATACCAGAAGGTGCTAAAAAAGGACCCTCGCCCAAGGGGAGATATTCATTCTAATACATGGATGAAGGTCTTCCTAGAGAAACAAGGAGAGGGTCCTAGTTGATAATGACCAATAGAATGTACTTACTTAGAGAATCTAATCATTCCTGGAAGGTTTTGTCTTATGTTTGAGAAAAGAAAATATGATAGGAGGGGTTATATAGTTAAGTATGACATCCATATAAGCACCCACTTAATCAGATTCCAAGCAATGTGGTTGACCACCTACTTTCTTAGGGTCCATGAATGTAATGGTGGTTTGAGGCTGGGTCATTTTTAATAGTTGAAAAATTAATATAAGGAAAGAACATAGGGGTGGTTGCCCCTATTTTGGAAAAAATTTACCAGTTCTTATTTCACAGACACACATGGATGTAACCGTACCAAATTTCAGGTCCATTTTAAGTGTTATGGGGCTGGATTGTATCACACTTCAATTCTTATGCTCTGATGAGTGGATTTAAAGTCCCTAATGTCTAGTTTCATCAATTAATTCAAGAAATTTAGGATATTCAACAATTGTTTCGGAATCATGGTGAAGCTCTAAAGAATCTAAACGTACATGGAGAGTTTAACTTCTTCCCATATCATGATCCTATTACTAGAACATTCCTTGAAAATGACCATGGTGATGATGACATGAGGTCATACATTATCGTGTTGAGAGATAGTGTGCTACAAAACTATATTGATAGTGAGGTCATATGTGAAGCATATTCTCTATACTGATTTTCCCATCGGTTCAAGTGTCTGCGATATTCAAATGTATCACCAACCATATAAGTTTGGTTTGAGAAACACCCAATGATGGTCCAAAATTATGGATCCCCATGGCCTTTTACTTATTCCAAGTGTTGATAAAGTTACCATTGTTAGGTTCATCTATTGGGTTAAAATATGGGTATGCCAATTCCTGGATTTCTTCTTACCCTCAAGTGGTGTTAATGATATGTTTTCCTTGATTTGATTCCATAATGACTACTAGACAGGCCAAGCTCATTAGGAAGGCTCATCCTGAGGGTGATGAAAACAAATCTCCAAAATCTTCTAAAAAATCTTAAAAATGAGACTTGGATTAGTCTACAGTTAAAAATATCACATCTTTTAATCCAAGGAGGTATAGTTATCATCACTCAAAGGAGACCCAAGCTTTGGTATCCAATCCTCCCTTTAGAGTAGAGAGGCCTGAAAGAACATTAAATTCAAAAGTTTTTGGGTCTTCCTCATAACTAGCCACATTGACATATGATTATGTGTAGCATTTTTCTGTCTGAGTCTGGAAAGGAATACTCCATGACATCATAGATTTATGGGTATTTCTTCAAGTTAGAAAACATATCTTCTGGCTTGGGGATATTTGAGTTCCCACTGATATCCATCCTGACACAGATTTTTCAAAGGTGGGTCTGGATGTTTAGGAGTTAGAGATGTTAGTATATGAAACTGGTGACCTAATCCTTTCCACGAAGTGGGTAACTAATATGATAGATTGAGGTACTACTGAGGTAGTGTCTAACCAATCCAATGACAAATGGGATGAATTCATCGATGATGGTGATGTATGATTTTTTTCCTTTTCCTTTGAATCCAAAATCAATTTTTAAGTAAAGAGACTACTATTAAGGATCCATATATAATTTCTAAATGTGGTTTCACTAGAACTATCCTATCTAATATATACTTCAACAGGTACCCCGATCGGGTTTCAAAAGTCGACCCATGATCCCAAGGAGTTATATACAAGTCAAAGATTAATGGAAGAGGAGATGAAGGGGGGCCATTTCCACCTACAGTATCCATGTTTAAGAAGACATACATGGGACCTCCATCATATCAAATGGATTAACTAAATAGGTAAAAGACATTATCCATCTATATGCACTGAAGTAACTCTTCACAATTTCATTTATTCCTATAACTCACCTGACATACCTATTTGACTGTTTGTTCCCTTCATAAGATCTTATTCACTTTACTCCCTCAATGGGACTAGCATTATTCCCTCAGGGTTCAAGGAATACACTATATATGGGGAATAAAATCTTGCTAACAAGTCTTCACCCCTGATTGGATAGGTGATAAGGGACCAGTCTTCATATGTTCCTATCACTGAAGTAGGAGAATAAAAACCAAGTAATGTCGATTATGAAAAAAAATGTCTTCATATAACAGTTACTGGCTCATTTTTCATAATACGAAGGTGATAAAAAAGTATTGGAGGATCATGAAATGACCACTACTGACCCTTTCACAGTCTCAGAATAAGTTAATTGGGGTCTCAGGTCTTCAGAAGAGGGTTTTCCACTAGGTCTAAAGCCCGATGTCCCACATGTCCCCATAGTTGAGGCTTCCATGAGGCTTGGGGCATTAATTCCTGAAATGAGAACTCTTTATATGGAAATTTAAAATATTATTTCATATATTAATATCCCTGGATCTTTAGCAGAGTTAAAGTTATTCAATAAGGATTTAGATTAGCGTGAGTCTTTATTTTCACAAGACCACACTTTATGCATGATGTTTTAATCATGAAAAATTGATTCATACAGCTTTTTCCATGGAAAATATTGTTTAGGACATTTGGTGGTAGGTTATTAAGACTCCTCACCATTTTCAAATGGAGGAGTTAAAAGTCCTAGACTAAGATGTGGGGATGTCCCAAGATCCCTCCACCTTAGACTCTGAGAAACTTTAAAGGATTACCTCCCATATAGAGGTCCTTTCATGGGATATAGAAGGTGTATATACATGTAATGCTTCTAATTGAGTGGTCAAACCACTAACTGTTGAGTATTATTAATTTATTTGATTGTATCCATGCCATTTATATATTTTATTCCCCAATTTTAATGATGAGTTACACCTATTATCATGTTCCATCGACTTTAGTGGTTGAGCCTACGGGAGAGGACTTGATGCCAATTTATTAAATGGTAGAAGGCGATGCTAATACTACTTTGGAAAAGAGAAAAATAGGGCTCAAACTTGAGTAAATTAATCCTATATTATATAAAACCTTTTGAAAGTTACTCTAAGTTGTACTTGGAGGAAGAGGATGCCTTTTGTTCCACACACCATTTCATTTGGAGATACATTTGGAGGTTGATCTTGGAGACACCTCTTGAATATCAATCATCTTGACTTCACTTCCTCCCAACAATATTTTTCATTTTGGGGTATGCAATATTTGATTTCCTCATGATCCATCATATAGTAAAGTCAATCATCTAGTAATGGGATGAGGAGAAAAGATCATGGCTAGATGAGGCGTAGCTAGTGGACCAGTTTTAAGATCTTAGAATTGTCGTATCCTATAAATAGCTTATCCATGCCAATGAAGTGGAGGAGAATTGTCACTATATTGATGAGAAATATCTCTATATTTTACATCATTAAAAACAATTACATTTCATGAAGGAATAGATTTTCCAACTCCATTAATCCTTAAAAAGGGTCTTGGCACAAGGAAGAGATTACATTACTATGAAGAAGGAGAAAATTCATCATAATGAAGAATACATCTCTAAAAAATTTAATGGGCTACAAAAATAACTATATATAAGGCTCGAGTCACACTTCAAAAGATCAAATACTATTTTGAGTAACACTTGTGACACTTGGTGAAGAGACTCCAACATATGGAATCTCCTACTAATTTTGATATATAAATGGAAAAGAACATATTTTATAATCATCTATTTATTTATTACATCCTATTAGATAAATTTACATTAGAATATACCCATTTAAATTAATTTCCTTGTGTTTATATGTCTGAATCATAATGAACAGAACATATGTATTCTCCAAAAATGTTATATATCACTTTACCTAGAGATTATAACATGATTATTTTTAGGGGATTAAAATTGGACTTGAAGCCATTGTTCCTTTTACAATAGGGATTTTTAAGTCCTGCAGGACTGACCAGTGTAATTTATGTTTTAGGTTGAATAACTTTGACCAATAGTGTGTTAGTGACAATCCCAAATGAGGTTTGCAGACAATGAATATCCCAACATCCCCCCTCTTTTTGGGTGGTGAGACACATTCATAGGTAATAAATGTGGACTATATTATAAAATTAGTTTCAATTATGATGATTTCAATTCACACATTGATAAAAGTATTTACTCTTATGGATAAACATTACCCTATTTTATAGGCCATGTTTTCGGGGAACCCATTATGCAGAGTCGATTTGAGGAATATTATGCATAGTAAAATAAAGGTTTCTATTAGAGTCTAATGTATTTACTATCAATAAATAAGGTAAAACCATGATTTTTAGAGTTCCCTCAAGTCCATGAAGTATGGATCATCATAAGAGGGGTATCTACAGAGATAATAGGGTAAATTTTGGATTTATCCAATCACTAACTGAGTTGTCACAGTCTCATTTTTATGTTGATTATAACCCATAAGGATTTTCTTATCCGGATAAAGATTTTGGGAGGTTTTAGGGGAGATTTTATATTGTGTCTGATCCAGAATGAATAATTTAGGCATCACTACAAGAAGTGTTCCTTTTAATGATTTTCCTTAATGAAAAAAAAACCTTGAATTTGATTATGACATATTTTGGTCATAAAAAATGGGATAATGTATTAATATCTATAAGATCATGTGATTCATGTTTAGTGTGAGAAACAAGATTATTTGGGAATATTATCCAGATTGTTTGATAGTGTTGTTCAAGCATTATCTATGATGAAAACCATAAGATTCATTTTAGGGTGATGTCTTATGGTTTATTTTCATACGACTAAGAACAATAGTTTCTATAGTTTAAGGTCACCAAAATTTTATCCAAGGGTATGTGAATATTGAAAAAAAATAGGGCCTCCCAATCCTAAAATTATTTCCCAGTATACCTGGGTGTGGTGGGGTAGGTTTTAAAACATGATCTTTGGGTATTTTGATGAGGTCAGACAAGTGCACAATTAATGACCACAGACCATGTTCAAAAATCAGCTTCAGTTATGATAGTTTCAAAGAATATAGAGATAAAATAATTTCCTCTTAAGGAAGGAGGTTCCTTTGGTTGAAGAACAATTTTGGGACACTCAGTAAATAGACCTAATTTGATATGTATTATGCATATTCAAAACAAAGTTGTTCATCAGAGTTAAGTGATCTCATCGCCGATATCAAAATAGAAGATTTAGAATATTTGAGTTCCCCCAAGACAAGGGGTATGATGTCTAGAGGGTAATGTATTCAAACACAAAGGAATCATTTGGACTATCATTAGACATGGAGTGAAAAGTTCATTTCATAGATCTAGCCCACATAAAGGTAAAGGTACACTTTTGTTTTTTTTTCGACTGGGATAAGGTTAAAGAACCTGTGAGTCACTACATATCTCATTGAAGAGATAATAAAGGAACACATAGTTCTGAAGAATTTTGGATTATACCTATAGAGGGGACCCAAGTTTTGTGGTGTGGTGGGAGACTAATACTAAGATTAGGGACCTCTCAGGTGAGGAGCAAATTGTTATGCAGTTTTACATCATGCAATAAGGATGTGAACCATGCAGTTTTTTGTCATGAAGCAAGGATGTTTTGTGTATTTTAGTTTGGGGTCTTATGACTAGGACTATCCATTTCATGGTGATTATGTAAATAATTCTTTAGAATTACCTAGGAATAAAGAGGTAAGGTTTTAATCTGTGGACTCAGGGTTCCTAGATCTAAGAAAATGATATGGGTCAAGTGCACAAGGGATGTTCACAAATCATGTTCGAAACATGACTTCCATTATGACATTATTAGGGTTTATAGAGGTAAAATAATTTCACCATAATGATGGAGGTTCCTCCATTTTATGGTTTATTTTTGGGTACTCATTATGAAGAGATAATTTAATGTGTATTATACATGTTAAAAATAAAGTTATCCTTCAGGGTGGATCTCTTTAGTCACTGATAGAAAAGGAAAGCTTATAGAGATCTAAATTCCCCAAGGCATGTAGTATGTTTTGTGAAAGGAGTATACCTAAGTATGAAGTGAGAATATAGGATGAAATTGACCATGAACTGGTAGATTTTTCCTTACAAAGGTCTAATTTATAACTCGCATATAATGAAGGGAACATTTGTGACTAGACCCAGGATTTTGAGACCTAGGAAGAACTATTTATCATATGGTAATAGGAATCAAGATATACATAATTATAGATAGAAAACTAACTATTCAGGTCTGATTCATATGTATGGAGGTTAATTTTTTTTAATATGGGCTGAAAATGGGGTGAGAACCCGAACTAGACTCTCCTATATGAATTTGGATCATACACATGAGAGTGTGAAAATTTTTATATTATAGATGGACTAGGATGTAGGATCTAGGAATCACTATGTATCCCATTTTAATGAGAATCAATCCACACATAGTTCTTGGATATAGGTTTGGTTGGATACCAACACCAAGGATAATGGTCATCTTGAGTGAGGTTTATAACAATGCACAGTTTTATATCACACTAGTGATTTCAACCATGTAGTTTAACATCATGTAGTTAAGATGTTAAGGTATTGTGTCTAGGACCTTTCTAACCTTGATGTGAAGAGATATGTTTCAATCATGTGGGTAATCCCTTACCAGAATAATTAATCCCACATGATCATTTTCTGGTGTGATAAAAAATGAATGTAAAGGGTTTCTTTCACCACACATATGATATTAAAAGAAAAGATATGGGAATTTTTATCACATGGTGGATAGACTAAGATATAGGATCTAGGTTTCACTATATATCCCATTGGAATGAAAATAAAGTCATACATTGTAAAGACATGAAAAATTCAAGGAAATTTTTTTCTTAATTTTCTTTGGATTTTTACAAGAACGAAGTTTCTGATGGCACCTGATTCCAAGGCCCGGTGTGTCCGGAATCATTTTCTAAAGTTTGGATCTGGTACGTTCAGTGAACGGACGAGCGGGTTTTTCTAACTTTTGAACCGGTGCTCGGAATAGAATTATGAGGGCACCGATAGAATCGCAGCGCCGATATTTTCTTAGAAACGCCTCTTTCGGAGTTGCATTTTCTTGGATGTGGTTTTTAATTTTTGGGCTTAAAGTTAAGAAATAAAATAAATTGTACGACAAACTTTATTTTATTTCACTTAAGCCACTTGGAAGCCACTTGAAGCCACTTAAAGCTGCTTAAGCTGAGTTGATGCGGATAGGGTTCTATCCAAAAATATCTTAACTTCTTGGTAGGATATTTGTGAGGTGGGGCCCGCACGAGCCCCACCGTTTCTTTTCCGCTATGTAGCGCACCCGCGAAAACCCATCATTATGAATGTCAACTGACGCATTTTCTAATTTCTTAACACACCAATTAATTGGGCGGTTTTATTCGTTGAATTTATTCTATGAATTAATTTAATCGTTTCTTAACCTATTTTCAATCCGTTGGCGTAATAATAAAATAAGACCAACACACGACTTCTGGAAAAATGTTCGTTGAGAGGATTTGACAGAAACCAAGAGTTCTTCATCCTCCTTCAAAAAGAACGCGAAGAACGCCGAGCCCTCGAAAATCGACGACGCGATGCCAAGTTCCGCGACGCCGGCGATTCTTCCTCCGCGACGTTCTTCCGCGACAATCCAACCTCGCGACAACCTTCGATCGGCAGCGACAAGGTAGGGGGTTGCGCTCTTTTTTTTTTATTTTACTTTGTGGACTAAAACAACAATATGGATTTAATTATTATTAATTAAATCTGTTGTTTCTTGGTTCTTGGAGTTCGTTGACGCAACGCCGGATACCGCGACGACGTGATGATCCCCTCCTTCCGCGATGACCAATTCCGCGAAGAACGTGCGTGCGACGACTTGACGAGGTAGGGGTTTTTATTTGAGAACAATATTTATTTTTTTCCCGTGATTGTTTCTTTTAAAACAAAGAACCCGGTTTCATAAGAACAATTTTAATTTATTAAAATTGTTATTTGTTATGTTTCTTTGTATTGTTTATTTCTCCCAACTGTTATCATCTAACGCGGAGGGTGCGGGCCAAACAAACACGGCCCGAAAACCCTCCGCAGTTCTTTGTTGATGCACGGATTGGCAGGCGACGACGAAACAAGCCGCAGGGACGATCCGTTGTTTCCGCAGTAAAGAACGGGACCCGGGAGGAGCTTCGGCGCAGACGGGAAGGAAAACGGACCACCGGAGCAACTCCGGTGGCCCGCGGAAGCCTCCGGTGGCCGGAGGCGGCGGCGCCCCGGCGCGCCGCCGGACAGGGCCGCCGCGGCGGTGGCGGCCGCGCGGGTCCGGCTCTCATGCATGGGACGCGGAATAGCCGCATCCGTTGACTCTAGCATGGCCCCACGCGGGGCCGCCACACTTCCATCCGGCGGGGGCAGCGCCCCGCGGCTGCCACGCTCGGCCGAGCCAAGTCGGGCCGGTCCGACCGGCCGGGTCGCGCCCTGGCCGGACCGGGCCGCGCCGAACCGAGTCTGACCCGGACCCGGGTCGGGTCGACCCGGTTCGGGCCGACCCAGGGGGGGTTGGGCCGGGTCGGTCCGGGCCCAGACCCCCCGTCTTCGGACTGTTTTCGGTCTTTTGTCCATAACTTGAGCTACGGGACTCCGAACGACGTGCCGTCAGCGGCGATGCGATCCTTGGATCAAGACGGCAGTTTCGGTATATCGCACTCAAGGTTTCGGGATACTTTGAGTTCGGCCGGGTTGGTTCGTACACGAAACCAAACGGGCCCTCGGAGCGGAAACGCTCATATCTTGAGCTTCGGACGTCCGATCAACGTGTCGTCGACTTCGTTGAATTCCTCTAAGTGAGACGGATATTTTGGAATAATCCGCCCAAGTTTTGGATGTAGGTGGAGTACGGTCGGGTTGGTTTTTCCTTAAAAACCAACTGGGCCCCTGAGACGAAAAAGTCAATATCTCTTAGACCGGGCGTCCGATTGACGCGCCGTCTGCGACGTTGAGTTCCTGTTGACGATACAGAACTTTTGGATACATCAACTCTGGACTATGTGTCAGTTGATGTATCATCCTCTCAGCTCGTGGAGCGGACCCTCCCGAACGAGTTGTTGTGTGCGGGAACCCTAGAGCTGGCTGCGACTGCTACTGTGACGACGACGACTGTGCAGAGATCCTCAGTGGACTGCGACGACTACAATACTCAGCGATCCTTTGTGGGTCAGTGCTACCGATCCTGTGTGGGTCCGATCCTGTGTGGGTCAGCGCTCAGCGGTTTTTTGTGAGCCAGCGCCTACAGGTCCTGTGTGGGCCCGATCCTGTGTGGGTCTTTGCGGGGGTTAGTTACCTATCGATCCTTTGTGGGTCAGATCCTTTGTGGGTCATTGCGGGGGTTAGTACCTATCGATCCTTTGTGGGTCCAACGACTTAGATGGATCAGTGATCATCTATATCATCATTTGAAGAGGTATACCTGTGTGAGCTGAAACTCTTTTTTACTTTACTTTATGGATTGTGTTGTGTTATCCTGTGTGGATTTACGTTTTACTTTCCTTTGTGGATTATGATGAGCTATCCTGTGTGGATTTTATGTTTTGCTTTCCTGTGTGGACTGGGTTGTACTTGAGCTCGGATGTCGGAGCCGAGAGAGTATTGATGACTTATGTATATGTATGGGCATATACCTAAGCCGTGTCGTATGTTACTTCATGATTGTATCTTTCCTTTGTGGTTTATCCTTTGTGGATTCTGGGAGACCTTCGGGGGTCTCGGGGTCCCTACTGAGTATCTTATACTCACCCCTGCACGGGCTATGCCCGCACTACGTTGTGTTGGTTGCAGACGACGGACAGCGCTGATCGTGGTGGAGGCTTGCGGAGCAGGACGGTACCTGGAGGTAGACCACTGGGCGAGGTTTACTCGGAGCGGTAGGATGGATCCGAGGAGCAGTGGAGGCTTTCTATACTCACCCTTCTGGTGGGACTTCCAGAGGACGGCACGACGCTGCGGCTTTACTTTTTCAGTTGCTGTTTTACCCCGTTCAGTTGTACTTTACAGTTGGGCATGTATTTCCGGCCCCCTTTTACTTTCCTGCACTTACTGTTGTACCAGCTTTTAATTAGTGTTTACTTTTCTTCTTGCTTACTCTATGGTGCTTGTTTACTTTACAAAGGCAATGACTTCCCTTTTTCTGGGATTTATGCCTTGGTGCTAGTCGCCAGCCCCTGGCCTATGGAAGGCGGGCTTGGGGTAGTCACGGCACGGGCCCCAAGGACGGGTCGTGACAAATTTGTATCAAAGGTTGTCGGTTCTACCGCCGACTCTGATCTTTATTCTATGTTAAGCAATAGTGTTTAGCGTATTGGGTGTGGTTATCAGTCCAGGGAGTCCAGTGTTGGTGTGCCGGCCGACGTATCCATACACCAGGACCCTGACTTCTGATTTCTGACTTAATGCACGAAAACATTGATTGCATGTTTGTTTCAAGTTTTCTTTGTGATTACTTCATATCAGCTCACCAGGTATACTGTTCTGACCGTGGCGCACCTGTTTACTTTTCAAGATGGCCCCACGATGGAAGCCAGCTAGGGTTCCGAGAGTGGTACGTGACGACAGCCCGCCGAGCGACGAGGCCTCGGTACAGGGCCCTTTGACGGCGGAGGCACCGGCGGTACCTCTACCCGCCGAGCCACCGATGCTTTCGGAACCAGCCACTGACGATGCACATCACCTCAGTGCACTGCATGAGTTTCAGCACCAGCGACCGCCTAGGTTCTATGGGGAGACGGACCCCCAGGCAGCCGAGTACTGGATGGAGGCAGTGGTGTGAGTTTTTCGACTAGTGAGGACACAAGCAGACCTCATGGTGATCCTCGCAGCGAGCCTACTGCACGCAGCAGCAGGACGATGGTGGAGCTTGATGCTCCAGGTGCACGATGAGGCCTCTATCATCTGGAAAGACTTTGAGGGCCTCTTCCGCTAAGAGTTCGTCCTGGCCACCCTCCGTGCGGTGCGCATCCAGGAGATTCTTCAGCTGCGGCAGGGCAGCTTGACGGTCGCCCAGTACTCGGCGAGATTCACCGATCTCTCGCGCTACTCGACCGACATGGTACGGGACCCGTTCTTCCAGGCCCGGACCTTTGATCAGGGATTGAGACATGATATCAGGGCATCGCTGATCTCCCTCGGCATTCTGACTCAGGCAGGAGTACTGGAGCGAGCCCTCTTGATCGAGAGCTTTCTTGCTGAGACTTCTCCAGCGGCGAGACCTAACGCGGGGCGGCACGTAGCAGAGTCTTCCGCAGCAGGCAGCCGACGGATGACTCAGGGGTCCAGGCAGACCAGACCCTCACGCAGACGGCCTCAGGACACTGGCTCAGCAGTGCGGGGCACACAGC
This sequence comes from Viscum album, assembly GCA_963277665.1. Lineage (NCBI taxonomy): Eukaryota > Viridiplantae > Streptophyta > Magnoliopsida > Santalales > Viscaceae > Viscum > Viscum album. The sequence continues at coordinate 1,467,113,032 of OY728123.1, forward strand.
GCGGAGCCAGTCTTTCGAGAGGCAGGCAGTGCTACACTTGTGGCGGGCAGGGTCACATGGCTCGTGACTGCCCGACCCACCGTGCCGAGGAGCAGTAGACAGTTGAGGGCCCACCCAGGCAGAGGCAGAGGGTCGACCATGGCAGTCCGCAGGGAGGAGTCGGACGAGGCAGAGGAGCTGGTCGAGCAGCAGGTGGTGGGCGATGCTTTGAGGCTCTACCACCACCACCACGAGGAGGCCCGCCCCGACCACAGGGAGCTAGCGGGCAGAGACAGGCACAGCTCCAGGTAGCGGAGGCCTACGACCACGGCGCGCCTGAGATGATTCGAGGTACGATCTGTGTCTATTCCACCCTTTCTTCAGTTCTTATAGACACAGGAGCGAGTCACTCCTTCATAGCCGCTGCCCTTGTTCGGAGCTCGTAGATTTCGACAGAGCCGTTGGCTCGATCCTTACGGGTAGAGACTCCTACGGGAGAAAACTCGACAATTACACACCGGTTCCGGCAGTGTGAGATTACTCTAGGAGGCGAGAGCTTCGGCTGGGATCTTCTTGTAGCGGCGTCGAGCCCTTACGACGTCATCTTAGGCATGGATTGGTTATCTATAGTTCATGCACATATTGACTGTATTAGGCGCAAGGTGCGATGTGTACCCACTGATGGGAGTAGGTTCACCTTCACCGGCGAGAAGGGAGCCTTCGCAGTACAGGATGGAATTCCACAGAGGAGAGCACAGCCCATCACTCATCAGTTGTCTAGCCTCATCCTAGGAGTTGTTGACGTGCGGAGTCCTAGTTTTCCTGCAGTGTTGGATCAGTACGCGGACGTCTTTCCCGACGACGTTCCAGGACTACCTCCTCGCAGAGAGGTAGACTTTCATATTGATCTGTACCCCGGGACAACCCCGATATCCACTCCAGCATATCGGATGGCCCCCGCTGAGCATCGAGAGCTACGGGTACAGTTGGAGGACTTGAAGGGCAAGGGATTCATCCGACCCAGTGTTTCACCCTGGGCTTCGCCGATATTGTTCGCCAAGAAGGCAGATGAGAGCTTGCGACTTTGTGTCGATTATCGTTGCCTGAACCAGGTGACAGTGAGGAACAAGTATCCGCTACCGAGGATTGATGAACTCTTCAATCAGCTCAAGGGAGTACGGTGGTTCTCGAAGATAGACCTCAGTTCAGGCTATCATCAGCTCGGAGTTCGAGACGAGGACGTGCAGAAGACGGCCTTCAGATGTCGATATGGCCACTATGAGTTCTTGGTTATGCCCTTCGGCGTAACCAATGCTCCAGCAGTGTTCATGGGGCTCATGAATAGGATCTTTCAGCCATATCTCGATCGATTTGTCGTGGTCTTCATTGACGACATTTTGATATACTCGATGACTGAGGAGGAGCATGCCTATCACTTGTGGGTTGTTCTAGACACACTCTGAGAGCACCAGCTTTATGGAAAGATCTTGAAGTGTCAGTTCTGGATACGTGAGGTCCACTTATTGGGACACGTCATTTCTGAGGCGGGAGTTGCGGTGGATCCCGCGAAGATCGAGGCAGTGCTAGCTTGGGAGCCACCCAAGTTTGTGACAGAGGTGCAAAGTTTCTTGGGACTAGATGGATACTATCGGAGGTTTGTGCCAGACTTCTACAGAGTTGTGGCACCACTCTCAGCTTTGACGAAGAAGGGGAAACCCTTTGTGTGGTCAGACAGATGTCAGCAGAGCTTCCAGGAGCTGAGATAGAGATTGACCAGCGCACCTATCTTTGGGTTGCCTGAGGAGGGAGTAGGGTACGTAGTCTACTGCGATGCATCAGGGACTGGACTCGGGTGTGTCCTGATGCAGGAGCGGGCAGTGATCGCCTATGGATCACGTCAGTTGAGGCCGCATGAGCAGAATTGCGCTACCCATGACCTGGAGTTAGAAACAGTGGTCTTCGCCCTGAAGACATGGTGACACTATCTGATGGGCGAGCGCTTTACAGTCTTTTCTGACCACCAGAGTCTCAGGTACATCTTCTCTCAGAAGGACCTGAACCTGAGACAGAAGTGATGGCTTGAGTTTCTCCAGGACTATGACTTTGAGATAGTCTATACTCCTGGGAAGGGGAACGTGGTAGCTGATGCCCTCAGCAGGAGGACGGGCATTTAGCTACTTTAGGAGGTGACAGAGCAGCTAGCCGCTTTGCAAATATCCTTTGTGAATAGAGATGGAGCAGCCTTCCTTCAGTCTCTCACAGTCACTCCTCCACTACTACAGCGGGTCAGGGAGGCACAGCGTGGGGACGCTGTCTGTGAGACGCGGCGTGCACAGATATCCTCAGGACAGGCACCTGATGGATTCTCCTTTGGAGTAGAGCACTACATCATTTTCAGAAGACGTACCTTGGTACTAGTCGCTTTACGAGAGGAGGTGCTGAGAGAGTTTCACACTTCTCCTTTGGCGGTACATCCTGGAGTGGCAAAGATGTACCAGGACCTCAGACGACAGTACTGGTGGCCGGGCATGAAGAAGGTTGTGGCAGAGTTCGTTTCTCGATGCCTCACCTGCCAACAGGTGAAGGCAGAGCACCAGGTACCAGCAGGCTTGGTACAGCCCTTGGAGGTCCCGGAGTGGAAGTGGGACGGGATATCTATGGACTTTGTGACTGGAATTCCACGCACTTCTAGAGTTCATGACTCCATCTGGGTGATTGTCAACCGACTCACCAAGTCGACTCACTTCTTACCCATCAGATAGCAGGGCTCAGTGGAGAGCTTGGGGCGTCTCTACGTTCAGGAGATTGTACGGCTTCACGGTGTGCCATCATCTATCATCTCCGATCGAGATGCTCACTTTAATTCCTGGCATTGGAAGGGGTTGCAGGAGGCGTTCAGGACGCGGCTACGTCTGAGCACCACCTTTCACCCTCAGACGGATGGTCAGATGGAGAGGACCATTCAGACTCTCGAGGACATGCTCCGCGCATGTGTCCTCGACTTTGGTCGTAGCTGGGAGGACCACCTACCCTTGGTGGAGTTCACGTACAACAACAGTTACCACTCCACCATCGGGATGGCACCATACGAGGCGTTGTACGGCAGACCCTGCAGATCTCCTTTGTGCTGGACAGACCCTGAGGAGTCAGCACTTTTGGGACCAGAGATGGTCCGGGCCACGACAGAGAAGGTCCAGGTCATCCAGGAGCGGATGAGGACAGCTCAGAGCCGGCAGAAGTCTTATGCTGACAGGAGGCGGAGGCCACTAGAGTTCGAGGATGGTGACCACGTCTTCTTGTGTGTCTCACCTCGACGTGGATTACGAAGATTTGGCAGAGGCGGCAAGTTGTCTCCATGCTTCATCAGAACATTCCAGGTCATCAGCAGGATTGGCGAGGTGGCTTATCGCCTGGCTCTACCACCTCAGTTGCACCGAGTGCACAACGTCTTCCACGTATCTCAGCTGAGGAGATAGGTGCACGACCCGACGCACATCATTGACCATGGGGAGCTTGAAGTGGATGATGGGGCGACTTTTGCGGAGGTCCCGGTGGAGATCAAGGATCGACAAGAGCGGGTCCTAAGTGGAGGATTGACTCCTCTTTTGCGCATCAAATGGAAGCACGGGAACCTCCAGGAGAGCACGTGGGAGCGGGAGGCTCAGATGCGTGCTCAGTACCCACATTTGTTTCCCTAGTTTATGATGTATCTTTACAGGGACGTAAATCCCTGAGGTGGGAGTGATGTAAAGACCTGAAAAATTCAAGGAAATTTTTTTCATAATTTTCTTTGGATTTTTACAAGAACGCAGTTTCTGACGGCCCCTGATTCTGAGGCCCGGTGTGCCCGGAATCATTTTCCAAAGTTTGGCTCGGGTACGTTCAGTGAACGAACGAGCGGGTTTTTCTAACTTCTAAACCAGTTCTCGGAATCGATTTCTAAGGGCACCGATAGAATCGCAGCACTGGTATTTTCTTAGAAACGCCTCTTCCGGAGTTGCATTTGCTCGGGTGTGGTTTTTAATTTTTGGGCTTAAAGTTAAGAAATAAAATAAATTGTACGACAAACTTTATTTTATTTCACTTAAGCCACTTGGAAGCCACTTGAAGCCACTTAAAGCTGCTTAAGCTGAGTTGATGCGGATAGGGTGCTATCCAAAAATATCCTACCTTCTAGGTAGGATATTTGTGAGGTGGGGCCCGCACGAGCCCCACCGTTTCTTTTCCACTATGTAGCGCACCCGCGAAAACCCATCATTATGAATGTCAACTGACGCATTTTCTTAATTTCATAACACACCAATTAATTGGGCAGTTTTATTCGTTTAATTTACTCTATGAATTAATTTAATCGTTTCTTAACCTGTTTTCAATCCGTTGGCGTAATAATAAAATAAGACCAACGCACGACTTCTGGAAAAATGTTCGTTGAGAGGATTTGACAGAAACCAAGAGTTCTTCATCCTCCTTCGCGAAGAACAAGAAGAATGCGAAGAACGCTGAGCCCTCAGAAATCGACGACGTGATGCCAAGTTCCGCGACGCCGGCGATTCTTCCTCCGCGACATTCTTCCGCGACAATCCAACCCCGCGACAACCTTCGATCGGCATCGACAAGGTAGGGGGTTGTGCTCTTTTTTTTTAATTTTACTTTGTGGATTAAAACAACAATATGGATTTAATTATTATTAATTAAATCTGTTGTTTCTTGGTGCTCGGAGTTCGTCGACGCAACGCCGGATACCGCGACGACACGACGAACCCTCCTTCTGCGACGACCAATTCCGCGAAGAACGCGCGTGCGATGACTTGACGAGGTAGGGGTTTTTATTTGAGAACAATCTTTATTTTTTTTCCCCGTGATCATTTCTTTTAAAACAAAGAAACCGGTTTCATAAGAAAAATTTTAATTTATTAAAATTGTTATTTGTTATATTTCTTTGTATTGTTTATTTCTCCCGATTGTTATCATCTAACGCGGAGGGTGCGGGCCAAAAAAACACGGCCCGACAACCCTCCGCAGTTCTTCGTTGATGCGCGGATTGGCGGGCGATGACAAAACATGCCGCAGGGACGATCCGTTGTTTCCGCAATAAATAACGGGACCCGGGAGGAGCTTCATCGCAGACGGGAAGGAAAACAGACCACCGGAGCAACTCTGGTGGCCCGCGGAAGCCTCCGGCGGCGGCGCCCCGGCGCGCCGCCGGACAGGGACGCTTCTGCTGAAGCCACGGCCGCGCGGGTCCGGCTCTCATGCACGGGACGCGGCATAGCCACGTCCGTTGACTCCAGCGCGGCCCCACGTAGGGACGTGGCACTTCCATCCCGCGGGGGCAGCGCCCCGAGGCTGCCACGCTCGGCCGCTCGGCCGAGCCGAGCTGGGCCGGCCCGACCGGCCGGGTCGCGCCCTGGCCGGACCGCGCCATGCCGAACCGGGTCCGACCCGGACCCGGGTTGGGTCGACCCGGTTCGGGCCGACCCAGGGGGGTTGGGTCGGGTCAGTCCGGGCCCAGACCCCCCATCTTCGAACCGTTTTCGGTCTTTTGCCCGTAACATGAGCTACGGGCCTCCGAACGACGCGCCGTCAACGGAAATGCGATCCTTGGATCAAGGCGGTCGTTTTGGTAAATCGCACTCAAGGTTTTGGGATACTTTGAGTTCGACCGGGTTGGTTCATACACGAAACCAACCGGGCCCTCGGAGCGGAAATGCTCATATCTTGAGCTTCGGACGTCTGATCGACGTGCCGTCGACTTTGTTGAATTCCTCTAAGTGAGACGGATCTTTTGGCATTCTCCACCCGAGGTTTTGACGCAGGTGGAGTAACCTCGGGTTGATTTTGCCTTAAAAACCAACCGGGCCCCTGGGACAAAAAAGCCAATATCTCTCAGACCGGGCGTCCGATTGACGCGCCGTCTGTGACGTTGAGTTCCTGTTGACGTTACGGAACTTTTGGATACATCAACTCTGGACTATGTGTCAGTTGATGTATCAGCCTCTCGGCTCGTAGAGCGGACCCTCCCGAACGAGTTGTTGTATGCGGGAACCCTAGAGCTGGCTACGACTGCTACAGTGACGACGACGACTGTGCAGAGATCCTCAGTGGACTGCGACGACTACAGCACTCAGCGATCCTTTGTGGGTCAGTTCTACTGATCCTGTGTGGGTCCGATCCTATGTGGGTTAGCGCTTAGCGGTTCTGTGTGAGCCAGCGCCTACAGTCCTGTGTGGGCCCGATCCTGTGTGGGTCTTTGCGGGGGTTAGTTACCTATCGATCCTTTTTCGGTCAGATCCTTTGTGGGTCATTGCGGGGGTTAGTACCTATCGATCCTTTGTGGGTCCGACGACTTAGATGGATTATTGATCATCTCTATCGTCATTTGAAGAGGTATACCTGTGTGAGCTGAAACTCCGTTTTACTTTCCTTTGTGGATTATGTTGTGCTATCCTGTGTGGATTTACGTTTTACTTTCCTTTGTGGATTTTGTTGAGCTATCCTTTGTGGATTTTACGTTTTGCTTTCCTGTGTGGACTGGGTTGTACTTGAGCTCGGATTTCGGAGCCGAGTGAGTATTGATGACTTAGGTATATGTATGGGCATATACCTAAGCCGTGTCGGATGTTACTTCGTGATTGTATCTTTCCTTTGTGGTTTATCCTTTGTGGATTCTGGGAGACCTTCGGGGGTCTCGAGGTCCCTACTGAGTAGCTTATACTCACCCCTGCACGGGCTATGCCCGCACTACGTTGTGTTGGTTGCAGACGACGGACAGCGCTGATCGTGGTGGAGGCTTGCGGAGCAGGACGGTACCTGGAGGTGGACCACTGGGCGAGGTGTACTCGGAGTGGTAGGCTGGACCTGAGGAGAAGTGGAGGCTTTCTGTACCCACCCTTCAGGTGGGACTTCCAGAGGACGGCATGACGATGCAGCTTTACTTTTTCAGTTGTTGTTTTTCACCTTTTAGTTGTACTTTACAGTTGGTCTTGTATTTCCGGCCCCCTTTTACTTTCCCTCACTTACTATTGTACCAACTTTTACTTAGTGTTTACTTTTCCACTTGCTTACTCTGTGGTGCTTGTTTACTTTACAAAGGCAATGCCTTCCCTTTTTCTGGGATTTACGCCTTGGTGCTAGTCGCCAGCCCCTGGCCTATGGAAGGCGGGCTTGGGGTAGTCACGGCACAGGCCCCGAGGACGGGTCGTGACATACATAGTTCTGGAATAATTTTAACATTAGATGAGATGGATTTCAACCATACAGTTTAACATCATGTGAAAAAGTTTAAAGTTTCAATACATGAAAAAGAAGGCATGAATCCCTATAAATATTTCCTAGGAATTTGGGAAATTATCTCACCAAATGCATCTTGTGTTTGTGACAAGGATCTTCTTAAGATGGTTTCCCACGGCATCACATGCTTTGTACACAGGGTAAGACTACATTTTAACATCATGTGATGAAGAGGTTATTTTATAGTTTAATGTCTTGTGACTAAGACCATATGGGTCATGCATTTTAGGGTCATGTGATAAGGACCACTCCATATAGTTTATCATTGTATGGTAAGGATGAATGGTGTATTTTAGTTTTATTTCATCGGACTAGGACCCTAGTATCTTATATTTTAGGTTCTTATGACTAGGACCAAGGGTTCACTATTTTTTAAGGTCACAAATATTTGAGTGATATGAGGGTGAAAATATGTCATCATCGGCCAACAAGCGACAAACTAGGCATGAAGAGAGGACTCAGGGGCCAAGGATTGGTGGAAAAGATCTTCTAAAGGTATGGATTTGAGGGGGGTCCTAAGAAAGAGTCCCTTTTCATCACTATGTATCTCATAAAAGTGAGAATAAATCTACAAAAATTCCTAAAAATGACTCCCTATATAGATCAAAATCATGTACAGGGAGAGAGAATTTTACTTAAAATTGTCCTACAAATGAAGGGACCAGTGTTTGGGTCCTCTTTTTTTTATTTTGTTTGTATACAGGAGAGGGTGAATTTTTCTTATTTCATTGATGGGTCTAGGAAATAAGGCCCAAGAATCAGTATTTATCCCACTAATATGAGAATCAATCCACACATAATTCTAAAAAAGGATAGGTTGGTAGTGTAGTAGGATACCAACACCAAGAATTGTTGTCTTCTCAATCACGGACCGAATAATTATGTAGTTTTAGATCATACAATAGGGATGTGAACCATATAGTTTTACGTCATGTGGAAATGAAATTGTCATACAATTTTATCTCTAATGACTAGGATATTAGGATATGTGGTTTGGAGTCTTAAATCTCAAAATATAGTGTCGTGTAGTTTTAGGTCATACAACTAAGACCATGATGCCTTATACTTTAAGGTATTACGATTAGAACCATGGTGCCTTGTAGTTTAAGGTATTACTACTAGAACCATGGTACCTTGTTGTTTAGGGTATTATGAATAGGACAATGGTGTTCATAACATGAATTGTTTCTTGATAAACCCTGCATTGGTAGGGGAGTAGTGTGTTCCCCATCCATCATGATTAATGAGTAAGCTCTATTGGGATAGAACTTATGTATGATGTCAATTCCTTCCCACTTTTGATCAAACATTGGCGGATTCTTTCCAAGTATAATTGGATCATTAAGAGATAAAACCAGTTCTCCTTGAAGGAATGAACACAAATGAACTTTCGTTTTGAAGGCTCATGCTATCCAAATTTGGTGAAATTACAAGTATTTCAAGGTTTAAAACCTTTTCTCATCAAGTAACTCTAACTCATCCAACCACATCTATGATTTCTAATTATCTAAGAGTTTTCTGCAAATATCTATTCTTTATGGGGGAAATTATACATTAATGGGTAGCACTACCTCTATTCCATAAACCAGTGAATATAGGGTCACCTGAGTAGCGGTGAAGGTTATAGCCAGTAGATCCATAAGGCTTGCATGAGATTTTTAGTGCTGGTATAGGGGGCGCACAACAGAAATTGGTGGTTCATATTTAAAATTTTTCATCACTAAAGAAACGAAACTTTTCATCTCTAGCAATCTGAGCTCCAATTTGGTCCAAGGATCTTGCATGAATTAATTAAAGTTCAAAATTTAAAAATGAACAAATACCTTGTACAGAACAAAGCACGGTCAACTGAATCTTTCTTTTGGTGACTATTTCTTGAAGGAATAAAATATTAACCCCTTTATATTATCCATACACACTTTAATAATCCATGCAATCATCATTCTTTGAGTTCCAAGTGCTATAATGAAGCTACAGCGAATGCTTTAATGTCTCGATGATCGCCTTGATCCTATCCCTTCTATCCATCAAAGGTGTTCTTGGGCCAATCGCTAGGAGGGAGAATTTCTCTCTCAAGAAAGTGGGAGGATAGAGAGGATATCATTCTTAATTAATGAATATTCTCTAAATGAATTCCACTCTCCTACTTATATAGTGGGAGGCTCAAGTAGCTGAAAAGGGTTTCCTAACCCCCGTATATTTAATGACTAAATAAGAAATAAATAAATAGTTATGATGAAATAACTAAGTTATAAATATAATTTATATTTTATCAAATACTTGTAATATATATAAAATATATAATATGAAAAACGAGAAGCATTAACTCAACTCATAATTCCAACTAATATTAAATGAACCTTGAATATTAAAGTAATATTAGTTCATGTAATATTTTTCATGTATTCAGTTGATACCATGTGAATACTTTTAATAAATAAATTTAAACCAATTATTCTATGCTTGAATAATAATGAATATATTTATTCATCAATGATTGATTACTCGGAAAACTCTCAGACACTGTGGTGGGGCCCACCATGTCCAATATTCCTATTCACCAGAATAGAAAAGATTATTGAATATGATATTTTGTGTGACCCTGAAGGCCCTTATCTTGATAGAATTGAATAGTATTCACAGACCATGAGCAGAGTTAAATAACCTGTTAAGTCCCCAAAATAGACAAGGAATAGTCATAGCAATGAAAACCATTATATGAACATGCATTGTGTAATATAATCTCATTGTCTCGTGATATATCATAAAGAAGGTTGCACAATTTTTCATCATCATTCATTGCTTTATTATTTTTTGATCTATCTGGATAGACTTACCTTCAACTACCTTGGCCAGTGATTTATGAAGGTACTACCATCAGGAAGAACTAAGCCTGCGATATCACTTCCTCAACTCAAAAGAGAAAATTATATCTTGACCATTAAACTAATTTAATACCACTAATGACCTACCCAACATAATATACCTCACCATGAATTCATTATCAAGGTTTTTTCATTACATCAAAATACAAGATCAAATGGAACACATTGATAATGATCCCAAGTCAGGTGGTCGATAAACATATACATAGATAAGAACACCCAATGACACATAAAGCATGTGGTGTTCCTTTTGGCGGAGTTTTCCTCATGATATCACCTACTAGATATCACAACGTGTGAGCTTTATGAGAATGAGTCTCAATTATTATGAGCCCACAGTACCTAATAGTCAGATATTAATTGTTTCCAGTTATTATGATGCATCTAGAACATAGGGAATATGTTTAAGATTAATGTTATAGTATATTGAGGTTCTCATTATATCAAGGGAACTTATATAGCATTTTGATACAATAATAAAACTATGCACATTACTATTTAAATAGTGTATTTAGAAATATCAACACTATAATGGTAACTGTACATAATGTATAACTAAGTTTATATATGGTATAGTAATAAAAAAGTATTGTTTATTTGGGTCTAGAGAAACCCACTATTACAATACTCCCACTTACACTAGAGCCAATTTTATAACTTTCCTTGTTATATGTCACATGATAAGATCATTTTTCTAAGGAGTTGTGGCTTTATTCAAAGGTCTTCCATGTTTCTACTATATGGATATTCTGCTATCTGTGACCTCACCTCCTTGATTAAGACTCCTTAAGATATGTAAAATCTGAGTATATTTCCCTTTTTTTCACTATCCACACAAAAAAACTTGGCTATTACCATTAATATAATTATCATAGTGATAAAACTTTACTTAATATGTGTGATTTCAAGTACTAAAACAAATCATTACATAATCTACACTTATTCTTTATCTACCTTAGAAGGTCTAACATACTCAGTATTTGTAGGTATAGATACCGTTAGCCTGTATGAGCTTGTATTTCTCATTACATTAGCCTGACTATGATATTAGATCATATTGATTCAAAGTAAGACTAGTTTTTGTCCCCTTGTAACTAGTATCACTTACTTTCCACAAACTAGGTATATATCTTTTGTACTTGCTCAAGTACAATCAGAGAGTTCTGACAACATCCCTTGTAGTTCTCCTAGATATAACTGATATCTTCATACCATTGAATATATCTTTTCAATACCTATATATATATTATAGAACAAGTCATACGTGATTTATCCATTGCAGAATTGTATGGAATTCAACTCACTGCATCAATCTCATCCTATGACCATGCATATCGTCTTTGAGAGATTTATGTCACGTGAAGCTAATAACAATTCACTCTGAAATTGTTCCAACTTTTATTTTTCAATATATTTTCAGTGTATGTACTATTGAATTTGTCTGAGAAATCATTATATCTACCTCAGTATATCTCATTCCCTAGAACTTTGGTTTTTAATTTAAGTCAGTCTCGAGAGAATTGCTATCATCCTAGTCTTAACTAACTATAAGACCAATAGTTTTCCTCCGTATGTTTGGAAATATATTTACATATAAAAACATAAAATTCACACTAACCTCTTGCAAACACATGAAAAAGATTCATTCTAAATGAATATTCTATAATCTTATTTCTTACGTTAATCGTCAACTAGATTTGAGTAACTTTCACCCATTATTGGCATTCTATGGTGTCACCATCCCTTTCTGGATATTTTCTATAGACACCTTCCTTGATTGGTGGTCCTGAAATTCAATTCTCAATTTTAATGATCATAAAATGTTGATATTATTTGTAAAAGTCTAACGGATTTAGGTTTAACAACTTGCTGTTACCAATCAATCCATATTGGTACCATGCTTGTACTATCTATGTATTGTTTCACTTAAATACCCACAACAATATTCAAAATAATAAACCCCTTTTACTTTGATACAAGGAATCCAATATTATATTTTAATTGATCCTTTCACTTACATATTAATTCCATATACTACTTGTTGGATTTATTATTCTTAATGAATAATATATCACAAGTTGAGGTGAATATAAAACCATCATTGTGGTTTAAACCTTCATATGTAGTATGTGTCTCTAAGGAATTCTTCTTCCACACCTCTTGTGGAACTCCTTAATATTTCAACTATTTTTAAATCTTTGTAATTAACTAAACCCAAATCAATATTTCTACCACTATCTCAAGTAGAGATGTTCACCCTTTTGTAGTCCCTAACTTGACTAAAACTTTTCTATCATAGGGATTTCTATAATATCCTAATAAATTTTTAGGATAATTATTTTAGATAAACATTGTGCTTTTCTTGATATAATTTTTTTATATCCTTAACAAACTCTTTGTATTCAAACAAATATTACTATGACATAATGGATTTATATCATAATATAAATCATATTATATCCATTTTTCATGATAGTTGACATATGGTTATAGGATATCACTGCTATTTGTGAAGCATTTCATGAAAATAATGGATGTTTTTGGAAATTAATATGAGTCTCAACATTGATTATCCCTTTAATTACATCATGTATCTTATGTATATAAGGAAATGTGAATTTAGTAATTAATTCATTCCACCTTTTTTTATCAATGTTAACATGTAAGAATCATTATCAATACTCCTTTTTAGCATTATATCTTTGATGTGGATAAGGTAATATGCATTTAGGAATTACTCCATGTAATATTATATTGATCAATGAATGCTTGGTCAAGGTATTCTTCAGCATGTGGGATCTAATAAACTCATATCTTCTAACTATTCAGGTACCATACTTCAATTTCACATTCTTTAATAAACTCTTAAAGGACTCTCATGAGGTGTAGTTACCACTAGCTTACCCTTGAAATATTGTATGATCCCTATCTGAACCAATTATGAAATATTTTTGTCTTGCCTTTATTTATAAAGTTTTCTTTGTCCTAAACTAATTACATAAGTGTGTATATAATACTTAATGTCTTTAAATCCAAATATTCTAAAACCATACTAGTTATATCCCTGAAAACTAATTCTTTTTTCCTAAAAATGTATTTCCTTTCCATAACTAGGTATATACGTATCAAATTTTATATTCATCATATATTTCCAATGATTAAAGTTTTAATGAACTATTAGTTGAGTATTAGACAACAACAAAAATATTTATTCCTGAATTGTAATAATGTATCCTAGTGTCCAAAGGACATGTTATATTAATGTTTTGGTAATAATTAAAAAAAATTCAACCAGAATCATTTACAAAAAAATTAAAAGTTATGTGCTTCTCACTACTAATTTAGGAACCACCCTTTCTCAGCCACTTGGATAACAAACCTTACTTATGGTAACATTTATATAAATTGTTACTATATTTAAATACACATATATAATAAGAATATTGTTTTTAATCCTCATAAATTATAACAAAAATATTACTTATAACTAATTAATATATCTGAACAAGAATTTCCTTATTGCTTCTTCGATTTGTTTCATTGTATTTAAACTTCCATAGATTTAATAGATGATATAAAAATAAAATTACCTCTTGTTTAAAACATCTTCCTTTGAATGGTATTTTGAACATTCCTTTTACATCACTCTTTCTATTTTCCTTTTTGTGTTGTCTTGCAACTTTTTCATCATAATAACTAAATATCAATCTTTCTTTAATGTTCTTATTTCTTGGTGAACCAAAAACAAAAGGTTATGATGATTTTTCCTCTATACAATTCATTTTTTAATATTAAAATAAGCTAGATTATATGGGTGAAAATGATATAAGAATGGAGTGTATTGAAAGATCATGATCCATCTTTCAATTTACACATATCAAGTGTAAACATCACAGATTCATATCTCGCTTCACTTTCTCCATGAAAATTTATTAGAGATGAGACTATATATAAAATCATTTGTGTCTTGATTTTTTATGTACAACTAACATCGAATGTTGATGATAGAATTATCATATTTTTCATACATGAGTCTCCTTTGAGAATTTTTCCCACCCTCAATTTTGAGGTGGATCAACAGGTATTGAGGACACCAGCACCATGAATTTACTATGTAGTAATTTATGAAAGCACCTTTACTACTATTTGGAAAATCCTTCCAGTTGGAAAATGTTATTTTTCAAATAATTATCGCAATGTACTTGTGATATTTCATTCCATTTTATATAAAAAAATCTACTAGATTAGTACTTTTTAATATTGATTACCAATTAGACATTACCGATTATTTAAATCTTCAAATGTATCCCACTATTTTATCAAAATCTAGAAACCCTTTTTATTAGAATTTTAATACTATATTGCTTTATTATTCTAGTAGAAAGGATCCTTGAACCACTCCACTTTGTCTATAAGATTTAGCTACACCACTACTTGGATATTTTCATGTAGTGTGTTTGACTAGACAACTTCTTTCACTCATGAATACTTAATATATTAATTGATTTCCCAACATCAAAAATCAAAAAAATGGTTTTCTCAATGCTTACCTCTAAAGTTTCAAAAATCTATATTTGGATAATTTTTTTCTATCAACTTCTGTTAATTCAACTCATTGCTCTCATAAGAACTCCATGGTAGTAGGAGGAACCCTCAACTTTGGCTAATAATAATCTCGTACACCTGGTTTTGTTCAAATTAAAATGATGGAAGGAGTTTGGGATTTAATATTTATTTTAGGTTTTTTAAAATATTTTCAACAATTTCAATCTTTTTCTATTAAATATGCTCATACTATGTTGTCATGATCATAATTGAAAATTCATTAATAGAATACATTTATCACTTCTTTATTCATTTTTTCTCTATTATTTTATGTGTTTCCCACTTTCAAAAAGATGCATAAAATAATAAACAATACATAAAGGAAATAAATTACCTGATAGGTCTTGAACATATACTATTGGTTGATACATTTAAACTTAATGGATCAATCGAGACCTAGGAGAATCATGCATGTGTCGGGTCTTGACTCATGATGCAGCTTATCCCCCATCCAGTGTATCCACTTCTCATCTGGATTTCACCTAGACTTGGAATGGTCTTCATATTACAAAATTATCATCATAATACAAATGTACTCGCACGTAGGTGAGGGGGTCTCGGGAGTTAAAAAATATAAAAATCACTTTTATTTGGGAATACAGACCTATATACATATTAAATTAGAAAGAAATGATGATGTGAAGATCATATCAATGAAATAATTATTTAAATTCACCACACAAAATTAAATGATTAATTAAATAAATAAAAATAGACATACACAATCAGTCAATTCTCAAGACTAGTCCATGGGAAAATTATAATCATAATAAAATTAAATTGAAATAAATTTAAATTATGGGGGAATTTAAATAAATTAAATTAATTATTTAAATTTAAATAATTTATTCTCATTCTGTCGAATTGTTAATTTAATTTTTTATTCTAAAATTAACATAATTTAATAATTTAATTTTAGACTCAAAATTAAATTAATTATACTGAATATTGAAAATATTTTTTTTATAATCCAAAATTAATACATTAATTTTGATTATAATTAATAGACATTGAGGACCTAAAACCCCACCCAAATCTATTTTGGTTTGGGCCAAACCCAAGAAGGCCCTTTTCGTGTCGTGAAAACCTCACACAAAAGTGTTATGGGTCACGTAGATCTATCCAGACTCATTTCAGGTTAGGTAGATCCACCTAATCCTACTGCAAGGCGGGTCGGGTAAAATCTAACTTAGGGGGGCATGCTTCTTGGCCAAAAAAGGAAAGGGTCACCTTTGGGGGGTTTCACACAGCCAGGGTGTCATGCGATGATGACATCTGGGAGGCTATGACCTGGATCGGGCCAATCTCGAGCACGACACAGCAGGGTTCACCAGTAGTGGTGATCACTAGTGTCTATGAGGTGTGGTTGCAGGTACCACTGAAGAGTGTCAGTGATGTCAGGTTCGCAGTAAGCCAGCCGACCAAAACATCGACAATAGCTAGATGGGGAGACCATAGTAGGGGCTTGCCTACGCATTCCAAGGTGGTAGCCAGTAGGGTTGGTGAGCGTGTTTGGTCGTAGGTACCCAAGGTGGTCGCGAAAATGCGGCCAGGTGGAGGTGGAAATAGTAGCCTAGTCAGAACGTAATGGTGCGGTCCAGGGTGGTGATTATGGTGTCTCCTAGTGATGGCGGCAGCACATGATAGGTGGGGATTAGGCTCATTCCAAGCCAAGGAGGAGGCTAACAGGCATCCATGTGCTGTTAGAGGAAGGATATAACCCCATTGATGAATTTTCATTGTTTTTTAAAATCTAAATACTATTCAATATCATTTTTTTGTAAAATTTTTCAGAATAAATTTGGAAAACTAATTGGACAGAGGAAATATAACTTGTTCAAAAATAATTGTTTTGGTTGAACAGGTTTTTGGTCATAAAAATGAAAATACTTCTAATAAATGAATAACAAGACCAATTATAAATGTGTTCTTTATATTTTCATACCCAAAATACTACAAATGATCTATATAAAAAACTTTAGATGATCATAACATGGTCATTCAAAATTGGATCGATGTGTGGTCTATTCCGTTGGGACCGAATTTATAACCCCTGTATAATTTAATGAAAATTATTTTTTTATTGGCTTAGAAAGTTTTTGAAATCCTTATAATACCAATTTTTGGCACCAGGGTTCAAAACGGAATCCAAGGGAATGAGGATTTAAAATCTTTTCATCACTAGAGTGACAAAACTTATCATATCTAGTGATATGAGCCTTGGTAATTTTAGATGATCCCATATGAATTAATCAAAGCACAAAAATTAAAAATGAACAAATAACTTATTCAAAACAAAGCGTTCATGACTACAGAACACCACCAGTGACTATTTCTTGAAGGATTCAAATCCAAACCCCTCTAGATCCTCCAAGCATGCTCCAAGAATCTGTGCAATCTCCTTTCATTGAATTTTTGGCACTAGCGTGGAACTTTGAAGAATCCTTCTGCATCTTGATGATCACCTAGATCTCATCCCTTTGATCCATCGAATGTGTTCTTGGATCAATCACTGAGAGAAATAATTTCTCCCTCTTGGAAGTGGGGGGAGATAGAGTCTCTCATTCTGAATGAATGAGTTTTCTCTAAATAAATGCCTCTCTCCTACTTATATAGTGGGAGGCTCAAATACCTAGAAAGTGTTCCCTAACCCCCACATATTTAATGTTCACTAAATAAAAAATAAATTAATAGTTATTATGAGCTAACTATGTCATAAATATTATTTATATTTTGTCATAGAATTTTAATATATATAAGATATATTACTTGATAAACCTATGTCATTAACTCGACTTGTAATTCCTGATAGTATTAAACAAACCATAAATATTAAAGTAATATTTGTTTGTATAATATTTTCTATTTATTCACTTAATACCTTGTGAATAATTTTAATAAATATATTCAACCTAATTATTCTATACTCAAATAATAATGAATTTATTTATTTATTCATGATTGATTACTTTGAAAACTCTTGAACCCCATGGGGGGCCAACCATGTCTATTATTCCTATTCACCAGAATATGTAATATTCTAGAATATGATATTGTGTGTGACCCTCTAGGTCCTTATCTCATAAAAATTGAATAGTATTCAAAGACTAAGATTGGAGCCTAGAAACTCATCATGGCCCATAAAGAGATAAGGAAAATTCATAGCAACAAAAACCATCCTATGAGCACACACTATGTAATATAATCTCTTTGTCTCCTGATATCTCATAAAGAAATATGAACACTTGTGTCATCTTCCTTTATTGATTTATTATTTATTGATCTAACTAGATAGAATTACCATTGACTACCTTGTCCAAGGATTTATGAAGGTACTACTATCCTGATCATCTAGGCCTAAGATATCACTTCATCAAATCGGAATTAGTAAATTCTCTCATGACCATTCAACCAATGTAAAACCATCAATGACATATCCAACACAATCCACCTTGCCATGACTTCATTGCCATGGTTTTTTCCTTACATTAAAGTACATGATCAAATGGAACAAAATGATAATGATCTCAAGTCAAGATACCCATAAACATGTCTATAAATAGAAACATACAATGACACCCAAAACATATTGTGTTCCTATTATAGGGGATGTCCTCATGATCTCACCTACTAGAGATCACCAAGTGAAAACTTCATAAGAAGAAGTCACAATTCTTATGATCCCCCAATGCATAATAGTTAAACGTCAACTTTTCCCAGCCAGTATGATGTATCTAGACCATAGGAAATGTGTTTAAAATCAATTTTATAGTATCTTGAGGTTCCCATTATATCTTAGAAACTACTATAACCCTTTAATATAATAATTAATGTATAGAAATTATTGTTTAAATAGTGGACTCAGAAATATAAACACTACAATGGTAAGTATACATCATGTATAACTAACTATATACATGGTATGGTAATCAAAAATTACTATTTAGTGGGGTTTAGGGAACCCACTAATATACCATTTGGTCCAATATTTTTTTTCTCTATCAACAATTATCTATAGAATATTTGATATATTTTGGTTGAAATCCTATATCTTTCCATTTTCTAGTGCATGGTAGTGGTAAGAATGGTTGGATTCAATTTTTTACTCTAGGTACAACTTATTCAATTTGAAAGAGTAGAATTTAGTGCCTTTTTCTGCCAGTATTGTGTGAAGGACACCAAATCTAGTGATAAAGTTTGACTTCATGAAATTGATGATACTCTTGGTCTCGACTTCCTTAATAGGTATCACCTCATCCCATTTGGAGAAGAAGTTGGTAGCGGTAAGGATGTATTTAAAATACTTGGACATTGCTGGAGGGTAAGAATCTATAATATCCATTCCCCATATAATGAATGACCAGGATTATTTAGCTATGTGTAGAATCTCTGAGGGTTTATGGATAAATCTGACAAGGACTTGGTTGCAATGAAACTTTTTTTACAAAATTGTGTGAAATATTGCATCATCAAAGGCCAAAAATTCCCAAGACTCTTGATTTGGTGATAATTTTTGGTTCCTAACTGATGATCACCATAATCTATCGCATAAAATTCCATCATGGAGGAAGTGGTATCCTATCTATCAAGTCATATGAGGAGAACTCCATCAAAGATTCTCTTATAAAGAATCACCTGGTGATTGTAACTATCATAGAGATTGAAATTAGCTGCTTGTCATTAGGTCTGTTATTTTTTAGCTCTGTCTCATGGAAGGGTCCCATTTTAGAGGTATTCATTGATTGGAATACTTCAACCATTTGTATAATTGTATGTTTCGGTGGTGCATTATACCTTATTGATCTCTTCCATATTATTTTGAACAAACAATGATATTATTCTATGATATTTGATGCTGATGATAATTTCATCTTTATCTGGATTGGACAAAGTTGTAGCCACATTTTCCAATGTGTTTTCCTAAGACTTTTGTGAATGAGGGATGTGAGTTAGTGTTAGTTCATAAGGGAATTATTCCACCAACCCTCAAACATAATCAATAAGGTGGATTATATATTCTTTTCAAATAGCATAATCACAGTTTATATGCTTAATCACCAACTTAGAGACACTGTTGATTCTTAAGTGAGATACTAGTATTTTCAAATCTGATTCCAAGCCTACAATGAGGGATTGGTATTTGAACTCATTATTATTGTATACTTTTGATAGAGGGGTAGGGTAAAACTACCTTTCTGGGGGGAATGAGAATGACTCTTAACCCAAATTTGTTGAGCATGGGGTCTTCTATCAGCTTTCCATTTGGGATTCTGGAGGCACTTTCAAAGTCCATTTCCCATATTTGGGTATATTTTTTAATATATAAGATCTCCTAATATGGAAATTTGGTTCTCACTGACACTTCTTCTATAGAGGGATGTTTTTCTAGGAAATATTATAAAGAATTCCTATTTATCAAATTCTCCGGTATGAACTAGATTCTAAACTATTGAAGAATGACTACCCATTGCACCAAACATCCAATCAACATGGAAAATTAAGGATATATTTGAGCGGGTAATTTTGAGAGATAAAATGTCCCTCATGGTTCTTAAAATAGTGCCTTAATTTTTTAACTGCAAAGATTTGTCCCAAATAGTTCTTTTCAATATCTGAATACTAAGTATAAATGTAAAACATGGTACAATTGAGACAATAAATGTCATTTTCACTACTAGTTTCATTTTTCTGTGTGAGGAAAGACCCCAATGACCATTCCAAAGATATAACATATATTATGAGTGACATTCCTTCAAATGGTGGAATCACAGCTTGTAGGATCATGTGATATTTCTTGAGGATTTTAAATGTTTCTTAGTAGTCAATTATCCATTGAAATGAGATCCCTTTTTCATCAACCTAGTGAAGGGAAAACACTTTCCTGTGAAGTTTTCTATAAAGCATCAGATGTAGGAAATGTTTCCCTATAGTTATATCAACTCTTTGAGGTTTAAAGAGGGTGAAATACCCATGATTACCTTAATTTTCTTAGGGTAAACTTTAATGCCATGATGGATTACTAAGAAGTTGAGAAATTTTCCTAAGGTACACTGAAAGCACATTATAGGGGGTTTATTTTCAGACTATTTTTGTCACAATTTTTTGAAAACAATTTGAAAATAAGCAAGGTGATCCTAAAATTTCTGTTATTTTACAACCAAATAATTAATATAACACTTGACTAATTTTCCTAGGAAGTATTTGAATATGTGATTCTTGGAACATTGATATGTAGCACCAAAATTATTTAAACCAATGGAATAACCTAATAGTAGAATATTCAATAGGTGGCTGAAGGAAGTGTCTTATTTATCTTATAGGGATATTCAGATTTTTTTTTTATCTCAAATATCCATTCATGAATTAGAGGGCTTGATAGCCATCTGTTATATGAATCAAAAGTTCCATAATTAAAATTGAGAGGGAATGTTTTTGATAGTGCTGGTTGAGGCCTCTGAAATCAATTAAAACCCTGATCTATCCATTATTTTTCCTGATAGGGAAAATGTTGGAATTCCATTTCAGGTATTTGAATTCATGAATGAATTTGACCTTACAAGATTTTCCATTTTGTCTTTAACCTTGGCAGCATGAGTTAGATGTGTCCTTATGGTCACCTTCTTGAAGGCATGATGGTTTCTCGTAGGCTCATGCTAAGGGTATCCACATTGGGATCAAGGAATAGAATTTATTTTCAATTCCAATAAAACACATATCAGTGCTACTTTATAAAATAGGTGTAAATTTCCTTCTCATCGATGGGTATAGTTGTACTGATCAACATCGGTCGTAGATCCTCTTCAATACCCAGATTTTTCTGTCATAGTTCATCAAAAGTAGAGAGACTCCTTCCTTGAATGTTGGAGGAGCATGTCTGAGTTCATTTTATTCCTCTTATTCCTATTTCTATTACTCCCCCTCTTCCTCTATGTCTCAGTTAGGATGGATAGGATACAAAGGGAAATCATTGTGGTTAGGGGGAGGCCATTATCTTAAGTGTCACGAACTGAATCTGATTACCATCATTACCGACCCAAAATCTGGCCCAGGGAAAGGCTCAAAGGGCGTTCCCTATCCCCACTGGAAGGAACAAGTGCCTGGGTATCATAAATAATGGTTTGGGAATGATTTACCTGAATTAGGATATATAAGACAACTAAAAACAATCAATAAAATGAATCTAAAAATTCATGCTAAACAAGCCTTAATTAAAAATTAAGAACGTAATAAAAGGTTTTTAACATGAAACAAGGGGTTAAAAACTACAAAATTAGAAGAAAAGGCAACCCAAATACCACCACATGATAAGGGGTCATCACCCATGAGCCCTCTCTACTACATCGCACAACGGAAGCAACTAGAAACCCAAACTGCCATCTCCAAAATCCTTGCCCTCTCCTGTGTCAAACATAACCAAGTCTACTTACACCCAAAGGTGTAAGTAGGGTGTGAACCTAATACTAAAAGGATACCATGAAAATATTCCATGTGGCAAGCATTATAAGATAAAAATATTGCAATTGTTATAGACAAATAATGGTAGCAATAATTTCTAAAGGTGAATCTCTTAAATGAAAATAGTTTTCAAAGATGTTAACTTTAAAGAATAGATATATTTAAATAAACATGTAATCTACTGAATTTTCCATCCAAACACACCATAATACAAAGATAAATTCCAAATATTCAATGAGAACTCAACACAGGAATACCCCAAGGCACTAGTTAGGTTTGAGCCCAAGGTACCTCACATCTCGGTATAAAAGTAACCATAACAATATATGTTCTCATGCACGAGCCACTAGTAGGGGAATCACCCATAACCTAGTGGTCCTCAACATCATAATAATCATAGTTTTTTTAGTGTTGTCAATGTCAAACTTGCTAAGTGAAATAGGGACAAACCCACTCTGGATCACTAGCATGCTAGTACACATCCACCCACCTAGATATCTAGGTTTCCCTATTTGTGCTCAAATAAGTTCCACATGCTAACAAATTACATTTACACATAAAAATACCATTTCTGGTCATGCACACTCAAAAAAGTATCTATACATTCTTTCCTAATTTTTATAACTCTAAAAAATGCTTAGAATCTCCATAAAACAATTATACAAGTTATAACAAAACTTTGTGCATAAAATCCATTTAAAATCCATATTTTAACACAAAATTCATACCAATGTTACACCAAACCATAATTTTCCACAGTAAAACATTTTTATAAATCCATTACATGAATTATAAAATAACACCAATTGATACAACATGGAATGAATAAGTAAAAACACCCATTTTCACACAAAATTGGCACTTAAAAATCAACTGCTTAAAAATTGCTA
The DNA here is from genome assembly GCA_963277665.1 of Viscum album. Classification (NCBI taxonomy): domain Eukaryota; kingdom Viridiplantae; phylum Streptophyta; class Magnoliopsida; order Santalales; family Viscaceae; genus Viscum; species Viscum album. Next base: position 1,467,136,136 of record OY728123.1, read on the forward strand.
TCAAAAATAGTTTTTTCACTAAAAATAATGAAATAGGAACATAAAATAAATATAAATCTATAAATTTTACTCAATATATAATCCTTACACAAAGAATCACCAACCATATATTTCAAAACCCTCAAATCCTTATGCGGAACTTCAACTGCGCCACAGTCACAGTAAAAGGGAGTAAAAACGAACCTAAAACCACAATATTGGACCAAGAAACTAAAAATAAATCCCTTAGATTGAATACCTACAGGATGGTCATTAGGAAATTCAAAAATAATAGAATAAACCCTAAGAAAATGGGTGGAATGTGAGAGGAAACTCACTTAATTGAGAAACTTTGAAGAAATATCCCAAATTACACTAGTATCTGAATATCCAAACAGCCAAAAATGAAAGTGAGGTTCAAAAAAGGTAGAATGGGTCATGTAGGAACATAAATGTGGTAAATAGTGAAAAATGAAGGAGTTATGAAGGAAACAAATTTCCTCTTTAAATCTGGATGATTTGAGAAAGCTTGAGAGGTTTTTCCCTAATTCGTGATGCAAATGAGCTCAAAAGAGGGTCATAGGAACATGGGGGAACACCCAGATCTACAGTATTTTATTGGGAGGTAGAATCACCAAAAAACAATAAAACATGACTGAGATATTAAAGAATTAATTTTTTTTAAGCCGAAAATGGGCTCACGGGTTGGCCTGGTGCCTAACTAAATCACCCAAATCCCAAATGATAATGAGTTTATAAGGTTTCCAAATGGATATGGTAGTTTTCATAGGTCAGGGGAGGATAATTTTAATTGTAATGGATGAAAAATTTTAAAAAATGAAGGATTTATAAAAGAAACAAAATTTGTTTTTAAATCTGGAAATGGGCTCACGGTTGGGCCCAAATCATGAAAACTGAAAATTTCCTCAAAAATGCATGGGAAACACCTAAAAAAAAGAAAGAATATAAATTACATGAAAAATGACTTTAAAATAAGTCATGGATATGAAAATTCTCTCCACCATAAAAACATTCCACCATCGGAAATTCAGCTTGAAGCCTGATCAGATAAGACAAACAGAAACTGATATTCGACCCAAGACTTATGCTCCCATGTCTCATGCTCATCAGTCACATGTTTCTATAGGACTCAAACCAAAGTAATAGTGTTCCTTCTAATTATTTGTTCTTGAGATCCCATAATACGCATTGGTCACTCAACCACAAACAGATCGGTCTCTATATCCAACTCCTCCCAATTCAGCACATGGGACGGATCCGGGTTGTACTTCTTCAGTTGTGAGACATGGAAGACATCATGGATAGATTCCAAATGAAAAGGAGAATATAAAATTTATTCCACCTTTCCAATCCTCTTAGTAATCTCAAAAGTTCAAGCATACATCGATGTTAGCTTTACTTGCTTTCCCAAACAGTGATGACCGAGACGAGGGGCCACTTTCAAAAACACCCTATCACCCCCGAAAACTCTAGGTCTTGATGCCTCTGATAAGAATATGATTTTTGGAGACTCTGGCCTATCAATAATTTCTTCCTAATCAATGTGATATTCTCAAAAGTCTCCTTCCCATGACTCAACCACAATAGTGAGGTCTCACCTACCTCATCCCAACACAGGGGGGACCGATAAGGCCGACCATAGAGCCCGAATGGCCTAAAGGAATACATTTTTATTGATTTTTGATAACACCAATTTCAAGGGATTAGGGGGAAACCTTATAAGTCTTGTAGTGTCAGAGATTACATGGACCACAGGCTTAGGAGATTACATGACCCGAAGGTCTTAGGGAATTCAACCAGACTATCTACAAAGAACTACCCCTCCCCAGTATCTGCATCATGATAGTATCTCTCCACCTTCACATAGTCTTCTAGCTAGGCTTATTGTACAAGAATAGGATGTTATTGATGGAATAGCCATACCCTCTCATTCTGAAAAATCCACTTGGCTCTACTCTGGGGAGTGCACCGGCTCTGAATCCTCTTCTGGGGCTCCTCCTTTTTTTGTAGTGTGTCTGGGGAAACTACATGTCTCCCGAAGGCCTTGAGGTGGCCCGAAGGCCTTAAAGGTGGCCCAAAATCCCTTATGACCTGAAGGCCTGGGTGTTCCAAAATCCTTAAGAACTCCAAGCCCAAACCAATGGCCCAAGGTGAATAGTTCTAGCTGCTATAATACCGAATAGTACCTGCTATAGTGCCTGCTACAATACCCCGCACAACGTACAGTTTTTCCAGACTACCTATACAGTGTACAGTTCTGCTACAGTACCACACAGTGTATGGTACTGCAATAGTTCCTATTATAGTACCTTCTATAGTACTACTACAGTACCCCCTAGAAATATACCTTTACCTGGTTTTGAACCTGGGTCTTGTGGATGCACATAAGGATACCTCACCAACTGGGCTAAGGCTCATGTGCCCGACCATAGAGCTCCTCCAAGGGAGAAATTAGAATTGAGGATTTGTAACTATTATTATAAGACAACTCGACCAATCCCAAATGGATATCCCAAGAACCTCCAAAGTCCAAAACACATGCATAGAGAATTTCCTCCAAAATATGATTCGCCTGCTCTGTCTGACCATCCATTTGAGAATGGTAAGTCATGATCATTTTAATAAGAGACCCTAAGGCCATATTAAGACCTAAAAAACTGATAAGTGAAATGGGGGTCTATATCCAAGACAACTATAGATGGAAAACCATGAATCCTTAACACCACATGAAGATACAATCGGCCCAACTCATCCACTTTAGATGTATCTTTGATCGAAATGAAGTGGGTTGATTTAGTCAGACAATCAATCACTGCCCAAATGGAATTTTTACCCTAAGGTGTACAAGTTAGGCCAACAATGAAGTCCATGGTGACATCATCCCACTTACAGGTCAGAATGGGTAATGGATAGAGATAACTGGAGGGCCTTTGGTGCTCTACTTTCACCTACTGACATATGTAGCATCTCAACACTAAGTTATCTATGTCTCATCTCATACCTAGACACCATAACTATCTTCACACATCATAATACATCTTGATGGAACCTCTATGGACAACCCACTGAGACTGGTGGCTATCTTGCATCACCACATTCTGCAGAGACAACGACACTACTGAATGGCCATTGAAGCAAAATATTCCCTCAGGAGATGATGACCAATCAGAAGACGTCTCCCCACCATGAATAAATAGCCTCGACCACTAAAAAAGCTCACCATTGGGTTGTTCATGCTGAATCAACTCCAAGAGAGAAGGATTCAACTGAATTATCATCAAGAACACACCTCCACTATGCTCCTTGGTCTCCATATGCATCTGAGCAAAGAGCCCCATTAGAATCCACTCATCACTGGACTTCCTCAAGTCTTGCACAGGTACTTTTCAACTCAAAGAATCTTCCACCACATTTCCCTTACCTGGGGTATAGACAATGTTAAAGTCAAACCCATACAAGTACTCGATTCAATAGTGCTACCTCAGATTGAGATCCTTCTAATAGAATATGTAGGCCAAGATTTTGTTATCAGAATAGACAAAAAACTTCTCCCCAAAGAGGTAGTGACACCATGTTTTCAAAGAATGAATCACAGTTGATAGATCCAATTCATGGGTTCGGTAATTCTTTTCATGTGGTTGGAGTTGGCAAGAACAATATGCCACCACGTGATCACCCTGCATAAGAACACACTCGAGACCCATACCTGAAGCATCATAATACACCACATACCCCTTTCCAGCCTCTGGAAAAATCAGCACAGGGGCGGTAGTCAACCACCACTTCAGATCCTAGAATTATTCCTAACATTCTAGGCCCCATAAAAATTGTACCCCTTTCCGGGTGAGTGCAATCATAGGCGAAGCAATCCAAGAGAAATCCTGTAAAAACCGCCTGTAGTAACTAGCCAGGCTAAGGAAACTCTTAATCCTAAACACATTCTTTGACTAGTCCCATGACATTACTACACTGATCTTATTGGGGTCCACTGAAACCCCCTTCTCTGAGATTGTAGGCCCCAGAAACATCACCTCCCTAATCTAGAAGGTGCACTTGGATAGCTTTTGGTAAAGGTGGTGATCCCACAAAGTGCCCAACACAATCTGCAAGTGATTCTCATGCTCTTACTCAGATCTAGAGTAAACTAATATGTCATCCATGAATACCACAATGAAGGAGTTGAGATATTGGTAGAACACCCTATTCATGAGTTCCATAAAGACCACTGGAGAATTGGTCAATCCGAAGGGAATGACCAAGTACTCAAAGGGGTCGTACCTACTTCGAAAGGATGTCCTCGGGATATCTGACTCTTTCACCCTGAGTTGATGGTAACCCAAACGCAAATCTATTTTTGAAACCCACTTTTTCCCCTTCAACTGATCTAACAATTCATCTATTCAGGGAAAAGGATATTTTTTATTGATGGTTACCTTGTTCAGATTCCAGTAATCAATACACAATCAGAGGGACCCATTATCCTTCTTTTCAAAGAGAATAGAAGCGGCCCCAAGAGAGATGCTCGGGTGAATGAATCCTTTGAATTCTAATTCATCCAGATGAATCTTTAATTACCTCAATTTGGTGGGGTCTATATGATATGAGGGAAGAGATATCAGTTGGGTTCCTGACACCAAATCAATTGAGAACTCCACATCCCTCTCCAGGGGAAAGCTTGAAAAATCATTTGGGAATACCTCCGGGAACTCGTCTACTACATGAGGTAACACATCCTCAGGAGCATGAATATCATCCTCTAGCGTGATCAATGATAAATGGAAGATAATAATCCCCAACTTCGGGAGTGGATGTCCTGCAAGACCCAACCAAGGATCTCACTCCCCACAAAAAAACCTGCAAACTACCATCATGTGTCGTGAAACTCACCTTCCACCTATAGCAATCGATGTGCTCCTGAAACTGTACCAGCCAATCCATGCCAAGAATCATGTCAAATAGATCCATATCTAAGTCTAGGAGGTCCCACTCTATCCCAAACCCTGACATAGAAAGCTCACATGATGGGCACCTAAGACCCTGCTCATTTTTCTTTCCCAGTGGCGTCACCAACTCCATCAGAAAAGACAAAATCTCAGTTGTAAAATTCAGCATGTTCACAAAACAGGAATAGATGAATGAAATAGAGTCACTGGTTTCAAAAATAGTAGAATCTATATAATATGTAATCAAAATGTTACCTATAATTGTTGATGGTCCTACCTATGACCCTACTAGTGCATGATCTACCACATGAAGATGACTGGTCTCTGACTGAGAACGAACGCTAGTATGTGGTTGTGCCTTGAACCAGATCTTCCCAAAAGATGGTTTGCACCTATCACCATGACCACCAAACTGATATCCCCCTATCCTCAATAGCTCTGACTGAGATGGAACTCCCCTAGAATCCACTGATCATACCCCACTTTGGAGTGGATGTTCTATCCTGCAAAGCATTGAAAGTTTCCCATAACACCACACTAATAACAAGGATTTGGAGGAAAATTTCATACTGGTAGAATATTCACTGGCCTCCCACACTGGTGGCACACAACATACGTTGAATCAGAAGCCACCGAAGAAAACTACCTAGAAGGTTGGCCTCAGCTTCCACCTCTCTTCTTTACCTACTCCTCTCGCTTCCTTTTCTTCTCAGAAGTACTTCCACTACCCATTACTAACACCATACTAGAGAAACCATCCCTCCCCTTATGTTCAATCTCCACCATGAAAGGTTTATCAACCACTTAAGCGTAGGTTTTTAGTTTGAACAGGAAGACATGGGAATAGATCTCTAGCCAAAAACCCCTCCCAAAAATCTAGGCCTTCATCTACTCATTAGAGATCATTTCCAGATCATACCAAACCAACTTGAAAAAATAGTTGGAATAATCCATCATATAAATATCCCCCTAAACAATTTTCATAAACTCTAAAGATTGAGCATATTCTAAAACTTTAGGGAAGTATCGGTCATTGAAGATAACCTTGAAGTCCTTCCAACCTATCTGCTCGTGCTTCCCAGCTTGAAGCACTGATTCCCACCACCTATGACTATTACCCTCTAACAAGAAAGAGGCACACTTACCCTGACATCCTCAGGTGTGTCCAAGAACTCAAACATGTGCTCGATCTTTTTGAGCCACTTTTCTGCTTCCTGAGGTTTTGTGTTGCCTCAGAAGGTAGGAGGCTTATTTTTTAGAAACACATGGGTTTTATTCTTCCAAGGAACAGTATCATCTTCTCTAATATGAGATTGAATAGGAGACATTCCATGTCCTAGATCTTGGATAGCCCAAACGATGGCCTCTACTTGCCTCTGATCAAACAGTGAGGGAGATCTCTCTCTAGCTTCCTCATGTTGGTGCATGGGAGCTTTCTAGGGAGGCATGTTGCTACAAAAGGGAACAATCACAATAAGAAAATAAATAAGTAAAACAATTATGAAAATTTTCATCAATAACATCAAATAAAAATAATCCAAATACATTGAAAAAATAAAATAAACAACTACTTCACCCCCACCCGATGTCCACGTGCAGTTTGTAGCCCACACGTCTCACCTGGTTGTGAAGTCAAACAAACAACTCTGATATCTCATGGTGACTCGAGGTCTATCACAAGAGGTGTGGGCCATTTAACCTACTCATGACCAAAACTTTGAGCCCTGATAGTCCTAGCTCTTTTCTAGCCCAACTCATCCCAAAATAATAATATAACCCAAAAACATTAACCTCCTTTGATACCATTTTGTCACGAACTGAATCTGGACACCATTATTACCTACACAAAATTTGTCCCATGGAAAAGCCCAAAGGGAATTCCCTATCCCCATGGTATGGAACAAGTGCATAGGTACCAAAAATAATGGTTTGGGAATGATTTACCCGAATTATGATACATAAGACAACCAAAAACAATCAATAAAAAAATCTAAAAATTCATGCCAAACAAGCCTTAATTAAAAATTCAGAACTGAATAAAAGGTTTTTAACATGACACAGGGGGTCCTAAACTACAAAATTAGCATCAAATACAACCCAAATACCACCACACAACAAGTTTTCATCACCCATGAGTCGTCTCCACAACACCACACAATGGAATAAATTTCGAACCTGAACTGCCATCTCTAAAAGCCTTTCCCTTACCTATGTCAAACATAACTAAGTATACTTACACCCAAAGGTGTAAGTAGGGTGTGAGCCTAATCCAAAATTTATACCACCAAAATATTACATGTGAAAATAATTATAAGATAAAAATCTTTCAAGTTTTATAAACAAAGAATGGTAACAATAATTTCTAAAGGTGCATCTTTTAAATGAAAAAAGTTATCAAAGAGGGTAAATTTAAAGAATAGGTACATTTAAATAAAACATGTAATATACTTAATTTTCTATCAAAACACACCATAATCCAAAGATAAATTCCAAATATTCAATGAGAACTTAACACGATAACACCCCTAGGAACTAGTTAGTTGTGAGCCCTAGGTACCTCACATCTCGGTGTGAAAATAACCATAACAATATCTGTTCTCATGCACGAGCCACTTGTTGGGGAATAACCCATAACCTATTGGCCCCCAACATCATCATTGTCATAGTTTTTTTGGTGTTTTCAATGTCAAACATTCTATGTGAAATAGGGACAAAACCACTCTGGATCACTAGCATGCTAGTACACATCCGCCCACCAAGATACCCGGGTTTCCCTCTTTTTTCTCAAAAACGTTCCACATGCTACCAAATTCCATTTACACATAAAAATAATAGTTCTGGTCATGCACAATCAAAATAGTAGATAAATACTCTTTTCACCATTTTTATATTTCAAACAAATTCTTAGAATCTCCATAAAATAATTGTACAAGTTATAACAACACTTTTCACATAAATCCATTTAAAAGCCTTCTTTTAACACAAAATTCATACCAATATTACACCAAAACAGAATTGTCCACACTAAAATTTTTTATAAATACATTCCATGAATTATAAAACAACAAAAATTGGCACAACATCGAATGCAAAAGTAAAAACACCCATTTTCACACAAAATTGGAACTTAAAAATCAACTGCTTCACAGATGCTTCCAAAAAAAGTTTTCGCACTAAAAATAATGAGAAATGAACATAAAAGAAATATAAATCTATCATTTTAACTCATTATACAATTCTTACACATATAATTACCTACCATATATTTCAAAACCCTCAAATACTTGTGTGGAACTTCAACTGCACCACCGTCGCACCACAAGGGAGTGAAAACGAACCTAAAACCACAATATTGGATCAAGAAACTCAAAATAAAACCCTAACTTGAAATTACTACATGATATAAATTAGGAACCTCAATAATAATAAGAAGAAACCCTAAGAAAATGGAAGAAACCCTAAGAAAATTGGAGGAACGTGAGAGGAAACTCACTTAATTGAGAAACATTGAAGATATATCCAAAATTACACCAGTAGATGAATCTCCAAATAGAAAAAAAATGAAAGTAAGGTTTGAATAAGGTATACTAGGTCATGTAGGAACTAAAATGGGGGAAAATAGTGAAAAATGAAGGGGTTATAAAGGAAACAAATTACTTCTTCAAATCTGGATGATTTGTGAAATCTTGAGAGGTTTTTCGCTCATATATGATTAAAATGAGCTCAAAAGAGGGAGAAACGAACATGGTGGTGTTCTTAGGTCTACTGGAATCGAGTGGAAGGTGGAATTACCAAAAAAAAATAAAAAATGTGTGATATATTAGAGAATTATTTTTTAAGCACAAAATGGGCTCACAGGTTGGCCCAATGCCTAACTAAATCACTCAAATCCAAAATGATAATGAGTTCCTAAGGGGTCCAAATGGATATGTTAGTTTTAATAGGTTAGGGGAGGCCAAGTAGGAATTAGAATGGATGAAAATTTTTGAAAAATTAAGGATTTATAAAAGAAACAAGATTTGTTTTTAAAACTGGAAATGGGCTCACGGTTGGGCTCAAATCATGGAAACCTACCATTTCATCCAAAAATGCATGAGAAACCCCCCCAAAACAAAGAAATAATATAAATTAAATGAAAAACACCTTTAAAATATTTCATGTATGTGACATTAAGAGCTGGATTCCAATAGTGATATAATTTCTTCGTTAGATTTTGTTGATCAAGTGGTGACCTGATGAAGCTATGGGGATGAATTGTGGCATTTTAAATTGAGTTATCGTCACTAATGGGGAAATAAAAGGCTTATTCAGCACCCTTGAATCTAACTAATGTGTCCAATATCACAACTACTGAAGATAAAATCTCTTAATATGATCTTATCCCTTTAACCTAATTGATGTTCATCACATATTCATCACCAAACGAGATTATTTCTAATCCATTTGGGGTGTTAACCTGAGTGACACCATAAAATATGGATTGTTTCCCATCTATTGGGTATAATACTACATCAATATATTGAGATTCACAAGATTCAAATTAATATTTATCACAGTGTATCATACCAATCATCCCATTTCTATAGTATTTGTGGAATTAATGATATGATGAAGGGATCTTCGTATGTTGGAGTAGCCAAGGCCTTCCTATAAAGAAATTGAAATATGTATCTTATCAAATGAAAAATAACTTAGAGTCAAACGACATATCCCAAAACTTATATTCTAGATTAATGTGTTAGAGAGGTATCTAATTTCTTTTAACATACTCTTAAATAATTATAGTGGAAGGGGATATATCAGCTTTAGCCTATCTTGATCGATGGAGTATTCTGAACAGAATGAGGTTTACCCCTGATCACCAAACTTTATTTATTTTCAAATAATATCACTTTATAGTTAAGTGCGAACTGGAACAATGAAAACCAAACCCAAAAAGGGACATAAGTGGGCTGTAAAAGGAACCTATCCCAAGACCAGACCCATCCAAAAATAAATACAAGGGAACCATGAAAAACCCATCCCATCGCCACCCTGAATAGAACCCGTGTCACCCATCACATCACTGAGCCTCAGGACTATAGTGCATGCATCTCAGTGATGTTGCACCGGAAGCCAAGGAGGATATTGTCAGAGCAAGGACCATGGATTATGATAAATAATGGGAGCATAAAAGAACTATTGAATCACTGGAAGGAACCCAGAACAGGCCATCCACAAACATCAAATAACCACCATCATAGAAACACAAAAACTAAGAAAGAAAAGGAACCACAACAGATATATCTATTCTTAAGCCTCCAACATAATCCATAACATCCTGGAATCCATCACACCTAGCCAATGTGGGGTTATGAGTGAGGAATCATGATGAAATGGAAGAGGAAAAAAAGAGAATTAGAGACATTCGAGCACAAAATTAGTCTACATAGGGATGAAATTAGAAATAGATACCTACCACCAAACCTTCGAAGGAGGATGAAAAATGGTGAAAAATTCTTTGATATAGCTCTAGAATATAGATCCATAAGACTATTGCACTATAGAAACCCCATGTTGAATTAAATCCACCAAATAGAAATGAAGAAGATTCCATCAGAGCCGGACCAAAAGTGAGAGAGGACCTAGTGGGGGAAAAAGAAATGACTTGCAAACTGATTTCATCAGAGGATGGTGAGAGACAATGGATTTGTTGATAGATCTCTAGATTTCATGCCAGTATGAAAATCTATGAGGCGGTTGATATGAACACCACACCACACCATCAACACCACATGACCCAACTCTTGTTCATGCCATGCCTAGGAGAAGAGAAGGTGAGGAGGTGAGGAGGTGAGGAGGGAGGGAGGGTGAAGGATGTCAACATGGAAACCCTAAACCACTAATTTCAATTTCATCTAATCTACTAGATATGTAAAGGGGAATGATGTGTCCCTATATAACAACATCTCTATCTTCTTCTGTGAAAGATATAACCACATTACATTCTATAGGATCGATCTATGCATGATATATCACAATAGTAGTAACTTAAAATTAAAACTCTGAGGGCCTCAGTAGAGCCTATATAAGTTCTTCCTGTAGATCCTTTGATATGTTGAGAACATCTAAAATTTAAAGTTTTGCTGGAACCAAGGAAAAATTATTTAGGATGTCATATTTTTTAGTCAAAGGAAAATATTTTTCTATGGGGATATTATCCCTAGTAGGAAATGTATGAAATTACATGCCTAGGGTAGATGATTAGGGTGGTTAAATACATGTTTATGGAATCTTCACTACTAGATTGGACCATTTTGGCCTTACTTCCAATCTGGGATGATGAGACTGGTACACCCCTTCTAGTTGATCTTCTAAAATTATAGTTCCTAAAAGATTATTTGTGAAGCTGGGGGCCTTTACCTATTCTTCATGTGCTCGCTGAAGGGTCCTTCCATGATTCTCAATGGTATAAACTACCCTAGCGAGGATGTGGCTGGGATTTTAGTTTTGGCCACAACTGTTTCTTATCTTTCCTCCCTAGATTATGTGACTTCTACCTATGGTTTCCTAGCTTGGAATAGGGAATTTGGTATCATAATATTTGTCATCATAAAATAATGGATCCATTAAGTGAATGAAATTAATGTAACTAGAAATTAATTCTTCATTTGATGAGAATTATATATAACATGATGATTCCCATGATACCATTTGTTGGAATGGTTATTGTTCTATTAGGACTGAATTAATAAATTTTGATATATTTAATTCTATCTTTTTTGCTCTGTGTAGGTTCATCTTCCTAAAATGGGTTTTTGATCTTTTTTCCATGTTGTTTCTTAGAAAACTATCCTTTAGAGGACTTTATAATTAGCAAATTCATCTTTTACATAGAAAAATAGAATGGGGGAACAATTAGTTGTATTAACTATGCTCAGAGGATAGTATATATATTTTTGGTTATTTTTCTAGTATTCGAATCACTGAACTTATATGAATTATTTTTGTTAAATTCCTTCCATTCTCCTTCTTCCTCTATAGTGGTGGTGGATACACACACTACTTGTGTTGGTGGTTTTCCTAGGTTCACTTTACCATAATCAACCATCTATTACAATATATATTTGAAAACAAAACCATCCTAGATGGTGTTCCCTAGTGTTTGATTATCGATGCATTAATTTGGGATGTCATCAAGGGAAACATTCTTGGGTCTCTTGGGATCTGATAGTTTTACAAAGTTATTTCTATAGCCACTAAAAATTAATTGGGAAGTTTCTCATCTTAGAAGGAATAAACTATATTCTTATGGATCTAAAGTATGAATTTTTAGGTTTCTTTATCTCATCCTAATGGGTATATTTTTTCTAACACTTCCATTCAGGAGGAGGTGTTTCATGAGAAGGTGAAAGCTTTGGAGTTGGATCTGGTGTAGAGTCTTGTTTTAAAGTAATTATTATAATTTCCACTCTACCCACCTGTTTCCATTGAGACTCTAGCATGGGATAGTAGTTATCCTTGTTTCTCAAGATGAAATCTTAAAACCTTTGTGATACTTCAAAAATATCCCAATAGTCACTAGGATAATTTACTATTATGAGCAGTGTTTTTAGTTTTTCAAGAAAATTATCAATGCACAGACCCAAAAAAGTTTTTGAGGAAGTTGTCAGTTCAAGGAATTATTCAAACTCTTCTACCTAGAAATGAAATATAAAGCTCTATCATTTACTCATTTTCTATATTTTGAGATATAAAGGGATGTTGTCTTCTAAGAAATAGGTAAAAATGATATTGGAATTTTTGGTAAAGATATTACAACCCCTTGATTGAGATGGTTGGTAGACTAGTATACTAGGTGAATGTTGGTGCCTCTAAATCTTGCATGAAACATTTGAGCTTAGATGCCTCTTTCTACTTGAGGGTCTCCATCATGGGGATAAAATAATAAACTAATTGAATCAAATACTATTCCAAATCCCCTGAACCATTGAATGTTGGGAACTTAAGATTCCCAAATTTTGTCAGAGGAAGAGTTTTATCCACCCATTCAGGGTAAGGCTTCCTCTCTAGTTATACCGGTGCACATAATCCTTACAAAACTTCAAATAAAGCTTAAAGTGTATCAATATTTTCAATTATATGGGGAGGAATAACTGACTATGAAGGATCCTAAACAAGGGGAACAATAGTTTGGGTCATCTTTGGTTTCCCTTCTTATGCTCGCGATGGGTAAATTATAGGGTATGGCCTATGAGGATGTGTTTGAACTAACTCGGGTTGTATACCCCATAGTGGGAACTCCTAATATCCTACTATTATTGGGTCCAAATATATTGGTTTTCATCACCCCTCATTGAGAATATATTCAAGCTCCATTTAATTTTCTACGAAAAACCCTCTTTGTCTAGGTACTCCATATATAAGTGCAAGGTTAGAATCTTCTTATAGAACATATCCAGTGAGGACATTTCCTTACATTAGTTCTATATTATGTTTTATAAACTCCTTAATATCTTCCTTATACTAAGAAAATATATCTTCATGTGTGAGGAGTTCAACCTCTTCAGGAGATGGGTGAGATATGGCTTCACCTTTACCATTAATCGTCGAGCAGGTAGTAGTGGAGTAGTTGACGGAATCCAAAAACTAATATAAAGCCACTGGTTTCAGGTACACAAACCTTATTTAATAATTTTGGTGTGTATCATATTATGAAAAAAACCGCATCCTCTTATTCCTTTGTGTCTTCCTCAGGTTCTATAGTGTCTATAGTGGTGGTTCTTATGACGTTCACTGATGCATAACACATTAAAGGTGTTTAATCAGCCTCTTCTTAGTGGGAGAACCGCTTATACTAGTAGTGTTTATAGGAAGAGATTTGATTTCCAGGATTGGTTATTCCCTTGACATGTCATTGTTTTTAATTTCATGGGGACTCATCGTCTTCTTGAAGGATTCCTTTAGAGCTATCTGGTGAATTGTGATATGAATGGAATCTCTAGATAAATTTTTTTTGCTTCCCTAAGGAGGAAATCGGTTCATGGGATAGGATAAACTAGGAGTATTCATTTTGAAATTCTCCCCTTAAATAGGAAAAGTATTACTTCCATTTAGGATGAGGTTGAAGTAAAAAAGTCCCCCAACACTAAGGACTAGGGTTGATTTTGTATTGTCTTGGCTTTAGTAGTTTTGGATACTCTATTTATTTTATATAGATTTTTTCAAACATGGGTTGGGTGAATTTCATGATTTTTAACTAATCCATCTGCTTCAAAATATATTGGTACTTCCTAATTACTGGATTTCGATAAGTGGGAGGCTTGCTCAATATTTGCATATGTTTGATGCAATAGTCTTTTTATGGATCTCTGTGTTCTGTTGTAACAATTTTGAGAGTTTTTTAGGTTGGTTTTTATAGAATTCCTTATTTTTTGAGAATAGAATGTTTCTTGAAGATTGATTTAGGTATTTACATTACATGATGTCACCTTGGGTGGATTAATTTGACCAGGAAGTGAGGTGAAATGAAATGCCTTGTGTTTGCCCCATCCTTTAATATGAACACTGGAGAGAGTTTTAGATATCTATTGATGTAACTCTTTTAATGCATCAAGATATTCATACTGAAGGGGTCCTTTTTTTCCAATATCAAGTTCCATATAGCTATAAGGTATGCCAAGTCAATTTGATGACATATCACTCCTATAACATTAACATGGATTGGATATTCATCATAAGTCAAGACTTATATTTTTAGGTATCAAAGAGTAGTCCATAAATTTAGGCATATTTTTTGCACACATTATTCTAAAAAATCATTTAGAATGATATATTAGAGAGTGGATAAAGGCTATAACATGAATGATATTTTTTGTTTATCCAATTTCTTCCTCATGAGAAATATGTATTATTCGTCTTTTAAAAGATGTTACTCAACCTGATCTAATGAAACATAACATTTCCCTATTGCTTTATCATGAATAGAAAGTTTTGAGGGATTTATTATATCATATTGTGAAGCATGAGATCCATGTGTGGTTTAGAGAATGACTATTCACTTGGGTTGTCTTCCGAATGAGAAAGAATATCACTTGTCAATGACAAGGCATCATGCATGACTGGCCTCATTTTCCCAAGAGCCTCGTGACAGGAGGTATTTATCATAGTTGATTTGGTAATTAGAGGACCTTCTTGATAAAATTAAGTGTCACTACAGGGAGGACCTTTGTAGTGAATTCCATCATGGGAAGGACCACCATCACTGCTTGACATCCGACTACCAGAATAATTTCTACAGTGTATACACAAGGGAGGACCTTTAGTGAAGATGATAACAAGGGGAGAACCTTATTACTATTTAATCTTATGGCCATGATAATGGTTTTTGTGAAAATCATCACAATATGTATTCTCATGATCAATCATATTGTGGAAATGAAGTAATCCTTTATGGTAAGATACCCGAGGAGGACTTCCAGAACTGTTGGCAGCAATGTTGTATAGAGGACCTTCCTAATTGAAACTAATATCTTCATAATTTTTTAATGGATTAATAGGATCCTGATCCACCATAGATAAAATTATTATGGTTTCAAGAACACCAACATTGATCAAGGTGGGATCATAGACCGACTCTTCACTTTCCAATCACCTTTAGTGAGACTTCTTTTTGGATGATCTCTTATAGGTGATTGGGGACACATACTGAGGATAATTAATTTCATATATGAGGGACTATTTTAGTATATCCAATGTTTCTATCAGAATT
The DNA here is from genome assembly GCA_963277665.1 of Viscum album. Lineage (NCBI taxonomy): Eukaryota > Viridiplantae > Streptophyta > Magnoliopsida > Santalales > Viscaceae > Viscum > Viscum album. The sequence continues at coordinate 1,467,151,829 of OY728123.1, forward strand.
TAATTGATATATTTTTGAAATTTTGGTTGAGATATATGTCGGACTAAGATTAGTCACTGGGGTGGACTGAGGACCTCTAGTTGGAATGTGGATATGGGCTTGATCTATTTATATATTTATCATGATATTTTTTCAATGAACCTATTGGATGTGATTGGGGATATTATTATACTACTAAGTAACTCTCATGTTATGTTAATGATTAACCCTGATTACAGGGGTGAGGTTCTGTGCCCACACTTTAACCACTGTCACTACCATCATCATATCTTGGAAAGTTTATAAGATGTAGGTAGGGATTTGAATACGCCCTTTCATAATTTTCAAGATATATTGAGTGACATAAGAATATGGAATGAGGATATATTCTCATTACATGGTTGTAGAAAGGATTCAGGCATTCCCCTATCCTCCATTTCCCATCAGTATATACTGATAGTTTTCATGTATAGGGGTGGAGATATGGGTCTTCCCGAGGTTTTCTATCAGAATTTGTTAGATGGTTTCTTTGAGTGATTCCAGATTATGTTGGAAGGGTTGATATACATAATCATGTATTTTTATCTACTCACTGATTTTCACCATGTTTTTTAGTAGGCTTCTTTGGTTGCGGATGAACTTTGTTGGCTAGTTTGATAGGTAGATATAGGAATTGTTATCTGCTCATAAGTTGATGACATGTTTTTTTAGTGGTATTTTTTGGAGTGAACATGGATGTGAGACCATCCATAATTTTTTGATTTATACCCTCAACAGGCTTCCTTGGGTGCCTCGGTTTGAATGACCTGAGCTGGTGCCCATGGGGTGAGTCCTCATCATGTAGAGGACTTTGTGTCATGCGATGTTGACAGTGATGAATAATGGAAGAATCTCCTTGTTTGGACCCCTATATTATTGGTATGAGTCCATCAATGACCTATTAATATGAATCCATATGAAAAGGGAGGAATCTATTTCTTTCTTCTGGGTAGATACTCCAGAAATGATTTTAAATGACCACTGGTGCCACTTGATTATTCCCCACCAATAATTGTTTTGTGGACGATTGGTGGGAATTCATTCATTGGAGGTAATCTTGTGTGTCCTATAGTGTAAGGATGATACAATTTAGGTGGAAATCCTTGATTAATACATTTTATACCTAGTATTGAAGACACTGGTTAAGTGATGGTTTCCTCATATTAGGTGAGGATATTTCTTGAGTTGTTATAAAAGCATACGTTCGAACTAGTTGGAAGGATTCCATTTGGATTAAATGAAGTTATAATTAGATCACATGAGTATACATGAAAACAATAATACCATATCAAATAATTATATTAATAAAAAAATAGATGCATAATTAATTTTTTAAAATCCATGTTTGACCCACTTTCATTTTCTGAGAGCATGAAATGGACCTGACATGTGGGCGACACGGTCATTTTGGTTAAGGATTCACTTTGGTTTCATCATTTTTGTTTCATTTAGGAAATTCAAGTGGGTTTTGAATAGAATTTTATGTTGGTGTTGGAAAACCCTTCATGTCGGACACATCTTTCTATTTCTATGTTCATTTCGGGTTGTTTCTAATGGGGCTTATTCATAAAACAGGAAACACCCAAAAGTTCCCTTATCCACGATGTTTATAAACCTACTTTCCCTTAGAAGGTGTTCATTATAAAATGGTTCCAAAAACACTTAGGGACTCACATTTGTTGAGAGGATTGGATTTTGGGATCATCATACCATTTTGGGTGGAATTATTGCTTACTCTAAGACTCTCTTATAGATTTAAGACATATTTAAGAATCCTATATTAAATCACAAATATAGAATATGACACCCTTATATTAATAATCAATTATTATCATGTATAGGATTTAAAATCATCTATATGTAACTGAGGTTCTTCATTGATGGAGACATATGTATGCATCTGAGGTTCTCTGTCGATGCTACCATTTATACATATTAGAGTTTCTTATATCATTTATTATCATGATGATGCTTTTAATACATGCATTGGGAAACTATGGAATTTATCATTATCCAAGAAGAAGAGAGTAGTTTTAATGTTAGGATCAGACTCAGAAGATGGTATTCACTACTACAAATATGGCTTATAATAGCGCTAAAAACGGCTTTTAATAGCGCTAAAAAAGCGTTGTTAATCTCGGCAAAGATAAAGGGGGGTCCACTTTATCAGCGCTAAAAAAATGCTGATAAAAGTACCCCTTTATCAGCACTAAGTGAGCATTGATAAAGGTAGTATTTATCAGCACTATTTTCAGTGCTGATAAATATATAATATATCAGCGCTATTTTGAGCACTGATAAAAACTACCTTTATCAGCGCTCAAAATAGCACTGATATATTATCCATTTATCAGAGCTTAACTAGCGCTGATAAAGGCCAGAGATCCTATCCAAATCCAGAACCTGCATAGAACCTGCCCATCACCTGCACACATTACAGCACCTGCACAGTCCAAACAAAACCTGCACACAACACACACAACACCCACACACAAAGCACAGAAGAACAAAAAATGATACATACATTTACTTGAAATCATGAATACAAAACAATACACTTCTATATACATTTCAAACAATGTTTAATTTGGTTACAATTACATTTATCCAACAAACAGTTAAAAAACAATGATGTTCCATCCTTTTTGCATCTATCCGCTCTAAAAAATTGTCGTCCATGGCGGCGGTTTCTGAACAAAGCATTCGAACTGAGGAAAAAGATTTCACCTACATAATAAAACAAATATTATGTTAGTAATACAATAATTAAATAAAGAATGGGGTTGCTAAATAGAATTATACTAATGAGGCACAAAACATAAAATGACCAATTATACTAATGAGGCACAAAACATAAAACAAATATTATGTCCCCCATTCCATAAAAAAGAAACACCCCTGCCCCCTTCCCCAGCACACCCCCTATACACTGCCCACCCTGAGCACACCCCCTACCCCTGCACACTCCCTTCCCCCTGAACACCCTCTGCCCCCTTCCCCAGCACACCCCTGCCCACTGCACTTCCCCCCTGCCCATTTCACACCCCCTGCCCACCCCCTATATATTTCAAAAGAACCCAGCACACCCCCTACCCCTTCCCCCTACCACTTTTCCCCCTTCCCCCTCCCCCAGAATACCACCCCTGCCCTCTCACCCTGTCCCCTGCACATCATAAAGAAAATTCCTTGTATGGAAATTATGCTCAATTTTCATTATACACATCATATATATCAACACATTCTCATGTACTTTCATTCAATGTAAATACACATATATAGAATCTCTACATCAAATAAGAAACCCCTCTTTAAAATTCACAAACACATTAAATCCATTTGAAAACACCCATCACACAACTTTCTCATTTCTTCAAACACATTTAAAGGACTTAAGCATGAAAATAAACAAGAAATACAACTGCATTCATTTTAAAAATAACTTTTAAGTCTATACACACCCCAAATTCCTTTGATAACACATTTTCCACACAAACATTTCATATAGTACACTTAGCAAGAAAATACTGGATAATAAAATCATCATATAATGTAAAAGCATGGAATCACCTACATAAAGCATGGAATATTCCGAAATCTGCTGGAAAACATAAAACCACACCTCCACAATACCTTAATAAGGACTGATTAAACATTAATATTGAATATATTAATGGAAAACCATGTTTAACTTGTGGTATTCCATGAGTTTAACATCCCACAAGGATAGAGGGTCATGATTTAATGTCTTACAGAGATGTAAGACCTGGGTGGATCAAAACACTTATAAAGGTGGATTAGGTGGGTACATCTCTAGGAGGGAGCACCTGGAATGTTTACCTAATAGATGGATCAAAACGCCCAATGAGGTCTGACCCAAGTGTGGTGCATCCCATAAAGGTAAGGTTCCTCATTTTGAAGAATTATTCGGACGCCACTAAGGGAAATACAATAGGGAAAATAAGCAAAGGTGTACCCTAGTGAGGGGGTCACCATGGTTTACCATTGGTTGGGATTTAACCTCATGGAGGCTTCCTACGTACCCTATTTAGAATACAGGGATCAAAACCCATATATTTAAAAGAGGTATGTTGTGGGAATTACCCATGGTAAGCTTCCCTTCACACTAGGAATACTCTTGGTTGGATGAGTATGGGTCTTATGGGGCTTATGCATTGTCAGATTCTCAAGTTCTTCCAAGAGTAGCAATGGGCTGAATGGGACATACGTGCTAAGATGGACCATGTGAATGGCGTGATCCTTGTAAAGAGGCATGAGGCACAAAAAACATGTGGAACTGTCTGTAAACATTATTTATGGTGGCCATGGGGCTTATCAGACTCCCCATACCTTCCATAAACACCTCAAAACATCACGAGGACCAGATTGTAGATGATGGTGCATCACAGGGTTGATTCTTTTGATGATGTAATGGTCGTTTGAGCTTGGATTTCATCTCAACCAGCCTTTCCCTTACTTGAATTATCCTGGGACACATATTTTGGTTCCAAAAAATCCCTCAACGATACTGATTATCTCATGCATCTACCTATAAATAATTATGCAAGTCAAACAACAACACATGTGCTCAAATACAAGTTCAAACAAATGAGATACAAAAAATGGATTTTGTTGATCCTCGTTGGTTTCGTCGTTCACCCCATATGCACTGCACACCATCATGCCTTACTTCAATATTGATTTGTTCAAAGATCAATAATATGAATCTGGGGATAGAAAAAATTGAGTAATAAATTAAGATTTCAATACATCGAAGCATTCTCAATTCACCAAATAAGGTTGGAGGATAATCAATGATCATATATAGATAACATAAGTGGTAGGAATTCACCTTCATCATATTTGTGTACAATCTTCCATCAGGTATGTTGCCCATTCATTTCTAAACACATGTATATCATCTTCTGAATATGAGTTTTTGCGACAGTCATGGTAGTACTGAAAAAATATATAAATACACAAAGGATTAATAAATATTTTAAATGAACTCATAATTATTTTCAAAAATACCTCATCAGGGATGATAGTTTGTTGATGAAATACGATCTCTTTCATAAATTTACAAACATAATAACCACTATCCTTTTCGTTTGTTTGTTTTGGACACTACAGAAACATTGACAACAATAAGTAATTTGTTTTGATATATGTTTGGATAGTGAAATGTTATTATATATACCCGGATACTTTTCCAGTTGTAGATCTTGTAGGTGTGCTTATCCTTATGCCCTGGATTCATTCCATGCATTACACGATATTGATGCACCACCCTATCATAACAGAATCCTCATTAAAAGATAAAATAAATTATATAACTAGATGTTTAGTTTTAAAATGTTGGATCTAGTGTATTACAAATTAACAAACACCATCATGCATGGTCGGTTTGTTGGATATCTATGCGTTGAATCCAGAAAATAAATCTTTGGAGTATCCAAATCGACTGCAATCAGCATCAAATGCTCCCTAAAAATACAAAAAGGAATAAGTAAACAAATAAATGAAAATATAGTTGATATGATTAAATTGTAGAGTTTTACCCCTGCATCGTTGGTGTTAAAAAGAGTCTGTCATCTATAAATTTTTTTTCAAACGATTTGAGCAGGGATGACATTATTGCAGCCTCTTTAACAGAATATATTTCGTCTTTTGAAGATGTGGTGTGAGGACTAATGAGTCCAAATTTTTGTTCATGGGGAAATCCCTTCAATTGTTTTTCATATATACGTCTGTGACAAATATAAAATTTATTTAGTCAAAATTATTAGAGTATATCAGCTTTTGTAAAATCAAATCATGAAAACGTACCTCATGTATACATTTACAACTGAGGCCCCTAGCCATTCATACTTGAGGAGTTCATTTAAATTTTCAGCACTAATGAAATCTGATATCTCCTCTCCATACATATCTTTTTCGAAATCAACTATGTGAGTACTGTCGTCTTTCAACTTTGTATCCACATGAGCCTGCAATGATATTAACTGTGGATATAGAACGGGTGGGGTGAAGGTGCTCTCAGTAGACCGTTTCAATCGGTTGGTTGATCCTTGAGATAGTTTTGAGCTAATATTTCGTTTCACCCCACAGTATTTGTCATTCTGTAATAACAGTCATCGGTTCAGACCTTTTTTCATTAAATGTTAAAGGTCCAGCTTAAAAAATAAATAAGAAATGAATACCTTTTTGTCAACATGTTTTTTTACAAGAACTGTTGGTCATGCGATGAATGTTCCAACATCTTGTTCAACCGTATGAATGTTGTCATCGTCATTTGGAACAGGTAGCTCGGCGCTCGGCTCATTAGCTACGTTAATTGACACTCTAAGATGATCTTTTGGAAGCTGTCTGTTGTGTAGCATGTCGTTTTTCATATTGAACACTCTAGCCCTCGCTACAAGGAGATATGTGGGAGTTGATAAATATAAATCACAGTCATTTTCACCCTATGTAATATTAGTACAGGAAAGGTATCAGTGTCTATGTAAATCAAATTTCACAGAAACAATTATTAAAACATTGATTACCTCATCAAAGTCGGGTTTTTTAGGGGAATGGCTCGCCTCAAAGCTGGTGGGGGGTGGGGAGAGATTGTCACGCACGGATTGTTGTTGAGTTGTTTCTTTTCTTTACCTCTCCCCCATCAATTTTTCTATCATCTCTCTCTGGTATTGTAATTCTTCTTGAAAAATAGATAATTGTTCTTGCAGCTTTTCCATTTTTTCATTTTGATCCTCCGCTTGTTTTTGTTTTTGAAAATATGTTCGGGGTGTCACCCTAAAACCCGCACCTCTAACGCGGCCATACTTTTCTGGCTTCTTCAAGGCTGCTGAAAGTATGTCTGCATCTGGTGCAGTTGTTGTTGATTCTTGTGACTATTTCAGATAGAAAATATAGAAAAATAAGTAGTAATTGTAATGTAATAGCGATTTAAAGCAACTCAAATTTATATTATGTCATACTTACACAAGTTTCCCACGCTTTTTTTGTGTTTTCATCTATCAATGTCCCCTCTTTATTTACACGAGCCTCCTTCCATATCACATGGCGTGGGATGGATATGGCTTTCGATTTCAATTCATCAATCTGCATATAAACAGAGAGACATGGTTATGGTGTTTTTTATGTCACGTACTAGTAGTAGGGTAGATTTAAAAGACGTACCAATTTTTTCTCAAGTTCAGTGTACCCCATTCTTGATTTACGGTAAGGATACGCTTGTTCTGTTGCGCGTTTTTTATTTTCAGCACTCAGTAGCTGTTTCATAAATAAAAAACTGTCAATCAGAGTGATGAATACAAGCAAACGTCAAACAACTTATTACCCCACAGAATGTACCTGAAAATTATGCTCCCCACGATGGTTGCTAAACGCATCCCACACTCCTTGGGATATCAAGTGTGCGTAAAGAGGAGGTGGGTGCGACTTGATTTTCCCTTCTGCATCTTTAAGATGATATTTCGTTAAAATTGTGCGAAAACCTCTATGAATCCTTCCTGCAACTCTTAATACATATTCTTTGTGCGAGACATCTACTATAAATGCACTCTGCAATTGATGATGAAGAGTAAGTCAATGTTTTGTTATTTTATTTTATTTTAATAAATTAAAAAAATGATATCATAATGTTACCATAATCTCTTCCCACATTAGTGTCTTCAGCCCGCTGACAACATGGTGCCATGACTGTACATCAATCGGCACGCGTTGCCGAGTGACGATTCCAATGTAGATAATAAAGATGGCTTTGTTGGGGTTAACATGTTGGCCTCACTTATTCCATCCCACCTCAAATTTGATTCCTTTTGCTTTTTCCTTAAGGATTTTGTCCAACACTGTCAAACTACGACGCTCTTTTTTTGTGATTTCAGGGTTTCAGTTCCTACCATTTTCTCAGAAGTAGCATCAATATCTTCCCCCAGAGTGCTATCATAGGAAATGGGACCAGCAGTAATAGGTTGAGAAACCTGTTGTACCTCAGCACTGGGACCAACAATAACAGGTTGAGAAACCTGTTGTTGCTCTGCACTGGGACCACCAGCATTTGGTTGAGAAACATGTTGTTGCTCTGCGATGGGACCACCAGCTGCTGGTTGAGAGACCTTTTGTGCCTCGGGATTGGGTGCATCAGCAGGTGCAAAAGTCATTATCTGCAGAAGTGGTTTAATATTTAATTTAGATTACATAAAAACGTAATCGAACAGTTAATAACATAACGTAACACAATGTATGTTACAATAAACAAATAACCTGATTATTTTACTCTCTTTTTTTTCTTTAAAGTATGAAGTGATTTGACTCCTCTATCGACTATGTAAATTCCTTCATTGTGGTCTCCTCTGAAATACAAAATGCCGTCTACATTTGGACCGCTGCGAAATGATTGTGAAGTCCCTATAAAAGGGTCAACCTCTGTTGAACTTTCATCTGACCCTTCAGTTGTTTTGGTAGATAACAGAACAGTTGACCAAATTCGGTTTGCAGGGTCTGGAACATAAAATACTTGTAATGCATGTGATGCCATTATAAATGGTTCGTCTTTCTCCCCTTCCTTACTGAAATCAAATTTCACGAATCCTAATTCATCTATTTTAATAGAAGTCCTATTATCAACCCACTTACATTGAAAAATCGGCACTTTGAATTTCATATAATCCAACTCCCATATTCGTTTGATGATGCCAAAGTATGACATATTCGCATAAATTGGATTTTTGTCCTTAGCACTAGAAACATGCATCGCCTCATCCACAAGTGTAACCCCACTATTCTGCATGGTACTGTCTTCCTCATGTTCATTAGTATATAATTTATAACTGTTAACTGCATAATAATTGTAAGATAATATGTACACACTTGCTCCTCTGGCCATCCATCGAAGTCATTCTGAAATTGACTCTGTATTTTCATCTAACTGCTTAAAAATATGTTCTCGAAACCATCCTATAAAATGTTGATTATGTGTATCTGATATCCATTTTTCATCCCTAGAAGGATTCAAATTCCTAAGAATTTCTTTGTGGGTTTGAACATATGGGTCAACGTCGAAACTGTTATGAAAAATGTAAAGGTGGGCCTGCTCCCGATCTGTAATATTGATTGTGACAACCTCTCTTCCAGAAATTCCTTCACCCTCAAGCCACTCAGTGTGACGAGATTTCAGTAGGCCAACTATTTCCACACCAGACAGGTATTCGGTACAAAATTCAACAGCTTCCTCAACAATATATTGCTCCGCAATACAACCCTCTGGCCGACTTCGGTTTTTGACATACCCTTTCAAAATCTTCATATACCATTCAATGGGGTACATCCATCTATAATGTACAGGACCACATAGTTGAATCTCTCTCACCAAATGAACCATCAAATGAACCATCATATCGAAAAATGTCGGTGGGAAGAACATTTCCAATTCACATAATATGACGGCAATTTCTCTTTCCATAGTTGGTAATTTCACCGGGTCTATAACTTTGCTGCATATAGCTTTGAAGAAGAAACAGAGCTTCGTTAATGTATGGTGGACATTATTGGGAAAAATTCAACATAAAGCTATAGGAATTAGATCTTTCATCAAAACATGGCAGTCATGTGATTTCAGACCCTTTAATTTTAAATCTCCAATTGACATGATGTTCTTGATATTTGATGAATACCCCTCTCGAACCTTTATGTCATTCAAGAAGTTGTAAAACTGATATCTCTCCTGCCTAGAAATAGTGTAAGCAGCAGGAGGAAGAAATGTTCATTTTCACCCTCCATTGGTGCCAACTCTTCTCGTATTCCCATCTCAACAATGTCCAATCTAGCTTTAATTCCATCCTTTGTTTTGCCAGGTGAATTTAGCAACGTTCCGATGACACTATCACATACATTTTTTTCAACATGCATAACATCAAGAAAATGTCTGACATACAGACAATTCCAGTATGGTAATTCAAAAAAAACTGATCTCTTTTTCCAACCAGTTTTCGTAAGGTTTTTCGAAAATGTTTTACCAAAAGTAGTGTCCAAATCTTTCACTTTCTCAAACAATTGATCACCTGTTAGTGGAGATGGTGTTGTACGTTCCTCTGAACTTCCGTCGAATGATGTCGTCCAAGATTGGTACTTATGTCGTCGGGGTAGAAATCTGCGATGTCCTAGAAACATGGTTTTTGATGAATGTTTCAACCTAATTGACTGTGTACCTTGTTCACAAACGGGACACCCTTGAGTTACTTTAATGCTATATCCTGACAAATTTCCATAAGCAGGAAAGTCATTTATCATCCCGTACAACATGGATTTTAAAGTGAACTGTTCATTTTTGTAAGCATCATACATCGTAACACCTGAATCCCACAATATTTTCAAATCCTCAATCAATGGGGCCAAATAAACATCAATATCATTACCTGGTTTTTTTGGTCCTGATGTAAGCATAGATAACATGATGTATTTTTGTTTCATGCATAACCACGATGGTAAATTATAATTTACCAACACAACCAGCCATGTACTGTGACTGCTGATTTGAAAACCAAAAGGATTCACCCCATCTATAGATAACGCCAGACGAAGGTTTCTCATCTCGTTCCCAAATTCAGGATACTCGTGATCAATTCTCTTCCACTGAGGTGAGTCTGCAGGGTGACATAGTTTCCCATCTTTAATTCTTGTATCTGCATTCCATGTCAATTGTCTTGCAGTCTCCTCACTTCCATATAGGCGTTTAAACCTAGGAATGATTGGAAAGTACCATACAACTTTCGTAGGACTAGAATAATCTTTATTTTATTGGGAAGCACCACACTTTGGGCATTCTTTAAGTGATTTTTGGTCCTTGCGAAACAATATACAGTCATTCGGGTAAGAATGTATTCTTTCAGAGATCATACCCATCGATCGTAGCCTTCGTTTGGCATCATATGTTCAGCTTGGGAGTTCATTATCTTCTGGGAGCATGTCATTCAGGAGAGCAAGTAGTTCCGTAAAACTGGCATCACTCCACCCGTTGCCTGCTTTCAAATTATACAGCTTCAATACGGCTGACAATGCTGTATATTTAGTGCAACCAACATACAATGACGTTTTTGCACAACTCTTTAACTTATCAAAAAAAATTGGGCAATCATGAAGTTCATCTTCAACTGTCCTTTTGATTTCCTCAATATGATCTTCATCATCATTCACATCTGTAATCACACCCTCCATATGATCGTATTCACTATTCACGCTTCTAATCATATTAGATGATCTATAAAATTCTGTGTTCTCTGAGTCACTACCTACATTGGTTTTTCCCCGTGTTTATTCCAACATGTATAACTTCGATCTATTACGTGATAGATCAGGTGTTCTTCCAACTCCTCTAGACTAATTTGTCTTGAATAACAACAGTGTAAACACGGACAAAGGATTTGAGAAGGGTCACATGCATGATCTTCTGCAAACTTGATAAAATCTTTCACGCCATCTTCATACTCTTTTGTCAACTGATTGGCATTCATCCATTCTTTATTCATATTCATCATCTTTATGGGTTCGATCTCGAGAACTTGCCTAATATTATGTTTTAATTAATCAGGTAGCATTGTTTGGGTTTTATAAAAACAAATCATGGTACAAATTCCTTTAAACACATGTAAAATCCATATACATGGTGTGTCCAGTAGGGTGAACATCGTGTATGTATAAGATACCTGATTTAATCTAAAATATATCAAATTTATTCCAAGATAGTCTTACAAAGACTGAATGATGCCTTAGAAAATACATGACATGCGAACAAGAGGAAACCAATGAGTAACAGGAGAAAATAGTAATAAATATGATGCTATCTCAATGTACTCAAGGTGATGATAAGATGTTGGTTAAGATCAACTATGGGTTGTGAGTACACTAATATTTAATTGAAAAAAACTACTAAAAACTGATCCAAAAAAGGATGAAATATCCTATTCATCAAGTCCCTTAATACAACCAATGCATTAGTTAAACCAAAAATCATCTCTAAAAAATCATTCAGGCCATAACTACTCCTAAAAGCAGTCCATGGTAGGCCCATCGATGTCCAACTCATATAATGGTATCCTAATGTCAAATCTATCTTGGAGAAGATCATAAAACCTCATAGATGATCAATGTGACTATCAATGCATGGATGAGGATACATATTCATGACTCTCATCAGGTTCAATCTCCAATAGTCCAACAAAATAATAAATACCAATCAACCATCTATGTTAGAGAACTATAAAACCCCATGGTAAAGTACTATGCCATATGAAACCATTATATTCTATATCATCAAATTGTAATTCAAACAACTGATGCTCTTTTGGTGTTATTTTAGAAATTGTGATAGAAACTGAATTTTCTCCCAAAACTAACTAGATTATAAAATTTATCTCTTTATTAAGAAGTAAATTTTATACCTCATCAGTGAAAACATCCTAAAAATGTACTACCATTGGGGAAAAAGAATCCTAAAGCATTATAGAAACATCTATAATATGCCTGACTATTTGAGCCATTAGGGTACAGTAAATATATAATTATAACATGCTATTTAAAATGAAATGTGGAAACAGGAAATCATACAGACTCCTGATAAACCCATAATACAAAACATATCACCTAGTATGTCTGTCACATATACAATTAAATAAATTAGAAAAAAACATGCTACAAATCATAAAGGTACCATTAAATACTTACATAGGTCAACATGTTTTAGAAATTGTTTATCTTCATTCGTGCCTTATACTTGCACCCATGAATTTGAAGGTGAGTATGTGTACATGATAGTTGACCTTCTTAGAGAAGAGTTTCTGGAAGAGTATAAGATACATGAAGCAATGAAGATCTTGCTATTCATTGTGGCAATCGGCTTGTACAACGTGGCCTAAGTTACAATACCTGCAAGTTGTAACTTAGGTCGCGTTGCACAAGCCGATTGCCACATTTTTTGTAGCAACCACATTTGCTCCAACACTCTAATGACCTTCATTACATCATGTCTCTTATACTCTTCCACAAACTCTTCTCTAAGAAGTTCAACTATCATGTACACATACTCACCTTCAAATTAATGGGTGCAAGTACAAGGTACGGATTAAGATAAACAATTTCTAAAACAAGTTAACCAATGTAAGTATTTAATGGTACCTTTATGCTTTGTAGCATGTTTTTTTCTAATTTATTTATTCGTATATGTGACAGACATACTAGGTGATATGTTTTGTATTATGGGTTCATCTTTGTCTAATCATATAAATATGAGATTATGCTATGTGATGAAAATTAATATGGATCCATCATCATTTCCATTGGGATAATCTTTGGGAATCCATATAACCATAAGATTAAAAACTATTTCCTTTGTATCTCATACATAAATATTCAACTCGAAGGGGTAGAACTTACCGCCCATGGTAACTCAAAATAAAAAAAATGAAAACAAGGGTTGGTTATCCACAGAAGTCATCACACAAAACCTTGGTAGACCTCTCACACATGTGAACCATCATAACTAAACAATTACCATATTCATCATCTTAGAGTCAAGATATCCCTATGGAACCTATAGGGTATCCAATTCCACATCATTCACAAACAACCCACTTGTGTTGCTAAATGTCAATAACATCTCTTATTTCAACACTCATCACTATTTATGAATCACATACCTAGACATAATCATAATCACATTAAGACCACACTATATATTATGGAAATCCTTACTGGAATTAGGGTCAAGATATGGTATTGTTCCTATCTCACATCTATATTCACTATTTGGTCCTCACACACACAATATATAAATAATATACCAAGGGAATACCATCCATGGAACTCACCTCCCACCTTGAGAGAACGAGGAGGAGGAGGACGAGGCAACGGCAGTCATGGCAGCAAGGGTGGAGGAGGTGGTGGCGGCAGAGGCAGAGGTGGCGGCGGCAGTAGAGGCGGCGGTGGTCGCGGCAGCGAGGGTGGAGGTGGCAGAGGCAGAGGCGGTCGCGGTAGCGGGAGTAGGGGCGGAGGCGGTGGCTGCGGTAGAGAAGGAGGAGGACGAGGAGGATTAGGAGGAGGAAGGAGGAGGAAGGAGGAGGACGAGGAGGATGAGGTCGCGCGGCGAGGGTCCTAGTTCAGCTTCCACGAGAGCTTGACCGCGTGCAAGCGAGGATGGCCTATTAGGGTTATTAAATAAAAACCGACAGAACCATTATCACCACTCGTTAAAAGCGCTGATAAAGGTATGTTTTATCAGCGCTAAAATAAAAGTGCTGATAAAAAATTCATTTATCAGCGCTAAAAAACGTGTTGATAAATGTTACCTTTTATCAGCGCTAAAAAAGCGTTGATAAAGGGGTACCCTTTATCAGCGCTTATTTTAGTGCTGATAAACGTAAAATTTATCAGTGCTTTTATATAACGCTGATAAAGGCATACCCCGTTATCAGTGCTTTCTGTTTAGCGCTGATAAAGGGTAGCGCTGCCCTTGCCCTGTTTTTTGGTAGTGATTCCTGTGTATCCTTATGAAATGAATCAGAATCCATATAGTTTAGTGACAATTAAGGGGATGCATTATACATTTTAAGGTCATGTGACGAGTTCTAGACCATATAGTTTAATGTTGTATGGTAAGGAAGTCTAGGAGGAAGGTTCCCAACCAAGGATGGTATGAGACTTATTCAAAAAATGGCCTCATAGAACTGGAAGGGATATATCCTCCCATATTGGATACAACCCTATTTGGAATATGGTCCAGTGATGATTATTTTGATTTTGGGGTGTTGGGTTTGAACCTCAGGGAGGCTTCATATGTATCCCATTTAGATAGAAATCAAAACTCACGTAGTTTAAAAGGATTGAGTCTTACACCTATAGAGGAGGCCTAATGTTTCCTTATCAAGAATATGACCCTTTGAAAATTTTTCAAATATGGAATATGTCCATTTGTGAGGATGTTAATATATTTTTGTGGATTATACATATTAAGAGGCCCATGGTGGTGGTATTTTATTATGCTAATGACATGATCATCACTAACACAAAAGTTCATGTGATTTATTATCGGTGTGAGAAATAAGAGGAATTAGAAGATATGGAAATTCATACAATCTACTTCAACCACTGGTGGATGAGGGTGAGGATGTGAAAGGAATGGGAATGCCTCAAAAAAGACTAGGGTCTTACTCTAGGAGGGACTCCCTAAGTAGGGACTTTCTTCTCATTTGTTGGTAGATGATGATGGGGTCGTGGTGGGGTAGTTAGGAAGAGATATGAGGCTTTGGTGTTCTTATCTCTTATCTTGTTTTCAAACCTTGGGGATTGGGGATTATGTATCCATACAAATACAAGCCAATTATTTTCACATTTTGGGTAGTAGATGTTGCAGCCCATCCCAAGAAGTCATTTTTCATCATCCAAAGGTTGTAATCCTTACTACCATGAGAATGTATAATTGAGAAAACATCAAGGACTCAACCTATTATTTAGGATAAATATAAGACTTCCATTATCATGATAATGTAAAATTTAGAGGACATGCTAGTGTGCCTTATGATCTGATCATACATATCTGGAGGCTATTGTGGAATTATTGGATTAGTTCCCCTCAGATGAGGGATATAAGGAAAGATTTTCCCTACCATTGATGATATGAAAGAGGGATCAAAGGGTGGAACACATAGGTGAGTCCAAGGAAATCTGATGGTGGATCATTTAGGGTGGTCCTTGGTGAGCTGTAGGTGCTTCGTGTAGGGTGGAACACATAGGTCAGTCCAAGGAAATCTGATGGTGGATCATTTAGGGTGGTCCTTGGTGAGCTGTAGGTGCTTCGTGTAGGGTGGACCTGGGAGTGATGAAGTTTTCTTTTGGATGATGGAAAACCTAGGAAACATCACTTAGATGAGGCCTTTCTTTAGTTTCCAAGGGTTTCCTTAGGTATCTTTGGATGACTGGCACTCAAGTTTCAAGATATGGAAGGGACCTTATCCCTAGTTGTTTTGATTATGGGGGATTATTCCTCTCAAGGTACTTGGAGTTATAGACCTTGAGGGGCCATAATCCATTGATCATTTCTAATTCCTTATTATTTTATAGGCTTTGGAAACTATCTGAGGGTTTTAAGTACTTGGATGAGTGATTTGGTCTAATAGAGCTTCAAACGGTCTCTTTATCTTCTAATTGTGTCAAATGAGGAGACATAGGTTCATGTTTACAGAAAAAACTCAGGACCCTAGGTGAAGGATATCATCTTCACAGGTCCATCATATAGGTGTCTCATGTAGATCCCTCATATAGGTATTGGCTTCCCATGTTGGGTTGCATAGGTTGGGCATGCATGAGCCTCTTAGTGCGCAGGTGGGGTCCATGCAAGTTGACTTATGTGAGATCTATGACTCCCTTTTCTCTTTTACTAATTGAATCAATTTCCCTTAAATATTTTCATCCCCATGTAATAAATTAGTGTCAACAGCTGCATGATTATCTAAGGGAAACAAAGGTTCATATCCACCTATCAGGTAAGAATCGTAGAAGTCGCATAACTTGATCTTTATCATCAATTTTCTTCCCAAGTACATGTATCATGTTTATAATATCATTGAAACTGATATACATATCAAAAAATTGTTTCATTGAGTTTCATCTCAAATTTATCATATTTAATGGTATAATTTTTCAAACACATTTCTTTAAAATTTAAAGTTCCTTCATGAGAAAAATCAAGTGTTTCCTTAATTTCATATGTAGTAAAAAAGAGAAGAAAATATATTAAAATAACCTTATATAAAATAAAAAATATAATACATTCATGGATTTACGATTATAGTCATAAAATCCATTAGTGTAATTACTCCAGTTAGTTTTATTAGATTTGGTTTTTTATATTTTCCCTCAATTGCGGTCTAAATATAAAATCACATGCACTCTACATGGATATTAATTTTTATCTTACACTAAACATATCATATATAATTAAAATAAGGATGTTTTTTTATATAAATTCCCTCTAGATAATTATTTTCCATAAGGATATAAATTTAAAAATTACTAGAATTTTGATCATCTGAGTAATAACTTGATCAATGTAAAAAAAGACCTATTATACCAAATTTTGTTTAGAGTGGATAACTCAAGAGAGGTTGAATTGAGTTTCTAATTAAAATTTCTGTTAAAAATGATTTAAAATTAAATCCCCCAATTTATAAAATTTTCCAATTTAATGAAAACAATAGAACTACATAATTTGATCTTTCAAAATGGTTCTCCTAAGTTCGATCACAACTCAGTTAAAACAAGTTTTAAAACACTTATAGCTTTTTAAAAATATTTACTCATATAAATAACCATATATAAAGCAAAGATTAATTTTAACTATAAAATAAATGTTTTGAAATTGAGTTATTAAAACTAAAAGGATTTAATTTAGAAACTAAGTAAAAAAAATAGGAAAACAAAAAATGGAATAAATACAGGAGGTTCAATATTAAGATGATACATAGTCCTCTGTACTTGGAAATCACCAATTTATAAGATATTTATTATACAAATAAATTGATCCATAACATGGATTAGGTTTTATATAAAACAACTTCACATAGGTAGTATAGGATATATAAAGCCTCTTCTATAATTCCTCATGGGAGAATAAAAGAATAATAATTTCATGCAAGAAATACAGGATTCACAACCTCTTCCATTGTTCATCATGGGATTATAGATGATATGAAATGAGTGAGAGATTTTATACCACTCTCCAATACAATACAAGAGTTTGTGTTAAAAACGAATAGATTAAAACAAACGTAGCATGAATATTAAGGTAAAAGGGAAATTGAAAATAATAGAAAATGATAATATTTGATGCAACTCAGTTTGATCATATTTGGTTGATCCAATGACTTTGAATCGGTCATTGAAAAGGATCAACCAAGTCATCATAGAGAATTATAGAAAACAATTGTTGTGGAATATTCTATATAAGTACTCCCCGAATCAATATATCTCAATCACACATTTATTTACAGACCTTTTTTCAATGATTAGTTATTCTTAAAGAAAACATTTCCTTAACTACCCATTTGAGGATATTCATAATTTAATCCTCATACTCATTACATTATTAAATTCATTGGAACCTCAATTAATGATCCAAAATATATTCATTGGATATTTGATAATACTCCACTGGTTATGTTAGACGCATTCAATTATATTCACATAAATAATGGTTACATTGGATCATGGTTAGTTATTATGGACAGTAGGCACAAACACTTCATTTTCTCTCATTTACAGTTTTTTATTCTTTTGTTTGGTTTATCTCTTCATGTGGTAGATTTATAACTTCAAATGTTCACTTAATTACTTCACATGTTCACTTAACATGGTTACTTTTTTTATTTATATGGAAGCTTCATGACTTCACATGGTAACTTCATTACTTTTCACTGTCACTTGATGTATTCTCATAGTTACTCTTTTTTCTTCATCTGGTAACTTTATCTCTACTTGTGTTAGGTACTTTGTTCTTAATGTAACTATAATAAAAACATATGGTTAGTTCAAGACTTGGAGAAATTATACTCACCTGTCACATGATAACTTGGTTGTTCATGCAGTAGGTTAAATCCTTCATGCGATAGGTTGATCATGAATGTGTGGTTGGTTAAGTACACATACAGTCACTTGAAATTCAATTCATGGTCACTGCGTGACTTGAATAGGATTAGCTCATTTGACATATAGTCACTTGAATGTACATACAATCAATTGAGTTCAACATGTGGTTACTACCACATGTTCATTTGGCCTTCACGATTAATTGATCTTCTTCACATTGAGGGTTCATCACATGTGTAATAAGTTGTCATGGTAACTTCAAGAATTATCCAATTTTATCATTTTTTACAAAATATATTTGACTATCATAATACAATAAAATCATTTGAAACATAATAAACATGGTTTGGGATCATTAAAATAAAGAGGTTCTAAACTAAGCCAACACCAACCATTATGATTTTTTTATATGTTTTTTCCCTACTGATTGTCTGACCTCACCCTTTAGTATGCTTCCATTCCCCATGTTATGATGATTATTATAACTTATGATAATTATAGAAGAGGGTTTATTGTGGTTTTATTGTAAAGAAATGTTCATAAATATTATAAAATAACTTTATTATATAGATAATCCTCAAAGACATTAAACCATTGGTTCTTGAGATTGAGAGATTATTTAAAGACATAATGTCTAATTAATGTGAAATGATATAAGTGTTTTTTGTTCATCTTAGTTTGTGTTAAATATGGTATGTAAAGTTTATGTTTTAGAACCAGATCTGAGAGTGAAGGTTAGGGGAACCTCCTATATTAGGAAATAACTAAGAGCCAAAAGTATATTAGATACCTATCTACACCTGGTAGGTATGTCACTATCTCCTCCCTCCAAATATTCCCCTCCTATTTTGGTATTGAAGGAAGATAGATAATGACCCATGTGTCTCGCCTTTTGTAGGCTCTGGGTTGGTTACAAGCACCAAGGGTTTAAAAATATCACATAAATTAAAAGAATTACCCTCTATAAGATAGGATCGGTAGATAGGATAAATCAACTACAAGAAACTCTATGATATAATATAAAGTTAAACCAAAACTATACCATAATTCACATATAAAGTAAACAGATAAAAGAGTATCCCAATAAAGTTCCAAAAGAAAACCCTAAGGAAATGACACCTCAACAACTCTAGAGTCCAAAAAATAAATGCACATCATGGTCCATGAAGTCCTCATGGACACCTGAAAAACAATTTTTATATGTGTAAGGTGAGAACACAAGTATAATTAGTAAGATTATACCCAAATTCTCTCATGCACATGTGAAAATAGTATATTGATTCTATAGTGAGAAAATATTAGATCTAATAACACCTAAATAGGTCAACTAAAAAATTTCATCCCCACCATGGAATGATCACTAAAGAATGCATCTGAGTATAGTTACATAATAAGAAAAATATCAATAAAAGGGTTCCCCACACTGCTTTACCACTAGTTTACCACTCTCACAACCCAACATCATACATTTTTCCTCTCCCATATCTTATATATAGAAACTATTACATAAACACTAGGGCTATCACAACACATCACATATTTCCCAAATACACATGGGCTATCACATCGCATCAAATCTCACTAGTATACACCTGAACCATCACATCACATTGTATCTCACCTGTAGACACATGAGCCATCACATTACATATCAACTAAATCCATAACAAGGATAGTATGGTATTGTAAACATGAATGACATCAATCTCATTCTCTCCTACTACCATGAATGTACCCCACTATAATCCATCTCATCATCTCACCAAACATCACCACAAATCACTTTTGACTCCTAGCCATCACAACCTATGCATATCAACACCGACTGGAAGGGAGATTGAGGAAGATGGGGTATCCAACCATCTATCCTCACCATTATAATATTAGGAAAAACACCCCCCATAACATTTTATTATCGGTATATAGTGCTTGACATGGGTGGGGTGCATATATAAATCACAAGGAAATACAATACATAATAACTACACACAATCCCATCCTATGGGTTCAGAACTGGATTACCATACCATCTCACAGTGCCTCCATAGGGCCTCGCATAATTTTTCACTTTCACCACCACCTTCAAATGTGAATCACAATATAATAAATACACAAACACAAGCCACATTACGCATATATTTTCTTTTTAATACAATGTATATATTTTCCCATTACTAATCAATTTAATTATATTCCAACGCATTAATTTCATATTTAATAAAAAACACTTCTATCCCTACTTCCACATTTAATTAAAAGTGTTAATTATTCATTTCTACCAATTACATTTCAACTTAATTATTAAAAAAGTATTCCATTACAATCAAGAAACTACCACAACACTGTACAACACAAAAACAACCCATCTTTATCATGCGAAAAAAACCCACATTACTACCACTTCACATCAAAACCAATTTGCATTGTCAAGAATTTACATATACTTTTTTTAATTATATGAAATTATTTTGAGACCGTGAAATCTGACGGTGCACGATTCTGAGGCCTGGATTTCCCAGAATTATCTGACGAAGTTTTGTTGCGCTTTAATTAGCACACATAAGCAGTTTTCCTAAAAAAGTGAGATAACTCTTAAACAGTTACCCAGATAAGAAATATGAGGGCACCATTGTGTTCATAATTGTAGTTTTACCCTAGGGGAAACTTATGTTTGGTCGGTATAGGCCTCCTGTGAGAAAACCCCAAAATGGAATAATCATAAATAAATTAATTAATTATATTATATTATTTTTCAAATTCTTATAACTCAAAAATGGTAGCTCAGATTGAAAATAAGAGACCATCACTGAATTCATGAGGGAATTCTTTATTTAAGAAGATACTAACTTTGTCCGGTGTGGGCCGCCAGTGAAAGTTAGTTTTTGACCGTAAATAAAATAATTAAGTGACAATTATTTTATTCTAAAATCCATAACTTTTAAACGGTAACTCAGATTTGAAATCCGATAGTACCATTGGGTTTTTTGGGGTGTGTTTCACTTGGCTAGATCCTAACCTTGACTGGCATGGGTCTAGGGTGGTTGTTAATAATTTTCCAAACTTTTTTCAGGTACGTTCAGAAAATGTGCAAGCGGGTTTTTGTAACTTTTGAACCGGTGCACGGAATTGAAATTAAAGGACACCTTTGAACTCACAGCACTGGTATTCGCTTAAGGACACTTTCACCTCAACGGTAGTTGGTCGAGGGTGAAATTTAGTTTTTGGGTTTTTTGTCAAGGAATAAAATAAAAATAAAATTGTACAAACATTTTATTTTTATTTGAAGCACCCATGTGTATATTATGGATGTGGGACCATAGAAGTTTTATCCTACATGTGGAAGTTGAGAATTTGGGACCACCACACCTTAACCTCCCATGTGAGGTTATGGTGGTGGGGACCACCCAAGCCTAACCTCCCATGAGAGGTTTTGGTGGTGGGGACCACCCGGGATTAAACCTCCCTTTTAATTGAGAGAAACTCTCAACTCCCCTCATTAATGTAGAGGAGCCTCTTGACTTCCTCCACATTAAATTGTGCCAATTCACCACTTTATTATGCCAACATAAATTAATTGGATTGCCCCTTTTTAAATATTAAGTAACAACGTCGTTGAAATTTAGGAAGGTTCCTAATAAATGAACCGTCATGAATTCCATGATCGTTACTTACCTCTCCCCCTCTCCTATATATATGGAGCTTGGGAGGAGGATTTGGGATGGATTCACCAAGAGACGAAGTGCTGGTAAAGTTCCGTGATGCCCAACACTTGGAGGAATACTCTCTCCAACAAAGAATGTTCCACCAACGAAGAACGCCGACCTCCTTCAACCTTCTTCCTCGGGACTTCTTCTGACATGGGATGTCTACATCTTTTACTATGAAGAACCGACACATGATCCCGGAATTGGATGTGTGTGGCGGAAGAGAAGAACGTCAAAAACTTCATCTCCTTCCTTCTTGCGCCAATGACATCAAGTGAACAAAGGTAGGGTTTAATGCGTTTTGTTTATCACTTTCTAGGTACTCCCTTCTCCTCTTGTGCGGGATTGGGAATGATTAAATTATATAAGATCATGGTTGATGTTCTTTGCTTCGTACTTGTGAACCATTTTCTACCACTCTAAACACGGAGGGTGCGGGCCGAACTAACATGGCCCGACCCCCCTCTTTTGTTCTTCTTTATGGTGCTCTTCGGAATGAAGGAAGGTGACGAAGGCAACAACACTACCCCTCGCGGCCACCGCGAACCACGCCACCCCCACAGCGCTCCAGCCTCTTGGATGAACCGGCTCCACGCCCACTGGTCGAGCCAACCCGGCCGCGCCACCCACCGGCCGAACCGGCCATGCCACCGCCAGCCCTCCCGAGCCTCCCACGCCCCTCACGATGCCCCAGCCTCCCGAGCCACCCACACCCCTCACGGCACCTCAGCCCAGTGAGCCGTTCGCGCCCCTCGGGGCGCCCCGACCCCCCCGAGCCGCCCACGCCCCTTGCGGCGCCCTGGCCCCCCGAGCCACCCCCGCCCCTCTCAGCGCCGCGGCCCCCTGAGCCGCCTGTGCCCCTCACAAAACCCCGACCTCTCGAGCCGCCCACGCGGCACCCTCCGGGCCGAACTACCCTTGGGCCGACTTGCGGCTGGTCCGTACCCTCACTGCCCTCCATGGCCCCTCATGGCCCGTTGGGCAGGGCCCAGCGTGCATGGCCGAACCCAACGGGTGGGCCCGCCCAATGGGCCGGGTCGACCCAAACCGGGTGGGACCAAACTAGGTTGGGCTGGGTTGGTCCGACCGAGTCAGACCCGACCCGGGCCCACTACGACCCATTTATGCTCCTTCGGCCATATCTTTGGCACTGGACATTTGTTTGACGAACCGTCAGTAGCGTGGGAAATCTTGGAGCGTGACGGTACCATTGAGTATACCCCAATGGAGTTCTGGGTATAGTTGAGTTACTGTCAGGTTGGATCGAGCACGAATCCAACCGGGCCCCTGGGACTAAAAGGCTAATAACTCACAAACCAGGCATCCGATTGTCGCACTGTCTATTGCGTTTAGACCCCTATGACGTGGAATACCTTTGAGATACTTCTTTTTGGGACTTCGTGATAGTTATAGTATTGACCAGTAGCTCGTGGAGTGGATCCTCCTGGAGACGAGCGAGCATAGTGTGGAGACCTAGTAGCTGGCTGAGACCTGATGACTGCTGACCGTTTGACTCAGAGTGACTCTACTAGCCCAGTGGGGAGCGCCTTGGTGTCACGGAAAACCCACGATGGAGGAGCGCGCTTGGTGACGTGGCAGACCCCCGGTACTTGACAGGAGGAGTACCTCAGCAGGCTACGAGCGGGAGCGTGCTTGGTGACGCGGCAGACCCACGGTGGGGAGCACCTCTGTGTGACATCGCAGATCCATGGTACTCGATTGGAGGAGTACCTCAGTAGTCCAAGGTTAGTGGGAAGTGCACTTGGCGTCGCGGAAGTCCCACTGTACTTGATTGAGCAGGATTTATCCACCATACGAGGTTTCGATCATGTGACTGGGGATGTTACTTGATACTACCCCTCAAATAAAATCCCGATTGAGCTGAGTCAGTACTTTTGTGTTTTCTGTAGGATCGAAATAACAATGTAGATGCTCAATATACAAGAGGGGGGTGAATTGTACACTTTAAAAATTTCCTTATACAAGGAAAGATCTAAGTTTAACAAAGTTAAACTAAGAAAATTCACAACACCTCTAACACCAATTGAAAGATTGGGACAAAGTATAAAGTTACAAACTTCTAGTTCTATGCACTTACTTAAATCTGGAAAGTGATTCCGAAAAATAGGTTCCGGAAATATGGATCCGGAAATTGAAACTTAACCAAAGTTTACAAAATGATATTCTACCTTAAAGCGTATAGAATCTAAATTAATTATAGTACAAGTGTAAGGAAATATAAGAAGATTATACTTTCCTTACAATATGAAAAGCAGTGGAAAAACAAGTGGTAAAACTACAAGTAACAAGATATAAATCTTTTAACCCAAAGAGAAGGGTATCCAACAACCTTGGATAAAGGTCCCTTGATTTATAATTTCAAGAAAGTCTATCTTACCCACACCAGGGTAATCCCTCGATACGAAGATCGGAGTCTCTGTCTTGCTATCCCCGCAAGCCCTCAACTTCAAGGTAGTTGGAACCTATGTCTTCCTCAGCAAGGAAGACCTCAACTTCAAGGTGTTGGAACCTCTGTCTTCCTATCCCCGGAATCCCTCGAATGTAATAACCAACATTCAGAGTCGCACGAATCAGTCTACACAAGGAAAAGTCTGAACAAGTCGTTCAAAATTTCTGCACAAAGCTTGAGAATTAATAAGAGACTCTCTCTCTAGAAATCACTTAAATAGAATATAAGCACCGATGTCAAAGTTGTCGAAGTTGTGTGTGTTGAGCTCGTTCAAAGGAGCTTCTATTTATAGGTGAATTTTTAACGGTCAGCTCCCTCCTCCAATGATTATATTTTCCTTAGATTTCAGAGGGACCTATATACGTGTCGCTCAAAAAACGGTTAATTATAAACAGAATGGAAGACATCATTTTATAACAAAACACGTGTAACTGAAGGCAAGAAATCATTTGATAATGAAATGAGTGTAATAATAAGAAAAACTAATGTTCAGAATGTAAGAAAATAAATGTTAGGAGTCTAACCAAAATGGAATTCAGAGTCTATAATAAAAAGATATTTGGATTCTGTTTTATAGTAATTCGTAACCTGAATTCTGTAGAAATCTAGAGTCTGAATTTCTAAGGAAATTCGAAGTCTAGTTTCACCAGAGATCAGAATCTGAACTTACAGAATTTAGGGTTGAGCTTGTAGAAGTTCGGAGTTGAACTAGTAAAAGTTCGGAGGCATACTCATAAATGTTTGGAGTTGAACTTGTAAAAGTTCGGAGTCGAACTTATAGAAGTTCAGAGTCGAAATCATAAAAGTTCGAAGTCAAACTTATAAAAGTTTGGAGTCCAGAATTTGGAGTTGAACTTTTTTATAGTTAGTATCCATAATTTGGAATGGAACTTTATTAGAGTTCGTATCCTGAATTCGGAGTGGAACTTCATTACATTTCATATCCAGAATTCAGGTCCTAAAACAAAATGCTTCATATTAAGCATTATATGATTCTGAGGTTTTGATATGAATCCGATTTTTATACTTAAGAAAAATATTGATATTTATAAGGAAATCTAGGTTAGGGTAAATTTCCTTAAGGAAGGAAATTTTCCTTATAGAAGTAAAATATAGATTTGCTTAAGTATAAAGTGATTATGATTTTCAAAACAAGAAGGAATGGAAAAGTCATAAGGAAAACATTATTGACTCAAGAATCTTCCCCTTTTTGGAAAGCACAAACAACCTTATGAAAAATAATATAAGGACTTTGAAAAAATTTCATTAGACTTTGAAATTAAAACTTATCTCTCTTTATTGATGGATGATAGTGAATACAACTAACTCCCCCTTAGGCATTGAAACTATAAGGATTGTATTCTGAATTTCTGGAGTGGAGTTTTCATTATCATGGGAATGAAAAACTTTGTAATGAGAAACTCCCCCTTACGTTATGGATATCTTCACTTAGAAATTTTTCCTTTTCCATTTTAAGTTTTTCTTTCTACCCTTTTGAGTAGTTCTTTTTATTTCTCCCCCTTGGTGATTTTCAAAAAGAATTTAAGGGAATGGAAAATAAATAAAGTACCTGAAACATTAGTATATAACAACACAAGATACAACCACCCAAAAATTTCATTAGATTTGAGAAAACAATTTACAAGGAAATACAAATGCAACAAAAGATCATATTCAGTTTATTTGTCTTCCTTTTTCTTTGGTATTAGCTTCTTCAACAAGGTTTTTAGTTTTTTCAGATCTCTTTGGTCCTCCTCAGCTTGCCCCTCCAAAGCTTTTATCCTTTCATCTTGAGCTTTCAAAACTTCTGCATGAGACTTCATGGCCTCTTCCTGCATCTTCACTAACTCATCTTGCTTTACCAGTCTTTTTTTGAGCTCAATCCGGAGATCTCTATCCCTTATAAAATTTTGAGCAAGAGGGTTAGCCATATTATTCAATTCTTTCACTTGTTGATTCCGATAACTTTGCTCAATGATCAGCTCATCCTAAAGATTCTTAATCTTGTTATCCTCGGTGTCAAAGGCATCTTTTACCTCATTCTGAAAACGATCAAACTCAACCATGTCTTCTTCAACTTTCTTAGACCAAAAAGTGATTTTGCTGCATGATTTCCTATGTACATCATAATTAATAAGGAAATTTCTATGGTCATCCTCAATATTCACACACTTATCCATCACCATAGATAAGGATTCTGACTTCTGATTCAAGCTATGTTGCAGAATCTGGCATCTGGAGTCTATAGTGGGAAATATGGGAATGATGTCCACCAACGTTTTTAAAGATTCAACAACAAAGTCATGACCGTGTGCTGATGACTCCGAATCAGATAACTTGCTTGGGGATTGTTCTTCTTCGATATGCACCAACTTCTTTTTAGAAGAACCACTAATTTCTTTCTTCCAGATGATATCTTTTGTTGGTGTATCCATGAGCACTTTCTTTCCTTTATCAGTTTTCGGAATGGGTTCCACATTAGGATATTCTTCCTTACTCTCTGATAGTTAAACAATCTGGTCTTCATCAATTTTTTCCTTCTTTGTTCCTTCTTCAAGATAATGCTTCTCATAGCTTACTTCCTCATCAGATAAAACATTATCTTTCTCTTCTTCCTCAACTTCATCTTTCTGACCTTATTTCTCAACTCCCTTTCCCGAAGTGACTAATTTTGCAGATTCATCCTTTTCTTGATAATCTTCTACTTGTTTGATCAAGTCATCTAGATCATCACTTTCTTCTTCTTCTTCTTATTCTTCTTCGACAACCTCTTCCTCTATTTTTCCACCAGCTTATTTTTCTACTTCTTCAACTACCACTTTACCCTTAGATTTTTCCAAAGTGATATAGTTCTTTTCTAGAGTCTATGGTAATGGTTCGGTAAGGAAAGTTTCTGGAACCAGAATCTGCTCAGAATCTATTTCACTTTCTTTCAAAATAGATTGAACAATCTCAAATTCAGACATATTTTTCTTCATCTTTTTTTCTTTTTCTTGTTTTTCTAACTCATTAGCAGTTCTCTATTTTAAGGCCTTAGCCTCAGCAGGGTCCAATCCGAACTGTGGATCCCCTTGTTTCCTCTTCTCTTTGTCCTCTCTCCACTTAGCAGCTACCTCATCTGGATATGCTTTCTATTTTTTCTTCTTGGGAGGTTCGGATTGGGTTTCCTTAGATTTATGAGTTTTTTCTTCAGCAACCACTTCCTTAATCTTCCTCTTCATAGTAACTTTCTTCACTGTTTTATCCTTCTCCACATTTTCAAGAATAGTCTCAGCCTTTGCCTTTGGAAAATTATAAAACTCTCCTGTTTATTTTGAAAAATCCAAATTCATTCTTTTCAACGTGTCATCACTGACAAGCATAAGCTTGCAATTTTGACCTTTGGACTTACATGAAATCTTGAAAGTATCTAAACACCGAACTATCAGCTTTGATAGTAAGGCAGGGTACATGATGATTTGAGCTCTTAAGTTTCCTTCCTTGATGTTCTTGATCATCACAAGGACATGCCTCATCAGATTTATTTTTCTTAGATTCACCAAGAAGTCTAAGAAATATATGTCACTCTTCTTAAGGGTATCTTTATCACCCTTTCTAGGAACCAAGAAACCTTGTACCTAAAGCTGAAGAATCCGATTATTATGAGATAGGTGAGCTATCTTTTCTATCTTGACATCAAAAAGTCCAAGACACTGTAGGGCCTTAACCTTAACAAAACGACCTTGGGCATCCGGGAGTTTGTGTGAACAGAATTCAGATTCTCCTTCGTATACTAGCCCTACCAATCTTTCCGCCTTGGTATAAGTAAGTTTGTAATTCTTTCCATAAGACTTGATGGAAAACTTTTCTCTTCCATATTCCTCATAAAATCTTTTTTATTCATAGAATTCTACAAGTAACTCCGGATAGATAGGATCTTGATCACTTTTCGTGGATATACATGCATCTTCCCAAACATTCAGCTTGATGTTCTTGGAGATGATATAATCATACATGTAAAAGTTCAGATGGACTAGTCTTTCTCTGTACACTTTCCATTTTGAAATTGGATTTGATGTAGACATATCTTGGGAAGTAGCTTCAACAGACATTTGGAATGGAGAGTTCTAGAATATTCGGAACAAGCTTAAGAAAAATTGGAAAGGCCTTAAGAAGAGAGGCAGAGCTTCGAGACGCAAGAGCTTTGGAAAACCGATGTGGGAGGACCCTCAGGGGTCCCCTTTATATAGGCGTTGGAGTTGACCTTTGAACTTCCAAAAACCATCTAACGGTTGAAAAACCCCTTTGATCTTATCTGACAGTTGAAAAC
The DNA here is from genome assembly GCA_963277665.1 of Viscum album. Taxonomy (NCBI): domain Eukaryota; kingdom Viridiplantae; phylum Streptophyta; class Magnoliopsida; order Santalales; family Viscaceae; genus Viscum; species Viscum album. The sequence continues at coordinate 1,467,180,966 of OY728123.1, forward strand.
ATACCCGCAAGGAAATCTTGAATCCGATCTTTTGAGGTTTTTGGAAAAATATTTGGATTTAAGAAAACTAGAATCCCAAAAATTTTAAAACACATAAGAAAACACCAGCAAGTAAAATATGATTACAAAGAATTTAGTAAGGAAATCATACCTTTCGTATTGGCTAGAAAGATTGTTCGTAATAGGTAATATTCTTCTTGAGGAAAATTTGATTAAGAAAAACTCACTATGAAAAACTTCATTACGGAAAATTCAGTATGAAAACTTCATTACGAAAATTTTTAGTATGAAAATTTCATTAAGAAAGATCGAGTATGAAAATTTCATTACGAAAGTTTCAGTATGAAAAGTATGAGTATGAAAAATTCCAGTTCCGAAAATTTCCATTACGAAAATTTCAGTTCCAAAAATTTCCATTATTAAAATTTCAGTTTCGAAAATTTTCCTTATGAAAATTTCAATTCCAAAAATTTTCATTACGAAAATTTCGGTTCTGAAAATTTTCATTCCGAAAATTTCAGTTCCGAAAATTTTGAAAAACTCGTTATGAAAAATTTTAGTTACAAAAGTTTTGAAAAAAAAAACTGACTACGAAAATTTTGATTACAAAAGCATTAAAAAAACTTACTAAAATTTTTTTGATTATTCTAACATGCAAATGTACTCCCCCTATGAAATGGACTTTATTACTATAAGTAGAATTGTTCAACAAGAAGTTAATGAAGAAGGATTACCTCATGGTTATAATTTCTAACTTCTGTTTAATATATTCAAATCTATCGGAAGGTAAAGATTTTGTGAAAATATCAGCAAGTTGATCTTGTGTTCCGATAAACTGAAGAATGATATATTCTTTTAGTGTGTGATCCCTAAGGAAGTGATGCCTAATATCTATGTGTTTTTCACGGGAGTGATGTTCAGGATTTTTACTAAGGTAAATGGAACTTGTGTTATCACACAAAATTTGAGTCTTAGTAAAACTCAATCCATAATCTGTGAGTGTGTGTTGCATCCACAACACTTGAGCACAACAACTTCCAGCTGCTACATATTCAGCTTCAGTAGTGGAGAGTGCTACAGAATGTTGCTTCTTGCATGACCAAGAAACTAATGAATCTCTTAATAAATGAAAAGTTCCGGATGTACTTTTTCTATCCATTATACATCCACCAAAGTCAGCATCTAAAAAGTTTTTTAAAATAAAATCATTTCCAGAAGTATAAAATAATCCTAGATCCATGGTTCCCTTTAAGTAGTGAAAAATTCTTTTCACTGCCTTTAAATGGGATTCCTTAGGATTGGATTGATATCTTGCACATAAGAATACTGAAAACATTAAGTTTGGACAACTAGATGTCAAGTATAGTATGCTTCCTATCATACATCTAAAAGATGTTTGATCTACTGGTTTCCCAGCTTCATCAAAATCAAGTGTGTTTGAGGTACCAATGGGAGTACTAATACTTTTAGTGTTGTCAAATCCATAATTTTTAAGATGATCTTTAATGTACTTATGTTGAGATATATAGGTTCCTTCTGGTTTTTGAGAAATTTGAAAACCAAGGGAAAATGTTAACTCACCCATCATACTCATTTGAAACTCAGATTTCATTACATCCTCAAAGGAATCGGTTAAAGATTGCTGAGTTGAACTAAAAAGAATGTCATCAACATATATTTGAACAATCAAAACATTTTTTCTTATCTTTCTTTATAAAAAGGGTTGGATCTGCATTTCCATTAACATAGTTATTCTGAAGCAAAAATCATATAAGTCTATTATACCAATCTCGTGGGGCTTGTTTAAGTCCATAAAAAGATTTGTTAAGTCTAAAAACATGATCAGGATGTTTTGTATCTTCAAATCTAGGAGATTATTCAACAAAAACTTCCTCTTGAACATAACCATTAAGAAAATCACATTTTACATCCATTTGAAAAAGTTTAAAATTGAAGAATGCTGCAAAGGAAAGTAAAATATGAATAGATTCAAGTCCAGCTACTGGAGCATAGGTTTCTTCATAGTCTACTCCCTCTAGTTGATTATAGCCTTTAGCAACTAGTCTAGATTTATTTCTAACAATGACTCCATTTTCATCACACTTATTTGTGAAGACCCACTTTACTCCAATAACAGAAGTTTCCTTAGGTCTTTCAACCAAGGTCCAGACTTTATTCCTTTTGAATTCATTTAGCTCATATTACATAGATTTGATCCAATCATCGTAACCTAAAGCTTCATTAGTGCTTTTTGGTTCTAATTGAGAAAGAAATTCTAAATGTTCTACTTCATTCCTCAAGGAACTTCTATTCCTTACAGGTTGATTGAAATCATGAATGATAATATCACTGGGATGATTCTTTAGAAACACCTGACTTGGGTTTTGTAAAACCTGTTCATCAACATAGGGTAGAAAGTCTTCTGGGGTAAATGTTTCAGAAGTATCTTCTTGAACATTTTCCTTATTAGAAGGATCTTCTATCAAAGGTTGATAATCAGTTTTTGAAAACACATCTGAGGTTGTAGGTTTGGATGGTTTAAAAACAAAAGGATCAGATTCATAAAATTTTTCATGCACTATTTCTTCAACAGTACAAGTGTTTTTGTTGAAAAATCTATAGGCCTTAGAAGTTGTGGAGTATCCTAAGAAAACTCCTTCATCTGATTTTGGTGCGAATTTGTGTAGATTATCTTTAGTATTCAGGATGAATACTTTTCATCCAAAAACCTTGAAGTAGGAAATTATAGGTTTTCTACCATCCCATAACTCATAAGCAGTTTTATTAAGAAAAGTTCTAATCAAAACTCGATTTATAGTATAACAAGCAGTACTTACAGCTTCATCCCAAAAATGTATAGCTATATAATATTCACTCAACATGGTTCTAGTTATCTCTTGAAGAATTATATTTCTTCTTTCAACTAAACCATTTTTTTGTGGAGTTCTAGGTGCAGAAAAATTATGAGTAATAACTTTTCTACAACAAAAGGTTTCAAAATCAGAATTTTGAAATTCTCCTCCATGATCACTATGAATAGTTTTTAATGGAAGGTTTTTCTAATTTTTAACTTGGGATCTAAAACTTTAAATAAGAGAAAGCTTCATACTTCTTTGCTAGAAAATAGACCCATGTAAATCTAGTGTAGTCATCAACTAGAACAAACACATAGTATTTTCCTCCAATGCTTCCAGTTTGTGTTGGACCAAAAAGATCCATGTGCACCAACTATAATGCATCAGTTGTTGATACTTCGCCAATTGATTTAAAACTCGATTTATGTTGCTTTCCATATTGACAAGGGTCACAAACTTTAGAAGAATCAAATCTAAGCTCTGGTAGATCCTTAACTAATTTCTCCTTAGATATTTTACCTAAGTTTCTAAGGTTACAGTGACCTAGTCTTCTATTCCATAACCAAGAATGATCTTCCATTCCACTTAGGCAAGGTAAATCTTGGCTCCTAAGGTCTTCTATGTTTAATGTGTAAACATTCTCTTGCCTATTGGCAGAGAGAATAAACTCTTCCTTGGAATTTTGTACTAAGCATTTATCATTCCTAAAATTCACAAGGTATCCTTCATCTCATAATTGACTTATGCTAATAAGGTTGTTGTAACACCCCGAGCTTCCACGATACGCCTCTCTTTCAATAATTCAATAGCTTGCATTGTACGCAAGTTCGAGTTCTAAAACACCGTGACTAATCAAAGTAGCCGTTATGAATAGTAATAACCGCTTTTTAAAATTATAGAAATCTTATATTTCAAAATGGACTTCATTTTTGTATTCATAATATCTAAATTAGCCTATGTTGAATTTTTGGTATTTTTCTGAGAACTTCTAATTTTTTATAAATAGTGAAAAATACTTAAAAACAACTTTTTTAATCAAAATAATTTATAGTGATAAATTATACTATTTAGTGGTTTTAAAGTATAATTAGAATATATTTTTACAATTTTATCCAATGGTGGTCATTAGAATTAATTTAACATTGAAATTGGACATAAACAATTGCCAATCTTTGGATATAAATTGTTTCTTAAAAACACGCTATTTGTTGTAACAGCGGGAATTAATAATAAAATTAATTAATGCAACTTATATGTTTGGAATTTTGTAAAATAGACATCATTTTCGAATTCGTAATATCAATTATATCTTAGGGTGAAATTTTGGCTTTGTTCTGAAAAACTTCAATTTTTGATGAATAGTGAAACCACTAAGTGGTAGTTAAATAACTGATTTTTCATTTAAATGAAATATTACCACTTCTGTGTTTTGATTTTCAAAAATCCGACATACATGGTTGTCATTAAGAAGTAAAATGTGGTTCAATGAGATTAAAATAATTTTTTGGTGAATAGTAACTTTTAAGTTCTTAATCGCGATTAGAGGTAATTAGTGTAGTTTAAGGTAAAAAAAATGTTTTAATAATATGATATGAGCTTGACACTTGTCCTACTCCTATTGGATGAGTCATGGCCGACCAAGACAACCCATGGGTCAACTTGGGGACCCCATGGAGCCACTTTAGTTAGAAAATGACATAAACACCTTTTATTTAATGTTAAAGTAAAAAATGACACAAACATAAAATGTTTTACTAACACAATTTTTACGTGAGGTTAAAAAAGTCCAAATTTTGATTATAAATATTCATTAGAAAGCTAAAAAGATTTCCTACATCATAGTATTTTTTTTTATAATTTTTAGAAATTAAATAAATTAAATTATTTATGACATCATTATGATGCAGCGATGACCTCATTATTTAACGATTTAAATAAAATGAGAAGATAATGCAAAATCCAAGGCTTACACTTGTCCAAAGCCTATTGGATGAAGATATTTAGAAACCTTATCACCTTAGCCTCGAATTATATATGTGTGGGACCTTTAGAATCCGAAAAGCATTGTGTAATAATGTAACATTTCAATCTTTCCAAAAGTGCCCCTCCTCTCCACTTATAAAAGGCCCCCACCTCTCCCACCTCATTTACACTTTCAAGCCATTTGGCTCGGCCAAACTCTGCCCAAATAATCTCCCAACATCCCCCTCTTACTCCAAGAAGCCTCACTTTTGGCAGAACTCTTCCCAAGGAAGCCTTTGGCTCAAATCAAAAAGAGTTACCCGATTTTGAGGTAATGTCTTCTCTAATGTTGTTTTGTTTTATTTTTCTTCCCCAACCACCTAAACTCTTTTTATTAATTTCTTTTGTAACAACACCAGTATCCTAAATATACTAGGATGTTGTTATAAGAAGTATTCGAGCTACACTTAAACACACCTACATCTAATGGTTAAAGAACATACGGTTTCTGTGGATGGCGAATTTCTGCCTCACGAAACGATGATTGTTCAACACTCATATAACACCTTCAAAGGTGGCCATTAAGATGTAACTATTTTTATATATTATATATAATATGTTTATGTTTTACTTATGCTTCTGTATCTCTCATTTATGGCATACTTTATGATTTCCATTATGGGTAAAACGCGATAATTTCATTTTAGGAAGTGCGGACTACCGCCCCCTCAAAGTGATTTGAATCATTAATGCCATATGTGGGATGTATAAAGGATGGAGTAAATGTTATTATACACTATATTATACTGGAATTATATTATACACTTATATCATTATGATTTCGTTCCATTAAATATGAAATAGAAATGAAAGTAGCGTTCATGCGTACGTACGGCTTACCGTCTCCATGAACGGTGCATTTCATTTCTTACCTCTAAATGTTACGTAATATTATAAATGAATGTATATACTGGATATATATGATATATATTACATATAAATCATGAATATAATTCTGGAGATAATGGATATTCTACCACATAAACAACTTGTAATTATAAGAAATTTATTGTTGACTCAAGTAACAAAGATCGACAAAACGACCGTTATTAACTTAAATAATTACATAATGTTCATAACATTGTAATAAGTGATATAAAAAGGATAATGAAATTAAAAATGGTTCTTAATAAGGTATATATTAACTCTAGTTTATTATTCAGGAGGTTAAATAATGGTTTAGTCAAGTCGGACACGAGGTAAGGGTTTACTTCACAACCTCTTCATTATCCAAGGTTGTTTATACATAATTATCTACTGGGACCTCGTTATCATCCACATCCATGTTTCTTCAAAATGTATTTCAAAACATTTTTATTATTTACAAGAATATGGGTTAAAGTCATTTATACCCTTTTTGACTTTTTATAAGAGGAATCTTTCCGTCGTTTTCAAAACAAGGTCCTTTTTAACCTTTTCGACAGAATTGAGGTAAGAATGTTTTTTTAACTTATACGGCGGGTGCGGTTATTTTCCGCCGTTATAAAATCTTCAAATCTTTCCTTACAAGCTTATAAGAATATTTTCAAGAAAATGTTTTGTTTTATATGGCTCTTAAATGATTTCAAAAATAGAAAGAGATATTTCTCTAAAAAGTGTTTTGATTTCATCTATGTCAACATCCTTTGATGGATTTTACGCTTATTTGAAGTTGATTTATTATAATACAAAACTTCTATATTGTATTGAAGGTTTTTGTGATATGTTTGACTGTGGATGTGCTATTTTATACCATTCATAGTTTATGGTGAAATTATTGACATTTCGTATGCTAGTTTTAATACAAATGTTTATGTTATGTTTAAACCTTTTCATATGGGAATGCATTGGACTTAATATGTGACGGGTGGAGCCCGCTATAGCTCCTCGATGCATCGGCAGGTCTAATGAGACAAACTAGTGTCTTGGCACGAGGCCTTGACAAAATATTATTTGTGGTCTAGGCACGAGGCCTTGACTACGTGGTTATGATAGTCTGGCATTATGCATTCCATCATTATGAAAGTGGTTATTGATATTGCATGTGATTATTCGACCAGTAGAATATCCATGTGAAGAAGTGAATGGCATTATCTCATTTTACTTTTTCCATATTATGTTGAAGTTCATGTTTAAAAGGCTTTTGTTTAAGTTATACATTTCCTTAAATGTTAATGTTTATTTATGAAAGCTTCCGCATTATTGTTATCCTTACTGAGCATCTGAGCTCACCCCTTTCAATGTTTTAATATTTTCCAGGATGTGAAGAAGTATTTTATGAATGACCTGCAGGGATAGTCAGAAGTGGATATGAGTGTGGACTATGGAGACTTTGTTATTGTAGTTTTTCACTTTATGATGTAATGTAACGTTTACGAATGTATCTAGTGTTTCCAAGGCTACTAAACTAATCGGTCTTTCGAGGCTTGATCTTTTGTGATCATGCCAATGTTACGAAGTAATGCACCGGCTCTGGGTAGCTGGGGTCAGGGCGTTACAGTTGGTATCAGAGGCAGTTTAGTACTAACCTTGGAAGCTAGATTTAGATAAACTCTGATTAGAGCACATAGACCTAAGATGAACTTTGAGGATTAGTATAGAAGAACTTCCTAGAATTTTGGTATTATAGAGATGTTGTGAGTTTTCCGAGCAATACATCCCTGTCTGGATACGAGCAGGTAGAGGCGGCTCTGGCACAGATGTACCTAGGGGTAAAACCCGAAAACACTGCTTTGAGCTAGACTCGAACGGGAACTGGTGCACGACAACGGACCTTGCTGCACTCTTGGTTACGACACTCCCGGGGGATATGCTTAGGATAACTCTCATTTTCTTTACAAATCATTATGAAGGGTTTATGAGTATATACTTCCTCAAAGAAAACATTTTTATGATTATGGATTATATCCATAAATAGTTCAATTTATGTTAAGTATTTTATAAGTATGGAATTATGTATTTTGATTCATAAACTAATCTAGTTTATGCCATTGTTTAGAAATGGCGCCTAGTGGAAGGAATGGAAACTGTATCAATGTACGAACTCCGTGTAGGGATTGCCCTCCTGCTCAAGATAATTATTGTGGATCTGGAGATACAACTGGTGCTGATCAACTTATTACCATACTAGGACAACTCACTCAGGTTATGAATAATAACCTTACTCGTATGGAGCACCCTGATCCGCAACGTGGAGGATCAATGCTAGACCGTTTCATGAGGCAACAACCACCAACCTTCAATGGGAGTAAAAATCCTATATTAGCTGAGCAATGGATAAATTCCTTAGAGAAAATATTACATGCCTTGGAGAGTAGTGAAAGGGAGAAGGTTGTCATGGCAGTTTACCGCCTCACTGGAGATGCCGATCAGTGGTGGTCGCTGATTCAAAACACAAAGGAAGATGATGACGTATCAAATATGGAATGGAGGGAGTTCAAAGAGCTTTTCTTAGAAAAATACTTTCCTCGTGACCATCGAGCAGATATGGAAAGGCAATTTCTGAGTTTGAGGCAGAAGGAGGATGAGAATGTTGCAAAGTATGAGGCTAACTTTACAAGGTTAGCGAGGCATGCTGCCAATTATATACGTAACCCAAGGAGTAAGATTGATCGTTTCTTTGATGGGTTAAAACCATTTCTCCGTAGAGCTTTAGTATCACAATCCTTCTCATCATACGAAGATATTGTCTCGTGTGCTATCAAGACAGAAAAGGAATTCTCTAAGTCTTATGACAACAAAGTAAAGCAAGAGAAGAAGAGAACGGTGGAACAAGAGACAGATAAAGGGAAAAAGGGAAAGAAGGATTTTCCATTATGTGATAATTGTGGGAAGAATCACCCTGGTACTTGCCTAAAAGGAATGGGAGTTTGTTATAAATGTGGAGAAAAGGGTCACCAGGCTCGTGATTGCAAGGTAAAGAAAGAGGCTGTCAAAGTTGAATGCTACAATTGTAGGGAAACAGGGCATTATGCAAATGAATGTCCTAAGCGTCAAGGAAACTTACCTCAGAAAAGGCCAAGGGATCAAGGCCAATCTTATGCTGTGACTACAGTTGAAGCAGAATAATTAATGTATTGGTGCTTTTGGACTCAAGGATTATATTCTGGTTATAAGAATAATGTGATATATATATGGATTGTACTGCAGTACTTGTTGGTTTCAGTAAGGTTTTAATATGATTAAGGTGATCATATTTTTAGTATGTGACAATAAGAGAAACTTTTCTTTGTTTGGGGAATCTGATGTTACAATTGATTTTGGAATTTAGAGACCTTTTAGAGAAATTCTGGACGAAGGTATTTTGGATAACTATAAAGGTTGGAGTGGATTAAGTTGAACTTTGGATAGTATTTTTTATGGTTAAAAAATTTATGACGGTTATTTTTGGAATAGTATAGTACTATATTTTTAGGAAAAGGACAACCTGCAGGGTGGGAAATAACTCATCGCGTCGGACAAAGCTGCAGGAATCGAACCCACAACCATAGTGCGACAAGCCTTTATTTCCTACCACTAGCCTACAGGAAGTCCCTGGTTATTAAAAAATAGTTTTACTAATCTAAATGGTATGTGTTAACATTTAGAACCTTATACAATTAGGATAAATAGAATATTTTTGAGTTCCGTTACCATTTGGAGTAAAAGTTGGGTTTGTGGTAAAAATTTATTAACGAATGAAAGTATACATAACAAGTATGTATATTCCCTTACGTTCTTAGTAAATCTACTAAATAAATTCCTCAACATTATAAAAGGTAACTTAAAACAAAAATGTTGTCGGTTAACTTTTCCAACTGGGGATTCAATGACCGTTTAACCAATCACAAGTTTGTGATTTTCTTGTGGTTAAACTTTCTCCTAATCCTGTTTTCTATAACTCTCCATCAGACCTTGATGGTTTGTTTTTCTTCCATATCCATATTTTCATAGAATCCTAGAATGGGCTATATCGGGTGACCTTTGTACTTATCCTGCTTTCTTTTAATGTTATATATTTATTAACCTTATTTCCGATGTGGGTTTTCCTCAAAGGTATTTTCTCTTTTCAAACTTTTATTTTCAAAGAAAAATATCAAATTGCGAGGATGCAATTTATTGAAGGAGGGGAGAATGTAACACCCCGAGCTTCCACGATACGCCTCTCTTTCAGTAATGCAATAGCTTGCATTGTACGCAAGTTCGAGTTCTAAAACACCGTGACTAATCAAAGTAGCTGTTATGAATAGTAATAACCACTTTTTAAAATTATAGAAATCTTATATTTCAAAATGGAATTCATTTTTGTATTCATAATATCGAAATTAGCCTATGTTGAATTTTTGGTATTTTTCTGAGAACTTCTAATTTTTTATGAATAGTGAAAAATACTTAAAAACAACTTTTTTAATAAAAATAATTTATAGTGATAAATAATACTATTTAGTGGTTTTAAAGTATAATTAGAATATATTTTTACAATTTTATCCAATGGTGGTCATTAGAATTAATTTAACATTGAAATTGGACATAAACAATTACCAATCTTTTGATATAAATTGTTTCTTAAAAACACGCTATTTGTTGTAACAGCGGGAATTAATAATAAAATTAATTAATGCAACTTATATGTTTGGAATTTTGTAAAATATACATCATTTTTGAATTCGGAATATCAATTATAGATTAGGGTGAAATTTTGGCTTTGTTCTGAAAAACTTCAATTTTTGATGAATAGTGAAACCACTAAGTGGTAGTTAAATAACTGATTTTTCATTTAAATGAAATATTACCACTTCTGTGTTTTGATTTTCAAAAATCCGACATACATGGTTGTCATTAAGAAGTAAAATGTGGTTCAATGAGATTAAAATAATTTTTTGGTGAATAGTAACTTTTAAGTTCTTAATCGCGATTAGAGGTAATTAGTGTAGTTTAAGGTAAAAACAATGTTTTAATAATATGATATGAGCTTGAAACTTGTCCTACTCCTATTGGATGAGTCATTTCCGACCAAGAAAACCCATGGGTCAACTTGGGGACCCCATGGAGCCACTTTAGTTAGAAAATGACATAAACACCTTTTATTTAATGTTAAAGTAAAAAATGACACAAACATAAAATGTTTTACTAACACAATTTTTACGTAGGGTTAAAAAAGTCCAAATTTTGATTATAAATATTCATTAGAAATCTAAAAATCTTTCCTACATCATAGTATTTTTTTTATAATATTTAGACATTAAATAAATTAAATTATTTATGACATCATTATGATGCAGCGATAACCTCATTATTTAACGATTTAAATAAAATGAGAAGATAATGCAAAATCCAAGGCTTACACTTGTCCAAAGCCTATTGGATGAAGATATTTCGAAACCTTATCACCTTAGCCTTGAATTATATAAGTGTGGGACCTTTAGAATCCGAAAATCATTGTGTAATAATGTAACATTTCAATCTTTCCAAAAGTGCCCCTCTTCTCCACTTATAAAAGGCCCCCACCTCTCCCACCTCATTTACACTTTCAAGCCATTTGGCTCGGACAACCTCTGCCCAAATACTCTCCCAACATCCCCCTCTTAATCCTAGAAGCCTCACTTTGGGCAGAACTCTTCCCAAGGAAGCCTTTGGCTCAAATCAAAAAGAGTTACCCGATTTTGAGGTAATGTCTTCTCTAATGTTGTTTTGTTTTATTTTTCTTCCCCAACCACCTAAACTCTTTTTATTCATTTCTTTTGTAACAACACCAGTATCCTCAATATACTAGGATGTTGTTATAATAAGGATTCGAGCTACACTTACACACACCTACATCTAATGGTTAAAGAACATACGGTTTCTGTGGATGGCGAATTTCTGCCTCACGAAACGATGATTGTTCAACACTCATATAACACCTTCAAAGGTGGCCATTAAGATGTCACTATTTTTATATATGATATATAATATGTTTATGTTTTACTTATTCTTCTGTATTTCTCATTTATTGCATACTTTATGATTTCCATTATGGGTAAAACGCGATAATTTCATTTTAGGAAGTGCGGACAACCGCCCCCTCAAAGTGATTTGAATCGTTAATGCCATATGTGGGATGTATAAAGGATGGAGTAAATGGTATTATACACTATATTATACTGGAATTATATTATACACTTATATCATTATGATTTCGTTCCATTAAATATGAAATAGAAATGAAAGTAGCGTTCATGCGTACGTACGGCTTACCGTCTCCATGAACGGTGCATTTCATTTCTTACCTCTAAATGTTACGTAATATTATAAATGAATGTATATACTGGATATATATGATATATATGACATCTAAATCATGAATATAATTTTGGAGATAATGGATATTCTACCACATAAACAACTTGTAATTATAAGAAATTTATTGTTGACTCAAGTAACAAAGATCGAAAAAACGACCGTTATTAACTTAAATAATTACATAATGTTCATAACATTGTAATAAGTGATATAAAAAGGATAATGAAATTAAAAATGGTTCTTTATAAGGTATATATTAACTCTAGTTTTTTATTCAGGAGGTTAAAGAACGGTTGAGTCAAGTCGGACACGAGGTAAGGGTTTACTTCACAACCACTTCATTATCCAAGGTTGTTTATACATAATTATCTACTGGGACCTCGTTATCATCCACATCCATGTTTCTTAAAAATGTATTTCAAAACATTTTTATTATTTACAAGAATATGGGTTAAAGTAATTTATACCCTTTTTGACTTTTTATAAGAGGAATCTTTCCGTCGTTTTCAAAACAAGGTCCTTTTTAACCTTTTTGACAGAATTGAGGTAAGAATGTTTTTTTTAACTTATACGGCGGGTGCGGTTATTTTCCGCCGTTATAAAATCTTCAAAGCTTTCCTTACAAGCTTATAAGAAAATTTTCAAGAAAATGTTTTGTTTTATATGGCTCTTAAATGATTTCAAAAATAGAAAGAGATATTTCTCTAAAAAGTGTTTTGATTTCATCTATGTCAACATCCTTTGATGGATTTTACGCTTATTTGAAGTTGATTTATTATAATACAAAACTTCTATATTGTATTGAAGGTTTTTGTGATATGTTTGACTGTGGATGTTCTATTTTATACCATTCATAGTTTATGGTGAAATTATTGACATTTCGTATGCTAGTTTTAATACGAATGTTTATGTTATGTTTAAACCTTTTCATATGGGAATGCATTGGACTTAATATGTGACGGGTGGAGCCCGCTATAGCTCCTCGATGCATCGGCAGGTCTCATGAGACAAACTAGTGTCTTGGCACGAGGCCTTGACAAAATCTTATTTGTGGTCTAGGCACGAGGCCTTGACTACGTGGTTATGATAGTCTGGAATTATGCATTCCATCATTATGAATGTGGTTATTGATATTGCATGTGATTATTCGACCAGTAGAATATCCATGTGAAGAAGTGAATGGAATTATCTCATTTTACTTTTGCCATATTATGTTGAAGTTCATGTTTAAAAGGCTTTTTTTAGTTATACATTGCCTTAAATGTTAATGTTTATTTATGAAAGCTTCCGCATTATTGTTATCCTTACTGAGCATCTGAGCTCACCCCTTTCAATGTTTTAATATTTTCCAGGATGTGAAGAAGTATTTTATGAATGACCTGCAGGGATAGTCAGAAGTGGATATGAGTGTGGACTATGGAGACTTTGTTATTATAGTTTTTCACTTTATGATGTAATGTAACGTTTACGAATGTTTCTAGTGTTTCCAAGGCTACTAAACTAATTGGTGTTTCGAGGCTTGATCTTTTGTGATCATGCCAATGTTACGAAGTAATGCACCGGCTCTGGGTAGCTGGGGTCGGGGCATTACAGTTGTGCTTAAGACCCTTAACAAAAAAACATTTGAAATCAAAGTTTTACCAATAATAACAATGTTACCTATACCAACAATTTCTCCCTAAGCACTGTCTCCGAAAGTTACTTTTCCACCTTTCGTCTTCATAATCTTTTTGAAATAGTTTTTGTTACCAGTCATGTGTCGGGAACATCCACTATCCATGTACCAAGTATTTTTGGCACTCTCCTTATTTTCCTAAAAATAAGAAAAGAATTAGAATTTTGGAATCCAAACTTATTTGGATCCAAGATTTTTAGATAACAAAATTTTGGGTATCCACATTTGTTTAGAGAAATAATCTTTATGAAACCCAAGAGATTGAACTCTATTCAAAGAACAGTTTTTCTTCCAATGCCCACCACTTTGACACTTAGTGCCAAAAGTGGATTTAGAAGGAACAAAATAGTTGTTTTTGAAAACTGGTTTTTGGTGAGTATAACATACTCCAGTAGTGTTTCCTTTAGGTTTAATTTGAGAATACATCTCGTCAAAATTTTCCTTCCCAGAGGTAAATTTCACAAGAAGATTCATAAGAGAAAATATTTCATATTTTAGTCTAATGGATAAATTCTTATCCTCAGGAATCATTTCCTTAGAGTTAGATTTTTCCTCAAAAATATTTATTTTTGAAATAGAATTCTTAAGATATTTAGAAAGTTCTTCCTTATCAGAATTTTCTTTCTCAAGGTCTTTAGAAAGTTTTTCTAAAATCTCTTCTTTATCTTTAAGATCTGTAGAAAGATCTGAAATTTCTTTTGTAAGAATTTCCTCCCTAGTATTTGCCTTGTCTAATTTCTTATAAATTTTACAATTTTTTTATTCAAGTATCTTGTAAAATCTAGATACTTCTTCATATGAAGTTTTTTCATTGTATGAGGATGAAGTATCTTCATTTGAAGTGTTATTTTTGGAATAGTAGTTCTTATCAATAGATAAATTTTTTAAAGCCTCAGCAGAGCGTACCTTGGCCATAAAACATGTATGTGGAAAAGAAGTATTAGTAATGAATCCAATATTCTTCTATGCTGATGAATCATATTCTGAATATTTTATTTCTAAAGAATCTCCACAGCTAGCACTCCTAAGTATTATTAGCTTTCAGACTTTTCTTAGCTTTAGCTTTGTATAACTTCTTCTTGTTCCTTTCAGAATGCCTCTCTTTTCTTTCTTTCTTTTTAAGAATAGAAAAATCAGGTCGTATGTGTCCACTTCTCTTGAATTAATAGCATGTGACCTCTGAATATTTCTTATCTTTCCTTTCCTTCTTCTTATACTTGGATTGGAAATTTCTTTGACCACCTATCTTGTTCATCCTTTGAGCAAGATTTGCTAACTAATTCTCTAAGACCTCACTCTCACTAGATTTGGATTGGATAGTAACCTTCTTAGAATTGGATCTAGTTACTCTCTCAGGAGTCTTAGCTTTCATGTGATTCAAAGTTGTAGTAAAAGAAACAGTACCATTCCCATTCTTCTTTTTGATGTTGTCAGCATCCCTTTTCATTCTTGTTTCATGTTGGAGAAGAGTTCCAAACAGCTCATCTAAGGAAATTTGAGTGACCTTCATGTTCTCATCAATAGCTATTCTCTTTGATTCCCACTCATTGGGCATACTCTCAATAATCTTATCTGCAAGTGCTTCATCATCCAGACCTTTATCTCGCATAGATTGTAAGCTATTTATGATAGTCATAAACCTTTGTTGCACCTTACAAATGGGTTCTCCATAAGGAAAGTTAAAACCATGATATTCTACTCTCAACATAGCTCTTATTTTCTCAATCACTTTAGATGTACCAAAATGATTAACTTCAAGTTTCTTCCATATACAGTTAGCTGTTTCACAAGAAGAAATTTGGCTATATATGTTCCTAGTCATTGAACATAGTAGAGTATTGCATACCTTATAATTTAATTGATAATCATGCTTTTCTTGGTTTTTGAAATCAGTAACTTCCTTATCAAAAATTTTATAACCTCTGGTAAGCATAAAAAAATTATCTACCCCAGTATTGATAACGAAAGTCTTCATTCGATCTCTCCAATATTCATAATCGTTGCCATTAAAAATTGGTGGTCTTGTAGGATTTAGGTTGTCGATGGAACCAACATTTAAACCTGCCATCTTAAATATATTTCTACACAAAAACTTGTTAATAACAAAAGTTAGGATTCAAGGAAAGTATTCCTAAGAAATGAAAATATTCCTAAGCAAAGAAAATATAGAACAATGAAAAATTTAGCAAGAAAAACTTTTATGTGAGTATAAGTATTTCAGAGACCTCCTTTGATACCAATTGTAGGATCGAAATAACGATGTAGATGCTCAATATACAAGAGGGGGGTGAATTGTACACTTAAAAAATTTCCTTATACAAGGAAAGATCTAAGTTTAACAAAGTCAAACTAAGAAAATTCACAACACCTATAACACCAATTAAAAGATTGGGACAAAGTATGAAGTTACAAACTTCTAGTTCTATGCACTTTCTTAAATCTGGAAAGTGATTCCAAAAAACAGGTTTCGGAAATATGGATCCGGAAATTAAAACTTAACCAAAGTTTACAAAATGATATTCTACCTTAAAGCGTATAGAATCTAAATGAATCAGAGTAAAAGTGTAAGGAAATATAAGAAGATTATAATTTCCTTACAATACAAAAAGCAGTGGAAAAACAAGTAGTAAAACTATAAGTAACAAGATATAAATATTTTAACCTAAAGAGAAGGGTATCCAACAACCTTGGATAAAGGTCCCTTGATTTATACTTTCAAGCAAGTCTGTCTTACCCATACTAGGGTAAGCCCTCGATATGAAGATCGGAGTCTCTGTCTTTCTATCCCCGCAAGCCCTCAACTTCAAGGTAGTTGGAACCTCTATCTTCCTCAGCAAGGAATCCCTCAACTTCAAGGTGTTGGAACCTCTGTCTTCCTATCCCCAGAAGCCCTAGAATTTAATCACCAACATTTGGAGTCACACTAAGCAATCTACACAAGGCAAAGTTTGAACAAGTCATTCAATCTTTCTGCACGAAGCATAAGAGTTAATAAGATCCTCTCTCTCTAGAAATCACTTCAACAGCATATAAGCACCGATGTCAAAGTTGTCGAAGTTGTGTGTGTTGAGATCGTTCAAATGAGATCCTATTTATAGGCGAATTTACAATGGTTAGATCCCTCCTCCAACGTTCATATTTACCTTAGATTTCGGAGGGACCTGTATACGTGTCACTCAACCAACGGTTAGTTAGAAATAAAATGGATGACATCGTTTTATAACAAAACACGTGTAACTCAAAGCACGACGTCATTTTATAATGAAAATATTGTAAGCATAAGAAAAACTAAAGTTCGGAATGTAAGAAAATAAAAGTTCAGAGTCTAACCAAAATGGAATTCAGAGTCTATAATAAAAAGATATTCGGATTCTTTTTTATAGGAATTCAGAACCTGAATTCTGTAGAAATCCGGAGTCTGAATTTCTAAGGAAATCTAGAGTCTGGTTTCACCAGAGTTCAGAATCTGAACTTACAGAATTTGGATTCGATCTTGTAGAAGTTCTGTGTCAAACTAGTAAAATTTCAATGTTGTACTCATAAAAGTTAGGAGTTGAACTAGTAAAAGTTCGGAGTCGAACTTATAGAAGTTCAGAGTCGAACTCCTAAAAGTTCGGAGTCGAACTTATAAAAGTTCTGAGTCTAGAATTCGAAGTTGAACTTTGTTAGAGTTTGTATCCAGAATTCGGAATGGAACTTTATTAGAGTTCGTATCCTGAATTCGGAGTGGAACTTCATTACAGTTCATATCCAGATTTCAGATCCTAAAACAGAATTCTTCATATCTAAGAATTATATGATTCTAAGGTTTTGATATGAATCTAATTTTTATACATAAAAAAATATTGATATGTATAAGGAAATCTAGGTTAGGGTAAATTTCCTTAAGGAAGGAAATTTTCCTTATAGAAGTAAAATATAGATTTTCTTAAGTATAAGGTGTTTGTGATTTTCGAAATAAGAAGGAATGGAAAAATCATAAGGAAAACCTTATTGACTCAACATTTCCCTCACGATTGAGATGGATTACTTAATAACTTAGGTATATGTATAGGCTCCCTAAGTATGGTTATCTATTGATTTCATACTTTGTGGTTTATCCTTGTTGGATTTTGTGAGACCTTGAGGGTCTCGGGGTCCCTACTAAGTATCGTTATACTCACCCCTTCACGGGCTATGCCCGTACCTTGTTGTGTTGGATGCAGACGACGGGTAGTGCTAACTGAGGCTGAGAGTACCGGGACTGGATGGTACCCAGAGGTGGACTATACGGTGTGTCGATGCGTGGAGGAGACGGACGGACGTAGAGTGTTGAGGAGGCGATTTGTACCTACCCTTTCGGTAGGATCCTTGGAGGACAATCCAGTAGCTGCCTTTTCTTTTTCTTTAGTTTTATTTCACTTCAATTGTACTGGTACTTTCCATTTGGTCTTGTATTCTGGCCGCTTTTACTTTTAGCACTCTTTTATTATACAGTTTATTTGGTGTTTGGTCCAGTTTTGTGCTTTCTTGTGTGTGTGTTATAGGTTATAAAGGTAATGCCTTCCCAGTTTTAGTGAATTACACCTTTGGTGCTAGTCTCTAGCCCCTGTCCTATGGAACGCGGGCTTAGGGTAGTCATGGAACGAGCCCCGAGGTACGGGTCGTGACACACTTCCCATCATAACCACTTCATAACGAAACCACATCTCATTAAAACTGACACATCACAACCACTTCTAATTTCAAATTCCACACACACCATAACCACATGTCACAATAACACATCATAACCACACATCCCAAATACCTTTTTTCATATTTCATTCCAAATTTAGAAAGGGAATTTTCACCACATTCACTTATTTTTTTCAATGATATTCTCACACAAGACATAATTTACATATAAAACAAATTCATTAGTTGAATATACATTCTTATCCAATTTCATTCAGGGTGATAACAAACAATCACATAATAAAGGATCCAAAATCATATTCACTACAACACAAACATAGCCCCAAACAACTGTGATTTTCAGAAAGTCAACAAGCATGTATAATAACAATAAAAAAAATATAAAGAGTGGTAAAATATTCATTTCATTCCCCTTACCCTTTAATTTCAATTAATTCAAATCATTATATTCATTGGTCTGGTGGATATTATCCTCTAAAAAGATGAAAAAAAGAATTATCCCTCCTTGATGATACAACTAGAAGAGAGATGAAGGTCCCCTTACCTCAAACAAAGCTTTCTGAACATCTGTACAAGGTTGGAACAAGATGGAGGTGACCACCATGCAATAAAACAAAGGAAAACACTAGGATCAATCAAGAATGCAACAAATCACATCATTACATTACTGAAATAATACTAACACCACTAGTTTTCCTTACAGCAGCCCTTCCTTGACAATAAACAGGGAGAAATTAGGAATTGGGAAAAATGGAACTCACTTGGAACCTCCAAGGATTGATCTCCTAAGGATGGAGTTGAAATTTAATGAATAGTGGATGAAATTCATCCTTGGGATGCAAATGGGTTTCCAAAGAACCAAATATAATGCTAGAAGAATGATGGGGTTTTAGGGGGTTTGGGGTTATATAGGTAGTTTAGAAAACATAAGACTATGGTGTAGCACTACCCACTATGCCACAAAGTTGCTAAAAAGGTAAGGGACTAAGACGTAAGGGAAGGGACCACATCATAACCTAGCTGATCAAAACCACATTTGAGAAACATGATGATCTCTATGCTTCAGATCTGAAAAACCAGAGAGAGACCACAACTTTACCGAAACCACCACGCCGCATATGGTAATAGCTAAGAAAGGTCCTATGAAACAACCCTTCTCCATGGAATTTTCATGAAAAAAATGGTAGAATTGTGGAAAATCTCCCAAGGAAAACATTCCAAAGCCTCTATCCCTACTCCATATCTAGGTAGAAAATGGGGAAACCACAAAACTTCTCTTTAGAGCCAATATATCATGGACAACACCTCAATAGAACAAAACAGAGAAGGCTATATCATATCCCTACACCACAGCATAGCTATTAAAAAAATTAAAGAACCTCCAAAAAGCTTAACCCTGAGTCTCTACACCGTAGCCAGCCTCTATACCCCACAACAACCACAATTATAGTATAGAATGAGCCCCTACTCTATAGAAACCTACATAGCTAAAATTCAACTTAATCCATTCATTTTACCCTCCAAACTCCTTAGGACTTCCCCCAAAAACCACCACCAATAAAACTATAAAATAGTAATGTGTTGGAAAGTTCATACAATTACAGAAGATACCACTAAAAATCCACTTGTCCTTGAGAATAAAATCCAAAATCGATAAAAGAAAGAGGGAAAGATGTCTAAAAAACCACCTATTGAGATACCTCTCATATATGTCATCATAACTGAAACACCCCCACCATATCACACCAATATTAAGCCACATATATTGAATAACCATATGCACCACCATTGTAAAATCCAAAAATCCCAACCAATTATTACCACAACCAATACACAATACGAACCCAAGCACACAAATCAAGGAAATCCACTTATTATACCAAGATATTATCCTCTTTGGGTGGTATTGAATCCTCCATATGGTTTTAAAATGTGTCAAAATATAATATTTCTTGATTAGGAAAGGGTTATACCCTATTTATATGCTAAAATATTTAATCACACACCAAATTACTAAGGTAAAATCACATAACATAAAACAACAAGGTTTAAACATCACATAAAAAAAGAAAAACATGATATGGAGAAACTCAAAAAAATCTGGGTACTGGGCATGAATCTATATCTCCTACTCCTAAGTACTCTACTCCAAGACACCATTCCTCCATAACAAACAAACTAAAGGAATGTTCCATTCATACAATAACTTCTCCCAAAGATCCTATATCTCCATAGGATTCTCCATGAATTTCATTCCATCCTCTATATCTAACTCTCCCTGGTCAATGACATGGGAGTCATCGTGAATATATTAATGGAGCTAAGAGACGTGGAAGATTTCATGGATCCTTTCTAGCCATGGAAAGAGAACCAACCAAAAATCCACCTCACCAACCTGACCAAAAACCTCGAAAATCCCAAAAAACTGAGGCCATAATTACTCCCCTACCAAACCTTCACTACCCATGATGAGAAGAAAAATTTAGAAACACATAGTCTCCTACAAAAAACTCTAAGGGCCTCCTTCTGAGATCAGCATATGAATTATTTTGGTCATGTTCTGAATTTATCCTCTCACAAACAATGTAAACCTTCTTTTTTGGTCTATACACCACATTAGGATTGAGAAATAATGACTCCCCAATCTCACCCCAACATAATAGAGAATGACGTGGCCACCCATATAAAGCCTCAAAATGGGCCATGCCAATGGATGAGTGGTATATATTTTTTGTAAGTAACCTTAACCAAGGGAATTTTTTTACAATATCCACTAAGTTCTAAGATATGATCTCACAATATATCCTCCAACGTCTGGATAGTTTTCTTTATTTTTCCGTCTATCTAGGGGTGGAAAGAAGTACCAAGGAATAACTTAGTGAAAAAAGAGTGTTAAAATCCTCTCCACAATATCAACATAAAATAACCATCCTAATATGATACAATGGATCTCACAACTCCGTGTATTTTCACAACCTTGTCTATGTACCTCTTTTCCAAGATGCGCATGACTCCTTAATTGCTCGGAAGTTATCCAACTTCATCAGCCGATCCACGATTACCCAGATGGAATCACATACTCCCTGGTCTTGGGGTAATATAAAGATAAATTATATCAATATTTCATCCTACTTCCACTCAAAAACATACAAGGGATGCAATAAACTACCAAGAACATAATTTTGATACTTTAATTTACTGGAAAACTAGACACCAAGACACAAACTCAAACACCACATGTTTTATCCCGGCCCACCAAAACTGCATCCTCAAACCATGATACATCTTAGATATACCCAGTTGTACCAATAAATTTGAATTATGAATCACATAGAGGACTCCCTCGCAAATCACCACTAAAACAAATGACCTCCCTTGAAACAACATCCAGTTTTGACCGTCCTCTAATCATCCCTTTGGAGCATCACTTTGTCCAACATAGTCATGAATCACCTCCACATATAATTCTCCCCACTAAGACTCCTCTACCTGCTATATTATAGAAGAATTCACTATTATATGAATCAATAAACCTCCCCCATAAACTACTCTTTCATCTAGGTATGGGGATATCAACTCCTCCATTTTTTTCTAAACACCTCCTGACTCTCAAACAACATCCCTTTGATAATTCCTTACTAACATGTCATCCATAAAATTGCATTTTCCTATGGTATAGGAGATATCAAATTCAAAATCTTGGAGAAACTCTATCCACATATGCCACCATAGATTTAGGTAATATAGAGAAAAGATATACCTCAAACTCTTATGAATGGTGAAGACCACAAAGCATTCTCAAATGAGGTAATGTTTCCAAAATCTTTAGCGCAAACACAACCATAGTTAGCTCTAGATCATGGGTGGAATAATTATGCTCATGGGGGTGCATCTTCCTAGAACCATAAGTGATCACTTTCTTATTTTATATCAATATTAATCCCAATCATGGTCAATAACTTCCATATAACACATCAAAAATCATCCTCTCAATTAGAAACTGAATAATTGAAGCAATGATAAATCTCCCCTTCAGGTAGTTAAACGCTGCTTGACACTAATCAGTATAGATAAAATCCTAGTAATTCCTAGCCAAGTCTATAAATAGGTCCAAAATTAATGAGAAATCATACATGAACCTCCGATAATATCCCATGAGACTGAGGAAACTTTTAACCTATACCACACTCTTGAGTGCTTCCTAAGAAACAACAGCCTAGATCTTTGATGGTTATATGATCACACCCTAATAGGAAGCCACATTCCAAAGTAAATTCACCCCTAAAGTCCAAATCTTACAGTTGTAAAACTTTTCATAAAGTTGGTTGTGTCAATGGACTTGAAAGTCAACTCTGAGATGATCGAAAAGTTCCTTATTTGACTTCAATTAGATCAATATATCATCAATGAAAACAAATATGAATTGGTCTGGGAACCCACAAAAACAGAGTTCATGAGATTTATAAACAAATTTGGTGCATTTATAACACCTAACAACATGACCATGAACTCAAAGTTTCCATACCTACATCGGAAGGCAGTCTTTAGGATATCCTCTAAATTTACTCTAAACTGGTGATACTCAGACTAATAATAAATCTTGGAGAACCAATTAGATCCTTTAATTTTTTTGAGAAGATCATAAATCCTTGGAAGAGGGTATTGATTCTTAATCATCACCTAATTTGGACTCTAGTAGTCTATACACAACCTCAGAAGACCATATTTATTCTTGAATAAAAATACTAGAGCACCCCATGGTGACACACTAGGATGAATGAAACCTTTATGCATCAAATCATTTATCTAGATCCAAAACACCCATAACATATAGGATGACAGTTTATAAGGATCCATCAAAATCTAAGTATCATTAGGTTGCAAATCTATCCAAAAATTAATATCATGCTGAGGGGATAGTGCCAAAACCTCCTCAAGAAAAACATTCAAAAACTCCCCGCTGACCCTAAAAACCACCACTATCCTAACATCTATTGATTCCTTATAAAAATAATCCACCAAGGAAAGAATGGGATCCACACATATACTACCCAAATAATAAAAATTCTCTCTAATGAAAATTTCTCATCTACTGTTAACATATGAGAACACAACTCTTTTCTGGAAGAATCTAATAACAAGCATGAAATACAACCATTCGGTGATAAGGATTAAATCTTATGACCATATATGTATCAATAAAATATATGCACATGACTTATGTGGTCCCATCATCAGTCTACACCCCCCACACACATTAAATAAGTTGGTTTGGAGTAAGACTAGCATAATCAACACAAGGGGCATAGAAAACCTTTCTATGTCTAGTACCAAATCACAAAATAGAGATGGTGCAACAAAGTATTGAAAATCCCCTAAATAAAAAAATTCACAAAAAGGTAAGATGATAAGATAATCACACATCTAATGATCTCTAGAACCTCTAGTACTGGAACCTACATAGCATGTAACTGTCCATGCCTAGCTCCCTTGCCTCACTACTGATGACCACCTCCATTGACATTCTTAGGTCATGGTCCCAGAAGATAAGGACCACCCTTAGGTTGTCCTATACCTTTCACATACCCTCTAAGGGAATCATAATATTTGTTCCCCTACTACAAAAATATACTAGATGGAAATTTATGTTTAGGATGACATAGAACCAACAAACCTCAAATATATTTTGCTTTGAGAACTGCTGCAAATTGATTCTAAAAATGACTATAGACCCCACAAATGATGCACACTAGAACAAGGCCCACAATAAAAGTATGAAAACCACTTTCCCTATAATACTAAAAAGATAGATTTTATGTTCTAATCCACACTGGTCAAAACCTCGAAGTCCCTAATTCCAAGGACCTTCCACTGAAAACACTGCTCCTTAAGGAACCCAACTAGTTCCCCTCTCATGATAAACCTCCTTGTGAGTGTATATTCTCAATAACCTCCACTATCTTCTAAAACTCTTTGTAATTTTTAAACATAAAAGGAGTAACTACATATTATATATAAGGATAGAGTGTATCCTCAAGGCATTGTGAATGGGACTCCTCACAAGGAAAAATATCGGGGGAGAAATACAAAAGATCCTTGAACTTGATCCCAAGATCCTGCAAAGACATGCTCCCATACTAAATAGAAAGTAGATCCTTCCTCTTCACTTAATTTATGTTTGATGATAGGAACTATTAATAGAAGTAATTTTAAAATTATGACCACAAAAAATCGTTCTCTACATGGTTTCCAAGATAAAGCATCCACCACTAATGCACAAATCCTCACATTTGAAAAAACTTATATCGGGAATCGATACTATGGTTGAGACTGTATCAAACTGAAGATGATATCCATATCATCCAAATAGTACTCTATCTCTACATCAGAGATTCTATTCTCATACTTTTCTAAATCTTTCTACTAGAAGGCATGAAAGGTCCTCTTCCACTAATTATCATCCTCAATCAGATCAACCCTCTGGAAATCAACTGGGTCAACCTACTAGACCTCACTAACCTAAAAAAAAGGTATACAATATCTTTGATCCATATATAAAAAGAGAAACAAGGATATCTTAAGCCTAGTATTATGTAATTTTATCAAAATACGTTAAATTAATTTATTTTAACTTCCTAGAACCTCCCAATTCAGATAATAACCCAAAAAAATAAGATGTATGTACCACTCTTAGGTATCTACCCTGCAAAAAAAATCACCTCACTTATTCATTAAGTAGTCTTAGAGTCCTTAAATCAGATCATGGAGGACATAAATTTTTTTTGTCCTAATCGGTCCTCCGTGAACTATATCATGCACCAAAATCAACTGAAATTGTTTCCCTACCAACCCATGCAATCCTCATAGTGTCTTACTCCATACTTCATCATATCTCTAAACTAAAAAATTTAAAACCACTCTTCCAAAATCTCCTCACTCGAAGGGTACCCCTTCTATCCCAATAATGAAGTAAGAGAGATAATGACCCTCAATTCTTGCCTTTAGTAGGTCCTACGTTGGTAATAAGCACTAAGGGTATAAAAATCTCACATAAATGGAAGGAATTTCCCTCTATAATATAGTATTCAGAGATATGATAAATCATATGAAATAAATTCCATGAAATCATATAGAAGTAAACTGAAACCATCCAACACTGCATTTATAAATTAAATAGACACAAAGAGACTAAAAATAAAGTACCAAAAGAAAACCCTAAGTCAGCAACACCATAACAACTCCAAAGTCTAAGATATAAATGTATATCATAGTCTACAATGTCCTCATGGAAACTTAAAAAATGGTTTTTATAAATGTAGGGTGAGAATACAAGTATACTTAGTAGTATCATACCCAAGGTATCTCATGAACATGTAAAAAAACATACTAATACAGCAGTGACAAAACAATAGAACCAACAACACCTAAACATGTCAACTAACTAATCTCCTCCTCACCATGGAACACTCACCAAATAATACATCCAAGTATCATAATAATAATTATATCAACAAAAGGGTACTACACACTGACTTCTCATTGGTTTTTCACTTTAACACTCCGATGTCATATATCCCAGTGCACCCATCTCTTTTGTATAGATACCTTCCTATAAAAACCATATCATAACACATCACATATCACTCACAAAAACTTGGGATATCACATCACATCACATCACATTCATAGAAACCTAGGTCATCACGTCACATCACATCTCTCCTATAGAAAACTGGTCCATCACATCACATCTCAACCACAACCACAACTAGGATAGTAGGGTTTCATGAAAATGAAGGACACCAGCCTCATTCTCTTCTCCTACCATAAATTACCCACGCTATAATCCATATCACCATCTCATCAAGTATCATCATAGTGAAATTTTAACTTCTTTCCATCAAAGAACATACATATCAACATCTTATGGAAATAGATTAGGGAATAGGGGGTAGTTAGGCATCCATCCTCACCATCAGAATGTTGGAAAAAAACATCCCCAACACATTTGGTAGTTATCACATAGTGATCATCATGGGTGGGGTGCATATTGAAATCCCAATAAAATAAAATATATAATAGTTACACAGAATTCCAACCTATGGGTTCAAGAAAATATTATCATCCCATCTCATAATTCTACCACACAACCTCACACCCCCTTCCACTTTCACTCCCATATCCAAATGAAAATCACCACAAAAGTAACCCACAAACTTAAGCTGTATTCCACCTTTATTTTCAAGGTAATACAATTTCAATATTTACATATTAACAGCAATTTTCATTTTATTCCAACCCATTCATTTCATATTTAGCAATAAACATTTCTTGATGTGCTTCCTCTTTTAATTCAAGGTGATTATTATTCATTTAAACCCATTCCATTTCAAATTTATTATTAAAAAATTATTCCATAAATACCAGGTAAATACCAAAACATTACACACACAAAAAATAACCCATCTTCTCATACCAAAAAGCCCCACATTACTACCACTTCACATCACAACCACTTCCCATAAAAACTACCTTATACCAAAACCTCATCTCATTACAATTATTGAATTACAACCACTTTCCATTTCAACTACCACACACACCATAACCATTCATCATAACTGCACATCACATCCACTCTTTTACATATTTTATTTTAGATTTAGAATGGGGGTTTTCATCATATTCACTTCTAAATTTCAAGGGAATTCTCACACAATCCATAATTTTCATGTGCAACTAATTCATTAGTTGAATACACGTTCTTACTAATTTAATTTTGGGTGATAATAAACAATCACACAATAAGGTCTCCACAATCATATTCATGATGACATAAATATATTCCCCAATGGTCATGATTGTTAGAAATTCATCAACCATGTATAATCTCAATAATAATAATAATATAAAAAGTGATAAAACATGAATTTCATTCCAATTACCCTTAAATATAAATTAATAAAATTCATTATCTTCTTTAATATGGTGTATACTATCTTAAAAAAGGATGAAAAAAAGAGCATAACCACTCCCTCAAGATATAACTAGAAGAGATAAAAAGGATCCCCTACCTCAAATTAATCTTTCTGAATTTCTACCCAAAGTTTGAATAAGAGGTGGGTGACCGACGTGTGCCACAATGAAGGACACAATAGGATCAACCTATAACATAATAGCCCACATCATTCTCTTACCAAAAATACACCAAAACCAATGGTTTTACTAAAAGTATCCCTTCGCTGATGAAGAATAGGGTAAAATGGGGAAGAGGGAAGAAGGAAACTCACTTAGAACCTCTAAGGATTGATCTCCCAAGGATGGGGTTGAAATAAAATTAATAAGGGCCAAAATTCCTCCTTGGGGCGCACTTGTGTTTCCCAAGAACCGAGAAGAATGCTTAAGAAGTGATGTTGGTCAAGGGGTTTTGGGATTTTATAGATAGTCTAGAAAATATAAGACCATGGCACAACACTTCCCACCATGATATAGAATTACTGACTAAAGAAGGGAACATGGTGCAAGGGGATGGACCACATTATAGCATGGTTGGTTAAAGTCACATCTTATAAACAAGGTAATATCTATGCTGAAGATCCAAAAAACCTGGGAGAATACCATAGTGTAGCCACAAATACCATGCAATAGAAAGAAAAAACCAATAAAGGGCCTATGTTTCATCCTTTCTCCATGGTGCATCCTTGAAAGTATTGAAAAACTACTAAAAACCTTCCCAAGTATCCATGCCATAGCCTCTATCTCTATGTCACATACATTATAAAAAATTTAAAACCACCAAACTCCATCTTTAAGCCTCTATTCCCTAGCCAACACCTCCACCTACTCTGAATCCCCCTCTAGGGCTGCTCCTTTTTTGTAGAGTCTGTCTGGGGAAATTGCATGTGGTCTGAAGGCCATGAGGTGGTTGAAAGGCCTTAAAGGTGGCCCAAAATCCCTCCGGACCTGAAGGGTAGGGTGGCCCGAAGGCCTTAAGGACTCTAAGCCCAAATCGGGGCCCAAGGTGAATAGTTTTGGCTGCTACAGTACCAAACAATACATGTTATAGTACCCGCACAGTGCCTACTGTAGTGCCTACTACAGTACTGCACCAATAACCTAGAAATATGCCTCCACATAGTTTCGAACCTGGGTATTGTGGATGCACGTAAGGATACCTCACCAACTAGGTTGAGGCTCATGTGCCCTAGCCAACATCTTCTCACTATAGAACACAAAAGGATATTTTGCAACCCTAATCCATGGATTAGCTATTCCAAAAAAATATAAGAACCTCTGAAAATATTCACCCTAAGTATTTACACCATATCTATCCTCTATATGTTGCAATAAACACCATTACAATACAACATGATCCTCCACACCACATAAACAAACTCATATGAAATTCACTAGAATCCCATCCTTTTACTCTCTAAACTCTTTGAGACTTCCCTTAGACACCTCCACCACTAGAACTCCCACAAAGTAATGGTTTGGAAAGTATAGACTATTACAAGGTAAAATATGGATCACATTTAGAGATAATCATCCTAGGAACCCCTTTGATCCTCATAATATCCTCTGAAAACTACATTGAATAGACATCCACTACGCTCAACTCATTAATATCCAAGAAGTGATATGACATCATTAAAAGAACTATGATAACTCATGTTGCATTATAACCACCCTAAGCTCAAGGTAAAACAATCATGAAAACCATAATGATTTACTCTCACTTCCACTAAGGAAAATCTTACAACTAAATAAAACCACTAGGAACATGATGTTTTTCTTTCACCTTCTGAAAGACTAAATACATTGATACAAACTTTGAAGTTGATCTATTTATACAAGTCCACTAGAACTAAACCCTCAAGGAATTATACATCTTAGACACACTAGGATACAATACCAAGGGATTGTTATGAAACTTGTGATGAACCAACTTTATTATCATTGGGGGGGAAATCCTCCCCTAGAACAACATCCAATAACGATCATCCTTAGGCTATACCTCGAGGAAATCCCCAAAAATAACATGATCCTGACAAAAATCTACCTCATACTCCCCCAATTAAGATTCCTCCACATAATGCACCAAGTATGACTACACAATCATCTAGTAAATACACACTCTACCCTCAAATTCCTTGATAACAATATGCATTATTTCAATATCATCCATCACTCTCCAAGAATCTCTAGACTCATGAAAATCATTACCATGTGACTTCCTTCTCAATTTATCAGTAATAATATTCCATTTACCTAATTTATAATAAATCATGAATAAATAATCCTGTATTAATTCAATACACCACTATTGTTGTAAGTTCAAATAATGATGATAGAGGACAAATATCAAACTATTATGATCCATGAAAACCAAAATGCACTCATCAATGAGATAGTGTTTCCATAACTTCAAGGAAAATACTATTATATAAAGATTAAGATCATAGACGGAGTATTTACATTAATTGGGTTGTAACTATTAAGACCCATAGGACATTATTTCTCTCTACTACATCAGAAAACAACCCAATCCAAGGCACAAAGTTTTGCAGAAAACCTCATACACAACTCTTTCCTCTAGAAAATAAAAAATATAAGAATATACCAAATTATTCTCTAGATACTCAAATGTATCCTAATAATTATTATTTCACATGAAAACCTAATTCTTCTTGGTCAAAGATGTTAGGTGAGCCATATTTTGTGAAAAAATGAGCACAATACTCTTGTAATATCTTATGAAACCATGGAAACTTTGAACCCATGTAACATTCATATGGGTTAACCAAGATACATCCACCTCGATATTCAAAGGATCTACAGATAATCCCTATTGAGAAACAAAAAGTTCAAAGAAATCCACCTCACATGTACAAAACTTACACTTATACAGATTCCCAAACAACTGATGGAATTGAAAAAAATCTAAAATGACTCATAGATGCCTTGAAATATCTTCCTCAAACTAGGAATACGTGAGGATGCCACTAATTAACACCACCAAGA
The DNA here is from genome assembly GCA_963277665.1 of Viscum album. NCBI lineage: Eukaryota > Viridiplantae > Streptophyta > Magnoliopsida > Santalales > Viscaceae > Viscum > Viscum album. Next base: position 1,467,211,458 of record OY728123.1, read on the forward strand.
ACTAGTCAAGAATTTCATAAAGCACAAAGTTCATCTTCCCCATGAACATTTATGTTGTCCTCGTGATTCTAAAGGGAATTATCATGAACTCATAGTGACCATAAAGACACTTGAAGGAAGTATTTGATATATTTTTATCCTTCACTGGAATCTAATGATATCATAACCACAAATAAATATTTGATAAACATTTAGATACTTTTACCAAATCAAGTAGGTCCTTAATCTATATAAGGAGATAATGATTCTTCGCTTTCACCTGGTTCAAGCAATGATAATTGATACGCAGTCACAGACTGCCATACACCTTCTTTATGAAAAGACCAGATTACTTAAAGGAAACACACTAGGATGAATAAAACCTCTCTGTATAATATCAACAATTTAAACTCATAGATCATGTAACTTAGATATAATTATCCTATAAAGAGGCATAAATACCATAGATACACCCTTCTATAACACTATCCCAAACTCAATATCTCCCTAAGGCATTAGTATTACAAAAATATTATGGAAATAATAATGGTACTCTTCTAGAACCCTTGAAAACACCATTGGTTAATGATTTTTTAAAATCAACATAAACTCCATAATCATAAAAGATAAAGACTCAACACGTCACTATCCCATCTAAAGGTCCCACTCACTGATAAACATGGAATGCTCTCCTCCAACATCAAATAATATAACTCTCTCCTTGAATAAATGAATAATTTTATACATTAAATATAGCCACTTCATTTTATGGATAACATCATATGAATATATATATATAAACATAGTAAGTCTCATGAATATTAATGTTTCCATAGCTTAAAGTCATAATCCCTACATACATCATATAAGCTAACTCAGCCTCCAACTATAAAAGTCAATACTGAGGACACTTGAATCCTCTCTATCTCATGTATTAGATCTTGGACTAAGGTGGGTTCAATAAAGGAGTTAATATATTATGAATCAAACAAAGCATACACCTAGTTAGAATATAGACAAATTGTATCTCATACAACACCTAGAATTTCTAGCATTGGAAACATTATCACAGGATACAGATCGAGTCGTATCCCATGACCTGTCTGGCCATGATGTTGACTACTTTTATTCCCACAATCTACCCTATGTCCCTAAGGAAAATGGGATCATAATTTTATCATCTTCCCTATTTATCTCATCATTATTTACCAAATCCTAGAACATCATTCTGTTTTTGTTTCCTCATAGGATACTGTTACAACTACTACACCTGAAGTAGGCCTTGAGCTCCATGATAATTATTAATAAATGTTAAACAATCAAGCCTACAATATTCTTGACCACTATAAGAACAGTAAGAAATTTATGATCTCTTGATAAAGGTCAAAAAATGTATATCCTCTATGAAATGCGATGAAGGTAGCTAAAGATGACTCTCCACTTTCTAACACATTAATTGAACTGGGAACTAATAAACTCTTCTCATAGATATGCTCCTTGGTGAGTACTAATTACTTCCCACCCATAATGATATAGTCAGATCTAGAAACCTATCAATAACTCCTACCTTCTTTATCTTCTCAAGGAATGTTTTCAATGTGAGTGAGGAGAACCGGTGATGGATATCCATAAAAAACACTTCATCAATATGTATCTCTCTAGCCTCTCTATCTAGTCGGAGCTATGAGTTGTTACATAAGAGTTTTTAAATTTAATCCCAAACTCCTCCATTCTAGGACTCCCCTAGTAAAGAGAAAGAATCTCCCGTCGATGTATCACTATCATAGTTGAATAAGAGAACTCATCCTTGAATTGATCATGAAACTTATCCCATGAAACTAAGACACCTTTTGATTTTTAAAGAATAAACCTCGTCATTGATGAGAAAATATTCTCAACATAATAACTACCAAATCAATCCAGTTCTCCTTCCGATCATAGATCAAATTGAAGGCAATCTTCACCTCCTTCAACAAAGCCTTAGTTTCCTCACCAAAAATAAATCCCTCATACTTCTGTAGGCCCTAATTCTAAAATTGTGGAAATGTCTTCCTCCATGTATCCTCTATATCAACTTTCACTATGTGATGATCTGCTGATCCATCCTTCTAAGCTTCACTAGTACATTCCTGATAGGGATGTCATCCCGAAACTATACATACAAAAGATAATTTTTTGGGTACTTATTAAAACTAGAATATATAATCCCTAGTATTGATTAATTATAATTTATCCCCATTACTATCATCCATACAATTCAATAATTGGTATAAAGAATCATGATACATGGTCCTTAACAATTCATAATAATATCATTCAAGCTATAAAACTCTAATAAATATACTATGATAATCATATTAAAATTTATCTACCATTAATTATTTAGTTATTAAACTTTCAATCAACTATCTAGTTAATTAATATAAACATATGTAACACATCTTAAGCTTATAACCTGTCAAAATTCATTCCTAAACTAAAAGAAATTATTAATATCTACCCAACACCACAATCCCAACATCTAAAGGATAAACATAACCTCTCAATAATTACCTATAGTAAGGCTTATATAACTTCCCTGTAAAATAATAAAATAGTCATAACACTCCAACCATAAATACTAGCTTATAAATTGTCATAAGATGACAAACTTAATAATATCATGACTCCACTCAACCTAAGAGACACTTTTGTACCTTTAAATACCAAAATTAATTCACCATAATCCTTACTCACTTGAAAAATATTAACCCCAAATTACATTTTTATTTATACTCACTCTATTGGTAATTACTATTACTTAATTACAATTTATAAACTTATATATCACCTCAACACTTAAATGTTTAATTCTATATTTATACATCATTACTATTTTATTCATATATTTATTTTATAATTAAAAATTTCACATGTAATCAACAAAATACACAATAAGGAATAACATTTTATGAATAAAAGTAATATAGTTTCACTGTAGTATCATATTTTTAATGCATAATGATAAATTATGGTTTTATAAATAATATCACAACCTATCATATTTATTCTTCATGTGTTATCCACTATCATTATCGGTTCCCTTCTTCATTTTTATTTCCAAAATATCTTCCAGTTCCCATGGGAAGTCACATAAAATTGGTAGTATGTATTTAATATATAATCATTAAATGGAATAATGAGGAAAATAATATTCATCTTCCATTTTTAATTACAATTCAAAATTTCCTTTTTTCATTCAAATTTCTAGATTTCTTCCCATTTCTCATGTGTAATCACATATAAGTAGCTCACACATATCATATAACTGCCACAATAGTTAGCGTAATGATAGGATAATATTAATATTGAATATATAAAGGGAAAAAGGAACCAAACAACAAGTTAAGATAAAACTAAACAATATGAAACTTAAATGAGAGGAATCATACAATGACCCCTTCCCAAGAACTAGAATATCTTAGTCGTGCCTGAGGGAAGAGTATAATAATAAAATATATAATAAATGATAACCCATCCTTGTAGACTAAATCATCCCCACCAAGCCTGAGGAGAGAGTATAACATTAAATTCATTAGTTAATCAAAACCCATCCCCCAAACCAAATCATCCCTATGGAGACTGGGGAGAGTGTATAGTCTTACCTTGCTTATGGGGTTTGGTGAAGGTTCATTGACAATTGATGGATTTATTGAAGATGTCTCAAAAAATAGGATATGATGGGAGGGTTTAAATTTAGAATAATGAGGTTATCTACCATCCCTTATTTTGAAGGGGTTGGAAACGGAAGGTGTATCATGATATTTCCAATCATTGAATTCTAAGACATGATAATGAAGGGGTGTTAAGGGTTCCACAAGAATTGATTAGAAGGCCTGAATGGACATTAATCACTATAAATATTATAAGATAATATAAGGTATGAAATATACTACCACAAAGAACAAGATAGTACCACATTAAGGAAGTAGATGTTGTGCACCAAGGAATTCAAAACGAGTTCCCACCAACCCACCTTATGAAAACTTGCATCCCATGATCCAGCAGTTCTATGTATCCACATTGATACAACATTACATAGAATATCTAAAAATAAATGAATGGAAAGAGATATGGGATCCATGAATAATAATATTCAAGTACATCAACCATGAGTTTCCCCATTTAAAACTAATTATTCCCTCTTAAATATTAATATAGACCAGGAGGGATTCATGGAGATATGTTCAAATAAGGATAAATTTCTTTTAATATACATAAAAAATATTTAAATACCCAATATCCAAGTACAAGTCACTCCCTATTATCTTGGAGGTCATTTCGTCCATTCTAAAATTGAGTTGACCAACATCATGGTGTGGTCTCCCCTCTAATATAAATTTCATGGATAAAACATCCATCATTCCATCACCAATTCATGGTAGATATCTTGTTTAATATTTAGGAAACCACCACATCTTTTGTTGCAGCATGCATAAACTTTTTTGGATTAGTCTATCTCGATATTTTTGGATTAAATTGGATCAAATAATTGTGGATCATACTACATACCACACCATAACTATTATAGTTTTACCTATTTAGTGAGTTCCTTGGGGTTGTAGGGGTACCACACCCCTACTTATGGGTCTAGGGGTTGAATCTCCTCGACCCAAAATGTGTGTTGGTACCAAGAGGTGTTGGTTTGTGTTTGGAAAGAAAGAAGGTTGGATGAGAGAAAAAAAGTTTGTTTATGATGTTTCCTTTTTTTCAACACATAAATTAGTAAGTTATATAAGTAATAGTTTCTTCCATATGATGATTTTTAATATAGTCTTAATGTCTCAAAAAACTACCTTGATTCTTAGAGAATCATTTTTTTTCAACAACTTTATGAAATTTTCTTATGAAGTTGGATCCACCCAATAAAATTTATAGATGGGATGGTCTAGACTTAGAAGTATGGTTATAATGGACATATATGAATGGATATATATGAATGGACCGAGGATATAAAATATAATGTGGAATTGAATGTTTTTTCAATTATATCCATAGCTCTATTAGGTAAAGACGGCCAAACGAAGAAAATCTGAAGATGCTTTCATGATCTTTAAAGTACCAGTGATTACCCACTAAAAGAGGATAATATTAATTTTTATAATATATAATTTTCATTTTATTCATTATTAATAAACACTATTTTTATTTCATTTTACAATTTGAACATTAATTCACATTATTATTGTAATTCTTTCTTAAAATGCACTACTACATGGTACATTTTTAAACACCTCCTAAAATACCCAATGGTCTTCATTTTATTTTTATTTTTTATTTTTATGACTCTCATGATATGAAGAAAATTATATAATTACATAGATATTGGGGATTAATTTAGGATGATGACTAAAGTGGACCTTGAACCTAGTAAATTCTGGGCAAAGTGAACTATATAGAATCCCAATAAAATAATTGTAGCATCTACGATGTATTCCCAATGAAGATTAAATTTGAACTCGAGATAGATTAAATCATGTGGAACATTTAATTAAACATTTTTTCAGAGATAATTATGATGTTTTATAGGATTTATAGTAATCCCAATTTAAAGATGAAATTCTAGGCCAGATTCCATGGCCCAAAATGATAGACCAAAATTTCAGTCATATCTCAAAAACCAATAATTCAATTGGTTTGAAATTTTATTAGATGTTAGGTGAAATCTTGGGATTAAATATATTCTTATATTTCTCACTCTAATTCTTCCATATATAAGCTCATTTTTACATATATGTCTGAGGCATGCATGTTGGCTCCCATTTTGGGTCAAGGGTGGAAAATTCCACATTCCACACACTTTCTACCACCCTAGGAATACCATAATCAAGTGGTAATACTTTTATATTGGGGTATTGAGACAAGTATTCCTAAATTACTATTTAATGTAGTTTTGGTGAAGTATTTTTTGGATTCTTTGTGTTTGTTTCATTGTAATGTTATGTTGTCTCTTTGTCTTTGTAACATTATAGTTTCAATTGTATGTTATTCGAATCACCTTAGTATCTTAATATAACTTCTTCTTGTTATCATTTTATGTTATTTTTTTAAAACATTGATACTGTCTCCCCAAGGTGTGCTCTTATTTACACAAACACTTGTGAAATTCTTTACACAACATTGGAGTGGTCGTTATTTCACTATTTTTCTTATTCAATTCCACACTCATGAGTCTAGTTCCCTATTTCATTGAGAGAATAACATCAATGGAGGAATAAAAAATTTATGGGTTGATCCAAGGGAGTAGAAAGGGGATGGATTGGATTTTTTTAACTTTATTAATTTCTAATCACTTCTTTTAATTGAGAATTCAGTTTGATGATCTTGATACTTATTTGTCCTTGTTGAATTTTAAGGCCACACACTTCAAGTGATAATACAAAACTTTACCTTTTAGTGCTCATAAAAATGATCCTCCAAGTGTATAAGTGATTAGAATTATGTTTTTTTTTTGGTATTAAACTAATAAGTGATGACTTTTTTGATATATTTAAATGAATCACTCTTGAGTCTAAGAAATTGAAATCATTAGAAATTAATTTCATCCAATACATCTCCTGTAATAACATAGGATTAACCATTTCTCATAAATTTAATTCACTTAGATCTCTTAGAAATTTTTTAACCCACATAAATTAAACCCCAAAGTTGGAAACTTCATATCCAAAATCAATCTCTATAGAATGTGTGTATATAGGTTCTTCTTAGGTCTTTGAGGATTCAACAACCCAAGCTATACTACAAGAGACCACTACGACCCTAACCTTGGGTAAATTTATGAGAGACCAAATTTTGGTGCCATTTATAAGGACCCAAGTAAGTCATCCCAACACTTATTCTATACTCCCCCATTTATTTTATCTCAACTCAATTTCTCTGATCTTTTCTGTTTTATTTTTTTTATTTTTTTGGTGCATGTCTACCTATACCCATGACCAAGCAAACCAACTTCTTTGGGTGAATAGTCCTAGGGTTGGGAAGTCATGTACACCTAGGGGTATCTTTCCATTAGATCCCAATATTAATAACAATATGGATTCAAAAATTGATCTCATTATAATGGAGGTTCTTTAAAGAAACCAACTCATAATCCCATGTGGGAACCAAAATGGAAATCCAAATGGGGAAACCCCTAACTTGGGGGATGTTGTCGATCAAACCATGAATGAATACCTCACAATTTCTTAGAACAATGAAACCACTTTCATTAGAAATTATTACCTTGGAGAATACTAATATGTATTCAAACTCATATCCTAAACCACTTTCCATCCTTTCATGGGATGGAGTTGGAAATTTCATACCTTCATGTCAAGGAATTCATTGAAATTTTTGAACCCCCCCCCCCATTAACTTGAGTCATATAAGATGAGGATATTTCATTTCTCACTAAATGATCAAGAAAATAATTAGTTAAACAATTTGAGACCTACATAAATCCACTCCTGGGACCAATTACAAAGAGAATTATACAAAAAATACTCTCCCCATCACAAAACAATTTCAATTAAAAAGAGTATCCAAAACTTTTTTGAAAAAGAAGGGGAGTCATTTTATGAAACATGGGAATGTTACAAGGACACAATAAAAAAGGTAAATCACCATTTATTTTAAATCCCATAATAAGTTTTAATCTTTTATGAAGGTCTGGGTCCATGAAACAAACAATTCATTGACATGATGTGCAATGGAACCTTCAAAAAAATCCCCAAATGATACTTATGAATAACTGGAAGGTCTGGTCGAACAAAACCAAACATGGGGAACATAAACTTACTATGAGAAGCCACCAAAATATGGTGTAATTAACACTCTTGGGTAAGAAACAATTATCAGGGAAAAACTTTTTTCACTCACTATGAAGTTTGAGAAGATCAATCTTAGGAAGGTCTAAGAAATCCAAACTATTTACCAGGTTTATAGAATTTGTGAAAAATATGACCATAATACTTCCAAATTCCCAACCATTCCTTAAAAAGGATTTTATTTTGGGAGGACCCCCAGTGGAGGTCAATGCTTTGAACATTTAGAATCCACGGTACCAAAACACTTTCAATCCAAGGTAAAATGACCATCTATGATTTTGTTGGAAAGATAACCAATAACCGATCGAGCAACCTAGTTAGCCACAAGGAAAAAATCCTAGCATACACATAATTTTCAAACCCACAGTCAATTTCAACCACAACTAGTCCAATATAAAAATCCTCTTGTCCAATAGCAACAATCCATTCAATAAAAAATCCAATAACCAAAGTATCCTCCTGGGATAAACCAACCAACACAAGCCCCTTCCCAATTTTCCTTCTCCCAATCCTTGAACAATTCTTTAAAAAACGGAAAGAATGAATTCTTAAATTTCATCACATAAACATGAAATAAAAACCATTGAAACTATAAAAGCACCCATGTCAACTCTGGGTTCCCCATCCCTGAGGGCAGAATCAAGCTGCACACAATCATCACTTAAATAACTAAAAGCAACGACTATCTTAAGAAGTGGGAAATCCATTGAAAACCCTTAACAAACCATTATATAACAATTAAATGATTCAATATCACATGAAAATATTGATTAACTACCCACATAATCTAAAAAAATACAATGATAATGTGAAGAAACCACAACCACACCAAACAATCAAACAACCATATCCCTTCCCTAAACACATGAGAGGAAAATATAAACCTTAACTGAATAAAAAATTTAGTGAAATCCTTTTACAAGTTAAGTTGAACATAACCCTTCTCGATGAAATCCAAACCATCCCTATATACTCCAATTACTTGAAGGGCCTATATACATTCAAAAAGAAGTTCTCACACACAAAAACATGTCATTTTGGAAAATAATGTGAGCACCACTCTCCATGTAACTATTCCTACTAAGTTGAAAGACCATGGTTGTCCATACATTAATGTAGAACTAGGAGAAAATAAAATTTTCAAATCCCTTTTTGATCTAGGATCCAATTTTAACATCATTACATATATATATTATTTCTAATTAGGTATTGAAGAGATCTAACTAACTTTTTTCATAGTACAACCTTTTGATCATAGTGTTAGGATTCTTAACGATATCTTAAAGGATTTTTTGGTGAAATTGGAAATTTTCATTTACCCTATTGACTTCATTGTCCTTAAAAATCACCCAAGAGTAGGTCATAGGTAGAAAACCCCTAGAATCCTTGGTCATTATTTCTTAGAAAAAATCAACTCAATCATCTAGGTTAGGAATGGAAACATGAAAATAACCTTTGGAAACATGAGCCTCAATCTGAACATTTATAATGAAAAATATGAAATTGGGTATGATGAAGAAATATATGAGGTAAATAAGATAGTTAGTGTTGATAGTGAACTTGAGGAACATCATGTAGTTATTGAATAATTTTTAAGTTAATATGATATTGATTTCCTTTGTTCACATGAGGGAAATTTGTCTCCATGGATTGAATATTTTTCAAGTGACTCCTTTGATGATTTTTCAGGATCACCATCCAATTATACCATTATAAATATCAAAAATATTGATTTCATACTCATTCCTAAAAGTGATCTAGACAATGTGGTGGGTGAAACTTCTTTTCAAAAGGAACCAATTCTATTAAGAGATTTGAAAAATAAATAGAGTTCGGTGCAAAGTCACATCCTTATTTTGAAATTATTAACAAATATGATCTCAAATTTAAGGTACTTACTTCATCACTTAAGTATGAATTCTTAGGGGAAAATCAAAAATCCCCTATTGTAATTTTTTCTTCTCTTAAATCCAATCAAGAGAGGATACTTCTGGATGTCCTAGGAAATCACAAGGAAGAAATTGGATAGACCATATCTGATATTCCTAGGATTATCCTACTTGTTTAAACTCATATTATTATTATATAATATTAATCTAAACCATATTTTCAACCTCAGTGGAGAATCAATCATGATATTATGGATTTGTTAGTAAAAAAAACTTATAAAGTTATTGAAAGTGGGTATAATCTACCTCATTGTTGAGAGTGAGTGGGTTAGACCAATTCAAGTTGTTCCAAAGAAGGATAGAATCACTATGATTACCAATGAGAATAGTGATATTCCCCTCAAAATGGTGAGAAGTGTATAGAGAGTGTGGATTGACTATAGGAAGTTAAAATCATGTACCATGAAATTATATTTAATTTTTCATTTCATTGATCAAGTACTTGAGAGAGTGGTGGGTCCTTAGTTCTAATTTTTCCTAGATGGGTACTCAGGGTACAATCAAATCGAGGGTTCCTTAGAAGATAAAGGAAAAAACTGTCACCTGTCTATTTGGAACTTTTTTCCTTCAATCATGTGCCCTTTGGGTTATGTAAGGCCCCTTATACCTTCCAATAGTGCATGATGGAAATATTCTCTGACATGGTGGGGTTTTTTAGAGGTCTTTATGGATGACTTCTCTATATTTAGGGATTCATTTTAGGGATTCCTTATAAACATTAAAAGGGTTTTCTATAGATGTGAGGATAATAATCTCATCCTAAACTATGAAAATTTTCATTCCACGGTAATGAAAGGACAATTTCTGGTCCATCTAGTCTCTGGTATAGGGATTGAGGTTAATAGAGATAAGGTTGATATCATTCATCACCTTACCTCTCCAAAAAAACATTCAAGGAAGTGTGTTCCTTCTTAGTACATGCTAGTTTCTATAGAAGGTTCATTAGTAATTTTATCTCTATTTCTTGACCACTTTCTGCTCTACTAGTGAAAGGTGGTCCATTTTTATGAACATAAAGCTGTGAAGAATCATTCTCAACACACAATTCATCTCTTATATCTCCACCTATCATGAAATCTCCAAATTGGAAACTACCATTAAAAATCATGTGTAATATGAGTGACTTTACTATAGTAACTTTCATAGGATAATGTTCTGATAAAACTCTATGTGTCATTTATTATGCAAGAAAAACATTAAATGATGCACAAATTAACTACAACACCACTAAGAAATAGTTACTTTCTATTTTATTTTCCTTATAAAAGTTCAGGTCCATCCTCTTAGGACCCCCCATCATTGGCTTCACAAATCATTCAACTCTAAAATACCTTTTCTAAAACAATTCCAAGTCTATATTAACTATTTGGTTCCTTCTTATTCAATAATTTGACATAACTATTAAGGAAAAAAAGGTTTTGAAAATGTGGAAGCAGATCACCTATGTAGGTTATAATTCCATGATAAATCCTCTCATCTTTCTATGTATGACTCATTCCCTAATTAATACCTATATTCTATGAGTGATTACCCATTGTATGCTAACATAGAAAACCACTTGTTTATGGGTTTTATTCTAAAATTATTTAGAACCCAAGATAAGAATAAATTTATTTTTGGTGTCAAAAATTATTTGTTTTATGATCCATACCACTTCAAGTTCTGTCTTGATCAAGTCATTAGGAGATATGTTCCTGAGTTTGAGCAGGAGTCCATTATTAATTTCTTTCATGGAGAGGAATGTGGAGGCCACTTTTATACAAAGAAAACCACTGCAAAGGTACTACAAAGTGGTTTCTTCTATCCCACCCGTAGTAAATATTCATTAAAATTCTTCCAAAGTTTTCCTCAATGTCAAGAATTAGGATCCATAACTAAAAGGAATAAAATTTCCCTCACTCCCATTCTAGTCTTCAATGATTTTTATTATCGTGGAATTTATTTCATGGGAACCTTTCCAAACTCTATGGGATATCTCTACATCCTATTAGCTATTTATTATGTCTCAAAATAGGTATATTATATTCCCACCAAGTCCAATGACCATTAAGTTGGGATCTGATTCATGAAATAAAACATCTTTTCTTGATTTAGAATTCCTAGGGCTATCATGAGTGATAGTGGAACTAATTTATACAATCGTCCCTTCTCTACACTCATGTATATGTATGGAATTTATCAAAAATTTCCCACTACCTAATATCCTAAAACCAATGGTAAAGCTAAGTAGGAAATAGGTAAATTAAACAAATTCTTGAAAAACTTTCAATCCCTCTATAAAATATTGGTCTGAGAAACTCTTGGATGCCCTTTGGACATATTGTATTGTATTCAAATCCATCATGGGAATGTCACCATATAGGTTGGTTTATGGAAAAATATTCTCGTTTAGTTGTTGAAATTTAACATAGGGCCTTGTGGGAAATTAAAAAATGAACTTTTACATTTCTTTGGATGAAAAAAAGAGAAAATTATTCTTTAATGAACTTGAGTAACTGATGGAGGATTATGAACAATGAAGGATCAATAAATATAGAGTTCAAGATTATCGATCTATGAATCTCAAACTAAAACATTTTGAACCAGGAAAATTCATGCTCTTATATAGTTATAAACTTCATTTAAACCTAGGAAATTTAAGATCTAGATGGTCAAGTCTACACACAATTCATCATGTGTACCCCCATGGGGTGGTAGATATTCTAGATCCCACTATTGGTCATGTCTTTAAAGTTAGTGGTCATAGGTTAAAACCATTAACTAAATCATTCAATAAAATAAGACATAAATGAGAATTTAACTAATAAAAACTATGAACTATAACAAATTTGATATATTTAGGGGCTATGTCAAGCTAAAAACATTAAATAAAGAACTTTCTAAGAGGAAAATTGGATTTTACCTAAACATTGACTCAGATTTTGGAGTTTCAAAATAAAAAAGTATGTATTTTATCCTTTCCTTTTGTCTTTGTTTGTTTCTAGTTAAGGGAACCTTAAGTGGTTTCTGTTTTATTCTAATTATATTGGTGCAAAAGATTTAGGGGATGATGAGTTTGAATTTGTTTTGTAAAATCATATTTATTCTAAGAGTTTAAACACAATATTCTTTCATTTATGAGGTATCTTTAAGTAACATGGATATCAAAGAAGTAATTAAGAGCATAATTGACTTCAACTTCAACCACTAGGTGAATTTTTTCCATGTTTCTTAATTTAATTTTCTTTTATAAAATCTCTTCTCTTCCTCTACCTCCTTTATAATTTTATTTTCATTAAACATTGGGGACAATGTTTTTTTAATTTGGGGGTGAAAAGGGATAAAAAATTGTGTCAAAGAAAATTGTGTCTGCATAAATGGATGGAAAATTTTCTTTAACCTTGAACATGATAATACAAATTGAAAACTTTGAAACGGAATATCAAAAAACTTATCATGCCTTGATTCTTATTTTAATCCATATTTAAGGTCAAAATCATAGATTTTGGAAAGTGTGACTATCTAATTTGATTGTCCACTATTTACATTTTCATCCATTTAAAAAAAACTAAAATGAATGTATTTTTGGATTATAGGATTTTAGTTTAAGTTATTGGGATCCCTCAATAAATAGAATTGTCTTGGTGATCATTTTAATTTTAAAATGTGTATTCATAAAAAACAAAAAAATATAATAAAAATGTAAAAAAAAATAGGTAGATCAATGGATTGACCTAATGCATGGATTTCAGTGATTTTAGATTGTGAATCCATAGTTTTTTGGTCAAGATATGGGAATTTTATCTCTATTTTTTAAATTTGAATTTGTTTTTTATTGATTTAACTTTACATGATTCCTGAGTATGTGAGCTTTTCTTGGTACCCTAAGGTATTTGAGCTTGGGAGTCATCAAAAAATTCTTTCTATAGGAGTTGACTTGATTGAGTGAAATTTTAAATACCATGAAAATTTTTCAAAAAAAAAAATAAACATGAATACACATATTAATGTTGAAGTTTTATTCCACATAGTACTTCCATCTCCCCCCCCCCCCCGCCCCTTGAATAAAAATGAACATCCATGTCTATTGTGATGTACAACACATCAACATGCTTAATTTAAATTGGATGAAGTGTGGAGATGAATTTTAAAAAATGAATGGGTTTGGGCCTAGGATATTCTTTTGGACCTATATTATGTTAAATGATTTTTATGGGTTTCATAATTATTTGTTATTATTTATTTTCGTTAACATTTTTGGTTAATATGTTTTAGAAAAGGGAATTCAGTTTCATTTTTTTGAGATTCTTTTTCCTTGGGACTATAATAACCCAATTTGGGGGTATTATTATCCACTAAAAGAGGATAATATTAATTTTTATAATATATAATTCTCATGTTATTAATTATTTAAAAACACCATTTTTAGTTCATTTTACAATTTTTACATTATTTCACATTATGATTGTAATTCATTCTTAAAATGAGCTATTACATGGTAACTTTTGAACACCTATTAAAATACCCAATGGTCTTGATTTTATTTTCATATTTTATTTCCATGTCTCATATTATATTAGGAAAATTATATCTCTCTGGATATATTAGAGATTCATTTGGGATGATGACTAAAGTGGGACTTGAACCTATGAAATTATGGGTGAAGTGGACTGTACAACATCCCAATAAAATAACTCTATCATCCTTGATACAGGACCAATGATGCTAAAATACTAACTAGAGATAAAGGAAATAATTGGGAAAATTTCATTTAATAGTGTATAGTGATAATTCTTATTTTTTAAGATATTTTTAGGTGTCCCAAGTTGAAGATGAAATTCTAGGCCAGATTATATGGCCTAGAATGACAGCCCACCATTTCAGTCATATATTTGAAAAAGAACTTAAACTTTGGAATAAAGTTTATATAATGTTAGTTTAAATCATGGGTTTCAATTTATTATTCTATATACCACTTCAATTCGGCCATCTAGAAGTTTTTTTGGACACATCTATTAGAGGCATGCAAGTTGGCTCCCATTTCGGGTCAAGGGTGGAAAAGTCCACATTCCACAAACTTTCCACCACCCTAATCATTCCATAATCAATTGGGAAGAATTTTAATATTTATTAATTGACAAAGTCTTCCCAAATGTATATTTAAGTCATTGGTGGTGAAGTATTTAGGGGATTCTTGATGCTTGTTTCATTGTAATGTTATGATACTGCTTTGTCTTTGTAATGTTCTTTCAATTATAAGTTATTCAAATCACATTATTATATTTATAAAACTTATTATTATTATGATATTATATTATTATTTTTAACAAATTTATACTTTTTCCTCAAGGTGTGAAATTATTCACACTAACACTTGTGAAATTCTTCACACAATGGTGGAGTGATTGTTATTTCACTATTTTTCTTCTTCAATTCTGCCATAATGAGTCTACATCCCACTTCTATTGAGAGCATAACATAAATGGAGGGATAAAATATTATGGTTTGATCCAAGGGAGTATAAAGGGGATTATTGGATCTTATTTCCCACTCTATTAATGTATAATCACTTATTTTAATTGGGAATTTTGTTTGATGATCTTAATACTTCTTTATCCTTGTTGAATTTTGTGGCCACACACTTCAAGTGATAATAAAAACCTTTATATTGGAATGCTCATAAAAATTATCCCTCGACTCTATAGGTGACTAGAATTAGTGATTTTTTGGTATTAAACCAATAATTCATGAATTTTTTTTGATCTCTTTAAATGAATAAATCTCAAGTCTAAGAAATTACAATTGTTAAAAATGAATATCACCAAATCCATCTCTTATAATAACCTAGGATCAACACTTTCTCATAAATTAAATTAACATAGGTATTTTAGTTTTTTTGTAACCCATATAAATTCAACCCCAAAGTTGTCCATTTTATATCCAAATTCCATCTCTATAGAATGTGTGTACATAGGTTCTTCTTAGGTATCTAAGGATTCAACAACCCAAGCTATGCTACAAGTGACTAATTTGACCCTAAACTTGGGTAGATTTGGGTGAGACCAACCATACATCATGATTAATAAATGTTATCATGGTTTTATTCAAGTTTATACTTATCATATAGAGGTTTTTGAGACACCAGATTGAGGTTTCTGATAAAAGGAATCAGATATAGTTTTTTTAGCTAAGACATAGGATAGAGAAAACATGAAAAGAGGTTTTAGATGAAGAATGTTTATGAAGGAATTGAGCAGATGTTTCTGAGTAAGGTCATTATACATAAGTATCCAAGATAATTCATTATATATAGGTTTCTGATGGAAGCTTTGATACATAATATTCTTAGAAAATTCATTTGATAAAGTATCTGGAAAAAATTGTTGGATTGAGTTTTTTGGATAGGTCTATTGGATATAAATTTTATCAAAGAAGAGATTAATAAACAAAGGGGAACCATAAAAATAAGTTCCTATGAATAAGTTCTAGATAGAGGGTTGTAAATATTTATACCATTTATATAAGATCATATAGATGGGTAACTGATGAATATTTGAGGATATTTACAAAGTCTTTTTTAAAGCCCTATATTATAACGATGTTGAGATTTACTTTCTATGTTCCTAAATATAGATAATATTTGAGAAAGTTTTAAATAGATCATTGATGCAGAGATATAAATAATTTCTTATAAAGTTGGTTGAATCTTATTTATTCTTAGCATTGAAGGTGGTCAACTGATATAATACTCGAGTAGGATAATTAAAATTTGGAGCAGGAAATACAGATTTGATTTTTTTTATCCAACCTTGATTTTTGGATAAAATATGCCTATATAAATAGGATTATGTGGTATGAGATTATTATTAATTTTTTTGTTCTATTTGTTGAATAATTAAGGTTTTGACTAAAGATCGTGAAATATCCTTCTTTCATAGCATCAAACACAGAAGCATTAGATGGAGGAAATCAGAAAAAGGGAATCAGAAAAGGATGTTGGATAGAGGGTACTAGATGGAGTTAACTGGATATACAACTATCAAATGTAGAAGTTGTTACATAGGAACTTTCATACAAAAGTTTAGATAAAATTTCTTTCTTACTAATATGTAAGAAATAAAAGTGGCAGAAGAATTTTCAATAAGGAAAGTGTGAAGAAAGTTCAAGTAGCATAGTGAAAAGACATTTCTTTTTATTGGTGAAAGTTCCTTTTATTGTTTCACAAATTTTTTTATTGTTCCATATATGTTAGTATCATATGAACTATCAAATGAATATATTTATATATAAGTTATATGTATTCCCTACTTACAATAAACCATAAAATATTTTTATCTAGTGTATGTGTGTTGTTAGATTATTTCCAAACCATTATAAGGACTACCAACTCTTATTGAGTAATGAACCTTGTAAATTATTGTGTTTTTATGGGTGTTCTTGTATATTGTTTATTATTATAGTAAATTTTATCTAAATTAAGGTAAAGGTGGTATTATATAATAAAAATTAAAAATAGGAAGACCGCTTATCCCCCCCCCCCCAGTGTCCATACAAATCCCAATGGGTCCTTTAAATTGGTATTAGAGTGAAGGTCCCTTCATTGACTCTTGGTTTCTTGGATTTTGAAGAAGAAGAAGGTTGTTATGGATGTTTATAACTCAGTTAAAATTAAGGTTATATAAGTTTTTATGGGAATAAATATCATATTTAGAAGGAGAAATGATAATATATCTGTTATCTATTGGCTAGGAAGTTCTTAAAGATACTATAAATGGTTTTAATCCTCATATTGAGGTTGTTATCTTAATATCTATAGATAAAAAGAACATGGGGAATAATGGGTGAGATATAAATGTTTTACTTTTCTCTATCTCTCTCTCTCTCTGAAATTGAATTTCTAAGGGTTGAAGGAATTTCATAGCTAAATGTATCTGGGACAATTTGAAGAACATTAATGAAGGAAATAAAATTTTGAATAAATCAATGTTATAGAACTAATGATTTAAGTATGAAGACTATAAAATGGGAGATGATGAATATTTTAGTGATTTCTTTTCAAGGGTTAATGACATTATAAGCACCATAAGGTGTTTTGGTGAAAAATTAATAGATTTGACTATTTTTGAAAATATTATAGGAATTGTTTTTGATAGATTTGATGTTGTTGTATCATCTTTATAAGATAGAGATCCCAAAAATCACTATTTGTATTATTTTCATAGTATTATCATCAAATAAGAAATAAGAAGAGAAAATGTTGTCAAGAATAAAGTATTGATAAATCTCTTTCAAATCTAATATATAAGGAAAGTATAAGAAAGTTATTGAGGAAGAATTTGGTGACTCTGATACTAAAGATAAAGTAAGTAAATTTTTTGATAAATCCAGGTCTTTATTATCTAGAAAGGTGAAAAAAGGCATGGGGAATTATAAAAGAAATTTACAGTTAAAGTTATTTAAATTAAGAGTTATTGAACATTTCATGACAAACTATCCAAGGCTAAAGGAAGATAAAGATAATGATGAAGAATATGGAAATTCAAGAAGATCTATGAAGAAGAATATATAAAAATCAAAGTACTTTTAAAAAAGAAAGGATGATAATTTATCTAAATATAAAAATAGAAAGTTTTTGTCCAAGTATGAAAATGATGATGATAGTAAATTGGAAGTTGAAAATTCCAGTGATAAAGGTTCTAATAAGTTTTTTATTAAAAAATTAAATGAAGACATTTTTACTAGTGATGAAAGAAGAAACTTCGAATAACAATAATAGGAAACTCAAATGGAGTTTATAATTAAAATAAAATTGAAATAATTTCTCTCAAAGATTATTAAACTTGAGAAATATTATAATAAGTTAAAGAAAGATAGTCTTTCAAAAAACAAGAAGGAATCAACCCCTGAAGAAAATCTATGTTGTTAAAAGAGATTGATAATATGAATAATTTACTTGATAAAGAGAAAAACCTTAACATAATGTGTGAATAAAAGATAAAGGTGAAGGTTAAAGAATGATATCTTGTTCAACAGAAACCTATGGAGGTTAATTAAATAATAACAAACTTCCAAAACTTGGTTTCAAAAGTTGGTGAAAGTATTAAGAAGTTTAAACCTTGTAAGGATAAAAAAAAGATAATCCTTAGAGGTTAACAAAAAGGTTGAAAATTCTCAGAAGAAGAATCAATTCAAGAGAACCATGTATGTTATTAAAACAAGTGTGGTAAAAATTATTAAATTTATAAGAAATCAATATTTGAATAAAAAACTACTATAACTAGAGACTCTATTAAGCACTACTACAAAAACGAGCAAGGGAAGCATCACCTTATATCAACGCTAAGAAAAAACTGCTAATAAAGAATCCATGTATCAGCGCTAAAATTTTAGCGCTCATACAGGAAAAATTTATCAGGGCTTTTTTAGCGCTGATAAAGAGGACCTTTATCAGTGCTAAAAATGTGCTGATGAAGGCTACCTTTATCAGCGATAAAATTTTAGCACTGATAAAACCGTAGTCCCATATTTTATAAAAGAAGTCGCACAATGTCCTCATTTTATCGCGACCTAAAGCTCTCACAGTACTGAAACCATGTTAATCCCCTCTGCGGCCCCCAAGCTTTGTGTTGTCGGACCTCCGCCACCCCCGATCTTAGCGTTGCCAGACCTCCGCCGCCCCCGATCTTCGTGTTGCCGGACCTCTGCCGCCCCCGATCTTCGTGTTGTCGGACCTCTTCCGCCCTCTATCTTCACGTTGTCAGACTAGGTGTGCAAAGTTTTTTCAGTCCCCTATTACACATACTCTTCTAGAAACTATGGCAATTTAATCCTAATGATTTTATATATCTCATCGATGTGTATGGGTCATGAAAGTGTAATACCAATGGTGTTATAGTTACACTTGTGTGTGTAAAGAACATAGAGAAGTAAATCATGTCCTTGATGGTCTGGATTGAATAGTAGAGGTAGATGGATTGAGGATGACCATTGAACACGTTCAAAACACTAGTTCCAAAACTATTCTTCCAAATATTCCCCTTCCAATATGTGTTCCTAGGTAGTAGGAGATCCTATTTTTTCTATGTTTCATCACTATGTTTGAAACAGGGGAACCACCATCTATTGTCGGGGGTCCATTAGGGATTTCACTTAGGTGGGATGTGAGCCTATTTAGGCCATACACCATTACCATAGGGATCCCATTCAGAGGAAATAGGATGACTAGGATCCAAATTTAGGGAAACTCAATGATTTAAGGAGGTGATGGGTATATTTTTAGGGTTGATTTGAACAATATATAGTTATCTCATCATGTGTTTGAATGCACTGAATAGGGGCACCATTTAGAAGGTGTTGGACATGATCCCAAAGGGGAACAACCCTAAAAATTATCAGTGGACCGGTTGGGCTTGAGATATTACCTTAAAGAATCCATGCATATATCCTATGATTGGGAATAAATTCATATGTAGTTATAAAAATAAGTGTGGTTGGAGACCAACACCAAGAGGGGGTTATCTCTCGAGTGGGGGATAAAGGCATTACATATTTTTACATCATGAAATGGGGACATGAACCATGTATGTTAACATCATGTGTAAATTAATTTGGACATGAATTTGAATGTCTTATGATTATGTTGAAGTTTTTGTAGTCTAAGATTGAATAGATTTGACAAAGATTTCACACAATTTCACATCAAGAAACTAGGATGTCAAGATTCATAGTTTAAATTCATATATCTTGGACTAAATGTCATATCATATCTATCATGTGAGGTATATTATGTACATGACACTAGATAAGGCTACATTTTAACATCATGTTTTGAGGATTTCAAACATGAAACCAGTCTACTAATCTTCCCATCCTATCTTTCTTATATCAGGACCTATGGTAATCACAACCTAAGAATAGTCTAAGGGAATTTTATTAGAATTTTCACCCCCTAGGAGTGTGATTGGAATTGGTAGATATATATATTTTATATTTTTAACCCAATTGTGGGAACAATACAATTGGGGCTTGCACCAAATGAGGAGACCAATAGGGTTTTTTTGGAATCATCACATCATTTTCTCATGATGAATAATATTATTAATGCATATGGTGTTTTTTATTTTTCACAGGAGGCATCATATGCTTGTAAAATGGGGGGTGGATTTGTTACTCGGGCTAAATAAAAAGGGTCAACACATCATTAAATATCCTATTGTCATTTGGAATAAATACACACATAGTTCTAACATAAATCATCTTATATTTATCATATGATCCATCTTGTGTTTATCACACAGGGTAATCCTATAGTTTCACATCATGCACTGCGGACGTTACCATATAATTTAACAAAATATAACTAGGATGTTCGATTTTTAGTTCAAATCCATATATATCATACTAAAGGGATGGTTTATTCATGTGAAATATCTCTTGAGAAACCTAGTATTGGTGGAAAGATTGATATGCTCATCATCAATGGCGATCAATGAGTTTACACTATTAGAATGAAGTTTATGAAAAATTTAAGGTCCTTCCCACTTGGATTCCAGTTTCACTAGATTCTTCTTAGGTATCATCGATTCGCTTAGATCCAACACCATGTCACCGTAAAGTAAGTAATGATGGATAACCTTTTTCTTTAAGGACAACACCACCCGGTTCTGATGCATTTCTAGGTCATCCAATCCTTGAACCCTATTTTCTTCGATGGGTTCCCCCCTTCTTTCCTTCATGCTATCTAAGTGACTTTTTCTGGAGGTGCACCTGTATGGAATGATGCCCAGACCACCAAGATTTCTAGCCTTGCCACCCCTACCTCCATCTTTGTCCTTCTCCCTTGCTGAGGTTAATGACTGCTTCTCTATAGTGGCCAGGCCCCTTCCTAGCAGTGTTTGTTCTATCTCCCTTGGCTCCGAGCCTTTCATCTAGCTCCAAATACCTATGGATCCAGAGATAACTCCCTCACCTTCCCCCAAGTTTCATTACCCATCCTTCTCCTACCCCTTTGGATCCTCATCTCCCACTCATATTAAGCTTACCAACCAGAAGGGATTATGAACATGTTCAAAATCAAGGGACCTCAATGAGAGATCATCCTCCTACTTCAATAAGGCTACTAGCTCTAGATCCAATGCCAGAGCCCTGTCATGCCCATCATTATTATCTTCATATGTAATGCTCATGGTTTTAGTGCCCATGTTAAATCGGACTTCCTCACCATATAAATCAAAAGGCATAATGTCATTGTTGTTGTTGTCAAATAACACAAAAAACCCTATAATAATCATAGAATTCTCCTGGAAGATTAAGTTGCATGGATTTCTACACTCTGACCCCTCCAACAGACACAAATGGGTATTTTGGAACAATAAATATGTTGTTGAGACTTTTCAAGATTGCAATCAATTCATCACTAACAAGGTGTCTAACGGTGAAACCTCCTTTCTTATGAATTTTGTTTTTGGAAGCTATGACCCTCTTCAAAGGGAATCTCTATGGAATGAACAAAATACCTTCGATCATGGCCACCATCCATTGTTTGTTGGGGGTGACTTTAATGTCATTTACAACCCAAAGTAAAGGAAAGGTAGAAGCGCATTATAGAGGAAGGCCATCTTGGAGTTTGTTTAGTTCATGTCTGGGAAGGGCCTCATTGATCTCATATTCTCAGGAACCTTCACCACCTGGGACTACTGTTGCATATGGGCTCTTTTAGAGTATTATGATAGATGGAATGATAACTTGGGTTTATTGGATTATTAACACCAGTTTGAGATTTATGTGTGCCTATATACATATTATATTTTCTTATTATTTCTTACACACCACCACTTGAGTCGAGTAACCTGATTGAAATCCATATGGGTACTTTAGTTCTGATGTGGATATGGTTTTTTATGTGTTTGTGACATGTGTATGTGTGGATATATGGGTATTTAGTCATGATGATATTGAATGTAGGTAAAAGACCTAGGAGTGGTAGACGTATCATTCTTGATTATTCTTGTGTTTGGACTGGGGTGATTTGAGGAAAGTATAATGAATCTAAAGTAATTATATTTAATTAATTCCATATTGTATAGATTATGAGAATCCTTTCTTTACTTATAGTGTTGGCTACTGGTTTTCATTCATATGTATTTTATGTTGGTGTGGTATAAAAGGATGGACTAGTTGACCATAGAAGGGTTGACCTGATAGAGGAGGATGAGCCATAGAGGATGATGTCGTGTGAGTTTTACCATATATAACACAAGTGATTATCCCTGTGAACCCTTTTGTGTTTGGAGACTGTGTTAATTTTGATGGGGGGTCTATCCTGGTTCTGTTGATTTCCAAATCTTTATTGGAAATGGTTACAATCTATTAATATCTATTTTTATAAGGAAGTGGTTCTCTTCTACTATATTTGGAAGTATTGTTTTGTGTACCTGAACCATAAATACTAATATTTGAGATTCAAATAGGATGAAGATGAATAAAGATTGGATGGATGCTAATTGTTTAACAATAGAGTACGAGAACGAAGTGAAAGAGTTCATCAAGTTTTAAAAGGATCACGCAAAGGATCCTTCTCAAATCCTTTGTCTGTTTTTACGGTGTTGTTATTCTAGACTACTTACTCCAGAGGAGTTGGAAGAACATTTGATATGTCACGGAATAGATCGGAGTTATAAATGTTGGAATAAACGCAGTGAAAAAGTGGATGTATCTACTGGATGGGATAAAACTATGTTTTATGGATCATCAGATATGAATACAAATATGGATAATGAAGAAGATCATATGGAGGATGTGATTATAGATGTCAATAATGATGAAGATCATATTGAGGAAATGATAAAGACAATTGAAGATGAACTCCGTGACTGCCCAAAATTTTTTGAGAAGTTAAAGAGTTGTGCAAAGACGCCATTGTATGCTGGTTGCACCAAGTATACAACATTTTCAACTATACTGAAGTTGTATAAATTGAAAGCAGGAAATGGATGGAGTGATGTCAGATTTACGAAACTACATGCTCTCTTGAATGACATACTCCCTAAAGATAATGAGCTCCCAAGACGGACATATGAAGCTAAACGAATGCTACACTCGATGGGTATAATTTCTAAAAGAATACATGCATTCCCAAAAGACTGTATATTGTTTCCCAAGGAGAAAAAATCACTTACAGAATGCCCAAATTATGGTGCTTCTTGATACAAGAAAGATGAATCCAATCCTACGAAATTTGTGTGGTACTTTCCAATCAATCAAAGGTTTAGGCGTCTATATGGAAGTGAAGAAACTGCAAGACAATTATCGTGGCATGCAGATAAAATAAATAAAGATGGAAAATTACGTCATCTGGCCGACTCTCCTCGATGGAAGAAAATTTATCATGAGTATCCTAAATTTGGAAAAGAGCCGAGAGACCTTCATCTTGCGTTATCTACAGATGTAGTGAATCCTTTTGGTTTTCAAACCACCACTCATAGTACATGGCATGTTATGTTGGTAAATTATAACTTTCCACCCTGGTTATGCATGAAGTATAAAATCATCATGTTATCTATGCTTATATCAGGACCAAAACAACCAGGTAATGATATTGATGTTTATTTGGCTCCTTTGATTGAGGATTTGAAGTTATTATGAGATTCAGGTGTTATGTTGTATGATGCTTATAAAAGGGAATACTACATGTTGAGAGCGATGTTGTATGGGACAATAAAAGATTTCCTTGCTTATGGAAATTTTTCAGGTTATAGCATTAAAAGAACTCAAGGGTGTCCTGTGTGCGAAGAAGATACAGAATCAATTAGGTTGAAACATTCATCGAAATATGTGTCTCTAGGACATCATAGATTTCTACCTCATTAGTATAAGTACCGATCTTGGATGACATCATTCAATAAAAGTTAAGAACAATGCGCAACACTGTCTCCACTAACAGGTGATCATCTTTTTGAGAAAGTAAAATATGTGAACACTGTTTTTGGTAAACCATTTTTGAAAAACCTTATGAAAATCAGTTGGAAAAAGAGATCAGTTTTTTCTTTTGAATTACCATACTGGAATTGTTTGTACGTCAGACATTTTCTTGATGTGATTCATGTGGAACAAAATGTATGTGATAGTGTTATTGGAATGTTTCTAAATTCCCCTAGAAAAACAAAGGATGGAATTAAGGCAAGGTTGGACATGGTTGACATGGGAATACGAGAAGTGTTGGCTCCTATGAAGGGTGAAAATCAAATTTTTCTTCCTCCAGCTGCTTATACTCTTTCTAGGGTGGAGAGATATAAATTTTTCAACTTCTTCAATGATGTAAAGGTTCTAGAGGGGTATTCATCAAATATCAAGAAAATTGTGTCAATGAATGATTTAAAGTTAAAAGGTTTGAAATCACATGACTGCCATGTTTTGATGGAAGATCTAATTCTTATAGCTTTAAGATGTATTTTTTCCAAGAATGTTCATCATACATTAACCAAGCATCATTTCTTTTTCAAATCAATATGTAGAAAAGTTTTAGAACCAGCAAAATTTCCAACTATGAAAAAAGAAATTGTCATCATATTATGTGAATTAGAAATGTTCTCCCCTCCAACATTCTTTGATATTATGGTTTATTTGATGATTCACTTGGTGATAGAGATTCAACTGTGTGGTCCTATGTACTATAAATGGATGTATCCTGTTGAACGATATATGAAGATTTTGAAAGGGTATGTCAAAAATCGAAATTGGCCAGAGGGTTCTATAGTGGAGTGATATATTGTAGGGGAAGCCATTGAATTTTGTATTGAGTACCTATCTGATGTGGAAAGAATTGGTCTCTCAAAATCTTGTCACACTGGATGCATTGAGGGTGAGGGAATTTCTGGAAGAGATGTTGTGACAATCAGTATTACAGATCAGGAGTAGGCCCACCTCTATGTTTTGCATAACAGTTGGGAGGTTTCTCCATATATTGAAACTCATAAAGAAATTATTAGGCAGTTGAATCCATCAAGGGCTGAAAAATGGTTATCAAATACCCATAATCACCAGTTTATAGGATGGTTTTAGGACCATATTTTTAAGCAGTTAAATGAAAATCTGAATTCAATTTTAGAACGACTTTTATGGCTAGATGCTGGACCAAGTGTGCATGTATTATCTTACATTGTTTATGTAATTAAGGGTTATACATTCTATACAGATGAAAATGATGAAGATAGTACCATGAAAAATAGTGGAGTTATACTAGTGGATGAAGCGATGCATGTTTATGGTAGTAAGGACAAAAATACAATTTATGAAAATATGTCATACTTTGGCATTATCAAACAAATATGGGAGTTGGATTATACAACATTCCAATTGCATATTTTTCAATACAAATGGGTTGATAACAACAGTGGTGTTAAAATAGATGAATGGGATTTGTGAAAGTTGATTTTAGTAAAGAAAGGTACAAAGACAAACAGTTTATAATGGCATCACAAGCGGTACAAGTTTTTTATGTTCCAGATCCCGCAAAATGAAAGTGGTCAATTGTTCGGTTATCGTCCAAAACTACTAAAGGTTCCGATGAAAATTTAGTTGAGGACGATCCTTTTAGTGGTATGTCGCAATCATTTCGGAGCCAATTTAGATGATGTTTTGTATGTTATAGGAGACCACAATGAAGGGATTTGGATAATTGATGGAGGTGTCAAATCCCTTCAGCCTTTGAAAAAAAGAAAAAGAGTTCAATAAACAGGTTATATTTTGTTTGTAATATAGATCTTGTTATCTCATGTTATTATATTATCATTACTGAATTTATGTAATAAAAATTAACTGTTCAACCACTTTTGCAGATAATGACTTTTGTACATTCTGGTGCTCCTAACCTTGAGGCTGAACATGTCTCTCAAGCTGCTGCTGCTGCTACGGCTACTACTGCTCTTGCTGCTGCTCTTACTGCGGCTGCTGCTGCTCCTATTGCTTCTCCTGCTGTAGATCCTACTGCTCCTGCTGCTCCTGTTGTGGCTGCTGTTGCGGCTGCTGCTGCTCCTGCTGCTACAGCTCCTGCTGCTCCTAGTGTTGAGGTCCAACAACCATCAGCACATGTCATTACTACCATTTCAAATGAACATATAGATGATGTTGATATCGATTAAATAGTCGGGAATGAAGGACCGATGTCGCAAAAAACACAGGTGCGTCGTAGTTTGATGGTGTTAACCAGAGATCTTAAGGCGAAAAGAAAAGGCATCAAATTTGATGTCATATGGAACGCACGAGGCCAACATGTGAATCCCAACAAAGCTATGTTTAGTAGTTACATTGGATTTTTTACTCAACAATGCATGTTGATTGACATAGATTCATGGAACCATGTTGTGTCCAGGATGATGGATGTGATTTGGGAAGAAATTACGGTAACATTATGAATTTATTTCTTTAATTTACTAGTAAATAAATTAATGAAACAATGTCTTACTCTTCTCAATCTCTTTTAGAGTACATTTATAGTAGACGATTCACACAAGGATTATGTACTAAGGCTTGCAGGAAGGATTCATTGAGGTTTTTG
Source organism: Viscum album (assembly GCA_963277665.1). Classification (NCBI taxonomy): domain Eukaryota; kingdom Viridiplantae; phylum Streptophyta; class Magnoliopsida; order Santalales; family Viscaceae; genus Viscum; species Viscum album. Next base: position 1,467,238,763 of record OY728123.1, read on the forward strand.
CACTATTTTAACAAGATGTCACCTGAAAGATTCCAAAGGTAAAATAAACCCACACCCACCCATTGTCTACGCTCACTTGATATCCCAAGAATCATGGGATTCATTTATTGGTCGTCGTGGGTATGGGAAGTTTCAGGTACATTGTGGGTGATAATACATTGTTTGAGGATACGTGTATTCATCACTTTGATTGTCAATATTTCATTTATGAAACAGCAACTTTGTAATGAAAATAAGGAACGTGCATCAAAACCAACATACCCCTATCATAAAGCAAGGATGGGGTACGCTTCACTAGAAAAGAAAATGGAATGTATTTTAAATTTATAGTAATATTGTTAGGTGCTAATAAACAACATCATAATTATCTTTCTATGTTTATATGTTGATTGATGAGTCTAAAACCAAAGACAATTCCATCCCACGTCAAGTGCATTGGAAGGAGGCATGTGTGAATAAGGGAAGCTAGTAGATGAGGACACACAAAAAGTGTGGAAAATTTTTGTAAGTATGGCACGATGATAAAAAAAGGTTTATTTTAAATTTCTATTTCATAAAAATAACTAGTTATTTTCCTATATCCGATAGTCACAGGAATCAGCTACTCCTGTAGCAGATGCAGACCTATTATCGACGGCTTTGAAGCAGCTAAATAAATATGGTTGTGTCAGTGGTGCGGGGTTTGGGGTGACACCCCAAGTATATTTTGAGAAGAAAAAAAGTAGATGATAGAGATGAAACATTGAAACAAATGAGCGAAAAACTAGCATCCCTTGAATAACGATTGTAATGGCAGGGAGAGTTGCTATCAAATTTTATGGGTGGGAAGAAAGGAGAAGACACAACTCAAGAACAACCAGCACATGAAGATCCCACCCCACCCCCCACCAGCTTTAAGGCAAGCCATTCCCCTCAAAGAGTTGTCTTAGCCGTGATAATCAATATTCTAATAATTGTTCCCATGAAATGTGAATCATACAAACACTGATACTTTTCCTGTACTGATCTTATATAGGGTAATAGTGATTGTGATTTATATCTGTCAACACCCACCTATCACCTTGTAGTGAGGACTATAGTGTTCAACATCCCAGATGACATGCTTCATAATAGACCACTTCTGAAAGATCATCTGAAAGTGACGATTACTGTAGATCATGAGCCAAATGCAGAGCTACCTATTCCACTCGATGACAATGATATTCATATGGTCGAAAAGGCTATTGATAAATTCATTGCATGGCCATCACAACCTGTAAGAGTGCATGCGGCCAAAGATGTATTTATTTCCTTTTTTTCAAGCTAAACCTTTAACAATTAATGAAAAAAGGGTCTGAACCAATGAATGTTATTATAGACAGAGAAAGGGAAGAGGGTGACAAACGTCGGCTCAAAACCATATAAAGGATCGATCAACTGATCCCAAGGAGCTACTGAAAGCACAATAACACCACATGTTCTCTATCCACATTTACTAGTATTTAAGACTCGTGTGGATACGAAGCTAAGAGGTGGTAGTAGTCATAAAGTGGTTTTCTAAGAGAATATATATGAAGAGGGAAGTCAAGATTTCATTGCTGCTAAAAAAGTAAATGAGATCCTTGAAAATGGTTGGCTAGGTGTCACAGTTGTAGACATATATATGAGGTACGTTTTTGTGAATTGATTTTCTAAAAGCTGATCTAATGTGAAAATTATGACTAAATGCATTTTATATTGTTGATAGACATATATATGAAAAACAATTGAAAGAATTTTACCATGATCCAAAATTTGAACTCATTAGTCCTCATACCACATCATCACATCTAATGAAATTAGAGCCATCAAAAAAGAATGGAATAGTGAACGACTTGCTGAAAACATTTGAAAGTAAGATTACAGATGACAGACTCTTCTTAATACCAACCATGCAGGGGTAAAACTCTACGATTAAAGCATATCGATTATATTTTCACTTCTTTTATTACTTATTCATTTTTGTGTTTTTAGGAAACATTGGATGCTAATTATAGTGAACTTGGATACTCCAAAGATTTATTTTCTGGATTCAAAGCAAGGATATCCATCAAACCGACCACACATGATGGAGTTTGTGAATCTGTAAGACACTACATCCTACGTTTTAGGTCTAAACATCAAGTAATATAATTTATATTATCTTTTACTGAGGATTATGTTATGATAGGGTAGTGTATCATTGTCTTCTAAAAAAGGAATGAGGATAGGGGCTAAGCATAAGGAGGCGAGCAAGTACTACGTCTGGAAAAATATCAGGGTATATATAATAAAATTTCACTATCCAAACACATCTCAACACAAGTTACTTATTCTCCAAATGATCAATTTTTTTGCAGTGTCCAAAACAAACAAACGATAATGATTTCAGTTATTATGTTTGTAAATTTATGAAAGAGGTCATTTTTGATCAACAAACAAGAATCCCTAAAGAGATATTTTCAAAAATAACTACTAGTTCGTTTAATTTATTTATTAATTATTTATTTTTATATTTTGTAGTACTAATCTGATTTTTGAAAAGCCTCATACTCACAAGACGATATAGATATGCTCAGAAACAAGTGGGCCGCATACCTGATGGAAAATTGTATACAAATAGCATGAAGATCTGACTTAGGGATGTGTACAATTGGCGGTCATTTTTGAGAGGGGTTAAGGGTATCAAAAGATGATAGGTTATTGTATGTAAATATTCATAGGAATATTTTAATTGTTATTAAATAAAAAAAATCCTTTCTCCAATGAGTCAATTTCCCATTTTAATAGATGATATGCACCAACAACATGCAAGAATGATGAACCACTCAAATTGTTTCTCTTTTGTTTAAAATGAACAGATTTTTAAGTGAAAACAACAACTGACGTACATAAATCCAACCAAACGCATTCGGATTGTGTTCATACTTTAAAAGAATGATCCATGGGTGTGTTGGGGACGTGTATGAGTCAACCCCACCTCAATCCGAGGCATGGTGTGGCTGGTACCACTCAAAGGGTTTCTCTTTTGTTTAAAATGGACAGATTTTTAAGTGAAAACAACAAATGACGTACGGAAATCCAACCAAACACATTTGTGTTGTGTTGATACTTTAAGAGAACGATCCATGGGTTCATTGGGGACGTGTAAAAGTCAACCCTTCCTCAATATGAGGCACAGTGTGGCCGGTACCACTCAAATGGTCTCTCTTTTGTTTAAAATGGACACAATTTTAAGTGAAAACAACAACTGACCTACAGAGATCCGACCAAACGCATTCGGATTGTGTTGATCCTTTAGGAGAATGATCCAAGGGTCCTTTTTGACGTGTATGAGTCATTACCTCCTCAATCAGAGGCACGGTGTGGCCGGTACCACTCAAAGAGTCTCTCTTTTGTTTAAAATGGACAGATTTTTAAGTGAAAACAACAACTGACCTATAGAAATCTGACCAAATGCATTCATATTGTGTTAATCCTTTAATAGAACAATCCATGTATGCATTGGGTATGTATACTAGTCAACCCTTCCTCAATCTAAGTCACGGTGTGGCCGGTATAACTCAAAGGGTCTCTCTTTTGTTTAAAATGGACAATTTTTTAAGTGAAAACAACAACTGACCTACAGAAATCCAACCAAATGCATTCAGATTTTGTTGATCCTTTAATAGAATGATCTAAAAGTGAATTGGAGATTTGTACGAGTCAACCCCTCCTCAATCGGAGGCACGGTGTGACCGGTACCACTCAAAGGGTCTCTCGTTTGTTTAAAATGGACAGATTTTTAAGTGAAAACAACAACTAACCAATGGAAATCTGACAAAATTAATTCAGATTGTTTTTATCCTTTAGGAGAACGATCCAAGGGTCCTTTTGATGTGTAAGAGTCATCCCCTCATCAATCTGAGGCACATTGTGTCCAGTACCACTCAAATGGTCTCTCTTTTGTTAAAAATTGACTGATTTTTATGTGAAAACAACAACCGACCTATAGAAATCCAAACAAACGCATTCGGATTGTGTTGACCCTTTAATATAATTATCCATGGGTGCGTTGGGGATGTGTACGAGTCAACATCGCCTCAATCCAAGTCATGGTGTGGCCGGTACCACTCAAAGGGTCTCTCTTTTGTTTAAAATGGACACAATTTTAAGTGAAAACAACAACTGACCTACGGAAATCTAACCAAACGCATTCGGATTGTGTTTATCCTTTAGGATAATGATACACAGGTCATTTTGGACATTTATGAGTCATCCCTGCCTCAATCTGAGGCACGTTGTGGCCGGTACCACTCAAAGGGTCTCTCTTTTGTTTAAAATGGACAGATTTTTAAGTGAAAACAACAACTCACCTACGGAAATCCAACCAAACACATTCGGATTGTGTTTATCCTTTAAGAGAACAATCCATGGGTGCATTGGGAATTTTTACGAGTCAACCCTTCCTCAATCTGAGGCACGGTGTAACGTCCCGAGTCCGGAGCCCCTCCACTGGTGCCCTGTACCCAGTTCGCCACATGACGTCAAGCGCGTTTATCTAAACGCCAGAGGCTGCCAACTAGCAACGAGGGCCTTGATGAGTCGGTGGGGAAACTATTCCCTCATTTGGTATGGTATACAAGGTAAGAAACAACAATAAACAGCAGAAGCAGTAAACAACATGCATAACAACAGAAACCAAACAATGGAAGCAATGTATATATATAACTATGATGACAATGATGCAGCAAGTACAAGTATCTAAGGAAAACAGAAAACACAACAATGTGCTGAAACAAAACTGAAACCAAGTGAAAAAGAAAACAAGTAATCTCCTCAGCATCGCGAGCCATGGCTCGGTCCCATTCTCCCCAGCTCCTGATGCAGTCAAGATCCTGAAGTAGAAGGTCGCTTGCCCTTGTCTATACATGAAGCCACATAGTATGCTTGGGCCCAAAAGCATGGCCCAAACAGGGTGTGAGATACAATCCCAGTAGGCAATCACCCAAATATTTGTGCCTAACAGTCAATGAATACATGGCAGTACTAAAACAAGAAGCAGTAGACAGAAAAGCACAAACAGCTACAATCCACAGTTCTAACAAGTATAGCACACAAGTAAGCAGCCAACAACGAGAAGAAAACAGGTAACCCTCTGGGTAGCTCCCACAGTCTGACCCATATGGTTCAACCTCTAAGTACTAGCAACCCTATGGGAGGCATGCATAGTCTCACCCCTCTGTTTAAGCTATGTAAATTAAGCCGACTCTCTGGGGAAGCACTCACCGTCAATTCCCCCTATAGTCTCGTATCGTGCTAAAGGCTCTGTGGGGAAGCACTAAACATCAATTACCCCTATAGCCCACATCGTAATTAAAAGACACTCTGGATAATCCCTTCTGTCAATTATCCACTGGGTCTCTCATTGTGATTAAAAGACACTCTGGAGAAGCCCTTCCATCAATTCTCCCTTTGGTCTACTACTCTAGGTTCTCACAGTCCTGAGTAACTAAACATGCTCAGCGCATGTATACCATCCAAGTAAACCTCAAGAACTACTAGGATATCAACTAAGGCTCAGCAGCAATAATAAAACAATAGATCCACTATCCTATGACTAGGCATGGCAACTGGAAAAATGCCAAACAGGCAGAACAAGCATGGAAAAGCAATCTGAGCACAAACAAAATACTCTAATCACAAGCAATAACCTCTACTAAATCAATCAAGCAAAGAAGGAAATAAATAAGGGCAAAACAAGAAACACTCAATACCCCGTTCAAGGGTATTGGTGTAATTTTCACAAAATACTCAAAGACTTTCTACAGAAAGGCACAAACCACCTACCTCGATCCTAGGAGATCGATATACATGAACCTCGATGACAGATTCCCCTTAGAATGACGTAGATCTGGGAAAACACACAAAACTTTCATCCCATGATAACTTTAAAACAAGGAGGAATCAAGAAACAAGGCTCAAGCAGAAGGAAGAACTCACCGCTGCGATTCCAACGCAACTGACCGTGCTCAAATCGGAGAACGGAAGATGATGTAGGACTCCATCGAAGATCCGGTCGTACGGTCACTCTTGGATGGTCAAAAACTAAAGAATAAGACGAATATGGGGGTTAGGCGTGACCCCGGTCCGTTTAATGAAAAAAAATAAAGTACACGGCGTGTACTTTTTGAGTACACGGCGTGTACTTAGAATTTTTCCGTACTCCGAAATAATCGTTCTCCACCTCAGCCTTACACACTGTGTGTGTGGCCCGGACACGGCCAGCACACGGCTTCGAGCCGGAACAGAGTACACGGCATGTACTTAGAAAGTACACGGCGTGTACTTCTGAAATTTCCAGAAAATTTATTTTCCTCAAAAATTCCAGAAAAAAGGAAAAACGTACCTGCACGAAGATCCGGGTTCTTACAAATTTCCCCCCTTAAAGAAATTTTTCCCCGAATTTCCCTAACGAGGTGGAGAATAAGAATCCCCGAACAGCTCTGGCCACTGCGATCGTACATCGGCCTCCCTCTCCCAGGTCTTGTTCTATACTCGCCCGTGCTTCCATAGCACTCGTACCAAAGGAACAGACCTCCCACAGAGAACCTTCATACTACGATCGACAATCCGGATAGGATGCTCCTCGAACGATGCATCTGCTTCAAGCTCGACTTCCTCGGGCTGAAAGACATGATAAGGGTCTAAAAAGTAACGTCGGAGTTGAGAGACATGGAAGACGTCATGCATGGCCCGATACCTATGAGGTAGCTGTAACCGATAGGCGACCGACCCCACTCTCTCCAAGACTTCAAATGGCCCGACGTACCGCGGTGAAAGCTTACCCTGTCTCCGAATCCTTTTGTGTCCCAACCTTGGTGCAACACGTAGGAAAACCTGATCACCAACCTCGAACTCTAGAGGTCGTCTCCGCTGATCAGCATAAGACTTCTACCGAGACTGTGTTGTAGCCATCCTCTTCCGAATCAGCTCTATCTACTCTAAAGTCTCCTGAACAAGACGAGGTCCCAGCAAAGATGCATCTCCTGCCTCCATCCAGCATAAGGGTGATCAGCATGGCCTACCGTACAAATCCTCGTATGGTGCCATCTGAATGGTCGCCTAGAAACTGTTTTTGTAGGCGAACTCCACTAGAGGAATATGCTTCTCCCAAGAACTGCTAAAGTCAAGGATGCAAGCTCGGAGCATATCCTCAAGCACCTGGATCGTGCGCTCGGACTGGCCATCAGTCTGGAGATGGTATGTTGTACTCAAAAGTACCTGTGTACCTAAGGCCTTCTGAAGTCCTTGCCAAAACTGAGAGGTAAAGCACACATCTCTGTCTGAAACAATAGAGCGTGGAATTCCATGCAGATGAACGATCTCCCTGATGTAAAGTTGTCCCAGATCATCAACACTGAAGGTCTCCTTGATCGGCAATAAGTGAGAAACCTTCGTAAGTCTGTCGATGACAACCCAAATAGCATCGTTCCCTCGAGGTGATCTCGGCAACCCGATCATGAAGTCCATCGCGACATCGTTCCACTTCCACTCCGGAATGGGTAACTACTGTAAAAGGAATGCTGGTCGCTGATGCTCTACTTTCACCTGCTGACAAGTAGAACATCTCATGACAAAACCAGCAACATCCTTCTTCATACCTGGCCACCAGCACTGGCGATGAAGATCCTGATACATCTTGGTGATGCCAGGATGAACTGCCCAAACTGAGGAATGGAAATCTCGCATCATCTCCTTGCGTATGTCTGCTGGAACCCATATGCGTCCTTGGAAATGAAATATCTCATCCTTGCCCACTGTCCATCCAGGAAGAGGGTCCTCTCCTGACACACTCTCCCTCAAGACTAAGCCTTCCGAGTCTGATAGTTTCCTCATCTGTACCTGATCTACTAGCGTGGAGGTAACAGCTAAAGAAGATAGAAAAGTCTGTCCCCGTCTGTCGTGCACCTCTAGATGCATCTCAGAGAACAGAGCCATCAGCTGCCACTCACTACTGGCCTCCTGAACTGCCTGAATCTGGGCTCTCCTTCCCAACGCATCAGCCACGGTGTTGCCCTTTCCTGGCGTATAGGCAAGCTCGAAGTCAAAAGACTGTAGATACTCAATCCACCGGCGCTGCCTCAGATTCAGATCACGCTGAGTGAAGATATACTTGAGACTCTTGTGTTCAGTGAAGACCACAAAGTTCTCTCCCAGAAGATAGTGTCTCCAACAGCGCAAGGCATGATCAACAGCTGACAACTCCATATCGTGCGTAGGGTAGTTACTCTCATGTGGCCTCAACTGCCGAGACTCGTACACAATGACTCCATCTCCCTGCATAAGCATAGCCCCCAGCCCGATACCCGAAGTGTCACAATAAACAGTGTAGATCTTTCCTAGATCTGGAAAGACTAGTATCAGTGCTGACGTCAACCTCCCTTTCAGCTCCTGAAAGGATGACTCACAAGAATCTAACCATAAGAACTTCTCCCCCTTCTTGGTCAGACTTGTCAAAGGTGCTGCTAGACGAGAAAAGTCTTGAATAAAGCATCTGTATTATCCAACTAGCCCTAGGAAGCTCTGTACCTCAAAAACGTTCTTTGGATGCTCCCAGGAAACTACAGCTCTCACTTTCTCTGGGTCCACAGATACTCCTGCCTCTGAGATGACGTGACCCAAGAAGTGAATATGATCCATCCAGAAGTGGCACTTCGAGAGTTTAGCATAAAGTCGATGCTCTCTCAGTGTACTCATAACGATCTCAAGATGTATGGCCTGGTCGTGTCGAGTGTGAGAGTACACCAAGATATCGTCCACGAAGACCACGACGAAGGAATCCAAGTAAGGATGGAACACTCGGTTCATCAGTGCCATAAAAACTACAGGTGTGTTCGTGAGACCGAATGGCATGACTGTATACTCATATAGACCATACCTGCTCCTGAAGGCTGTCAGAGGTATATCTGATGGTCTAACGTGCAACTGATGATAGCCAGACCTTAAGTCGATCTTCAAGAACACCCGGGATCCTCGAAGCTGATCGAAAAGGTCATAAATCCTTGGCAAAGGATATCGGTTCTTGACCTTCAACTGGTTCAGCTTCCGATAATCCACACAAAGTCGAAGGGTACCGTCTGCCTTCTTTGCAAACAGAATAGACGAACCCCAAGGAGAAGTACTGGGTCGGATGAAACCCTTAGCATGTAGATCCTCCAACTGCTTCTTGAGCTCCTGCAACTTAGGTGTAGCCATCCTATATGGAGGAATGGACACTGGTGCCACTCTTGGCACGAGCTCAATAGAGAAGTCTACCTCATGCTCCGGAGGCAACCCTGAAAAGTCTTCTGGAAAAACATCCCTGAAGCGATCCAAAACTGGAGGAAAGTCCAACTGTGGAGTCCCCTGATCATCCAAATAAAGACTAGCAATCTGGGATGTCACCCCTCCTAGCCCAAGATGCTCGAGTCCCGCCCGACTCGCACGAACGTCCCATTCACCTCTATGAAGGAAAGATTCACCTTCTGGTGAAATGAAACTGACTCTGCGATGATAACAGTCAACAACTGCCTGGAAGGGAATCAACCAGTCCATGACAAGGATGACATCATAGCCTGTCATCTCTAGGACATAGAGATCCCATAAGAAGTGATACCCTACAACCTCGAGAGGGCACTCTCTACACTGGCGTACACTAGATTTCCTCATTCCCAAAGGTGTGTCTAGTTTCAACGAGTTGGCAGAAGAAAAGATACAGAGTCCAAGGCTCTCCAAAACTGCAGAAGAGATAAAATTATGTGTAGCACCAGTATCAAAAAGGGCTAAAGATAAAATTTAGGCTACTAAAATTGTACCTCGAACAGTAGAAGGGATGGGATCCTGCTCATGATAAGTCTGCTCCACGGTGAAAGACTGGCCTGCACCGCGGCCCTGCGCCCCTGACTGACCACTCTAAGCTGAACCTCCCTGCAAGTGCTGAGGGACTGGTGGCTGACCGTCATGGCCTGGACCTCCACCTTGTCCCAAACGGCAGGAAGAACTCCAGTTCCCTGACTGGTGAGAGAATGGTGGGGATGCTCTTGAATGAGGAATCATGGAAGAACCCCGGTCACCTGCTGCTTGTGGGAAAACCTGGTAGAAATGCTAAAGGTGACCCATCTTGCTGTAAGATCAGCACTCCACGGGGTCTCTCTAGCACTGTGGCCTCGTGTGCCCTATCTGGCCACACTGGTAGCATGTCACCTGGCTGCCTGATGATGCGTCTCGCTTCCTCGCATCACCGCATGTAGGCTCCCTACGGTGCTTCTTGCTGTCCTCTGAAGGGAAGATAGCTCTGGAAGCAGAACCGCCCTGACTCGTGGCTCCAGAGTCTCTCAGATTGCGCTCCGCAATCAGTGCCTGGTTGACGATGGAAGTAATGGAAGTCAGTTGGAAGATGTTCACCTGCGAGCGGATCTCCCGCTTGAGTCCATCTTCAAACTTCCTCACCAAGAACACCCCACTCCCATCCCGAAGGGGTGTAAAGCAATGTAGCTCAGTGAAACGAGAGGAATAATCCATGACAGATAGAGTACCCTTCTCTAATCTCATGAACTCCCGGGCTCGATCAGCCCTCAGGGTCTCCGGGTAGTAGTAGTCGTAAAACACGCGCTGGAACTCCTCCCAAGCCATAGCTTGCTGCAGACCCACCTGTGAGATCATGTCCCCCCACCTCTTGGCGGAGTCTCGGAGCATGTAGGTGGAGATCTTGACCTGCCTCTCCGAAGGCGTCTCCAGATGCTCGAATATAGTCAGCATGGCTTCCATCCATGACTCTGTAGCCTGAGGTCCTCCCTCTTCCAAGAACGTGGGAGGATGCTGCTGCTGAAAGACCCGCGTCAAGTCTGCCATAGACGAGGCAGGAGGTGGTGCTCCCTGGAAGGCCTGCATCATCCTCATGAAACCTTCCCTGAATTTCGCATCAGCGCCCGCAACTGGTACAACAACTGGTGCCAAAGCTGGCTTGGCTGGGGGATCGACAGGAAGTCCCTGATCAGCCTTGTCTGGCGTCTGATCACTGCCTGACGACAGACGTACGACCGAAGGACGTCTCGGAGGCATAGCTCTGAAGATCAAAAGCACACCTTAGATCATGAAAATAAGTACAGAGAACACAAGAGTACAAAACGGGAACAGGGGAAGAAAAACACACAAGATTGCAAAAAAATGACTACACGGCGTGTATAAAACTACATGGCGTGTCTTCTTAAACCACTGACATGGGTGTGTACTCCTGCCCCTCAAGTCTTGTACACTACAAACTACACGGCGTGTTGACCCCCACACATGGTGTGTACTTGAAAACTATTCCCCTGCCCGAGTCTCCTTACACGGCTAACCCACACGGTCTGACTCAACCCGAGACTACACGGTGTGTTTGAAACAAACACAGCGTGCACTAGACAAGGCTCCGGTGGTCCGTGTTGTTGAGTACACGGCCGTCTACACGGCAGGACCTTACACGGCGTGCTCTGAACAAGCACGGCGGTCATAGGCGAAGGCGACACTGTTCCGTGTTGTCCATGACACGGACGGGTACCTGGGAAAGACTACACTGTGTGTTCCGAACAAACACGACGTGTGGAAAGGAAGGTAATGCCGGCCCGTGTTTTTTGTGACACGGCTGGGTACCTGGACAAGACTACACGGCATGTTCCCTATGGGAACGGTGTGTGGAAAAGATGGTCACGACGGCCCGTGTTGTTCGTGACACGGCTGGGTACCCGGACAGGACTACACGGCGTGTTCCCCATGGACACGGCATGTACTACCTGAGCTTCCCCATCCCGTGTTGTTAGTGACACGACTGGGTACACAGCTCCGAACTCACACGGCGTGTATCAATGGTACACGGAGTGTTCCCGAAGTTACTTCTATGACACCTTGTTCTTCTCACACAGTCAGTGACACGGCCTGAAAACTACACGGCGTGTGCCTGAAAATTACACGTCGTGTATTCTGGGTTTTTCTGGGCAGTAGCTCAGAAACTTCACAGAATTCTAGAAACACTAAAAACAAGGGAAAAGGTGCCAAATTCTGATCCTTGAGGGCCCATAACACCTCAAGAACCAAACTTCGGCATTCACTTTAAGCAAAGAACAAAACAAACAGTTTTCCAACACAACAGTAGAGAGTCTATCAAGCATCTATCACAACAGCATGCATAATCTACACAGAGCCTATCACAACAGCATGAAATCGCTAATGCACCCTGGATGGCATGGCAAGGATACATGACATGTGATTTCTACAAGTTCCTATATGATGCATGAGATGGAATACCCTCATCTCATCGGGTTGCGACATAAATATAACCAAAATATCAAAACAATAACCGCACAAGTCATACGAATCACTCTAGGTGAAAACATACCAACCATAAAATCTCAAAACCAGAAAACTGCAATTAATGAGGTAGTATGGATTTTCCCTGTACACGAGTTAGCTACTCCCAAGCACAACTTAATGTCACGTACCAAATCCGTCCTATCCCTGGATAATGTCTCCAAACAGTAAATCAAGAGAAAATAACTCCTTTGATACCACTTTGTAACATCCTGAGTCTGGAGCCCCTCCACTGCTGCCCCGTACCCGGTTCGCCACATGAACTCAAGCGCATTTCCCCAAACGCCAGAGGTTGCTGACTAGCAGCGAGGGTCTTGGTGAGTCCGTGGGAAAACTATGCCCTAATTCGGTAAGTTATACAAGGATAGAAACAACAATAAACAGCGGAAGCAGTCAACAACATGCATAACAACAGAAACCAAATAGCGGAAGCAATGTATATTTATAACTATGATGACAATGATGCAGCAGGTTCAAGTATCTAAGGAAAACAGAAAACACAAAAACGTGCTAAAATACAACTGAAACCAAGTGCAAAAGAAAACAAGTAATCTCCTCAGCATCGCGAGCCATGGCTCGGTCCCATGCTCCCCAGCTCCTGATGTATTCAAGATCCTGAAGTCGAAGGGTGCTTTCCCTTGTCTATACCTGTAGCAACATAGTTTGCTTGGGCCCAAAAGCATGGCCCAAACAGGGTGTGAGATACAATCCCAGTAGGCAATCACCCAATGATTTGTGCCTAATAGTCAATGAATACATGGCAGTACTAAAATAAGAAGCAGTAGACAGAAAAGCACAAACAGCTACAATCCACAGTTCTAACAAGTATAGCACACAATTAAGCAGCCAACAACAAGAAGAAAACAGGTAACCCTCTAGGTAGCTACCACAGTATGACCCCTATGGTTCAAACTCTAAGTACTAGAAACCCTCTGGGAGGCACACACAGTCTCACCCCGCTGGTTCAGCTACGTAAATTAAGCAGACTCTCTGGGGAAGCACTCACCGTCAATTCCCCCTATAGTCTCGTATCGTGCTAAAGGCTCTCTAGGGAAGCACTCAACGTCAATTCCCCCTATAGCCTGCGTCATAATTAAAAGACACTCTGGATAATCCCTTCCGTCAATTCTCCACTTGGTCTCACATCGTGATTAAAAGACACTCTGGAGAATCCCTTCCCTCAATTCTCCCTTTGGTCTACTACTCTAGGTTCTCACAATCCTGAGTAACTAAACATGATCAGTGCGTGTATACCATCCAAGTAAACCTTAATAATTACTTTTCTATCAACTAAGTCTTAGAAGAAATAATAAAACAACAGTTCCACTATCCTACGACTAGGCATGGAAACTTGAAAAACGCCAAACGGGCAGAACAAGCATGGAAAAGAAATCTGAGCACACAAAAAATACTCTAATCACAAGCAATAACCTCTACTAAAGCAATCAAGTAAAGTAGGAAATAAATAAGGGAAAAACATAAAACACGCAATACCCTGTTCAGGGGTATTGGTGGAATTTGCACAAAATACTCAAAGACTTTATACAGAAAGGTACAAACCACCTACCTCGATCCTAGGAGATCGATATATGTGAACCTCAACGACAGATTCCCCTTATAACGACGTAGATCTGGGAAAACGCACAAAACGTTCATCCCACAATAACTAGAAAACAATGAGAAATCAAGAAACAAGGATCAAGCATAAGGAAGAACTCACCGCTGCGATTCCAACGCAACTGACCGTACTCGAATCGGAGAACGGACGGCGAGGTAGGACTCCTTCAAACATCCGGTCATACGGCCACTCTCGGACGGTCGAAAACTAAAGAAGAAGATGAATATGTGGGTTAGGCGCGACCTCGGTCCATTTAATGAAAAAAAAGTACACGGCGTGTACTCTTTGAGTACACGGTGTGTACTTAGAATTTTTCTGTACTCCGAAATAATCGGCCTCCACCTCAGCCTTACACACCGTGTGTGTGGCCCGGACACGACCAGCACACGGCTTCGAGCCGGAACAGAGTACACGGCGTGTACTCAGAAAGTACACGGCGTGTACTTCTGAAATTTCCAGAAAATTCATTTTCCTCAAAAATTCTAGAAAAAGGAAAAACGTACCTGCACAAAGAACTAGGTTCTTACACACGGTGTGGTCGGTACCACTCAAAGGGTATCTCTTTTGTTTAAAATGGACACAATTTTAAGTGAAAACAACAACTGACCTACGGAAATATGACCAAATGAATTTTTATTGTGTTGATACTTTAAGAGAAGGAACCACAGGTCCTTTTTGATGTGTAAGAGTCATCCTCGCCTCAATCTGAGGCACAGTGTGGCTGGTACCACTCAAAGGGTCTCTCTTTTGTTTAAAATTGACATATTTTTAAGTGAAAACAACAACTGACCTATGGAAATCCAACCAAAGGCATTCGTATTGTGTTGATACTTTAATAGAACGATCCACGAGTGCTTTGGGGATGTTTAAGAGTAATCCCCGACTCAATTCGAGGCACGGTGTGGCCGGTACCACTCAAAGGGTCTCTCTTTTGTTTAAAATGGACACAATTTTAAGTGAAAACAACAATTGACCTACGGAAATCAGACCAAATGAATTAGGATTGTTTTTATCCTTTAGGATAATGATCCAAGGGTCCTTTTTGATGTTTAAAAGTCATCCCCGTCTCAATCAGAGGCACGGTGAGGCCGGTACCACTCAAAGGGTCTCTCTTTTGTTTAAAATGGACAGATTTTTAAGTGAAAACAACAAATGACCTACGTAAATCCAACCAAAAGCATTCGGATTATGTTGATAATTTACGAGAATGATCCATGGGTGCATTTCTAACGTGTATGAGTCAACCCCAACTCAATATAAGGTACGGTGTGGCCGGTACCACTCAAAGGGTCTCTCTTTTGTTTAAAATGGACACAATTTTAAGTGAAAAAAAAAACTGACCTATGGAAAACTGACCAAATTCATTTGGATTGTGTTTATAATTTAGGATAACGATTAATGGGTCCTTTTTGACGTGTACAATTCAACCCTTCCTCAATCCGAGGCATGGTTTGGCTGGTACCACTCAAAGGGTCTCTCTTTTGTTTAAAATGGACATAATTTTAAGTGAAAACAACAACAGACCTACGGAAATCCAACCAAACGCATTAGGATTGTATTGATCCTTTAGGAGAACGATCCAAGGGTCCTTTTTTATGTGTAATAGTTATCCTCACCTCAATCTGAGGCACAGTGTGTCCGGTATCACTCAAAGGGTCGCTCTTTTGTTTAAAATGGACAGATTTTTAAGTGAAAACAACAACTGACCTACGGAAATCCAACCAAACGGATTCGTATTGTGTTGATACTTTAGTATAATGATCCATGCATCCTTTGTGATGTTTAAGAGTCATCCTCGCCTCAATCTGAGGCACTGTGTGGCCGGTACCACTCAAAGTGTCTCTCTTTTGTTTAAAATGGACATATTTTTAAGTGAAAACAACAACTGACCTACGGAAATCTGACCAAACACATTCAGATTGTGTTTATTATTTAATATAATTATACACGGGTGCATTGGGAACATGTACGAGTCCACCTTTCTTCAATCTAAGGCACGGTGTGGCCGGAACCACTCAGAGGGTCTCTCTTTTGTTTAAAATGGACACAATTTTAAGTGAAAACAACAACTGGCCTATGGAAATATGACCCAACTCTTTATGATTGTTTTTATCCTTTATTATAATGATCAACGGGTCCTTTTTGACATGTATGATTCATACCTGCCTCAATATGAGGCACGGTGTGGCCGGTACCACTCAAAGGGTCTCTCTTTTGTTTAAAATGGACATATTTTTAAGTGAAAACAACAACTAACCTATGGAAATCTGACCAAACGCATTCAGATTGTGTTTATCCTTTAAGAGAACGATCCATGGGTGCTTTGGGGAGGTGTATGAGTCATACCTGCCTCAATACGAGGCACGGTGTGGCCGGTACCACTCAAAGGGTCTCTCTTTTGTTTAAAATGGACACAATTTTAAGTGAAAACAACAACTGACCTACGGAAATCTGACCAAACGCATTCGGATTGTATTTATCCTTTAGGAGAACAATCCACAGGTCCTTTCTGATGTGTACAAGTCATCCCCGCCTCAATCGGAGGCACGATGTGGCCGGTACCACTCAAAGGGTCTCTCTTTTGTCTAAAATGGACACAATTTTAAGTGAAAACAACAACTGGCCTATGGAAATCCAACCAAAAACATTAGTATTTTCTTTATCCTTTATAAAAGCTATCCATGGGTCCTTTGTGATGTGTAAGAGTCAACCCTTCCAACCCCCTGGACCCCCCACCCCCCCTAGACACCAACCCACCCCCTGGACACCCCCACCCCTCTGGACACCCCCACCCCTAGAAATCCCCCTCAACCCCCTGGACACCCCCACCCCCCTAGACATGCCCATGGACAGCCCCCCCCCCCCACCTCGGACAGCCCCCCAAACACCCCCCCCCCCCCCCGGACACCCCCCACCCCCTGGATAACCACCACCCCCCTGAACGGCACCCCCACCCCTCCTTGACGCCACCCCACCACTTGGATACCCCCAACCCCCCTGGACACCCCACCACCCATAGACGGACACCTCCACCCTCCCACACACCATCCCACCCCCTTGGATAGACCCACCAACCAACTAGATCCCCCCCGGACACCCCCCACCCCTAGAAAGCCCCCCCCCCCCCCCCCCCGACACCCTGGACACCAGCCCACCCCCATGGACAACCCATAGACCCCCCCCCCCCACCTGGACACCCCTCACCTAGACACCCCTCCTCCTTGGACACCACCCCACCCACCTTGGATATCTCCACCACCCCCCTAGACCACCCCCACCCCCCTTGACACCCCCACCCCCCTGGACACCCCTATCCCCCTAGACACCCCCATCCCACCCTCCTAGACACCACCCCATCGCCCTTGGACAGCCCCACCAACCCCCCATACCTCCCCCACCCCCTCGACACCCCACCCACCCCATGTAAATCCCCCCCCCCTCGATACCCTGGACACTAGCCCACCCCCCCTGGACACCCCCATGGACAGCCCCCCCACCTGGACACCCCCCTCCTAGACACCACCCCACCACATAGACACTCCCCACCCCCCTGGGCACCACCACCCTCCTTGGACAGCCCCCCAACCTCCTGGACCCCCCCCCCCCCCCCACCCCCTTGGACACCCCCATCCCCCCGGACACCCCCTACCCCCCCTTGGACAGCCACCCAAAACCCCTGAACAACCCCCCCCCCCAACCCCTTGAATTCTGAATAGAATTCTTTATTTATTTAATTAACTTATGAATTATGTGTTGATGGTGTATGGTTATACTTTTTGTAATTATCTTATGATTTATGTGTTAATTTTGTATGGGTATAATTATTGAGATGCTGAATTTTTTGCAGGTGTTGTTTGGGTGTGCTGCTGCAGAATTTTTTGTGCAGCAGACAGGGCATTTATCAGCGCTTTTTTAGAACTGATAAAAGAGGACTTTATCAGTGCTAAAAAAGTGCTGATAAAATCCACATTTATCAGCGCTAAAAAAGCGTTGATAGAGAAAGAATTTATCAGCACTTTTTTAGCACTGATAAAATATACATTTATTAGTGCTAAAAAAGCGCTGATAAAGTCTTTCTTTATTAGTGATTTTTTAGTGCTGATAAACTGATCCTTTATGAGCGCCTTTTTAGCGCTGATAAATGTACATTTTATTAGCTCTTTTTTAGCACCGATAAATTATCTCTTTATCATCACTTATTGAGTGCTAATAAAGGGGACCCCCCCCCCCCTTTATCAGCACTGAGCTTTACAGCACTTTTTTAGTGCTGATAAAGCTTGTTTTGAGCACTGATAAAGCCCGTTTTGAGCACTGATAAAGCCGGTTTTTATAGTAGTGAAGGTTGAGAATAATTTTAAGAAAAATAGGAAGATTTAAGGAGGATACTAAAATTTTGTTTAACAATAATGAATCAAGGTTTATGGTCAGAAAGCTAGTGGAAAATAGGTACACTATTCTAGAAAACATACAGGTTACAGAGGAAAATATGATTTATATGGATATTGCTATCACTATGGAGGCTTTTTCATATAGTAAAGATTTACTAGTTTAATCATCAAAAATACAATGAATTCAAGATTTAATGGAGGTGGACTTTGAGGGGAATTCAATCCACTCAAATAATACAAAATGAAGATATATTTAAACCACTATAAACTATTTGTGAAAGGTGTGATCAGCCTGAACATAATTCTAATGGATGTCTAGTTATTATATTATCTCAAAAAAGTTTTTATGATAAATCTAAAAATCCTCATGTTAATGAAGAAAAATTAAAGGAGAAGGCATTAATTTCTGAAACTGCTCTAAAGTCCTCTAGAGGAGAATGTCCTTGGATGTCAGATAGTGGGTGTTTTTCACATATAAATAAAGATTTGAAATTATTGAAAAATGTAAAAGATTAAATATAATGGAAAATAAATTTTTGAAATGATGATCCTCTTAGAATAAAATTCATTGGATTTATTATCATTATAAAATAAAAATTGAAATCCAAAATTACCTTATTTTTTGATAGACCAAAAAAACTTGTTGATTGTTTCATGGATCTATGATAAAGGAAATGAATTATTTTTTAAAAGAGATGGATTTGTTTTTAAAAGTATTCAAGATGGGAAAGTTGTAATAATAGGACAGATAACTAAGGTAAATCTATTTTTGTTTGGAAATTCATAAGGTTCATGCTACTTGAGTATGATGGAATAAAATCATTTATGACATAAAAGTATTAGACATATATTCCAAATTAATATTAAAAAAATGATAAAAAGGGAAATTATTCATGATGATCTTAACAAGACAAGAAGAAGGTATTGGTGTTTTTTGATATTCTAGAAAGTTAATATTTCAAATTTAGTACATTAGAGGTTTGATATACATACAACTCACCCCTTTATGCTTAGTCATTTTGAAATTTGTGGGCCCATGAGAAAACAATCGAAAAATGCTAATATTTATGTTATTTCCTTTATTAATGATTTCACTCTTATCATAAGTATTATTTTTTAAAAACGTAAATCATAGTATTTAAAAATGTTTAACAGTTTCAAGAGATTTTTTGAAAAGTAATACAGATATTCTGAGAAGAAAATTTGAACCGATAATGGTGTTACATAAAAAATGGGAAGTTTAAAGATTAACTTGAAAATCATGTCATTCATCATGATATTACTGCACCATAAACACCATATAAAAATGATTTTTTTGAAACAAAAATATAATTCTGGTTGAAATAGCTTGAACCATGAATATTGAACAAGATACTTATTTATTATTTTGTATAAAAGCTATTAGAGAAGTATTTCACATTCAAAATAAATATTTATACATGAAAAAATTTTATATGAATCGATAGGATAGGTATTGTAATGAGACCCCAAGTTTGAAATACTTACCAGTGTTTAGTATCCCTTATATTATCAAAGTCAAAGGTGATAATATTGGGAAGTTTGATCAAAGATGTGTTTATAGTATCTTCCTTGAATGAAATCCTAATAGTAGAGGATACATGTGTTATAATAATAGAACTTTAAGTTTTATTGACTATGTAGATATTAAATTGCTGAGATATTCTGATAGAAAGGGATCACAATTAGCTGCGGATATAAGAGGAAGCGAAGATAAAGTTTTTGTTGTTAAAAAACATGATACTTTTTTTACAAAATTAATAATATGGAAGTTATAAATGATAAAGATATTGATTCATGCACTTCAAGTGATGAGGTACAATTGTGTTCATATCATCCAAGGATGATGAAGATAGTGGATATCTAAAATATCATTGTAGATATAGGACAATAGGATCAAACTAGAAGAACTTTGAGGGATGTTTCAAACACCTCTTTATATTGATAGGTTTATCCAAAGTATATTGAAGAAGATTTGGAGAATAAATAGTCGATTGATTCCATGAATGAATAATTAAATTATATTGAGAAAAATTATATATGGTAACTTGTAAAAAAATCTAAAGATAAAAATGTGATTAGAACAAAGTGGGTTTTCTGGAAAAAGTTGAATGAAAGGGGTGAAGTGATAAAAAATAATACAAGACTGGTTTGTAAAGTCTACTCACATATTTAAGGAATTTATTTTGATGATGCCTTTTCCGAAGTTGCAAGACTTAAAACCATCATAATCTTTCTTTCTATTACTACACTATAGAGATATAAGATATTCCAAATATATTTCAAGTCTTATTTTCTCAATGGAGAGTTAGAAGAAAATGTTTATATTGAGAAAACATATGGATTATTTCTTGTTCAAGATGAATTTATTTTTCAATATGAAGAAGGATTTTTTTAGGTTGAAATAATCCCTGAGATCATCATATTCTAAATTGGATATTTTCTTGAAAGAGTTGAATTTCAATAAAAGAGGAGTTAAAAACAATCTCTACATAAAAGAGAATCAAGAGGTTTCCATAATTGTAATTATTTATGTTGATGGTATCATATTCATATGCAATAATGAAAGAATGTGTGAAAATTTTATGGATAGATGAAGTAATTATTTGAAATGTATATACTAGGAGAAAATAAATACTTTCTTGGCTTACAAATCTCTTAAAATAAAAGGTACATTTCTCTTTCTCAATAGAATTATGATAAGGAACTCTTAAAGAAATTTGGAATGGATGATTCAAAGCCCATTTCCATACACATTTCAGCAGTAATTGTTTTATAAATAATTATCAAGGAAATGATATTGATCCTAAAGAATTTTGAAAATTGATTAGAAGCCTGTAATATCTTATAACTTCAAGGCTATATTTTATGTATGTTGTTACACTTTTCCCAGGTATCAAAGTGCGACCCAAAAAATCTCATATTGAGGATGGGAAAATAATTATCAAATATATTTAAGGCATAATTGACTTTAGGTTGAAATATGAAAACACATGAAATATTGATCTATTTGGTTACATAGATGCAGATTGGGTAGGTTGTGTTGGTGATAGAAGATCCACATCTGATAGATTATTCTTCTTGGTATAAATATGTGTAAGTTGGCATAAAATGAAATAATTTTTAGTTTATCTTATCATTGATGATCTTGATTGTGTTGTTTCCACTCAAACAGAAACATAGTTAACATGGATGAAGATATATATGGAAGATTAATTGGTTGATGTGAAGCTTCCACGTCTCTTGGGTAGTGATAATCAATGTGAAATAAATCTCACCAAGGATCCAATGAAATATTTCTAATCTAAGAACATTGTTTTCACATATCAATTTATCAAATAATTTGTTGAAATAAATTCACTAAATATTAAGTTTGTATCTACAAAGGATCAAGTAGATAATGTCTTCACGAAACCATTACTATAGGAAACATTTCAGAAACTGAGGTTGATTATGGGCATTCAACCTCAGTCACTTTAAGGCAGAGTTATGTGATATATGTACCCTCTCTCATATTTTATTTTGAAAGTTTTTTCAAAGAGGGATAAAATTTGTAACATAAATCTATCCACTGACATTTAACTTACCTATTTTAGGAGAGGATATATTTAGGGGGAGTTTTTAAAAGGGGTAAGTTGTAATGTTAGCATGTGTGAAATATTTTAACAGTTTGTTGAAGTGGATAAAGGAACTTTTTAAAAGTTTTTTTGATGAAATTTTGTGTTCAATAAGAATTTTGAAATGAATATTCTGCTTTATGAAATCCAAACTATAGACCTTGTTTGCACAATTTGTGACAAATATGACCATAAGACAGACAACTGCCCAACCATTCCATCCATCAGGGATGTTCTTTTAGGAGGACCCCCAGTGGAAGTAAATGCTTTGAATTTCAAAAGCCTCAATACCAAAACAAATTCAACCCAAGGTATAATGACCACCCAGGCTTCCGCTGGAAAGATAACCAACAACCTAGCCAACCACAGGGACAAACTCCTTACCCCCATCCGAACTACCAAACCCATAACTAGTTCCAAACCCAACCTATCCAATACCAACAGCCACCGGTCCATTTTCAACAAACCATACCACCTACAAAATATCCCCCTGGGATAAACCAATCTTCTCAAGCACCAACTCAAACTGTTCCACAAATCTTACTAGAAAAAACTGTGCAAACAAATAGAGAGGATGAACTCAGAAGTCTCTTCCCTAAAGCAAGAACTTCAAACCATAAAAACTAGAAAGGCACCCATGCCTACTCAGGCGGTTCCATCCTCAACTTCAGGGGGAGAGTCAAGTTGTTCTCAAACAACTCATGAACAACTAAAGGCTGTGATTGTTTTAAGAAGTAGGAAATCAATTGAGAAACCTGAACAACTAATTTCGAACCCACCTGAAGATTCAAACTTGGATGAAAATTTAAATGAACCCCAAGATCAAACTGAGGAAACTGATAACAATGTGAAAGAAACAACTCTTCAACAAACAACCCCACAACCTGCACCATTTCCTCAACGCATGAGGGGGAAAACCAAGACTGAATTGAGAGAAACATTGAGGGATATCTTTTCACAATCAAGTTGAACATTCCCCTTATCGATGCAATCCAAACCATACATGCCTACTCAAAGTACCTTAAGGACTTGTTCACTTTTAAAAGAAAATTTTCACATAAAAACCAAGTCCTTTTGGCTGCTAATGTGAGTACCAACATTAAAGGGACCATTCCTCCTAAGTTGAAAGACCCAGGTTTCCCTTACATCAATGTTGAACTAGGAGAAATAAAAGTTGTCAAGGACTTGTGTGACCTAGGTGCTAGTGTCAATCTCATCCCATATGTTGTGTACTGCCAGTTAGGCCTAGAAGAACTCCAACCCACATCTGTCACACTTCAACTTGTTGATCGTAGCAATAGGGTTCCAAAGGGGATTTTAAAGGACATTCTGGTAAAAGTTGAAAACTTCATCTACCCTGCTGACTTCATTGTCCTTGAAAACCATCCAAACTTAGGAAATAAGGAACAAACCCCAATCATCCTTGGTCTTCCTTTCCTTGCAACAATCAATACTGTTATCCGAGTCTGAAATGGGAACATGACCATCACCTTTGGGAACATGAGTTTAGACTTGAACATCTATAATGCAATATCACAAATAGAGGATGACGAGGAAATTCATGAAGTAAACATGATAGGAAGCATTGATAATGAATCCATAGAACATCAAGGAATATTTGTTGAGTGTTTAAGTCAGGATGAGATTGATTTCCTTTGTTCACATTAAGGAAGTTTATCTCCTTGGCTTGAATCATTTTCAAATTTCTTTTATAATGAAGACTTAGGTCCAACAATTAGTGAAACCTTTCAGGAAACCAATTTCATGGAGACCAATAAAACTTCCTTCCCTAAATCTGATCGAGCCAATCTAGTAGCTGAAACTTATACATGTGGGGAATCAATCCTATCTGAAACTCTAAAAAAGGAAATTGAACTTGATCCAATGTCCCAATCTTCTTTTGAAATTCCGAACCAACCTGATCTTGAATTGAAGGAACTTTCCCGATACACTCAAGTATGCTTTCCTAGGGGAAAATCAAACACATCTTATTTTCATTTCTTCTTCTCTTGAATCCAATCATGAAAGGATGCTTCTAGATGTCCTTAGGAAGCATAAGAAATTCATTGGTTGGACCCTTTCTGATATTCTTGGGATTAGACCACTTATCGAGACTCATAGGATTGTTCTAGAATCTGATTCAAAGCCATTTCGTCAACCTCAACGGCGACTCAATCCTAATCTCATAGAGGTAATAAGGAAAGAACTTCTGAAATTTTTAAAAGTTGGTATCATATATCCCATAGCTGAGAGTGAATGGGTGAGCCCAATCCAAGTGGTTCCAAAAAAGGCTGGAATCATAGTGATAACCAATGAGGATGGAGAGATTCTTCCAACAAGGGTGATTAGTTGATGTAGGGTCTGCATTGACTATAGGAAGTTAAACTCATTCACCAATAAGGACCATTTCCCCTTACCATTCATTGACCAAGTCCTTGAGAGAGTGGCAGGTCATGCGTTCTACTGTTTCTTAGACGGGTACTCAGGGTATAATCAAATTGAGGTCTCCCTAGAGGATCAAGGGAAGAATACATTCACATGTCCATTCGGAACCTTTTCTTTCAAACGCATGCCCTTCGGGTTATGCAATGCCTGTGGAACCTTCTAACGGTTCATGATGGGAATCTTCTCAGACATGGTAGGGGATTTTCTAGAGGTCTTCATGGATGACTTTTCTGTGTTTGGGGATACATTTGAGGGATGTCTGAGGAATGTAGAGAGAGTCTTTTCAAGATTTGAATAAAATAATCTAGTCCTAAACTTGGAAAAATACCATTTCATGGTTAAAGAGGGACTAGTTCTAGGCCATCTGGTCTCAGGTAGGGGGATTGAAGTTGATAAATCCAAGTTTGACATCATTCGTCACCTTCCATCGCCCAAAAATATCAAGGAAGTGAGGTCTTTATTAGGAAATTCTGGTTTCTATAGAAGATTCATCATGGACTTTAGTTCAATATCCCATCCCCTTTGTTCTCTCCTAGTAAAAGATGCTTCATTTGTTTGGATAGAAAGCTGTGAGGGTTCATTCTCAACCCTCAAATCCTCTCTCACCTCTCCTCCCATTATGAAATCTCCAAATTGGAACCTTCCTTTCGAACTTATGTGTGATGCTAGTGAATTTGTTGTAGGATCTGTGTTAGGACAACATTGTGATAAAACTCCTTATGTCATTGCTTATGCAAGCAAATCCTTAAATGATGCCCAAATAAATTACACAACCACGGAAA
The DNA here is from genome assembly GCA_963277665.1 of Viscum album. NCBI lineage: Eukaryota > Viridiplantae > Streptophyta > Magnoliopsida > Santalales > Viscaceae > Viscum > Viscum album. The sequence goes on from OY728123.1 coordinate 1,467,263,994, forward strand.
AGGAGTTACTTTCTATTGTTTTTGCCTTAGAGAATTTTAGGTCCTAACTCTTAGGATCCCCCATAACTGTGTTCACTGACCATTCTGCACTAAAATACCTATTACAAAAAAAAGATGCTAAGGCTAGACTGATTAGGTGGGTCCTTATCTTACAAGAATTTGACCTCACAATCAAGGATAAAAAGGGCATTGAAAATGTTGTAGCTGATCACCTCTCTTGGATGGAATTCAAAGACAACTCAAATCACCTTTTCGTGTCTGATTCATTTCTGATGAACACCTGTACTCTGTGAGTGACTGCCCTTGGTATGCTGACATAGCCAATTGTTTAGTTACAGGAGTCATTCCAAAATTCTAAGGGACTCAAGCTCGAAGGAAATTCCTTTCTGATGTTAGACACTATGTGTTTGATGATCCATACCTCAATAAGTTCTACCCTGACCAAGTAATTAGGAGGTGTGTCCCAGAATATGAACAAGAGTCCATCCTTAAATTCTATCATAGTGAGTCATGTGGAGGTCACTTTTCCTCTAAGAAAACATCTGCTAAGATTATTCAATGTGGTCTCTTCTGGCCCACCCTCTCAAGTGACTCTTACACATTTTTTCAAAGTTTTCCTAGGTGTCAACAAGTAGGGTCCATCACAAAAAGGAATCAAATGCCACTCACTCCCATCTTAGTGGTTGAAATATTTGACTGTTGGGGAATTTATTTCATGGGTCCCTTCCCAAACTCTAGGGGATACCTCTGCATACTCTTAGCTATTTATTATGTCTCAAAATGGGTTGAGGCCATTCCCACTAAGTCCAACGATCATCAAGTTGTGATTCGATTTCTGAAAGAGAACATATTTTTTCAATTTCGAATTCCTAGGGCTATAATCAGTGATCGAGGAACCCATTTCTGCAACCGCCCATTCTCTTTACTCATGTCTACGTATGGTATTTCTCATAAAGTGTCCACTGCATACCATCCTCAAACCAATGGTCAAGCTGAGTTAGCAAATAGGGAAATCAAACAAATTCTTGAGAAAACAGTCAACCCCTCTGGGAAAGATTGGTCTGAGAAACCCTTAGATGCTCTTTGGGCCTATAGAACCTCATATAAAACCATTTTAGGAATGTCCCCATATAGGTTGGTTTATGGAAAATCATTCCATTTACCTGTTGAAATTGAGCATAAGGCCTTTTGGGCAATTAAGAAAATAGATTATGACCTCTCATTGGCCGAAACAAAAAGGAAATTAGATCTCAATGAACTGGAGGAACTTAGGATGGAGGCTTATGAAAATTCAAGGATAAATAAATCTAGAGTTCAAGCCTACCAATCTAGGAATATCAAGGTCAAACATTTTGAGCCGGGAAAACTTGTGCTCTTGTATAGTTCAAAACTTCATTTACACCCAGGAAAGTTAAGGTCTAGATGGTCAGGACCTTTCATAGTGCATCATGTGTACCCCCATGGGGAAGTAGAGATTCAAGATCCCACAAGTAGTTACATTTTCAAGTTCAATGGTCAAAGGTTAAAACCATTCATTGAATCATTCAATAAACAGGAAATAGAGGTTGAGTTTACTGAGCCAACCTATGAACCAGGAAACAATTGATAGATTTAGTGTCCTTGTAGGGCTAATGAAGTTAAACAATGTGCTTCATGGGAGGCAACCCATGGTTTTCAAGTTTCCTATCATTTTTTTTTGTTTTAATAAAATTTATATTTTAAATAGGATTAAATAATCATTTTTATATTTTTTTTTAAAAAGACAGTTGACCTGTTCTTCTATTATGAGTATGGATGGGTATGAAAGGGGAGCACCGTATTCATCTGTGTCATTCGGTGTGATCCCTGAGTAATACCTTACCCAGAAAATTAAAAGAAGACAATGTATCATTAGTTTGATTTAAAAAAATAGAAAAACAGGAAAAAAAATAAAAATGATGATACTTGGAATTAAATAAGTCGTTGTGTTTTTTGTTTTGTCTGGTTTGTTCTTCTTTTTATGGTTCAGGTACTATTTTGGGTGATACATGTTAAATCAAGGAGGTGCCTACATCCCCCAAGAGATCAAAGGACTAAATTGGAGCAGCAAGAACTTCAAACTTCAACAACCAGGTGACTTCATTCCATGATCCTAATATTTCAATTTCCTTATTGAACTCCCCTTTTATTCCTCTACCCCCTTCTAAATTTTCTTTTCTTTAAACACTGGGGACAGTGTTATTTTAAGTAGGGGGGAGATAAAATAAAAAAATGATTTCGTGTCAAAAAAATGAATGATTTGAAAAAAAATGTGTAAATGGAAGGAAAACTTCCTTTAACTTTGAACGTGGTAATACACATTGCACACTTTGAAACTGAATATTAAATAATTTAGCATGCCCTGATTCTGATTTTAATCCTTGTATAATTTTATGAGCATAGATTTTGGAAATTGTGGTTGTCCAATGTGATATTTCATCGTTTATATTTTCATCCAAATAAAAAAAAGATCATAATGCACATCCTTTGGATAGTGGGGTACTATTTTAAGTTCATGGGGTCCCCCAAATAAATATCATAGTTTTTGTGATCGTTTTAGTTTAATATGAGTATTCAAAAAAAATTAAAAAAAAATTGTGTGTAGAGCAATGAAATGACCAAATGCGTGGCTTTCGGCACTTGGGGATCGTGACTCCATAGTTGTCTGGCCTAAAGTTAGTAATATTATCTCTATTTTTTGTAATTTGAATTTTTTTTGACTGAGTTAACTCGAGATGATGCCCGAGTATGTGGGCTTCACTTTGTGCCCTAAGGTCTTTGAGCCTGGGAGTCATCGGCAAAGTCTCGCAACAGGGGTTAACTCTTTTGAGTGAAATTTATATTACCATGGAAAAACTGCAAAAATAAAAAAAAACAAAAAAAATAATACAATAAAAAAATTGAATACTCATCTTAATATTGAAATTTGATTCCACCTAGCACTTTCGTCATTTCCCCCTTTAATAAAGATGAACCCCCATGTCTATTGTGATGCACAACACATCCTCATACTTAATTGATATTGGATGAAATATGGAAATGAATTTGAACAAAAAAATGATCTTGGGATTGGGATCTGCTTATGAAACTATCTTTTATTAAAATATTTTTATGGGTTTCATGATTGTTTGGTATAAGGGTTTCTGGTGATCATTGTGTATTAAAATGTTTTTGGAAAAGTGAATTCGAATTTCATATTGTTGAGATATATTTTGCTCGGGACTAGCAAAACTCAAGTTGGGGGGGTGTGATTAGCCAATAAATGAGGCTAATATTCATTTTTAATATACATAATATTCATGTTCTTTATTATTCATAAACACCATTTTAGTGCATTTTACACTTTGAACATCATTTCACCTTATGATTGTAATACCTTCTTAAAATGCATTATTATGTGGTACATTTTTTAACATCATTTGAAGTACCCAATGATTCATATGATTATACATATTTTAATTTCATATTTTTGTAAATTAATCTACACACCAATATGAACATGTTTCATTCATGGATCAATGGAGAATTCATGGAAGAAGATGGGGATATTTTGTGATGAAAGGAAGCAATTCTAGAGAAGGCAGACTGCACACCAGCCCACTAATGAGATGGTTTGGCCCAAAAAACAAGCCCAATGAATCCCAAATTTTGTGGGATTATATAATAAATGTATAGGAACAAATAACTCTTCATGATACAATGCTAATTCGGCCTCCATGGTGTCCAGTTAGGTGTCCCAAGTTAGAGATAAAAGTCTGGGCCAGATTCTGCGGCCCAGACAAATAGCCCACTAATTAAACCATATCTCGAAAAACATAACTCCTTTTGGGCTTATATTTTATATTATGTTAGAGGACATAGGGAGATTAATTTAGGTCTTCTATGGCCCACCGAAATTCTGCCATCTATAAGGTGTTTCATGCACCTCCGTTTGGTGGATGCAAGCTGGATGCCTTTTCGGGTCAAGGGTGGAAAGTCTTCTTTCCACAAACTTTCCACCACCCTAGACCTACCATACTCAAGTGGGATGACTTGTAATGTTTTAGGATCTACCCAAGGCTCCCAAAATTATTATTTAAGGCAGTGGTGGTGAAGGAGTTTTAGATATTTGGTGCTTTGTTCAATTGTAATGTTATGCTGCGATTCTGTTGTCTTTGATTTGTCTTTCACGTGTAAGTTGTTGAATTCACTTTAGTTTTTTAATAAAAGTTCTTCTTATCCTCTTATTCTGTTGTTTTTAATATCACTTTGATACCATTGGATCAAGGTGTGAATTTATTCACACCAAACCTTGTGAAATTATCACACAACGGTGGAGTGATCGTTATTTTATTGTGTTTTTTTACTTCTCCATTTCTTCCCTCATGAGTCTACTTTCCGCTTCCATTGAAACAATGAGATCAATGGAGGGCTAACCCACTTATGGGTTGATCCAAGGGAGTAGAAAAGGGCTGTATTGGATGTTATTTATCACACCATTAATTTATAATCACTTCTTTTAAATGAGATTTTTATTTGATGGTTTTAAACTCCATCGTCCTTGTTGAATTTAAGGTCACACACTTCATGTGCTAATACGAACCTTTACCTTGAAGTGATCAAAACTTTGATCCTTCAAGTGTATAGGTGATTAGTATTAAAGGGTTTAGGAATTAAACCAGTAAGTGATGATGTTTTTTTATCTTCTTAAATGAATCCATCTCAAATATAAGAAATTGAAATCATTGAAAAGGAAATACGTCCAATCCACCCCAAGTGATAACCTAGGATCAACTCATTATTTTAAATTGAATTCACTTAAATCTGTTAGATATCTTTCAATCCCATCTAAAATCAATCCAAGTTGTCCACTTCATAGCCGAAAACAGTCCATAGAATGTACGTGTCTATAGGTTTTTTCTTAGGTCTCTGAGGATTCGATAACTCAAGATAAACTACAAGGAAAGTTCTACCTTCATCTCTTGGGTAAATTTGAGCGAGAATAAAATTTTGGTGTCATTGTCGGGGACCTAAGTAAGTCATATAAACACCCATTCTATTCTCCCCCATTTCTTCTTTTCTCATTCAAATTCTCTTATCTTGTCCCCTTCTCATTTTTTTTCTTTTGGCGCATGTCCGCCTACACCTATGATCAATCAAACCGTCTAGTTAGGGTGGATAGTCCTGGGGTTGGGGAGTCAATTACACCAAGGGAACTCATTCCATTAGATCCTAATATTCCTAATACTGTAGAGTCCAAAATTGTTCCAATTTCAATGGAAGGTCTTCAAAGAAACCAACTCATAAACCCAGGTGGAAACCAAAATGGAAACCCAAATGAGGTAGCCCTAAACTTGGGGAATGCAATTGATCAAACCATGAATGACTACCTCACACCTTCCTGTACCAATTCCCCCTCATGCATTAGACACAATTCCCTAAGAGATGCCAACTACATCTTTAAACCCCATGTCCTAAACCACATTCCCACATTCCATGGAATGGAGTCCGAGATGCCATACCTGCACATTAAGGAGTTCAATGACATTGTATAAACCATGTGTCCCTCAAATCAACTAGAATCAGCTAAGATGAGGCTATTTCCTTTTTCTTTAAAGGATAGAGCTAAAAATTGGCTAAACAATTTGAGACCATCATCCATAAACTCTTGGTATCAAATACAAAGATAATTCTACAAAAAATACTTTCCCCACCACAAAACAATTGCACTTAAAAAGAGTATCCAAAACTTTTTTGAAAAATAGGGAGAGTCATTATATGAAACATGGGAGAGGTTCAAAGACACTCTAAACATGGTTCCACACCATGGTTTTTCTATTCCTAATCAAGTGAGAATTTTCTATGAAGGGTTGGGTCTGGGGAACAAACAATTCATTGACATGATGTGTAATTGAACCTTTAAAAACAAAGCCCCAAATGATGCTTACGAGTATCTAGAAAGCCTTTCTGAACAAAACCAAACATGGGGAAATTCACCTTATTCTGAAAATCCACAAAGAAATACTGGAATTCATACACTTATAGAAGAGGAAATCCTTAGGGCTAAACTCGCAGCACTCTCTAGGAAGTTTGAAGAGATAGACCTTAGGAAAGTCCATGAAATCCAAACTATAGACCTTGTTTGCACAAATTGTGACAAACATGACCATAAGACATAAAACTTCCCAACCATTCCATCCATCAAGTATGTTATTTTAGGAGGACCCCTAGTGGAAGTAAATGCTTTGAACTTTCAAAAGCCTCAATACCAAAACAATTTCAACCCAAGGTATAATGACCACCCAGGCTTCCGTTAGAAAGATAACCAACAACCTAGCCAACCACAGGGACAAAATCCTTACCCCCATCAGAACTACCAAACCCATAACTAGTTCCAAACCCAACCTATCCAATACCAACCGCCACCGGTCCATTTTCAACAAACCATACCACCTAAAAAATATCCCCCTGGGATAAACCAATCTTCTCAAGAACCAACCCAAACTGTTCCACAAAACCTACTAGAACAACTGTGCAAACAAATGGAGAGGATGAACTCAGAAGTATCTTCCCTAAACCAAGAACTTCAAACCATCAAAACTGGAAAGGCACCCATGCCTACTCAGGCGGTTCCATCCTCAACTTCAAGGGGAGATTCAAGTTGTGATCAAACAACTCATGAACAAATAAAGGCTGTAACTATTTTAAGAAGTGGGAAATCAATTAAGAAACCTGAACAACTAATTCAAAACCCACCTGAAGATTCAAAATTGGATGAAAATTCAAATGAACCCCAAGATCAAACTGAGGAAACTGATAACAATGTGAAAGAAACAACTCTTCAACAAACAACCCCACAACCTACACCATTTCTTCAATGCATGAGGGGGAAAACCAAGCCTGAATTGAGTGAAACATTAAGGTAAATATTTTCACAAGTCAAGTTGAACATTCCCCTTATCAATGCAATCCAAACCATACCTTCCTACTCAAAGTACCTTAAGGACTTTTGCACTTTTAAAAGAAAATTTTCACATAAAAACCAATTCCTTTTGGCTGCTAATGTGAGTACCACCATTCAAGGGACCATTCCTCCTAAGTTGAAAGACCCAGGTTTCCCTTACATCAATGTTGAACTAGGAGAAAGAAAAGTTTTCAAGGCCTTGTGTGACCTAGGTGTTAGTTTCAATATCATCCCATATGCTGTGTACTGCCAGTTAGGCCTAGAAGAACTCCAACCCACATCTATCACACTTCAACTTGTTGATCGTAGCATTAGGGTTCCAAAGGGGATTTTAAAGGACGTCCTGGTAAAGGTTGAAAACTTCATCTACCCTACTGACTTCATTATCCTTGACAACCATCCAAACTTAGGAAATAAGTAACAAACCCCAATCATCCTTGGCAGTCCTTTCCTTGCAATAATCAACTCTGTTATCCGAGTCCGAAATGGGAACATGACCATCACCTTTGGGAACATGAGTCTACACTTGAAAATATATAATGCAAGCTCACAAATAGGGGATGACAAGGACATTCATGAAGTAAAAATGATAGGAAGCATTGATAATGAATCCATATAACATCAAGGAATATTTGCTGAATGTTTAAGTCAGGATGAGATTGATTTCCTTTGTTCACATGAAGGAAGTTTATCTCCTTGGATTGAATCATTTTCAAATTTCTCTTATAATGGAGTCTTAGGTCCAACAATTAGTGAAACCTTTCAAGAAACCAATTTCATGGAGACCAATCAAACTTCCTTCCATAAATATGATCAAGCCAATATAGTAGTTGAAACTTCTACATGTGGGGAGTCAATCCTATCTGAAACTCTAAAAAAGGAAATTGAACTTGATCCAATGTCCCAATATTCTTTTGAAATTCCAAACCAACCTGATCTTTAATTGAAGGAACTTCCTGTTATACTCAAGTATGCTTTCCTAGGGGACAATCAAACACATCCTATTGTCATTTCTTCTTCTCTTGAAGCCAATCATGAAATAATGCTTCTATATGTCCTTAGGAAGCATAAGAAATCCATTGGTTGGATCCTTTCTGATATTCTTGGGATTATCCCACTTATCAGGACTCATAGGATTGTTCTGGAATCTAATTCAAAGCCATGTCGTCAACCTCAACGGTGACTCAATCCTAATCTCATGGAGGTAGTAAGGAAAGAACTTCTGAAATTGTTAAAAGCTGGTATCATATATCCCATAGCTGAGAGTGAATGGGTGAGCCCAATCCAAGTGGTTCCAAAAAAGGCTGGAATCACAGTGATAACCAATGAGGATGGATAGATTCTTCCAACAAGGGTGAGTAGTGGATGGAGGGTCTGCATTGACTATAGGAAGTTAAAATCATTCACCAAGAAGGACCATTTCCCCTTACCAGTCATTGACCAAGTCCTTGAGAGAGTGGCAGGTCATGCGTTCTACTGTTTCTTAGATGGGTACTCAGGGTATAATCAAATTGGGGTCTCCCTAGAGGATCAAGGGAAGACTACATTCACATGTCCATTCGGAACCTTTGCTTTCAAACTCATGCCATTCAGGTTATGAAATTCCCCTGGAACCTTCCAATGGTGCATGATGGGAATATTCTCAGACATGGTAGGGGATTTTCTAGAGGTCTTCATGGATGACTTCTCTGTTTTTGGGGATACATTTTAGGGATGTCTGAGGAATGTAGAGATAGTCTTTTCAAGATGTGAAGAAAAGAATCTAGTCTTAAACTAGGAAAAATGTAATTTCATGGTTAAAGAGGGACTAGTTCTAGGCCATCTGGTCTCAGGTAGGGGGATTGAAGTTGATAAAGCCAAGGTTGACATCATTCGTCACCTTCCATCACCCAAAACTGTCAAGGAAGTTATGTCTTTCTTAGGACATGCTGGTTTCTATAGAAGATTCATCAGGGACTTTAGTTCAATCTCTCGTCCCCTTTGTGCTCTCCTAGTAAAGGATGCTCCATTTTTTTGGACAGAAAGCCGTGAGGGTTCATTCTCAACCCTCAAATCCTCTCTCACCTCTCCTCCCATTATGAAATCTCTAAATTTTAACCTTCCTTTCGAACTTATGTGTGATGCCAGTGAATTTTCTATAGGAGCTTTGTTAGGACAACGTTGTGATAAAACTCCTTATGTCATTGCTTATGAAAGAAAATCCTTAAATGATGCCCAAATAAATTACACCACTACTGAAAAGGAGATACTTTCTATTGTGTTTGCCTTAGAGAATTTTAGGTCCTACCTCTTAGGATCCCCCATCACTGTGTTCACTGACCTTTCTGCACTAAAATACCTCTTCCAAAAACAAGATGCTAAGGCTAGACTGATTATGTGGGTCCTTATCTTAAAATAATTTGACCTCACAATCAAGGATAAAAAGTTCATTGAAAATTTTGTAGTTGATCACCTCTCTAGGATGGAATTCAAAAACAACTCAAATCATCTTTCCGTGTCTGATTCATTTTTTGATGAACACCTATACTCTGTGAGTGACTGCCCTTGGTATGCTGACATAGCCAATTTTTTAGTTACAGGAGTCATTCCAAAATTCTTAGGGACTCAAGATAGAAGAAAATTCCTTTCTGATGTTATACACTATGTGTTTGATGATCCATACCTCTATAAGTTCTACACTGACCATGTCATTAGGAGGTGTTGGAACCAGGTTCTTCAAAGCATGATTTGGTGTATGGTTTGTGTTTGTTGTCAATCCTCAGTGGAAGTTCAGGGTGTGTACCAACAAAGCGATCATACCGTTCAAGCAGAAAACAGTAGTGAAGGTGGCGCGATTTCCCAGTGTTTGCCAATTTTTTGGGCCTAAAAATCGGCCAATAAAGTAAAGTGTTTTTTGCAAAGGTACTTGCGCGCCGTGATCTTGGAGGATAAAAGACTTGCGTGCCATATGTTTTTGAGGATCAGAACATCAAAATTTGGATAAGGAAAGAAGGTCGCGCAAGTGTTGGTTGGGTCGCGCAAGTGAGTTGCGCGACAGAGTTTATTGAAGACAAGACTTGCGCGTCGTCGAGGGACTTGCGCGCCGCCGCGCAGGGGGTCCAGTTTTCCTATAAATACTAGACCACCCCTCCTCATTTATTACGGAGTTCAAGGCCGAGAGATTGTTCGAGCTCTCGCCGCGCAGGTGGTTGAGTCGCGCAGGTGGTAGTTTTGTCGCGCAAGTAGAGCTTGCGCGCCGGTTTTTGGCTGTGCGCCCAAGACGGTTTGGAAGAGAAAGGAAGTGGACCGCGCAAGTTTGTAGTTGGGGAAGGAAGAGTCGCGCATGTGTGTTGATGACACTTGCACGCCAGTTTGAACTTGCATGCCATAGTGGGACTTGCGCGACTGTCTTGGAGAAGCGCACCTGGTTTTTCTGAAGCCCACCGGCCTGTTTGGAGTTGCACGAAAGCCGAGAGACTACTCGGTACATTCGAGGAAAAGTGATATTCTTCTTCTGGTGAGAATCGGACTTCAATAGAGCATCTACATACAACAAAGGATGCACTCTTATGCAAATTAAGAAGAGACCTTCACGTCTATAAACTGAGTGGGACTTCACCAACGGCAGTGAGCCAGGGGGAGTCAACGGGAGTGACCCGAGGGAAGCAGTGAGCTATCCCTGAACCTTTGTAAAGGCAGTGAGCCTGGGACAGAGCGACTGTACCCGAACTTTTTTAATCTACAGCTAGTGAAGCATAGTGGATTTTGGTATGACCGACAACCTGTTGGCGTATGCTCCTTGGACGTAGCCCTTAGAGGTGAACTAAGTAAAAATGGATGTGTCTTCTCTGTGCTTGTGAATGTTTTCTTTCTGATCATAATCATTATACAGGTTCAACAAGTTCCTACCAACGTGGGAACAAGATCCATCACATTAAAAGAAAAATTGGTCACCCTGATTCACCCCTCCCCTCTTAGGGTGTCCCGGGGTCCTTCAAGTGGTATCAGAGGCAGGTTGCTGGTGTTGAATCTAACCTTCTTCGTCATGGAAAACGCGATCAATGTTAGGGGAGTCCCTCACTTCGATGGAAGTAATTTCCAGATCTGGAAGAACAGAATGAGATCTCATCTAAGATCTCTTGGAATGGAAGTTCTTTTTTCTACTATGCAAGGAATACAAGTCACCTATCCAACAGGCCTTGCTATGACTGAAATAGACAGGAAACTTCTTGATGCAGATGCTAAAGCACAGAATGCACTCACTGCAGCCCTTTCTGATCAGATCTACCTAAAGGTGATGAATTTCACCTCAGCAAAATCCATGTGGGATAAACTTGAGAATATTTATGAAGGTGATAGCAAAGTGAAGGAGGCGAAACTACAAGTGCTGCACAATCGGTTTGATGATCTGAAGATGCATCCAGACGAGAATGCAGACTCTTTCTTCAATCGAATTACCGAAGTGGTTGGAGCTATTCGGGGTCTAGGAGAAGAAATCAAAGACATTGATATTGTAAAGAAAATATTGAGAAGACTTCCACCTCTTTATAATGCGAAGGTGTCAGCCCTTGAGGAAAGAGATCTTTCCAAACTTTCTTTAGATGATCTACTGAGCAGTTTGGTAGCATATGAAATGAGAGTCAAACCTGAAGATGCTACGACTCGGGTGATCAAGGAAATGGCATTCAAGGCCATGGATAAACTGAAAATATCAAAGGATAGTAGTGGTGAAGATGACGAAGAAAAAGAAATTCTTTCTCTCATTGCAAAGAAGTTCCAGAAGGGGAAAGGGAAATTCAAAGGGAAGTTACCTCTTGCGTGTTTCCGTTGTGGAAAAGTTGGGCACATTGCTTCTCAGTGTTTAAAAATGATCAATGATGAAGATAGTGAGGATGAAAACTTCAAGAAGCCTCAGAGAAGGTTCTTCAAAAAGGGAGACTTCAAATCTGGTAAGAAAATGCAAAGGAAGAGTTTTGTCTGTGAAGAGGAAGAAGATGATAATGAATTCTGTGATGAAGAAGAACCAGAATTCAAAACTGGGAACCATGCTTCTATGATGGCCACTATTGAAAATCCAGAAGATAATGAAGGAGAAAAACAACTGAGAACTTGTGTAGATCCTGAGATGCAACTTAAGGATGCGGTTAGTAAGCTTAAGATTAAATGTAAGAGCTGCAATAAGTGGAAATCAATTGTAGAAGAATCAACTGAATATGTTGGTCAACTTGAAGCTGAAATTGAACGACTGGAAGAATTTGTGAAGGTACAATCTAAAATAATTGAAAGCAATGATGATGTAGTAGATCTAAAGCTGAGAATTGAAGAGCAGGCAAAGGTCATCAATGACCTCACATCCAGACTGGATGAAAAATCCAAGACTGCTGAGGGTCTTGAGGAGGAAGTAGTAATTCTAAGGAGTAAACTGGAGACTGAATCAGTTCCAAAAGAATCAAGGAAGAAAATACAGTTTGGACGATTCTCAGATGCAGAATTACTAGCAAGAGCTAAGTGTGGTTCAGATGGGGTTGGAAAAATCTTGAGTGATCAAAGACCCGCTTTCATGGGAAAGAGTGGAATTGGCTATGAGGCTGAGTCATCAACTGCTGGAAGTGAAAAGATCCAAAAGAAAGATAAGATGAAAGTTGAACATGTTGAAATGTTACCTAGAGTGCTGAAAAAGGAACCCTCAATCCAAACTAAAAGGAGACCTGAAAATTATCCTCAAACTTTCAAAAATGGCAGACAGTCTTACTATTCTCCCAAGGAAGAAGCTATAAGGAGAAATTCAAGTAAGAAGACATTTCTTCTCATGATGTGTCAGTTCTGTGGCTATCTGGGCCATACCATGTCTTATTGTGAAGAGGCAAGAAGCTATCTGAATGGAGAAGATATAGATGCTCAACAAAGGAGAACGATTTCATATCCTAATTCTTATAAAAGAAATAATTTCTATGGATATTGTTTTCATTGTTCTAACTTTGGTCATAAGGCTGTTAATTGCAGGCAGAGAAAGGACATTGACACCTCATACATAAGTTCCAGATAAGTCAAGTCTCATCAGCAAGACAATGTTGCTCTTTCAAACAAGTTCTCACCTCTTAAAGAAGACTTTGACTATGAAGAACCTGGGTTTGTGGAAGAGATAGTTGAAAGGCCATCAGTTCTATATACTCAATCTAATGTCTCATGGAAGGAAAGGAGGAAGATTGAGAAATCAAACCTTGCAGAGGTAGCCCTCAAAGCTACAAAGAAAAACAGTACCTGGATTCTAGATAGCGGTTGTTCATCTCATATGACAGGTAATGCCGGCTTACTAAAAAATATCATAAAGAATGTTGATGGTACAGTAAGATTTGGTAATGATGGGGCTCTGAAAATCAAAGGGAGTGGAAGTACCAAATTAGCTAATGGATAACTAAAGAAGACTGAAGTCCTTTACGTAGATGGACTACGTCATAATCTCCTCAGCGTGAGTCAACTCTGTGACTCAGGACTTGTTGTTACTTTTAATCAGAAAGGCTGCACTATCAAGGGAAAAACTGGAAATTCTCTTATGAAGGGATGTAGAACAGAAGGAAACTTGTATCAGGTTGATAGTGAAGAAAATGTATGTTACATGACTGTTGAAGAAGAAAACAATCTGTGGCATCAGAGATTGGGACACATCAATCAACAAGACATGGAGAAAATATCAAAATTGAGAATTTTCATGGACATTCCCAACCTGAAGCGTGAGCGTGAAAAATCGTGTGATGATTGTATTCGTGGGAAGCTGGTCTGCAGTTCATATCGGCCAAAGAAGAAAAGGGCATCTCACCTTCTTGATCTGATTCATACAGATGTTTGTGGTCCAATAAATGTTGCAGGAACACATGGAGAAAGGTACTTTGTCATTTTCATTGATGATTATAGTAGAATGGCATGTGTGATGGTCATTCAGAGGAAAAGACAAGTCCTTGACTGCATGAAAACATATCGGCGAATCGCCGAGAATGATACTGGACGAACAATCAAAGTGTTGCGATCTGACAATGGAGGATAATACACGTCCATTGAATTTGAGAATTATCTAGAGAAGCATGGGATACAGCATGAGGTAGCTGCTGTGAGAACTCCACAACAAAATGGAGTTGTTGAACGTAGGAATCGACAGGTGAACAACATGGAACGAACTATGCTGATTGAGAGTCGTATTCCACGACATTACTGGAAAGAGGTTGTTCAAGCTGCAGTGTACATTCAGAATCGAACAGGACTTTATATGGGTGAGACGAAGACACCATATGAATTGTGGCATGGACGGAAGCCGTCTCTAAAATACTTTCGTGTCTTTGGAAGTAAATGCTTCATCAGGAACAAAGAAGGAAATTAAGGGAAATATGGCGACAATGCAGATGAAGGAATTTTCTTTGGTTACTCAATGAACAGCAAAGCCTACAAATGTTTCAACAAGAGTTTGGGAAGAATTGTGGAAAGCATTGATGTTAAGATAATTGAAGAGAAAACCACAAATGCTTCAAGGACGTCATATGATGATGTGATAGAAAGTCAGGAATAATGTTAACGTGAAGAAAATACAAGTGCAGAAATAGATGAAGTTGTTCAAAACACTCAGCAGTCACATCATGATGTTGACTCAGAAGAATAATCTGAAGCAGAAACTATGGCTGAAGAGAATACTACTGAACCTCGCAGGAGAAATCGAAGAGCTTAGATTGATCCATCCAACATAATTGGGGACAGGAGTGCACCCACTCAAACAAGAAGGATGAGGAATACCACGCAATCTGCATTTCTATCAGTTGTAGAGCCATCCTCATTCGAAGAAGCTGCAAAAGATATATCTTGGGTGAAAGCCATGAATGATGAATTAGATCAGATTGACAAGAATCAGACATGGGATCTTGTCCAGAGACCTGAAGGTCACAATGTGATTGGTACCAAATGGATCTTCAAAAATAAGTTTGATGAGCATGGAAGTGTCATCAGAAACAAGGCACGACTGGTATGTAAAGGATACTCTCAGATTGAAGGCATTGATGTTGAAGAAACCTTTTCTCCAGTGGCTAGACTGGAGTCAATCAGGCTTTTCCTTGCCATGGCACTCCAAAGAGGATATAAAGTATATCAAATGGATGTCAAGACAGCATTCTTGAATGGTGTACTCGAAGAAGAAGTCTACATTGAACAACCAGTGGGCTTTGTCTTGGGTACCGATGAAACAAAGGTCTGAAAACTAAAGAAAGCTCTATATGGTTTGAAGCAGGCACCACGGGCGTGGTACTCACGACTAGATTCATATCTCAAGAAGTTGGAATTCAAAATAGGAGGAGTTGATCACAATCTCTATGTGAAGAATTCTCCAAAAGATCAATTCATGGTTCTTGTCTACGTTGATGATATCATATTTGGTGGCAGCATGAAGAAATCAGTGGATGAATTTGCCAACCACATGAAATCAGAATTTGAAATGTCTATGATTGGGGAGCTCACATATTTCTTGGGGCTGCAAGTGATTCAAAAGAAGGAATACACATTCATTTCTCCGGAAAAATATGCAAGAGAGCTGTTGAAGAAGTTCAATATGCAAGACTCCAAACCAAAGTCAACTCCGATTGCAGTTGGAACTAAACTTGGAAAGCATGAGGATGGGAACTCTGTTGATCCCACCATATACAGGAGGATCATTGGAAGCCTATTGTACCTGACAGCGACAAGGCCAGATATTGTCTTTGCAACATGCCTTGCGGCACGCTTTCAGAGTAATCCAAAGGAGGAACATATGGCAGCAGTAAAAAGAATAATGAGGTACATTCAAGGTACACATAACTTCGGGTTATTTTTTGTTGCAGGCAGGTACAGTGAATTATCAGCATTTTCTGATGCTGACTGGGCTGGTGATGTTGTAGACAGAAAGTCCACTAGTGGTGGAGCTTTCTATATTGGGCAGAAATGTGTTGCCTGGTTGACCAAGAAACAAGAAAGTACTTCTCTTAGTACTGCTGAAGCTGAATATATCTCCGCCACAAAAGCATGCACTCAACTTCTTTGGATGAAGCAGCAGCTAACAGATATTGGTGATAAGGTTCAGCAACCAATGGTGATTTATTGTGATAACAAAAGTGCAATTGATCTTACAAAGAATCTGGTTCAGCATTCTCGTACAAAACACATTGAAATACGGTATCATTTTATCAAAGAAAAGGTTGAACAAGGCGTGATTAAAATGGATCATGTTGTAACTAATGATCAAGTGGCTGATATCCGAACCAAACCATTGTCTGCGGCTATGTTCGAGAAGCATCGGTTGAACCTCGGTGTTCGACCACCTCCTACTACATAAGGAGGCTCTGGAAGTCCCCTCTCCCCGTTTGTTTTAACTGTTTTTATCTGCTTATGGCTGTGATGCAGGTTTATGGGGGAGATACTATCCAGGGGGAGTATGGCTTGAGCTGAACGTTGAACAAACTTTTCGGTCTTTGGTTTTATTGTCAATGGGGGAGAAAGGAATAACTTCAAGGCAAGAAATTCATGGAAAGAAATTCATGGCAAGAAATTCTTCTGTGATGAGAAGTTTAATAAGGATAACATCGGGCTTCATGGAGAATTTCAAAACACTAAGACCCAATTCAAGCTTCCTCTCTTGTTTTCTACACCGAGCATTGCTCACGTAGACTTAGAGTGTTGGCTGAGTTGATTCTTGCATTTTGGATTTGCTCATGGTTGGAGATCTATTGAATTTATTCTGATTGCCAACAAACCCAAAGGGGGAGATTGTTGGAACCAGGTTCTTCAAAGCATGATTTGGTGTATGGTTTGTGTTTGTTGTCAATCCTCAGTGGAAGTTCAGGGTGTGTACCAACAAAGCGATCATACCATTCAAGCAGAAAACAGTAGTGAAGGTGGTGCGGTTTCCCAGTGTTTGCCAATTTTTTGGGCCTAAAAATCGGCCAATAAAGTAAAGTGTTTTTGGCAAAGGTACTTGTGATCCATGCTCTTGGAGGATAAAAGACTTGAGCGCCATATGTTTTTGAGGATCAGAACATCAAAATTTGGCTAAGGAAAGAAGGTCGCGCAAGTGTTGGTTGGGTCGCGCAAGTGAGTTGCGCGACAGAGTTTATTGAAGACAAGACTTGCGCGCCATCGAGGGACTTGCGCGCCGCCGCGCAGGGGGTCCAGTTTGCCTATAAATACTGGAGCACCCCTCCTCATTTCTTACGGAGTTCAAGGCCGAGAGATTGTTCGAGCTCTCGTCACGCAGGTGGTTGAGTCGCGCAGGTGGTAGTTTTGTCGCGCAAGTAGAGCTTGCGTGCCGGTTTTTGGCTGTGCGCCCAAGACGGTTTGGAAGAGAAAGGAAGTGGACCGCGCAAGTTTGTAGTTGGGGAAGGAAGAGTCGCGCATGTGTGTTGATGACACTTGCGCGCTAGTTTGGACTTGCACGCCGTAGTGGGACTTGCGCGACTATCTTGGAGAAGCGCGCCTGGTTTTGCTGAAACCCACCAGCCTGTTTGGAGCTGCACGAAAGCCGAGAGACTACTCGGTACATTCGAGGAAAAGTGATATTCTTCTTCTGGTGAGAATCGGACTTCAATAGAGCATCTACATACAACAAAGGATGCACTCTTATGCAAATGAAGAAGAGACCTTCACGTCTATAAACTGAGTGGGACTTCACCAACGGCAGTGAGCCAGGGGGAGTCAATGGGAGTGACCCGAGGGAAGCAGTGAGCTATCCCTGAACCTTTGTAAAGGCAGTGAGCCTGGGCCAGAGAGACTGTACCCGAACTTTTGTAATCTACAGCTAGTGAAGCATAGTGGATTTTGGTACGACCGACAACCTGTCGGCGTATGCTCCTTGGACGTAGCCCTTAGAGGTGAACCAAGTAAAAATGGTTGTGTCTTCTCTGTGCTTGTGAATGTTTTCTTTCTGATCATAATCATCATACAGGTTCAACAAGTTCCTACCAACGTGGGAACAAGATCCATCACATTAAAAGAAAAAGTGGTCACCCTGATTCACCCCTCCCCTCTCAGGGTGTCTCGGGGTCCTTCAGGAGGTGTGTCCCAGAATCTGAACAAGAGTCCATCCTTAAATTCCGTCATAGTGAGGCATGTGGAAGTCACTTTTCCTCTAAGAAAACAACTGCTAAGATTCTTCAATGTGGTCTCTTCTGGCCCACCCTCTCAAGTGACTCTTACACATTTTGTCAAATTTTTCCTAGGTGTCAACAAGTTGGGTCCATCACAAAAAGGAATCAAATTCCACTCACTCCGATCTTAGTGGTTGAAATATTTGATTGTTGGGGAATTGATTTCATGGGTCCCTTCCCAAACTCTAGGGGATACCTCTACATACTCTTAGCTATTGATTATTTCTAAAAATGGTTTGAGGCCATTCCCACTAAGTCCAACAATCATCATGTTGTGATTCGATTTTTGGAAGAGAACATATTTTCTCGATTTGGAATTCCTAGGGCTATAATCAATGATTGAGGAACCCATTTCTACAACCGCCCATTCTCTTCACTCATGTCTACGTATGGTATTTCTCATAAATTGTCCACTTCATACCATCCTCAAACCAATGGTCAAGCTGAGTTAGCAAATAGGGAAATCAAACAAATTCTTCAGAAAACTGTCAACCCCTCTAGGAAATATTGGTCTGAGAAACTCTTATATTCTCTTTGGGCCTATCGAACCGCATATAAAACCATTTTAGGAATGTCCCCATATATGTTGGTTTTTGGAAAAGCATTCCGTTTACCTGTAGAAATTGAGCATAAGGCCTTTTGGGAAATTAAGAAAATGGATTATGACCTCTCATTGGCCGGAACAAAAAGGAAATTAGATCTCAATGAACTAGAGGAACTAAGGATAGAGGCTTATGAAAATTCAAGGATCAATAAATCAAGAGTTCAAGCCTACCAATCTAGGAATATCAAGTTTAAACATTTTGAATCGGGAAAACTTATGATCTTGTATAGTTCAAAACTTCATTTACACCTGGGAAAGTTAAGGTCTAGATGGTCAGGACCTTTCATAGTGCATCATGTGTACCCCCATGGGGCAGTAGAGATTCAAGATCCCACAAGTGGTTACATTTTCAAGGTCAATGGTCAAAGGTTAAAACCATTCATTGAATCATTCAATAAACAGGAAATAGAGGTTGAGTTAACTGAGCCAACCTTTGAACCAGAAAAAAATTGATAGATTTAGGGTCCATGTCGGGCTAACGACGTTAAACAAAGCACTTCATGGGAGGAAACCCATGTTTTTCAAGTTTCCTATCATTTTTTTTGTTTTAATAAAATTTATATTTTAAATAGGATTAAATAATCATTTTTATATATATTTTTTTAAAGATTGTTGACCTATTCTTCTATTATGAGTATGGATGGGTATGAAAGGGGAGCACCGTGTTCATCCGTGTCACGCGGTGTGATTCCTGAGTAATACCTTACCTAGAAAATTAAAAGAAGACAATGTATCATTAGTTTGATTTAAAAAATAGAAAAACAGGAAAAACCATAAAAATGATGATACTTGGAATTAAACAAGTCATTGTGTTGTTTGTTTTGTCCGGTTTGTTCTTCTTTTTGTAGTTCAGATACTATTTTGGGTGATACATGTTCAATCAAGGAGGTGCTTACATCTCCCCAAGAGATCAAAGGACTAAATTGGTGCAGCAAGAACATCAAACTTCAACCACCAGGTGACTTCATTCCATGATCCTAATATTTCAATTTCCTTATTGAACTCCCCTTTTATTCCTCTACCCCCTTCTAAATTTTCTTTTCTTTAAACACTAGGGACAGTGTTATTTTAAGTTGGGGGGGAGATAATATAAAAAAATGATTTCGTGTCAAAAAAAATGGATGATTTGAAAAAAAATGTGTAAATGGAAGGAAAAATTCCTTTAACTTTGAACATGGTAATACACATTGCACACTTTGAAACTGAATATCAAATAATTTAGCATGCCCTGATTTTGATTTTAATCCTTGTATAATTTCATGAACATAGATTTTGGAAAGTGTGGTTATCCAATGTGATATTTAATCGTTTATATTTTCATCCAAATAAAAAAAAGATCACAATTCGCGTCCTTTGGATAGTGGGGTATTATTTTATGTTCATGGGGTCCCCCAAATAAATAGCATAGGTTTGGTGATCATTTTAGTTTAATATGAGTATTCAAAAAAAAAATTAAAAATTACGCGTAGAGCAATGAAATGACCTAATGTGTGGCTATCGGCACTTGGGGATCGTGACTCCATATTTGTCTGGCCCAGAGTTGGTAATTTTATCTCTATTTTTGGTAATTTGAATTTGTTTTTGACTGAGTTAACTTGAGATGATGCCCAAGTATTTGGGATTCACTTGGTTCCCTAAGGTCTTTGATCCTAGGAGTCGTCGGCAAAGTCTCGTTACAGGGGTTGACTATTTTGAGTGCAATTTCAATTACCATAGCAAAACTGCAAAAAAAACAAAACAAAAAAAACTAAAAAAAATAATACAAAAAAAATTGAATACTCATATTAATATTGAAATGTGATTCCACCTAGCGCTTTCGTCATTTCCCCTTTGAATAATGATGAACCCTCATGTCTATTGTGATGCACAACACATCTGTATACTTAATTGATATTGGATGAAATATGGCAATGAATTTGAAAAAAGGAATAGGCTTGGGATTGGGATCTACTTATGAAACTATCTTGTATTAAAATATTTTGATGGGTTTCATTATTGTTTGGTATAAGGGTTTCTGGTGATCATTGTGTATTAAAATGTTTTTGGAAAAGGGAATTCGAATTTCATATTGTTGAGATATATTTTGCTCGGGACTAGCAAAACTCAAGTTGGGTGGTGTGATTAGCCACTAAATGAGGCTAATATTCATTGTTAATATACATAATATTCATGTTCTTTATTATTCATAAACACCATTTTAGTGCATTTTACACTTTGAACATCATTTCACATTATGATTGTAATACCTTCTTACAATGCACTATTATGTGGTACATTTTTGAACATCATTTGAAGTACCCAATGATTCATCTGATTATACGTATTTTAATTTGATATTTTTTTAAATTGATCTAAACTCCAATATGAACATGTTTCATTCAGGGGTCAATGGATAATTCATGGAAGAATATTTGGATATTTTGTGATGAAAGGAAGCAATTCTAGAGAAGGCACATTGGACACCAGCCCACTGATGAGATGGTGGGGCCCAACATAAAGTCTCAATGAATCCCAAATTTTGTGGTATTCTATAATAAATGTATCGGAACAAATAACTCTTCAGGATCCAATGCTAATTCAGCCTCAATGGTGTCGATTTAGGTGGCCCAAGTTAGAGATAAAATTCTGAGCCAGATTCTGCGGCCCAGAAAAACATCCCACCAATTAAACCATATCGTGAAAATAATAACTCTTTTTTGGCTGATATTTTACAGGATGTTAGGGTACATCCGGATCTTAATTTAAGTCTTATATGGCCCACCCAAATTCGGTCATCTAGGAGGTGTTTCATGCACCTCTGTTTGGTGGATGCAAGCTGGATGCCTTTTCGAGTCAAGGGTGGAAAGTCTTCTTTCCACAAACTTTCCACCACCCTAGACCTACCATACTCAAGTGGGATGACTTTTAATGTTGGAGTCTAGACCTAAGGCTCCCAAAATGCCTATTTAAGGCAGTGGTGGTGAAGGAGTTTTAAATCTTTGGTGCTTTGTTCAATTGTAATGTTATGCTGTGATTTTATTGTCTCAAATTTGTCTTTCACATGTAAGTTGTTCAATTCACTTTTGTTTTTTAATAAAAGTTCTTCATATCCTCTTATTCTGTTTTTCTTAATATTACTTTGATACCATTTGATCAAGTTGTGAATTTATTCACACCAAAACTTGTGAAATTATCACACAACGGTGGAGTGATCGTTATTTTATTGTGTTTTTTTTACTTCTCCATTTCTTCCCTCATGAGTCTACTTTCCGCTTCCATTGAAACCATGAGATCAATGGAGGGCTAACCCACTTATGGGTTGATCCAAGTGAGTATCAAGGGGCTGGATTGGATGTTATTTATTACACCATTAATGTATAATCACTTCTTTTAAATGAGATTTTTATTTGATGATTTTAAACTCCATCGTCCTTGTTGAATTTAAGGTCACACACTTCATGTGCTAATACGAAACTTTACCTTGAAGTGCTCAAAACTTTGATCCTTCAAGTGTATAGATGATTAGTATTAAATGGTGTAGGAATTAAACCAGTAAGTGATGATGTTGTTTTATCTTCTTAAATGAATCCATCACAAATATAAGAAATTGAAATCATTGAAAAGGAAATACGTCCAATCCACCCCAAGTGATAACCTAGGATCAACCCATTATTTTAAATTGAATTCACTTAAAAATGTTAGATATCTTTCAAACCCATCTAAAATCAATCCAAGTTGGCCACTTCATAGCTGAAAACAGTCCATATAATGTACATGCCTATAGTTTTCTTCTTAGGTCTTTGAGGATTCGATAACCCAAGCTAAACTACAAGGATCGTTCTACCTTCATCTCTTGGGTAAATTTGAGCAAGAATCAATTGTTTTAATTCATCCTAGTTTCTTAATAAAAGTTATTATTATACTATTATTCTATTATTCTCCCTCTTACTTTGATACCATTTCCTCAAGGTGTGAATTTATTCACACCAAACCTTGTGAAATTATTCACACAACGGTGGAGTGATCATTTTCTTTTTATTGTTTTCTTTACTTCTTCAATTCCTCCCTCATGAGTATACTTCCCACTTCCATTTAAACCATAGAATCAATGGAGGGCTAACCCACTTATGTTTTGATCCAAGGGAGTAGCAAAGGTATATATTGGATGTTATTTATCACCCCATTAATGTATAATCACTTCTTTTAATAGATATTGTTATTTGATGACTTTAAAACTTCTTCGTCCTTGTTGAATTTTAAGGCCACATACTCCAAGTGATAATACAAAAATTTACCTTGGAGTGCTCATAAATTTGATCATCCAAATATATAGGTTATTATTATTATAGTGTGTTGGTATAAAATTAGTAATTTATGAAGTTTTTTTATCTCCGTAAATGAACTCATCTCAAATATAAGAAATTAAAATAATTGAAAAGGGAATGCATCCAATCCACCCCAAGTGATAACCTAGGATCAACTCATTTTTTTAAATTGAATTAACTTAAGTCACTTATAGTTAATTTAAAACCATATTAAATCAACCCAAGTTGGACACTTCATAGCCAAAAACAATCCATATAATGTATGTGTCTGTAGGTTACTTCTTAGGTCTCTGAGGATTCGACAACCCAAGCAAGACTACAAGGACAGTTCTACGTTCTTCTCTTGGTTAAATTAGAGTGTGAATCAAATTTTGGTGTCATTTTCAAGGAACTAAGTAAGTCATATCAACAACTATTATATTCTCCCTCATGTATTCTATTCTCATCCAATATCTTTTATATTGTCCCTTTTTCATTTTTTTTCTTTTGGTGCATGTCTGCCTACACCCGCGATCAATCAAACCGTCTAGTTGGGGTGGAAAGTCCTAGGTTTGGGGAGTCAAGTGAACCATGGGGATTTTTTCCTTTATATCCAAATATTCTTAATACCCCCAAGTCAAAAATTGAGCCCATTTCAATGGAAGGTCTTTAAAGAAACCAACTCATAAACCCGGGTGGGAACCAAAATGGAAATCCAAATGAGGGTGCCCCAAACTTAGGGAATGCAGTTGATCAAACCATGAATGACTACCTCACACTTGCCTGGACCAAGGCCCCCTCATGCATTAGACACAATTCCCAAGGAGATTCCAACTACATCTTTAAACCCCATGTCCTAAACCACCTTCCCACATTCCATGGAATGGAGTCCGAGATTCCCTACCTTCACGTTAAGGAGTTCAATGACATTATAGAAACCATGTGTCCCCCACAACAACTAGAATCAGCTAAGTTGAGGATATTTCCTTTTTATTTAAATAATCTAGCTAAAAATTGGCTAAAATTTTTGAGACCATCATCCATCAACTCTTGGTACCAACTATAAATAGAATTCTACAGAAAATACTTTCCCCACCACAAAACAATTGCACTTAAAAAGAGTATCCAAAACATTTTTGAAAAAGAGGGAGAGTCATTCTGTGAAACGTGGGAGAGGTTCAAAGACACTTTAAACACGGTTCCACACCATGTTTTTTCTATTCCTAAACAAGTGAAAATTTTCTATGAAGGTTTGGGTTCAGGGAACAAACAATTCATTGACATGATGTGTAATGGAACCTTTAAAAACAAAGCCCCAAATGATGCTTACGAGTATCTGGAAAGCCTTGCTGAACAAAACTAAACATGGGGAACTTCACCTTATTCTGAAAAGTCA
Source organism: Viscum album (assembly GCA_963277665.1). Taxonomy (NCBI): domain Eukaryota; kingdom Viridiplantae; phylum Streptophyta; class Magnoliopsida; order Santalales; family Viscaceae; genus Viscum; species Viscum album. The sequence goes on from OY728123.1 coordinate 1,467,288,367, forward strand.
CAAAGAAATACTCAAATTTATACAATTAGAGAAGAGGAAAGCCTTAGGGCTAAACTCGCAACACTCTCTAGGAAGGTTGAAGAGATAGACCTTAGGAAAGTCCATGAAATCCAAACTGTAGAACATGTTTTCACAATTTGTGACAAATATAACCATAACACAGACAACTACTCAACCATTCCATCCATCAAGGATTTTCTTTTAGGAGGACCCCCAGTAAAATTAAATGCTTTGAGCTTTAAAAATCCTCAATACCAAAACAAATTCAACCCAAGGTATAATGACCACCCAGGCTTCTGTTCAAAAGATAACCGACAACCTAGCCAACCAAAGGGACAAAATCCTTACCCCCATCAGAACTATCAAAACCATAACCAGTTCCAAACCCAACCTATCCAATACCAATATCCACTAGTCCATTTTCAACAACCCATCCCACCTCTAAAATATCCCCTGGGATAAACCTATCTTCTCAAGCACCAACCCAAACTGTTCCACAAATCTTGTTAGAACAACTATGTAAACAAATGAAAAGAATGAACTCGGAAGTCTCTTCCATTAAACAAGAACTTAAAATCATCAAAACTATAAAGGCACTCATGCCTACTTAAGCGGTACCATCCTCAAATTTAAGTGGAGAGTCAAGTTTCACTCAAACAACTCATGAACAACTAAAGGTTGTTACTATTTTTAGAAGTGGGAAATCAATTGAGAAACCTAAACAACTAATTCATAACCCATATGAAGATTAAAAGTTATATGAAAATTCAAATGAACCAAATGATAAAATTGAAAAACATGATAACATTGTCAAAGAAAGAAATCTTCAACAAACAACCCCACAACCTGCACCATTTCCTCAACGCAAGAGGGGGAAAAGAAAGCCTAAATTGAGTGAAACATTGAGGTAAATCTTCTCACAAGTCAAGTTGAACATTCCACTTCTCGATGTAATCCAAACCATACCTACCTACTCAAAGTACCTTAAGGACTTTTGCACTTTTAAAAGAAAATTTTCACATAAAAACCAAGTCCTTTTGGCTGAAAATGTGAGTACCACCATTCAAGGGACCATTCATCCTAAGTTGAAAGACCCGGGTTGACCTTACATAAATGTTGAACTAGGAGAGAGCAAATTTGTCAAGTCCTTGTGTGACCTAAGTGCTAGTGTCAATCTCAACCCCTATTCTATGTACTACCAGTAAGGCCTAGAAGAGCTCCAACCCACATCTATCACACTTCAACTTACTGATCGTAGCATTAGTGTTCCAAAGGGGATTTTAAAGGATGATCTAGTAAAGGTTGAAAACTTCATCTACCCTGCCTACTTCATTTTAGTCGAAAAACATCCAAACTTAAGAAATAAAGAACAAACCCCAATCATCCTTGGTGTTCCCTTCCTTGCAACAATAAACTCAGTTATCCGAGTCCGAAATGGGAACATGACCATCACCTTTGGAAACATGAGTCTAGACTTGAACATCTATAATTCAAGCTCACAAATAGGGGATGATGAGGACATTCATGAAGTAAACATTATATGAAGCATTGATAATGAATCCATAGAACATTAAGGATTATTTGATGGATGTTTAAGTCAGGATGAGATTGACTTCCTTTGTTCACATGAAGGAAGTTTATCTCCTTGGCTTGAATCATTTTCAAATTTCTCTTATGATGAAATCTTAGGTCCAACAATCAGTGAAACCTTTCAAGAAACCACTTTCATGGATACCACTCCAACTTCCTTCCCTAAATATGATCAAGAAAATCAAGTACCTTAACCTTATACATGTGGGGAATCAATCCTGTTTAAAACTCTAGGAAAAAAATTGATCTTGATCCAATTTCCCAATATTCTGCTGAAATTTTGAACCAACCTGATCTTGAATTGAAGGAACTTCCCACTGCACTCAAGTATTCCTTCCTAGGGGAAAATAAAACACATCTTATTGTCATTTATTCTTATATTGAAGCTAATCATGAGAGGATACTTCTATATGTCCTTAGGAAACATAATAAAGCCATCAGTTGGACCCTATCTGATTTTCCTGGGATTATCCCACTTATTGGGACTCATAAGATTGTTCTGGAATCTGATTCAAATCCATGTTGTCAACCTCAATGGCAACTCAATCCTAATCTCATGGAAGTAGTGATAAAAGAAATTCTGAAATTGTTAAAAGCTAGTATCATATATCCCATAACTGAGAGTGAGTGGGTCATCCCAATCCAAGTGGTTCCCAAGAAGGCAAGAATCATAGTGATAACCAATAAGGATGAAGTGATTATTTCAACTAGGGTGAACAGTGGATGGAGGGTCTGCATTGAATATAGGAAGCTAAACTCATTCACCAAGAAGGACCATTTCCCCTTACCATTAATTGACCAAGTCCTTGAGAGAGTGGAAGGTCATGCCTTCTACTATTTCTTAGATGGGTACTCGGGGTATAATAAAATTGAGGTATCCCTAGAGGATCAAGGGAAGACTACATTCACATGTTCATTCGGCACCTTTACCTTCAAACGCATGCCCTTCAGGTTATGAAATTCCCCTGGAACCTTCTAGTAGTGCATGATAGGAATATTCTAAAACATGGTATGAGATTTTCTTGAGGTCTTAATGGATGACTTCTCTGTATTTGTGGATAAATTTGATGGATTTCTTAGGAATGTGGAGAGAGTTTTGTCCAAATGTGAAGAAACAAATCCGGTCCTAAACTGGGAAAAATGTAATTTCATGGTTAAACAAGGATTATTTCCTATCCATATAGTCTCGGATAGGGGGATTGAAGTTGATAAAGAAACTTTTGACATCATTCGTCACCTTCCATCACCCAGAAATATTAAGGAAGTGAGGTCTTTCTTACGACATGTTGGTTTCTATAGAAGATTCATCAAGGAATTTAGTTCAATCTCCCATCCCCTTTGTTCTCTACTAGTAAAGGATGCTCTATTTGTTTGGACAGAAAGATGTGAGGGTTCATTCTCAACCCTTAAATCCTCTCTCACCTCTCCTCCCATTATGAAATCTTCAAATTGGAACCTTCCTTTCAAACTTATGTGTGATCTTAGAGACTTTTTTGTAGGATTTGTGTTAGGAAAACATTGCAATAAAACTCCTTATGTCATTGATTATGCAATAAAATCCTTAAATGATTCCCAAATCAACTACACCACCACTGAAAAAGAGTTTCTTGTTTTTGTCTTTATGTTAGAGAAATTCAGGTCCTATCTCTTAGGATCACCCATCATTGTCTTCACTATCCATTCATCCTTAAAATACCTTTTTCCAAAAACAAGATGCTAAGGCTAGACTAATTAGGTCGGTCATTCACTTACAAGAATTTGAACTCACAATCAAGGACAAAAAGGGTGTTGAAAATGTTGTAGTTGATTACCTCTCTAGGATGGAATTCAAAGAAAACTAAAATAACCTTTCTATGTCTGATTCATTTCTTGATGAACACTTATACTCTGTGAGTGACTGCCCTTGGTATGCCGACATAGAAAATTTCTTAGTTAGAGGAGTCATTCAAAAATTCTTAGGGACTTAAGCTTGAATGAAATTCCTTTCTAATGTTAGACATTATGTGTTTGATGATCTATACCTCTCTAAGTTCTTCCCTGACCAAGTCATTAGGAGGCGTGTCCCAGAATCTGAACAAGAGTCCATCCTTAAATTTTATCATAGTGAGGCATGTAGAGGTCACTTTTCCTCTAAGAAAACTTCTTCTAAGGTTCTTCAGTGTAGTCTCTTCTGGTCCACCCTCTCAAGGGATTCCTACGCATTTTGTCAAAGTTGTCCTAAGTGTCAACAAGTAGGGTCAATCACAAAAAGGAATCAAATGTCACTCACTCCCATCTTAGTGATTGAAATCTTTGACTGCTGGGGAATCTATTTCATGGGTCCCTTTCCAAACTCTAGGGGGTACCTATACATCCTCTTAGTTGTTGATTATGTCTTAAAATGGTTTGAAGTCATTTCCACCAAGTCTAATGACCATCATGTTGTGATCTGATTTCTGAAAGAGAACATATTTTCTCGATTTGGAATTCCTGGGGCTATAATCAATGATCGAGAAACCCATTTATACAATAGTTCATTCTCTTCACTCATGTCTAAGTATGGGATTTCTCACAAGGTTTCCATTGCGTACCATCCTCAAACCAATGTTCAAGATAAGTTAGAAAATAGGGAGATTAAGAATATTATTGAAAAAAATGTCAATCCTTCTAGGAAATATTGGTCTGAGAAACTCTTGGATGCTCTTTGGTAATATTATACAGCATACAAAACCATCCTAGGAATGTCACCATATAGGTCGGTTTATGGAAAATCATGCCATTTACCTGTTGAAATTGGTCATAAGGCTTTTTGAGCAATTAAGAAAATAAATTATGACCTATCATTGGCCGAAACAAAAAGGAAATTATATCTCAATGAACTTGAGGAACTAATGATGGAGGCTTATGAAAATTCAAGGATCAATAAAGCTAGAGTTCAAGCCTACCAATCTAGTAATATCAAAGTCAAACATTTTGAACCAGGAAAATTCATGCTCTTTTATAATTTAAAACTTCATTTACACCCAGGAAAGTAAAGGTCTATATGGTTAGGTCCTTTCATAGTGCAACATGTGTACCCCCATGGGGCAGTAGAGGTTTAAGATCCCATAAGTGGTTACATTTTCAAGTTCAATGGTCAAAGGTTAAAACCATTCATTGAATAATTAAATAAAAAAGAAACATAGGTTGAGTTAACTAATCCAACCTATGAACCAAGAAAAAATTGATATATTTAGGATCCATGTTGGGCTAACAACATTAAACCAAAGTGCTGCAGGAGAGGTTACCCGTGGTTTTCATCTTTGTGAATCATCTTTTTTTTTAATATGATTAATGAATCATTTTTATATTTAAAAAAATAGACTGTTGACTTGTTCTTCTATTATGAAAATGGATGGGTACGAAAGGGGAGTGTCATATTCATCCATGTCACGTGGTGTGATCCTTGAGTAATACCTTACCCAGAAATTTAAAAAAAAGATAATGTATCATTAGTTTATTTTATTTTATTTTTATGTGTTTGTAGGTTAAAAAAATAAAAAAAATAAATAAAAATTTAATAATAAAAAAAATGGATGCGTCCTCGGTCGTGGGTCAAACCCCGTCACAACCGGCGAAGCCATGGGGAATTGAACCTGAGACCGAAGGGAGACAGGGGCGCGCACTTACCACTGACATACGGATTATTGTGCTCCCTTATTCTATAATTTTTATATATATACTTATATTTTACATTTCTTATAAATATATAAATTTTGTTTTTTTGTTTTTTTTTCCTTTTTTCCTTTTTTCACTAGGGAATGCTGCAAGTGACATGGATATCAAAGGACTAAATTGGTGCAGCAATAACTTCAACTTCAACCACCAAGTGACTTCATTCCATGATCCTCATATTTCAATTTTCTTTTTGAAATTCCCTTATCTACCTCTACTCCTTCTAAATTTTCTTTTCTTCAAATACTGGGGATAGTGTAATTTTAAGTTGGGGGGATATGAAATAAAAATTCATTTTGTGTCAAAAAAATGAATGATTTGAAAAAAAAAGTCTTCCTTAATGGATGGAAAATTTTCTTTAACCTTGAACATGATAATAGAAATTGTACACTTTGAAACTGATAATCAAATAATTTAGAATTCCCTGATTATTATTTTAATCCATGTATATTTCATGATCATAGATTTTGGAAAGTGTGTCTATTTAATGTGATATTTCATTGTTTATATTTTCATCAAAATAAAAAAAGAATCACAACACACGTCCTTTGGATAGTGGGGTATTAGTTTGAGTTCATGGGGTCCCCCAAATAAATAGCATAGGTTTGGTGATCATTTTAGTTTTAATATTATTATTCAAAAAAAATTAAAAAAACAATAAATTTTCACATAGAGCAATGAAATGACCTAATGTGTGGCTTTCGACACTTGGGGATCATGACTCCAAAGTTTTCTGGCCCATAGTTAGTAATTTTATCTTTTTTTTTTGTAATTTGATCTTGTTTTTTATTGAGTTAACTCGAGATGATGCCCGAGTATGTGGGCTTCACTTGGTTCCCTAAGTTCTTTGATCCTGGGAGTCATCGACAAAGTCTCACTACAGGGGTTGACTATTTTGAGTGCAATTTCAATTACCATGGAAAAATTGAAAAAACAAAAAAAAGTAAAAAATAAAAAAATAAAAAAAATACAATAAAAAAATTTTAATACTCATCTTAATATTGAAATGTGATTCCACCTAGTGCTTCTATCATTTCCACCTTGAATAAATATGAACCCCCATGTTTAATGCGATGTACAACACATCATCACTCTTAATTGATATTTGAAGAAATATGACGATGAATTTGAACAAAGGAATGGGCTTGGGATTGGGATCTGCTTATGAAACTATCTTGTATTAAAATATTTTTATGGGTTTCAGGATTGTTTGGTATAAGGGTTTTTGTTGATCATTTTGTATTAAAATGTTTTTGGAAAAGGGAATTCGAATTTCATATTGTTGAGATATATTTTGCTCGGGACCAGAAAAACTCAAGTTGGGGGGTGTGATTAGCCACTAAATGAGGCTACTATTAATTTGTAATATATATAATATTCATGTTCTTTATTATTCAAAAATACCATTTTAGTGCATTTTATACTTTGAACGTCATTTCACATTATGATTGTAATTCCTTCTTAAAATGTACTATTATTTGGTACATTTTTTAACATCATTTAAAGTACCCAATGATCTTGATTTTATTTTCATATTTAATTTTCAGGTTTATAATTATATTGGAAATAATTCATACATGTGGAGTGTTGGAAGATCCACATTGGAAGACCACCAAAATGGGATTTCATGCAAACAATTCTGGAGAAGGCAGATTGGACAGTAGCCCACTGATTAGAATATGGGGCCCAACATACAAGCCCAATGAAGCTCAAATTTATTGAGATTATAGAAGCCATATATATTAACAAATACTTCTTTAGGATCTAGTGCTAATTCGAATTTCATGGTGGTTATTAAGGCAGCCCAATTTGGAGATAAAATTCGAGGCCAGATTCTGATTCCCATAAGGCCATCCCACCAATTTAATCATATATCAGAAAACACATATTATTTTGGGCTGAAAGTTTACAGAGATCTAGGGAACTTCCAGAGATCCATTTTTGTATTCTATGAACCAATCCAATTCTGCCATATAGAAGGCCTTACAGGTGCCTCTATTGGGTGGAAGCAAGCTGGCTTCCACCTCAGGTCAAGGGTGGAAAAGTCTACTCTCTCTTAACTTTCCACCCACCTAGGCCCACCACCATTAATTGAGGTGACTTCCACTATTTTAGGCCCGACCCAAGGCTTAAAAATTTCCTATTTAAGGCAGTGTTGGTAGAGTAGTTGAGGATATTTTGAGCTTTTTTCATTGTAATGTTATGCTGCGATTTTGTTGTCTCAATTTTGTATTTCACATGTAAGTTGTTTTAATTCATCCTAGTTTCTTAATAAAAGTTCTTATTCTACTATTATTCTGTTCTTCTCCATCTTAATGTGATACCTTTTACTCACGGTGTGAATTTATTCACACCAAAACTTGAGAAATTATTCACACAACAGTGGAGTGATCATTCTCTTTTTATTGTTTTCTTTACTTCTTCAATTCCTCCCTCATGAGTCTACTTCCCACTTCCATTGAAACTATATCATCAATGGAGGGCTAACCCACTTATGGGTTGATCAAAGGGACTATCAAGGGGCTGTATTGGATGTTTTTTATCACCCCATTAATGTATAATCACTTCTTTTAATTGATATTTTTATTTGATGATTTTAAAACTTCTTCGTCCTTGTTGAATTTTAAGGCCACATACTTCATGTGCTAATACAAACCTTTACCTTGGAGTGCTCATAAATTTGATCCTACAAGTGTATAGGTGATTATTATTATGGTGTTTTGGTATAAAATCAGTAATTGATGAAGTTTTTTGATCTCCTTAAATGAACTCATATCAAATATAAGAAATTAAAATAATTGAAAAGGGAATATGTCTAATCCACCCCAAGTGATAACCTAGGATTAACTCATTATTTTAAATTGAATTAACTTAAGTATCTTAGAGTTCATTTAAAACCATCTTAAATAAACCCATGTTGACCACTTCATATCCAAAAACAATCCATAGAATGTACATGTCTATAGGTTACTTATTAGGTCTCTGAGGATTCGACAACCCAAGCTAGACTACAAGGACCGTTCTACCTTCTTCTCTTGGGTAAATTTGAGCGTGAATCACTAATTCAATTGATTCACTTTATAGTATTGGTATCATCTTATATATAGGTATAATTCATCCTTTTAGAGGCTTTAATTTCCTAAATGTGTCCATTAAATTCATTTAGAGTCAATCCTTGGGTACAGGGAGGTCCCAGGTCAAACAAGGTGAGATGAGGACAAGATTAAAAAAAGCTTTTATCTTTAAAATTATTATTGCCTAAGTTCACGGTACGACTTCATGATTCATCCTGTGAAATATTATTATGACCTCCCAATCTAATTCTTCCACAGATTGTCTTTAGGGTGTGAATTATGACATATTCACACCATGAAAATGGGTTTTGTTGTGTGAAACCAATATTCCTATATCTTTGTTCATTATTTCTTCTTCCATTTTCCACTTTTAGTAGTGCATTTATTCTTAGAAAATTTTATGAAGTGAATAAACTTCTCAAAATGTGAATCTTGGTCATACTAACCTATTTTTATAACTTTGATATTCAATTATATATTTTTAAAATATGAATAAATCATTAAACATATGTGAAATAATGATTAATTTAACTAAAAAATATTGAATTTTATATTCAAAAATATATACATGAAATATAGATATCACCCCCCCCACACACACACACACTTGAATTCATATTTATCCTCAAGAATGAAATATCAACATACTAAAAAGGAATTTTACCCTACTATGATTTAAATGAAATGTAAACAAAATCAAGTGATTAAATGGGGAATTAAATTCTCAAGAATCACATAGGAAAATTTTATCATCTCCTCACCTTTTTAGATAAATAAATCAATGATTTATTTTAATCTTTATATTTTAAAATATCCACACCCCTTCATTATTCTATTTATATTTTTCAATTCATTATCAATATGCATGAAACTTGAAATTTACTTTTCTTTAATTTATTTTTCACTCATTATTAAAGGTAAAAATATAAAAAGAGGTATACTCATACATCTAATCATGATATTTAAGATAATATTACAATGCATTTACTTTCTCCACCCCATAGTGAAAAAACACTAATAATCATGAGGGATTCACCATTCGGTTCAAATAACTTTGAGGCTTTAGGTTACATAGGTAGATGATGTAAAATAATTGAAACTAAAAATGATATTGTTATCTAAATTAGTTTTCATGATAATTATAAATGGATTAATGGAAATATCCTCTTAATTAGTCACCACACTTTTACCCCAAAAACTCAAAGTATGCTCATGAAGTAATGAACTACAGTGAATGAAACAAATTCTTGTATTTTTTCTATTTTGAAATTTATATTTGGTAAAAATATTATATATACCACCCAACCCCAAATTATCTCCTCATGAACCTATTTTTAATAGTTATAACAAGATCATCAGTTAAGAAATGGTAATTTTTGAATTTCCCAAGAAACAACCGATTTTTCATTTTTTTTCAAGAGGGTATAAAATGAATATAATGAATTAAAATCATAAACCTTTACCCAAATCCTAATAAATAACTCCCAAACTTATCTATTTCATCATGCGCATACCTTCCACCATTTCACTATCTCTCCCAAACTCATCTTTTTTATAATCATGAAATATAGATAGAGTATGGTGGGAAGGGATAAAGTAGGATTGTAATGTGGATCATCTCTAACATATTTATCCATGGATTCTATAGACTTAAAAATTATTAATGTATGGATAGGTATCGGGATAAGGGCATAACAAAAATATGACTCAATGATATTAAAAGTGGATTTATAAAATCATAGCTTCAACAATATGAATATAAAGTTCTATAATAAAACTTTCCCATGTTTTAGAAGAAATATTCTCAAGAATATAATGTAAATATTAGGCTTAGGAAATTTCTTAGGAATTAGAAAAAATTATTGGGACAATCATTCATGGAAATAAATTCTAACAATAAAATTAATTAACACATATATCATAATTTTAGGCAATGTAAAATATGAGAAAAAAATCATTTAAAAAAATTAACTAGCATCCCTAAATAATTATTTTTCAAATATAAATCCCCGTGTTTATCTCTACTTATTTTTTCACCCATTTTTCTTAATCAAATATATCATCATAGATTATTATATGTAGTGTTTATCTCCTTGATTAATGAACTTTAAAAAAGTTAAGTATAAAGAATACATTTTTTAATTGTTATTTTTAAATAAAAAATACAAGGGAGTAACATAAAATATTAAATTAAAAATCATACTCCCCTTTTAAATGGTTTTTTTTTGACTTATGACTCGCCTCTTATGTTTCGTTCTTGTGCCTTCATTTTTTACTTGAAAAATTAAACTCATAAAATAAAAAAAGTATTTTTCATTTAATATCAAGGATAATAAGGTTAATTCAAAATAAATCCTAGTATAAAATTAATTTCTATGAAATAAATAAAACTAAATAACTAGAAAGTAATAAAAAACTATAGCTTCTACTTGAAAACATTCCTTTTTTACTGTTTTAATTTAGATAAACCTTACCTTTTTAGATTATATACATGTGATATAAAGATAAATTTATTGAGTAAACCCAATTTTTGACTTTGAGGCACATTTGTCTTAGCTCTTTTCCTTATCATTGAAATTGGAGTGGAATACAGAGGATGTGACCAAAATATATACAACTTGAAATAAAGTATAAAGAAGTTAAATACTGTTTAGACTTGGTAAAATTCTACTTCTTCCACTATTGTTTGTGGTAATTTAAATTCTGAAATGATCACTTCAGTTTTCCCAGCCAACTCTTCCTCTTCTTCTATTATTGCTTCATTTTGTTCTTCTGCATAGTCAGTGTATATTAGAGTGTATTATTCTTCTTCTTCATGGGATTATCTTAAATCATCTATAATTTACATTATAAATGTGGTAGTCATCTTCTCTTCATATTTTCATTCTTCCTCTGGTTGAGATCTTAGTTTTTCATGGAATCATTGTATAAACTCAGAAGACCAAGTCCCTTATTATTATTTTTCTTATTCTCACTATTGTCCTCCAAAAATTACATTGGACCACTCGAGTTAAGAAGCTATATCTATTTATTAATCTCCTTCTTCTACTAAACCTAAAAATTTGAGGGCATCTTCTATAGAAACAAAATCTTCTTTTTATGTGGTACTTACATCTGATTCACTGACCATGGTTTCATGCTCCTAACATGCCTCTTTGAAAATATGGTTCCAGATCATGGGATGACACTTCATCCTCACTCAAGTGTCATTGTGGGTGGTTTTAATCTTAATTTTTCATCTTTTTAATCTCATCAACTTGTTATGTGAGATCCCCAAAAGGAATGGAGAGTATGTATTTTATAGTCAAGATACATTGTAGCACTTCCATTACCAATAAAAATACCCAAGTACAGTAAAAGTAATAAAAATAATAAAATAATATTATATGATAAAATCAAGAAATAAAAGGATATGATAAAATAATTTTCCTAAATTATCAAATTAAATTAATCTTAACACCTATCCCTAAAAACGATGCCCAAAATTTGGTAACTCCCAAATATGTCGTTAATTCCAATTGAGATACCAAATTTAGAAATTTATAAAACATGGTACTGTAATCACTAAATCTACATTTAATTAATATTGGGTTTTTAATTATGAGGTAAATCCCATTAAGATATGTTGGGTAATTATAATTAATTTAATAAAATATTATTTAATTAAAAATAAGATTTTCAGAAAATAAATTCTAAATTATCACGCTGATTTTGAAGAAGGTTGGAGAAGAAAAAAATCAAAACATCATACCAAAAATATATTTTTTTTGTTCATGTATTAATATATTTTATATTGATGATTTATTATTTTGGTTTTTTGAATTAGATCTAAGAAATATCATTGGTCCAGATGATCACTCACTATCTCACTAACACCTCTTTTTTAATGGTCATGTACTTCAGTTAGTTATTGAGAGAGGTAACCCAAAACCATTTTTAAACATAGAACCAATTCCTTACTAATGGTCATGGTGAAGGTTGAATTTTATTATATCATTATAGAAAAACCATTTAAATTACATGAAATACTAATGTAAGTAAAACAAAAGAGATAAGGGAATAAGATAATTGAAATGAAAAAACCCAATTTGAAATAATTATATAACTAAAAATTACGTTAGTAAATTTCACCATCAATTATATATTTAGCATGGAAGAAATAACCACTTCATTATATCCATGAGAGGGTGAGAAAATTAAAAAAACCCTATAGATATAGTTTAGTAGGCTTGGTGAAGGACTATGCAGTAGCGCATCACCTCACCCTAGGCTCTCATATCCAATCCAATTGATTCCTTTTATAGCAGTAACAACCTCTTATTGATATGAATTAATTAATCCTCAGGGTGACTTTAATTCAATAAATATGTCCATTAAATTCTTTCAAAGTCAATATCACGGATTCACAGAAGTCTCGGGTCAAATAAGGTGAGATTCAACCAAGATTTGAAAAAAATTAGAGATTTAAAATTTGCATCACAAAAGTTCATGGTGTGACTTAATCATTCATTCTATGAAATATCTTTCTTACCTCCTAATATTATTCTCTCAAAGATTGTCATCAGGATGTGAATTTAGATATATTCATTCCATGAATATGGGTTTCACATTGTGAAACCTTTTTACCCAAATATTTTTTTCTCTGTTTGTGCTTCCAATATGCACTTTGAGTTGTACATTTATTCTTTGAAAATATTATGACATGAGTAATCTTCTCACGATGTGAATCCTAGTCATATCAGACTCTTTATTCCATATTTTATATTCCACTATATCCTACTACAATATGGATAAATCATTAAAAATGTGGGATATAATGATTAATTTAATAAAAATAAAAGAATTTTACATTCAAAAATATATGCATGAAATATATCTATCAAACACATAAATTAATAAATTATAAAAGGAATATATTATTTCTTATAAAGAGTGGTTATTTGACCTTAATGTCTCAAAAATATGCCTTGATGTTTGTAGAATCACTTTTGTTAATGACATTATGAAGTTTCCTTATGTAGTTGGATCCAACCTATGAATTTTTCATAAGAAATGGTCAGGACAGAGAAGTATGGGTCTAATAGATAGAGATGAATGGATGTAAATGAACAAACTGAGGAGATTATATTATGGGTGGAACCAAATGTTTGTTTGATATTCATAATTCCATTAGACATAAATGATAAGAAAAATAAAATCATGTGATTCTTTGTTGATCTTCAAAGTAGGAAACATCATGATTACTATCATTTCTCATGGATCATGTTGTGGTTATACTTATCATGTATAGGTTTTTGATTCAATAGAAAGAGGTTTCTTAGAAAATTCATCAGACAAAGTTTTCCAATATGAGTCATCAGAGAGATAAAACATGAAAATATGTCCTAGACATAAACTTTTTGTGAAGGAATCAAATATTGGTTTCCAATAAAGGTCATTCGACAAAATTTTCTGAGAAAAGTCATCAGACATAGTTTTTTTACTGAAGTTGTCAAATATAGGATTCTTATTTAGGTCATAAGAAATATATTCCAAACAAAGTTATCAAATATAGTTTTCTAGGCCAATCCATTGGATAGAAAGTCTTTTGGAAAATATGTAACCAGATAGAGGGGAACTAGAAAAAAAGGTTCTATAAAGGATTTATAGAGAAAGTTTTGAAGATATTTATACCAGAAAGAGTACAACTAGATATAGAAATTTTTATAGATAAATATCAGCCAATGGATTGAGAATCTTTACGAAGTCTTTTGTAAAGTACTATAGTGTGAAAATTTTGAGTGGTAATTTCAAAAATTAATAAATATAACTAATATTTGAGGAGGTTTTGAATTTATTACTTGAATATTTGAAGGAAGTTAACTAAGAGAATACTTGAGTGAGAGAATTAAAATTTGGAGTGGAAAATCCAAATTTGAAGTTTAAAATCCTCTAATTTTGGAGAAATGATTCTTATATAAAGGGTATAAATTGGGAAGATATTTTTATTATTGATGTTATATTGGTATTTGAAGAATCATAGTGTTGACCAATGATATTGAGAGGTCATTTTTTTATAGAATTGGGTACAGAAGCATCAGACGCAGAAGTATTAGACGGAGGATAATAGATAGAGTGTATTAGATAAAGATACTAGATGAAGGGTACTATATAGAGTATAATAGATATACATCTACCAAAAAAAGAAGTTATATGATGGATAGGTTCAAATAAAAGTTAATATTGTGTTTTTTCTCATTATTGTTGAAGAAATCAAAGAGGAAGAATAATAAATTATAAGTAGTAAATTTGGAAGAAAGTTCAACCAACACAGTGACAATGTGTTGATTCTTGTTGGTGATGGATCCTTTCATTATTGCAAAAATTGTTTTATCATAAAATTACTGAGAGGATAATATGAACTCTCAAAGGAATATAGTGTGATGAAAGTGATGAATATTCCATGCTTACTGTAAACCATGAAGTAATTTTTTCTAATGGATGTTTGGTCCTCCATTATTTCCAAACCATGTCAAGAAATATATACTCATATTGAGTAGTGAACCTTGTAAATTATTTTGTTCCTATGGGTGTTATTGTATTTTGTTTCTCATTAGATTCAATTCTCTCTAACCTGAGCTGAAGGTTTTTTAAAGAATAAAAAAAATAAAAATAGGAATACAATTGATTAAACCATCCCCCTATTAGTGGTCATATAGATCTCAGCAGGTCCTTTCAATTGGTATTATGTTGAAGGTCCCTTCGTTGACTCTTAGATGTTTTATGTTTGAATAAGAATAAGGCTTCCATGGATGTTCATAACTTAATTAATAATAAGTGGATTATTTTGAGTGGATCCTTTCCATTCTCCTCTTGGTTTGGTTTTGATAATTACTTCAATCCATAATTCTTTGTTTACTAATAAATATTTTTAAGTGTTTTTAGATTTAATATGCCACGGTATTTATTTTATATCAAAACTGATATAGATCAAATTATTAAATTGTATATTCTATTGTAAAGATAATAATATTATCTTAATTTTATATATTTATTTCAAAAGAAAATTCAATTGTTTTGATGGGGAAAAAATTTATCGAATAGAAGGAGGAGAAAGATGATGAATAGTATTAAGAATATAAGGATTGATTCAATCCTTGATATTATATGTATTCAGTATGAACAGGAGGCCTTATACTTATGGAATGTCATGAAAATCACACTCCTATAGTGCCTATTCTTTGAAATGATTCTTGAGCGAAGGAGGAGGAAGCATGTGAAATTTAGTATTCATTAATTTGTATAAGATAAAACATGCATATACTAATCCTCAAGTGATTTCATCACAAGATAGAAAATAAGGTCTCATGAAGATATTAGTTTCTATGGACAATCATAATTTTTAGAATAATTGAATATTGATTTATCAGAAAATCATTGAATGATGGAAGACCAGCTTCCTGTATATTTTGAGCTAGTTATGATACTCAGTTTCATATGGTTATTATCTACTAAATTTTTATCTAGAATATTTTCAATGATTTAGTTATTGTATAAATTCTCATAAATTCAAAGGATTATTATCGAATAGTTTGAAAATGTTTTGATGTATTGCTAAAAGAGAAAAATAATCGGCTTATTCTAATGTCATTTTTCTAAGAAGACAGATGGAGGAAAATGGTTTATTTAAACTCAAATATTTAAATTTATATATGGATGAGGCATATAGTTTTTAGGGATTATTTTATCTATTTTAAAGGATGGTTTGAATAAAATTTAAATATGTTTTATATGATTTTTCAACAATGTTTCTGAAATATCAAAAGTATTTAAAATTGTTTTATGGAGTTTCTTTTGAATATTATTTTCAAAAGGAAATAATTCAATGGTGTAGAGCTATTATTGGGGATATTTATGAAAGCACTTGATTCGGTTTATTTTGAATATCCAAAGGAGGTGAAACTAATGTAACTGCCTGAATATATTATTCTTTACATATATCTCTCTTTAGAAGGTGAAGTAAGATATGTAAAAGTGTGGAAATTTAAATACTATATAAAAAATAAAGTGATGGAAATATTCATATTGAAGCTCTATGTTGCTGAATAAATAATTGAAATACTTTATACATCTATTATTCTCTCACTATGCAAAGAAGAAGAAGAAGACATCCTATGCCGAAGGAGAAATATTTTATTTTCTACTATTGAAAGAAGTGGAATCCTGCACAACATTGATGATTATTTTGCTGCTACTATGAAATATTTAATATCATCAACATCTCTTAGATGTTGCTAGAGTGGTGAGATTAACTAGTATTCAACTTCTAGATCTGATCTTTTTTTTAAGATTTGATTGTTCATACTATTTCATGGAGGAGTGTCATCTTCTCATACTAAGCAGTGGATATTTTTGATCCATATAAAAGAACTAAAAGGCCCTATAAAATCCTTGTTCTAAGGTGTTAAATGCCTACACTTAATTGTCGAGGTCCTCAAAAAAGGGGTGTGCTAGTGAAATTAACCAAGATCATGGAGAGAGAATTGGTGGAGTGGATTGGGTGATTTTTGTGCCTTGAACCACTATAAATTGATTTGTTATTTTCTTTATTTATTTTCTTCTATTTACTCATATTTAATATAGAAAGAAAAAATTGCTTTAATTAAATAGGGGCATTTCAAATTTTTCTATATTTTTAAAAGAACAAAATTCACCCCTATCTTGTGTCTTCATCATCTCTATTCCAACCCAACATATTTTTATCTTTGATGAGAAGAAGTATCATATATGGAATGAAATAGTGTTTCCTTATGTTTTATCCACTATCCATGAAGTTCTTGAAGCTACTACAGATGGATTTACTCCTCCAGCTGAAGGTTATCCCTTGATAGCTGTAGATAAGAAGAACATGGAGAATGATGGGTGATCTATAAATGTTATAATTTCACCTCTCTCTTTGAATGTGAATTTATAAGGGTTAACTAAATTTAAATAAGTAAAGTTATTTAGAAAAAGTTAAAGAATATTTATGAATGAAATATGAAAGTATAGAAAGAAAAGTTACAGATCTGGAGACAAAAGTATGAAGATCATAAAATTGGAGATGATGAATCTGTTGGTGATTTATTTACAATGGTTAATGACATTATAAGCACCATAATATGTTTTTTTGAGAAATTTAAAAATTCTACTATTGTTGAAAACATCGTAAGAATTATTCTAGATATATTTAATGCCAAGGTATCATTTTTAGAAGATAGAGAACTTGAAACTCTCTATCTATCTCTAGATTATTTTCTTATTATTCACATCACATATAAAATGGGAAGATAAAAAATCTATCAAAAATAAAGAAAATCTTGATTAGGAAATCTCTTTCAAATATATATTTCAAGTAAAGTTTAATAATGTTATCGAAGTATTCGGTGACTCTGACATTGAATATGAAGTAAGTAAAAATTTTAATTAATTCATGTATTTTTTTATAGAAATGTTAAAATAGTCATAGGGAAGTAAAAAATTAAAGTTTCTATTAGAGTGATTTAAATGTAGATTCATTGGTCATTTCATGGAAAATTTTCCAAGGTTAAAAGAAGATAAAGATAGTGATGAAGAATATGGAAAGTTAATAAGATCTATGAAGAAGAAGAAGAAATAGAAATAAAATTAATTTTCAAAATAAAAGGATATGAAGTTATATAAATATAATTGGTGAATTTTTTTGTCTAAGTATGAGAAAAATGAAAATATTGAATTGAAATTTGAAAATTCCAGTGATGATGGTGTTTATAAGTTTCTTATTTCATAGATAAATGATGAGAATTTTACTAGTGATTAAAGTTGTAACTCTATAGGAAAAAAATTGTAAACTCATATGGATTTTATACTTAAAATGAAATTGAAAAAATGTGTCTCAAAGATTGTTAAACTTTAGAAAGAGACCAATAATTTGATGAAATAATATATTTTAGCAATCAATAAGGAATCATCTCTTAAAGAAAAATCCAGGTAGTTAAAAGAGATTGATAATATGAAGAAGTTACTTAATTAAGAGAAAAACATAAACATCAATATTGAAAAAAAGATAAAGGTAATGGAGGAATAATGTGATCTCGTTTAAAAAAACTTAGGGAGGCTGAACAAGGAATAGAAAACTTCAAAAAAATAGTTTCAAAAGTTAGTGAAAGTTATAAGAAGTATAAAACTTAGAAAGATAAATGATGATCATCCCCAAAGGTTAACAATAATGTTGAAAATATTCATAAGAAGAATCAAGTTAAGAGAAAATTGTATGTAAATAAAATAATCATGGTCAACAATTATATAATTTCTAAGGAATCAAATTTTGAAACAACAATTGATTCAATTAGACAATTTAATAAGGTTTATAATAAATTTAAACTGAAGAATATTTTAGGAGACTTCCAGAATTTTGGTTCGCAAAAAGGATCCAAGGTTGATGGTTAGAAATTTGATGGATAATAAGTACACCATTCTATGTAATATACATGCTACAGAGGAAAATATTATTTCTATGGATATTTCTACAATTATGGAGGATTTGGAAATTTAGTAAAAATGTTCTAGTTTAATCATCAATACTATAATGAATCCATGAGGTACTGATGGCAGAGTTTAACCCATTCAAAGAAGAAAACCTAAAAAATTCAATTTCAAAATTGAAAATAGATTTCAAACACTAGAAACTATTTTTAAAAGATTTTATCCAACATAAAATCTTGCTAAAGGATATTTAGTTATTCTATGAGATCAAAAAATTATGAAAAATATTAGAAGCATTATTTGAAGGAGTAAAAATGAAATGATAATTCCTTAGTTGTTTAAAGAGATATCAAGGCCACAAAAGGATAATGAATTAGATTTTAGATAGTGGGTGTTCTTCACATATGACTGGAGATTTGAAATTATTCAAATATGTAAAAGATTAAAAAGGGATAGTGACTTTTGGAAATGATGAGTCACTCATAAACAAAGGTATTATATTTTCTATCATTGGAAAATAAAAATTGAAATCTAGAAGTGCCTTATTAATTGATGGAATGAAACACAACTTGTTGAGTATTTCATAGATCTATGATGATGGCATTGAAGTAGTTTTTAGAAGGTATGGCTTTGTTTTCAAAAGGATTGAAGATATAAAAGTTTCAATAAGAGAATAGTGAACCAAGGGAAATCTATTTCAGGTTAGAGATGCACAAGGATCGTGCTACTTGAGAATGATAGAAGAAAATAAGTAATGGTATACAAGGCTTAGACATATATTCAAGAGGAAAAGAACATATCTTGGGATGGATTCCCATTTTTTAGTTCTGGAGAACGCGTCCCATGCACCTGGAGGTTTTAAAAAAAATCGACCATTGCACTCTTGGATGGTGGTTCCCCAGCGATTGTGGTGTCATCTTCGCATTGGAGTATCAGTGGTTATCTTTTGTGTATTTGCGGCGATGGTTCTTCCTTTAATAAGGTTCTATGATGGTCCCCTCCTGCGGTATCTCAGGCTCTCTATCCCAAGATCAGAGCGTTCTCTTCAAAGATTTCTAGAGAAGGTAATTTTTTGATGAAGGCGTTTCCCCCTAAGATCTACAAGGAGGTCATTGAATGCCTGAAATGGACCCTAGCAACGCAGTTTGGCTCTTCCAGGTCTCCTCTTTTGGTTTTAAAGTGATTCATGGATTCCTAGGGTCTCACGGCTTTGGTGAAAATTTACCCTCTCCATAGGAACTCTTTTTTTCTTGACTTTCTCATTGGATCATGATTTTATTCATTCGTGGTGTAGATCTCCTCAGTTCATGGGAATATGGCACATCAGTCTTTCCAGATGGTCATTCGCAGCCTATAGTGGGAGGGACTGCTCCCATGCTACTGTATGGATTTACTTACCTGATTTACCACTTCCTTTTTTTAATGATACTCTTCTTAGATCTATTGGGGATTCTATTAGAGGATTTCTTTTTGTAGATGGTAGAACTAAAAATAGGGCAGCTTCCTCAGATGCTCGAATCTATGTAGAGTTAGATATGGCCTTTCCATCGCTGGAACTCATCAAATTAAAGGTGCAAGGTACTCTAGAATGGAGTCAAGACATTGTATATCTAGTAATTCCTAGGTTCTTATCCTCCTGTTCTCTTTAGGTGAACTCTATATAGATCTTCAAGAATAGTCACAGAGGCAGACAAAGGAAGGATATTGCTCTCCTGAATTCATTGGATAGTAGAATAACTCCAAACATTCAGGTGGAGGCATCCCTAAAGGATGATCAGGTTTGGCCCATTCTGGATCCTCCTCCTGATGATGTTACTGGAAAAGGTTGTGTGGCGAGTTCAACATGGTTGGATTTGGTGTTTCTTCACTCAACATCGATTTCCTCTTCTTGGTTCACTCCAGTAATTGGCCCCTTGATCCTATTCATTTTCTTTCCAATGTTCGGTGGATGGATAGCATTTGGAAACTATTCTCTGAATGGTCGAGTATGAGGACTTTGGTTATTTCAGCATTAATTTTACCCTATAGCAACTCTAGTATAGGGGATAATGGATAGGTACTAGCCCTTGGATTACTGACCATCCTTCCTCCTACCAGTCACTCTGGCTCGGAGATATCCTGGTATGCTATTGATTCCCCAGGGCCTCCTTCAACCCAACCTGTCTGTGTTTCTCATCCTAACAGTGATAGTATTCTGCAAGAAGGATCATATGTCCAACTGGATACTAACATACCAACCCCTCAAAGTAAGAGTAAAGGAAATTTTAGTAGGATGTCTTTTCTTTCGACTCTTCTAGTTGGAACCTATTCTATGATAGTAGTGGGAGTATACATGAGGGCACAGAGAAAAATTTTGAAAGAGGGTTCACCCTATCGTAGCAAAAAAAACCAGATCTCTTGGGGCCAAATCCAGACTCCCTCTATTTCAATGATACCCAGTCTAATATGGAATGCATGTGGCATTAGGGCCCAGGTTAAAACTGACTTCCTCACCATTGAGATTAAGAAACACAAGGTTGGCATCACTGATGTTTTCGAGCACAAAAATAATTCTATGAAGATCAATGATTTCACACACAAAATTTTCATGCATGCAGTCGTGCATGCAGAACCTTTCAATCATAACATATGGATTTACTAGGGAAAGGAGATTAGTGTGGATATGGTAAAAACTGGCGATCAATATATCATGGTGAAGGACTCTAGTATTGATGATTCTTTTTTCTTTTCTTTTGTGTATTGGAGTTATGATGCACAAAGGATATAGATATTGTGGCAGGATCTTAGTATGTTTGATCCGGAGGACTCTCGATGGTTTTTTGGTGGTGATTTCAACATCATTTCTGACCCAAAGGAGAAGTGTGGCAAGCACACCTTTCCTCGGGGCGTTAGTCTCGATTTCTCCCATTTCATGGCTGGTAAGGGACTTATGTACTTGGGGTACTGTGGGGATAATTTCACTTGGTGTAATAACCATAAAGGCAGTAGGCGATGCTAGAGTCATCTGGATCGGTGCTTGGAAAATTCTCATGTCATTGACAATTACTCTAAGGATAAGATCGATTATCTAGTACATGGTTTGTCTGATCATTCTACCTTTTTATTTTCTTTGAATTCTGAGCAGTAGAAGAGTAACTGTTTTAGGTTCCTAGAGTACTGGGTTAGTATTCCTAGTTTTCATCAAATCGTGTGTGATGTCTAGAATAAACCGACTCAAGGATGTTCCTGGGTTTCTATACACAACAAATTAAGGAATCTCAAACTCAAACTTCACTCATGGGTGAAAGGGATTACACCTAGAGAAAGAGAATTGAATGTCCTCAAATAGGAATTGGAAGGGCTGGAGTGTATCCTGGACGATGTATGGGACGATGCGATTTTTGGAGAGTTGTCTAATAAGAAAACTTTACTTGCAGAACTTATTCTGAAATAGGAACGTGTTGTAAGGGAAAGATCCAGGGTGAAATGGCTTCGCAAAGGTGATAAGAACACAACATTGTTTCATGGACATATAAAAGATAGAAATCGGAAGGTAAATCCCAACATCAGGTTGGAGGATGGAACCTACTCAAATGAAAGGTATGTGGTTGGAAGTAGTGCTCTGTCTTTCTTTCAGAACCTACTTGTGGGTCCTATCCAGGCCATGGAGAATGGATATCCTACAGGATCTTCAAAGTTGTTCGTAGTGATTCCAGGACAGGTATCTAGTGATGATAACACTTCCTTTGAGGCCATACCTAAGGAGGAAGAGGTTTTTTAGGCTATTTCAAATCTCAACCCAAACAGTGCCCCGATCCCCGATGGATTTACTAGCTCTTTTTACAGGGGATCTTGGGAGGTGGTGAAGGTTGATATAGTCATGGCCATTCAAGACTTCTTCCATGACAGAACTCTCCCCAGGATAGAAAGTGCTACTATGTTGGTTCGGTTACCTAAGATCAAATATCCATCCTCCATCTCCCATTATAGGCTAGTGGGTATGTGAAACTTTACTTATAAGAATCTTTCTACCATTATCAATTTGAGGCTCTCCAAACACACTCTGTGGTGGCTATTGTTAGAGAAGTATGGTTTTGTGAAAGTTTGGTCAATTCAAGGTGCTATTGATTTGGCGTAAGAGATGTTTAGAGATATCAACCTCAAGATGCATTGTTTAAACATGGCTATCAAGTTGAACATGGAAAAGGATTATGATATAATTGAATGGGGTTTTATTAACGGGGTTCTCTCTATCATGGGATTCTCTATCTGGGCTACTGATATTCTGTTTAGATATGTCAGTTCTCCATAGTTGGTAGTATTCTTTATGGGTAAGTCCCACAGTATCTTTAAGCCCACTCGGGGGATCAGGCAAGGTGACCCCCTATCCCTAACAATATCCATCATCATGCAGTACACTCTTAGCTGTCTCCTCAACAGAAAAGGTACTCTCTGGGGAAATTCTTTTATTTCATAGGAAAAGTAATCTTCCCAGAATATTTAATCTAATGTTTTCAGATGACTCCTTGATTTTCACTAATGCTAATAGATGATTGGTTCGTGGTATAAGCAATGTCCTGGATGAATATTGTTCCTGGAGTGGCCAGGTGATCAACAAAACCAAGATCACTGTATACAACTCCAACAAATGTGGGTCAAGTTTGATTTCCCTCTTGTGTCGCGAGTTGAACATGCAGAAGGGATCCTTTTTCTTGGAGTATTTAGGCACACCGATTTATTTAGGAAGAACTTGCATCAAATATTTTGATTGCATTATCAATAATATTGCGAATCGGATACTCAATTGGAAAAAACCATTTTCTTTCCTTTGGGAAACATATTTCTCTAGTAAATAGTTTCCTTTAAAGTATCCTTATCCATGCTCTTTTGTCCATCAAGGTGCCTAAGGGGGTCATCGAGGCCATTGATAAAATTCTGGTAAGGTTTATATGGGATTCTTTATCTGAAGGTGAACACCACTAGATTTCTTGGAAAATGATGGAGAGGCCAGTCATTGAAGGAGGAATCAATGTTAGGAACTTTTTGGATACCCTGCACTGTATGCACGCAAAACTTGCGTGGGAGGTTGTGGAAGAACGTACTCTGTGGGGTAAGGTTATATCTTTAATCGGAAAGGTGAATAATGATAATGGGATAGCCCATGCTTCCCATTTATGGTCTATGATCTTCTTTCTGGTGTTGTCTCTTCATCATCACTCATGGTGGATTATGGGTGAGGAGAATATTCTCTTTTGGCATCATAACTGGGCAGGATCCGCAATTGGATTCCCATGATTCCTTGTTACTCAAATTAATTTCAAGGAGTCCATCATGAATCCAACCATTCTTAATTCAGCTTTAGATGAATAATAGAAAGGATTTTTTGATCTCATTGGCATCAACTCAAGTCCTTATAGTTGTGTGTTCACTCCCTTAGCCTCGAGGCTCTTCAACACAAGGGATTTTCGCAGAACAATTATCCAACAGGATCATTCTGATAGGTGTAATAATGTAGTGTGGTGCAACAAAATTACGACCAACTATAATTTCTTAACCTGGATAATAAGGAACCAGGAAGTTGCTATAGATGAAAAGATTAAGTATTTGGGTGTTAATATTTCCTCCAAATGCTACCATTGCACTCTCCATCATGAGGAGAATATGAATCACTTATTTTTTGAGAGTGAATGGGCACAATATGTATAGAGTTTCCTCAGGGTTGTTTTGGAATCACACTGTCTGAATATTCTAGAGGGATCCTATTTGGGCCAGTGGTTTTACGACACTAACATCACTGCGGTGGAAAGAACATCTAGAGAGATTATTCTGAATGCAGCTTGCTGGTGTATCTGGAAGGATAGAAACAAGGCCAGTTATAAAGGAATTCTCACCTCTGGAAGATATATCATTGGTAGAATAAAATCATTGATTATGGATATGGTTAGTGGTATCAGAAACTAGTGCGAGGTGCCTTCTTTTTAGTGTTTGTAGGGAATTACATATTTTAATACTTATAGTAATGAAGGAAATAGTGGACAGTGGGTGTGGTGGCAACCCCCATTTTACGACTTCAAGCTAAATGTTAACGATTCATGAAAGGAAGGTAACATATGTGGGGGAGGATTCATTCGATATCAAAGGGGTAGCGTCCTTCTTGCTTTCTCTGTATATTATGGCCTAGGAACACCAATTCAGACAGAAGCTAAAGCAGTGCTTATAGGCCTGCAATTATGTGAGCAGGATAATATAGTTCTTTCTCAGGTTGAGATCGATTCCAAGATCCTCCATGAATCCATTAAAGGAAAAGTTATCACTCCATGGTCAATATTCTACACCATTAGGAGATGAAAACATATCCTTGATAATAATACTAAGGTAACCCATACATGGTGGGAGGAAAATAGGGTAGCTGACCACCTTGCATCTTTGGTTGTGGTGGATCATGGTATCAGTGTCACTTGCTTTCCAACCGCCTCCTTTTGAAACCTGAAGGGTTGAACTTGATTAGAGGTGATGCTCTTGGCCTCCATTACTTTAGTCTGCCCTAGGTCTTGTGGTTTTTTTCACCAATCCTTGTGTGATGGTACTCTTTTCTGATTTTTATAAAAATTTATCTTTGATAATGATATATTTAAGAGTAACATGAACAAGATAAAAATGATATAAAGTATTCATGGTGTCCCTAACATGAAAATAATAAGATATTGGTTCTATTTGATATTCTATAAAGGGAAGACTTTAAATTTAGTACATAAGAGGGTTGAGATAATACAATTCAACCCTTTGAGTTTATTCATCATAAAATTTGTGGTCATATGAGAAAAAAATCAAGAAATTGAGATAAGTACATTATTTCCTTTATTAATTATTTCACTTATATTAAATGTATTATGTTTTTTAAAAGATAAGTCATAGGCTCTCAAAATGTTTTAGAGTTTCAGGGGAAGTGATAAGAAGGAATGTGGATATTCCATGAAGAAAATTTAGACCAATAATGGCGTTGAATACACAAATAAGAAGTTTAAATATTACCTTCAAAAGCATGACATTATTCATGAGATTAGTGTACCTTAAACAACAAAATAAAATGGTTTTTTTTAAAGAAATAATAGAAGTTTATTTAAAATTTCTCAAACCATGATAATTAAACATGACACTTCTCAATTATTTTATATATTAGCTATTATAGAATCAATTCACATTCAAAATTGTTGTTTTTACATGCCAAACTCTAATATGACTCCATACAAGATTTATTATAAATAGAACCCATGTTTGAAATACTTATGGGTGTTTAGTATCCTTTACATTATCAAAGTCAAAAGTGAGAATATTGGGAAGTTCGGTCAAAGATATTTTGATGGTATCTTCCTTAAATACTATCAAAACAGTAGAAGATATAAGTTCTATATTAAAGAAACTAGAAGTATTTTAGAATTTTCAGATATAAAAGTGTTGGAACATTCTGATATAAATGGTTCACAATTAGCTATAGATATAAGAGGAAGTACAGATGAAGTTGTTTTTATTAAACAACATGATAAATTTTATGAAAAAAATTAATAATATGGACGTTTTATAGGATGAAGAGATTAATCCATCCAATTCAAGTGATGCGGAATAATTTTTTTCTTCTCATACAAGGTTGAGGAAGAAAGTGGAGGTCCAAAATATCATTGGTGATCAAGGTCAACAGGTTCAAACTAGAATAACATTGAGGGTTGTTTCATATACCTCTTTGTGTTAACCGGTTGAGCCAAGAGATTTTAAAGAAGATTTGGAGAGTCAAGAGTGGATTGATGCCATGAATTAAGAATTAATTCATATTAAGAAAATGATACATGGGAACTTTTACTAAAATTGGAAGATAAAAAATGTGATTTGACCAAAGTGGGTTTTTTAGAAAAAGTTGAATGAAAAGGGTGAACTAACAAGAAATAAAGAAATACTATTTTTGAAACGGATACTCAAGGGTTTAAGGAATTGATTTTAATGAGACATTTTCCCTAGTATAAATATATGAAACCATCAAAATATTTCATACTATGGATACAAAACAAATATATAAGTTATTCCAAATGGATTTCTAGTATTATTTTCTCAATAAATATCTAGAAGAAGTTTATATTGAAAAACCATGTGGATTCTTTCTTGGTCATGATAAAAATTATGTTTGAAAGTTAAAGAAATATTTTTATCAGTTCAAATAATCCATGAGAGATTGTTATTCTAAATTGGACACTTTCTTAAATAAGTTTAATTATATTAAAGGAAGAGTTGAAAACAAACCTCTATATAAAATAAAATCAAGAGGTTTCCATCATTTTTATTGTTTATGTTGATGATATCATATTCATATGGAATGATGAATAAATGGGTGGGAAAAAAATTTGGGGAGATGAATGAATAGTTGGAAATGTACATGCTATGAGAAATGAAATACTTTCTTAGCTTACAAATCTCTCAAAATAAAAAAGTAAATTTTCCTTTCTCAAGAGAAGTATACTAAGGAACTCATGAATAAATTTAGCATGGAATATCTAAATCCTATTTCCATACCCATTTATATTGGAAAAAAGTTGTCAAAATATGAGTAAGGAAATGATGTTGATCCTAAAGAATTTAGGAAATTGATTAGAAGCCTATAAAATCTCATAACTTCAAGGAAAAATTTATTTTATATTGTTAAACTTGTGCTAGGTATCAAATTACACCAAACAAGTCGCATCTTGTGGTTGGGAAAATAATTCATAGATATATTAAAGTCATAATTGACTTTGGGTTGAAATATGAAAAAATGGGAAATATTTATCCATTTGGATACACAATTGAAAATTGGTAAGGTTGTATCAATGATAGAAGATCCACATATGGTGGAGTATTCTAATTGGGAGAAATATGTGTAAGTTGGAATACAATGAAAAAAAATTCAATGAATCTCAACACTTTTAAAGATTTCAGCATGACTCAAGCTACAACACAATTAATATAAATGAAGATACATCTGAAATATTTTTTGGTTGATTTAAAGTTTTACATTCTCTAGGTTTATAATAATCAAATTGATATCAATATCACCAAGAATCTAATAAAAAATCCAAATATAAGAACATTGATATTAAATATCACTTTATCAAAGAAATTTTGGAAATAAATGAACTAATGCTAGTGTTTATAGCTACTTAGGAGAAAATAGTTGATATATTCAATAAACCATAGTTGAAGGAAACATTTTAGAAGTTGATGTTGATTATCGACATTAAACCTCACTCTCTTCATGGATAAGGTATATGATATCTTTACCCTCTCTCATCTTTTATTTGAATGATGTTGTCAAAGGAAGGGAAAATATGTAACATAAATATATCCAATGATATTTTCTTTACCTATTTTGGGAGATCAGGTATTTATGGGAGTTTCTAAAAGGGGTAAGTTGTGATGTTAGCATGTTTGAACTGTTTTAGTGGTTTGTTGACATGGATACGATAACTTTTTAAAGTTTTTTATAATGTGGTTTTGTGTTCATGAAAAAGTTCAAAATGAATATTAATCATTATTTAATGGAAAACATGGTATTATTATTCAATGATTCTTGTTTCCTACATCAAATTCTCTCATATAGGATTAGAATTGTTTTCTAGTAATATAATGATTGAGTTTCTAAGATTTAGTGATTTTTGTTCCTTGGTTGAAAACAAAACCCAATGGGGAAGATTGTTTATACTAAGTCATTTTGGTTTTTGTTTGAATAAAAACAAGGTTGGTAGATAGAAACATAGTTTTTATGATGTTCTTTTTTATTTTAAATACATAAATCAGTAAGTTGCATAAGGAATATTTTCTTAATTATATCGATTGGTGAGCTTGTCTTAATGTCTCAAAATGGTACCTTGATGTTTATAGAAACACTTTTTTTATAACACTATGAATTTTCCTTATGAATTTTGATCCACCTTATAAAGTTTTAGAATGAAATGGTATAAGAAGAGAAGTATGGGTCTAATGGACAGAGATGAATGGATGGGGATGAACAAAATGTGGAGATTATATATAGGGTGGAACTGAATATTTTTCTGACTATATTTATAGTTCTATTTGGTATATATAATCAGGAAAATAAATTCAGGTAATGATTTATTGATCATAAAAGTACCAAACATCATGATTGCTAAAATTTATCATGATTCAAGATAATTTTATATTGATTAGACATAGGTTTTTGATTCACTAGGAAGAGGTTTCTGAGCAAAAGAATCAAACAATGTTTTCTAATATGAGTCATCGGAAAAAGAAAACATAAAAATAGGTACCAATTTTTTTTCAAATCATTAGACATATATTTCTAAACGAGTTCATAGAAAAAAAAATTTAAGTAAATTCAACAGATAATGGTTTCCAACTAAATTTATTGAATAGGGTATTTCTTGAAAAGTAATCATATGGATTTTTTGAACAAAGTTTTTGGAGTGAGTTTTCTGGATATAGTCTTTAGAAGAAAAAAATAACCAGATGATGGGTTACTAAATAGAGGGGAATCATACAAATATTTTCCTATAAAGAAGTGCTGGAAAGAAAGTTAAAGATATTTTTACCAAAAAAGTACTATAAAATAGAGAATTACCTATAGAGAATTATTGGATGAAGGTATGAGGATCTTTACAAAGTCTTTTGTAATGTACTACATTGTGATGATATTGAGCTACGTATTCAAAATTTTTATGTCTAGATGAGATTTTCGGAAGTTTTAAAGAGATCATTGATGATAATAGATAAGGAAGTTCTTATGAAGTTATTTTATTTCTGTTTACTTAGATATTTGAATGTGGTCAACTGAAGGAAGACCTGAGTGGGAGAATTAAAATTTGGAGCAGGAAATCCAAATTTTAAGTTTTCACCCCTCCCTTGATTTTCAGAGAAACGATTCTAATATAAATGGAATAAGGTGGGATGAGATTGTTGTTTTTTCTTCTATGGTAGTTGATGAAGTAGTTAGGTGATGACCAAAGATCTTGAGATATAATTTTATTAAAGCATTGGGTGTAGAAGCATTAGACATAGATGTACTGGATAGAGGATACCAGATAGAGGGTATTAGATAGAGATACCTAATGGAGGATACTAGACGAAGTGTATCAAATGGATAGTTACCAGACATAGAATGTATCAAAATGATGGGTTCATACAAAAGTTCATATAGAAGTTTTTACTTGCTGTTGTGAAACAAATAGAATTGGAAGAATAAGAGCTTATAGGAAGAAAAGTGTAAAGAAAGTTCAAGTTGAATAATTACAATGCATTGAATCTTGTTGGTGAAAGTTCCTTTCATTGTTGAAAAATTTGTTTTATCACACTATTTATGTGAGGAGAATATTCACTACTAAAAGAATATAGTGTCATGCATGTGATGGATAATACATGATTTTTTAAACCATAAAGGATTTTTTTCTAATGGATTTTTGGTCTTTCATTATTTCCAAACCATGTCAAGGACCAGCTACTCTTATTGAGTAGTGAACCTTGTAAATTATTATGTTTCTGTGGGTGTGATTATATATTGATTCTTAGTGGATTTAATTATATCTAACTATAGGTGAAGGTTGTTTTAAATAAGAAAAACTTAAAAATTAAATGACTGCTAATTCACCCATATCCATCTCAATGTTCATATATATCTTGATGAGTCTTTTTAATGTGGAGATATTCTAGCATTGTTTTCCACTATAACAGCACTGACCAAAAACACCAGCCCGGTACTATATAAGTGTAGACTTACTATAGAAGCATGTTATAAGGTACTGTAACAGCTCAGATTTATCATAAGTTATTGTAGCAAGGATAAATTTCAATAATGACATAACACTATAGCACATCAGACATTGTTTCCACTGTTATTATAGCACAGTAGAATTAATATGTGTGCATAGTTGCAATATAGATTACTATTCATCATGTTGCTTTGTAAGCACTTTTGAGCTAGTGTTTCTGGTACTCTGAAAATGTTCCTTAAAATTATTCTCTCGAGACATAGTGAAATTTCTGCCTCTCCATGGACATAGGGATATTACCAAACCACATAAATCTTTTTGTTCTTTATAATCTTCTTCTTGTTTTGTTTTTTCTCTTATTTACTCTCAT
The DNA here is from genome assembly GCA_963277665.1 of Viscum album. Taxonomy (NCBI): domain Eukaryota; kingdom Viridiplantae; phylum Streptophyta; class Magnoliopsida; order Santalales; family Viscaceae; genus Viscum; species Viscum album. The sequence continues at coordinate 1,467,319,320 of OY728123.1, forward strand.
TTTTTTAATTGTGTGTTGTTGTTAATCCCAAAATTTATACAATATAATTCCCTCGCCATTTCAAAATCATATGAGAAACTAGACCACACCTCGATACAATACCACCATGGACCAAAAAACATTAGGTTCTGCCATCCCCATTTTCCATAGGGAATATTCCAAGAACCTTTCCCACAAAATGGGCACTTTTCTCTAGTATGGGGATCCTCTCATGTCTAGTGATATCATTCACGTTCCCAAAACACTATTCCCTTTAGGCAGAATTCCCATCCTCATGTTATATAAAGAAATTCCCTAGACAACACACACTTTAAAATGATTGTTTCAGACCTTGAGTTTTCCAATCACTACAACAACTAGCTACTAGGACCACAACTCCATAATGGCCTCCAACATAGCCTACACCATAGGAATTTTAAACCCTGTGGTGAAAACAATCAACTCTATTCCTCTGAAACACCACCAAACATGCTCTCAACAACTCCATAGCCCGTATAATACAAAGGAAGGGTTCTTAAAAACTCATCCCTTACAATCAATGTTTCTGTACATGAAGACATAACTATTCCTACTCAAAAAAGGAAATAGCTAAAATTGAAATAGAAAACAACAAAAATAAATAAGAATAAAACAATCATTCATGGATCCTAACTAGATCCAACTATCCCAATAACATCCACATCACCTTTCCCCCGCCATCCTTATTATCCCACCGTCAACTGTATCCAATCGAAACCAAAATAATATCTACATATCTCAAACTTATCCATATCAACCAACCATAATAATTTTACTTTTAAATAATATAAAGGGATCTATATTATAATATGAATATGGAACCAAACCATAATTACAATAACAAATTAAAAGGAACAATCAATGCCACTTCAATCAACACATGAAATCTTATATAAAATAGGTTCTACACATAGTTTACCACTGGTATTAATTCCAATAATAATAATTTTACATTAATAACTTAATTAATCAATTAATTATGATAATTTTTTAGAAAATAATGGAACCTATTATAACAATAGCTATTAACATCAACAGTAATCCAAATAATATACTTAAGATATGTTTTATCATGTTAAGAAATTATATGAAAGGAAGATAACATTGATGAATGAATCATTCATAAACCCACGTGCCTTACCATATTAAAGATTTATAATCATTTTTATGCATTTCAAATTTGAAATAGAATCTTAAATAATCATAATAATACAATATCACCCTATCTAGAAACTATCATGAGGCAATTAAAATGAAGAATAAAAAAATTGAAAGGGTAGCTACATGATAAAACACTATTTTGTTGAATATTTTATTGATAATAAATGATATAATTTCCTCACATTATTCTAGATATGTTCAATTATGGAATATTTGGGATTAGATCATTCATTTGCAAATTTGATGAAAATTCCAGTTTTACCCTTTTAAAATTCACTGTATTATTTCAGGCATAAATATTTTTCAGTGAATTATTTGGACTTAAAATTTTGTAACTATGTTCCTAAATTAAGGGGATACAAATTATATTCAGGTCTTGGGATCTGGATCATGCATATTAGTGGATTAAATGGGCCATGAAGACAAATCTGGACTGAACTATCCAGATTGGAAATTACTTCACCATTTGGGTTGTATCATATTCATATGGTCTTGGATTGAGCCCAAATTTTGAGGAAATCTCGGGGATATGATTTGAAACAAATCCTACTTATAGAAGGACGTCTAATACACTCGTTTTGGAGGTCAAATATGTGGTGAAACTTGGAATAAAATATTTGGCCGAGTTTTCATTTCACACTTAAAACGTTATGTAACCCTAGACCTCACAAACTCTATTTAAAGGGGGTTTTAACTCTTTGGGAAGGTTGGTAAAGGATTTTTGAAGGTGTTTATGAAAGGGTGTCTCTTGTGATCCACTAAAAACTCTTGGAAGAAGTAAGTATTTGTGCAAACCTCTCTTCCAAAAAGGCTCTCCTCTCCCACCTCCTCTTTGTATTTATTTTCTTTAATGTTTGTATCTTTAATTTTTATTCAAATAATCTTATGTGTTCTTCCCTTTTCTTCTTCAATTAAACTTCTTAATTGGGTTGGAATCAAGAGTGGATATGATATTGGGTTCTACCCTTTCAATCCTTTGCTCATGAAAAACTTCTCCATGGTGACCACACCGCCCATGGAAGAGTAGTTTTTTTAGTGATCGATCTATATTCTACCCTCTTATTTTAATTATTTTGAATAATTGAGATACTGTAATTAGATTAATATGATCCATGAATTGTGTTTTTAAATTATAAGAAACTAAGAAATCAATTTAACAATTAACACAAAAACACGCGAGGTCGAGATTTTGTGTAAATTGTGAGAGCGCGATCTTAATCGGTAATACAAGACCACACGGGATAGATTTGTAGAGTTCAAATATAATTTCTAAACACAATTCATCCTCATTTCCAGAATTCATATATGATATAATTAACAACTGACCATAATCTAACCTTATAACAACTATCAAATTAGGGTGTTGTGATTGTGTGTTCTGAAGCTATCCTAGGGTTTAAGTAATTTCATCATTATGGTTAAGTTAACTCTCATAGGGTTCGAGGGTTAACAAATTAGGGGATAATAATTAAGTGGATATTGATTTAAATCATAATGATTAATAATTAAATTAATAGGTAGAGTTAGATCGATTACACCTTTTAAAATATTTTCTAAAAAACATCTTCTTGTTGTGTCTTTTTAATCAAAGTTCATTTCAAAATTAAAAACAAAAAAATGAAATCTTCTTCCAAAAAACTTATTAAAGTTTTATAAACTATAAACAAACACCAAAATACTTTCAAGTAGTGTTTTAATTCTATTTTATTTTACTTTTATAATATTTTTAAGAAGTTGTTTTAATTTTCTTCCTCCTTTGAGAGACAACCTTGGTCACCCACTCTGCTGCACCTAAGTACCCAAAAACCACTAATCATTTGAGGGCACCCACGACAGCATTCTTTCACTACACAAAAACCATCTTAAATTCATTAATACCAAATTATTATCTTCCTTAGGATGATAAAAACTATTTATGTAACACCATTATCTTATTTTGATGTATATACCCTTTAGTTTTTTCTAAACCCCTTGTTTTTTTCTTTTAAGATGCTTCTAAGGAGCTTAAGGAGGCATCAGAGGTGTCTGAAAGTCATGGGAGGAGGCTGGAGCATGAAAACTAAGTGAAGAAGTTACACTAAATATCTAGTGAGATTATTTTATGTTAGGAAAACTATTGTAATCACACCGACCGTCCATTGAGACCCACCGACCATCCAGTGGGTACTAGTTATGTTTTTTTAAGTGTAAAAAGGGTCTTTTACCCTTTCAACCCTTTCTTTTATTAACCCAATTTTTACCCTCATTTGGGAATTAGTTGTTGTATATAAATATTATCCTCTTACTCTTGGGTTCTTGAGTGGATATCCCTCACTACACCTCTAATAATTCTTTAGTTCATTTTTTGGTAAGTAACTTGGCAATTCTATCACTTTGTTAGCTTCAAATCTCACTTTTGTGTTTTGTATAAATCTCTCTCTCCATGTTTAATGTAGATGAATTATTTTTATATAGTTTTTTTGGTTTCTATATTTCCCTTATTTTCTCTAAAATCAAATCACAATACTCAAAAAATATAATTTTCTAACCTAATGTAGGTTGTCTTGTTATTTTTCCTTGAATTATCTTTGTGGTATTGCATCTTTGACATGTTTGGCCATACAAACTCTTCGAATGTTTGACCTTAAATTAATCTAAATTGGTATAATGCCTTGTGATCATCTTAAAAGCTTCATTAGAATTATAAAAGCGGGTTGGGTTGGGTGGACACTTGTTGATCCTTTTAAAGATGTAGGTTATTCCTTATTCCATGAATTTGGGTGAAATTTTGGGGTAGTTTAGGGTTTTCCTTAATGAAATTATGATTTAATATAAAATGTGGGATACCTAGTATAACCTCTAATACCCCTTTATACTTATTCCCTTGGTATGATTAAATGGAAATGTGAAATAACCTCAATTAGTGAACTTGGATTCTTTTTTATAAATTGTTTTTATATAAATGGTTGAATAATGACATGTTTGGAATTCTTGGAAATAGTGATGAGTATATAATTCCTTAGAGGGACTCCTTTAAATCCTTATGATTGATATTATTGTGGAATTCCATGGAGGACCCTATAATTCAATTAAGGGATGTATGTGAATATCGGGGTGTGGTGACACATTTGGATTCAATAGAGTCCAATTTTATGGAATTCCTTTAGCAAGCTAGTGGATTCTACACAGATTCATCACTAAGAATTCCATGGGATGACTCTCCCTTAGATTCAGGTAATGTATACGCTTATTTAATGTTTCATATTAATGTCAAGGATTATTGAGTGGTACCCTAGCTGGATATTGTGGTATTGTCTTCCTAGATTTATCTTGATCATATTGGTTGGAATGCCTCAAGTGTTAGCCATGGATTCCAATTGATCTATGCATCTAAGTTTCAAGGGAAACCTCTTAAGCTCATACTTGAAAAATAGATATTCTTGGGAATTAGGGGAAATGAATTCCCACTTGAGCCTCATGAATTCCTTGGTTACATGATCGTGGTTACCTCATTATCACACCTTGGAACCATTTTAGGCCATGACATCTCCTCTGTATTTAGAGATAGGTGTAGGTTGGAATAGGTAGTTTCAACTCAATTTATCTCTTTGAGACCCAAGGCTCAACTTGGTTCCTTTTATTTTTTAGTTTATTATTATTCTTATTTATTCACTTATATATTACAAGCTATTTTTATTTACAAATCATAATGGATTTACATTATACATAATTGGTAGAGGCCTACTATGTTTTACTCACACCCTATTCAGACAACTGTTTGGTACCCAGACAGACCTCATGAATGTAGGTTGGGATAAGGGAAAGTGGCCTACAACTGATTCTTGATGTCATGACTAGAATTGAAGTTTGGAGCTAGGAGTTGGGATAGAGATAGGGAATTTTTAATTTTTTTCATCTTTGGGTTTTCCCTTCTATTTATTATTCAGTCATGTTGTACCTAAATTGACTTATGTGTATGCTTTCATGTTTTGATTGTGACATATGTATGACATTTCATGGGTTATGAATTGGTATTTTAGAACTTTTTTATTTATATATATTGAGTTATAATCTAACCATATGGTATAGTATCCCCATCATACCACCTGTGGACTCTCACTAATAGTTAGCAGCCTCTGGCGTATGGGGAGTCACACTTGAGGTCATGTAGAGAACCATATCGGGGCATTGATTTAGTGGATTTTGGGATGGTTCATTACAAAATGGTATCAATGGGGGTTCTTTTTTTATTATTATTTGGGTTTAGTAGAAAGTAAGTGGGATGTGATGAGACTTTGAAATTATCTTGTTCCTAGGAGTAGTTAAACCACTTACGAGGGAAAATCCATGTTTATAGGGGAGGGAATTACTATTATTGGAATTAATTATTATAGTTAATTTATTTTCACCTTGATTGAGGAACTTATTTTATTAGGTTATGGTTTATAGGATGTTTCTCTCTTTTCATGTGCATCATGCATCATATTTGGCATGTAGGTATTTACATGTCATTTCCATTCTTGCTTGACTATTTTCATTGATTATTTACTTGGGTTTCTTTGTTATGGCATGGGTTGGTTATTTAAAATGTCAAAATTAACCTAAATAGTGTTTCCCTACATAATTTAATACTGTTATTTTGTCTAAACTATCCTTATATAACTAATGGTTTGAAATTTTGACCTCTTTTATGGAATTTGAATTGGTGGTAGTTGAATGGGGTTCCAATCATAACATAAAGAGTGTTTTACATTATAAATTATCTTTGAAACTTCATATAATGGAACTAGGGTTTTGGATTGAAAAATTATAAGAATATAAATGTGAATAATGTTTGATATCTGGTTAAAGTAAAAAACTTTTTGGGTTAAATAAAATATTAGTAAGAAACTTATCATTTGTTCTCCCTCATAAATTTTGAGTGACATCTTGTTTAACCAATCCCATTGACATGAGGATTCTTGGTATTTGTGACTTTACCCTAGAGTGGTTAGATGTGGCTATCAAGAGTTCCCAAGTTGTGAGTTCAGGATCCAATGATTATTATTTCTTTTCAAATATGTGATATCAAGAATAGTTTTTGTAATGTGTTTTGAGTTATTCCTTTATAATTATTTATAAATTCTACCTCATTGACCACTAGTTGAGTTCTAGGAGAGCACTGAAAAATATACCCCTGAGTTATAGAGCCCTGATCCACCTACGATATAGGTCCAAGTTATGGAAACTCATCTTAGGGGAGTCTCATTTGTATTATATAGTCTATACAAATAGATGCACCTCAAGTTTCCCAAATGATGTTTTTGTTGACCTAGGAGTTTCAGTTGCAGTATCCACCTACTTTATCTAGGTAGGGTATCCCCATATATTATAGACTTGTATTGAGGCTATTCACATTATCCTTGAGATTCTAGATACACACCATACGAAGAGGGTGAATATTTCAACCTATTTGCTTTTTGGTCAAGCTAGGTGACGGTGGGATGTTGAGATTCAGGATGATTAGAATGTGGGTATGGTTTGGAAGGATTTTTAGACTAGTTTCTTCGACCACTTATTCCTTGATACCTTGTGGTCTGATCGGTATAATAATTTCATGCACCTGGAGTAGGGGAGCTTACCTGCTATAGAGTATACTTCTCGGTTTACTGAGTTACAATAGTTCTTCCCATTTATGTATAGTGATGAGTTGGATAAGGAATGATGCTTTAATGATGGACTTAGAAAGGAGATTAAGGAATAGGTGTAAATATTCTGTAATTATATTCTTTGATATGGTGAATCATGACTTGATTTATGAGAGGAATAAGAGAGAGGCTCGTGTCATTGGGTGGGAAGCATCAGTTGGCAATGGACCATCTGGTGGTAGGAAGAACTATTTTGAGGGGTTCGAGTAGAGTAGTGGGTGATAGAGTACCCATAGAGGTAGTATGATTTTATGTCACCAGTGTGGAAGGGTGGATCACTACTGTTGGCATTGTGAAGAGATTCCATTCGAGTGATGAACCTATAAGAATATGGAACACATCCAAAGTTTTTACAAGACATCATCACAGGCACCTAGTGATAGAGACTTCATGTTAGTTCAGGGCTTTGGTGCTAGATTCACTACTCTGTGACATGTGTTTGTTTGAGTTCAAATGGTCACACCATCTAAGGTAGTATAATGGGTGTGAGAATTCAAAGTTAATCATGCATGTAGGTTAGTACAACATCAAGGATTTAGGATTGGACGTAGGGTCGAGGTTCTGGGAAAGTACATATAGTGTAGACTACTCCCATAGATTAGGATGTTTGGACTTCTACCATGAGAGGTATTATTTTGGTGGATTGAACTTAGATTATTATCTATTTGACATAGGGTATTTGTACTCTTATATGTACACTCAGTTCATGGAAGGTTTGGGTTTGGATATTGATTATGTGTATGGTTTGATGTCTATTAGAACCTTGTTAGGTGTGTAGTCTAAAGGAGTTCATTATTGTATGGTGTGTTCTCTTGAGATCAGAGATTACCAATTTCTATAGGACCTTGTTATGTTGGATATAACTAGGTTTGATATAATTCTAAGAATAAATTTTCTATTTTCCTTTTGAGATCATATAGACTACTGCTATTGATGGGTTTCCTTCATTTCACCTGAAGATATCAGTTATGTTCATAAGGGAGAGTGGAACTTGTAGGCTGGTCTATTAGGTCTTAGTCAGAAGAATCATGGTGGGGTTTTTCCCTAGTTTTTTAGACATATTTTGGATGATAGAGGTGAGTGGCTGGTAGTTTACCCTCCTATGATAGACTAGTTCATGGATGTTTTTATAGAGGACTTCTTAGGATTTCCTCCCAATAGGGAGGTGGAGTTCACTATCAAGCTCATGCCAGGTGATGAGACTATTTTTATTCCATGATATCAAATGGAACTGGTATAGCTTCATGATTTGAAGAACTAACTGGAGGATTTAGAATCCAAGTGGTTTATCCACCCTAATAAATCCCCTTAGGTATTTCCTGTCCAATTTGCTAAGAAGTTTTGTGGTACGTTGTGGATTCGTGTGGATTATCAGTGGCTTAATCATGTGACTATTAAGAACTAATATCCACTAATACATATCGATGATATTTTTTATCAACTTAGGGGTGCTAAAATATTATCCAAGATTCACTTTAGATCATTTTATCACTATGTTAGGGTGATACTCTCTAATATACAATGTATAAATCCTCGAAGTAGGTATTACCTCTATGAGTACTTAGTGATGTTATTCATCCTAATAAATTCATGAATAATGTTTATGTACTTGATGAATATAGAATTCCATATATGTGTGGATTCTTTCATGGGGGATTTTATGGAAAATACCCTCATGTATTCTCAGACGATGTATGACCATGAAAAACACATGGAGATCATTTTGGGAACACTATAGGAGCATAGGTTGTATGCTAAGATCTCAATGTTTAATTTTAGGATCGATCAGGTAAACTTATTGGGGAATATAATATCAAAAGTGCATGTCTATTGACCCCGAGAAAGTGAGAGTTGTGGTTTATTTAGAGAATCTAAAAAAATTTATGTTCATAGCTTCATAGGATTGGAAGAATACTGATGACATTTTATACATGACTTTTCTTGTTTGAAAATTCCTCTAACAAGGTCGGCCAAAAGGGGGTAAAGTTTTTGTTGTAAGATCCATGTGAGAATGACTTCTAGGAGCTAAAGGGGAGATTTAACTCATCACCAATCCTGATTTTACAAGATATAAGTAGGGAGTATGTTGTATCCTAGGATGCATCAAGTATCAGGCTAGGTGTAGTTATAATGTAAGTGGATCGAGTCATGGAATATGGGCCTCAGTAATTGAGTAATCATGAATGGAATTACCTTGTACACAACCATGATTTAATAGAATAGAGCCCCAAGTTGGGTTGTCTATTGAGTGGTGAGGGGTGAATCATATGTTTCATTTTTATTAATTTCATTTATTTTCAATTCAACCTCTCAAACTTGTTAAGGTTCTCATTGCACTTAATATTATCTACCAACCTCACCTCATGTGTAGTTGTGATAATACAGAGATAGAAGATAATGTTATTTACAAGGTTTGGAAAGATCCTCATATTTGATAAAATTAGTTATTCCCCTAATTTATATATTCTTAATTATCAAAAAAATGATTACATTACTCCCAGGACCAACTAAGAGAATTATCTTTCTTTCATATCTAACTAAAAGTTTTCTTCTCTGGCTCTAACTAAGTGACTCATTTTGCTTCCGAATCTAACTGAAATACTTATTTCTTCAGCTCCAACTGAGATAATCCTTCTACTTATGGATCCAACCAAAATACTTATTACTCTAGCTCTAACTGAGAGACTCCTACTCCTAGCACCAACCATAATACTTCACCTTCTCTTGACACCAACTGGAAGACTTCACCTCTCTTTATGGAATGATCTCATACAGATGATCTCTTAATCGTCCTCCATGAGCTTGTAGGTTCTATATTTCTCATGTAAAATTCAATTACCTTTGATGGCTACTATTCAAGTTTGTTGGTCTTTATTAATAAGTCTAATCACCTATATCTAATCATTTTCCTCAGTGAAACACTACTTGGGAAATTCTTCCTTCTGCTGAAGTCCCAACCTCGATAAGATGTGTGCATGATATGTACACAAATTCTTCTGTATTATTTTATAAAAGAATATTAATTTCACAATATCAATATTATTTAAGTAAACTTCATGCATTAATTTCATGGTTTTCTCATGATATAAACCCTTTCACATTTATTGAATATTATTATTTATATTTTGTGTACTTTCTTCAATTATGTTTTGGTCTATCTCAAATGCTTCTTCACATGTACATACATGAGTTCATGAACTGTCCACCTTCTCTTTATATTTTATTTAATTACTTCATATATGAATCCATGCATATAATCACTCATTATGAACTCTTTTCCATCACAAAAGTAGACCTACATTTATATCACAAAATTGAATTGTACTGCCTTTCCTCAAGTGCACTCCTACATCATGCACATCCAACTAGTTTGGAGTAAGAGGTTAGAACAACCATTATGGTTTTCTCCTTTAATTAATCAGGTGTTATTTGAGGAATTATTTCTTCACAAACCACATAGAGTGTTATATGAACAAGTGGAATCCCCATGACCTTCTCTTCCTCATGTAAGAAGAAGATATATGGAAACCTTCTATTTGTGAAATTGGTATCTCACGGTGCTCTCTTTTCTTCAAAAAATGAGAACTATCAATTTCGATTGTAACTCTCCTCATGTTCATTCCTTGATATTTATAAATAGTTCTCTACTTCCTATTATCCAAGAAAAAAATCCAAGTGAAGGATCCCGCTTTTATGTCATCTCATGACTCTTTATGAATCACCAAAGATATCATCATTCCTCAAAATACTTACACCTAAAAACATATAATTATTTCTTATATGAGTTCACATTACATTCCTCACAATGAGTAACTCTCATTCTTCTTCAAATATTGTACTAATACATGTTTGAAAATGACCTCTACAACTTCGGTTGTATTCAGCTAAAGCTTGTTCCTCGAATTATCTTATGCTTATAAGATGGATATTGCATGAATGGAGGCCCATAATCTCATAAAATCATCATCTTAGCCTCATAAAAATCATGGAAACCATAGGATTGATATGTGGTGGTTTGTCCATCTTCTCTGATGAACAAAAGCATTCAAGAATCACTGGAGGTGGAAGACGATGAAGTCTTGATTGAACAATATAGATCAATGCAATAGAATAGATTCGATATATCAATATATTTTTAAAGATGTATGAATAGTGTAGTGGGGTTCACATCCAACATTGAGCATTGTCATAGATTCATGCTTCCATATATTACAACCTGTGATGCTTTCTGGTTAGTCCATGGTAGCAGGGGATCAACACCCTCATGCAATTTCACACACATGGGATATAGCCTGGCTAACCTAATGGTACCATACCCATCCATACATAAGCGTGTGCTCCTATGGGAATATACACACCCCACACTCCTAATAACATGTATCCTACATGGAATAAATCTCCCACATGTGTGGGATTGAGTTGGTCCATGTGTCTTCCATGGTTGGACATATTTTTTAATAAGGCCACCAATTTTCATGTACGCATAAATATTCTATATATGAAATAGAATACCAAGACTTCCAAAATTATTTCCTCATGCATAGTTTATGAATACATTTATGCATGGAATTCCATTTTTTTCATTGAATATTCTTAACTCCCTTTAATATTAATCATGAAAAATAAATAAAATTTTGTATTTCCTTCTTCACATCCTCATGAAATAAAATATATTTCAAGGTCTTCACTGAGTTCTTCACCAAAAAAATGATTTTTTTATCTTATTGAAAACATTGTACACTCATTAGAACATGTATTTGATATTTAAACACCAATTAAAAAACATCACAATTACATGGATAATTTCTCTATCATGACATCCAATTCCATAAAATGAATCCATAATAATTTTTCTATCATCTCTACTTCATCCAAACTCACCAAACATAAATTGATGCATCATTGATAAAAAATGCACCATTGGTCCCAACAATATCCCCATTTTTATTTTGTTTTCAATTTATCTTCACATATTTTAAATTCAATATGTGTTCTCACAAAATTATCCCCATTATTTAAAATTAAATAAAAATTATAAATAAGGTCTTAACATCTCATTTTTCTCAAAAATAGGATCTTCACCCTTATATTAAAATTTATTGATCACAAGAGAGGTATGATCTCACATGGTTCTATTAGAAAAGAAAATATAGTTAATCAACTCTAAGTCTACATGGGATAACCCATTGTATATTACAAGATAGATGCAACCAAAAATGTCTAAGTTGTCTATAAAATACCATGCATGTGTAATCTTGCTTAGTAAGTCTCAATTTTCATTTAAGTGGAAGTAAGTAATCATATATACCAATAAAATCATAAATCATGTAACTACCTGAATGGCCCTATGGCCTTCTTTTTTTATTTATTTTTGATATACCCCCTTTAAAGTGATGAGGGGGAACCCTTACAAGGCCCATAGGCTTAGAGATTAAAAGGCTCGTAGGCTTATGAGACATTACATGACTCGAAGGTTTTAGGGAATTCAACCAGACAATAACTACAAGAAATTTCCCCTCCACAGCATCTGCATCATGATGGTAGCTCTCCACATTTGCATCGTCATTCGGCTAAGCTTCCCATTCCACAACAGGCTGATCCCGATGGCATTGTCATACTCTCTCATTCTTCTAAATCCATTGGTTCTGCTCTGGTGAATGTGTCTACTCTGAATCCTCCTATGGGGCTACTCCTTTTTATAGAGTCTATATGGGTAAACTACATTAATAATGTGGCTCAAAGGCATTAAGGTGTCCCAAAAGCCTTACTGGATTAAAGGCCTTGGGTGGACTGAAGGCCTTGAAGGTCCTAAAGACCAAAATGGAGGCATGAAGGCCCAAATGGGTGAATAGTTATATCTGCTACAATGCCTAATAGTAACTACTACATCACTTCTATATTAACCGAATATTATCCCTCCTCTTGGTTTTGATCTCGGGTCTCTTGGATGCACTTGTCAAGTCCTCACCAACTAGGATGAGGCTCTTGTTCATAAATCATGTACACAATTCCACAAACATATCATAAAGTTTAGGTGAAAATGATATACCCCCTGTCTAATCTTTTCATCAACCAAGAACCCCCCCCCCTCCTTAATTGATATGATTATCATAATTAATAATAAGGAATGAAAGTGTGATTGTTATACCTCATATTCCAATTTTAAAAATTTGATCAAAATCCCACATTTAATATGTGGTGAAGATTTAATAGCTTCATCTCATCAATTCTCCCCCCTCAAGGGATGAATCCATATCCTTCAACTCTCTTCATGTTAGTTCATATAAAAATAATAAGGTAATTTAGAGGTACCTTCTTGTTTTTTCAGGAGTAACATTCAGGCTTAGAACTACCTCCCAACCTAGGTCATTCTTTTCTCCCAATCATAGTAAAATCCTTATAAATGTTTTATGGAATTCCTTTATAACACAACAAAAATTTATTATTTATTTATTTTTAAATAAATTTAATCTATTTTATATCTTATGATGCACACAACACTAGGATTAAATGAAACGTGATACTCTATTAAAATATTATTTTAACATTACCGTTAGTACCTAGCCGTTAAATTGGTTGGTATGAATATAACTAAAAAAATATGAAATATATATATCATATACACATTCATTATTTATCTATTTATTATAAATAAAAATAAGAATCATTTGAAATTAAAAGAAATTTTTTCTAAAAATCTGTATTTTTTTCAAGGAAAATAGTTTCGTCGTTTCCTGCACACTTATGATAAAATTCATTTTTGAAACTTTTAGAAAAAAATATTTGATAAAATGAAATTAATTTTTGAAATAATCATATAAAAATTATTTTAGGGTGAATGTTTCATATTTTTCTAAAAAGTTTTATTTTTCAATAAATAGTGAAAAATACTGATTATTATTGAAAACTGTCCTTTCATTTAAATTATTTATAAAGTTAAATTATATTTTAAATTGTTTTTAAAGTTAAATTAATTCAATTATATTATAATAAATACAATTTAGGTTAATTTAATCAATTTTATATTTAATTTTATATATTAAAACCTTCTATACTTATGAAAATGTTCTCTTTGGAAACCTGTTTTTCGGCGCGTCTGTGGGAATAATTTTAAATTGGATTATGCCACTTCTGTGAATTTAGTTTATAAAAATTGATTTATTATTTATAATTAAAATAATTTATATTATATAATATGGTAAACTTAATTTTTTACCATTATGAACAGTTAAAATAGTAAAAATTAATAACCACAGTTAAGGTTAAAATGGGTTTGCCAGGGGTTAAACTAAGAAGATAAGTGTTAAAAATGACCAAAAACTTATCCAAAAACCATTTTATATCCATATTTAGACCCTATAATCTCTAATTACTAATAATGAACCATTTTTTAGGCTTTGTAATGATAAAATATTGGTTGTATTTGATTCTTTTCAAAAATTCCATGTATGTCCTCTCCCCTACTTATAAAAGGTCATCCCCTCTCTTCCCATATTCACACTTCCAATGCCATTTAGTTCATCCAATACCTACCCAAATACATGATCTAATGAGGCCAGCTCTGCAGCCCCATAGGGGTCTGCCTCCACAAGCGCAGCCTCCAGCCCAGCAGCGACTGCCTCAAAATCGGCAGATGCCTCCGCGTAACACACTACCACCACCTAGGAGAGATAATCAAGTTCCGCCTCCTCGGCATGCTCCTTCAACCCCTCGTCAGGGCCAGCCTCCAAGATCCCCCTTTCTGGACAGAAGGAATCGGACCTACTCGTTTGACGAGGCCCAGGTCCCCGGTTACTTCCGTAGTGCCTTGGAGCAGAGGATTGTGCGGCTGCCTGAGTGTCGGAAGCCAGAAGAGACACATATCACTGATCACCCCAACTACTTCCCTTATCACCGGACCCCGGGGTACACCATCCAGTGATGCTACGTGTTCACAGACTGGCTCCAATACCAGATTGACAACAATATAGTCAGGTTAGACCCAGCCCCGGAATAAGTAGCAGGTGTCTTTGTGAGATCAGAGGGCAGTAGCGGTGACGAGGATGAATGGAAGAAGGTTTCCAACCATGGGTCCCAGAAGTATCATGACTGGATGGCCCGCAAGACAGTCGCCCGCACCCATGGCATCATCCATGCATGCATGAATCAGCCAGAGCCTTCATTAGCTATGGTTTCTACCTCAGCATCGTCATCCCAGCCAGCCTCTTCCCAGAAGAGCAAGCAGTGGCGGCGCAGGAAGAAAGAACACGCCCTTCCAATTCCATCTCCATCCCGCACTCTTGGTGACATCATGCCCCCAGAAATGGGGATCCCTCCAAGACTCCGCCCAGTAATGGATGACTCCTCGAGTGACAGCCAGGGGTACACTTCGGTTAACACCGTAGAGTTGGTAAATCTCTTTTTGACTCCCGATGATGAGGAACACCAGGTGGACCTTCCCAATGTCCCCAGTCATCGCCAACATCGGAGGATCCATGGATACATGAATTGTCGAGGCATAGTAGTTGGCACCTCCAGCCAGGCCATGCATTCTACTGAAACCAGACAGCAGGCCCAGTGCAGAGCTCAGCACACGCGGCCCCTTTATCCGGTGTCGACAGGTTCACCTCTGCCACCGTTTGTGTTTCTGGATCAGGAAAAACCACCTCGGTCATTCCGCGACCAGCTCTTCCTTGCTACCAGCCGACCCCAGCCTTCTGGTCCTAACACGGCAGACACTCTCCGGGATTCGACTAGTGAATAGCGAGACGTGCCTAGTACCAGTCAGCCTCCAGTCCAGCCGGCAGGGCCTATCATGCCTCCAATCGCAGAGCGTCCTCCTATAAGTAGAAGCTCGTGTTTGGCCCGAAAGTATGATGTTATGAAGCACCTTGCTGGCATTCTAGCAAGGCTTTCTATCCTTGAGGCTCTTCGCCTGTCATCTGAAATGCGTGAGGCGCTCGTCGAGGCCCTAAGGAGCCCCCCCCCCCCCCCAGTTTGAGATGGAGGTAGAAGCTGCAGAAGCCTTCCACACTGAGGCAATTGAGAATGTTGAATTCCAGGAGGTTATCTCATTCTCCGATGAAGATGAAGACCCTCCCATATAGGGGCACATTCGCCTACTGTACATCACTGTCCAGTTCAATGGTGTGGAAGTCCACCGTTGTCTTGTTGACACGGGTTATGGGATTAACCTAATCCAAACTCGAACATTGTGGAAGCTGGGTCTATCTGAGGATGATTTAACTCCCTATGACCTTAGGATTCAGGGTTATGACAGGACTGAGCAAACTCCACTTGGAAAGATTAGCTTGAAGACCCAGTTCGGTGGCCTAATTGTCATCACTGAATTCATGGTTGTCTCCCAGGACACCGCCTACAATGTGTTGATAGGTAGGTCATGGCTCCACCTTCATGTGGCGGTCCCCTCATCGTATCATCAATGCCTCAAATACTCCCTTAATGGTCGAGTAGGCATGCTCCAAGGAGATGTGTCTCCTTTTTCCTCTTGTGAAGCCCGTTACCTGGATGTCGACTATTAAAAGAGCAAGGATAAGCAGATTCTGGCAGGTGAGGTTGAGCTCGCCGTTGTCACAAGTGATCCCTGGGCAGGTTTGGATGACGCCTACGTCTTCCCAATCCATTAGTTGGAGGCCAAGACCCCCGACATGGGGCAGTGGTTTGTGTTTTTGGGTATAAGAGGAAGGCATATTCCCAGGTTCAAGCGACGGCGGAAAATCACCTCGTACTCCTACACCAACCAGGCTCAAGTGATCCCAGAACCCCCTACCCCTGTATGGTATTGGGACGTCAGGCTCATGGAAATGGCAGTACATCATAAATTTCTCTTCCGCTGGGTTGGAATTAACCAGCTCAAGCCGACGCACCACCACTACTTTGATGTCATCAAGCGTGGCCCCTTGGGTCGAAGACCAGATGGGATTGGGTCGACTGCCTTCATCGCTATGATCTCAGTGGCGCATGAGTCTCCTGATATGATGACCACCGCCGCCCAAGCCAGCACCAGCTTCCCATCAGGGTCTGGTAGCCCCAAATCATCTCCCCTCACGGATGATCCCTCCATAATTAGAGAATAGGATCGGGAGGATTCCCCCCTTTCCTTTGAAGAAGTCGTCTCTACCACGGTCGATGAATTGGTACAGGTGAACCTTGGTAGTGAGGCAGATCTGAGACCCACATTGATCAGTGTGGCCATGCCCCTCGAGGAGCAGCAACAGTATGTGGACTTTCTTAAACAGCACCATGATGTGTTCACCTGGAGTTATGATGAGATGCCAGGAATAGATCCCCAGGTAGCCGTCCACCGCCTTGGCCTTTCGGAAAACCACCGCGGGTTCAAGCAGCCCCCCAGAATGATGCACCCTTCTCGTGGTTCCATGGTTGATGCCAAAGTTGACAAGCTTATTAAATCCAACTTCATCAAGGAAGTTCAGTACCCCCGGTGGCAAGCCAACATTGTGCCAGTCATGAAGAAGAACAAACATATCAGGGTCTGTATTGACTTTGGTGATCTCAATCACCACTGTTCGAAGGATAATTTTCCCCTTCCAGTGACAGAATTGTTGATCGATTCCACGGTCGGGTTCCAAGCCCTCTCCTTCATGGATGGGTATTACGAGTACAACCAGATTCAGATGGCCCCCGAGGATGAAGAGTTCACTGCCTTCAGGGCCCCCCAAGGTACTTTCTGTTATCAAGTTATGCCCTTCGGCCTGAAGAATGCGGGTGCCACCTATCAACGGACCATGCATCGCATATTCAAGACAATTCTCGGGACACTGGTGGAGTGCTACGTGGATGACCTGGTAGTTAAATATAGCCAGTGAAAGGACCATCTCAAGGACCTTGAGAAAGTGTTCGGCTTCCTCCATTACCACCACCTGAAGATGAACCCATTGGATGTTCCTATCTACGGACGTGTGTATTGATCCTTAGACTTTAAGATTATTATTAATGGGTATTACAACTCGCGCACTTAGATGTATTGACGAAAACTGTGACGACACACTGTTCGCAGCAAGGTAGGATACGTTGGGTGAGTCACGAGTAATACCACATTAATAGATAATGCGAGAAAGGATTTGTCCCTTCCGTTCCATAACGGAAGTAGATATCTCAGGCCCTTTGATGGAATTGATATAGTCTGAATAAATCCATGGCCATGGTAAGGTATGTGCAAGTTCAATTCCGGGAAGTCAAAGAAAGAATAATCAAGCACATGGGTTGATGGAACTAGCATGCAACCCACTTGATTGGAGATATCGAGACAAAGGGATTATATTACACGGTAAGAGTTCGTAGGAGGTGACACGTCATTGCGGCGTTAACTTCTTTCTCTATGGGTGCCTTGGCGTGTTTCTAGAAGCTAACCTTGGACTTTAGGCAGGCTCAGCCTAATGCCACTGAGAAAGAGGCCTAGAGGGTCACACACTAAGTGTGTCCATGTATCTCAGTTAAATATTAATTTGACAAGTTAAATAAATATTATTCCCGGCTGTGGTTTAATAATTATTTAAGGATGTCTGATCGCATTTATTTTGACACTAGTTATTCGAGAGAATATACTGTGGATAAAATAATTTATTTATTAGCGAGTAATGCAGTTACATTTATTTAAGAAATAAATAGTCATTACTCAAGGTCTAATAAATGTGGTGGAGAAAAATGGAAAATAAAAGTACACATCGTGTATATTAAATATACACACTGTGTAGTTTTATGAAAAACAAGTACACGCCGTGTATTAATTATTACACGTCGTGTAGTTTTTCCAATTGGGATTTTGAGGATTTAATATTGTTTTATTAAATTATATTTATTATAATCAGCGTGGGTGCATGTCAAGGAATTAATAATTCGACATGGGGGTTTTCAATAAGAGTTAATGAAATAAATAAAACGCGTAACGCGTTTATTTATTGTCATAACTCTATTAACCTCAAACCTGATTATAAATATCCTCGCAACCCCAACTTTTTTTTAGAGCCATTTGTTGTGCACAACGGATTTGGAAATACTCTCAAGCTAAGAGAGAATTCCCTTTCCACCAAGAACGCCCTCAAGTTACGAGAGCATGATCCTCCACCGGATCAAGGCGGTCGAAGGCAGACATCGCAAGAGAAGGTTCTTCCGCGCTAGCACCCGGAGATCTCTTCGGTGATGTCCGGAGATACGTGACACACGTGTGGATCACCGCTAGAGGAATCCTACACTTGGATTCTACGATGCAACGACGGATCACTGAATCGTGACCGGACACATCAATGAAGAAAGAATTCCAACAAGGTAATTCTTATGCATTAATTAAATTAATTATAATCAACATATGATGATCCTCCTCAAGGGTTCCGGGACTCTTCTTTTCTTTTCGTTCTTCGTTCTATTACGAAGATTCAGCGTTTTATATCGTGACAGATCTCGGATTGAACGTTGTTTAACGTTAAAATTAAAGTTGGGAAAACCCACCAACGCGCTTCCACTGCGCCCGGAACCTACAAGTGGTATCATAGGGGTCATATCGTTGGTTATAATTATTTAGTTTTTTGTTGGTGATTTATGAATTTAATAATTTAGTTATTTCAATTCATGTTTAATCGTTCTGGAAATCTGAATATCGAGATCTGTTCCTCCTCTCTCGTTTCTCGTTCACCTCACAGAAACGGATTTTTCTTTTAATTTTGATTAAAATAAAATAGAGGAACTCATCTGGAGGAGCCAAATGTTTCTGGCCATATAACACCAGAATACACGGCATGTATTCAGAAGTACACACCGTGTAGTCTAGGTTCAATGCATTGACTGATCCTCCAAATCAGGTCGTGTATTGGATTCTTTCTAAGAATTTAAGACACTGTGTGTTGACCAGAAACAGGTGGCACACGGTTTCTGGAATACATGTCGTGTGGTCCAATAAACACGGCGTGTAGTCCCTTCAGGTTAGGGTTGGGTCGTGTACTCCGTACATAGCCTGCCCGGCTGGAAACCATGTAACGCAGAAACTACATGGCGTGTGTCCCACTGTACACGCCGTGTACTCAAAAAATTTCCGAAGTACATTAACACGCCCTATCCCCGGGCGTGTACTTCGGATGGACGGTGAAGAAAAAGTACACGCCGTGTAGTCGGAACTACACGCCGTGTACTCACCCAAATTACGCAGATTTATTAAAATTTATTATTATATTATACAAACCCTTGAGACGTGTACCATGGTGCAGGCGTAAAGCTGAGGCATAACACGTGATAGGTGTTTTATATATATGTGTTTAATTTAACATCTGCGTAATAAATGGGAATTCACCGGGTTTCCTCCAAGGTACAAGTTGTGTACAAGGATAATTTTAAATGAATTTATTTGTTTAAAATTATGATGGATGAGAATCTCAAGGAAATTCAGAAAAGGGATTTAAGATTAAAGGATTGATTAATTAAAGATAATTAATTGATTCGAGCGTGATTTATCTTAAACAAGAACGATTAAATAATTGAATGCTAGTTTTATTTATGCGTAAATATCGTTGCATGTATGGATGATCATGAGATAGACCGAGACCTTTGTATGTGAATGGTTTCTTTTAATTTATTTATTTAAATTAAATTTGTTGGACTGCGAGCCATCTCCTCATTAATATGTAGGGCATGCGCGCCCAAGGATTCTTTTATGTAAAAACCCCTTTTTTCCCCTTACATGCATGTGAGATAAATGCATATGTAATTGATGGAGCTCCCAAGCTAGTGAAGGCGGCTCAAGTCAAGAGCCAATATGAAACCAATCCAAGCAGATACAAAGGTGGACAGGTGGAAAGATGTAAACACGAACCCGAAAGGTTCAAGGTGTTTCTCCCCTAGGTCTTGGGTTAGTTTATCAACCGCTAGATAAACTAACCAATAGAAAAGCTCATGATCATACCATTTATTTTATTTCTGTCAGTTGCATGGTTTATTTATTGTGGGTGTGTTGTCACGATCACACAATTAATTAATTAAACAAGCATGCAAGATGGAACTAAAATAAAATTGGCTTATACATAAATATTATCTTATACATGGTTAATCACTTAAGTATATCCCACTTAATATTAACAAGCATGTAATCAAAGATAATAAAATGGCAATTTACGTATAAGGATAAAATCCCTCAAAATAAATATTAAGTCGGCATAGCCTTCCATAATCTTGGTTAGAATCGAACCACAGTTCAAAGTTCTTGACCAACCCTAGTTGGGGTGATTTCAATTATCAGGGAATTCTAATTCAAGGTTTTGGGTTGACTTGACTTGGTTCGCATCAAGGGTTGACTGCTACAGCAGGACTTGGTGTGACCAAGAGGAAAAGGTTGAGGAAATCCAAAAAGGATTTCAGGATTGGGGAGTCCACTCAGCGGATCAAGGAACTGCGAGTTAATGCAGTTGGCATTTGGAATGCCTACCTAAAACACTTCAAGTTGCTTGACCAACCCTAGTTGGGGTAATGCGAAGGGCAATATGGATCCTTGCCACTAGAATATTCACGCAATAGAATATTCCAAAGTCAATGGTGAGGGCTATTGGATTTCTATAAAATAGTGGGAGACTAATAAGTATTAATTTATTTATTTGTCTCAATTTTTATAATAAAGTATTAAACCTTTGCTCATCTTAAATTGTAGAAACGGCAAGAAAATGACTTCAAACATATCATTGTGCACCATACTCGAAAAAGAAAACCTTCTCACCAGCACCAATTTCCAAGAGTGGCAGAGGCGTTTACACGTCGTCCTTCGCCACGAAAGGAAATTATATGTGCTGGAAGAGCCTATTCCAGTTGCGCCTGGGAAAGAGGCTAGTGATGAGGAATTATCTCTCTACATGAAACACATGGATGATTCCACATATGTCCAGTGTTTCATGCTATCGGCCATGTCTAATGAGCTCTTGAAGCAACAAGAAAACATGGATGTGTATAGCATGATGTCTCACCTTAAAGATCTCTACCAAGAGAAGGCGAGACAGGAGAGGTATGAGATCTCCAATGCTTTGTTTACCACGAAGCTTGGAGAGTCTGCGCCAGCTGGGCCTCATGTGGTCAAGATTATTGGCTACATTGAACTCTTGGACATCTTAGGGATTAAATTCCCAGATGAGTTGCGTACAGATCTCATCCTATCATCATTGCCCAAGACCTTATCTAGCTTCATTGTCAACTATAACATGAGAAGCAATGAGAAGAGTCTATCGGATCTTCTGACCTTGATTCGCCAGGTAGATAAGGACATGGGGTGTGACAAACCCGCGGTCCTTATGGTGAACAAGAAAAGGAAGGACAAGGCAAAGGGGCCAAAGACTTATAAACGGTCTGAATCCCTCGAGCACCGTCCCTCCAAGAAGGGGAAGATCCAGAGGCAGGGCAAGGAATGGGAAGCAGTGTGTTTTGCATGTGGAAAGCAGGGCCACTGGAAGAGGAACTGCACCCAGAAGCGTGGGGATGCTAAAGGTGTGTTCGTTATCGAGTGCAATCTCTCTATTTCTACACATTGGGTATTAGATACAGCTTGTGGGGATCACATCTGTATTCAAATGCAGGAACCAAGTAGATTTAGAAAGATCGCCAGAGGAGAGGTGGATCTTCGAGCTGCCAATGGTGCAAGGCTGGCTGCGTTGGCTATTGGCGACTATCACCTCTCATTGCCAACTAGCATGATTTTGGTTTTACAAAACTGTTATTTTGTGCCTAGTGTTTCCAAGAACATAATTTCTGTATCTTGTTTGGATATGGATGGATTTATTTTCAAGTTTGGAAATAAGGGTTGTCTCTTTTATAAGAACAACGTATGTTATGGTATGGCACATTTGAATAATGGTCTATATGTATTAAATTATGAAAACCAAGTGTTGGAAATCGATAACGAAACAAACTCACATGACTCATACATCACCCAGTTATGGCATCACCGCCTTGGTCATGTGAACGAGAAGCGCTTGACAAAGCTCTGCCAAGATGGCTATTTAGACTCTACTGAGCTAAAACCACTTGATAGATGTCATGCTTGTTTACAAGGAAAAATGACCAAGCCACCTTTTGGTGGACAAGGTGAAAGGGCCACAGAGCTTCTAGGATTGGTACACACAGATGTGTGTGGACCATTTCCAGTAGAATCTAGAGGTGGATATTCTTACTTTATTACTTTTACTGATGATTTGAGTAGATATGGCTATGTCTACTTAATGAGGTATAAGTCAGAGTCCTTAGAGAAATTTAAGGAATTCAAGAATGAAGTAGAGAATCAACTTGGTAAGAAGATAAAGAAGATTCGATCGGATCAAGGTGGAGAATATCTGAACCAAGAGTTCATCGATCTTCTACGGGAGTCTGGGATTCTATCTCAGCTCACACCTCCTTATACACCACAATGGAATGGTGTTAGTGAAAGGAGGAACCGCACCTTGTTGGACATGGTGAGGTCGATGATGAGTCATGTGGATCTTCCATTATCCTTTTGGGGATATGCATTACAAACTGCAGCATACACATTAAACCGAGTACCAACTAAGGTGGAAAATGGAATTCTATCCGAGTTATGGAATGGAAGGAAACCCACTTTGTCGCACACACGTGTATGGGGATGCGAGGCGTTTGTTAAGGCCTTCTCAAGAAACAAACTAGCACCCCAGGGCACGAAGTGTATCTTTATAGGATATCCCAAGGAAACAAAAGGATATTACCTATATAACCCCCAAGACAAGAAAGTGATTGTCGCCAGACAAGTCGTCTTTCTTGAGAGGGAGCACGTCCTCAAGAAGGATAGTGGGAGCAAGATTGACTTCGACGAAGTTGATTCTCAAGATACACAGGATCTGGAACAGGAACAAGTTCCACAGGTCCCCGTGGAAGAGGTTCCATAAACACAAGTACTGCGTAGGAGCTCAAGAGAGGTAAGGGAACCAGAGAGATTTGGTTTCCTAGTCACCGAGGATGGTGAATCATTATTGTTGGACAATGATGAACCTCTCTCCTACAAGGAAGCAGTAGAAAGCTCAGAAGCTGCAAGATGGCTAGAAGCTGTGAATTCTGAGATGGATTCCATGTATCAGAACCAAGTTTGGGTTCTGGTCGATGAGCCAGTTGATGTAAAGCCTGTTGGATGCAAATGGGTATTCAAAAGAAAGCTGGACATGGAAGGTCAAGTTAGAACCTATAAAGCAAGGCTAGTGGCTAAAGGATTCAGACAGCGTCAAGGAATTGACTATGATGAAACCTTCTCGCCAGTTTCCATGTTTAAATCCATAAGAATCATACTTTCCATAGCAGCTTACCATGACTACGAGATTTGGAAGATGGATGTCAAAACAGCATTCCTTAACGAGAACCTTCGGGAAGATGTCTATATGACACAACTAGAAGGGTTTGTGACACCAGGTGAAGCCAAATGGGTTTTCAAGTTGTATAAATACATTTATGGATTAAAGAAAGCATCCAAGTCATGGAACATTCAATTTGATGAAGCCATAAAGGAATTTGGTTTCATTAAGAACGAATGTGAGCCATGTGTTTATAAGCGGTTTAATGGGAATGCAGTCTTCATCCTAGTGGTATATGTTGATGACATATTGCTTATTGGAAATGACGTACCAGCCTTACAGTTAGTTAAGGACTGGTTGAACAAGTGTTTCTCCATGAAGGACTTAGGAGAAGCAGCCTACATTCTAGGGATCAAGATCATTCGTGATAGATCCAAGAGGCTGCTTGGACTAAGTCAGGGTACATACATTGACCAGATACTAAAGATATTTAGTATGGAAAAATCCAAGAGGGGATTGGTTCCAGTGTCACATGGATTACATCTTTCTAATAAAATGTGTCCCCAGACACAACAGGAGAAAGATAGGATGAGCAAGATCCCATACGCTTCGGTTATAGGATCCATCATGTATGCCATGTTATGTACCAGGCTTGATGTTGCCTATGCACTGAGCATGGTAGGCAGATATCAATAAGATCTAGGATAACAGCATTGGACTGCTGTTAAGACTATCATTAAGTATCTGAGAAGAACTAAGGATATGTTCCTGGTGTATGGAGGAGACGAGGAGCTTTTCATCAGAGGGTATGCTGATGCTGGTTTTCAAACAGATCAGAATGATCTGAAGTCGCAATCTGGATATGTTTTCTGTCTCAATGGAGGAGCTGTGAGCTGGAATAGTTCAAAGAAGCCAGTTGTCGCCGATTCTATAGCGGAGTCCGAGTATATAGCGGCTTCTGATGCAGCCAAAGAAGCCGTTTGGATTCGTAACTTTGTCCAGGAGCTTGATGTGGTGCCTAGCAATAAAGATCCCATTACATTGTATTGTGATAATACTGCAGTGGTGGCTCTTGCAAAAGAACCAAGGTCACATCAATGGAAAAAGCACATACTCTGAAAGTATCACCTCTTGAGGGATTTCTATCAAAGGGGTGAAGTTGCAGTGAGCATAGTGTCCACGGAAGAGAACGTGGCAGACCCCATGACTAAAGGCTTATCTCAGCAGAAGCATGAATATCATGTGAGAGCTAGCGGGTTAAAGGTTGTTAGCAGTTGGCTCTAGTCCAAGTGGGAGTCTGTTGGAGTTGGTGGTCTAGAACCAACTACTTTGTACTTTATTCATTAAGTAAAAGCCTTATCACATCTTGATTGTTCTTCTGCGTGACATGTCATGTGATAATGTCCTAAGGACAGCTGTTGCATTAAAGGGTCGTAGCGGATCCCTACTATGATGAGAACCCGAAAGTGCCATAACACTGTTCTTGAATGTATGTTCTATGGCCGGATGATATTATTTGAGGGACACAAATAATACAGGTCATTAGGGGTGAGGACTCATAAAACTTTGAGGCACCTTCTCATGGTGTGTGCCCTTGGTAATATCCAGGAGGATATTATGAGAACGAGACCCGCCAGTAGGAAATCCACATTTCATAGTGTCATTGGATGTTCCTATCTACGGACGTGTGTATTGATCCTTAGACTTTAAGATTATTATTAATGGGTATTACAACTCGCACACTTAGATGTATTGAAAAAAACTGTGACGACCCACTGTTCGCAGTGAGGTAGGATACGTTGGGTGTGTCACGAGTAATACCGCATTAATAGATAATGCGAGAAAGGATTTGTCCCTTCCGTTCCATAATGGAAGTAGATATCTCAGGCCCTTTGATGGAATTGATATAGTCTAAATAAATCCATGGCCATGGTAAGGTATGGGCAAGTTCAATTCCGGTAAGTCAAAGAAAGAATAATCAAGAACATGGGTTGATGGCACTAGCATGCAACCCGCTTGATTGGAGATATCGAGACAAAGGGATTATATTACACGGTAAGAGTTCGTAGGAGGTGACACGTCATTGTGGCGTTAACTTCTTTCTCTATGGGTGCCTTGGCGTGTTGCTAGACGCTAACCTTGGACTTTAGGCAGGCTCAGCCTAATGCCACTGAGAAAGAGGCCTAGAGGGTCACACACTAAGTGTGTCCATGTATCTCAGTTAAATATTAATTTAAGAAGTTAAATAAATATTATTCCCGACTGTGGTTTAATAGTTATTTAAGGATGTCTGATCGCATTTATTTTGACACTAGTTATTCGAGAGAATATACTGTGGATAAAATAATATATTTATTAGCGAGTAATGAAGTTACATTTATTTAAGAAATAAATAGTCATTACTCAAGGTCTAATAAATGTGGTGGAGAAAATGGAAAATAAAAGTACACGTCGTGTATATTAAATATACACGCTGTGTAGTTTTATGAAAAAAAAAGTACACGTCGTGTATTAATTATTACATGCCGTGTAGTTTTTCCAATTGGGATTTTGAGGATTTAATATTTTTTTATTGAATGATATTTATTATAATCAGCGTGGGCGCATGTCAAGGAATTAATAATTCGACATGGGGTTTTTTAATAAGAGTTAATGAAATAAATAAAACGCGTAACGCGTTTATTTATTTTCATAACTCTATTAACCTCAAACCTGATTATAAATATCCTCGCAACCCCAACTTTTTTTTAGAGCCATTTGTTGTGTACAACAGATTTGGAAATACTCTCAAGCCAAGAGAGAATTCTTTTTCCACCAAGAACGCCCTCAAGTTACGAGAGCAATATCCTCCACCGGATCAAGGCGGTCAAAGGCGGACATCGCAAGCGAAGGTTCTTCCATGATAGCACCTGGAGATCTCTTCGGTGATGTCCGAAGATACGTGACACACGTGTGGATCACCGCTAGAGGAATCCTACACTTGGATTCTACGACACAACGACGGATCACCGAATCGTGACCGGACACATCAACGAAGAAAGAATTCCAACAAGGTAATTATTATGCATTAATTAAATTAATTATAATCAACATATGATGATCCTCCTCAAGGGTTCCGGGACTCTTCTTTTCTTTTCGTTCTTCATTCTATTCCGAAGATTCGGCGTTTTATATCGTGACAGATCTCGGATTGAACGTTGTTTAACGTTAAAATTAAAGTTGGGCAAACCCACCAACGCGCTTCCGCTGCGCCCGAAACCTACACCAACATCATCTATTGATTTTGAGTGCCTCATGCTATCCTCATGGATAACAGAACTAACTTCCGAGCATCTGAACTGAAGAAATTGTATGCCAAGTACAACATTCTCTCTAACCATACCTCCCGCTATCATGCGCAAGCGAATGGACAGATCTACGCATTTAACAAAACCCTCTCTAACATTCTGCAAAAAATGGTTGGTCAGAACAAGAAAAGTTGGTTGAACAAGCTCCCCAACGCCCTATGGGCTTATCGAACGATGACTCATAATTCCACCTAGGTGACCCTGTAGTACCTGGTGTATGGAGCTGAGGTTGTCCTGCCCGTCGAGATTCAGTTTCTCTCATTGTACATGGTGGTCTATGACCAGCACGCACCAGATAGAGTTGTTGAAATCCACCTGGCTGAGTTGTAAGCGCTGAACGAAAATAGGCTTTGTGCTTTGCACAACCTGGAAAGGCATCAGAGTAGGATGGCTCGAGCTTTCAATAAGAAGGCTCACCTCTTCTCTTTCCTGCAAGGTGACCTGGTACTATCCCTCAGGGCACCAATTATTCCCAGAAGGAAACCACACAAGTTGGAGCCCAAATGGGAGGGGCCTTTCATCATCCATAAGGTCTATCCTAATGGGGCCTACTCCCTAGTGACTATGGATGGAGAGCGTGTCACTCCTCCCACCAATGCCAAGTTCCTCAAGCAGTATTTTTCCTGACCCTACGGGGTCCCCCGTGACCTTAAACTAGATAATGGTCCCGCATGACCCTAAAAAACACCCGGTCCTGCATGACCCTAAGCTGCATTTGGTCTAGCACGACCTTAAACTGCACTTGGCCCTACATATGGGCCCCTTTAGTCTGAGTTCTAAGCCCTTAAACTAAGATCCATATGGTCCAGCATGACCTTAAACTTCATGCTCATCCTCACTGCAAGACGTTAAACTGAAACCTGGTTAGGCCTTCCTGACCAAGGCCCAGCCTCAGGTCCCTTGGCCTTCTCGGGCCCCTTATCCCCAGTCCTTACCCAGAGTGTGTGGTGTGGTGTAGGATTATGTCCTCATTCACGATGGGTTTCCCATCGTGTCGTACACATTCCTGGATAAAATGCCTCTCATCATCCTACATGATGTTAAACTGTGCTTCTAGAACTACGTGCAGCATGATTCTCATCCTTATGGGATATGTAGGACCGCCTGAACGTCTAGGTTTCAGGTCCATCCCCATATCTTAGGAGATCCCAAAATCTCCCTGTCACCTCGGTCTTTTGGCATGTCCCTCCCCACAGGGGGATATATAGGTGTGGTATATGGTTTTTGGCACTATGCCCCCTTCTCCCGGGAATCCTCCATCTTTTGGCCGCTCTCAAACTGAGCCCTTCAACCCTTTACAGTGGTCTGATAATGTGTTCAGAGTACTATGTTCTAGGACTTGGAGTGTCAGATTCAACTTAGGCAAGTTCCGTCCACTTTCCAAGCTTCATGATCCCCTTTGTTCGGGCCCCCATTATCTTTCACACCTGGAGGGACCCCCAAGAACGGCTTGAATACAATGACTAAGGGATCTCCTACCATCATGGGCCAACACCCCCGAGGGTTTCAGACAACAAATTGATACAAATCCCATGTTGCAAACATGGTCAGCGGTCGATGCTCATTTTTTTATCCCCATTTTAGGTCAACATGATAGGATGTTGTGTTGTGAACATGGTCAGCAGTAATCCTCCATCCTCACTCAAACTCCTTCAAGCCCTGAATGTTTTTTGCATGATTCACATTATGTTCCACCCCATCATGTCAAGGTGGAATCTCGAAACTCCTTGCACTAACCCTCAGTGCACCTCCACGCGTAAGGCGGACAAAGCTGCGTGACAGCGTCTCTTGGGGATCCTGCAATCTGAGCACTAAGAGTATATGCTTGGGTTTTCTCTAAGGACCATGCGCAGCTTGACCTTCATCCCCATGGGAAATGAGGAGTCACCCAGACATTGCGTTTTGGGCCCAGCTCAGCTAGAAGCTAGTGTCTCCTGCCCCATGATTGTTGGACCCTCGTCGGGTCCTTGGCTCGAGCCTCCTCTCCCGGAATCACGCGTGGTGACGGTATGAGGATATGTCCTCATCTACATCGGGTACGCCTTATCGTATCGTGCATGTTCCCCCAGGTCCAAGCCATACGACCTTAAAATGTGCTGGATGGTCCTACCACATGACCATAAACTGTGATGATATCGTCCCGACCGCACGACGGAAAACGACACTGCATTGTGGTGACCTCCCCATAGGGGACATCACGTTGGGTATTGGTCAATTACCATACTATTTGTCAATTCCTGTATACAGCTTGATTATTGTGGTGATGCCAGGAATTTCTACCCTAGGTTGGTCGCTCCACAAAAGAAAAACCCTCTACCTTCAAGAATAAACAAGATACATAAAATGCCTCTTCTTTTGGTGTGAGGATTATACCCGCACGCCTCTTTAGGTCCAGCTTAGCCGATAACTCATCGTGTTTATCCTGCCTTTGGGACCTTGACCACGAGGCCACGTGGTGTGGTGAGTAGGACTACGTCCTCATTCATGTCGGGTTTGTGATAACCACACCACGTGCGCCCTGTTATGATAATTATCCCTCATGTTTTTTGTCCTGCATGACGTTAAAAGTCACCCCCAAGAACTACATATGGCTTTATTCTCATCCTTATGAGATACGTAAGATCACTTGGGAACTTCCCCACAGGCCCAGTCTAACTTTCGTGTTCGGTCCCTTGACCTAAACACGTATCCAAGGAGCACATGGTAAGTAGGACCTTGTCCCCATTCACGTCGGGTTTCGCGACCACTTTACCATGTGTCTCCTGCTCCCCTTACTCTTTGGTCCGAGCTGTAAGACCTTAAACTAAGATTCTTTCTAGAACTACTTGTGTCTTGATTCTCATCCTTATGAGGTACGTAGGAATGCCCTGACATTTTGTCTTGGGTCCAGCCCCAGGGATTACCAAATCCCGTCCCTCCTCACCATCGGACCCCTTGTCCTGTCTTCTTGGGGAGTGGTGTAATTATGACATCTACCCCGAATAAGTTTGGGATTCCCCATAGTGATATTGGGAAGTGACAGTTCTCTCACCAGAGAGGTCCTGTCTGAAAATTGGGATGATCTGTGATCAGATTAATACGTCTTCCTAATGCACCTCCACCACGGTGGCGCAATTTTGGGAGTGTTGGACTTTGTTTGAACAAATCACCACTCCACTTTCCATGCTTTGTGTGCCCCTTTATTCAGATCTTCATCCTCTTTCATGTTTGATGGGACCCCCTAACAGTATGGATGCTAGACCTGTGGTCTGGCTACTGTAACAATATGGATGATAGAACTTTGGTCCACCTATTGTAACAATATGGATGATTGACCTACGGTCCACCCGATGTCTTGGGACAACGTTCCGAAAGATTGGTCATGTTTGAAGGGACCCCCTAACAGTATGGATACTAGACTTGTGGTCCGCCTGCTGTAACAATATAGATGATAGACCTTCGGTCCGCCTATTGTAAAAATATGGATGATTGACCTAGGTCTGCATGTTGTCCTGGGCCAACGTTTCAGAAGACCGATCGATGATATTTGATTTAGGCCCCATGTTGCGAACATGGACAGTGTTCAGCCCTCATTTGTTTTCCCCGTTTCAGGCCAATGTGATATGGATGCTGCGTTTCCACCACGGTTAACAGTTATCCTCCATCGCCGCGCCCCCCATAGTGTTCCGGATTTGCGTAACGTGATTCACCTTTTTCATCTCTCTATGTTTGGATGGATTTCAATGCCCCCAACATTGCCCCGCTCGTGTTTCGGAACACATTGAGAAGATGATACATCGATCAGGTCTGAGGCCCCTTTCCCTTGGATAGGCCTCACTCTTCTCCTCAGAAATCCAGGCCCGATTTCGGATGCCTGAAGCTTGGTTTACGCTCCCATGAAGTGGTAGATTATGGTTGAGCATATCAAACCAAAGGTACAAATAAATGGATTTTTTCATACATTTGGATTGGAATGATGAGCAGTACAATCAAAAGTTCATGATATGGCCAAAACAGGGCCCTTAAGGATCAGTGTTTTGGATTTCTTTTTCCAGAGCCGCTACCCTTTGGCTGGTGGCTTCCAGGACTGCTTCTCGCTCTCTGAAGACTCTCTCTTCATCAGCGGTCGCAGAGCGTTGTTCACCAATCCTAGCTTGTGACTTTGCTCATGTCATTTGAAGTACGGTCATCTGGTGACTCGCCTCCATCATTTGTTCTTGGGCGTCATCCAGTTGGGCTATCAGTTGCTCCACGAGCTCAGAGCATGTTGCAATGAAGACCTCCTTCTCTGTCTCCTACCCTTCGAGGTGCCGGACTTCCTGCTCCGCCGTCAGTAATGATCGGGTGCTCACTGATCTGTCCCAACACTGGGAAACGTTGGTGCGCCAGCTGCTCTCACGTATCTTCTCGGCCATGTAATCACGGACCTTCAGATGAAGGCATTGAGCGTCATCCCCTTCGGCACACAGGAAGTGCATCCAGGTCTGGAGTGATCCCATCCACCTCAGCCAATCTGTCTGAGGCTGCCTGAGAAAGTTCTGGATACACTTCCAACCTTTCCACCGTGTCATCCGGCTCCTCGACCGCTTCCGAGTCTGAATCTTCTATCTCCTCGGGATCAGTGGGTCGGTATGCAGGAAAGGTAGCCAGCAGGTCAGCAGAAGGGTCTGCCTCAGGGATTCCTTCACAAGGAATAGGATTCTCGACGTCCGGGTGACCTTCCTCTCTCGCCCTGACAGCGGTGGTGCCTTCGTCGGCTTCCGTCCTTACTCCAATGACCATACCGCTGATGTCTTCCGCCCCCTGCTCACTAATTTTCAGGGTCGACTCAGTTTGGGAGGTATGTTCTGGGGTAGGTGGTACGTCTGCCACTGGTCCACTCACGGACGGTCCGGGATCAGCAGCCCGACGAGCCTCCAACGCCGAGATCATTGTACAAGGAGCATCTTGATTAGTTGAGTTTTCTGACAGTAATCACCAGTAGAGAAGAAGGGGACTTACAGGAACCCAGAGCGTCAGCCTTCGATGTGTTGGCTTCTACAGGAGCCTTCGTGGCAGGAGACCCCTCCACGCTTTTCAGTTCGATAATGGGTGTCGGAGCCCCATCTTGTCCCACCGGCGCTTCTCCTCCTTCCTCTATTGGGGATGCCTGGTCATCACCTATGTTCTCCTGAGTGAGATAGAGAAATGGATTAGAAATTGCAGAAGAAAATGTACGAAGAAGGAAGATGAATAAGGATAGAGACAGACCTCGAGTATCGCGGTTATGTCGAGATCAGAGCCGACAATCTCGCCTCTCTCCTGGAGACTCCCTTGGTAGGCTGCCCCCTGTGACCCCTCACCTTAGAGTTCTCCTTCTCCTTCACCTTCTCCTTTATCTTCTCCTTCGCCTTCATCTTCTCCTGTTTCCTCCTCCCCCTATGACTCCTTATCACTGTCGCCTTCTCCTGGCAGCATCACTTCTGGATCATGATCTTGGCCGAGCATCACTTTCACCCGGAAAGGTGGCTCCACGCACCGACCCATTTGGTGCGTGTATGTGTCCATGGCTATTAGATATGCATGCCGCCGATGGAAGTTTACCCGGTCAGTAACTCGAATGAGCCAGACCTCTGGCAGCTGGATCCCATCCTGTATTATCTTCTGCCATATGGCTTCAACGCTCATTGATTGCTGCAAGGTCATCCAGGCCGATCATAATGCTGGGAAAATTGTATCTTGGGAAGGTTCAAGAAGGTATCTTATCTGCTTCCCGGGAAGCTCTCTGGCCACCTCATGTGACCCCCCTCTGGGCAACGAGGTTGCAGTGACACCATGCGATGTCCCTACTGCTGAGGTCCTGGCCTACGCAGGCCTTGCTGCCTGGCGTGCCCCTGTTTCCCCCCTTCTAGCAGCACATTGCATGCTCCCCCGTCACCCAGTTTCCATGTGGGTAGTCTCGAGTTGTCGGACTCGCCTGCGTAAAATCCCCTCAGGGTACGCGATAGTTCAATGTTCAGTATACTCGGTTGATAGGCCAG
The DNA here is from genome assembly GCA_963277665.1 of Viscum album. Lineage (NCBI taxonomy): Eukaryota > Viridiplantae > Streptophyta > Magnoliopsida > Santalales > Viscaceae > Viscum > Viscum album. The sequence continues at coordinate 1,467,352,787 of OY728123.1, forward strand.
TGTCGACCCCGGTGGAAGGAAGGTTAATGATGTCACCAGATCCATAAGTGGTGAACATTAACAACATCTAGCGAAGGACACAAGTATTCTTCTCCTCCCGGATATCCGTGAATACCTTCTTCGGAATTCGCTGGAGTCACCCAAACTATCTGGCGAACCGGGACGGCACGTAAGGCTCGCAGATGATATTCCCATCAATCCGAGCTACAAGCATCCCACCTCGGATGCTCTGGAAGTATTCTTGCTGCTCCAGCAAGACTTGCCCATTGTCCACCATCTGGCTAACCGGGGTGGGGAATGTGCTGATGTTGAAATTGGCGTGGTTACCGATTCGGATCCTTACGCCCTCCACGTTGAGCGTCATCGGTGCAACCCCGGCAATATTCAGGAGGGATGGTCACAGGCCATTTCCCGGAGGACGAACGGCGTTTGGAAAGGTGTATCCACCAAGATGAGTCGCCACCCAGCCGTGAAATATCTGGAAGGGGCAACATACTCTCCGAGGAGACCCCCCTCGTGAGATGCGTCCCAGGATGGCATACAGCCTAGCCAGCATGGGGACCCCTAGATTGAACCTTTTGTTGGCAGCCATGGTGTCTGCCATCACTAGTGTTGCTAGACGAATGCCCATTCTCGCGTCCCGCACCGGCAGGATCCACCCACTCAGGAAGGTGGCGAGGAACCCAGCATATCGGATGTTCGGGTCCCAGTCCTCAATGACGCGGTAGCCCCATGATTGGTATTACCCCACCTCCAGGGTCCTCCAATACGATCCATTCCTGCTCCTCTGAGCCGCGGTTGGGCACCGTTTTCCCCATCCCGACATCTTGACTGCCGGGTCTTTCTCTGGGAACTGGCTGAACTTGTCCTTGTAGGTGATGTCCTTTAGGAAATCCTTGACATGCAGCCTCTCCTTGGCCAGATCAATAAGGTTCCACGTCAGCATGGGGGTCTGTGACCTATCTTCCGAGGTGTTCATTGGAGGAATGAACTCGCCGTATTGGTAGCCCTCCAGTGGGATACCTCTGATGCAGTGAACATCCCAGAGACTGATACCAACTTCCCCATAGTGAATATGGAATGTGTTGGTATCAGGGGACCACCAGGTAAACAGCTTCGGCCCAAGTTCGGGTTGATGGTGGAAGTGGAACTGTGATGTCCACACCGCCTCAAACAGACCAATGTGCCACAGCTCGGCCCCGAATTGGTTTCAAGTATGGAGAACCCAGTACGCCCAGGCCCACTCACTGGTGAAGTTGCCTCCGGACCTCAAGTCCCAATCTTGCAGCCAGCCCTTAGTGTCATCCATGATACTCTGACGGAATGTGCTTGCATAGAGGGTCGGGGAGCTCTCCGTAACAGGATCACCCCCATCAATGGTCCTGGTCCTCGGGTTCAGGACATACACATCCATGTGTCTGGTCTCTCTAGAAAGATGACCATTATTGGTGATTTTGTAACGAGGAAGGTTGTCCTCCCGGGTCACCCATGACCGCGGTGTGTCCACCTCGAAACCCGGTAGTGGAACCTCCTCCAGGATGCCGAAGCTCCAGATCAGGAGGTTGTTGGACAGAGGATACTCCTTTTGGGAAGGGGTCAGCAGGTTGAACAAGGTAAGGTTGTCGGAAACAACCACCTTGGCATCGTAAACCTCTTCATTGTCCGCCATTTTAGCTATACGAGTGGAAACTTCTCCCTCATCTACATGGTTCGCAGCCATCTGGAGTTCTTTGAGAGTTGCACAAAATCGGAAAGAGTTGCGTGAAATTTGGATCTACGGCACGCAATTCTGTAGTAAGGCGTGAAATCATAACAGTCAGCACGAAATATCCCGATTTTGCGCATAAATGATGCCGAAATTCGAAAGGAATTACATGGTAATACCACGTGTTTTCCACACAGTTTCCGAGGTAATTTCGCGCGCGAGAGCTCAGAGCCTATTGGGAGGAAAAGCTTTAGTACGGAACATGGGACCTAGGGCCCCCTTTTATAGGCGAGGTTGGGGTTCTGTGCCACGTGGAAAGTGAATTCCGCACCGAACCGGAGTTTTGTGCACCCCGTTGTCTTTTGCGCGCAAAGTGCCCACAAAATCCACCACTTCGGTGTTTCGGCGTTTCCATCGAAATCTGATCGTTACGACCTCTCGCCGATCCAATTCTGTGGGGGGCATTTGTAAACGCCGAAAACGACCGTAACTCCAAAAGGAATTTTCAAAATGATGAAGCGAATTCATATTCGGACTCGGAGGCCCGGTTCGGAGGGCCTGGAAGTGGTGCACGAAATTAAGGATGCTTTGCGTAAAAAAATGTTGGCTGTGCGAAAGGAGTCCGGGATTCGTGAAAGGACCCCAACTCCGGCGCGCAATTTTCTGTGCCTGCACCCACGTGGATCCCTTTTACGTGTTTCTATCCCTGGCATGCAATCTTTCGTGCGCCATCTGGATTCCGCAACGCCAGGAGCCTATAAATAGAAAGAGACCCCTTCCATTTCTGGGTTGCAAAATTTCAACCGGCTCTCGTGCTCTAAATAGGATTTCCGCGCGTGCAATATGACATTCAGGTATTAAATCTTTTCACGCAACCCTGCCCCATGATCCACCTTTGTGCGCAATCCCACTATCTTAGATAAAGTCCCAAACGTCTCAGGGTTCCTCTATTGCGCACAATCTCTCCCATTGCGCGCAAAACGTTCCAATTGCATGCAATCCCTTCACCCAGTGCGGCCTTTGCTTGGGATTCGGCCGTTGCCACTTGCATGCAATTCACCTCCTTTGCGCGCAATCCAACAGCCCCAATTACACGCCATCCCAGCGTTTTTCTCACAAACCTTCTCTCTGCGTGCAATCCCCAGGACCCCTCACCTTGACGCCCCCTGAGCGCCTCCCTGCGTAGACGCCCGATGCGCTCCATACCGGGCCTACATGTCATGCATTGTTTTCCCGTACAGCCTTCCAGGCTCGTACGAAATAACCTCAAGGTCCCTTGGGCAGTGTTTCCCGTTGTGTTGCTTTGCCTCATGCTTCTTCACATAGGCACACTAACGGCTATTGCTTCTTCGCATAGCCACGCTAACGTAGACCCCTCGATGGTTCGCCCTGCGACCCCCCTTCGCCACGGCCTTGCCGATGCCTTCCCTCCCACAAGGGGTAGAGGGTGCCAGTCATGTAAGCCCGAGGGGTGTGGAGCGAACCCACCTCGTCCGAGCTATAGGACGTTAAACTGTCAAGCACCTCGTCCTCAACACATGACATTAAACTGTGATCTGACTTTATGCCTCACACGCAGGGTCCCCCCAGCTCAGACATTCTTTATACCACTCATCTCCACGGGAATGGAATCTTCCTCACATGGAATTATATCCTCCATTTTGGAGTGGAGTTTGTCCACGGGGGAAGGGCTGCCTCAGAGCGTAATCCCCTAGACTCTCCTGCAGAAGGTAGCACCCATGCACCTCCGTAATTCCCCACTACCAAAGCCAATGGAGGGCGTGATAGGGAACGAGGCATCTCCTTTGTTTGGTCCCAAATCCCTCTCCCTATGTGCTTTGTCATATCTCAGGCCTCCATACCGGAGTAAGTCCCGGTACCATGGGCCTCTCAACGCGTAAGCCCCTCTCCGCTTCTCATGGATGCACCCTTCGCGACGTGATCGTCTGGTCCCTGCTGCCTCTTGTTTCTCACACCGATCATGACTCATGTGGGCTTAGAGTGAGCATCGACCATGACACCCTCCTATGGGCCACCTCAGAGCATAATCCCCATCCTAGTGAACTATAGGAATTTGATCTGTGCTAAATCGTGGTACGTAGGTAGCCTCCATGAGGTTCAATCCCACCACCTGGTCGTTCGAACCTCTTTATGTCAGTTTGCCAACTCCTTGGACCGCCTCCGAGCATAAGCCCCAAGTGTCGTCCGGCATGATGTTAAACTGTCTATCCCATCCCGCATGACGTTAAACTGTATGTCGTCCAGCATGACATTAAACTGTCTGCCCCGTCCCGTATGATGTTAAACTATATGTCGTCCAGCACGACGTTAAACTATCTGCCCCATCCCACAAGACGTTAAACTATATGACGTCCTGCATGAAGTTAAACTGTATGCCCGAACTACGTGGACTTTGATCCGTGCTAAAGCATGGTATGTAGGAATCCTCCACGAGGTTCAATCCCATCACTCGGTTGTTCTGACCCCCTTAGTTTCGGTTCACCAACCATCATTATGGGCCGCCTCAGAGCGTAATCCCCATATCCAACATTATGGGCCGCCTCAGAGCATAAGTCTCATATCCATCATTATGGGCCGCCTCAGAGCATAAGTCTCATATCCATCATTATGGCCCCCTCAGAGCATAAACCCCCATATCCACCATTATGGACCACCTCATAGCGTAAGCCCCATATCCATAATTATGGGCCGCCTCAGAGCGTAAGCCCCAAATGCCCATCCAGCATGATGTTAAACTATATGCCCCCATCCCGCATGATGTTAAACTGTATGACCAAACTAAGTGGACTTTGATCTGTGCTAAAGCATGGTATGTAGGTAGTCTCCACGAGGTTCAAGCCCTTTACTCCATCACCCATCCTGATTCCTACCCGGGCTGCCACATCCCGGTGGGATCGTGCCACCTCCTTCCACTCCACAGTATCCGGGAATCCTCCCAAGTGCCATCCCCAACATCGGAGTTCCCTTCATGGGGTCCTTTTATCTGATCCACTCTCCGTGTTCCGATCAGTCCGATTTTTCCCCACTGGACGTTAAACTCGCGGCATACCCCGTGTTAAACATGGGAAGCTGAGGAAAACCTCAGATACATGCCTATGGCATGCCAATTCCCCGTGTTCGATGTGGGATTCCTCGGGCTTCCACGCCCTCAAGAAGCCCTATAATAAGCAACAGAAGACAGACATGCCAATCCCCCAGCTTCAAGATACGCCAACGATGCCCCAGCATGACCATTATCCTCACTGAAGGTTGCTTCCCTGACCAGACCCCTTGGAGCGTCTCGACGAAAGCAGCGTAATTAAGTGGTGTCCATGAAGATATGGCACCAGGAACGAGCTTCGAAAATACGTCTTAAATCTATGAGGGAGACCCGGACTAGGTGACGAGCTCCGAGGAGGAATCCATGGAAGGAAGAACTGACATCCCATCATCCTGGTTTCGATCAAGGAGAAAATGTCCCTGCACAAGGAACAGATGTCGCCCGCCTTTGGAAAGAGGGAATGCGGAGCCACAATCTGTGCATCCTCCCCTGTGTGATGGATGTGCACGCGTGCCCAGGTGAAAGCGTCGGAAACATGCGTCAAATAAGGTAATTTGTTGTGTCCTAATGAAAAAATGATAAAGTTATTGCATATGCGTCAAGTAAATTTAAGACTTGTGAATAGAACTACCCAAACCATGATCTTTATTTGGAAGTTGTATCTTTACTTTGAATATATGAAGACATTATATCTATGGTGAAATATGTGATATATACATGGTTCATAAAATCCTAAAATATATATTTTTATAGAAAGATCTCAATATGAGACAAAGGCAATGTATCGAGCTACTCAAGAATTATGATTAGTCAATACACTACCACCTAGGGAAAGAAAATAAGGTAGTTAATGTATTAAGTATAAAATATCATGGTGTTATGACTGAAATGAGGATTGAGAGGGATCCTATGTTCATGGATCTAGTAAATATGGATATGATAATTATTAAGTAAGGAGATACATCACCCCTTTTTAAAATGATTTTGAGACCATATTTATTAGAAAAGATAAAAATTTATCAATATGTTGATGAGAACTTTTGAAAGAAAATTAAATATAAGAATCATCGGAAATTAATGGACTTTATTTGTGAAGATGATGTTCTAAAATTTGGAAAGACATTATGTTTTCCATATATAACTAATCTAAAAATTGAATTATTGGATGACACTCATAGCTCAAATTTTTCTATACACCCTGGTAGTACAAATATTTATAGAAATTTGAGGGAACATTTTTCATGGTATGACATGAAGCATGAATTTTATAATTATGTGTTCATATGTTTGGTTTGTCAACAAGTGAAAGTTGTGATAAATAATACTAGAGGATTCATGAAACCTATTACTATTATTCTGTGCAAATGAGATGACATTACTATATATTTTTTCATAGGACTAAAAAATATTCCTAGGAATAATGATTTAATGTAGGTTATTATTTATTGCCTTACCAAATCTGCACACTTCCTCACTATAAAATAATACTTACATCTTGAGTTCCTTGAAATGGTCTATATTAATGAAGTTTTAATACTTCATGGAACGCCTATTTTGATCATGTATGATCATGATCCCTATTTTACATCAAAATTATGGAAGTATCTTCAGAAGGATCTTGATACTGAGCTTCATTTGAGAACAACCTAAAATCCTCAAATTGATATAAAATTAGAAAGGACTGTTCAAATAATGAAATAAATTTTGAGGTCACGATCGCCTAACATTCAAGGTATGTGTGATCATTATTTACATTTTGTATAATTTTCCTATAATAATATTTTCTATTCTAGTATTTAAATGGTGTTGTATGAAGCATTATATGGAAAGATATTTTGTACTCCAACTTGTTGGGATGATATTGGTGAAAGTAAATTTAAAGGCCCATAACTTTTTCAATATACAAAAATAAAGGTAAATTATAGTCAGACTCATATTAAATCATCTCAAAGTAGGCAAATGATTTATATTGACCATCGGATGAAGGATTTGGAATTCCAAGTAGGAGATCATGTTTTCATGAGAGTATCTCCATGGAAGGGTGTCATAAGGTTCAATAAGGAAGGGAAACTTAGACCTGGGTATATTGGACCCTTTTAAATCATTGAAAGGATTGGAATTTTTTCTTTCCATTTGTAAATTCCACTAATTCACTCAAAAGTACATGATATGTTCCATATATCATTGTTAAGGAAGTTCATTCCAGAACCAACACATGTTCTAACCTCTGATGAAAAAGAATTTGAACTTGATCTATCTTACTATGAAGAATCAATAATGATTATTTATTCTAGAGAGAAATTATTGAGTAATTTTATGACTTGATTTCTTGAGGTACTTTGGACAAATCATAAAATGAAGGAAGAAACATTGGAACCAGAGGATGTTATGAAGAAGAACTACCCTCATATTTTTGGAAATAAATACCAATGAAATTTAGAGGATTAATTTTTTATAGGAGGGATGAATGTAACCCCACAAGAATTTATAATTTATTTTCTTTTAAATAAATTCAATCTCTTTAATAGCTTTCAATGCACGCAACACTGGGTTTAAACGAAACGTGATACTCTATTAAATTATTATTTTAATATGTCTATTATAACCTAGACATTAAATTGGAAGGTATGAATAGAACTAAATAAATTATGAAAAATATATAGTTTTCACATGTTCATTGGTCATATATTTATTATAAATAAAAATAATAATCATTCTAAAGTAAAATAAATGTTTTCTGAAAAACTGCATTTTTTTCAAAGAAAATGATTTTGTCGCTTCTTGAATACTAATGATAAAATTAATTTTTAAATATTATAGATAAAATATTTTATAAAATGGAATTAAATTTTAAATTTACATATAAAAATTATCTTAGGGTGAATTTTTTGGATTTTTCTAAAAAAACATTTTTTATGAATAGTGAAAAATACTGATTATTATTGAAAACTGCCTCTTTGTTTAAATTATTTACAAGGTTAGATTATATTTTAAATTGTTTTTAAAGTATAATTAGTTCAATTATATTATAATAAATATATTTTATGTTATTATAATGAATTTAATATTAAATTTTGATATTAAAACCTTCTATACTTATAAAAATTTTCTCTTTGGAAACTTACTTTTCATCAAGTATGCGTGTATAATTTTAAATTTTATTTTTCCACTTATATGAATTGAATTTGGAAAAATGGATTCGATATTTATATTTATTATAATTTATATTATCTAATAATATCAACTTAATTTTTTACCATTATGAATAGTGAAAACAGTAAAAATTAATTATCGCAGTTAATGTAAAAATGGGTTTACCAGGGGTTAAACTAAGAAGATAAGGGTTATGAATAACATAAAACTTGTACATAACTCATTTTTTGTCCATATTTATACCCTTTAATCTCTAAGGTTCAATAATTACCTATTTTTTAATCTTTCTTCATGATAAAATCATGGGTGTATTTTATTCTTTTCTGAAATTCCATGTGTGCCCTCTCCCCCACTTATAAAAGGCCACCCCCTCTCCTCCCCTATTCACACACCCAAGTCCATTTTTTTGTCCAAGAACTACCAAAATAAATTCCTTAATACCATACCAACATCATATATAATTTTTTATTATAAATCCATCCTAGGAAAGCTTTTGGTGAAAACCTAAAGAAGTTCTCTGAAGAAGAGGTAACGTTCTTAAATGGGTGTTTTCATTTTATTTTTTCTTCCACCTCCATAAAATATTATTTAATCATAATAATATAATAAATTAAATATATTACATGTAAATAAATTTTATTATGTTAATCTCATAACCAATATCTATCTCCACTACTACAAAATGGGAAATGAAATCATCGATCCTGTGTACGGAAAACTACCGCCTCACAAACCAATGTAACTCATTTTCAATAAAAACCTCTCATATATGGATATAATGATGGTTTTAATGTTTATGTATAATATTTATGATATAATTATACTTTTATAATTATAATATCTCATATAAATTCTTAATTTCCATTCCATTTAAAATATGAAAATGTTGCTCGTGTGTACGACGGACTACTGTCTCGCGAAGCAATGCGATTCATTTTTCACTTACACTTTACATAGAAGGTAATAAGGATAAATTTAATGAATATATGTGATATATATGAAATTATATAAATTATTTAAAATTAATATATCATACACTCCCTTACTCTTTCACCCGTTAAGGGAATGATATTGTTGCTTATGCGTATGTGCTTTCTACCATCTCCATGAAGCGATGATACTCATTTTCCATGCCCAACATTAAAGAATGATTATAATAATGAATATAATAATCATTAATGTAATGATTAAATATGATATTTATAATATTATTATAATTATTTATATGATTTATTTATATCCTATGTACAAGAACCGAAAATTTCATGACAAAACACACATGAGAAAACAAGGAAATTAACACCCAAAACAGTGAAAATAATGAAATATTATTAACAAACAGTTGATAAAATGTTATAATATGATCATATATAATATTATAAATATTATTATGGTTCTATTATAAATTAATAACATGCTTAAAACCATTATAAAAGAGTTTAAATCATGTTCAACTAAATGAAAGCATGAGGTAAGGGATTCCGTCTAAATTTCCATTTCATTGAGACATATTTTTTAATATGAACCTATTAAATTTTATGTGTTGTATATACTTACCCTTTAATGTATTTAATATGAATTCATATTTATTCATGATTATTAATGTTTCATTTCATGTTTATTCTTCAAGGGGTTACAAGTAAAAAGTTTCCAAAGTGGTAAAGATTATTGTATAATCTCAAATTCTTTTATGATTGTTAACTTCATCTTGAAACAACCACTTTCTTATGATAAATTTTCATTAGAAATTAAATTTATATTAAATATACATATTATTTTATAATGGATATGATTATTTCTTAAACCATATACCATTTTTATAAATGGTTTTTACTTTGAAAGTTATTTGATTGAGTGGGGAAATATTGATAAATTTATATTCTTTAATAAATATAGATATATGATGATAAGGAATATTGATTCAGGAATTAAATCAATTATTATATGTATGGGGACTGATTGGGACATGCAGATATAGGTGGATCCTGGTTATAGATAATCCCTTGATGCATTGACAGGTCTCATTAGACAAATCAAATGGGTTTTTTACCAATAGTTTTAAAATTTCTTGTGAAAGTTATTGGCGGTAGAGATATCATGATGCCTAATATCATGACATCCAATAATTAAGAATTTACTTCATTTATAATTAATTTATTATTATTATCCACAAGATTTTCTTAATGGTATTATCTTTAGAGGCATTTCATTCTCGGTTTATTGATTAGATGGAATGTGTTTTCAGTTATTCACCTTGCCCTATTGATTATGAATTATCCAATTATGATAGTCAAATTATTGATTAAATGGAATGTGTGTTCTATTATTTAACTTTCCATATTTATTAAGAGTTATTGGTTAACGATATATTCCACTATATGTAACATTTACTGATCATTTTAGCTCACCCTTATTTTATTCCCATTCCCCAAGATATGAAGATGAATTCTTGGAATGAGTTCAAGGATTCCAAATTTTTTCCATTACTATGATTTTTATTTTATTTCCCTATATAAAATGGGTAAAATTTATTTATATGGTTTTAAAAAAATAATAAATTTATCATCCCTTTGGGATTTGACCCCTTGTATCTATGCTAATGTAATAAAGTAGGCACCAAATCTAGGGTTACTGGAATTAGGGTTGTTACAACCTTTTTCCACCTTAGTATTTATAAAACTTGATTTCCTTTAGATTTAACAAGTTTTTTAGCTTCATCAAATTGGTTATCAAATTTAAATTGTTTTAGACAAAAAATTAGGCATTCTTTCTTGATATTTTATATCTTCTTAGAATCTACACAAGTATTGTCACTATTTTTCTTAGCTTTGTGACCCTTCTAAATACATCTGACATAAACTTATTTTAATCCTTCATATATATTTTGTCTTGGCAGCTTGGATGAAGTTTTCATCACAACATTCTTTCTCTAGGAGATTTATCTCATATATTGACCATGACTCCCCCTTGATTCATGTTTGTTTCCTAGAAATGATATGTTATACCAACAAGAGTAGGATTTGTGCCCATAACTTTCACATCACTAGTAAAAAACTCTGAACTTGGATCTTTAACTTTGATATGTAGTTGTCCATATATTTTTTTATTATAATTATTCAAACTGGGTATTCTATTTTCTATGGAGTAGTTATATTCTTGAAATATTTCTTTCTTCATTTTATATAGGAAAGGATATCACATATTTATTCTTGGCAATGGTTTTTTTAATAGTATTCTTATTTTGTATCACAAGGATGACTTTTCACCTTTCATGTTTTGTGTGTTTTTCGTATCCGGTGTGGGTATTATCTTTTCTCCAACTTTTCTCCCCATAAATGTAGGCCTTGTAATATTGTCATGAATTTTCATGTTGTTCCAATATTCCAATGCCTCGTTCCCAAAATTCCAGGAATACCAACAATATCCTATAATCCTTCCTTTCTTCTCTTATGGTGTAGTTTGTTTAGATTTCAAAGATTGTGGACCTTGATGCTTTTTAGTGAAACCACCACTCTTTGGGATACTTCTTGGGGAAAATATCTTACTGATTCTTTTCACATCAACCCTTGATGTGCTGTGTCTATCAGTATTTTTCATCATCCATATTTTCCTATAGTTTGGTTTAAAACCTTTACCAACACTTTAAACACCATTGGTACACAAGATAGTTTTTTGGGTTATGGGATAAATTCTTCTTGAATGATGTTTCCATTTTAATAGAGGATAATATCATACTATTTTTTTAGTCATGATCCTCAATGATAACTTGTGTGGTATCATCTATTTTTCTAGAAATTTGAAAAGTTCCAACTTGTGGTGATTCCTACCCGCCTAAATGGCCTAAAGGCCTTCATTTTTTATTATTTTTTATAATCCACCTTTAAAGGGGTGAGGTGGAACCCTTATAAGGACTGAAGTATTAAGAGACAATTACATGACCCTTAGTTATTAGAGTAAATCACCCAAACAAGACAACTTGGAACTGCTCCTCCCCAACAAATGTCATGATATCAGCACTCCACCTTTGCAAGGCTGGTCGGCTAGTTATCATGTGTAGAGCTGTATAGGCCTGGTACTGATGGAAATTTCATACCCTCTCAATCTTCCAATTTTGTTTAGCTCTAATTTGGTCAATGTGCCTACTCTGAATCCTCATATGGAGCCTTTTCCCTTGTAATCTTACTAGTACATCTGAATATTTCATGTGGCCTGAAGGCCTTGGGGTGGCCTGAAGGCCTTGAGGTGGCCCGAAGTCCTTGAGAGACAACTGGTCTGAAGTTCTTGGGTGGCCCAAAAGCCTTGCATGACCCGAGGACCAAACTGGTGGCCTAAAGGCCCAGATGGATGAATAGTTCTTACTACTACAGTATTGAACAGTACCTACTATAGTGTTACTATAGTAACCTGAAAATATGTCTCCACCTGGATTTGATCTTGGGTATCATGTATGCACTTGTCGAGTCCTCGCCAACAGGGCTGAGGCTCATGTTAAACTTGTATTGATTCTTAATTCTTCAATCTCACCACCAGCTCTAAACATTTCATGTTGAGAGAGTTCTTCTCATCCTTAATCGATCTTATCATATCTTCTCTATCATTCTTTAGCTTCTTTATTTTTTCTTCATGCATGTTTACTGATTCTTGAAATGAATTTTCTAGATCTACTACCTTGTTATCTTTATCCTCCAGTTGAAAACCATACAAACTTTGTGCATTTTTTCAAATTCATGGAAAACTTATAAAAATAAAATCTCAAAGAAATATTTCTCAAAAAAAAATTCTTTTCAATTCTTGAACAACTTCAACATGTATTTCTTTGAAAAGAGAAATTATTTCATCCTTTTCTTTCAAAATTTGTGTGGGGGTGTTAGATATTCCAACCTTTTTAACCAATACCTCTTCCATGGAATTGGATTTTTTTTACGGCTATAATTTTTCATTATGAAGAGACTTGAAACCTCCAAAAATACAATATAAAACTTTTTTGGGAAGTTTCTTCAGTTATTTAAATTCAAAATGAAGATCACTAAGTGATACATCATCGTCAAATATTGATCAGGATTAATAATAAGAATCAAAAAAAGAATTATTGAAACATATAGAAACATAAATAACTTACGTTAGTGGTATATCTGACTTTACTATAAGATTTATCTTCATATTCCTTGCCTGTCTTTTCTTCCTGTTCTTCTGAGTATTGGTAGAAATATAAAGATTAGTTTCCTTGGGTGTAGTTTCCTTTTTCTCCATATGATATAGCTCACTCATTTCCTAAAATTTATACTTCATAAATACTCACTTGGATCTTTAGAAGGAACCTACCCTTTAATACCACTTGTAGAGTCACGGGATGGATTGAACATTAAGAGGGGAGGGTGAATCAGTGGTTTATTTTTTTATGAATTATTTTTCTTTTTAATTCAACCTCTATAACTTGTTAAGTTTATCAATCTACTAAATATTATATCTCAATAACACATCATGTGTAGTTGTAATAATTAAGATTGATCATCACAAAATATTTACAAGGTTTCATAAAAGCCCACTCCTTGCAGTAATCAGTTATTCCCCCTAGTTATAGATTCTTCATAATCAAACAAGAGATTACACTACTCCTAACACTAACTGAGAGGTTTCTCTTTCCTTCAGCTCCAACTAAAATAATCCTGATATGGATCTAACTAAGAGACTCTTTTTTCATCCAACTCTAGCCAAAATACTTCTTGATCAAGCTCTAAATGAGATATTTCTTTTGCATCCATATCCAACTGAAAGGATTCGTACTCCGGTTCTAATCAAGTGACTATATCTACTCCTCTCACCAACCAAAAGAGTTTATCTACTCACATCACTAATCAGAAATCTCCACCTTTCTTAAAGGCTTGATCCATTGCAGGATGATCTCTTGATCTTCCTCCAAAATCTTATAGGATCTAACTTTCTCATTTACACTTCAAGTAGCTTCAACAACCACTAGTCGGTTCTATTAGTCTTCTCAATAATTTTGATCTCCTGTATCAGATCATTTTTCCATAGTGAAGCATTTATCCATCAATTATTCTTTTTTATAAAGTATTAGACTCAATAAGATGTATTCAAGAGATGCACAAAAATTCTTCTATAATATTTTTTTCAAGAATAATACTTGCACTATATCAATATTCTTTAGGTACACTTCATGAATGAATTTAATGGGATTATCATGATATAAACCCTAGAACATATATTGAATATTGTTTTTTAAATTTTATGTGCTTTCTTTAATTATGTTTTGGTCTATCTCAAATAATTATTCATGTGTGAATACATTAGTGCTTGCACTATCCTCCTTTTATTTATGGTGTATTCAAGTGATTCATATATGCATGCATGCATACAAGAACCCCGTATAAACTATTCTCCTTCAAAAAAGTAGACACACTTTTATATCATGCAATTGCATTGTACTACCTTACCTCATGTTCACTCATCCTTTTCACAAATACATCTGGTTTTCTGTAAGATTTTCACATAACTAGGAGGGTTTTCTCCTTCATTTAATAAGGCATCCTTCATGAAATTACTTCATCACAAATCACTTCGAGTGTGATATGCACAAGTCAAATGCTTACGGCCTTCTCTTCCTTACACAATAAGAAGCTATGTGGAAACCTTATCTTCATGAAACTAGCATGTTGTAGTGCTATGTTTTATTCTAAAAATCATAGCTCCCAATATTGGAATCAAATATCCTTGGTTTCATGCCTTGGTATTTATAGATAGTTTTCCACCACCTTTGATCTCAGAAAAATGATTATTCAAGGCTCAATCTTTTATTCCATGTCACAACACTTTGTGAATCACCAAATATATCAATGTTCATAAAAATAATTATGTTTCAAAACATGGTGTTCTTTCTTATGAAAGTTCACATTATGTTTCTCATGGTGAGTAACTTATGTGCTTCTTAAAATCTAAAACTCCTCCGCATTCGTAATCAGCCTAAAAAACTTTGTTTTCATTCATCCAAAGCTTGTTCCTAGAATTATACTATGCATGAAATATGTAGATTTAATGCATGGGGGTTTATCATCTCATCAACTCATCATCTTGGCCTCAGAATGGTCATGACACCCACATGATCGATCTATGATGGCTCAACCATCTTCTTTGGAAAACAGAATCATTCAAGCATCACCGAAGGTGGAAGACGATGATGTCTTGATTGAACGGTCTAGATCAATGCAATCAGATGGATGTGATATATATATGTATCTTTTTAAATATGGATGAATAGTGTAATAGGGTTCAAGTTTGATATAAAACATTGACACATATTCATACTTCCATATATTATAACCCATTTCTCTTTTCAGTTTTCCATGGCAGCGGAGGATCAACACCCACATATGCCTTCAAACACATGGGCCACAACCCAACCGGTATAGCTGGCCCATTCCCATCTATGCTTAGGAATGTGCTCCTATGGGGCTATACATGACCCACACTCATGTTTTCATGTGGTTTTCATGGACTAACTCTCCCATGTGGTTGAGGTCCTCCTCTCACATGTGTGGGATTGAGTTGGTCCATGTGGATTTTATGGTTATCCATATTTTTTAATAAGGACACCAATTTTCATGTACATAGTAATATAATAATTTTGAAATAGAATACCAAGCCTTCCTAGATTATTTAATCATGAATAGTATATAAATACATTTATTTATGGACCTTTATTTTTTCATATAAGCTTATCAACTCCCTTTAATATTCATCAGGAAAAATAAATAAAATTTTGAATGGACTTCTTCACATCCTCATGAAATAAAATATATTGCATGGTCTTCTTTGAATTCTTAAAAAAAATGTGGTTTTTCTTATTATAAACATTGTACACTCCTTAGTATATGTCTTTGACATTTAAAGACCAGTTCAAAAATCATCACAATTACATGGAAAATTTCTTGAGCATTACTTCCAATGTCATAAAGTGAATCCATAACAATTTTCTAAGCATCACTATTTCATCCAAACTCACCAAACACATATTGAAACATCATTGAAAACAAATTCAACATTGTTCCTAACAAATATTAGTAGTGAATTCCTTAAAGTAATGGTGGCACTACCTCTTTGGAGAAAGGTGTGTGGTCTATAAGGACCATAAGAGTTTGAGGTACATTTTTACTTAGTGGGGCCTCTTACTTCGACAACAAAGGTAGGTTGAGTACCTATAGTCTTTCAACTTTGAGATATCCTATATTCCAAGGAATTAAAATATAATTATCAATGATTTAAGCTAGAATATGTTGCCTTAGTTTTTCTAGGAGTCATGCAGTGAGTGGAAACTATTGTCACTTTCTGTTGAAATGCATCTGTATATTCAAGAGGATCAGGATCAAGTAGTTTTGGCATCTTTATTCTTGGTTCCTTAACTTATATATCAGATTATGAGAAGAAATATTTTATATCCATAGTGTCTCACTGATAGTGAGGTTTTCAGTCATGTTAACCTCAATAAATATTTTCCCCTTTTGAATGTAGCACAGTGTTGACCGCAGGGTTGTCTCTCAAAAAGGTTGAAGTGTGAGTTGAAATACTATCACTATTGTTTGAGTTATTTTTAAAAAATGTTGAAATTGGGGGTTTGATTAATAACTTGAAAATTAAATTTTAATTAAATACTACAGTGCAATAAAATTGAAGAACAAGATATAAAATTGACAGAATATAACGGGTTTTGAAAATCAAATTTAAAACAGCAGTTGTAGACAAACTTAACCCTCTTGGACACTCCCCTCTTCCTTGTATAAAAATATTACTCAATTTTAATTCCTAAATGAACCCCCAAGGACCCCCAGGTGAACACTCAAATTTTTTCATACATCATATCAAAACCATTAATATGATTATTTTTCCACCTATAGAAGTGGATTGGTTACTTAAGACCTCCAAGCAATCAATCCTAATCGTCACCACTATGATCAATGACAAGACCTTTCCGTTAAAGTTTAAATAGTAAAGTCAATAATGCTACTTCATAGGTTGAACGGATATCCAAAAAAATTCATTGAACATATATTTTATGAAATAAAGAAACCGCATTCATTCAAGAAATATGAGTTTAAAAGAAATTCAAAGAGAAATTACACAATAGGATTTAAACTTGGAAAAGAGTGTATGTCATGTGTCTCTTCCCACAACCATTTGGTGTTTAGCCATGCATCGCTTGAGTAGCCAGCATCATAGCATCATATCAGCGTTGATGGATAGTATCTCCATTATGATCTTGATCTCCACCATGATGAAGGAAGGCTCTGGATTGGCTAGAGGGTGTTCAGTGGTGTGCACTGCTCTCTGTCCCTTCGAGACTGCTCCAAAATAGCATCCATGGGGTGCCTTTTATAGGCATCCCCATCGAAATGTTGGTCTGTGTTAATTTCATTTTTTTTCTATGCGTCGACTAGGTCACGACGTGTACTTGGGTTACATGACATGTACCTTGGATCTGTTTTCTCCACCACATCTCATGAATCTCATACACTGGTTTGATTGGTTGACTCACTACACGGTGTTTACTAAGAGTAAACTATGTGTAATTTCTTTTCATGGTGTGTTCTGAAGTCATAACATGTACTGCTCGACAAATTATTTTTGAAAAGGTCACAATGTGTACTTGGGGTATACGACGTGTAGGTGTTCTACTTTAGTTTTCCAGCTTTGCTTCTTTTATCCAAAATCCGTTTTCGTGCCGTTTTTCTTCGCTCATGGTGCAAATATTCCATTACATGCAATCATGGAATACATCAAACAATTAAAAATACTTAAAATAAAAAAAATACAGCATTTTCACAATTAAAATAAAAACATTTCATTATTCCAATAATGATGCAATTCACATAAAATTTCAAATTGGTGGGGTTTAAATCCTTAAATTAGATATGAAAAACATTGGAAATATTAGCTCTATCACTCTCCCTTAGTTAAAGCTTTAATGGTGGGGAGATACCACCACCCTAAACTATTGATGAAGACAAGATCATCCATGATAACGAGTGTGTTTTAGTTCTTATTAATATTCAAGATGATTAGGGGGTCTCATAATTCCAAGTGGTAAATAAAACCAAAATTGAAAATTTTGTATCATGATCTATGTCGTTGGTATTGGTGGTCAGGAATGAAGAATGAGATAACAAGGTTCATTGCGCGGTTATCCACCTATCAACAAGAAAAGACTGGGCATCAGTGGCCCACTAGTTTCTTGCATTCTCTTTCCATTAAAGAGTGGAAATGAGATGATGTCACTATGGACTTTTTTATAGGATTACCAAGGATTTTATGAGGCAATGATGCAGTATGGGTCATCATGGATCAGATGATGAAGGTTTCCCATTTTTTATCGATCTGAGAGACTATTACGTTGGATGATCTAGGAAGTTTGTATGTTCAAGAGATCATAAGGAAACATAGGATCCCTTGGAGCATTGTTTCAAATAGGGATTATTAGTTTACATCACAGTTATAGTAGGGGTTGTAAAAAGCATTGGGCACTCTGGTTCTTTTGAGTAACGTATACCACCCTCAGACCGATGTAGAGTCTAAGTGGACTATTTAGGTGTAGGAGGAAATGTTGAGGGAGTTTTTCCAAGATTTTGGTGGTTATTTTGAGAACCATTTGGTGATAGTATAATTTTCCTATAACAACAGTTATAGGGTGATAATTAAAATGGTGCTTTATGAGGCTTTGCATGGGAGGCCATTCAATTCACCCATGTACTAGATTGAGGTAGGTGTTTCAGCCATGGTTGGGATGAGTCTCATCAAGGAGACATCAGATCTTGTTCATTTTATTCAAAATATGATTACCACTACATAGAGTAAGAAGAATTCATATGTGGTCAAAAATTATTGACCACTTGAGTTTGAGATAGGTGACCATGTGTTTTTTCATGTGTCACCTAGATTGGGATGTTATCATAACAAATTTAGGGGAAATTAGTTCCTAGGTACATGGGTATATTTGAGATTATAGATAGGGTCAACCTAATGGAATACCGACTAGATATTTCACATAAATCAATTCCTTGTATGATGTATTTCATGTATCTCAGTTTTGATAGTACCTTCCTAGTCCATCTTATACTCTTCACACTGATGATATTGACCTCAAGATCAATGCATCCTTTGAGGAGCATCTTGTTCATATCGTGGACCGTAGTGAGATGATGCTTCCCAAAAAATTTATTCTTCTAGTTCATGTGTTATGGAAACACAAATGCGTTCAAGAGTAACTGTTAACTAGATATGTGGCCCCAGTGTCTGGGCTTGTTCGTTGAACAGACTGGTGATGTTTGATGGTGTGGCTTAGGGATGAGCTATATTGAGGTGGGGATATCGTATGACCCCACTCTTCTTTAGAGGTACAGACCCTTTAATTTTTTTTTCAAAAAACCCATGTTTTTTTATTTTAAGAATTTTTCAAGGGGTTAAAGGGGGTCTCATAGGTTTCCAATGTTAAGAAAACTTTGGGCATTCTAGTGATAGAATATTTTGAAGATGAAAAAAATAAAAAAATAATGAGAAGAAGATTTTAGTAAAGAGTGATTTATGTGGTTTGGAAAATGATCTCTACATCCATAGAGAGGCATAAATTTCACTATGATCAATATTGGAATTACATGGAGATTGTCAGAGTTTCAAAAACAGCCAAAAACCCTAGCTCGAATGAGATAATAAAGGAAGATGATAAAACTACTCCACCAACCACATAGTATGTCCACTATTCTATAGTGTCGTAGCCACCCAAGTCTAGTCTGCTATAGTGACCAGTGGCAGGAAGTTCAAAGAGCTACAATACAACTTTCTCCAAAGTCTGAGATGCTACAGTAACCATATCAATGTCTACACTACTATATTGCCTTATCAGTGTCGCATGGACATCTGTACTATAGTCTAATCAAATTTTCTACAGTCCCCAAAATTTGAATCGGGAACCTTCGGCCCCTGGATCAAAGGAACGTTGCCCCCTGCAACCCCCAATTACCTTACTATGAAGGTTGGACTGTAAGATTTTTGGTCTTATATATAGTATAGGTATCTAGTATTCGGCCCAACTTCATCCAAACAAATCAGGCTACACCATTCCAATATCTAGAGGGAATGGGAGAATGTTGGGGCATGAAACCTAAAGGTTATAGTACCACTGGCTAGATGATGGGCATACTATAGGGTGGGAAAAATACTGTAATCGCACCGGCCAACCAGTGGGTATTGGCTATGTTTTCTAAAAAATGGGTAAAAGGGCCTTTTACCCTTCACCCCTTTATTTTCTTAACCCAATTTTTACCCTTATTTGGGCTGTATCAACAGAGTATGAAGGCTCTCTTCCTTCTCTTGGTTTCTTGAGTGGATCTCCCTCATTCCACCTTTGATTTTTCTTATTTTCATCGCTCTGGGAGGAACTTAGTAAGTCCATCACTTTTTTAGCTTACAATCTCACTTTTTTGTTCTGTATAAATCTTTCTCACCTTATTTAACACAAATGCCCTATTTTTAGGACTTTTTTCTATTTTCTCAATTTCCCTCATTTTTTCTTGAGTCAATTCTAGATACACAACAAGTGGAACGCTTCTAACCTAAGGTATGTTTTCTCGTGCATTTCCCTCAAAGTTTCATTTTGGTATTGTGTCTTTTTCATGTGTGGTCACACATGCTCTTCAGGATATTGACCTTAAATTAATCTAAATTGTTATAATTACTTGTGGATATATTATAAGCTCCCTTAGAATTAGATAAGAGGGTTTTTTTGGGTAGACGCTTGTTGAATGATTTTTAAATAGGTAGCTTAATCCTCATTCTACACTTTTGGGTGAACTTTTGGGGTAGTTTAGGGATTCACTTAATGAAATAATGATTTAATATAGAATGTGGGATTCCTAGGATGACCTATAGGACCACTTGATTCTTATGACCTTGGTACGATTAAATGAAACTATGAAATAAACCAAATTGGTGGGCTTGAATTGTTTTGTATAAATGAGTATTATATGAATTGTGGAATAATCTCATGTTCAGAATTCTAGGAAATGATTATGAGTATGGAATGACTTGGAAGAACTCCTTGGATTCCTCATTATTGATATTATCATGGACTACTATAGATGAGCCTAATATTCAATTAAGAGATTCATGGTGGCTCCCCCTTGGATTAGGGTAATTTCTACACTTATTGAATGCCATAGATTAATGTTGTAGATTCTTGAGGATTACCCTAGTTTAATGTCATATGATGAGCTCCCCGAGTTTTACTTGATCATATTGGGTGGAATACCTTGGTTGCGAGCCTTGGATTCCAATATAGTTGTGCCTATGAGTGTCAAGGGAGGTCCCTTGAGCTCAGACCTAACAAATGGATATTCTTGGGAATTGATGGAAGGAAATACTCATTTTAACCTTGTGTATTACTTTGGTTACATGATCGTGGTTGCCTCAGTGTCACACATTGGAACCAGATTAGGCCATGAAAACTCCTATGTGTTTAGAGACCGATGTAGGTCGAAAAAGGCAGTGTTAGCACGGGTTGTCTCCTTGAGACCTGAGGCTCGACTTGCTTCCTTTTATTTCCATAGTTTTATATTATTCTTATTGATTCACTTATATGTTTCACGACATTTTTCTTTACACATCAAACTGGGTTTTCATTAGACACAGTTGGTGGTGGCCTACTTAGTTTTACTTACACCTTGTTTGGGTCACCACTTAGTACCCAGACATATCTCATGGGTGCTAGTTGAGACAAGGGAAAGTGCTTTGCAACTGATACTTGATGTAATTTCTAGGACTGGTGTTGGGAGTTGGGAGATGATCTAGTGCTCAAGACTTCTAGTTTTTTTTTCATTTGTGGGTTTTTTACCTTTTGTTTACTTTTGGGGCTTGTTGTTCCATACAAAACTTATGTGTATGTTTTATTATTCTGTATGTGAAATCTATATGATATTTCATGGGTTGTGACTTGATATTTTAGCACCTTTTTATTTATATGGATGTAATGTGTACGTTATTTCCTTTATTTTAGTTGTGTTGGACTTTGATCAGAGGGTTTAGTCTCCTCGGCATACTTGAAACATTCCTATCATGGGGTGTGGAAAAAAAATATTTCATAATTTAAAATGTACTAAATTGGTTAACCTAGATTTTCTCTAGAGATGAGCGCACAAAAATCACGTATGTAACTTTAAATTTGAGAAATAAGTGGGTTTGTTTTTGAAATTGTTTGGTTTTGAAAATTAAGCAATGAAACAAAAGAAGGCAATAAAGTATAAGATTTAAAACAAATTGAAAAATAATGTGATTAAAAATAGTGATAAGAATTGGGTGATCAGTTTGGGGTTTGTTTTCTAATTTCAATGTTATCATAGCTCCAATTTATCCAATCCTCTTCTGTAAGCTGATTAAAGTGAGATTCCACGATCGCTTCCTCTCACTACCTTGATCAATGGTGATGGTGAGAGTAAAACTTACCAAGATATTAGTTTGGTCTACTATCCACTCATTTGTGTAAGATTTTCAGTGAATACCCTCAATTGATTTAGGCAATTCTCGGTCGGGTCTTATTTATCCCAAAAAATCAATAATATGCACTACTCCTCCACGTGTACTAATGATCGCTGAGTACTTCACCACTAAGCTCTGGTCTATTCCATCATATATATACCAGAACTTAGGGGAGGGAGATAATGATTATTTATCAAATTAATAATAATAACAGAACCTAAAACCAAATACAATCATAGAAGATAATAAAAATTGTTATTAGAATTTGAAATCAACTTCACAGAAGAGAGAAAGATTTCATACAATTAAGTGTGTGAACTCAAAATTTAAAAAAGGTAAAAACATCTCCTTCCCCAATCACTCAGAATATTTACCTCACCATGGTAAGGTTATTTGAGAAGAAGGGGGAGATGAATACATTACGAAACTAAAAATAAATAAAAGAGGGAAAAAGAATAATAGAACAGTTTCCTCTAAAATCTATCCT